>CM028131.1:442817500-444067500 GCA_016271365.2 Neoceratodus forsteri | reverse complement strand
GCCATTGTGCGCTACATGGGCGGAAACACATTTTGGGTGAGATGTGAAATGACAGCTATACAGCTCATAAGAAGGTGTGATAAAATGACAATGTTGAAAATCTGGAGTGAAAATATTGAAAGTCATGAACTTCCGAGCCTGCATAGAGAACTCGCTGGCAACAACGTATCGCTCATTTTTGATTTTGCAAGATTTTGCACATATTGTAGTTTGGATTCTTCTCATGAATGGTCACTGTCATGGCATTATCAGCCAAAGTGTGATTTCCACAGTGACTGCAGCCTGCAAAATCACCCTTCGGCCCGAATAACTCCATGACAGTGACATCATTCATGAGAAGGGGTCCCAAAACCCATGTTGAAAATTTGGTGCAAAGATTCCAAAAATGACTGAGATATGCAATAAAGTTGAAACCCCCTATTTAGCCCACTATACAGCTTACGGCATTTCCTCAGTTTTGCGGTCACCTTTGAAGAGTGCAGACGTGTTCCCGGTCCACTCAAGATCGTCGGGGCTGGAGTCCAGAGGGGCATGGGGTGGGGGTGTAGGGAGGCTGGGTGCACAGTGGGTGGGTGCGGGTTGTGGGAGGGGCTGGGAGACGACCGTGGGACCGCTTTATTTTACAGGTGTAAAAAAAAAGACGAGGCGGGACCGTTTGCCATGCTGGGGTGGGCTCCCAGGTGGCACAAGATGACTGGGGGTGAGGGCAGGACGGGATTGGGCACCTCCCCGCGCAAAACAAGCAGAAGGTTTGCCACGCTGGGTGGGCTCAGCGTGGCAGCAGGATGGTTTGAGGGCGGAGCCAAAGGGGGATTGGGCACCCGCCGCAAATGGAGTTTGTGGCACCAAAGCTGTGGGGGCGCATGACGACGCTGGGGGCAGCGTGTGACGCGAGGGGGGACATCGTGACGGCGGGCGCCAGTATGGCAGCGGTGCTTTCCTGAAGCAGAGGAACACCACTGTCATACTGAGCTCCTGCACCATTGGTGCAGGACTGCCATGCCTGCTCAAGGGAGCAGTGCATTGGATGGGAGAGGGCACCTCAGTGTGCTACTCTCTAACGTTCACTGCGCATCTTGTATAGCCGAACATAAAAAGGTGTTCTACAGTTTCAACCTGAATAATACAGTCCAGTTGACTGCAATATCCATCACAAAGCTGTTTGTGCTTCTGGTTCCCTTGACATTGAGTTTGCCATGGCAGCTGTGCCAGTGCAGATCCCACATATGAGGGGCATCCTAGGATTTCGTAAAAACTGAAGGTCCTCATTCTCTTATCCTCTGGGCAGCGGTCAAACACTACTGGTACCTGGCAGACTGTATCCAGTAGCTCCACATACACGCTTCTCTACCGAGATAATCCCCAGGGTTGTCACCTTCCATTGTCTAAGTCTGGTAAATGTCTCTCCAATATATAGGGGCAGTTTGTAACTGTTTTACCACCCTCAAATTTCCCCTTCCCACAGCCGAAACCACATCTGAATTTTCTCAAAACCCAAGGTTCCCATCCCTAAACATATAGATTAGAATGGGGCATAAATTAGCCATAAAAAATACTATTGAAAAAAATAAAGGATGAATCATGTTTGATCCCCAATTAATGGGTAAATACAACTTATTTTGTTGAATGGGGTTGAGCCGACTTCCCATACAGCCTGGAAAAAATACTCAGTAATCTTGTTTCTAACGTTTTGGTGGTGGAAAAATATAACTTATAAACAAAACACTGGAACCAAATAAGTTTTAACTAAATAAACTCTCTTCTTTTCCCATTTTCCATCTATTCCAGCCATTTACTCTTCGTTCCGCTATCTCTAGTTTCTCCTCCCAATTAAAAGGTCTGGACATTCCATTCCAAAATGGATTCCCAAAATTTTAATTGGACCTGTTTGAAATTTAATGCCCCCAATATTTACCGGGTGGGGCTATCCTGTCTAACTTCTGTCCTACACATTTGTGTAGGTTAAGATATCTCCTGCCACTGATCCAAATGTGGAGCATAACTGCAAGGGCTCCAGTATGGAGGCTTTGTCTTGTACCAATAAACAAATGTCATCTGCATAAGCCAGAACTGGGCTTACTTGTAATGTAGAGGATGAAACAATAGGGAAAGGGCTTGAAGTACTGTAACATATGCAACAAGGATCCAGAAAAGACATATAAATGGGGCTTAGGGGGCACCCTTGTCTTACCCTCTCTTAATCCCAACCAGTGGGCCACGCCATCCATTAACCAGTGGAAAAACTGTTGCAGTTCTATGGAGCAGTTTAAGCCACTGTATAAAACCTCCTGAATTTGAAATTTAACCAAAACAAGCCATAAAATCATGTTAAACAGTGTCAAAGGCCTGTTTTTGATCTAAGGATGAGATATGCCCATTTAAAAGATTGGAATGACCTCTCTCAAAATTCTCTGATCAACACCAGATTATCTTGAATACATCGTCCAGGAATGGAGGAAGTCTGACTGGCTGAAATTACCTCTGTGGCTACCGACAGCAGACATTTTGCCAATATTTTAAGAGTATTTTAAAATCAATATTTAATAAACATATTGGTCTCCAATTTGTTATGACTCTTTATCCCTTTCTTAAAGAGATATATCAGAGAGCCCATATTTAAATATAATGGCAAAGATGGACTTTTTAACAAACAGTTATAAACTTGGGTCAGTTCTTCCCCAGTATGGAACTAAAAACTTATATAACTCAGATGGCAAACCATCTGGGCCAGGAGCCGTATTCACTTTCAGAGTCTGAATACCTCCACCACTTCTGCTAGATGTATATCTGTAACCAGATTTGCACTGTCCTGTAAAGAAATGGCAGGAAAATCATTGTGGGATAACACCTCAGCAGTTCGTGCAGTATCAAAAGCGATTGGACTAAACTTTTCCCAGTATAGGCAGTAACTATCACCATAATCCATCCTTAATTTGCACTATTTGACCCTGATCATCTTATAGGACATTTCTTTATGACTAATACAGGAATGACATGCTTCAAAAGGGCATACTGAGTCAGTTGAACCTATGGTACCACACTGTTGTTGGTATCGAATAAATTGGGATTTTTCCATATGGAACTGTTGCATTTTCTCCTTAAAATTTGAATCTGTGGGTGTAATTGTGTTTAGTGGTAATAGACAATGTAAATAATCTCTGTAGGTGAGTTCGAATCACTAAGTATTCTTTATATTTGGTCATGCATACAGTTTTACTATATTGTTTCAAGAAAACACCCAGGTCCCTTTTCGTATCTAGCCACCACTGTACTGCATCCTCATATAAAAAAACACTGATTTTCTAGCCACTACAAATTCAGTCAAAAGAAGTTTAAAACTCATATCCACTAATATGGATGTATTCATTTCCAGGTACTCGGTCCTTTCTGAACATCACTAACGTCTCCAATTTCAACAGACACCCTTCTATGATCAGAGAATTCTGCTATCTGCACTTCAACCCTCTTAATGCATAACTGATAAGATATAAACAAAAATCTATTCTAGTGGCTAAGTTTCCTTTGTAAAAGCCGATGTGTGTTGCTCCATATATGTTGAATAGAGTCAATGAGTTTAGCTGTCTTTATCATGGAGGACAAAAAGGGAATCAGAATATATTTTAACTGTTTTAGAAGTATGTGTTTTGTCTTTAAGAGATAAGCCACAATTAAAGTCGAACCGAAAATAACAAACTGCAAAGTGTGTAAAA
Source organism: Neoceratodus forsteri (assembly GCA_016271365.2). NCBI lineage: Eukaryota > Metazoa > Chordata > Ceratodontiformes > Ceratodontidae > Neoceratodus > Neoceratodus forsteri. The sequence continues at coordinate 444,063,790 of CM028131.1, read as the reverse complement.
AGGCTGGATAATTTTAACGTCTCAGCCCAAAGTGCTTTAGTTTGTGGAGCATAATAATTAATTAATCTATAAGAAACCTGTTGAAATTTAATATCTAGAATAAGAACCCGTCCAGGAACTACATCATATAATTTCACTAATACCATTTTCATACAGTGGAACAAAATTCCCACCCTGAAGCTACTTCCTGGCCTATTGACCAAAAAGATGGACCTGGGTACCATGCCTAATGGTTTGCATTACTTCAGGCAACGTGTGAAATCTAACATCTTGTAAAAAAATAATACTGGCAGCAGACAATAATAAATAAGAAAAACTAAATCTCTTTAGTTGGGTTCTTGATACTATTTACATTAATAGTATGAAAAAGTGTCCTGGGATCAGTATTCAGGAAGAGCATAGAAAAGAAAACAATGCCATTATTACTTTAATCTATCCTTACGAGTAGCAGACTCCTTATGTTTAGTTTTGGCTTTTCTTTCTGAGCTCCAGTTTTTTCCACTGGTGTCTCCCTATCAGTAGTTTGGTCAAGTATAGAAGACTGAAAAGACGAGGAATCTGAATCATCTGAAGACTCCCCTGGACTGTAATAGCTTGTATTTGTTCAAGAGGGACTGCCACTGGACATGGCTGTGAGTCTAGCAATTTTCTGCATAGGTCACCCAAGAGTAGTAAATTATGATCCTGTTTGTTGAGGTGGAGGGGTGACCCCATTATTTCCATTCCAGGCTTCTTTGCTAACCTTAAGTCATGAGAAGACAACACTGTGGTTTGAGGCTCATTCGCACTGTCTGGGGCTCCCTATCTGTGGAGTTTCTTCAATTAAACTCTAACTCCGCTTGTCCGTCATTTTACTGGCTGAGAAACGGGGAGGGTGGAGGAAATCCTGGAATTATCAAACTGTGAAGTCTGGTTTGAAGTCGTAAGAATATTTAGTGCCAGTGTGTTAGGAACAGCCCTCTCCTCCCTTCTCTGTTCTACAAATCCTCTCTTCACCCCTCCCCTTGATCCTTCTGGGCAAAGATTCTGTTTTTGGGCTAGGTTATATATAGCCTTTGTTCCGTGCCATCAGCCAACTCAGGCACATTGTGTGCAGCCCATTGGCAAGATTGAAAGTTATGGCCAAGTGCATCAATAGGTTACATCTTTCCTGTTCAACACAGTGAAAACCCGAATGCCCCAGTTCCCCACAGACCGTCATTTTATCTGGTCACATGCACTACTTAAATGTGCTACTGACCTACAGCGGTAGCATGCTTTTAGCTGTCCGGATAAAAAGGACCCTCTATCCCTACCCAAAAGAAACTATTGGGAAGATGAGCCAACCCTGTGTCTGTTATTTTGAGCATGACTCTCACCCTCCATCACCCAGTCCTCAACTGTTCAGAATCAAAAATTGCTTCTGGATCCAAGTACAGTACATTGTGCTTTAAGCCAGTGTGTCAGGTCATTCATACTGACTTGATCACTTCTAAATAAAACAGTTATTGTCCTCTGGTGGGCCTAGATAGGGCAGAACAGAAAGGGTGTCCATAATGGGGTCTTTTGTAATTTACGGTATTTCAGCCAATGTCGTTCCAGCCCTTGCTGTGTCTTGAAACTGACATCAAATGTTGTTTCCTGGACACATGAATCAGTGCATGCGCTTATTTGTGAAAAATTCAGTGAATCTTTCAGTAGTTTTCTAGCAACATACAACCTATCTGGGGCTTCTGTTAGACCTCCAAGATAGCGAAGTCTAACCGCATTATGCCATTTAGCTGGCTGCATAGGGATCATGAAGGCAACCTCTAGGATTACTGATGGTCCTTGAAGTAACCGCAGAATATGACATTTTATTTACTCTAGCTTGAGGGCCCATTGATAAGCGAGGGTTTTCGGTGTTGGGTTATGCGGCAACAAAGTTGTTGATGATACTGCTATGTTTAAGATAGGATTCTGGGTTAACAACTCCTCTGGGAGTTCCAGAGGTGAAGGGTCTCCGTGATGAGTAGTTGCAGGAACCTCAGCCTGCTTATTCTCCTCGTTTTCAAATGTTTGTATTGGGAAGTCCCGAGACCCATTGCCCATTTGTAGGGTTTTTTCCTAGCCCATCTGCAGTAAAGCCTTTTGGCCGACCAGGTTTCATCTTATCCAATTTCTAATGTTACTGCTTCATCCCAACTAAGACCAAGCTGTAAATCTATTTTTGTTTCTCTGTACCTTGCATATTTTCACCTCCAGCAAGTGCATCAAGATCAGGTAAGCTATCTGATGTTACTGTGGGCTGTCTTAGGCTGGAGTTGCCCATCTCTGGTTGCTATTCCTGACATATATCCCACAGACATTTTCACCAAGTTAGTCATACAGTCATTGTCACTAACCTGCCACTCAAATCCCAAGTCTGGGGAGCAATATTTTGCAGGTTCTGAAATGTATTCAGCGTTGTCGTTTTCATCTCCGTATCTGTTAATGCCTGTGAGATCAATGCATCCTTTGTAGAAGCATCAGCCATTTGTGCCACCAGTATCTGACAGGCCTGTAGATGCCGCTTCTCTTCACGCTTGCAACAAATCCAATACAGTAGGGTTCAAAACTTCAGCAACTGTCTCCTATTGTCCAGCTAATTTCTCCATTTCTGTAGATTGAAGCTGCACATACTCTAGGCCCTCAGTAGGGCTAACGTGTTCTCAGATTACTGTACTGACCCAGAAATATCCATGAAAGTCTCCATATTATGTGATGCAGGGACTGAATCCATATCCTCTGTCTCCATAGTCTCCTCAAAGTTCTGTTCCAAACTGTGGTCAGCCATCTCTCCTGCCACATCAATGCTTCCTCCTCAGTCTAGCTTCAAACTGTGCTCTTCCATTCCTGCACACAGGAAGAAGAGCCCTGGTGGAGCAGGGAATTTCCTGGTGTCCTGGCCAAATTTTCTCATTCACTGAAAATACCACCAACAGCTTAATCTGGTTCAAGGTCAGTTGGCATTCATCTGTATCTCTTCCCCGGGTGCGTGCCTGAAAATAGGCAGGATTTGTCTCGCACTTACCCAGTCAACAAAACTAAATAAAAAATATAAAAATTTGAGTTGCTAAGATCTTACTTATCTAGGATCAGTGTTACATGCAAATAATGTGACATCGTAGCAGCCAAGTTGAATCCCCTACTAGATGCCCTTGAACGAGAATTCAAGCACTGGCTCAAGATAAATCTCACCCTCAAGAGGAAGCTAGAGGCAGTGAGAATATTTACCATACTCAAATTTGCCTATGTCTTCAACAGTCTTTCACTGTATGTGATGCACAAATACTTCAACTGGCTAGAATGTCTATTAAGTTTCTTCCTGTGTGGAGAATAAACACAGGCTGAGCAAGGTAAAATTCAGAGCCCACTGGTCCAGTGCTGTACTCGGACTACCTTGCTTTTAAGGGTATCTGTTGGCAGCTAGGACTGTGCAGGCCATGAAATGGTCCCCCGAATCCACCTCACAATGGGTGTCTTTAAAGACTGCTCTGCCAGAGGTACCCTGCCTCAGCTTACTTCTTGTCCCATGAACTACCAGCAGTATAAAAATCACCCTATACTCAGCAAAACAAAACATGCCTGAAACAAGTGGATGACATTGACTGGTACCCCTAAGGTGGCTTGTATTCTCCCAGGGCACACATCTACCTATGGCACAATCAATAGATGCTAGCTGACAGAAAAAACATCACTTGGCTTGAATGGAAACAAAAGGGCATCAAAATGATTGGGTCATCTGCTTACTGAATACAGATATGCTTATTTTCCTTTCAACAGCTAAGAGGACACTTTGGACTGCAGAGCTCCATCTTCTGGAGCTATCTACAGCTGAGAAGCAGTGTAACCTCCTTTGATAGGGTGTGTATCTACTAACACACATGACAATGTCTGCACAAGCAGGGTGAATCAGTGCCTGCTCTCCTAAAACCTATAACCATCTCTGCCTTCACCACTTCTGCTGGCAGACTGCTCCACCTGTCCACCACCCTTTCTGAAAAAAGTACTTCCTTACATTACCCCGGAACCTCCCACCTCCAGTTTCATATTATACCCCTAGTCCTTGAGCATCATTTTCTTGGAAGATGGAAAAACTGAACTCTGTTTTTCCCTGTGAGGTATTTAAATGTTTCAGTCATGTCCTCCTTTCCCTCCTGTCTTCCAGTGAGTACACATTTAACTCCTTCAGTCTGTCTTAATAGGGTTGATTGTGCTGGCCTCTCACCATTTTGGTTGCACTGCTCTGTACTGCCTCCACCTTGTTTATGTCCTTTTGAAGAGGGGTCTCTAAAACTGGATGCAGTACTCGAGGTGATGCCCTACCAATGATCTATACAATGGGATAATTACCTCTTTTCTTCTGCTGGTGATTCTCTTACCTAGGCAGCCCAACATCCTGCCAGCCTTCCTGCTGCCTTGTCACATTGTGTTTTCATCTTCAGGTCAGGTTTCATTCCTGCTTGGAGCTTGCAATTTCCTCTCCCTAGGTGGTAAACTGCCCTGGATTTTGTGTCCCATATGCATTACCTTGCATTTCTTAGCACTGAAACTCAACTGCCAGTCCTTCGACCAGTCATTCAATCTTCTTAGGTCCCTTTTCATTCTTTCTACCCTGTCTGACATGTCCACCGTGTTGCAGAGTTTTGTACCTTCTGCGAACAGGCATACTTTCCTTCCAGCTCCTCTGTGATGTCGCTGATGAAGACAATGATAAGGACTGGGCCTAGCACAGATCCCTGAGGAACTCCATTGGTCACTCTGCCCACTGCTGAGCATGTACTGTTCACCACCACCCTCAGTTATATTTTCTAGCCAACTCTCTACCCATCTCACTGCCTTCCAATCAACTCCCAGGTTCTCCAGTTTGTTTATCAGGCTTCAATGTGGAACCGTATCAAAAGCTTTGCCAAAATCTAGGTATGCTGCATACACAGCCTCCCCAATCCACCCACCTGGTAACCCAGTTGAAGAACTCTCAGTAGGTTCATCTGGTATGACTACCTCCTGTGAAACCATGCTGTCTTGTGTATTGCAGCCCATTGGTAGCCAGGTGCTCCACTATCCTTTCTTTCAGCAGTTTTTCCATTAATTTGCATACTATAGAGGTCAGGCTAACTGGCCTGTAGTTACCTACCTTCTTCCTTGTTTACATTTTATTTCAAAAAATCTTTAATGATAAAAAAAAAAATGTGAGGGGAAAAAGGAGGTTATAGGCAATGTTAAAAGAATGATATAGTTAGTGTCATATGGGCAATCCATGGTCTTCCTTCAAACCTCTAGGAACCATCATCTCCAATTCACTGATCCAAAAGGTTTCCTATTGCTGTAACAGCCTCATGGTGTCCCTCTTTTCAGGGGAGTACCATGTTCAAGATCTATAAATTAAGTGTTGCTGATGACCCATGATGTTTCTCCTTGTAGCAACAACTGTGTATTGTTCACTCTAGCTGCAGTTTTGTGTTCTCCAATCTTATGCCTCAAAGTCTTTTCATCTATACTATATATGAAGTTCTACATGGGGCAGATAAGCGTGCACACTGCAGCTGGAGTTGATGAAGATCTTTCTTTTTTTTTTAAGTTTTTACATGGCCCTAACTCTGGCAGGGCTATCAGATCATACTCCCCACACTATCAGCACCTGTCTCCCTGGGACCTACCTCAAGTACCCCATGGATATCCCCTCTTGTGGGGCTAGGAGAGGGAGGTCTGTCCACCCAAGAGCACAATCCAGTAGGTGGTAGTCCTAAGTGCAGTGTGGATCAAGTGGCAGCTCAGGCTTCATTAGCTGGACACAGGCTTTTCATGTTTTTCTGATTCCCTGTCTGGTGGAATGCAATGATTAAAGTGTGTGTGCCTGTAGAGGCATGCATGCACCATGCACTTGTCATTGAACATCCACCTCTGAGATGTTCCGACTATCCTGCCACCAGGCTCATGCAGTGGCAGTCTAGAAGCAGCATAGCTTGACCCTCCCATGACAGAAGAGCAGTCCTCCAGATGTTTCATCCTCTCCTCCCCAGGTAACCCTGAGGCCCAGGTTCACTGCCAAGCTCAGGTCACCAGCATGGCAGGAGGCAAGGTGACCAGAGCCTCAGCCCTCCATGCCACTGGTCAGATCTTATCTCATTTTGTTTGTTAGAAGGTGGATGGTGTAAAGTTCAGGTGTCCATGGTATTGCCATAATGGTTACATGGCCCACATCTGTAGTTGCTCAATTTGCAGGCTGGTAGCCACGATAGACACATCATTACTTTTTTGTAAAGCTATGTACAAGTTTGTCTTTGAGGTTCATACCCTATTGCAACATATCAGTGGTTTTGTCATTATGACTTCTTGTAATCCTTCCTCTGTTGCCAGCGTGTCTCAATATTTGTTTATAATGTAAGTTCAATGTGCTTATGCAACTGGATGAGATGAGATGAGATGATGCTTATGTAACCTGATTTGCTTTGGCTTTCTGCCTCTCTATCCATGGATATACCACTCAATAGGGTACAATGCAAGGAACCCTAGAGGAGGGTTCCTCTACAGGTGCCACGGGAATGATTGCGATGCTGGCTAAAGGTAGGTTAGGAAGAAGCCCATGGGGAAGAGAGATGAGCCACTGAGGAGGAGGTGGATGGCAGGCAACGAAAATGAATCCTGGAGGGGTCCAGGATGAGTGGCGTTTTAAGCCTGATGGGGAGTGATGTAGTTGCTCCACCCATCAAACCTCGGGCTTAAAGCCCTCCCACTCAATGTGCTTTACAACTGGATGAGATGAGATGATGCTTGTGTAACTTGATTTGCTTTGTGGCTTTCCACCTCTCTTTCCATGGGCTATATCACCCTGTAGGGGTACAACTCAAGGAACCCTAGAGGAGGGTTCCCTCACAGGTGCCATGAGAATGATTACGCTGGCTAAAGGTAGGTTAGAAGAAGCCCAAAAAGAATACCCAAAGGTGTCGAGCATCGAAGAGGCAAGGATGCTGAATGAATGAATTTGAGAAGATGATATGGGTGGACTTCCTAATGAGACCATTAACCATCCACCTCCATCCAACAGCAGAACCTAACTAAGTAACCTAAGAAAGTACTATCTCCAACTAATATTATAACCATTGGCACTGAGGAGAGGAAAAACCTTGAGGAGGAAACCTCTGAATCCATACTTAGGTCGCTTCTCAAGGCTGATTTATTTGATTTGAGGACATTTGATCGGAGAACATATGTCAGTAAAGAGAAGGATTCATGTAAAGAGAAGGATATGAGTAGAAGATGATGATGGGATAGGGAAAACCCCAAAAGAAGGCACAGATCAAGAAGGAACATGAGGCAGCAATGAAGGCTGATGATGATGAGCACTGCAGGAGGGCAGCAGGTTGGGGTAGCATAAGGTCCAAGGAGAGGAATGCTTGATTCAGCAATGTGAGTAAGTAGATGCTGAGCTGATAGGGCGCGTTTGATTATGCGTTGCAAATGAATAGAACCTGAGGTCGGAGTCAATGAGGTAGCAAAGGATTCAATGATAGGGAATGCTCGAGTAAGCAAAGTAAATAAACAAAGCTTGAGGTACGGAGGAGTGAAGGATGACCGGAGTCAGGAACCTGATACATGCAGCAGCATGGCTGCAGGATGATGAGGTGGCATATGAGTCCCACATGCAAGCCCAGAAAGAAATCTCAATTGCAGGCCTTGAGTGGAGTGAATCTGGGAAGGCTGGTATGGAATTGGAAGAGGAGGAAACAGGAATGAACTTGAAAATGAACTGGTACGAAGGTAGGGATGAGTAAGAAGATTCTCAAATGGAGGCAGACCGCGAGGCCTAGAAGGCATGTCTGAAACCAGAGGCAATCCAGGGTGAGTGATCAAGGAGCAAAAGTGGATGATGTATGATGAGGAGTGAAACTAAGAGTGGAGGGAAGCCATGATGGCTGGTACTAGAAAAGGTGCTAGGACAAGGAAGGTAAAATGTAGGAAACTGAGGAGGTGCAATGATGGATTGAAGCTATGGAGGCTGTGTATAAGAAAGCAGGAATGAAAGGACAAAAGACGGTAGAGAGGTCAATGGGTAGCATAGGACCCAGCCGATACAGGATGAGAACTGCAGTAGGGCGAAGCTTGATGAGGAGGCACAAGAGCACGGGAGCTAGATGGAGTCAGCTGAGGCAAGCTTATTGGTCAGCCAAGGCATAATGGATTGAACGATGGAAATAGAGGAACAGGTCGGTAAGAGCCAGCACATATGATGAAGGATGGGGATGGCCAAAAGAATATCGAGCACAGGTCAGATGGTGACTGAGGAGGAGGAAGGCAACAAGTGAATTCAATGGGGTAGACACCCCTGATGCGGTGGAGAAAGGCAGCTGAAGCAAATAGATGAACTGTGAAGGAAGGCATAGCAGCCATGATAGGTATGCCTAAAATAAAATTGAATGCAGGCCATGAAATGCCTGAAGCAGATCAGATAAGGCTTATGGTGCCACCTACTGGTCAGGAAGAAGAGACTTACCTAAGAGAGTAGGAATCTCCTATAATAAATATAGAAGGAATCGTGCAGACTGGGAGACTGATGAGCCAGGTAGGGCTGAGCAAGTGGACAAATAAGGAAAGGTCAAGACACTAAGCAGTAGTCCATGCAAATGAAAAGAATAGCAGACCAGAGGGCATACTGTCCCTCTGCTGGTGATGCTAAACACGCAATATGGTCAGTCCCTTGCTCCAAGGAAAGAAAAAATACCTTGGAATCCAGCCAAGATGCACTATTGCCTCTAAGAGAAACAGGCAGGCTTCCTCCTGGGGGATGCAGAGATGTACAACACCCCCGGCTGCACCTCAGACAGAAGTGGCTGCCCTCCAGCCCTACATGGAGGGCTTTGAGCATAAGGTGAGACTGGAATGAAATTCACCTGGTATCAGGGCGGCAGGAAAAAATTAAGGAAGTGTCCTACGCCGTGATCTCCTCAGTCGCCCAGGGTCCAGCAGCCAGCTCAAATGGTTTGTACAGGCATGCACAGGATGGTCTGTGGTCACACGGTGAGACCAGCCAGGCTGGGGAAAAAACGAGACAAGCAAGGGAGAGGAGCACCTGAAAGCACCAGTGGGGAAGGGGTTGGTGGCCCAGACACGAGTGTGGCAGATGGGACAGCAAGGAATCAGATGCAGGCACTAGAGCAGCTGGAAGAACAGGAGGGCCAATGGGAAGGCAGAGGTCCATGGCGGTGGTTACAGAGCCGGCGGTGGGCACAGACAAACATGCAGAGAGGAGCTGATAGTGAAGGAACGGTGGGGAAAAGTCAAGATGAGCAGAGGGAGAGGGACATAGCAGGAGAGCCACCAGCAGCCGGCAGAAGAGTGAGAGACACTGCAGCTCTGCAGAGCCATCGGTTGGGCGCCATGGGTGTAGGGTGGGGGCAAGGAATGACGAGCATCAAGATGGGAAGGAGGGATGGAAGAGAGAGAGATGCAGAGTCAGTGGTATAAGGAGTCAAACAAACCAATGGAGGAACACGAGGTGGCCGGAAGCGATCACGGAACAAACCGCCAAGAGTAGAAAGGAGTGAGGAGGGTGGCGCCTGGTCGCAACGAAAAAGAACTTGAGGGGCCCAGGATGGAGGCATTTTAAGCCCAATGGGAGTAACGAGTTGCTCCACCCATCGAACCTCGGGCTTAAAGCCCTTCCATTCATTGTGCATATGCAACTGGATGAGATGAGATGATGCTTGTGTAACTTGATTTGCTTTGTGACTTTCCACCTCTTTATCAATAGGATCTACGCTCTGTAGGGGTACAATGCAAGGAACCCTAGAGGAGGGTCCCCCACAGGTGCTGCAGGGCAGTTACTCAGCAAAGGGAAAGGAAGGGGGTCATAATTCTGCTTATACAAGACACTAGTGTGAGGGCCCCACCTGGAGTACAGTGTACAGTTCTGGAGACCATACCTACGTAAGGGACATAGACAGGGTAGAGAAGGTTCAGAGGAGGGCAACAAAGATGGTGCATGGGTTGCATCACAAGTCCTATGAAGACAGGTTGAAGGAACTGAACATGTACTCCTGGAGGAGAGGAGGGAGAGAGGGGATATGATAGAGACATACAAGTATCTTACAGGGAGGAACAGGGTGCAGGAAAACACTATTTTTAAGCGAAAAAGATGTTTCAGGACTAGAGGGCATGGGATGAAGTTGGAGGAGGACGATTCAGAGGAAACATGAGAAAGAATTTCTTCACAGAACGGGTGGTGGACAAGTGGAATACCTGCCAGAGGAAGTGGTGGGGCTGAAACAATCACGGGATTTAAGAATGCATGGATAGACATAAAGGAATTCTCTAGAGGTCAGGGGTCAGGGGAAATAGACTTCTAGGAAAACAAACTGAACTTACAAGCCTCAAATGGGCAGACTAGGTGGGCCATAGGCCCTTATCTGCCGACACTGTCTATGTATCTATGTATCTATGTAGCTAAGGTAGGTTAGGAAAGAAGCCCATGGGAAAGAGAGATGAGCCACTGGAGGAGAAGGGGTGGATGGTGGGCAACGAAAATGAATCCTGAGGGGCCCAGGATGAGAGGTGTTTTAAGCCTGATGGGGAGTGACGTAGTTGCTGCATCCATCAACCCTCGGGCTTAAAGCCCCCCATTATATGATGAATTTCCTGAGTAATGTGTTGTACTCTACACAATCTTTTCCTCACTGTTTGACTCTCCTTATAACCTTGACGTTAATAGTGATTGCCTGTCTTTCTCCATAGTGTGTTCTCCCTCTCAGAGTTGTATTTGAGTCATGGCCAACTGTACAAAGCATCTGTGCATTTCGATGTGTGGTACTCAAACTACTGTACTTCCCATGCTGCAATTATATTTCACACACAATAGCTGGCCGTATGGAATATTGTCTTCCAAGTGCTATGAAACAAAATGATAATGCAATAGGTTATTATGAGCCATACTTTTTCTAAAATGTTCCTTACTAGTTTGTTGCTTTCTTGAAAATCCTCAAGTCCAAAAGTCAATAGCACTTTCATGTACAGTTGCTGGGAATTTTAAATTGGTGTCACATCTGTTTATATAGTCCATGATTTTTCTTGAGGGATGTTTGTATAGAAGCTTTAATATTCAGCATTACCCCCACAAACTGTCTTCTTTTATAGCCATATTAATAACCACCATCGTGTCTTCTACATAAGATTGCAAATGCCTTACATAAGGGTGCCGTGTGATGTGGATGGAATTGATCCTGTGGGACTTGTTTGGTTTCTGCTTTTTAAATAGCTGTGAAGTCTACTATTTTTGGCAGAAATGTAAACAACTCACATCTTGGTATCAGAATGCATTATCACCTTTTGGTGAAATAGTCTTAAAATATAACAGTACTTGTTGAATGATCTGATAGATTTCTTTGACTGGGTAGTAAGGGTGGCGGATCAGGGAGGGGTGGTGGACATGACATACCTAGATTTTAGCAAGGCATTTGACATCGTCCACATGGGAGGCTAGTAAACAAGTGGTGCAGTTTGGGAGTAAGTCCCAAGGTGATACACTGGGTCCGAAACTGGCTGAGCGACAGGACACAGAGGGTGGTGGTAAATGGAGAGAGAGGGTGACAATTGTGGTGCCACAGGGCTCAGTTCTGGGGCCAGTCCTCTTCAATGTCTTCGTTAGTGACATTATGGAGGTACTGGAAGGGAAGGTAAACCTCTTTATGGATGACACCAAGATCTGCAATAGTGTAGACACTCCAGACGGGTGGGGGGAATGAGAAGAGACAGGTAAATTGGAGGAGTGGTCAAGACTGTGGCAGCTTAAATTCATACAAAAAGTGCAAAGTCATGCACTTGGGCCACAGGAATCCAGGAGAGGAATACAAAACGGGGGGATACTAACAACAATAAAACTGGAAAGGGACATAGAATTTGAAATATAGAAACATAGACACATAGAATTTGATGGCAGATAAGGCAGCTTGGCCCACCTAGTCTGCCAATTTCCCTACCTAATGGATAAGCTGCAGATCCTAGTTAACCAACAGCCTACCAGGAGGTAAACATAATGAATGACCTGAGGGTGGCCAAGCAATGTGAAAAGGCAGTGGGAGGGCTGGTGGGATGCTGGGGTGTAGTAGGGGCATCACCAGTAGAAAACAGGCAGTGGTGATGCCACTGTACAGGCAATTGTTCAAGCCACATCTGGAATAATGTGTTCAGTTCTGGGGACTACATCTCCGGAAGGACATTGACAGAATGGAAGCAGTCCAGAGAAGGGCAACAAAAATGGTGAAAGGAATGCACCAGAAAACATGTGAAGAAAGACTGAAAAGATCTCAATATGTATACCCTGGAGGAAAGGAGGAGAGGGGGATATGATAGAGACATTCAACTTAAGGGAATCAACAAGGTCTAGGAGGGCAGCATCTTTCAAAAAGATGTGCAAGAACAAGGGTTCAAATGTGAGGCTGGGGAGGAACTCGGGAAATGTGAGGAAGTATTTTTTCACAGAAAGGTGGTGGATGCATGGAACAAGCTCCCAGCGGATGTCATAACGGCTAAAACAATTGGTGAGTTCAAGAATGCATGGGTAGACAGAAGGCAACCCTAGTGATAGAAAAGAGAGGGTAAGCTGCTGATCATTTAGGATCTGAAATTTAAATAGGTAGGGAAATGGGCAGACTAGGTGGGCCAGGCGGTCCTAATCTGTCATCAATGTCTATGTTTCTAAGTTTTTTATTAGTCAGCCATAGACCACGTGACGTACAGTGCAACTACTTTAAATGATTAGAGCTTACCCACACCTCCTTAGTGCAGATCAATTGGATTAATCCATCTTCTGGATAAGAGGTAGTTCCAGTATCAGCTGTTTTTGGGGTTTCTCAGCTTTATATTACCGTAATTTTTGAAGGTGTTAAAGTTCCATGCCATAGTCTATGCTGAATCTTTAATGAATCACCAATAGAAAGTGTACCTTCAAACTGTGCCCACCATACATAAACTGACCAGTATTTCTCATAGAAACATAATTTGATAGCAGATAAGGACCGCCTGGCCCACCTAGACTCTTTTATGTTTTGTGGGTACACTTTACATCTAACCTGCAGTATATTAGGAACAGTGAATAAAACATCATTTAGCCCCTTCACCACCACCAAAAGTAGACTGGGTCTGCACTTTTGGGTTCTTTTTGTAAAAATCATTACAGATTATTTTAGCTACAGTAGAATTGGACTTCTGTTTGCTACTGAGCCAAACTGAGATAGCTATATTCATTTCACCTATGACATGAAGATTGTCAACAGTGAAAGGTTAGACCATTGTTCTAACTAGGCTATCTCATCCCTTAACTTAAATTATTTGTCAAATGCTGTAGTATACCTGTATATCCTTGGAACTACAGTCAATTAGTCACAAGTAATGTGTGCTTGTATTGTTGTTTTAACATGTACGTCTCATCAATTTGGGAGGTAATTGTAATGCCTAAGTGGCTGTCAATGTTAATTTCATCAATCACTGTCACCTCACTTCATTGTGTTAATCCATTGCACAAGCCTCAGCAGTAAAAGCCATTAGTGTAGGAATAAAATATTCATGACAAAGTGTTTTGATATCAAACACTTGGCTAAATGACAAAAAGTAGTGCTGTACTGGGCTGTTAAATTCTTAAACACAATAGATCAATGACATTAGATTGTCTTTTTCGTAATGCATTTTCTCTGTTTACTATTACAGTGCAAGCACAGTGCAATCAGTTCATTCAAAAATATTTTGTGAAAAATTAACAAAATATTTATTTTACAATTCAAGAACAAAAATGCAGCATTGTCTTGAGGATTTACAAGTTTTCATTTTAAATATTAAGTAGCTTGCAATATTCTATTCTGTCACATCACTGTCAGCTTGCATATACAGTATGCCACACACACACACACACACACACACACACACACACACACATATGCAACTAGTTTATTATAGAATTTTTTGGTATGTGGGTTCATTTTCAGGGATAGACAACTATAAGTAATTCAAAGGATTATAGGTCAATATTCAGAACTATTTCTATCAATTTCTGCTTACAGATAACCCAGTTTGCACATATATAATCTGCACATGCCTTGGATGCTGGCACATTTCCTATATTTGGCTGGGTTTGAAAACTGCACACACACAGACACCACTGTACAGCATGTGCAAGATCTGAACTGCTGAAAAGGAAAGCCATCATATATGCCTGCCTGCCTTCCTTCCTTCCTTCCTTCATCAACTGAATAGGTAAGTAGTATTTGCCCTTAAACAGTTGTAACTGGTCTATTGTAGGCAACAGAGTAGAGACAAAGGGCTGGTTTTTCAGAGGTTGAAAAATAATAGATGCAAATGCAATTTGTGCATCCATCAGTGTCCTCACAATTGTGACATAAGAAATATTACTTCATGGAAAGGGTGGTGGACATTTGAAATTAACTGCCAAGCACACTGGGAAGATTGAAGACTGCCACGGTGTTTAAGGTGGGATGTGACAGGTACAGGGACATGGTGACTATGGGTTCAGGGATTTGGGAGGAGTACAATGATTCAGTAGGTCAAACTAAAAACTGGGGACTCTGTCTAGAACACTCAGTGATAGACTGTAGTGGGTACAGGCAGAACAGGGCAGATTCGGTGGACTCCCAAGTCTTTCTGCTCACAAAATTTCTGTTTCTATTTTTCGTTTGTAACTTCCATGAGTATCTTCTGCCTTGGGAGACTAGTGCCCTCTTCACAGGTGCAGAATGTATCACAGTGTCCCACTTGCTCTTCCCTACCATGAACAGCTCCTCCAGCTGAGAAGTACCTTCTTCACTGTCACCCCTGGGAGACTAACCCTGTGACCTAGTTAGCATTTGATTTCAAAGGTGTGGAACATTTCAGAATAGATTTATCTATTTATTTAGTTTTTGTTGACAGGGTAAGTGCACTAGACAAAACACTGCCTATTTTCAGTTATGACCCGGGACGTTACAGAACAATGGTACAACAGCAGATCGATCAGACAGTAGTAAACAATGCAGTATACATAACATTACTTTTGAGCAATACAGTAGGTAGAAAACATGACACTTTAAGCAGCTGTCGAGAATAAATTAAGAAAACTAAGTGCAGGGAAACTGAGTGTAAGTGTAACTCTCAATCAGTGGAAGATGGGGACACTAGGCACTAGGTAGGAAGGAGTTCAAAAACATGTAGGGTGAGAAAGACAGTGATGTACTATTGACAGAGAGAGACTGAGGGTTGTAAGTAGTGAGAAAGATGGGGGACACTAGGCATTAGGTATGAACGAGTGTGAAAACATGTAGGGTGAGAAAGACAGCGATGTACTGTTGATAGAGATAGACTGATGGTTAGTTGTAAGTGCAGACGTTGGAGTTACTTTAGAACTTATAAAGTACTTGCTTGAAACAGAAGTGGGACTGCACAGCTCTGAGGTGGGATGGAAGGCATTCCAGATTTTGGGAGCAAACGTGGCAAAGATCTGTTCACCCATTTTGGTGGAACATCTTGGGACCACCATGAGAGATTGGGTGCAGGAGTACAGGGCAAGATTGTTCTGTGGGTGGGGGTCATCAAATCTGTAATGGCAGTTGGTTTGGAGGACCTTATAATGTTGTCAATCATACATCCATGTGCTAGTAGGTGGTGTGAGGAGGGATAGCCAACCTAGCTTACAGTAGTATAGAGAACAGTGGTGAGTCATTCTTTGAGTGGAGAGTGCAAACCGGCATAGTAGTTGTATGACACATTCCATTTGTCCAGGTTGGAAGCAGTGGTCATGTAGTAGGGGGTAAGACCATACGTGAGGCTGGGAAGTAGGATACCCCTAGCTATGGCAAGTCTGGCAGGAGGATTCAGAGAATATTTAATTTTGTAGGTCAATCTGAGTCTAATGTTGACAGACTTGTAGACATCAGTGATGTAGATTGAAATCAAGGGCAGGGTCCAGAGCAATGCCAAGGTATTAGAAAGAGTTGATGGTAGAGAGAGGGCCATCAGAGCACTTGATTGCAAGGCCAGTGTTGCAGGATCTGAGCTAGGCGAGGACCCAAATAGCATAGCCTGGATCTTGCTAGCATTTAAGATAAGGCTATTTTGTGTTAGCCAGGTCTGTAGTCTTCCAAAATCGGAATCCAGTTGTGAGTTGATCTCAGATGTACTGTAGAGCTGGTGTAGAGTACTATGTCATCAGGCTGGAGAAGGGTGCTGCAGTATAAAGGAGTTTTGGGAGCATCATTTATTTTTGCAGTTAATCTTGTTATTTTGTTCTTTCACAGAGGATAACAGGTTACATACATTCATGAGACAAACTCCAAAGACATGTTTGCAGTTTTGGTGAATCATTGTCTTACAGGTACATACTTGAAAGAAGATTTGCCTGCTAGGCACAAGATCATAGGGTACAAAAGTATAAACATCTTCATTATACACACTTATCACTTGAGGGAAGGCCTTACATGCATGGTTCAGAGCTTGGAAGGTAGCAGTGCAGTGGTATCTCTGATTTCAGAGCTAGGAAAGCAGATCAGCATGTGGGGGTACTTCAATGGGAGGTTTACCTCACCTATCCTGTGTCCTATGGATGTCATCTTGTGTTTTATGGCCAGGTCACCTCATGGTGGTTTAAGCATATCTTTTCCATTGGGAGTCTTTCTTGCTACCACTTGGAGTTGGGTACATTGCAAGAAGGGGCCATCTATCCAGGAATACCCAGCTGCTGTTGGCTGCGAGATGTTCATTCTTGTGAATGAGGCTAACGTTTCCATGGCTATCAGCCACCATAAAGGATGGGGTTTCTATTGTACACCATCTGCACAAGATGAGTCTTTAAACTCTATAGTCAACAATGATGCGAGTTTGTTGTTGACATCCTTGGGGAGCATCATTGATGAATATGGAGAAAGGCAGTGGTCTAGGATTGAGCCTTGGGGCACGCCAGAGTTGATAATAGTAAGTGGAGATTTCCTGGTTTCCATTGACAGATTGTTGCCTCTGTCTTATGTACTACAGCTGGAGAACCAATTAAGAGCTGTACTGGAAATGCCTAGGGTGGAGAGTTTAGACTCCAGTTTTGAGGACTGACGCAATCAAATTCCTTGTTAAATCAATAAAATGGCACCAGCAAGTTTTCCGTTGTCTATCCCAAATATATCATTAGTAAGTTGGGTTGGTGCTGTGGCTGGTGTGAAACAGTGTTGAGCTGGGGATTATGAGACCACTATTTATTTAGACGGTCCAGTGACTAGAATCTACTTTCTCAAGTAGTTTACTAGAGCAGGCAGGATGGCAATAAGGTGAAAGTAAGATTCTTTGGGTCACCTTTTAAGGCAGGAACTATTTTAGCTGTTTTCCAGTTCTCAGGGTCAGTACTGAAGTTAGTGACAAGTTAAATATCCTGGTTATTGGGGCTGGTAGAGTTGAGGCTGTAAACTTGAGTAGCCTAGGTTTGATCCCGTTAGGCCAGCATTCCCACTGGAAGAGATGGAGTTAATACCATTAGTTAATCAGAGGTGCTGTTATGGATGTGTTTCCAAAACATAAGAGTCATAATATTTGTAATAATGACCTGTTTTGCATGGAATTTTAATGATTTTTAGTTCTGTCCATTCCTTTGGTCTAAGAGTTTTATGGCGGAAATTGAAAATACAACCTGTGTTATTGTTATTTCTTAGAATGATGTGACTTTAAACCAAATCATTAACATTCCTTGCTGATGAATATCACCTGAAAAATACTCAGTAGGATCTGATACTTTGTCAGAGTACTTATTTGAACCCTTTTATTTGTGGTGACGATTACTCTGAATAATACATGTATTCATTGCAAAAAATATATTTAGGGACCAGTTAGGATTGCAGTACAAAGCCTCAAAAATAGGGAAAAGCAATGTTAGGGTAAAGGAAATGTCCATTGACCCTTGGTGGATCTATGGCATGGCGTTCCTCAGAGTCTGAATGATCATTTGATACAACATTGGCAATGCCCTCATTTTGGCACTGTCTGTCAAGGTACAGAAATGTATTAACATACTAATGCTTGAGAGGGTGGTGAAATGAGGTGATGCCAATGCTGCAGATTCAACAAGGGTGAGAGGACTTTCGTTGTACCCTAACATCACATTTCTCTGCCCCACATCATCAGTCCATGGTGTCCAGTGGCACCCAAGTCATCATTCTGCCCCAAACCATTAGTCCCTGGTGTCCAATGGGACTTCCTATCCTCACTGTGCACCAAAACATCAACCTCTGGCATCCCCTTTCCTCACCTGCTCCAAACCATCAGTCCCTGACATCCAGTGGTGTCCCTTCCTTGCACTGCTCCCCAGACAACAGATGGCAGTAACCTCTACATATTTTCTTCTGTCAGCTGCCATCTGAATAAAAGAACTGTGATGTCAATTATGTAATAGATACAATTTGAATATTTCAGTGTTGTGCACTGCAATAATGAAATAATTTTGTCTATTTCATAATCGTGATTGTGATAATGTTATTCAGACAATGGCTGGTCAAGGAGGTAAGAAATGATTTATTACTGGCCACCATCTGGAGGAACAGGGTGATTGTGGGGTTCACCAGCACCAAGGATGGGCACCTGGAGCCGTCCATAACAAGCAGGATGGGGTGGGGAAAGAACAGGTGGGAAAGTTACTGACTTTCTTATGTGTACTGACACTGGCTTTGGGCCCCCACTGTTAGAATGGAGGTATGGGGCAGTACCATTAATGGGAAATGGACCACTTGTGCACACATCACTTAAGGGCTCCTAACGTCAGGATTGAAGTCCAGGATTTGGGGAGAGTAGCAGTTGCCACTGGGGATGGGATCCAAGTAGCTGTAAGATTCATTATTTTTCTGACACTGGAGGGCAGTTGGTGTTGGGATTTATGTTCAGAAGCTGGGGAGACCAGCAGTGGCTCCAGTGGATGGTACCTGGTGGCCGTATCTTAGAAACACAGAATCTGTCGATAGAAAAGGACTGTTAGACATACCCAGTCTGCCCAGATGTTCTCTGCCTAATCTGTTTCCACAGACCATAACTGGTCTCGCAATCCTCCCCCACTTATTTACTCATATTCCTCTAAGTCTATCCCATGCATGCTTAAAGATCTCCCTGCTTTCACCCCACCCTTATGGTAATCTGTTCCAGGTGTCTACCACCCTTTCAGTGAAGTAGTACTTCATCACATCCCCTTAAAATCCCCACCTCCAGCTTCATCGCATGAGCCCTGGTCCTTGTACTGTTTCTCATTTAAAAAGACTTCCTCTGTCACCCTGTTTACTCTTGTGAGGCACTTGTAGGTCACTATGATGTTCCCCTCACTCTGTTCTCTTCATGGGTGTACATGGTGAGATCCATCAGTCTCTCTTCATAGGGCTTCTCATGCAGCCCATGCAGCATTTTAGCTGTCTTCCTCTGACTCCGTCCACCCTACCTATTTTCTTTCTTAGGTGCAGCCTCCAGAACTGGACATGGGACTCCAGGTGAAGTCACCAGAAAGCAATACAGTGGCAATACCACCTCCTCCTCCTGCTGGAAATACCCCTCCTATGTACCCCCGCATCTCACAAGTCATACCTGCTGCTTTGTCACTTTGTCCTGCCACTTTGAGGTTGTCAGTTATTATAATCCCAAGGTCCCATTCGGATTAGTGACAGTTAGTACTCTCCCTATCCTGTACTCTGCCTCTGGTGTTCCTACGCCCTAGGTCCATGATATTGCATTTTGGCATTGAACCTCAACTGCCATCCTCTTGAGACTTCTCAAGTTTCCCAAGATTCCTGTGCATTCTCTCTAACCCATCCTGAGTGTCCACCCTAAAACAGATTTTGGTATTTTTGTAAAGACATACCTTCCTTCCAGTTTTTCTGCCTTGTCACTTATGCAGAGATTGAAAGGACTGGTTCCAAGCAATGATCCCTGCAACACTTCTCTGGTCACTCTCCCATCATTAGAGTGGGTGACATTAATCATCACCTCTGTCACTTATCTGTTAACCAGTTTCTAACCCAATTCACCACTTTAGATCCCACTCCTAGGCTGCTCAGTTTGTTACGTCTCCTGTGCAGCACAGTGAAGCCCTTGCAAAGTCCAGATAGGCCACGTTCACTGCCTTCCCCTGATCTATTTCTCTGGTCACTCAGTCAAATATATCAATCAGATTCACCTCATACATGACCTCCCTCTGTGAAGCTATGCTGCCTGTGGTCTTACAGCCAATTGGATTCAAGATACTTTACCAGTCTTCCTTAAGCAGGGCTCATTTCCCACCACTGAAGTGAGACTGACCAACCTATAGTTACTAGCCTCTTCCTGATGCCACTCTTATGTAGAGTGAACACATCTGCTCTTTCCAACCCTCCTGAGCCACTCCAGTTTCCAGTGAACTGTTGAATAAGGCCATCAGTGGAATAGCTACCATCTCCTCAGTTCTTTTAGTACTCTTGGTTTAACCCATCTGGTTTATCCTGTCTGGTCCCATGGCCTTGTCCACCTTCAGACCTGCAAGCCCTTTTAGGACTTTTCCTTTGAAAATGGGTTTGTGTCCACTGGGTCTACAACATTTCCTCCTGTCATTTCGCTCCGCCCTTTCACTCCCTCATAATTTCACCCCATGCACATTCACCCCAGGCAATTCATTCCGCTAATAGCAACTGACAGCAAATGCATTAACATGTAAAATTTCAGCTGTTGGTCCCTGCCTAAATATGTATCTGCAAAACTAACTGGTTTCTGGTGGTTTCTGGTGATGCTTCCCCCCCTCCCTGCTCGAGTGCTTGGAATGGGATGGTAAAAGGCACGTTTGGTGCCGATTTAACTTTTAAGGTATACCAGGATCATACCGCTTATCACAAAATACAATCCAAATTGTGGATGGGAAAGATTCCACAATATTATTTTATGCTGGCCTGGGGATCAAAATGGTACTTTGAGTCAGTGGCATAAGACCTCCTGAAACTCCTTTCCAACTTTTGGCAAAGATCTCTTCAGTGAGTATTGCAGTGTGATTGGAAGGCTTCTAGATTATCGTGTTCACAAATTAAGGGTTACAGTTTGAAATGGCATTCCATAGTTCAGTTTGATCTGATGGGCCTTGCTGCTTGCATTGTCAGTATCCTTGACCAGACCTGCTTGCCTCTCACTGTCAATCAATCAATCAATCAATCAATCAAAATCTTTATTTATCCAGGTGGGCACCATTGAGCAGCACTCATTTGCAATATGGACCTGGTCATATGAAAATCATAGTACAGTAACATGGTAAAACATATTGCAATATTATACAAAGAAGAAAAAATATGCATAAGTACATCAACATTTGAGTGAGAGGCCTTTACAACAGATAGGCTCATAACTGGGTACAGCTGGAATGTTCACTTAAAAGGAGAGAGAAAGGCAAGAAGTGATACCAGCTTAGGAAGAAATGACGGGGTTGGAATAGTTAACTGGTTGCTTCTGGCTATTTTGCCTCTCCTGGGACAGCTTTGAATGACAAACATAACCCATTACAAAGCAATAAAAAATACAAAAACATTTGCTATGCACCACCTCATTCTTCTGTCCGTGCCTCCTGGATCCTCCTCCACCTTCCCCATGGCTCCACTTCTAGCTGATTGTGTTTACAAATTAAAAGGGTTGCACTGCTCTATTTGAAAATGGGCATTTCATAGTTCAATTTGAATCTGGCAGTGAGGAAATACCTACTTTTTCCATGTTTGAATTAGTACTAACATGCAGCATTACATTCTGAATGAAACTTTGGTCGAGCCGGTGGGCTAAACCTTTGATGTTTATTGTTGAATAATCAACAGCAGGAGCGTAATTATCAGGAGCGAAATGACACAGGGTGAATTAGGAGCGGAGAGATATGTAGGGAGTGAAATGACAGGAGTGTAATGTCGCTGCCCTGTCCACCAGTACCCTCTTTTTTCCTACCACTCACCTTGGTGGTCCCCCCAACACACACACACAGTGAAGTCTGAGCAGAAGTACTTATTCAAGATGGGAGCTTTTCTTGGTCCCTCTGAGGAGTCTTCCCCTGCCACCCTCCTAATTCTCATTATCCTCTTCTTTCTTCCTCTACTCACTTATGTATCTGAAGAAAGCCTTATCCCTTTAACTACCCTTTGGCTATCCTTTTCTCTTTATGCACCTTTGCATCCATCACCACCTTTCCTACTTCACTCTGTTATTCTCCTTCCTCTTGTTTTGTTACACCTCTTGAATGCCACCCTTTTTTCCTTTACCACTTTGGCCATTTACCTAGAAAACCATGATGCTCTCTTTTCCTTCTGCTTTACTCGTTTCCTTCAAACAGAGTCTGGATGCCTTAATTATGCCCTCCGTTGTTGTTCCCCACTGTGCCTTTACCCTCCTTTGCAATCTCCCCCCCACAAGGCAGTTTCTGAAGCAGTCTCCCATTTCTTTAAAATGCACCTCCAAAATCCAGGACACTTATCCTCTAGTGGTTTGTCTCTTGCTCCTGTCTTTTATATGTTAAACCACACTGTACAGTTGTCACTTGGATGTCTACAATGCTGTCCTTGTTTGTAAGCACCAGGTACAGCACTGCCCTGTCTCTCATGGGTGCTAAGCACCAGGTGCAGCACTGCCTGTGACCCTAGTGGGTGCTTTGACTCCTGCCTCAGAAAAGCCACTTGGGAGTCAAGGATGGCCCTGCTCTTGCAGAAGCTGCCATTGGAAGGCTCCACTCCACATCTGGCAGATTGAAGCCATCCTTACTTGCCATTCTGATGATGGCTTTCCCAAGTGCCTTATTCAACTCCTCCTCTGTGCTGGAGGTCTGTACACCACCTCAGTAAGGATAGAAGTCCCAGAGTCTGTCTCCAGGATGACCTGCAGCGCCCACAGTCCTTCCTTTCTGTAGGTGCCCCCTGCCTTCATGGCCTTGATTCCGCTCCTTACATATAGTACAACCTCCCTGTTCTTTCTCTTCTGAACAGAGAGCAGCCAGGTATGGTCATGTCCCAGTCATGGTACTCAGTTATGGCCACTAAATCCAGGCTGGCCTCTGCCATGGTGGCCTCCAGGTCTGGAATTTTATCTCCAGACTCCTTGCATTGGCACACATGGCTTTCCACTTACTACTTCACTGACTGCTTTTTCTGCTTCCTCCCCATTCCTGCCTGTGCTATCCCCTGAAGCTCCACCTGGCCCACCTCTTCCCTTTTACTTTGTCCGCTCCTGTTTCTTTACCCTTCTACTTGCTTACCTGATTTATACCCTCCCTGGTTCCTCTTCATTATTCCAACCTGTCTCCTGGCACCCCTGCCCAAGGAGTTTACCTCTTGGGCCCTCCCTCCCAATGCTGCATCATCTGATTGTGGGGCAATGTTGCCTCCCTTAGTTTTAAAGCCACCCCAGTTATTTTAAATGCTCATCCAAGTAGTATTTAAACCTCCCACTAAGGACTGTGATTCCTTCCTGGAAGGAAACAAATTGTCTTCCTATAGAGGACCATATCCTCCCAGGTTAGCCTCCAGTCCCCAGTGTAGCCGAGCTCTCCTCCATGCACCATGCCTTCACCGATTGTTAAATGCCCTTGTGCAGAATACCCTTCTCTCTCCCAGCCACGGCAGTATAGTCTAGAGGTTAGAGTAATGAGCTGTGAATGGGCTTGGTACATCCAGCAGACCTGGGTTTGATTCCCACAACCTCCACTTGCATACTGTGTGACTCTAAGCAAGTCACTTAACCATCCCAGTGCTCTTGGGTCACACCTGAAAACAGGCGCTTGTGCCTAGTAGGCCTTACCAGGTTACCAATAGAATAAAGTAAAAAATAAAATATACAGGTAACACCTCAGAAAAACCAACGACATGCCACCTGCTTCAGGCCCCTTCTGCACTACCTCTACCCTGTTCCTGCCAGGTTATTTGTTCTCAGGTGGACAATGACATCTAGCTCCTTCCCAGCCCTGATGACCTCATGATCATCAGGATATGCTCTCTGTCCCTCTAAGCTGAAGCACCTTGGAGGCACTTCATCTCCTCTCCCTTCCTTCCCCCGCCTCAAGTCTATCATCTAACAATAGAGTCCCCACCAACAGATACTTCCTCTTCATCTTGGGTCCTCCCTTTCTCTTCGGCACCTCTTCTGACTGAGGACCCCACTTCCTACCTTCCCACTGCTATTGGTGCCTCCTCTCAGCTGTCCTATCCTTCCAGTATGGCGAGGAATTCTGCAATGGTGCAGGCTGAGGAACATGCACCTCTGTCTCTGACCCTCACCTCCCAGAGCCCACCAACCCCTAACTGCGCTGCCTGTGCCTAGGCATCCTCTGGGTGAGCAGGGACAGACTTGGTGGCCCTCTGGTGGCAGAAGGTCCTCTGCACCCTTACCAGTTTGGCCCAGAGTTCAGCAACCCTGCCCTTAACCTAGAGAGATGAATACAAAGGAGACAGCACCTCAGTCTCCAGAAGGTGTCCTAAAGACTGCAGCCTCATACCTGTTGAACTGCACCACTCCCATGTTATCTCCTTCCTCTGCTTAGTGTCTATTGAAACTTCTCTGTATCCTGCTGCCTTCTTTACTCCTGTTGTATTCCTACCTCTCCCTTTTGCTTCCTGCAATTTATTTATTACCCTACCCAAGACAGATTGTCTCTTATTTTCACTTTTCTAACCTCCTACCTGTACCTAACTTGTCCTGGGTGTCTGGTACTCCTTACCCACTTGCCTAAACTTATTTGTTACCCTAGCCTAGATAGGGTGTCTTATTTTCTTTTCTAACCCTCCTACCTGTACCTACCTTATTCTGGTTGTCTTCTGCTACTTTTCCCATGAGAGATGCCTTACAAATGCACCTACGTTCCCTGTTGATGGTGGTACACTGTAAACAGTAATGTATTACCTCTTTAACTTGGTCTGGTGTCCCCTGCAGAGACTCTTGTGGACTGCAGATGATCTGCAGAAGCTCTGTAGATGCTTTTAAGGCAAATGCTCCACTCCTGCACAGTTCCATTCACATTATGGGACACTAGTCTGATGGAACATGCTGGGTGGTACTCCTTATCTCCCTTCCTGCTTCCTGGTGTATTCGATTGCCTGTCACCACTAAGGCTATGAACAGCACTGCCTCCAATCACACATCTGCTTCACAGGGCGATCTTAATCTACTCACCCCAAGATTAATTTCCTAAGCTAGGTTTCCCAACTACCAGGGTAGATTATGAAATGTTAATAGGGATAAAAGGCTGCACTAACAGGACATGTGGTAGGTTGTGTAATGCAGAAGAAAAGGCTGCTGTAACAGAACACTGTGGTAAGTTATGTAACAGCATAGGATAAAGGCTTAACTAACAGGACACTGGTGGTAGGTAATGTAGCAGCACAAGGTTAAAAGCTGCACAAACAGGACACTGGTGGTAGGTTCTGTAACAGTGCAATGATTTTGTCTCTGCTTTCAGAAGCAGTGCATAGGGACAGCAGAGATGTAGAGTGAGCTAAAGCCCATGAGGTTTAGTGGGCAGCAAGTCATTTGCAGGGACTATGGTGCACTCTCCTCCAGGGTTACACTCTGAAGGAGGGGTCACGCTCTTTCTGCAGGATCTTTGCAGAGCTTCCCTACTCAGCTGACAGCAGCAATGGAAGAGATATATCTTCTGTGCACCGGATCAGCTAGAGCCAACAGCCCACATCCACTTCTTCAGTGGCCCCTGGTCCAGGATTGGTGGAGAAAGGTGGGGAGGAAGGGTGGCAGAGCAGCCACAAGAAGGTCAATCAACACATCCCCACACCAGGCACTCTTGGTTTAATATCCCAATACTGACACTAGTGCAGCATGAGGGGTGCTGCACTGCTGAGGTGCCGCCTTTTGGATGAGACATCAAACTGAGGTCCTGCCTGCCTGTTCTGGTGGTTGTTTAGGTGGACGTTAAAGATTTCATGGCACTTCTCAAAAGGGTAGGGGAATTTTTATTAAAACTTGACAGTAAAATATATACGTGATAATGTTACTTCACACAAAATCATAATGGAAAAATAAAGGTAAACATAAATAAGTATTTCATCATACATTCAATAAAAATTTCATTTTATAGTCCCAAAACTTATTAATAAATGTTAAGAACACCTCTCACTAAAAGAGTAGGGGTATTTTTATTCAAAACATCAAAACAAAATATACAGAAATGTATTACAGCATACAAAATCTTGATAAAAGGAGTTAAAAAACACAAAATAAGTATTACAACATACATAAATGTTAAACTTAAATAAATCATATTAATATAGTCCCCCACTAAAGCCTGAGAAATGTTTTATTATAATTTAAATCAATAATGTACAAACAGTGTTAATGCACACAGATAATAAACCATAAACAATTTATACATATAAAGGAAATAATTACTTGCATACATTTATAAAATTTAGGAAAATCACGACTAACTAAAACCTAAATTATTCTATTTATGGTGGTATCCATGTTTTGCACCTTCACCTTTCCAAATATTCCTGGCGAGAGACTAACTTTTCCTCCCTTTGTCTAATTTCTTTAATGGAGGAAAGTATTATATTAAACAACTGTTCTTGAGTTTGTTCTATTTGTTGTAAGGATACTTTACACTGGGTTATCCAAATATGGTATTTAAAGCATAACAGTATAATCTGTATTGTTGATGTGTTGTAATGTTTCCAGCTATTTGGTAAAATTCCCAATAACAACTTTTCCTATTTAAAGGTGGAAAGGGGCACCTGTCCATTTTTATTTAACTAGATCCCAAAACTTCATAATAAATGGGCATATGAAATACAAATGAACCATTGTTTCAGGGGTTCCTGCACAACATTCTAGGGCAACACCTCTCCTCTCTTCCCTTGTGCTTCCTGTTATCTTTCACTTTCAATTTCAAGTGTGTACTAAGCCACTGGACATCTCACATGTGATCTGGAGTTCTCTTGTTTGTCAACATTTGGCCTATGAAGTTCTGTTCTGTGGTGATTTAATACAAAAGTGTGGTTGTTAGGGAAATCTTTTTCCTGTATCAAGGTGTAGAGGCTTTCCTAGACATGTGTTTAACTGGCTGTTTTGTTATCAGCCATAATTTGAGTTTACTAAAACATGATTGAAAGTATGGGTAGTCCTGATAAAGATTTCTGTCTGGCTATTGCTTCATTGTGTGGTCAATCATCAATCCAGTGTTGTACCTGATCTTTAACCCATGGTATCCAAATCATCTCAGAGTCACTTAGTGGTTTTATATTGCAATGTAAAGAAAATACTGTGGAAAAATAGAATGGGATTTATCATATCTATACCCCCTTTCTGTTTTGTCAAATATGTTATGCTCTCTTGATGGGGGTTCAGTCTACTCCCCACAGCCCTGTGAAAAACAGCTTAGTATTTTTGTCTCCAAAATTTTTGGTGGTGGGTATATTTCACTTAAATATAAAAACATCGGTATCAAATATGTTTTGATCATATAAATTCTTTGAGTTTTGATAGATGCCACCTATTCCATTGTTTCACTTTATGTAGAGCTTTCTCCAAAATAATTTCCCAATTATAAAGGGCTAAGTCTCCTGGTCCAGAATATAGACCTAGGATTTTACCATGACTCTTATTCACCGGTATCTTCATAATCACAGGATCATATTGACCTGGATCACCTATTGGTAGACACGAACATATTTTATCATTTATCTGTAACCAGTCCCTTGTGTGAGCCTTGTAAAGTTCACAAACTTTTTGGATGAGGTCTTATTGATCACAGTTATGCAGAGGTCATCTGCATAAACTATTGTTTTTATTTCACTATCTGTACTGTGTACTGATAACCCCTGATGTTTTCATCTCTATTTAATTTTGCAAAAGTGGATCTATAAACAGGGGCCGGATATTCAAACTGCGCCTGGCTGTGGTGCAAGCTTTGGTGCAGCTCAACTTTGTTGCGCAGGGTGTGGCCTGGGCGATATTCAACGGAGCTGTGCTATGGCACAGTAGCTTTGAATATCCATCCGGCACCCCCACTGTGCATGGCACAGTGGCACTGCGCCAGCGCAAGTGGCCAGAGTGGAGCATGGAGATGCACTGGAGCAAGTGCCATTGCGCCATGCACAGCACCCTGAGTATTGAAAGGGGGATATAAATGGGGCCATAATATATGCAAGGCACAGGGACCATTTGCATCTCATTACGGCCCCATTTGTACGCTATTAGCATGCAGGCACCTATCCCCAACGACTTGCTTCTGGCACCCTGCCAGGCAGCAGCTGCTGGGGACCGATGCCCCTGCAGCCCAATCGCAGGCATTCCTGTAATATAAAAAGTACAATAACCCGTGGTCCAGTGGATCTCTATGTGCCCCGATCGCAGGCATCACTATAGTCCCCTCCAATATCCCTGGTGGTCCAGTGGACCGCACTGAGTCTGGATCGCGGGAATCATTAATACTCTCAGTTCAATATCTCTGGAGATCTATGTACCCTCACTCATCTACTCACTGAGCCCCACCGCTTGCTTCCCCGTCAGACAGCGGGCGGTAGCACCTTCCTGCCACCGCCGCCTCGCCGACTGACAGCTGGTAGGGCTGCACGCCCACTGGTTCAGAGCATGATGCTAGTCGGCAGCTCATATATTACTTCAGTCCAGATACTGGACTGAGTAGTGAGAGAGGCTGCATGCCCATTGGCTCATGCTGTGAACCCATGGGCATGCAGCCCTACTGAGCTGTCAGTCAGTGGGTGACGGGCAGCAGGCAGGTGTGCTGCCACCTACCAGCTGACGGGGAGCGGCGTGGGGCCCAGTGGGAGGGTGGGTTGAGTACACTAGATCACCAGGATATTGGACTTGGGGAGGGCTATAGTGATGCCCATGATGGGGCATGGGGGCAACCGCCAGGCAAGCACAGCAGGAATCGGTGGCCACCCACAGGTGGCAGCTGCAGTGTTGAGCCCTTGAATTGTGGCAGCTCACCTGTGGGTGGCCATACTTGTTCCTTTGGGGGCGAACTTTGTGCATGTGAGGTAGGGTTGCACATGCATGACTCTGCACATTCTGGCTGAATATCGGGCTGTGCAGGTTATGCATGGCATACCCCACCCACCTGTGCCTGCTACATTACTGATGCACTCAAGCAAGATCGGGATTTGTGCAGTGCACTTTTCCTTTTGAATATCGCTACTGGCGTATCAGTGGTAAGGTACCATGCGCAACCCTTTGAATATCTGGGCCAATATGTATAGGATTGAACTTAGTGGATATCTCTATCTCACACCTTTTGAGATTTTACATTGTTTACTCACCGATCCATTCACATATGCAGCACTTGTTGCTTTACTATAGAATAGTTCCATCCATGATGTGAATTCGAGGAAGCCATATTTGGATAAAACTGCCAATAAGTATAAATGTGGAATCCTATCAAGGCTTTGGATTGATCTGTATTATATGCCCACCCTGAAATTTCTTCACTTTGTCCGTCTCTAAAATTTTACTGATTAATATTAAATTGTCTCTTATTTTCCTCCCGGTATTCCATACATCTGATGGAAGATGCATAATATTGTGTAAACTATCTGCCATTCTTTACTCAACAATTTAGTCAGGGTTTTGAAATCACAGTTCAGTAATGTAATTGGCCTCCAGTTTGATATTTCCTGCTTATCTCCATCTTTATATATGAAAATAATTAGACCCTCAATCATGCTGTGAGGTTTTTAACTTCCTGTAGTATCTCATTATATAGTGCCACCATTTGTTCTTTACATTTGGTAAATATTTTATTATATATTTCATTTGGTGAGCCATCAATTCAGGTGTTTTATTTTTATATAAAGATTTTATCACAATATCTGGCTCTGTTTTCATGATTTGTCATGTTAACTCTTTTAGTGCTGGCATGGGGTTTTGCTTTAGCCAAGCATTTATGTCATTTTCCAAAGTGGTAGCTGGACTGAATCGAGTAGTAACATGATCTCTTATTTCTGTTAAAATATCTCTGTTTGTTAAAATCCTTGCTTCTTGTGTTTTTAGAGTAAACCACTTTTGCATTTCTCCTTCCTGCACAATTTTCAAATGGGTTTACAATCTCTTTGTGAACCATGTGTTCCAAACCTTTGTTCTTTTTCAAGGATTTCATTTGATCATACTGTAATTTAGCCATCGCTTCTCTGAGCTTGTTTAAATGTTGTTGATCTACCAGTAGTCCTTTTTTTGTTGTGAAGATAAACTGTAAAATTCCTCTCTAATTTTGGAATAATCATCTCTTTGTATTCTCCCCATTATTTGGAAGTAGTCTCATATCTTTTTTTGTATCTTCCCACCATTCTATGCAGTTATCATATAAAAGTAAACTGATTGTCTTGCCTGTAGGAGGCACACCAAACCATTCTTGTATGTGGGGTCTTTAATAAACTGGTATTAAGTTTCCACATACCCCACCCTTCAAGGCTGCCTTATAATTTGTGATGTGGACGTTCAGTAATCCATGATCTGATGATGCTACCAACATCACCTCGCTTCTTGTACAGGAAGCAAAGGTGACACAACGAGTAATCAATTCTAGTCAATATGTGGCCTTTGAAGAAGGTGTGCTGGCTTTTAACACCTTTGTTATAAAAATATCATGTAGCCCCACCTGTCCTATTAATGTATTTAAAAGGCGGCGCACAAAATGTCTTCTCCGTGGAGAGATCCTCTATCCTCTGTAAACCTGCTAACATTGAAATCTCCCTAAAAGTACATATCTAGAAGTGTGGAGATAGGGTTGCACTAGTTTAAACAGGTCTACCCTTTGTGCCTTGGTCTGTGGAGGGTACGATTAATCAGTCTAAATTCTACTTTATCTATCTGAATGTCCAATACTAAAATACTCCTGGCACTAGATCTACTATATGCAATGTTTTAACTTTAATGTTCTTAAAGGCAATGCCTATACCACTACATGTGTCTTCCCTATAGACCAGTAAGAGTCTCCCCAAATCCATGCTTTCACAACTTCTTGCACATCATAAACATTCCTAAGTCTAGTGTTCTGGAAAACACAATATCACATTTTAGTTCTGAAAATAAATAGAAAGTCAATAGTCTTTTCCTATTGGAAAGAATGCTATTGGTATTGAGGGATGCCAAGTTTAGGCTGTAATGAGGTGCATTCATTTATTAGTTTTGTTTTCCAGAGCCTTTTCAAACTGTTTTTACATACTCTGGATCCCATCTGTCTTCTTTTGGTTCCCCTTAACATTTTAATTTCCTATCTGTTCTTTGGGTTGTGTTTCTACATCAGATCCTCCATCCTTTCATGATGAGATAATGGACTGAGAGTCTGATTCTTCTTCCATTTCTGTGTCTCCCTACCCAGGGGTTTCAATTTATTGGACACAGGGATTACTTCATTTGAGCTGGTGTCAGTGGTACTTTGGAAGACTGTCCTTTTTTTAACTGTTTGAAACGCCATTTCTGTCACTTGAGGTGGTGGTGGCAACATTTCACTTTTCCCTTTTCATTCATGATTGTCACTTTCTGTGGTTTTGTGCTACAAGTGGGTTTACTTGTATAACTTCTTCTAGAGATTCTTGTTGACTCTCCGCTTCCACTCTAGTGGTTATCATGGGAGAGGGGTTGATGGGGTTGTGGCAGTGGGGGTGGGGTTGGCCCTGTAGGTGTCATTTTCTCCTAGTCTTGTGTAAATAGTAATCCTGTACTCCATAATCTGAGTCATCTGTGTTATGTGCAGCCCTGGGACAATCTGCAAAGTCATGGCCTCTCCTTCACATAAGCTGCATTTCGCCACTTCTTTACAAAAGTGGATTGTGTGGATAATCTCCCCACAGAGCATGTATTTAATTACATCACTGATTCCTCAGATGTCTGGCTGAGCTGCATCTGTAGCAGTGCTGGGGCTGTCCTGGGTAGAAGATAAATCATTTATCTCCACCTAAAAAATACAATTCTGTAGGTGCATCATCCCTGAGGTTGTTGTTATAAAGTCACTTTCAATCTCCACCCCCATTTCAAAGCCCTCTGAATCCATGATGGGTTCTGTGTCAGTACTTCACATCTTTATTCTAACCAATATATGATTATTTATTTATTGCTTTTGTTGACCGGGTAAGTGCACTAGACAAATCCTGCCTATTTTCAGGCACGACCGGGGAGGGGATACAGATGAATGCCAACTGACCTTGAACCAGATTAAGCTGTTGTTGGTGGTATGTTTAGTGAATGAGGGAATTTGGCCAAGTCACCAGGAAATTCCCTACTCTTTTGATAAGTGCCATGGGATCTTTAACATCCACCTGAACTACCACCAGTCCAGGCAGATGGGACCTCGGTTTAACGTCTCATCCGAAGATTGCACCTCAGAAATGCAGCACCCTCTCATGCTGCATTACAGTGTCAGTACTGTGATATTAACCCAAGTGCCAGACGTGGGAACTGAACCCACAGCCCTCTGACTCTCGGCCTCAGAGGCGAGTGTGCTACCTCCTGAGCCACTGACACTGCAATGTCGGTGATGTTGACACCTTCATTTCTGAAGAGGATGGTAATAATTTTGGTAGCGCTTTTGTAAGGGAATGGCTTGAATGGCACCCAAAGTGGATTTGTTTTAGTATTGCATATTTCCCAAAATCTCCAGAAGTTCTAGGGAATGAAAACTAATATCAAATGTGCTTTCCTGGGGTAGTATGAACGCATACACTTGTGAAACCCATAGATTTCTTAATAGGTTCTCTCCCACATACACCCCTCTGGTGCATTGTCTAGGCAACTTAAGTATCTCAGATGCACTGCATTGTGTCTTTTAGCTAACTCTATCGGCTCAGAAACAAGCTAGCATATGTAATTGCAGCACTAGAAACATTGGTATTTTGTTGATCCTCTCCAGTATGAGCCAGGCTTACATGTGGCTCATTACCTGGTCTTCTTTCAAACACTTTCCTCTGTTCTGTGACATTATTGCCTATAAAGGACTTCACTGGAATATTGTCTTGCATTCTTGTATCTTTGTTCCCCACTGCCTGTGCCTCTTCCATATTTGTCACCACCTCATTGTTCTCCCATCATTTCCTTCTCTTATGTCAGGCACTGTGGGAGCATCAAAAACTCCTCACCTCCAGTAATGATTGGTGAATAGCTAGGGATTGTACATCATTCCCCATTTCTTTGTTTAAAAGCCTACTAGGCCCTGACTCCTCTGATATTTTGTCTTCCAATAAATTTCTATTAACATTTGTCACAGACCTGTTTGTATGATCCATGCCCGGTATAGGCACCGCAGGGTCTGGAATCCATCCCTTCCCTTTGCACAGCCAACCTGCTGCTTGTAGCTTTCCTTCCAGAGACCAAGACTGCTCGGTGTGTTCTGTCACATTGTCGACTCCTTGCATGGCTGGACTTTCCCTACTTGAAAGAAGAAAACCTTTGTTGCTAGTGGTGAAGGCATTCCTGGTAAACGCTTCTGTTTTTTTCTTCATCTAGGCGATTCCTTGCCTCTGTATATTCCAAGTCAAGTTCCTCTGTTTGTGCTGTTAACAATTTCTTTTTGTCCTCCATCTTTTTGTAGCTCTTCTTCTGCTACAACCTCGGAACTCTGTTCTGGGTCCTGCTTATGGACATCCTCATCCAGCATCGGATATTGCTCCAGTAAGTTGTTTATTCTCATAGACTGTGTTTCTGTGGCTATCTCTGTAGTCTCCTGGCCTCCTTCCTCCTCAGAGCCCAGTGCATGACTGGGCTGTTTCTCCTCCATGATAATGATCACAGCACCTCTAGCATAGAGTAGGGGAATTTCCTGGTGTCCTGGTCAAATTTCTCCATTCACTAAAAACACCACCAACAGCTTAATCTGGTTTTAGTTTCAGTTGGTTACCAACTGTGTCCCACCCCTGGGTCACCACTGAAAAAGGGACTTCTAGTCTCAGTGGGCTTACCAGTCAACAAAATTCAATAACAATAATAATAACACTACACCATCACAATGGCAAATTGCTTTTCACCCTGGAGGAGACTCAGATACTTGATTTCACCAGGGAGCTCTGGGTCAGGTGGGGAATGGGAGAAGGACCTGGTGGCACCCGGGGTAAGAGTAAAAAGAAGGATTTAGGAGAGTCTAGTGGTTGGGGATTCTGTGATCAGGATATTAGACAGTGTGGTGGGTGGAGGGAAGAAGTGGTGGGGATGGTCAGGTTCCTTCCTGGAGCTTCAGCCTTCTGGAACATAGATAGAATAAAGGAACAACGGAGAGGCAGCTGCCAGTACTAGTACACTTAGGTACCAATGATTTAGCGAACCAACCTGTGGAGAAAGTGAAGCAGAACAATCAGAGACTGGGGAACAGAATGCAGGCAAACACCCTGGCCTTTTCTGAGGTCCTCCTGGTGTAGAGTAAGGAGGAGAGGGAAAGACTGAATAAGGAAGGATGAGACAGAGGAATTAAATAGGTGGTTAAATGGATGGTGTCAGGAGAAAGGTACCACCTTGTAGGGGACTGGGGACTTCTGAGACAGGAAGCTCTTTGAATGTAATGACCTTCACCTGACAAGAGAAGGGACCAGTGTGCTGGGGCAGACATTTGATGTCTACATTAGACAGCTAAACTGTGCAGTCTCTAACTATAAGCTAAACATGAACAAAACTACCATCTTCCTCTCAATCTTAAGCTCCACAGAGCAGAAATCCTAGAAATAGGTCTGGCTTGGAAACAGGATTCCTTCGCTATCTAGGTATCGAATTATCTAGACTCCCAGAAATACTATGAAATTGAATTTGGGCTCCTTTATACAGGTGATTAAACTGGATCTTAACAGATGGGCCTCCGTCCAACTTCTATCTGGGTAGAATAAACCTGCTCAAATGAGCGTATTCTCATGCCTCTACTCCCCTTTCAATGCTTAATATCTGGTTACCAGTCTCATGGTTCAAAAAGGTAAATAGTTTGTTTCTAGACTTTATCTGGGCTCACAAGTCCCCTAGAATAGAGTTTCATAAACTAACTGCGCCACGCCCAGAGGTGGCTTACGCCACTTCACCTAGGGCTCTACTTCTGGGCCAGTCACTTCAATAAATACACAGATGGACACTCACTCATTCCATCAGGCTATACCCCGCTTTGGCTCAAAATAGAGTGCCCTGATTAATTCTTGTGGCCTAGCACCAAAGCACTGCTACACATCAAAGGTAATCTCCTCCCCACCAGGTTAAAGAATAATCTCATCACTTTATCACTGAGGGTTCTCTCAACTGTGTCGTCTCTTCAAATATGACAACCAAAGAGACGCAAATCAGCGCCTGTTTGGAAACTCAATTTTAAGATTGGCGAGAATGTATTCCTTTAATTGGTTACCCCAAGTGAACTAAACCTCGCTGCACTCATTAATAGGTGACGACAATGCTTGGCTACCCACTCATTGCATAATGCAAAAGCTTAGGATTCCTACTAAACACTTTTTAGAGTCACCCAACTTAGGCACCTATTAATTAAAGTGTTAGGGCTAAACTGAATCTATATGTAGACCCTCCTTTAGTCCCTGACTTAGCTCAATGGGTGGCCAACAGAAAGCGGTTTCCAAGATATTCGTATGCTATTCGATAGGGTATATCCAGACTACTATGGCCCCACTCGTTACTGGTCCTCCCACTTTCCTGGCTATGACATTAACTGGGTGAGCCTTTGGTCTAACTGCCATAAATTTATAATGCAGGATAGACTAAGGATGACTGAAATGTTCATTTACATAATGCATATTTTTCCCCGAGAGAATGTTTAAACTTGACTAACATCTTCTCCTCAATGTGTGAGATGCGCCAATCATGATGGTTCTCTATTTCACATTCTCTGGACAAATCCCAAAATAAAACTCCTTTGGACCAGCATACATAATAAACTGGACCCCATTTTGGGACTAGAAGATTTATTTAGGCCCGAACTTTGTATTCTAGGTGATTTTCAAGTATCAGGTTCCCTAACAAAAATACTACATGGCCTTGATATCCCTGTCTCTTAAGAAAGTTGTCTTAAGACACTGGAAGATCAATCTGAAATCAGGTATGGTGAATGGCTATCTGAGCTCCTTGCAAACCTCAGAATGGAAAAAGGTTATTGCAAGTCTTAACAATAGGCTAGACAGGTTTAAGAAAATATGGGACCCCTATATACCTTATTCTCTATTTCAGACCTTACAGAGTAACACTCTCCTGCTCGTGACACTTCTAGTATCTCTTGTATAGTCTGTGCTGTGGAAATCATAAGGAAAAGGTTCCATGCTGAATTTGTGCTTTGGGGATGGGGGAGGAATAAGGGGTGGGGGGTTTGACAGGTCTGGTCCTATGTATACTGTTTATATGACGTACATTTGTTATGGAAGATCTGTCTTGTATGGTAAAACTTCAATAAACTTTAAATTGAAAAAAAAAAAATAGACAGCTAAATTGATTGTGGGGACACTAAGGCTAGTGGAACCACACTAAAAGGAGTGAGAGAAAGTAACCTAGCTGATACTACCCTATACTGTGGACTGGTAGCCATAAGGTGGGTATAAATAAGCTGAGGTTCAAAAAAGTAGAGGAAAGGCAAGGGGAAGGCTTTCGGGCAGCAAGCAATAGGAAAAATAAGAAGATAAGGAGAATTGGTGAGAATTTAGACGAGGATCAAAAACAACAAAGAGGATCCAGAACTAGTTAGAAAGGGGTCTGCCTTAATGCCAGGAGTCGGTAATAAGATCAGTGAGCTTCAGGCATTGGTGGCAGACACTGAGGTGGACCTCTTTAGCCATCACAGAAACTTGGCCACAGAGAATAAATATTGGGACTTGCCAGTCCCAGGTTACATAATGTTTAGACAGGATAAGGGAAAAAAATGGGGTGTAGCCTATATGTCAGGGAGGGCTTACAGGCTGTGTTGGATGGACACATGAAGGGAAGCAATGGTGAAAGCGGGTCACTGTGGGCTCACCTCATACAAACATGTGAAAGCCAGAAGAAACAGACCTCCTGGTCTATCACTGTCTGCCGAATGTGCAGATAGTTCCCTGCTGCAGCTGCCCCCTCCCTGTTCCTCCTTGGTTTTCCATCTCCCCACCCACCCTTACCCACCCTCACTCTCTGTCCCATGCCTTCTTGAAGCCATCTGCATTTTTGTTTGATACCACCCTTACTGGTAGAGCATTCCACCTTGACACCACTCTCTGTGAAGTAATGCCTTCTCATCTCACTCCTGAATCTACCCCCTCTATTCTTAGCCTGTGCCCTCTAGTATCTCTTCCATTCCTTAGTTTAAACACCCCATCCTCTTCCCCTTGATGATTCCCTTCAGGTACTTGAAGGTTTCGATCATGTCCCCCATCCTTTCTCTCCTCCAGTTTTGCATATTCAGTTCCCCAGCCTATTCTTGTAGTCCCTTCCTCCATTCCCTGAATCATCCTCATCGGCCTCTGCTGTACTCCTCCATCATTTTGACATCCCGCCTCAAGTATGGCCTCCAGAACTG
Organism: Neoceratodus forsteri; assembly: GCA_016271365.2. Taxonomy (NCBI): domain Eukaryota; kingdom Metazoa; phylum Chordata; order Ceratodontiformes; family Ceratodontidae; genus Neoceratodus; species Neoceratodus forsteri. Next base: position 444,026,343 of record CM028131.1, on the reverse strand, counting down.
CACACAGTACTCCAAGTGTGGCCTGACCAGTGACCTGTAGAGGGGCAAGATCTTCTCCTGTGTCTGGATGTGAACCCCCGCCATGCACCCCAGAATCTTGTTCACCCTCAGCACTGCTTGCCTGCATTGTGTATTGCTCATGCTCCTGTTACCATTACTCCCATGTCCTTTTCTTCCTCAGTGATCCCGAGCTTTACCCCCTAGCCAGTACTCCCTCCTTGGGTTCTTTGCCCCGAAATGCATAACCTTGTACTTCTTCACATTGAACCCCACCTCTCGACCACTCCTCCTGCTTGGTTAGGTCCTCCAGTAGTTGCTTCCAACCCTTTCCTTGTCCACTACTGCACCCATTTTGGTGTCATCTGTGAACAGGCTTTCCTGCTCTCCACCCCATGCACAATGTCTGAGATGAATAACTCAAATAGTACCAGGCCCAGTACTAAGCCCTGTGGCACCCCACTTGTCACTGGTCTAGGCTCAGAGACAACCACCACCACCAGCACCTGTTGTAGCCTACCATGTAGCCAGTTTGAAATCCAACATGCCATCTTTGTCCCCACTCCCACTCCTGTCAGCTTCCCTAGTTGCCCATGGGGCACTGAATCGAACGCCTTGCTGAAGTCCAAGTACAGGATATGCACAGCATGGCACCCATCCAGCTCCCTTGTCACCCAGTCATAATACTGTATTAGGTTAGTTTGGCAGGATCTCCCAGAGACAACCCATGCTGCCTCCCATCCTGGAGGTCATTGTCCTCCAGAAATGCCACCAGCCTCTCTTTCCAGTATCATCTCCATAAGTTTACCCACTGGACATGAGACTGAATAGCCTATAGTTCTCTGGGTCTTCTCTTGACTGCTTTTGTGTATTGGCACCACATGGGCCATCCTCCAGTCCTGAGGCACACCACCCAAGGAGGTGCTGAACAGGTCTGCCAGTGGTTCTGCCAGAACCTCTGCCATCTCCCACAGCACCCTGGGGTGGATACCATCTGGCCTAGGTGCTTTTTCCACTTTAGTGCCCTCATCCCCTCTAATACACTACTACCTCGATCAGCGTCAGTCACTTCCCCCTTCCCCCAACCCCCAGTCCAAGGTGGTATCGGTCCCCTTTCTCCTGCGTGAACACTGAGCCAGCATAATCATTCAGTGCTTCTGCTTGTCCTTCCTGTTTTCCACCCATCCTCCCCTCTTATCCTCACTATACCATCCCTGCATTTCTTTTCTTCCTGACATATCTAAAAAGTCTTTCTACCCCTTTATTCCTTGTGCTAACCTGAGTTCCCTTGTGACTTTTCCCTCACCCTCCTGGTCACTTCCTTAGACCATCTGGTATACTCTTCCCTGTCCTCTTCCATCTCTGTCTTTCTAAACTTCAGGTACACCGCTTTTTCCCCTCACCCTCCATCACCTCCCTGTTTAGCCAGCATGTTGTTTTGCTCTGTTCTTCTTACTCTGTAGCTTGATACACGCTCCCATCACCTCTTTGATTCCTTGTTTAATTATATCCCATTTCTGCTCCACTTTCATCCCTTGCTTTATGCCCTCGAGTCTTCCCTTCAGCAACTCTCGCATCCTCCTGAAGTCTGCCCTCCTGAAATCTACCACCTTTGTTGCTGATGCCTCTGGTTCTCTGCTCATCATGATGTTAAACCATACCGTTTGGTGATCACTGTCAGTTAACAGGTCTTCTCCCTTATTTCCCTCACTGCCTCACAGTTCGATAGTACCAGGTCTAGTGTGTTCCTAGGCTAGTGAATCCAGCAACCAGCTGTGTCAGGAACCCCTGATCACATCGAGGAGCACCTGCTCCTCGTGCTGGAGGTGACCAGAATGTTCCAGTTCACCCGGCAGGTTGAAATCCCCACTATGATTATATTCCTTCTTACATACCCTCCTGATTTGACTCACTAGCTCCTGTCCATCTTCTCTGCCTGTGATGGAGGCCTATACACCACCCTGAACCTCAACTTCCTTCCTTTGGAGTCCGGAGCTGCATCCATATTGCCTCCATACTCCTTTCCTTTCCCCATCCCTTGTACATTTGATCCGTCCTTCACATAGATTGCCACTGCACCCCTCCTCCTCTCCTCATGGTCCTTTCTGTACAGTTTGAATCCAGGAATTGTCAGGTCCCAGTCCCGATACTCAGTGGCCTATGTTTCCGTGATGGCTACAATATCCACCTCCCTACTGCCAGGAGTGCTTGTAGCTCCTCTGTTTTGCTGCTTAGATTTCTACATTCAATGAGACCACTCTCCATACTGTCTTCCTGTCCTCCTTTTCCTGTTTCTTTTCCCTCCATACTCATTCTGTGCAATTTCCCAAGATCTTCCCTACTAGATTAGGGATAGGCTCATTTATCCCTCTCTGGGATCCTTGCCACCAGCTGTACTCTCACCCCACCTAGTTTAAATCCACTTTTGTTGCTATGTATCCCTGTAGCTTCTGCTTTAAGACCCTCTTCCTTACTACTCAAGTGCAGCCTATCCACTGCATATAGTTCATTTTCTTCCCAGGTTCCACCCCAGTCCTCCACTTTCCCATACCCCTGGATTTACCACTCCTCCAGCCATATGTTGAAATTCTTAATCCTCTTCTTCTTCTTCTTACTTGCACAGGGTACTGGGAGCACCTCTGAGAGGCTACTGGTCCTCTACTTCCTCACACAGCCTTCCCATTTCCTTGAACCTTTCCCTAACCACATCCACAGTCTCTCCTGCCAGATCATTTGTTCTACATGCACCACTATGTGCAGTCTCCCCTGCCCCTCCTTACACATCTTAGAATCAACTGCCCTACCCTCTTCCTTTAGCCCCAGTATGGATTTCACCCATATGCGACTATGTTGTTCCCCTCACTGCCCCATTGATCCCTTTAAGTATGGAGTCCCCACCATCAATACACCCCTATTCCTTCCCCTCTTATCCCTCCATTTCACTCATGTACCCCTTCAGTAGGGTCCTCCTTACTAGGAGATCTGCTTTGCCTCCAGCAGCCCCTCCTTTCCACCCCATCCTTCTTCCCTTCCTGCTTTCTATCCTTGCCCTCCCTGTCCCTCCTTGCTCCAGCCCCTTTTCTGTGGTGCCTCTCTCCCCTCCCCATGTCTGCCCCTGTGCAAATGCCTCTTGTTCCCTCCTCTCCGCCTCTGTATCTCTTCCTCCTCCTTCACCTGTTTTGTCAATACGCCAAACATGTTTCCCACCCCATCTGTCCTGATAAGTGCTGCTCCTTCCTTCTGTCTTGAGTGGTCCCTTCCTGATAGGCCAGACTTTATTCCATCCCTTATTGCTAGACCTCCCGTCCAGATTGCCTCCACCCCCTCTACCCTTGAACCATAGTTCCTCCATGAAGTGTCCTCATGCTACTTCACATGGCTGCTTACTTGTCCCAGCCTCCCTCCTGCTCTCCCTAATCCTCTCCAATTCCTCACCAATCCTTCTCACCTCCTCTTCCATCCTTTTCAGCCTGTGGCATATTGGACATCCTCCAAGCCTCCATTATACGTTCATCCATACTGCTGCCCCACATCCATTGCATCCCACAATCCTCCCATGCTTAGCACTACCTATCCCTGCAACAAGGATAATACAGTTTTATCAATCCTAACTGTACCAGTCTTCCCCATCCCAGCTTGACCTGTCCAATACTCTGACCTGTTTCCTAGTTTACTTAATCATAATTGAAGTGCACATGCCCGTGGTTAGGTGGGAAGAGCTCCTCCCCACATCCTATTTCAATCAGCAGGCAGACCACTGCTCTGCTTAGAGCAGGTCGCACTCAGCCTTCCTCCATGCTGCTGCTGGTCTACGGCTCCACCTCTTTTCTCCTTATTCTTGTCCTCTCCCCCACCATGCGTGTTTCCTTCCCCTGTTTGTTCCATTCCTTTGTGCCACTCCTTGGTTTCCCGTGCCTTTCTCCGTGTGTTGTTTTTTTTTTGGGTCTCCTCATTCATTGCATCACCTCCAGGGCCGCCACTTGTACCCGTTCTTCTGCTCTTTATCACAGCTGCTGCCTCTCCTTGCTGGCTGTGCTTCCTTCACAGCCATGGTGCAGTCTGTCCCTCCTTTCAAGCTGCGCTTTTGCCGAGCACAGTTTAATTCAAGTCTAGTACGGTCCTCCTCATTTTATTTTTCTTTCTCAGTGCCTTCTGGACTACTATCAATGTCCTTACACAGAGTATAACTGAGCACTGGCTCTGGTGCTGCTTGCTACAAGTCATCACCAAGGTTTCCACGCTTGGTGCTTCCTGGCATGCAGTCCGATGAGCTGCTTTTCACGCCTCCTGCATTTCTGGCTTTCATCACTCCAGCTAATCCTAATCAGCCCTCAGTATTACTGCAGGAGTGAGCTATCAGCGGGGAACCCATGCAACCTCTAGAATGCCCCTGGGACTAACATAATTCCACTGCAATCTACGGTCCGTTTTGAGCAGGCTTGCACCGAGAATACTCCATTACTTGGGCCTTATACCATGACTTACCTTAACAGCAGTTTAACAGGATATGCAATTATAATAACTTATGTTGTGCATTTAACAATGGATAACAGGAATGCACATACCTTACACTGTCGCACTGAATTGTGACTGTGAAAACGTAAGTCTATTGTGATTACTGATTGCTGTCTCACTTGCCGTGATAGTGGAAGTGCTAATGCCATAATTAGTAAACTCAGCTTAAACTTGGATACTGCTAGGTTCCTTACTTGTGTTGTCAGATGCTACACATCTGGTTGTAATTCTTACTGTTTATATTATGCCTTGTCAAACGGCTGTATGTTTCACATATCATGACAAGCTTGGCCTGCATAGCCTTTCTGGAGACCTGGCAGTACTACAGATGGGCCGTGCGTTCTATTCTCACCCTGGGTACCCTCATGACCATGTATGCTGCTCTGCATTATACTTAAGCTACTGTACATCCTACCATTCAATATTCAGTAAGCATTTAGCCAAGCAAACAGGATTCTCTTTATATGATTCTAAACTGATGCAGTCGACCCATATCATATATCTCCTCTTATGCAGTCTATGGAAGCACTAGCAAGCAACGCTTCTCTCCTTGTCTGCATAGCACACTGTTGCAACCCAACTCTAGTTCCTAAGTTATTGAAGCACTCCCGGTACTATCCCTTTACTCCAGTTTTCAAACTTGGATATTTCTAGAACTGCAAGCTACTAGCTTAGCCTCCTCAGCCAGCTTCTCCCAACACTACTAATGGATGGACGTGGACAGAACAACTTACAACTTATTCCAACACACTTCCTGTCAGTGACTATAGTCCTGCTTCCGCAAAGTCACTACAAGGCTAGACCATCCTCATATGTTTACCGCTACTAGTTATATTATATTTTCTACATCTGACTTGTACTGCTGTGACGATGACTCACCTTAATGGTGCTACCCATTCATTACTTCTCTCTTTCCTGACCTGAGCGTAGGTCCACACTTGCTACACCATCATTGCTCCTTACATACGAAGCCATTGCTCCATGCCTAGTGCCCCTCCCTCGGCTTCAATCCTGGGTTTCTGCTGCATTCAACTTTATATCCACCTTGCAAGGTCTCAAAACTCAATGCTCATTTGGATCTCAGCACGCCATGCTCATGCACCTCCCAGCTTTCCAGCCTAATCAATTGCTCAATTTGCCTTCCTGCTGCTGATCTACCTAGTTTGCAATCATGGCACTATTACATTGCTCATTCCGCTACACACCAACAGGTGTCTCAGACCTTCCATGTGAATCTGGTTATTCCTATCATATAGCTAGATATCCTCTATCTTTGCACATTTGCTTACTTGCTTCGTCCCTCAGCTTCTGCTTTGGGTGCCTGCTGCTCGAGCTACCCTCCACGGCAGCGCTTAGTCATCTAGCCTACATGGGGTCTAGTTTGGCTCACTCCTCCTTCGCCTGGCCTACATGGGGTCTGGCTGTATTTGCCAGCCACATGAGAGCTTAGCCTGGTATTGCTTCATTGCTCCTTGCTATCCATGGAGATTTGCATCAGTCAGCCTGAGGAGCTCCTTGCTTTCCTGTGGACATACATCTGGATTATTTGGACTTCTCCCTTAATTCCTTGGATGCTTCTGCCATGTCGCTTAGTTAATGGATTCCTATTCCACTCCCGCCAGGACTAAGTTGAACCAGTCTGGAAGACCTTCTATCTCATGCTGTGGGCCTCAACATTACTCTGCTTCAGTGCTCTAAGGTTTGGATCCTGTTACAACACTACTTCGTCTGACTTGGCCTTCTCAGTCATATTACCATCTATGCCTAGTGGAGGCACTTCATTCCAAGACTCATCAGATCATTCTCACAAGTGTAATTCCAGCTACTGTACCAATTGGCTTCCCTGAATGTATATATGCATATACATCACTTTACAAAACTGTATAGCTCAACGCGTCTTTGACTTACATGCTCATTCCCTCAATGCTCTTAGCTGAATACCATATGCAATCTATTCAATACAATTCCTCTGCTGCTTCATCTGCATCATGCAGGTTTATTTTACTACAACTACTACTGACTATGTACTGGTCCAATTATTTACACTGTCTGCTCATGCCTACCTGCTTCACCCTTCCTGGCCTAGAGGTTCATCAAGAATGTCTTGCCTATTCTATGACCTGCTTTGCCGTAGGGACTGGAGATCTATCTGACTTTGTCTACTGATTTGCCCTAAGTTCTGTTTGCCTCCTCACTTCCCTGCTACACCAACTCCAGACTGGAAACTCCTGCTGCTCAACCTCTCTAGATTGTGCAACCTGCACCTAGCTTATGTGCTTCATAACTAAGGCTTCCTTTATACAGCTTGTCTTGTGCAATGCTGACTACTATCCCTGTACTCTGGACTAGGAGACTTAGCCTTGCTTACTAGTGCTCCTCTGAGAGACTTTCACACCTTTGGATCGCTTCACCAATACAACTTTGATGCTTCAAATTTTGCTCGACTATGGATTCATTCTACTATTAGATTCTGCCTGGACATGGAATTCTATGACTTGAAACTCGCTAAAGGATGTGCTGTTGTCTTCACCGACACTTCAATATCGTATTTCATTTAGCTTACTGCTTTCTCTGGATCAGGATCTAGAACTTAGATTCCATATTAGCTGCAACTTTACTTCATCAATTTAGGATTACTCTCCTTTAGTATGCCCAGAAGGATGAGCAGGTCAGTAGCCATGGGTCCTCAGAGGTTTCCCCAAGGAGGTTTTCCTCTTCTGCGTGCTACTGGTATATTCTCTGGAGTTGGAGGAGGTAATCATACTGCTACTCATTTCTTTTGGGGGTGTCATCCTACTAGACTCCTTCTAATGGTTCGATACAGAGCAATCATATGATATCATTATTTTTGGGGGTCTCATATTACTGGACTAAGCATTCTTCCTATGGTGGGATACAGAGAAAGGCCAAAACATCACGTCATAACAAGTTACTCATCAGTTCAAGCATCTAAGCCCTTGTATATGCTATCCAGCTCATATGTACTATAATCACTGACTTGCTCATGTCTATGCTGAAGTACCTAGCACTAATCATTTCATACTACTACTAGTACCTTGCAAGCATTGTTCTACTTACTGGTCTGGCTTCTGTATCCAAACACAACCTACATCATCCAGCTACAGTCGTAACATAAGCACTGGAGCTATGAACCACACAGAATTGAAGGGTGCATGCCCGTGGTTATGTGGAGGAAGAGCCCTCCCCCACATCCTATTTCAATCAGTAGGCTGACCACTGCTCTGCTTAGAGTAAGTCGCACTCACTCTCCACCCTCCCCTGACTAATCCTCCTCCTCCACCTTCTCTGGCACTCTTATCCCACCGGGGGTTTCTATACTACTAGACTAAGCATTCTTCCTATGGTGGGATACAGAGAAAGACCAAAACATCACATCATAACAAGTTACTCATTGGTACAAGCATCTAAGCCCTTGCATGTGCTATCCAGCTCACGTGTAATATAATCACTGACTTGTTTCATGTCTATGCTGAAGCATCTAAGCACTAATCATTTCGTACTACTACTAGTACCTTGTAAACACTGTTCTACTTACTGGTCTGGCCTCTGTATCCAAGCACAACCTACATCATCCAGCTACAGTATGTAACATAAGCACTGAGCTATGGCCACACATAACCAAGGAGTACAGATGCTTAAGAGTACAGTTTAGTTCCTAAAGCTGACTACTCCTCACCTTAGTATGACAACCTTTACTCCCAATATTTCCTAGGGTTAACAATAGCAATTACAACAGACACTCAAGGTACAGTCCCATGAGTAGTTCTGTTCCTCCTCTACCTAACCCTAGCCAAGGGTTACAGGTGCTTAAAGATGCAGTTCAAAACTGACCACCCCGCACTGGTATGAGCAATCTTCACAACATTCAAGTTCCTTGGGTTTAAACTATAAACTGTTCAGGCAGATATTAGAGTTTACAGTCCCCATAAGCAGGTTTTACAACAAACAAGTTCCTTGGTTTAAACTAAACTAAAACCATTAATACCATTTAAACTAAAACCATTAATTCAGATAATTAAAATTGCAGTCCCTATAGGCAGTTCTCCTCAGCTGAGAGGATCAGTACAGCTTTCTGTCACTGAACAGTTCCAGGCTGCTACTCAAACCCTTCAACCTCCTCCTTACCACCAAATATAGCCCTCCTACATAGTTGGAGGGCCCTAGTGTCCACACTTCTTCCCCACCATACAAGCCCCAGTTCTCAGCAGTTCCTTTTTGCTGCTGTATCCTTAATCAGATGCTCCTTGTCTCTGTGTTTCCCCTCCTCTGGCTCCCTGGTGTGCTCTTCTCATCCAGCGGTGTGGTCCAGGTTCTTTTAAAGTTGGAGGTGGTGGTGGGGAGAATAAATTCTGGCTGTCTCTGCAATATAGTGCAGCTGAGCCTACTTATGTAGCCCAGTTGCTTGTTCAAGGGCTGCGCTTACTCCGGATTAGGCCTCCTTCTTGACTATGCAGGAGCCTAATTGGCCATTTTCTAGTGAGTCTGATTGGCTCCCTTCCTGGCCACTTCTGGAGACCAAGCATGGCTGCCAGCCCAACTCTTTGATTGGTTGTGGATCAACCCATCCTCCCGGTTGCTGGCTGAATCATCTCCTCTGGGCTGCAGTGTGGCCCAATGCTTGCTGGTCCTTTTATGGTGGTATCTCTCCTCTCAGCTGCAGTTTCAGCCTGACTCCTGCTCATCCTCCCCTCTTGCTGTCTCTGCTCATGGTGCCCTCAGGCAAGAAAACATGGGTGAGATGATCTGTAGACCATCAGCACAAGGGAAGAGAGCTATGGAGCTCTGTGAAGAGCTGGCAAGGGTGAGTGAAGAATTGGGAAGTGGTGGTGATGGGTGATCTGAACCAGCCCAATATCGACTAGGAAATTCCAACAGCCAGGTGCACCAAAAGTTAGGCCCTGTTGGACACATTGTGGGACTGCCTGCTGGTGAAGCTGGTTAAGGAACCCACTAGACAGATGACCATTCTCAATTTGGTGCTCACCAACTCAGAAGTGGTGAGTGGAGTGAGGGTAGGGTGCCACTGAAGTCCAGCGACCATAATTCCATTTTATTCAAGCTGGCCCTCAGGTTCAGAATGCCCTATCAGAAACTGAATTCCTAGATTTCAGAAGAGTAGATTTCAACTTGATGTGGAAGTTAGTTGAAGACAAATTGACTAGGGTAAGCAGCATTGAAGATGTAGAGGAAAGATGAGGAGCAATTAAAGGGACCATTCTGTAGACAACAAAGTTATGCATTAGAATTGTTACAAAACCAAACAGGCACTGAGACCAATATGGTTCTTGGAAATGGTCAGAAAGTAAGTGAGAGCCAAGAAAATGCTTTCACCAGGTGAAAGGAAAAGCAGGGATGGAGGAATGGGAGAGTAGCAAATAAAACTAGGTAAGCAAAAAGTATGGACAGGACGACAAAAGCAGACATGGAGCTGTGTATTGTGGAGGGGTCAAGGTTGGGGAAAAAATATTCTTCAGATATATTTAGGAAAAAAGAAAGCAGGAGGGGTATTGTTAGGTTGCAAGAGGGGAATGGTACTAGAGGAAGATGTACAAAAGGAAACAGTCAGCTCCCAAGAAGGAAAGCATCAGGACCTATAGGTCTCATTTAGTAAAATCAGAAGTAAAGTGAATTGTTTACACACTTATTTGTCTGTAATTCTTATCTGGTTGATCTTTGAATTTAAATGGATGTGGTGTCAGGTACAAAGTCAGCTCCTAGCAGATAAAACCTATGGGACTGCATTGCCCATTTCACAGCAAGGCATTCTTTTCAATAATGGAGTACTTTTTCTCTCAATTGTGCAGTTTCCTGCTAATGTACAGAATGGGGTGTTCCTTCACATCTATATTCTGACCCAGGACTGCACCTAGGTCTACCTCTTATGCATCTATCTGTAACAGAAATTGTTTCTCAAAGTCTGAACTTCTTAAACAAGGGCTGACCATAATGCAACCTTGATGACCCAAAAGCCTCATCACACTCTGGGGACCATTTTACATTATTCAGCTACCGTTTTTTTCATGACTTCAGTGAGGGAGTAGCTAACTGGACAAAGTTAAGAACAAATCTCTGGTAGTAACCAGCCAGACCTGAAAATGACCTGACATGTTTCTTTGTTTTGGGGACAGGAATGTTAGCTACAGCTTCTATCTTGGAAATATCTGGTTTTATTTCTCCATTTTCCAAAATATGACTAAATATCTGATGGGTACCATGTCAATACCTGCATGAAATAGAGTGTGGCATTAATCATGCTGTGTAGAGTGTGCTTGTGATTACAGCGACAGGGGTATAACAGTGATAAAGAATTACCACTACCCCTGTTGCTGTATGCTGTATGCTGTAACTGTGTAGGGATTAAAGCTGCCATATTCTGGGTGCCTGGTCAAGTCACTCCTGTGGTGGAGTGGCTAAGACACCAGCACATGATGGAATCAAGAGACCTGGGACCCTGTTTCAATTCCCTCCCAGGTCTTCCCGTGTTACTACTTTGCAGTGCTTTTTTTAAAAAAAAAGTTCCCTCTCCCGAGTTTCTTCCCATCCCTAAGACCCCCTCCTGGAGTTTATTATATAAATTCTGTGGGTGTGGGAGCTAAGACCCCATGTTGGTGGGAGTGGGTGGCAAAGCCCCCACAAAACAAAAGGAAGCCCATTGTAGTGAACAGCATGCGCTGTTTGTGTAGGTCAGTGTTTTACCTGACCTTATTTCAGCATACGCCATTTTGCCTGCTGCATCTATTGCTGTGCTATTTTGTTTTAGATGACTTGACTCTGTCCCAATTTCCTGCATGCCTAATGTGCACTTAGTAAGATTAATGGTAAGACCTGCATTTTGATAGAATGAATAACTGCTCATGGGCGTTCTATGTGGCTTTTCCAGTCTAGACTGTACACCATGGCATCATTCAAGTAAGCAGCACAATAACTAGTGTGATGGTCTAAAACTGCATCCATGTACCACTGGAATGTAGTGGTGTGCCATGTAAACCGAACAGAATGGTGGGAACTGATAGAATCCAAATGGAGTGAAACATGCAGTTCTGTCTCTGGATTCTTTAGAGGAATTTGTCAGTAACCCTTGGTGAGATAGAGGGTACTAATGTACTTGGGACTTCCCAGTCTCTCCACCAAATCATCTATCCTGGTCATAAGATAGCTGTTAAATATGGACACTTGATTACATTTCCTAAACCAAGGCTGATTTTTACCCCTTCTTTTTTATTTAAATCACCATTGGTGATGAACAAAAACTTTATGATACTTCAGTGATAACCAACTCTTTTATTTTTTTATTCCCTTAAGTATGTCTGCTCTTAACCGTTCTGGTCATCTGTAGATCTTTTATCTGGTAGGGTAAGTATTCTCTGTCACTATTACATGCTCAACCCTTTTGCTCATCCTGGCACTGTGGTAAAAGTACTTTTAAATGTCTTTGCCAGTTACAAATTTCTGTGGTTTGTTTTATGGGTAAGGAAACATTTGCTTTTACAGCATCAGAAATTATAGTTTGTTCCAGTCTGTCATAAGCTATAGCAAAATCTTCTTTAGCAGTTTCTGGTAATACTAACAAAGTGAATTTTTCCTATCAGGGGTCTCAAGCTCATAGTTAACTGTACCAATACTGTATGTCTAACCACTTTATAAAGCCCTTGCCTGTTCATTAACAGTTTGTTTTCTGTAGCAGGTAACAGTAAAAGACCTTCTCACTTGACTCAAAAACTGTTTCTTAGAAAATGGGCTTGAAATAAACCATCCTGATTGGCTGAAACACCCAATCAGGCATACATTTATTTGTCAACAATGCTCGCTAAATAACAAGTGCCACTTCAGAGTGCTCCATTACCTAGGGAACTTAGGTAACCCTGAACTGTGAAACCAGTATGAAACTCACCAGCCATCATGTGTCCCCCACTGCTTAGTGAGATTGACTTTGCTGACATTATAACAGGATACAAACTGGCAAATAAACAACAAACAGACATGTTCTTATAAAACAGCAACCCGTCCCCAAAATGCAGCCTGGTTGCTTCTTCATTCATAAAAAAAACAGAAAAGGAAAACAACGCCAATCAACAACCGCCATTCCTCAGGGAGAGCTCGCTCGTGTAGCTAGTGTTGTTCCTGAGTTCAGGGACACTTTCCTGCAAAAAAATAAATACAGAAAGTACAGAAAACATTCTTTTTGAAAGTAATTTAACTTTTCATTTACAAACAATACTTCTGTTCATGCCCCATGTGAACTGACAGCGCTATGAAACCAGTGCTGTTGAATCATACCACATTTGAAAGCCCATGAAAAGTTACCTCTCAGCATGCTATTCCTTCTCCTGTTCTGACAGATGCTGATTAAAGGAGGTAAAATAAAGTATTCTCCTCGTGTGTGTGTGGGGGCATGGAGGACAAGCTCATGTAAAGTAACTAGTTTAAAAACAGCACCTCTAGTGGTGAATCCACCAGTAAAGGGACCACTTTACTACATACGTTGTTTTAGTTTTTATTTTTTTACATATATGTTTTTCCCTGGTACATTTAAGAAACAAAAAGTCACTTACAGCCCTTTTCTAAGTGCAATAATACCCTCCAGAGTGGGCGTTATGGGATATAACAAACCTTCCAGGGACTATAAGGCTCTCCGCTTGCACGTCGGGTTTCATTATGCCTCTGGGCAGTCCGTTATATCTCAATAATGGCCACCTTGTCAGATATTATTACTTACTTCTACCCCATGTTCATAATACACCTTCTGCTGTTTTGGACTTCTTCTTAATTACTGTGAGCAATTTGAAAATATTTTGCCAGTTGCTTTCTCAGTGCACACATATAAAATGTAATGGATTCTTTCTGAGTGGGTTATCTTCCCATGTTTCTTTTATTATATTTAATGGCCTTCTAGGTTGTCTACCATACAACATTTCAAAGGATGAAAAACCTATTGATACTTGTAGCACTCCTCTTTAAGCTAAAAGCAGGTAAGGTAAGTATTGGACCCAGTCCTTACCTTCAACTTTACAAACCTTTTAACATGCCTTTTAGGGTTTGATTAAAATGCTCAATTAGACAATCTGTGTGAGGGTGATAAGGTGAGGTTCTTATGGCAGTGATACCCAGTAGTTGGTACAGCTCCTTCAGCAGAGCAGCACCAAACTTACTGCCAAGATCAGTAATAATCTCTTTAGGTATGCCCACCCTGCTGACAATTTGGCAAACTCTGCTGCCACTTTTGCTGTGACAGTATGCACTAGAATTGCCTCTGGATATTGCGTAACATAATCACATACTACTAACATGAATCTATTGCCCTTTAACTTTTTGTCTAAGGGCCAGCCACATCCATTGCAATTCACTCAAAAGGCACATCTATCAAGGATAGGGGCACCAGGCACTTTGTCTTTTTTATTTACTGGGGCTACTTTCAGGCATTCAGCACAAGAACTGCAATATGTAGCAACATACTCTTAAGTCCCAGGCCAGGAAAATCTGTACAACATTCTTGCAAGGGTGCAGCCCTCCCTGAGTGACCAGCTATAAGACAATCATGTGCTATCTGTAACAACTCAGTTCTATACTTCTTTGGTGTGACCAATTGTTCTATCTGTTCCTGCACCTGAGGATTAACCCAAGCTCTGTACAGTAGCCCATTATAGTTTTTAAACATTGGTTCACCCTGTTTATGTTTCACCCACACCTGCTTAAAATAACCTTCAAGATAATCATTGTTAGATATTACAGTTGCTGAAACAGCAGGGTTTACTTCATCTGTGCTTAACTTAGTAAATACTGACAAGTCATTTCCAGTAATCACAGTGTGACAGGGTTGGATAAGACCCATTTGTTATACAGAAACAGTTAAATGCAAGGAACTGTTCTATCCTCTCCTTTCTGTCTCTTGTCTGGTTGCACAACAACTAAATATTCTTGTGAGACCTAGGAACTGATCACTCTGACGGTCTCCCAACCCTCTGCCTCTCACTATCTTCTACCTTCACTGGCTGTTTCTGTCTTTTCTTCCTTGCATATCTGCAGTTATAAAAATATATGTGAATCTTTATGTGAAACTGTGATCTCTTAGTTTGAAATGTATATAGTTGTACTGTTGAAATGATTGCTAAAAGCTATTTTGAATTTAGGGGTTAACCTGAGATGCAGTTTGAGTTCCTCTCAGGTTGGTTTGCAAACTCTTTTCCAGAACTTTTAGCAGGGTCCAGCTTGGGACACTGTTCTATTTCAAACCTACTCTGCAAAGAAACTGACAAGAATGCTGATACATTTTGTGAGAAACAGGTGTCTCTTTAACGAGCTCAGGATGAAGAAGTTAATTGTCAGGCAAAGTCTTGTTATAAAAAGAGCAACAATCTTTTACTGGGGAGAGACATAAACTTGGAATTAGAGATACCCTCAGATGAAGGACTTTGTTTTGTCTTTTTTACTACCTTTGTAAATAATTATACAGAATAATTTTTATTTTTATTTTACTGTTATTGATAGTAAAATGTTACTTGTGAATTTTACAGCTGTTCCTGCTCTTCCTATGCTTCCTGAACTGTGCCTTGATGACACACAGGTACAGGTAACTTTGGTACTACTCCCACTTTCATTTGGTGTGAAACCCCATTAATCTTCAGAGTTGCTTGGGTGGTGAGATAATATTGAGTGTTCACATGGATGCAAATGACCTCAGTACCTGGTCTTTTGCATAGTCTTTTCCCAAAACTTCAACATGAACCAGGGTCAGTCTGCTTCTTGAATCTATAAATCCCTTCACAGTCTTATCTCCCACCTTGACATCTGTTAAATACTTGTGCCAATTTGCTAATGCCAAATTTTATCCAGTGTTACCTCACTATTTTTATGGCAGTTTCTTGCAATATGGCCTGGCTTATTATAGTTAAAGAAAATAAAGTCTTTGGGTGCAGATTTGTTACTCCCATTAGAGTACTGATCTTATCTGGAGTTAAATCAGGAAAATAGGGTCTTACCATTCCTTTGCTGCTATTTTGCTGCTGTGGTGTCTATCTGCCTGCCCATCTGATAGTCCTCAGCCAAAGAAATGGTCTTTTCCACACTTTCTGATGACTGTTCTTTTATCTAAAGCTGCATATCTGTAGGAAGGATGTTGATGAATTGCTCCATTGAAATTATGCTGATGATTTGTGGGACTGTTTTGCCTCTCATTGGGGCTTATTTAATGAGGCATTCTCTGAGTCAGGTGAAGGCTTCTTGAGGATTGTCAACTGAGTGGTACTTCTGGGACTGGAATCTCTGCCTATTGGTCTCTCCTGAGATGTCATATAGTTTAAGGATTTCTCTTTTCTCAAGGCCATAGTTATATGTCAGTGCAGTGCCCATATTGATCTAGGTAAGTTGGGCTTTACCTGTCAGATAATGTACCAGCATGATTGCCCATTGCTGTTTTGGCCATTGGCAGGCTCCAGGACCCATTCAAAGGTTATCAGGTATGTGTTAATATTATCTGATGGACACAGGTTTGTAAGTTTAATGTTTTTAAGTTGTTTATCTTTTGTTGATCTGCTGGACCTGTACCAGATCCTCCAACTTTGACAGCTTTTTTTTTATTTAGTTGTTTAACCAGGTATAGCACACTAAGCTGAAAGCTTTTTACAGGAGCGGCCTGGGAGCACAAGGAGGTTAAGTGACTTGCTCAGGGTCACACAGTATGCAAGTGGAAGCTGTGGGATTCAAACCCAGGTCTGGTCTGCTTGATGTAACTAAATTTGCAGCTCAGAGCCTTAGACCACTGTGCTATACTGCCTCTTGCAAGGCATCCAACCATCACTGCTCCTGTCACTGTCTTCTTCTTCTCAGTCTTTCTTTGTTGTGTAGCTTAAATCAAGGATGGAAATGAGAAAGGAAAGTGTGGCCCACTGGGAATTGAACCTCAGACCCCTGGTATGCTATTTCAGTGCTCCAACCTTAAGCCATTGGCTCACATGGTCAGCTGGCCTCAGGTCTTTCCTTAAATCCCACATTCCTTTCTTAAGTGTGTTATGCAATCCTGAAACATAGTAACACATCAGAAATACAAACGGAACACATCTCAGTGCAGTCCCATAGCTTGCCATTTAGAAAAGGTGGACATTCATTCAGGTTCTGTCTCTGCCTGTTCTTCTTGTTTCATCACTGGTGCCAGCTTTACAGTCTCAGTTTAGATTTTGTTTCTACTTTTAGTTTGGCTGCCATTCTTCTGGTAATCATGCCTGAGCTTGCTGTTGCAGTATCCATACCTTTCTTCTATGCTTCCTTAGTACCAGGTCTAGTACCCATGCACAATACTCCTGGCACAGAGTACGATGGTGTAAATCCCACTTTGTCTGACACCAACTGTAACAGAGGCATAAGTCAGGAAACATAGGCAGACCAGGTGAAGTTATAACCTTTGCAAGTATAGTGGATTCTGCTAAAGTGCACACACTGTTTGTCTGGCCAAATGTGCACTTAGCGGAATTTGCACTTGACCAAAATTACATTGTAAATAAAGGCCAGCACAGAAAAAGATGCAAATACTAGTTTTAGTCATAATAGTCTTTAATGTGGTGTTATATCATTTAAAATAATAAGTTAGCTCATTTAAAATGCATTTCAATAATTTACAGTGGTGAAATAAGTACAGATTAGATTTACATTTTGCATTAATGTTTTTAAAAGTTAGATATAGCAGTGACTTGAGCTAGCACCATACCTATCACCTTCATGCTTCACTGACAGCTGATTTGTATTCCTTCACAGTGGGCATTCCACATTGGTGGCTCTTGCCTTTTTTGTCTCACTTCTCTCACTTGTTAAACAGTTTCTCATACGCTGATTGTTTCTAAATTCCTCCTGATGAGACTTGAGACAGGCTGTTAAGTACAGATACCAGGTAGTATTTTATTATTTTCAATACCAAATGGAAAAAAATGTACAGGATAGCTCCTCAAAAGGCAGTACAAACAAAATAAAATTTTAATTTGAGAGTCTCTCCAATTTAAATCTCACTCGCTCTCTAAACAAAACATTGCTCTCTTTTATAGGATGTCTTTTTCTGGCAGTTTGAACTGTACAACCTGATGTTGTAAGTTGCTTCTCCTGTTTCTCACAAAATGCCCCAAACTTTGTCAGTTTCCTTCCTGAAGCCATCCTGAAGAGGACATCTAGTCTTAATAGGTGCAACAAAATAATACATTTTGTTCTGGAGCTGGTTTACTGTTGACAATTTGGTGAACAAGCTTGTGGAGGTCATAATACATCTCAAGGTCAATCTCCTGTATTACATTTTTTTGAGAAACCCAAATAGCTTTCTGTAATTATTTCAAGCGATGTAATTATATACTTTGTTTTAGTTTCTTTGTTTTTCCCTCCCATCCTGGCCAGCCCCTCATTCCCACCAAACCTCCCAGCACCATCACCCGCAGCATCCCCAGCACTTACCTTCTCCCGGTATCTCCAATGGCTTGCCCTCCATGGCAGGGGCAGGGAGTCCCCTTGATGCACCAGACCAGATCCAGATTTAGGAGGTGTCTGAGTCACCAGGGTGCAGAGCCTGCAGAAGCTGGTGGTCATAATTTCTGACTGGGATGCTTTTCCCCATTTTCTCCTTGGCACAGAGGAAAGGTGTGCAATGACACAAATGGCTGTGTTGCACACTCTTCCATATGCAGCACACTGGGTGTCTGTCCTGCCTCCACCCCATTATGCAGTGTCCATGTGTCAAGCCCCAGCCTCTGCTAGGGGCCAGGCAAAAACACTGACCGTTGATACCCTCCCTCTCCAGAGGAAGAGAGTAGTCTTTGGGATGCTCAAACCTCCTCTCCAGTCAACCCCTGAGCTCAGTATGTCGCTTCCTACACCGTGTCACTATCATGGTGGCAGGTAAGGCTTAGTGCCTCAGCACTCTGTGCCACTGGGCTGGTCAATTTACATTTGTAAACCAAGAGATCCCAGTTTCACATAAAGATTCACATATTCTGTTACCCACAGAGAAGCAAGGTGAGAAAGAAAGAACAGAAACAGTAAGTGAAGGATGGGAGATAAGAGGTGCAAAACTGTGGGACCATCGGAGTGGCCAGGTCTTACGTTCCATGAGAAAATTTGATTGCACTATCAGACAGGCAAGTGGGAGAATATGAGAGGACAAAATAGATCCTTACATTTAACTCTCTCTCTGCATAATAAATTGACAGGGTCACTCCAAACCTGTCACATCAAGGTCACAAGTAGAAAATGGCAGAGAGGTTGGCTTAAGAGGGATGTGAGAAAATTCTATTTTATGTAAAGGGCGGTGGAGTCATAGAACAGTCTGCCAGTGGAGGTGGCAGGCACCAAGATCATAAATAGTTTCAAGCATGATTGGGACAGAATGAAGGGTCTGCTAGTTGCTCAGGTCAGTAGCAGCAGGGAGGGAGCAGAGGGATGGACTGAGAGGAATAAAACCCTGTATGGACAATAGGTCCTGGGGCAGATAGGAAACTCTGGGCAGACTAGATGGACCTTTGGTCTTTTTTGTCATCATTGTCTATGTATCTGTGTTTATACTGTATCTGTTACAAATTTAAAGAAACATCTCAAAACTGTCCCAAACACTGACTAAAATCTCTTCTCCATACCCACTTACACTGCTACTTTAAGTTTAAGCTGAGTGCTTACTCTTCTCTCTGTCAGCACTTTCAGACCAGAGATGCGGCCCTTCTGCTGGGCCGCATTCCTGTCTCACTCAGCCTGCATTGGGGCCTGTAGTTCCTTGAATCCATTATTCTTGGCGACCTGAACTATGATTGGCTATCAAGTGCATTAGCTCCCTTAAAATCCTTTTGTGACACTCTAGGGCTGGTGTAACCATTGGCGAGCCTACTCACCCAAATAAAAAGAACCTTAACAACAGCTCATTCTTAGATGTAATTTTGGTTAGCAAGCCACACCTGTTCTCTCACGTCAAGAAATTTTTCTCAGACATTAGCGATCATTGTATAGTCACCACCATTAGATCCATGCACAACCCACAGCTTAGCTTGTGGCAATGTTCTCTATCAAGAGGTGCAAATGCAACTTTGATTTGTTTGCTTATGTCCATGACGTGAAACATTCACTGCAATGGCAGGAATTCTTCCTAGCCAAATGGTTAACAGGGCATATACTATTTTTATGATATTTTAAGTGAGGCTTTTAAATAAGCATGACCCTTGGTAAAGGTGCAGGTCAGGAGCAGCACCTGCAGTTGGTTCTCACCTGAGCTCAAAGCTTCCCTGTTAGAAAGGGATACTTTATGGAAAAAGCCTGAAGAAGCAAGAATGACTCGGATTGGTGTATTTTAAGAGAGCACGTAACAAGTGCACAAGTTGGTCAGAAGCCAAGCCTGCCTACTATCATTCGAGCTAGCCTCTGTTCAAGAAATCCTTCAAAGCTCTGGAAAACATTAAAAGACATGTCTGGACATGCACCTGGTAATTCCATTCCAGCAAAAATTAAGTCCAGTGGCAGCATTATCTCTAACCGATCGGAGATATTGGAAGCCCTCAATAACCATTTTGCAACAGCAGGGCTAGCATTTGATACTTCTCCTGCCAATGACCTCCATACAGCTCAGGGCCAACCAACCCACGAGTCCCCTCTACCAAGGAAGCCTTCCTCCTGCCTGTCTCTCTAAAAGAGGTGGAAGACCTATTGCTGCAACTGGACACCAGGAAGGGGGCAGGCTTCGACTTTATAGAGCCATACTATCTGAAATGTGCCAACCATGTGCTTATGTGCCAATCACCTACCTATTCAACATGTCACTCTCCCAGGGTAGCCTCCCCAATGGAAAATAGCTCATGTCATCCTCTATTAAAAGCAGGTGACCCTCATGATCTAAATAATTACAGACTGATCTCCTCCTCCCATCCTGTCTAAATTACTAGAAAAATAGTGTGTGGCCAGCTAGGGGTACTTAGAATCTAAAAGCCTATTAAACCCAGTTCAGTCTGGATTCAGAGCAAAGCACAGCACCATAACAGCCCTAGCTAAGGTGACCAATAATTGGCTCCTAGACCTTGACAACAAGAAGTATGTCTGTGCCATTTTCTTGGATCTTAGTAAGGCATTCGATACAGTCGATCATAGCCTGCTTCTTTCCTCCATAAGCACCTTAGGTCTGGACCATAAATATATGTGCTGGTTTGCAGACTACCTCAGAGAATGGAAACAGCAGGTTAAAGCTGAAGGTGATCTTTCTTCATTGAAACCTATGCTGAGGGGCATGCCCCAGGGCTCTATCCTTGGTCCCTCCTCTTGCAGTCTACATTGACAACATCAATGACCCCATAAAAAGCCAACATCCACTTATTCGGATCGACACTATACTGTACTTGAGTCGTCCCACTCGAAGCAGCCTATGAAGACCTCCAAGCTGAATTTAACCTCTACAATACCAGCTCATAAACAAAAAGCTTTTGCTCAATGCAAAGAGACAAAACCCATGCCTCTCCCTCCTTGCATCTGGCAATTCCTGCTGGGGGAGCTATCCCACAAACTACCACTGTTCTTGGAGAAACACTAGAGTATGTAGCTAAATTCAAATATCTAGGAGTTTGGCTCGATCATAAACTTTCCTCGCCGACCATCTTGAAGAACTACAGAAGAAACTAAGGAACAGATTAGATTATTCTACAGAATTAACCACCTGCTCACAAAGGAGGCCAAGTTTCAACTGGTTCAAGCTACCTTCCTGCCTTTAATAGATTACGAGACCTGCTCTACAGCCACTGCACTGCCTCTGCACTGGCTAGTTGGACACCTCTACCACAGAGCTATCAGGTTCATCACTGGCCTTCCACTTTCCACACACACCACTGCTCCCTGTACTCATCATTAGGCTGGACTTCTCTCACTATAGAAGGAATAGAAATGCTGCCCTATGGGCCTTCAGAGCAGTGACCAACAAGCTTTCCTCATATGTCTCAAATTGTATTCCCAGAATGTGTTAGGCACCTACACTCTAAGGAACTATTCTCTAACTGCCTCCAAGTTCCAAGGGTCAAAATCCATTTCGTAAAGCTGCTCTAGCTTCTCTTTACCCACATTGTGGAATGGTTTACAAAGGAACTTGAAGCTGAGCTGCCCTGTTAGCCTGAGTATCTTCAAGGCTCTATGATCGCTAAATGAAAGCACCTTGCAAATATTTTCTCACCGCAAGCCCACTAGTTCCACAACTCCCCTTCCATCCTGACGCCGCCATGTTTCTACCCCTGGCTCTCACTCTTCCTATTAACCTTTCTGCTGCACCCATCCTTCCTGTCCACTCCAGCCTGGCTAAAGTCCCACCCCTATCCATAGTAGTGTCCCAATTATCTACCCTCCTCCATCATTATCATAATAAACAAGTACACGACAGCCATCATCACTTTCTGTGGTTTTAGCTAAATTTTTCCCTCAGTCATCGGTAATATATCCCTCCTCTTCTTTACCTCTAACCTGCCACCCCATACACAGCCTCTTTCCCTATATGTAGCTGCCGCTGTCTCATTCAAAAGACCTCTGCTTATAACCCCTGTATGCCTATGGTTGATTGTACATCTGCTGACTTCTTCAATTGTAAAATAATGCTTTTTTTTATTTATTTAAACCTTGTACTGTACTGTATACACTGTATATTTTTTCTTCCTTGTATATTATTGCTTTTTGTATACCTGCTTCTGTACTGTACTTTGATGTATTCATGACCAGGTCCACCTTTGCAAATGAGCCTTGCTCAATAGTGCCCGCCTGGATAAATAAAGATTTTAATTGATTGATTGATTGAGCATGAACCCAACAAACCATCCTCTTAAATTTGCTGTCTCTTTATAAAAGGCACTAAATCTGGCAGCGCCACTCCCACTATACACCTGCTTCACAGGGGTTTCTTAATCTACTCACCCTCAAGATTAATTTCCTGAGCTAGGTTCCCAGACTGCCTGTTACAAATTTAAAGAAAAGTCTCAAAGTTCCCCAAATATTGACTATAAATCTTTTCCTCCACCTATTTACTCTACACTGCTACTTTTATGTGGAGAGAAATACATATAAACATCTAGCTTAATCCATGCTTACATAGAAACATAGAAACATAGAAGTTGATGGCAGATAAGAACCCAAGGCCCATCCAGTCTGCCCATTTCTTTTCTACCTTATAAATGTGCCATCGGCCTTTGCTCTGTCAGTGGCCTATCTATTCATAGTCATTTGTATTGCTCCTTATGCCTATCCCATGCCTGTTTGAAGCCCTGCACTGTATTCAAGCCACCACTTCTTTGGTAAGCCATTCCATGCATCTACCACCCTTTCTGTGAAAAAGAATTTCCTCACATTCCCCTTAATCGGCCTCACTCTAATCTCATGCTGTGTCCTCTTTGTCCTGCTATTTTTCTTATATTTAAACATGTCAGACTCTTTTCACCTTGTTTATGCCCTTAAGGTGTTTGAATGCCTCGATCATATCACCTCTCTCCTCCTTTGCTCAAGGGTATATATTGAGCTCCGTTAATCTGTCCTCATATGCTTCTGATGCAGTCCCCACCATTTTGGTTGCCCTTCTCTGACTGCCTCAATTTGGTTAATGTCCTTGTGAAGGTGTGGCCTCCAATACTGCACACAGTACCTGATGGGGCCTAACCATGTCTTTGTACAGAGGGGATTATTACCTCCTCTATGACTTGTGATACCCCTACTAATACACCCCTAACACCCCTCTAGCTTACCTACTGCTTTAGAGGTCTGCTTGGATGATGCCCAAGTCTCTTTCTTCCTTTGTGACTGCTAGCAACTCCCTCCCAGCCTATAGGTGGCTTCAGGGTTCTCTTCCTATGTGCATGATTTTGCACTTCTTTGCATTAAATCCCAGTTGCCACTCTTCTGACCATTCTGCTAGTTTATCCAGATCTCTTCTCATTCTGCCCACCCCATCTGGATCATCTACTCTGTTGCAGATCTTGGTGTCATCTGCAAACAGACAAGCCTTACCCTCTAGTCCATCTGCAAGGTCACTAATGAAGATGTTGAGAGGACTGGCCCCAGACTGGATCCCTGAGGTACCCCCACTTGTGACTTGCATCTCTTCTGACTGTATACCATTTACCACCACTCTCTGTTTTCTGCCAGTCAACCAGTTTGCCACCCAGTTGACCAACTTCTGACCCACCCCAAACCTACCCAGCTTATTTATCAATCTTCTATGTGGAACAGTGTCAAAGCTTTGCTGAAGTCAAGGTAGGGACATCAACTGCTCCCCTTGGTCCACCACTCTGTTACCCAGTCAAAGAAATCTATGAGATTAGTTTGACAGGACCTTCCTTTGTAAACCCATGCTGTCTTGGATCCTGTGCCCTATGGATTCCAGGTGTTGCACTATCCTTTCCTTAAGGAGTGCCTCCATAATCTTGCCCACTACTGAGGTAAGACTGACTGGTCTGTAGTTCCCCGCCTCCTCCCTGCTACCACTCTTGTGGAGCGGGATCACATGAAGCCCTTCTCCAGTTTTCTGGGACCTCTCCTGTGCTCAGAGACTCACTAAACAATTCTGCTAATGGCTCTGCTAGTTCCTCCTTTAGCTCTTAAGTACCCTGGGATGTATGCCATCAGGTCCCATTGCCTTATCCACCCTGAGCTTAGCAAGCTCTTGTAGGACCCTTTCTTTTGTGAAGGGGTAGTGCTCACCTCCCCTGTGTCCATGATGCTGAGCTGTGGGCCCTGCCCTACCTTCTCTTCAGTAAACACTGAGCAAAGTATCTATTTAGGATAGATGCCTTTACAGGGTCCTCCTCACATGCTCCATTTTCTCCATTAAGCTTAGCAATACCCCTCTGGACTTTCTCCTTTCACTAATGTATCTATAGAAGCCTTGTCACCTTCTTTTACTGTTCGTGCTAGTGTTTCCCAGTTTGGGACTTTGCCTGCCTTACTGCCTTACCTGCTTCCCTTAGGGCAGTTTGGTATGCCTCCTATCTTCATCCCGCTGTGTTCCCTTATATTTCCTGAAGGCCAGCCTTTTGGCTCTGACCTTTTCTGCTACTGTATTGAGAACCAAAGTGGTTTCCTTCTTCTTTGCACTTCCTTTTCTGTCTAACACAATGGGATGTTGCTTCAAGTGCATCCTTAATGCTTGCCCACTTTGCCTGTACCCGTCACCTGTGTTTCTTTTGCCAGGGCTAGCTTAACTCTGTTGGCCATCTTATCAAAGTCAGCTCCTCTGAAGTCCCATATTTTTGCCTTGGAATGGGATGATTTAGATGTAGTAGCCAAATTGAACCATACCATGTGATGGTCACTGGCCCCAGGTGACCTTCTACCTGGAGATCTGTGATCCCTTCTTTGTTAGTCAGTACTAGATCTAGGATAGCCCTGTCTCTTGTGGGTTGCTGTACCAGTTGTTTGAGGCCCTCCTGCAGGAAATCCACTATGAGTCTAGTTCTGGCAGATGTTCCTGCTGGTATTGACCAATCTGTATCCGGCATGTTGAAGTCTCCCATTATCAGAACTCTCCCTTTAGCTGTCATGTTTTGTATATCTTCTAACAGTAATGTGTCTATGTCCTCCTCTGGTCTGGGGCCTGTAGACAACCCCAGTTCTTATGGCTGTCCCATTTCCTGTTTCCAGGGTGACCCACAGTTCTTCTGGCTCCTTATGTGTATTCTGAATTTCTGTAGCTTTGATATTTTCATTAACATACAGGGCCACTCCTCCCCCCTTTTGCACCTTGGTCTTTCTGAACAATACATAGCCAGGTACTGAAGTCTCCAAGTGTGGTTACTGGTAAACCATGTCTCACTAATTGCTACTATGTCCAGTTTAGCCTCTGACATTATTACTGCAGGTCTGGGATCTTATTTCCCAGGCTGTGAGCATTTGTGTACATGATTTTCCATTGGCCAGATTTTGTGTGTTAGTTGTTGGGTGAAGTTTGGCATTACCCCTGTGCGTGGTATGGGAGACAAACCTTTTTTCTTACCTGGTGATGCAAATGAGCGGCAAACATGCTGAATTCCTGTTTGACCACTAGCTGAGGGGAGGGTGTTCTTCCCATTCGACGATGGGGTGCTGCACCCTCTCCCATTTGCTAGTTTAAATATTCTGCAAAGACGTCAAACTTCTGCCCCAATGCACTGACTCCTCTTTAGTCAGATGCAGTCCATCAAATTTAAAGAACTTTCGCTCCCAGAACTGTTGCCAGTTCCCTACAAATCTGTGTCCTTTTCCTGGCACCAGCCCTTGAGCCACGTGTTTAGCTCCTGTCTCCCTTCTCTGACCTTCTGTCCATCTGCCCTCTCCCAGACTGGCAGGATCTCAGAGAAGGAGATGCCAGATGAAATAGATGATAGTTTATCACCCAGCCTAGTCAGGTGTTCCTTGGTCTCCACAACTGACCGCTGGCTGAGATCATTAGTCCCTATGTGTACTAGGACATCAATGTTTCTCCTGCTTTGAACAATTTTAGCAATGCGGTCAGGTGTCTCTCCATGCTGATATACCTGGGAGACATCTGACCATCACCCCAACTGGAGATGGGTATCAACTCCCGAATCATGGAGTCTCCTATGATCAGAAGTTTTTGGATTTCTGTGCTTGTTTTGTTTTGGTTCCTGATTTGGGTGAGTTTTGTTGTGCTAGCTCATGTGCGCAGTGTCTTCTACCTCTTTATTTGATTTCAGAGATAGAGGCAGATACCTGTTTGTAGTGTTTATATGGTTTTGGAGGTAATGTGTTGGAGAGCAGAGTGATGGGGCACCTGATTTGTTCCTCCTAACCACCTGCCAACCTCCTGGACCAACTCCCTCTGCGTCGAGGTTTTTCTGTTGGATGCTGGGGAAATGGTCGGGTGGTTCTTATAATGTATTTCTCTCTATATGAAATTTGAGGCTTGCAATCTCTGCCCATGCTGCCCGGAGCTGAGCCCTAAGATCTCCAAAGGCTCCAGCATGTAGGACAGTGTCCTAAATCCTGTAAGACTGTCCTTCTGAAAATTGTTCCACAGTACCTGCAGTTAATGAATTCCATTCAAAATAAGTTGCTGGGTTTGTAACCTAGTCAGAGTAATTAGAAGGAAAAAATACTTACTCTCTACTTTGCTAGTGCTTCCAGCACTTCTTGTATCAGTATTTTTGCTTCTTTAACTCAGAAAACCAGGAACGAAAAACTCTATATCCAAATGTGCAACACATTGTTTACTTACTGGTTTGATGTGACTACAGTTTAAGCTGTGGTGTGAAAAGTGTGGCTACAATTTCACTGTGGCATTTTAAATGGTCTTAAGAAAATATGCAATTTCTTTGGTATTTACGTGTACAACTGGTTAAATATTATTTTCTTATAAGTTTTTATTTTATAATGTTCCATCCCCAAAAGATTGAAAGCACCATCTACTGTATGGGACAAGATATTGTATTATATTGAAGTTAAACTGTCACTTTAAATGTTACACCTCAATGACCTCTATTGATCTCTATTAGAAGCTACAGGAAGTAGTCAATGTTCAAATTGTGTGCTAGCTGAGGTAAAGAACTGCATCAGGAAACAAGTTGTGTTATAGTTAAGTGATAATGGGCTAACTGGGTCACCATATGAGGCAATAATGTGATTGGTATGTGAATTAAGTATGAGGCCAAAGGCCGGTACTTTATCTTCTAGAAAATCACATTATTGCAAAGATAGTGACCAAACTAACACATTATAACTAGTATGTGTTACGTGTTTGCTGCTGTGAGGACCAATCAGAATTCAAGAAAGAGGATGGTGTCATTGCTGTCATTTTATTGACAATAAAATGACTGTTCTAAGCACTGACTAGTCATTTAATAAAATGGTTTTGTGTGAGTTTTTAATGAATAAAGTATGTGTAACTCTGACTTCTAATTGGAGTAGAGGGTCCACATGTATTGTATTTCATAGATACATAGAAGATGATGGAAGAAGGGACCTGTGGTCCATCGAGTCTGCCTAAGCGACGTATCCCAGGACCTATTGTGTTCTGTCCTCCTAGACACCCAGCCTAGCCCTTGCCAGTACCATGTGTTTGTTCCCAATACTTGTCCCGCTCATCCTTAAAGCTTGATACTGACTTTGCAGCAATCACCTCGGAGGTAATCTATTCCAAGTTTCTATCATTCTCTCTGAGAAATAATACTTTCTGATGTCCTCTTGAACACTCCACCCTTCAATTTCCACTTGTGACCTTTGTAGTAGAACTGATGTTCCTTGTAAAAGCTGTGCTTCTGGCACCCTGTTGATGCCTTTAAGGAACTTGAAGATCTCAATCATATCCCCTTTCCCTCCTAGTTTCTAGCAAGTGCAATTTCAGAGTCCCAAGCCTCTTCTTATGTGATTTCCTGAAGGCAATGTATAATTTTGTTGCCCTTCTTTGGACTACTTCCAATCTATCAATGTCCTTTTCTTAGGTGAGGCCTCCAGAACTGTACACAGTACTCAGATGAGGCCTCACTAATGACCTGTAAAGTGGTCACTATAGCGCCATTAAAGTGGTTTCTGTTTTATTTATTTATTTTACCAGGAAAAGGCTCAGTTGAGCAGTGCTCATTTACAAGGATGTTCTGGGTGGAACAGGATACAAAACAATGCCAAAACAACACTTAAGATACAAACTTGGGGTACATACAAGAAAGTACAGGGCTCCTGATAATACAGTATAGAAGGATACAAAATAGATGCTACAAGCAAGGACTGGTGGATACAGAATTTAGATAAGGTGGAGAGGAATATTGAACTAAATACCAAAGTAGATACAGTATAATGTAATAGCATATATTGACACATGGTGCAAAAAACAACAGCAGCTTGTCATAACAGGGTAGGCAATATGACAGTACAGGATCATTGGTTTATTCACAGGTACAATCATCACTACAATAGTCATCAAAAAGAGCTTTGGCAGGCCACTGGTGCAGCTGTGAGCTACGCTTGTAGTGCTGATGACCCGTGTTTGGAAGTGATCACAGTGCATCAGAGACTCAGCGGGGGTTAAATTAGGATACAGGGACAGATATCCACCTCTGGGGAGGGGTGGGTTGTGGCTTCCTGGCATGACAGTGACACCCAGTGGAGACTGGTGTCCAGCAACAGATCACTTGGCACACTGGAGTGTCAGCGGATGTCTGTGGGATGGGTGCAGGAGCACACCCATCCCATGCTGATGTTATTGCATGTCTGAACTCATTGGGATAACCAAGGAAAACCCTAGTCACGGAGCTCCGTGAAGCCCCTGGACCACCTCATGAATGACTCCCCAGGTGTTAGCTCTCAGCTGGGACCTCTGGTTGATCTCAGTCTCTCCCTAGCTGCCTGGGAGAGCCCACTGTAGGGGACAAGCTATGGACCACCCAGCTGGAGGCCTGAGGGGATGCCGGGAAATCGGTACAGGCACTTAATAGGGAGGTACATCCCTGCTCATCTGGGAGAAAAACAGTCACAAAAAATAAAGAGCTTTGAAAACATTACAACTGACTAGGAATTCCAGCTTCAGTCTACTGCAGTTTGCAATTTATTCTCTACAGTGGGATAGTGCAGCTGAGTGCAGATTTATCAAATTTGGTGAAATACTGAAGAATCTCCAGGAGAATGGAATTTTTTCTCATCAGAGCACAAGAGCTGGTACTGTGTTTCTATGGAAGAGCCCTGTAATAGTAGGTGATAGGTCATTTTCAACACCTTGTAAATCCATGTACAGAGCTTTTAGCTGCCTTGTTGTTAATAAGAGCCAACCAACCACAGTGTACAGAGAACAGTGATGGGTTGTGGGGGCTAGTTGGTAATGAATCTGAGTTTCCCATGATATTGTACATCCAGTTTACATAAGCATGTGATAGAACAGTGGCTATAGATCAGATCGGTGTAGTCTAAGATCAGGAAAAAGTTTTTGAACTAGACATTTCAGTGCATCAGCATTGAAACATCATTTGTTCTATAATGGAAACCTGGTCTTGGTAACTTGGTAACTTGGTAATTAGGACATAAGAAGGCCAAAGCCCATCGAGAATGTCCTCCACACAATGTGGATCATTAATAGTTTATGTTCTATCCAAAAGCCATCTATCTAGTTTAAACTTGAATGTGTCAATATTCTGGCAGTCAACAATTTCCTGTGGCAAGGAATTCCAAACTCTTGGAGCTCTAATATTAAAAATTGTTGTCTTTTATTTGTTCTTGTTTTCTCAATTTCGATTTGTTTATTGTGTATTCTGGCTACAATTTTTCTGGATGCAAAAGACAATCCACATGATCTCATTAATGTAGGAGATAATACGATTTTAAATAATTGAAGGATATCTCCTTAATCTTCTAGTTTCCAATGAGTATAACTTGGTTTTGTGAAGCCTGGTTTCATAATCAAGGTGAGAAAGGTGGGGTATAATTTTTGTAGGCTTTCTTTGAACCCTCTCAATTTTGTGATATCCTTAACTAAGTATGGACTCCACAGGGTGAACCATAATCCAAATGGGGTCTAACATGAGTCTTATATAAAGTCATGATACATTCTTCTGTTTTAAGAATAAAAGTATTATTTATCCTGCGTAAAAGAGCATTGGCGTTATTTGTAACTTTGTTAAAATGGTTTGAAAAAGACAAGCCATTATCAACAATATACCCAAATCTTTTCAACGACAGATTCTTGAAGTATGATATTATTAAGATGATATATTTGTTTAAGATTTTTTTGCCAAAATGCAACACAGAACATTTACACGTTAAACAACATCTTATTAGTTACTGCCCAAGATTCAATTTTTTAAGGTCATTTATTAGAATACACCTGTTGATTTCATTATCAACGGTCCCCCAGTTTAGTGTCATCCATAAATTTAGATAACATATTCTGTGATAAGATAGTGAGGTCACTGATAAAATACCAAACAGAGTGGGACCCAACACGGATCCCTGAGGGACCCCAACTTGTCACAGATCTTTCTTCCGATAATTCCCATTAATTCTGACCGCTTGGGTTCTTTTGTATAGCCAACTGTTAACCCAAAACACAATACATTCAGAAAATCCTAATGTTACTAGCTTTTTATTAATATAGAGTGTGAAACCTTACTATAATCTAACAGAATGACATCTACTGAGATGTTTAAGTCAAGATAACTGCTAACTAGATTGTAAAAGATAGCAAATTCGTAGTACATGAGTGCCGGTTTAAATCCATGTTGTGTGGTATCATTTATTTTAATGCAAGCATTTCCTCATCAATTATATGTTTAATATGTTTTCTAATAATTTACATGGAATGGAGGTGAGGCTGATAGGTCTGTAATTTTCAGCCTTATAATGCACCCCTTTTGAAGATCGGTATTACAGTAGCTGTTCTCCAATCAAGGGCACGTTAGACTCTGCAAGTGATTTATTAAAGATAATGGTAAGTGGAATGACAATACTATTATATGTTCCCATAAGAAATTTGGATGTAACACCATCAGGGCCTGCGCTAGTAGTTGGTTTCAAGGTTTTCAAGTTTATAAGTATTGGAAATAGTGATAGAGTAACTAGGGATATGGTGGTATTAGTAAACAATATCAGCTCCTTGTCCTGTTCGAAGACAGAGCAAAAATACTTGTTAAACTCTGTTGCAGTCACCTTATCTGAGAGGATGGTTGTATTATTGATAATTAATGGGCCTATTTTATTTATGTTACCCTTTTTGCTATTTAGGTATGAATAAAACTTTTATGTGAGTCCTTAGTATGGGCAATTCTAAATTCTAAATTCCGTTTGGCCAGGATAATTGATATTTTAAGTTTTTAAGTGCTTTCTTATACTTAATAAAATTATCCTCCTTTTCTTCCGGTTGGCACCTTTTAATAAAGTAAATAGTTTTTGTTTATGAATGCTAAGTTTTCTGATATTGTTATTATACCAGGCAGGGATCTTGCCTTTATTGTTATACTTCCTTCTTTCTGGTACATATTTTCTTCTAGACTATGTACAGTTTTTTTAAAGGTGCTCCATGCATCATTAACATTAAGAGGTGCGAGTACTGAATCCCAGGGTATAGCCATAAGATGTTCATTAATTTTGAGAAATTAGCTTTCTCATATTGTTTTATCGTGCAGTTATTAATAGGATTTGTATGAACCAGAGACATAGAAAATTGAATTGTCATGTGATCACTATTGCCCAGGGGTCCAACACCCGTAAATTGGACAAGGAGGCCTTCATATTAGTAAAACTAAATCTAGAATGTTATTCCCTCGTGTAGGTTCTCTAACTTGTTGGGTGAGGCCAAAATCTGTAATAGTTGCAATCAGCTGTAAGTCATATTGATTTTGTCCAGATAATGTATCCCAATTTATAGATGGAAGATTAAAGTCCCTAGAATTATTACTGAACCTTTATCTGCTATTTGGGTAATTTCTAAAGATAGTTGATTGAGATAGGCAAGATCCGAAGAGGGTGGACGATAACAATTGCCAACCAGGATCTGGGATGTCCTTTGGGTTGCAAATAACCCAGACGCTTTCTGTTAATAATGATATCGAGGTTTCAAAGAAGGGATATTGTTGGTATAAAGACTAACCCTCCACCCCTTTGTTCATTAGCTCTATTTTATAATAATGTTTAAATCCTGGGATATTCATTATCCACTGTTTATCCTGGTTTCCCCATGTTTCAGTAATAGCGATCAATCCTACATTAGATTCCCGAATTTTCAGCTCTAATTCTGCCATTTTGGTTTTATTAAGTGCTCTTGCATTACAGGATAGGATGTTCAACTTATGTAATGTATTAAGAGATGGCTTTTTAGGCCCAGTCTCCCCTTTCGTTTTAGTTTAAATTATTATTGATAAATGATAAAACTGATGACCAAGAAGAGAACTTCCTTCGGCTGAGATGGAGACCATCCCAGCAAAATAGGGAGGGTTATCACTGAATTCCTCCCAATGTGTAAGACACACTATACCTTGTTTTAAGCACCATTTTCGAGCCATTCATTTAGTAATTTAATCTTCTTTTGGATATAGAAGGAGTCTCAGGCACTGGGAGAATTTCCGAAATGCCAATATTACATCCTCTCTCATTTAATAAATTACAGAGAGCAACTAGGTCTTGTTTAAGTTGATGTAATGGGATTTGAGTGATGTCGTAATCCCAGCATGGATTATAACTAATGGATTGTTGCCTGCTGCACATAAAGCAACATTGGTCATGGCAGTTATATCAGAAACCCTAGAACCCCTGTAACTTGAACAAGTCCTATTTATTTTATCAGGGTTACAGATGGTTCGATCAATGAATTTAATCGTGGAGTCACCTAATACAAAACCTGAGTGGGGTAATATTATTATGAGGAAGAAGGAGGGGATGTCACCCTAAACATTTCTTGGTTCAATATTAGCATTACAAGTATCATCGACTGAGAGAGAGAGAGACCAATGGTTCATAAGAGTTGTGTAATATGATTGAGGGGAAGTGTTAGTCTGGCATGGAGTTTCTTACACTGGACATCAATATTGGTAGTGAAAGTCAGTTTGCTATATCCATAGGCCCTGATACTTATAACTGTCCACCACTTCCGGATTCCTCTAATAATGTATTAATAGTGAAAACAGGAGTACAAGATAGGATGGACCCTTTGTTGACAAAAGCATTACCTTCATTTTAGAAGCATTAAGTAATAGTTTTGAATGGAAAAGGTTTAGCTGTAACCCATTGAAAGCACTTTGTAAATCAGAAGATACTGCTTCAGTAGTCAGTCTTGAAATGTACAGGGCAGCGCTCATTGTCATAAAAATGCAGGTTGGCCTCACAGATGTAAGAGTCTAGGCCATTTATTTAAATAATAAAGAGAGGACCTAAAACTGGCCCTGAACTACACCCTCACTAAGTGGAGCACATGAGGAAGAAAGGCCTTCGACCTTGGTGTTTTCGCCCAATTAAGCAGTTGAAGAATCAGGTAAAGAGGATGTGCTTAACATAGAAACACAGAAACATAGAAATTGTTGGCAGATAAGGATCGCTAGGCCATCCAATCTGTCCCTAAGCCCTGCACTTGTATGCAGCCTCTGACCCTTCCTGTCAA
Organism: Neoceratodus forsteri; assembly: GCA_016271365.2. NCBI lineage: Eukaryota > Metazoa > Chordata > Ceratodontiformes > Ceratodontidae > Neoceratodus > Neoceratodus forsteri. The sequence continues at coordinate 443,992,781 of CM028131.1, read as the reverse complement.
TGGCTTTTGCCTCCTACCTGCCTCTGTTTCCTTTATGCCTGTCCCAGGCATGGTTATAGCCCTCCACTGTCATCACTCCCATCACCTTCTGTGGCAGGCCATTCTATGCATCCACCACCTCTCTGTGAAGAAAAACGTCCTCACATTTACCCTTACCCTACGCTATGAAGTTTCTGCAGCAGCATATGGTGATCAGTGGTGTCAAAAGCTCTGCTGAGGTTAAGGAAGATAGCACTGGTGAGGAGTTTATGATCTAGGGCACAGAGCTGATTGCTGGTAACCTTAGCTAGGGCAGATATGGTGCTGTGCTTGCATCTGAAGTCAGACTGCAGCAGAGCAATGATAGCTACTCGTTCAAGGTAATCATGCACCTTCATATTTATTAATGTTTCAAGCAATTTAGCTAAAATGGGAAGGACAGATAAGGATGTAGTTATTGAGGTTACTGGTATCTCCTGATTTGAACAAGGGATAATATGAGCAGTTTTCCATAAAATTGGAAAGTCCTTTTGTGATATTGAGAGGTTGATAGATGAATGACTAGGGCTGTGAGTTGAGGCTATCTCAATTTAAGGAAGAGTGGGTCTAAGCTATCAGTACTGGCATTTTTCTGGTGTCAAGATCTAGGAGGAGAGGTTCAACCTGACTGTAGGTGACGAATACATCTATGCTGGCTAGGATCCTGAAAGGCACCAGGTCAGGAAAGGGTAGCATGCAGCAGGAGAGTTATAAAGATAATTTCTGATAAGGCAAAATTAGCACTTAATTCCTGCAATATAGTTAGTCAGTGATCAATTTGTCACCATCTGTAATATGTTTGGGCAAGGAGGAAGCGTTTGTCACACCCTCTAGCAATTTTACTGCTTTCCAGAATTTAATAGCTTCACATTTGCTTTCTTCCAATAAAGTTAGATAATAATGGTAAGTTTCTTACAGTAATTTCTTTAAAAATCGAAAAGCGGCTAAGATTAAAAAAGTGGTGCTAGCAACAATGTAAAATCAGTTACTTATAGGTAGCTCAGATTACAGAGCAGGAGTCCAAAGGAACACTCAAAAATGTGGTAGAATAAAAATAAATGTTATTCACACATAAAAAAAGAGATACAAGCAGTAATGGCTGCAACTCCAGCTTCACTTAGGTCAGACATTTCCATGACAAACTCATATGCTTCCTCAGGATCCGCTTCATACAGTTAAGACCACACACAAAAATACACCATTTAAAGTGACAGTCACTCAATAAAGTGCAAAAGCATTAAAGCAGATTTCTTAAGATAATATACAAGATAATATATATAACATGTAGTTTACTGTAAAAAGCCAGTTATATTTCATAACCTGTTTGCACCTAGAAAGTCAGAACTAGGGAACCGGGGTCATGAACATTCTGTATAAAAGGGCAAAATCACACACTTACCATCACAAAACTAATCTTTATAAAAACAAAACAAAATTTTTCATATTATTTCCATGAATATAACACATTCACTAATTTATTCTGTAAATTTTCCCTCTCCTATATGCCATCTTGGGCATATTTTTAGTAATTTCTCAAGCTTTTTGTCTGTTCCCAAGATATACCAATGTTTTTGTAAGATAGGAAAAATTCCATATGCCTGTGGAAAACATTGGGCCTCATTTTCTAACTATTGGAATGCCACAAGCTCTGGGTGCATGGTACACATGGCACATGGAACTTGTGGAATTCACCTAGCCAGCAATCAGGATTTTCTGCCCTGTGTGCCAATTGCTGCAAGTTCTGGTCTAGCTTGCATCAATCCTGGTACCTTTTTCATGGGGCTTGCTCCAAATATTTGATACAAGCTGACTGTAAATAGGAAAAGTGTCATAACTGCACCATATGTACTAATTGAGCACAGTTGTGGCAAAGAAGTTCAACGCACTGCCAGAAACTAAATGTCATGGCACAGAAGCTTGGCACAAGCCCTGCGCCATGCTTTGAAAATCTGTCCCATTGTAATAACATTAGGTGTCATATTCTTTAGCCATTTTTCCTCCTTTGAACCCTTGGGAACAATAACTGTTCTCTATTTATACTACCCACTATATTCTGTGCTCTTAAAGGGAACTGTCATCAGCAGGGTTTCTTATTGCCTTAAAACCCTGAAAAGCTAATTTGAGTGAACCATTGTATTTATCTGTGAGTCTTTGCAGTCCAGAGTTATTCATATGTAAATCAGCCTGTAATTAAGGGCAGGGGCAGCCATATGTTTTAGGCTCCTGACAGGAAATGATGTCGCCGAGAACTTGGCCCTCCATTTACTGTAGGTTAAATAGGAAATCATCTGTTTTATTAAGTGTGTTTAAGGTGTTATTATAACACTTTCTACATTTATAATAATTGTTTTATATGTGCATTGAAACTAGTGAGTTATCACCTTTACTTTTCAAACTGTCAGTGAAAATAATCCATCTTTAGAATTGCTTGAACTTCTAGGCTATACTGCCAGCTGTTCATCAAAAATATACATCTCAAGGCTGGCTCTGGTGCCAACAGGTATTGGGGCCCTATATCAGGATTTCTAAACTCTGGCTGTGTTAGTGTCGGTACAGATTTCTGGGGCTGCCACAGCACTGACTTCTGTCTTATTCCAGTCCCTCTCTACAGCCTTTTCTCTTACAATTCGGTGTGAACTCAGGTCTACAAGACTGAAATGTGGCTATGTACAGGGTACAGAGGAGGGCAACAAAGATGATACAAGGGCTAGGGGATTTGACGATGAGGACAGACTTAAGGAGCTCTGCCTGTTTTCACTGGAGGAGAGGAGAGACAGGGGACATGATTGAGGTCTTCAAGTACCTCAAGGAATAAATAGGGTAAACATGGAGGGATCTTTAGACTAAAGCAGGAGGTATCACCAGAGGGCATGGTTTGAAGTTGGAAGGTGGAAGGGTGAGGGGGAAAGAGGAGGAGGTTTTCACTGAGAGGGTGGTGGACCCTTGGAATGCACTGCCTGGTGAGCTAGTTCAGAGATCCACAGTGGAGGGTTTCAGAGAGGATGGGACAGACACAGAAAGTGGATGTATCAGATGATAGCCTGTCCCAGGGGTGGGGATGGATGATATGTGTTTCTGGAGCACAAGGGATGGGAGGGTCTTGGCACCCAACTAAGGATCTAAAGTTCGAGCAGACTGATAGACCGTAAGGCCTAATCTGCTGGCAAATAGTATGTTAGTATGTATCTACTGGCCTGACATCATGGAGCCAGCCTTGAAATGTAGTTTTGATTAACAGCTGGCTGTATAGTCTAGAGGTTAAAGCAAAGAGCTGTGAACATGCTTTTTCATCCAGCAGAATGGATTTTGATTCCAGCATGCTCTTCTTGTATATTGTGTGACCAGAGCAAGTCACTTAACCTCCTTGTGGTCCCAAAATACACCCAGAAACAAGCTGTAGTTGTGTGCCTTTCCTGGACAAAGACAATAAAAACTATCTGGCTCATACTCACCCCCACTATCCCTGTTCAGCTACTGACATATTTTAACTGTCTGCCAAATGTTGATTTCTTTGATCAGCTCTGCATTAGTAAAGACTGTTACCGACAGGACACTGAATACAGAATGAAGCATCACAGTTACAGTTTCTCAGTCAGAGAGCTGAAGTCGAGGAGACTTGTGCTTGCCCACCATGATCCCTGTTCAGTTACTGACGTATTTTAACTCTCTGCTGAATGCTGAACTTGGGAAACTCTTTCTTTATTAAAAATGAGGGCTACAACTTACAGAAATCACTACCGAAACTTAGAGCTATGAAAGTGGGCATGCACCTATGCACATATGTAGGCACATGCCCAGTATCACCGCCGGCTTTTTATCTGATAATTGGGACAAAATCTCCCATAATGTGTCCTGTACCATACAGCAATAGATCTTCCCTTATCTGCTGGTTTCATGATAGTCTGTTTTTTTTGCATGTTCAACATGGCTTGCACTTTGTCCCTGGTGCAGTTAGAATATAGAGAATACTGGACTGGCAACTATGTATTAGTTAGTGTTGCCACAGAGGGGTTCTGATTCCTCTGATGTCAAGAGTGAAGCTTGAGAGATCCATGGGAATCGAACCCCGAGGTGGCAGAACACACTAGTTGTGCATCAAGTTGCTCATCTGTATTTTTATAGTGTATAGTATTATGTGAAATGTGTACACAGCAGTTCATTGGCTTTCAGAACAAAACTGACTTATGCAAACTCTAGAGGTTCCAGAATGCTATTGTACCACAGAAGGTACAATCACATTTCATGACCTTTGAACTGTGGTACAACAGCATTTTGAAAGGGATGGAATTCTATACAGAACAATGGTCTACCATATACTATATCTAGCCTCTTGTTGAGTCTCAAAGGAATGTTCTAAATCCTTTGTACCATCTTCTCAAATATGGCAGCAGTTTGATTGACAGGTGGTATGAATGTAGATTGAAGCTTGGTATCTCATTGGTTGTTGTTAAATTCAAATCTCTAGAATTAACCATTTTCTGTACATCCAATACCCTTTTATCCACAGAACTCATGTCTTCATTGTCTTCAACCCTTCCTTGGTTCCCTAGTTCTGGTTTTCTATGTGCATATACAAGGTTATGAAATATTACTGACTTTTAAAGCAAGCTGCATGCTTTTATGTATGATATTGAATATTATTTTAAGAAATCTGCTTTAATGCTTTTGCACTTTATTGGGTGACTGTCACTTTAAACGTTGGATTTATGTGTGTGATCTCACCTGTATGATGTAGGTCTTGAGGAAGTGCATGAGTCTGGTGTGAAAATATTCAACCTAGGTGGAGAGGGAGTTGCAGCCTTTTACTTGCACCTCTTTTTATGTCTGAATAAAATAGATTTTTTCCTACAGCACTATCAAGTTCTCCTTAGTCTCTTGCACTGTGATCCAAGTTTTCTGAGTAACAGTCATTTCTTTATTGTCTGAAAATACCCAATCTACATGGGTTTTGTGCATCTGACTTTGGCCCAGTGAGAATCCCTATCTCCTTCAGCCACATGTATGTGTGGTACAAGATAAAAATCTTGCCAGTTATGCATGTAGTATAATGTAGAATAAAAGTTGTCACTAAACAGCTTGGTGTCCGTGAGTTTATCTGCAGACCAAAGCTAAAACATAACATGATACTAGGAGTGAGGTCTAGTGACTTTAAAAACTGGATCAAGGGGACAGTCACCGCACAATTTACCTCTTGATATGGACACTGGAAACTCTGCAGAGAACTGAGCACAATGGAAAGAACACCATCTTGTAGTATTTTCTGGGCCTGATGCAGACATGTGAAGAACAGTTCAGAAGGCAGCCTATATGCTAATATGAATCAACAGCCTATATGCTAATACTGTATACACGGGATTAAAATATCAAGATGTTTGCAGGGCACAGTATGCAAGTGGGCAGCTTTCTGAAATGTATAAACATCACCCAAAAGTGCTAAAAGAAAAGTTATACTGCAACCCAAAAACAACACTGTGGTGCAACACAATCTTTTATAGAGAAACCAAGGAACCAGTGAGTTGGAAGATGAGTGGCTAACAAGCTTTGATTGCTTGTTAAAGACTATGAATTGGCTGATATGGCGGACATGATTAAAGACTATATTGTGATAGGCACAAGAAGTAAAGAGGTGAAGAGGAACTTCTGTTAAAAGAGGACTTAAACCTAGACAGCATTAAAAACTGCCAGAGCACAGGAAGCATCACAGGCAGACAGGAAGGTGCTGGAAAGTACAGCCCAAGTAGTAGTCAGTATGATTTGCAGATGGCCAGGAGCAGTACAACAAGGCAAGCAGACTGAGACAAAACAAGAAGAAAGAGACTAGCAGATGAGTCAAATATGAATAATCTGAGTTGTAAAGCCTGTGGATGAAGCCGTGATGAGTGTGATGAATGCCTGGTAGCAAAACTACTTTTTTTTTTTTTTGAACTGTTGACTTTTCCATTAGCAGATTATATCCTCTCACCACTAGAGGGCTATATCTCTAGCTCTATCTCCATCTCTATCTAGTACGTAAGCCATGTGGGTTCTTTCTGCCTTCTCGCACCTATCCTCCTCCTCCTTGCCCTGCCCCCCTTCTCTCTCCTGGGCCTAGCCACCCCACCCCACCCCGCCACCCTCTCTGGTTTCCACTGCTACTCCAAGGAACTCTCCACTTCCACTCAAGACTTGTGCTTGGTGCACCATTTGGATATTCCTGGTTACTTAACCTGACCACTACTCTAAACAAGTGTGGCCACCTCTCTACACTGTACCACCTTGCAGTCCCTATGGGATACCGCCTGAAACCTTACAACCTCTACTCCCTGAAACAACGATCAAAACTATCTCTCAAACAGCTGCGACTATGCTCCTTAAAACTCCTACCCTCCTCCTCCTTCTCATCTCAGGCAGTGTCCATCCCAATCCTGGCCCTAGAAGCTCAGGCCACACACAAACCCAGGTGCCCATATCCTTGCAACCATTAATATCTGCAGCCTACTACAAAAGCTGGATGCACTCCAAGCCTTCATATGCCAACACAACCCTCACATCCTTGCAGTGGTGGAAACTTGGCTGATGCCTAAAGTTCCTGACTCAGCAGTAACAATACAGGGCTACAATGTCCCCAGGCTGGACCGGATATCCAAAAAGGTGGTGGTTGCGCAATCTATATCAAAGACTCCCTGTCATGGCACCCTGTAGCAACTCCATCACTTTCTGCATCGGCCCATATTCTGCCTATAAAAGTTGTCCTAGGTCCCAACCATAAAGCCCTGACTATTGTCTCTGTATACATCCTGCCCAGGGACTCTAAACATGGCTTCAATGACGTTCTAAACTTTTATCAACTCTCATCCTCCTGAAGCTGAACTTATTCTACTATGGGATTTCTCGTAAACTGGTTAGCATCGAGCCAGTGCCTATAAAGACTCCATCTCAGCTGCTAACCTCATGCAAATCATAAACTCCCTGCTAGAAGTAACTACAAGACTGGCACCAGTACCCTCTTGGATTGGGTCCTCACCACTCACCCCACAAGGATTTCTCGTATGACCATTCTCCCAGACTCTCTCAGTGACCACTCCCCAGTCATGTATGCATGGTCTAACAAATTCCTTAAGCCCCTCCCAAAATTATCACAAGCATAGTCCTTCTTCATGGAAAACTTCTACATCTCAAACAATACCTGCTTCTACAAGACTGGCTACCCATCTATGAAGCAACAGATGTTAACTTGGCTCTTGATCACTTCATCTCAATTTTAACAAAGCCTGGACCTCTTTGCCCTGTTAAAAGGTGCAAACAAAATCTCTCTAACCCATGGCTTACCATGGCTCTTCTCTCACAGCTGAAACTAAGGGACCACCTCTTGGCAGTTGCCAGGGCCACTGGCAAACAACTGGACATCCAAAATTACAAACAAGCATGAAATGCCTGCAAAAGCCGAGGCTAATGAAATCCACCTATTACAAAGACGCCTCACAATACATGGGGAAATGGTCGTGCTTTCTGGGACAATATCAAGGATGTCACAGGAAGCAGCCAAAACCTCCAGCCATGTTAATGGTTGATGGATCTCAACTCTCGACCCCAAGGTGATCGCAAACATCTTTAACATGGCTTTTCAGACCTTAGTGCTGTTCTACCCCATGACTTTTTCAAAAACAGGGCCTACTCCCCAAATACCTCAGCCCTTAGTCTAACCATCCTCTCTCTACTTCAGGGAGGTAAGGCTGAATGAAGCTCACCGCTATATTAGTGAAGCTATCTCTATATCTAGATCTAGTAGCGCACCTTGGACCTTAAGCTTCTGTTGCTCACCCTCGATGAGGTAATTCATCCATTAACAAAAATCCTAAACCTCTCTGAGCTGTGAAAATTCCCAGACCTATGGAAAACAGCCACCATGATGCCAATCCATAAAAGTGGGGATAAGACTAATCACTCAAATTATCACCCTCATCTCCATACTGCCCCCACTCTAAGGCACTCGAGCGATCGTGGCTGATCAACTTACTGACCACTTGATAAATACAATATATACCTCGTCCACAACAACACGGTTTCTGGAAAGGTCACAGCACCACCATGGCCCTTCTTGAGTTCAGTGAAGCTTTGCATAAATCCCTTGACAACAGCCTTCTCACAGGGCTGTTTTCACGACCTCTCCAAGGCCTTTGATACAGTACACCATGGACTACCAATTGACCAACTACTGAATGCTGGGCTATCACCTGACTCTTCTCTCTGATTTAAAAGCTACTTAGAAAACCGGTCAGAGAGTAAAAATTGCAGACTCTTTCTGACACCCTGCCTGTCGTGGCTCGGTGTCCCACAGAGATCCATACTGGGCCTCCTCCCTTTTAGCCTTTTCTAAACTCTCTGTCTTACCACTGTTCTGAGCAGATCATACTATATGCTGATGATGCTGTTATATTCTCCACTCACAAAGATCCTGCAACTCTTCAACACAACCTTCAACTTGGTTACAGTTCTGTAGAGACATGGTTTCTTAATCATTAACTGGTCCTCAATGACAAGAAAACCAAATCTATGCTCTTCTGAAGTTCTCATAACCCACACAAGCTACACCACTTGGCTATCTCCACCACCCAGGGAACACTCTAGATCAGGTGGGGTCCTTCAAATACTTAGGGATGCAGCTTGACCCTAATCTCTCTATGGACCTCATGTAGATAATATAGCTAGAGCTGCTAATACACAGCTTGGTCTCCTGTACAAACACAGACAACACCTCATGCTACAAGCTTTGAAGGTTGCAGTCCTGAGCTCTGTGATCTCTGTAATAGACTATGGTCTCATCATTTATGGCTCGCCACAACCACAACCCTTAGACGCCTCAACTGCCTTAAATAAGGCATGTCCGTCTCATCATTGGTGCTCACCGCCTCATCCACACATGTGACCCATACACCCTGACCGCTGGCTCCAACTATTAAACCACATAAAGTTTCTCACCTACTCCATGGCGAAAAAATCTACCTTAGCCTTGCACCTTCTGGGGTCTCAACTCTGTTACAACATCGAATTAACAAATGGTGCCTTCGGAGATCCATGCTACAGCTACTGAAAGTCCTCCACTGTCACACTTCACAGGGACAATGCTCTTTTGCTTATTGAGCCACTCTGGTTCAATGCCTCAGCCCCACCATCTCCTCTGCCCCAACAATTGGTATGTTTAAAACTAGGCTGTGGGACTATCTCACTACCAACAGCTCCTGTGACTGCCCAACTAACCTTGTTTCTCCACTTCCCTGCCTGCTGTAGTGGTCTCCCTACCCCTCCTCACTGGATTCTACCTCACATCTTGGTATACCCAATGCTGCACTTTTCACCGTCTCCCTACCCTTCCTACATTCCTTCTCCCCCTCCCTCTTGCCTCTCCCTATGACTCTGGCACTTCTTATCTGTTGTCTATTTTCTGACAAATGCCTTGGCTGCCTTGTTTAAAATGCTACCCTTGAATTGCATTAATCTGTACTCTGCAATGTCCACATTGTTGTAATGTCTGTCTTGATGTTCCCATAATTTGTATTTCTCTGACGTGGAACTTTGTAAAAGAGCCAAGGCTCAAAGGTATTTGTAATCCTAGACTTGATAAATTAAAAAAAAGCCACATATTTCACAAAAGAGCACATTATGCACAAGTTTGCAGAAGTGATGCCAGAATGGACAAGACAAGCTGACAAGCAGTATACACTGTGCAACCAGGTGGTGGAACCAGGCTACTGGGGAACAGAAGAAGAACCCTGTTCATATATTCAATTAGCAAAACAGAGCACAATGACACAAGAATATTGTGGGATTGTGGGCTGCAGGTGGAAAAATACCAGTATCTCTGAAGGTGAAGTTTGACACAGGAGCACAAGTAAGTTGCATATCGACACAGCTTTACTGAGAACGCTTGCAGACTGAATGCATTTTTGGTGTCATGGATCTGCCACATCTGACAGGATACAGAGGTCAAAGGTTGAACATGTTAGACAGCTGCATCCTGATGTGCAGGTACAGGAGGCAGGAAACGTTCATGAAGTTCTTTCTGATGGAAATGATAGCCACCGCTGTATTGGGATTAACTCTATGTAAGGACTTCAGTATGATTAAAGTATTTATGGCACAAAGCAAAATTAATCAGGGTTGACAAGCGAGGATGTGCGTAAACTCTATGTAGATGTTTTCACAGGTCTTGGATGATTGCCAGGATTTTAACTACCTAGGGCATGAACCATATTTTACCCACACCTGAAAGTTCCTATCACCAAAAAGAAAAAAATACAACAGGAATTACAGCACATGGAGGTGCTGAGGTAGTTGCAGGGTGACTGAACCATCTGAATGGCTAAATCAATTGTTAAAAACAAAACACAAAAGGCCACACTACATATTGTAGTGCTCACAATATACTACAACTAATGTGCAAAAGTCAGACCTCACCCCTTCATAGAGACTGACACCACTCAAGGCTGTAGAACTGAAAGGTAAACCTTATTCCATAGTGTTAAAGATGCCAAAAAACAGGATGCTCATGTTTTGGATTAGAACAATAACTCTTTATCAGAGGCCTTTGATAAAGGATCACTGTTACAATCCAAAATGTGTCAGACATTTGTTCTGTTTTTTGGCATCTGTGAGGCACTACTGTAATAATGTTTACCTTTCAGCTCTACTACCTTGAGTGGTGTCAGTCTCTATGAAAGGGTGAGTGCCTGACTTTTCTGTACATAAATTCAATGGTTGTAGTGGAAGGAAAGGTACTAGAGCACTGAGAATCTGTATTGCTTCAAGAGATCTCAACCATGTTATAATGTAGGAACATTACACTCTACTAGCACCAGATGACATTTCATACAAACTAGAAAGTGTGGGATTCTTCAGTATTTTAGATGCACAATCCAGGTACTGGCAGCTTGTGCTGTATGGTTAAAGAAGCAAACTGATCACATTTTGGCACTATTTGGTAGGCAGTGTTTGATTTGCATATCCTTTGGGAATTTATCTGCACAAGAAATCTTTCAGAAGAAGGCACATGAGGAAATTGAGGATCTACTGGGCACAGAAGCCATAGTTGATGACCTGTTAATGTATGGAGGACACAGGCATAACACAATAGGAAATTTCATGCTTTCATGGATTGCTGGAGAAAAACTGTTCAACTGAATCCTGAAAATATGCAGATTAGTATAACGGAAGTTGCATACAGTAACTCAGACACATTCCTTACTTCACAGTGAATGACTAAAACCTGACCCAAAGAATATTGAAGCTATCATTCCATATATAGTTTTCAGCTATACTGTACATGGAATGTTATTAAAACGAGCTGAGCTCACGCATTGAACTATATGTACCTCTCATATCTAAATATGATAAAAAGACTGAATTCTAACTGGTTTAATAGTAACATTAAAAGACTAATAAGAAAAGGCAAAAGTCATACAGAAAGTATAGTACAAATAAATCACCAAGAAGATAAGAATATTATAAGAGTTTAGCTAAAAATGCAAAATAGCATTCAGAAGGCAGAGGCTGAACTTAAACTAGCAAGTCAAACAAAAGATAATAAGAAACAATTTTGTAATTATATAGGTAGCCTCAAGGGAGGACAAAAACAGATAAGTCAATTAAAAATTGGTATTACTTTAATAGAAGATGAAATTCAAATAGCATATCATTTCAACATGTATTTTACCAGTCTTTACAAGAGAAATATACCTTAAAAACTAATAATGATCAAAACATCAGAGGAAAACATAATTACATTACAGAAATAACTGAAAGAAGTACAGTACTCATAAAATTAAAAACCTGGACATTAATAAATCAGGGGGCCCTGGTAATTTACAACCCAGATTTCTCCACGATATATAAGAGAACCTTTAGTTGGACCTCTTACTTATTTATGTAATCTATCTCTGAATGAAGGTATGGTCACTGATGAATGGAGAATGGTACACGCCACACCCATATTTAAGAAAGGGGATAAAAAGACATTGTTAACTATTGCCTAATTAGTATTACATCTGTTGTTGGGAAAATTATGGAAGGGTTGATAAAGGAATGTATAGACACACATATAAAAGAATATGGACTGACTGATATTACTCAACATAGAAACATAGACTTTGACAGCAGATAAGGACTGCTTGGCCCGCCTAGTCTGCCCATTTCCTACCTACAGGATAAGCTGCAGATCCTAGTTAACCAACAGCCTATTTCTTCCTACTCCCACAAGAATTGCCTTATGTCTGTCCCATGCATTTTTGAATTCTCCCACAGTTTTAGACCTCACAACCGCCTCAGGAAGGCTGTTCTATGTGTCCACCACTCTCTGTGAAAAATACTTCCTCACATTGCCCCTGGAGCCATCCCCCTCTATCTTTCAATTGTGTCCCTTGTTCTTGCACATCTCTTTTTCTGAAAGATGCTACCCTCTTGGACTTTGTTGATTCCACTGAGGTACTTAAAGGTTTCTATCATGTCCCCCTCTCCCTCCTTTCCTCAAGGGTATACATATTAAGCTCCTTTAGTCTCTCCTCATATGGCTTCTGTTGCAGACCCGCACCATTTTAGTTGCCCTCCTCTGACTGCCTCCATTCTGTCTATGTCCTTGCAGAAATGGGGTTTCCAGACCTGGTTGCAGTACTCCAGATGGGGTCTCACCAACTGTCTATACAGAGAGATAACAACTTCCTGTTTTCTGCATTGTTTAACATTTTTTATCTAGCATGAAAACCGGTCATAAGACATGGATCTGCAAATATGTAGACAATTCTAAAATAGGAGCAATCATAAACAACATAGATGCTGCAAACAATTTCCTTACACAAATTTCAAACATCGAGGACTTGGCCAATCAACACAAATTAAAATTTAATTTATCTAAGTGTAAAATTATGCACCTAGAAAGAACATAGTAATTTAAATGTCAATTATAAAATTAATAATGAAAATGTCACCACTACAGAAAATGAAAAGGACTTGGGAGTCATGATCACTAATTCACTGAAATTTCAAAACCAAGCCTGGGAGGTAGTAAAAAGAGCAAATAGAATAGTGGGAAACAGTCTCAGAAATATAAAAAGTCAAAACAAGAAGTACTATCCCACTTTATTCAACACTTGTTCATCCAACCCTGAATATGGAGCTCCATTTTGCTCACCACAAAACATAACAAGTAGTAAACTTATAGAAAAGTCCAAAGAAAAGTAACAAAAAGTACATGTGCTAAAGATCTATCATACAAAGACAGGCTTAGGGATCTGGGCTTACAGTCTTTAGCATATTGAAGACTTAGAGGTGACCTATGCTATGCATACAAAGCCTTTCATAACGATACCATGTAGACTTCATCAGGTCTGGGGAAAAGATAATGGTAAAACCTTAAGGCTGAGCAGTGTTCAATTAAAAGGAGAATTCTATAAAACCTCTAAAACAGGACTTTGGTTTAACCAAAGAGTTATTAGTACATGGAACATTCTACCTGACTGGTTAGTCAGCAATCCTAGTATGGAATCATTAAAAAGTCACTTAATAAATATATGGGGCAAGATAAAATCATAAGCTTCTACTGAAAAGTGGTGAGTTATAATAATGGCAAAGCTACATGACTCGTATCAATTTCTATGAATCTATGAATCCAGGTGACACCTCCAACCTCATGCAAAGAACTGGTGACTACACTATGACTATTCAGTTACCTACTCAAGTTTTCTGAAAGGTTTTAAGTAGGCCATAGCACTGTTAGGAGCATTACTCAGGAAAGACTTGAGTGGGCCTGGGATGCAACCACCCAGCATGTGTTTAACAATGTAAAGGACTTAATTACAAAACAACCAGGGCCAATGTGTTGCTACTTTGATGTACAAAAATGTAGTGCTACAAGCGGATGTCTTCAAGCTTGTTGAGGTGCAGTGCTCTCCCAGTGACATCCTGAGCACTTACAGTGGCACAAGCAAACTAAGTGCAGATAGAAAGGAGATGCTAGCGACAGCAACAGGCTGTGAAAGATTCCACCAGCACATTTATAGTTGGAGTGTTTTGGTTGAGTCAGACCACAAACCAGTTGAAAAGATTCTGCATAAAGTTCTAGTTTCTTCCCATGTCATTTGCAATGAATGATAATGATAATAACACACATTTAACATAAAAATACAGTATGATTCAGGAAAAGACATTCTGATGGTGGATACTCACTTCAGGTCATGTGTGTTGAACCAGAACGCACAGGGAGGAGCATGTGCACAGCACAACTGCTCATATACCAGTGTCCAAGTCAAAGTGGAAGCTCTGAGGAAGCAACAAGTGAAGATGACTCTCTCAGATGCAGAAAATTGTATTACAAAAGAGCTGGCCAAAGAGATGCAAGATGCTGCAGTCAAAGATAAGAGTGCTGAAGAGTGCACAATTTCTTTCTGAGGCAAACGGATGCTTTTTTTTGAATAAGTAAATTGTATTGAAGTTTTCATTATACAACATGCATGATAACAGTGACATACTAATAAAATGACAGAAACAGCGCCCCGCAACTCAATCACAGTAGCAGATGTGGTCATTTAATAAAACAGGTTTGCTGTAGTATAAGAACTGATAAGGTGGGAGTGGAATACTTTTGGATAGACTCATAAAACCTCTGCAGTCCCCAGTAGGCTCATATTGGCTCTCCCATCTTTTCAAAAGCCTTTTTTAATGATGTCTCTTTGAGGCTAACATTTTTTCTATATGGAGTGCCCACATTATCTCTTGGCGCCATTCTGTGAGCGTGGAATCTTTAGTCTAACCAGTGGCATACACAATCATTTTAATAGCCATGGTTATGAATATGAAGTGGTATTTTCTTTGTCCCATGAGGGATTCAACATCTAGACTCAAGAGCCACCTTTCTGGTGTAAATACATTCTCCAGCCCCAATATGGAGGCCAATGCATTTTGAGTACTCTGGCAGAAAGGTTACAATTTAATGTAATCCCATAAAACATGTTACAGTGTATCCAGTTTCATGTTGCATTTAGTACACAGTGGGAGTCTAAAGTATGCCGATTGTAGAATTTTTCAGGGATATGATACATATTGTAAAGAATTTTAAAATGCATGAATCTACATAGAAACATAGAAGTTGATTTGCAGATAAGGACCGAAGGCCCATCCAGTCTGCCCATCTTTTCTACCTTATAAATGTGCCTTCGGCCTTTGCTCTGTCAGTGACCTATCTATTCATAGTCATTTGTATTGCTCCCTTATGCCTATCCCATGCCTGTTTGAAGCCCTGCACTGTATTCATAGCCACCACTTCTTGTGGTAAGCCATTCCATGCATTCACCACCTTTCTGTGAAAAGAATTTCCTCATTCCCCTTAATCAGCCTCCCTCAATCTCATGCTGTGTCCTCTTGTCCTGCTATTTTTCTTATATTTAAACATGTTAGACTCTTTCACCTTGTTTATGCCCTTAAGGTGTTTGAATGCCTCGATCATATCACCTCTCTCCCTCCTTTGCTCAAGGGTATACATATTGAGCTCCGTTAATCTGTCCTCATATGTCTTCAGATGCAGTCCCTGCACCATTTGGTTGCCCTTTCTGTGGACTGCCTCAATTTGCTAATGTCCTTGTGAAGGTGTGGGCTCCAATACTGCACTGCAGTACTCCAGATGGGGCCTAACCAGTGTCTTGTACAGAGGGATTATTACCTCCCTCTTACGACTTGTGATACCCCTGCTAATCACACCCTAACACCCCTAGCCTTACCTACTACTTTAGAGGTCTGCTTGGATGATTTTAGGTCATCAGTGATGATGATGCCCAAGTCTCTTTCTTCCTTTGTGACTGCTAGCAACTCCCTCCCAGCCTATAGGTGGCTTCAGGTTTCTCTTCCCTATGCATGATTTTGCACTTCTTTGCATTAAATCCCAGTTGCCACTCTTCTGACCATTCTGCTAGTTTATCCAGATCTCTTCTCATTCTGCCCACCCCATCTGCATCATCTACTCTGCTTGCAGATCTTGGTGTCATCTGCAAACAGACAAGCCTTACCCTCTAGTCCATCTGCAAGGTCACTAATGAAGATGTTGAAGAGGACTGGCCCCAGGACTGATCCCTGAGGTACCCACTTGTGACTTGCATCTCTTCTGACTGTATACCATTCACCACCACTCTCTGTTTTCTCCGACAACCAGTTTGCCACCCAGTTGACCAACTTCTGACCCACCCTGAGCCTACCCAGCTTATTTATCAATCTTCTATGTGGAACAGTGTCAAAGCTTTGCTGAAGTCAAGGTAGGCGACATCAACTGCTCCCCTTGGTCCACCACTCTGGTTACCCAGTCAAAGAAATCTATGAGATTAGTTTGACAGGACCTTCCTTTGTAAACCCATGCTGTCTTGGATCCTGTGCCCCTATGGATTCCAGGTGTTGCACTATCCTTTCCTTAAGGAGTGCCTCCATAATCTTGCCCACTACTGAGGTAAGACTGACCGGTCTGTAGTTCCCCGCCTCCTCCCTGCTACCACTCTTGTGGGCGGGATCACATGAGCCCTTCTCAGTCTTCTGGGACCTCTCCTGTGCTCAGAGACTCACTAAACAATTCTGCTAATG
Organism: Neoceratodus forsteri; assembly: GCA_016271365.2. Taxonomy (NCBI): domain Eukaryota; kingdom Metazoa; phylum Chordata; order Ceratodontiformes; family Ceratodontidae; genus Neoceratodus; species Neoceratodus forsteri. The sequence goes on along the minus strand of CM028131.1, from coordinate 443,976,176 downwards.
GCTCTGCTAGTTCCTCCTTTAGCTCCTTAAGTACCCTGGGATGTATGCCATCAGGTCCCATTGCCTTATCCACCCTGAGCTTAGCAAGCTCTTGTAGGACCCTTTCTTTTGTGAAGGGAGTAGTGCTCACCTCCCTCCCCTGTGTCCATGATGCTGAGCTGGGCCCTGTCCTACCTTCTCTTCAGTAAATACTGAGCAAAAGTATCTATTTAGGATAGATGCCTTTACAGGGTCCTCCTCACATGCTCCCTTTTCTCCATTAAGCTTAGCAATACCCCCTCTGACTTTCCTTTCACTAATGTATCTATAGAAAGTCTTGTCACCTTCTTTTACTGTTCGTGCTAGTGTTTCCTCAGTTTGGGACTTTGCCTGCCTTACTGCCTTACCTGCTTCCCTTAGGGCAGTTTGGTATGCCTCCCTATCTTCATCCCGCTGTGTTCCCTTATATTTCCTGAAGGCCAGCCTTTTGGCTCTGACCTTTTCTGCTACTGTATTTGAGAACCAAAGTGGTTTCCTTCTTCTTTTGCACTTCTTTTCTGTCTAACACAATGGGATGTTGCTTCAAGTATTGCATCCTTAATGCTTGCCCACTTTGCCTGTACCCCCTCACCTGTGTTTCTTTTTGCCAGGGCTAGCTTAACTCTGTAGGCCATCTTATCAAAGTCAGCTCCTCTGAAGTCCCATATTTTGCCTTGGAATGGGATGATTTAGATGTAGTAGCCAAACTGAACCATACCATGTGATGGTCACTGGCCCCAGGTGACCTTCTACCTGGAGATCTGTGATCCCTTCTTTGTTAGTCAGTACTAGATCTAGGATAGCCCTGTCTCTTGTGGGTTGCTGTACCAGTTGTTTGAGGCCCTCCCCTGCAGGGAATCCACTATGAGTCTAGTTCTGGCAGATGTTCCTGCTGGTATTGACCAATCTGTATCTGGCATGTTGAAGTCTCCCATTATCAGAACCTCCCTTTAGCTGTCATGTTTTGTATATCTTCTAACAGTAATGTATCTATGTCCTCCCTCTGGTCTGGGGGCCTGTAGACAACCCCAGTTCTTATGGCTGTCCCATTTCCTGTTTCAGGGTGACCCACAGTTCTTCTGGCTCCTTATGTGTATTCTGAATTTCTGTAGCTTTGGTATTTTATTAACATACAGGGCCACTCCTCCCCCTTTTGCACCTCGGTCTCTTCTGAACAATACATAGCCAGGTACTGAAGTCTCCCAGTGGTGGTTACTGGTAAACCACGCCTCACTAATTGCTACTATGTCCAGTTTAGCCTCTGACATTATTGCCTGCAGGTCTGGGATCTTATTTCCCAGGCTGTGAGCATTTGTGTACATGATTTTCCATTGGCCAGATTTTGGTGTGTTAGTTGTTGAGTGAAGTTTGGCATTACCCTGTGCATCGTATGGGGAGACAAACCTTTTTCTTACCTGGTGATGCAAATGAGCGGCAAACATGCTGAACTCCTGTTTGACCACTAGCTGAGGGGAGGGATGTTCTTCCCATTCGACGAGTAGGGTGCTGCACCCTCTCCCCATTTGCTAGTTTAAATATTCTGCAAAGACGCCAAACTTCTGCCCCAATGCACTGACTCCTCTTAGTCAGATGCAGTCCATCAAATTTAAAGAACTTTCGCTCCCAGAACTGTTGCCAGTTCCCTACAAATCTGTGTCCTTTTTCCTGGCACCAGTCCTTGAGCCACGTGTTAGCTCCCTATCTCCCTTCTCTGACCTTCCGTCCATCTGCTCCCCTCTCCCAGACTGGCAGGATCTCAGAGAAGGAGATGCCGACGTAATAGATGATAGTTTGTCACCCAGCCTAGTCAGGTGTTCCTTGGTCTCCACAACTGACCAGCTGGCGAGATCATTAGTCCCTATGTGTACTAGGACATCAATGTTTTCTCCTGCCTTGTGAACAATTTTGCAATCGGTCAGTGTCTCTCCATGCTGATGTACCTGGGAGACATCTGACCATCACCTCTGGCTGGAGATGGGTATCAACTCCCCGAATCATGGAGTCTCCTATGATCAGAAGTTTTTGATTTCCTTTGTGCTTGTTTAGTTTTGGTTCCTGATTTGGGTGAGTTTTGTTGTGCTAGCTCCTGTGCCACAGTGTCCTGCTCTGCAGTGTCTTCTGCCTCTTTATTTGATTTCAGAGATAGAGGCAGATACCTGTTTGTAGTGTTTATATGGTTTTGGAGTATGTGTCAAACTTAACAAATTTATGTGCATTATTCCAAATTGTATCCCAGTTTTACCCCATTGGATTCCAAGCTAGGCTTTTTGCCAGTAGGAGGATGGTGAGCTAAATCTATTCGGCATCAGTGCTGTCATTTCTTGGTAGAGCTGTGAAATGGCATGCAGAACCACAGAAGTGGATATATTATGATCGGATGGAATGATAGGTTGATAATACCAGAGTGTTTGTGGAGGATATTTTACTGCAAATTCATCAATGGCACTATGGAACTGTGCTGCCAGAGAAGCATGCCCGAGTTACAGTGCTTTGGCCCAGTATTAATAAAGATATTGAAAGGCTTATATCTGAATTTGTGACATTTCAGGAAAACCAGAAAAATAATGCCAAGGATCCTTTGATACTCAGGAAGTGCCAAAATGCATGTGGCAAGAACTCAGATCAGATTTATTCATGTGGGACAAAAGAAATATCTAATGGTTGTGAAGTACCACAGCATATATTTTGACGTTGTACAGCTGCAATCAATGCAAATACTGTGATTTGTCATCTAAAGGAATACTGTCCCAAACTGGCATATGTGAGGAACTGATAATGGTTAATAGACCACAGTATACAGCACAGGAGTTCAAGGACTTTATACATGCTTTGAATATCAAACATACAAGAGTTAGTCCATACTACCCAAGAAGACCGCTGTATTAACAGTAGATTAGCATGCAGATGATCTTCTGACTGTAAAAACAGAGTTCCATAGTAGTATTTTAACAGTCAGTTTAGCTTTCAATTTAGCAGTCATTTTGGGCCGATGATAATGTTAAATACTGCTAACATGTCTACTGTTATTAGTATTTAGCCTTCAGTTTAGGCAGTCATTCTGACCCAATGCTAATCTTAAATACTGCTAATATGTTTACTATTAACGGTCATTAGCAATCAAAAGCAATATAAATATTTCACAGAACAATAGTAGCAGTGCATGGACAGCAACCTAAAATTAATACAAATATTTACTGAAGATCATGACATATGACTCCACAAAATCTTCAACTGGACTGTAAAACACACATAGTTTTGCAAAACCTTGTTTTCATTAAGCAAACAATTTATTGATACCCATGTTGACAGACTTTCATGGAGTTGGTAAATATCTAGCATACTCCATCAGCACCTGTGCAGAACACAATTGAATCAGTAAAAGTTGCTAAAATGCTTACAAACATTTGTTCAAATTACTTTTTGCAATTTTTCTATACTTAAGAATAATTCAGAACTGTTTAGAGCAGATTAACAGCCTATTTTTTTAATCTTTAAATGATTAAATGCAAACATTATAATAAGACTGAACCCACCAGCCTGCTGGTGCAGAGGTATGGTGACCATCTGTGTCACTGATGTCCTGGGTTCAGGAACAGACTTGGGATTCTGGAGGGCTGACTGGGGGAGAAGGATCAAGGCAGTATAGCACAGTGGGTTAAGACTCTGAGCTGCAGATCTGAGACCTGGTTTGAATCCCACAGCCGCCTAGGTGCATACTGTGTGATCCTGAGCAAGTCACTTAACTTCCTTGTGCTCCCAGGTCACATCTGGAAACAAGCTTCAGCTTAGTGTGCTACTCCTGGTTAAACAATGTTCCTTTCCTCACTACAGCTGTCCTTCTCTGGGGTGAGGGTGGGTAGCGGACTGGCACTTGCTGTCTTTTGGCGGAGGCCAGGAGAGTGCTGAAGTGGGCACTGACATAGTTCAGAGAACTAGGACAGATGTCAGTGTCAGCCTGCAACATCATTGCATGTATTTCCCCTTGGGAGCATAGCTGAAAAAATGATCTGCCAACTAAATGAAGTCACCTGGACCTTGCTGCATGCCCCTGACCCTCACCGCCAATACTGCTTAAGGTCTAGCAGGAAGCCAGTGGTCCCACCCTGGGGGTAAGGTGGGGTGGAAACCTCCCCTCAGCCTGGTACCATAGTAGCAGTTCTGCTGGGAACCCCCTGGGGGAACCATGGTGCATGGGTGGAAAGGGGAGCTGATGGGATGCTTAGTAGGGTAGCAGTAGGGTGGCAGCACAACCTATGTGGGTCAGGAAGGACTACTCCTAAAAAAATTATAAGATTGAGCTACTTTACAAAGTTTAACAATGCGGCCAACATGCCATCACAGTGGTAGTGACTGCTTGCAACACTGATGAAATGAGTTCAGTAGTGAATGCAGGCTGTTGGAAGACTGGGCAGGGGTGTGGAGAGGGATGAGCATCCCAAAGAATGCTCCCTTCTCTGGAGTGCAGCAGGCACTGGCACCTGGTAGACACTGACCCTGGTAATGGATACCTGACTAGCAACTCTCTACAACTTGCTGTCACAGAACTGATACTGGAACACTGTGGCCAAACTTCGAGGCAGGGTGACATCACTGGAGACAGTTCAGCTGCAGACAGAGAAAGGGCTGGGGACTTTCTAGGTCACAGTCAGGCTCTGAAGAAGCTGATCTGGGGCGGCCTGCCGACAGCAGCAAGCTTCCTAGGTTAAGGAACGGACACAGTTGTCAGAGGGCAGACTAGGTGGAGAAGGATTGAGCATCCAAGGGATGGCTCTCCTTCTTCAGGGAGAGGGAAGGCTAGTGTTCAATACAACAGAGACCCTGGCAGAGGCAAACCTGCAACATTATAAGACTGAACTACTTTACAAAGTTTAACAATGTGGGCCAGCACACCAGCGCAGTGGTAGCGACCGCTTGTAACACTGACAATATGGGTTCAGTAGTGAATTCAGGCCATTGGAGGACTGGGCAAGGGTGTGTGGAGAAGGATGAGCATACCAAAGACTGCTCTCCTTCTCTGAGTGCAGCAGGCACTGGCAGTCAGTAGACACTGACCCCTGGTAATGGATACCTGACTAGTATCTCTCTACAACTTACCATTGCAGAACTGATATGGGAACACTGTAGTGGACCTTTGAGGCAAGGTTATGTCACTGGAGACAGTTCAGCTGCAGATGGAGGATGGGTTGGGAACCTTCTTAGGTCAGTGTCAGGATCTGATAAAGCTGGTCCAGGGTGCTGGGTCACTGGCACAGCAGAAAGGTATCTGCATGCAATGCCAACATCCTGGCTATGGGAACAGACTTGGGTATTGGAGATCCAGCTGGGTGAAGAAGGACTGAGCATCCAAGGGACTGCTCTCCTCCAGGGAAAGGGGGACTAGTGTCCAGTGCAATAGAGACCCCTGACAAAGGCAAACATACAATATTATAATATGGCAGAAGGATCAACTGCAACTGGTGCCTAGATGTCTGGGAGGTGGAACAGACTTTGGGCTTGTCCCATGGATGTCTTGGCACATCTCACCTCCAGGGCAATACTGCAGCAGCAAACATCTGGTCTCCAGGCATGGCGCCCTGCTCTGCTCCTGTTCCCACTGCCCTTTCTTGCCCACTTGGGAGTCCTGCTCCCATGGTTCCACTCTGGGAGGGTGCCCTTTCTTGTCCATTGGGAGAGAGTGCCCATCTGGCACCCTGACCAGGGGATAAGCCAGGGCATGATGGGATAGTGTGGAGTAGGGGTTAAGCTCCCATGGCAGGGATTTTGGGTCTGGGCCAAACAAAAGCTGGCCCAGGCAACAAAGGTGAAGCTGGATGTCATCTCTGTTACACTGCCTGCTGTGGTCACCTAGGTGGTCACTTAGGTGGCAGTAGTGCAGCAGAAGCAGTGAAACACCCTCTGGTATGCTCAATCCTCCTTCTCCCAGCTGATGCCTAATGATTGGGGCTCACTTCTGGACCCAAGTCACTGGAGAGTAGTTGCACTACTGCTGTGCCAATGGGCTGGTCCTGAGACCATTTTATAATTTCTTTTGTTGTAGTAGGTTCATAAATCTGGCAAGCATTCCTGTTTTTCCCATGACAGAGAAGTCCATGGGGGCAGTAGAGAGTAAAGAAAGATAGCATGCATTATCAGGTTGGCTCTGCAAAGTGAGCATTTACACTTTTGGGGCATTGGAAAAGTGAAAGGTACAGGTATCCCATGAAAAGAGCAAGCTAAAACAGCAAGGAAATAAGAGCGCTTCAAAAATAGTGAATTTCATTTTGATGACCTTGTCTTAATAGCACCTGTTTGTTTGATCTATGATAGTATCTTTTAGTGCTGTAGGAAGAACAGGTAGAGAGTAATGTAGTCATCAGTGTCTGGGGAAAGCCGTGCTGGCTCTGTAGCCTAGAGATTAGACTTACCAGCTTTGTGAAGGGTTGCGCACCCAGATCTGGGTTCAGATCTCTTTACTGATTTTTTGTCTTGCACCCACCCTCCCTCCACATTCCTCCCACAGCTCCCTCCAGATTAACCCCTCCATCCACAACCCAATGCTAACTCCCTCACTCCTTTTTCCTCCACCCCATCACTCCACATATTTTGCAGCACCATCAGTCTCTCCAGTAGTCCCTCCAGCACCCTCGATGTCCCAGAGTCTCCCACCATGTATACCACCTGCACACACTGTACCACCAGTGTTACCAACCAAGAGGGTTTGTGTGAGGTACCTGGTCATGGGCCTGGAAGGGAATGCAGCAGCAGGAAGAAAGTCAGACAGGGCAGTTCTGGCTACTGAGAGAGTGGTCAGCTAGAGGGATACTGGACTTAGGGCTGGTACAGCTGCAGGGGTTTTGGGGAGTAGAGTGTGGTTGAGCTGTAGAGTGGTGGTTCACTACAGGGAGGATGGTAAGGAGGCTAGCCCAGTTGCAGGATGGTAGCTGACTACAAAGGGAGGGTGGTGTTTGGGGGAGGAAGTAGAGAATGCAGAGTGAAAAAGAACTCACTAAGACCCATGGTTTGTTGCCATGACAACCATCATAGAAATAATGATGTCATACCTGTTTTATGCTCTTAACACAAACGCCACCTCAGTGATGGCATGTTTACTCAGTCACTGTGATTTACGGCACAGGACTTACATCTAGGCCATTTGCAATCATTTGATCTCCCTAGGGTCTATTTATCTTCTGAAGAATTGAGCAGAAAAAGCAGGACTTCACAGAAAACAAGATCCGTCATCTTCATTTGACAATCCTAGGTAAGTAAATGGTTAAATAAAGTCAGTCCTCTAAGATGCACCCTCATGTATTCATCCTTATGACCCAAATTTTTGCATAAATAATTTGGAACATCTTGAAAAACTGACAGGTTGCACTCGTCTGTTGCCTTAAAATCTAAAAAAACTTAATTTCCCATAACTCATTGGCTTCTTGGCAGGATATGATACTGCCAGAGATTCACTTCCTTGTTTGTTGCTGCTCTGAGAACAGGTTAGACCAGTTGGAACTGGTTTGTGATCTGAGCTGGACGCTTGTGGGCTTGCCTAAAGAAAACATAAGAATTTTCAAGTATTTTTCTACAGTTTTTTAACTTTAACTCAGAAAAGAGCTTATTATTTTAGGAAGAGTTGCAGAGACAGTCTTTTAGCTTGAATACATTATGTATTTGGAGTTAGCATCCTGCTGTTCTGGTTCAGATTTCATTTATACTTCCTTGCTGTAAATAAGCTTTTAGTGCATTCTTTGTTTGGTTTTACTGTATTTTTAAGTTTTATCTGACAGAAAATGGCCTTTCAGACTAAGAAATGTGCAACTGCAGTTACCACAGCATGTGCTTATTTGTGGGGAGGGCTGGTTTGCATTCAGTGGCAGTGTTTGTAGCTGCTGTGGGTATCATATCGTAAGCTTGATTGTTAGCTGAAGAAATTGTGGCTTTGTGTGAATAACATTTTGTGAAGGATAACAGTCTATGCCACCAATGTCTGACATGGATTTTATGCTTTTATGAACTGTTGTTTCATAGTGTTCTTTTTAAATTATAATTATTCTTATACTGTAGTCGACGCTTAACATGTAGTCCACCCAACTATAGGAATTAATGTTTGAAGCAGGACCATACTAGAAAGGAGATCTGTCCTGGGTAAAATGAATTACAGTATAAAATATAAACATTTAAAAATGCATAATATTCAGTAGGGAGGAATGCAGATTAAAAAAAATCTATTTTAACCCCCAGCCCAACACCTTATTGGCCTAGTCACTTTACAACTACTTAGGCTGAAGTGAGGGCAGAATGTGGGAGCATTTGCAAGTGATGTGGTATGTTGCCATGTGTGGTATGAATATAGCTGGTGTAACCTCCCCAGCGATGGTGGTCTGTACCCCCAAACAATCGAGTACTAGGATATCTCTTTATATCCAATTTCCTACTTTCTGGAACTTTTACTTGCACTAACATATTTCTTTCTCTCTGTTTTTAACAGGTCTACAGTGCTCCCTACAACCCATCAGATAAGTGTTATTTGCCTTTTTCTCCTGTCCTATCTGTAGTCTTATCTTCCTCAAGAACTATGGATCCTTTTGATCACACTCTTTATTCTTGTTTTACAGGTGTTCTGTCTACAATATGTTTTCTGGATCCTCCCTAAGTTCACCCAGAAGCTGGTAAGCACTACTTTTAACTACTACCTTTTCTGAACTGGGGTGAGCTATATTGTGGGGATTTCTTCCTCAGGCCCTATTTACACTGCTTTTGTTGATCCTCAAACTATTCTGCTCATACAAAGGTAACCCTTTACAGGTCTTACAGACATAATGCCTTACCTATTAGGTAACTAGAGTCTGATTTGGGTGTACTGGGGTTATCTGTGTGTAATTTATTTTAAGGTCCTGTAACTGGGTAATAAAATTACCTTTCTTAACTCTTGTTGGAACTGCACAAAAGTGAAGAAATGACAGACAAGTGGTGTCCAGCACATAAAGTGATTTATTTCTGGTATATAAAGCAGACTTATAACCAAATCACAGTGATAAACACTGGGAGAACACCTCCAATCTTTCTTACCTATAGGCAGCAATACGTTTCTTCTTCTCAGAGAAAAGGTATAATGCAAAGGTCTTATACCCTGATAATTGCCATAGTAACTGCTAAAAGATATATAAAAGTCTCATCATTGGATAATGGCAAATAACCTGACTTCTCACTAGCCTGGGAAAGCATGCTGAGCTAGCAGAAAGACAAGATATCTAAACAAAGAACCTGTATTTGGAAGGCCATTTGTGGTTACATATAATTACATAAGTAATTGCTGTTCTGCACTAGAACTAAATATGGCAATATTGTCTAACTAATGATTATACAATGGTATAAATGGAGGTGTCTTCCAAGTGGTACAATTATGATAGCAAATACATTTATGATTCTTAGTAGAAATATAGTAGAACTCATATCCTGACACTTATGCTTGCACAATAAGTGTCTGTGCCCTAGATATTACTGTCTGTAGGTAGGGGCCATTCAGTGGTGTTGGTCCATGGATAACATTCCCGCATTGTCTCAGAAAGGGCAACAATTCCAAGTAAGCTGGTAGGGATGCAGCTAAAAAGTCATTTACAGGCCTGGCGCACAAGCCTTGTAAAGGAATTTGAGTTATTCTCGATGTTGTTTGAGAGTGCGTCACAGGTAGCAAACAGTAAAAATCAGGAAAACAATCAAAATGCTTGAATAATAACAAAAACCTTAAAGTTTAGTTCTACCCAGTAATTGCCAACTACAAGACTTAAATCCCCATCATGATTTAAAGCAAGTATATTGTTTGCTTTAGATATATTATTGCTAATATAGAACAAATGAGCATGTTTTCTAGCCAAAAGTGATCACAAAGAGAGATTCAAAGGATCAATGTGTGCATTAAAATAGGCAAATATTGAGACAGGGCAAGCAAGTATTGGGGATCAGTATCAATGACATCTGGTTCAGGGAGAGGAACAGGTGTGATGACAGTGTGACCTATGACTGTTTTTTGCTGTGGAGTAAAACAGAAGTTAGGGTTATTAATATTGCAAATAAGAGTTCCATACGCAAAGGACAGATAATTTGTTATCACGCAAAACTGTCCCTCAGAGGTATAAGTGACTCTAAGTGTTGGTATATGCCAGTGATGTAAACATACAGAGGCACATGGAAAGTCTGATTGGTTAGCTGAGTGGTGAAGCGATGTATCTCTTCAAGATAGCTTCTGCAAGGTGCTGTTTCAGCATCAAATGCTGAAGAATGCAGCAGGAGGGATATCATATGGATCAACATGAGTAAGGTTTTGTGGCAGTCTTCACCCAATGTCAAAGCCCAGTCAAGATGTTCTGGTGAGTAGCCACAAACTAGCTTCACAATGTCAAAACATCACAGCTGCACAAGAAGTAGAATCCTTTCTTAGCAAAAACAGTTCATGTGAGGAGCCACCCGCTTGCAGAACGGGTGGTAAATAGAAGGAAGTTCAGTTCATTCACTGAAAATGTCATTTTCAAGATGTCCAATGGAGTGGATATTTGCCAGCTTGTTGAAGACAGATGTAGCTGGATCAAAGCGTGGTAAGGGGACAGTAAACGTAATAAACATGTTGTCCTTAATTGAACAAGATTTGGTCAGGTAACATGGCGCTCTGTTGGAAACCTGAAAGCGTAAAGAATGTTAATAGTAGACATTGATATATTAAGAGAATTCTTTAAACAAATAGAAATGCAACCTGTGTTTTGCGCAATGTAGGCAATACCATTTACCCAATCTGAGATCATGAATAACATCTGGAATTTTGCCTGATTCTAAGTCCCTGAAGAGAGGTTAACAGTAGAAATAACATAGGAACCATAAGCAGAACATAGAATTTCACACCCAATATATTGCTTATCTGTCTCATGGTTATTCTGAAAGATAACATCATTTAGTTTCTGTCTGGTGTCATTAACCCTTGAGGCAATCTCCTTCATATTGTACACTGTATAACATTCTTCCTCACTAAGAGAATTAACACCTTACAAGATAGGGGCATAATATCATGCCAAGTGTTTGCTGAAACTTCAGTGTCAGGGCCTTAATAGAAGCAATATCTGCTCTATTCAAATAGACATTCCGAGCCAAAAGGCCAGTAACAGTGCTGGCTACTCTGGTTATACCAGACACAAAACCAGTTACACCAGCAACATCTGAGCTATGTCCCACTTTGTGCATTTTGGTCTGGGTTTAGCATATTTATGGGCTGGTCTAGAAATACCAATATGGTCGGTGGTATGAGGTCCACCGATAGAATCATTGTGCATGTTTGGAAAGCAGCTACAAGATCAGTAAGCATTATACTGTGAAACTTAGAAGTATTAGTCTGTTGACATAAACAAAATTCAGCCATATTCCAATGTGATAGATTGAAAATAACTGGGACATGCATAAATTGTACATTGTTTATCACAGCTCCTGGGAGTGATGTGGCGGTCAAACCACTAGAGGCCATCCTCCATATGAGGGCAGGCAAGCAGTTCTTCCTGACTGGGTGGGACTACAGAGAGGTGAGAGAAGAGGATGCAGCACAGTTTTGGAGACAAAGTCAGTGGCCTTCCTGTGAAGGGAGTCTCACAAAAGACAGGATCAATAAGTGCAGTAAGATTGTACTGACCAGTGTGTCATGGAGAAGCCTGTCTGATAGAAAGAGAACCATTTTGAGATATGTCAGTGTTAGGCCAGTCATGGAATGCACCTTTGGCCAGGCAAGCTACAGGAATTGCATAGCCCATTGCATCAGTTTGCCATTGGATGAAAAGTGAAGATTTATCTGGGGCAACCACTACAGCATCCAGAAAGTGTTTTGCCTTGAGTAACCATACCGTTTTATTTGGAATGTTAATCTGAACACCCATGGAGTCGAATGTTCCATTTGACCAAGCAAGTGATCCATCAGTCCTTGTAAGTCTGTGGGGTTTGAGTGCAGTTGCTATAATGGTTAGAGGCAGTAGTCCCACCAGTAGGAGAAGAGGTGCAAGATAGCCATCATGCTAATATCTGAAAGAGATAGAAAAGGATTAGTTAGCTGAAAGTACCATTAAGCCCTATGGGGTTAGGAAAGTACGTTTTAGTCACCTTTATATAGTTTGAGTTGGTTTGCATGGAACCACTTGTCAGCAGTCTTTTTCTGCTGCTGTATCCTGACCTGATACACAGCAGGGCTGAGCTTGTTGACAATGGGATAGGGACCTTCCCATTTCTTGGCAAATGAGTATGTGGGTTGTCTGTATTGTAGAAGCATTACTTGGTCTCGAACTTGCCAGTCGACTTCTTTGACATGCTTGTTAAAATGAGCTTTAGATTGTTGTTGAGCCTTGCCCATCTGCTTAGCAGCAAACAGGTGTGTCTTCATGTCATCGTGAGCTTTTCCTCATACTTGTCTACAGACAGTCTATCTGCAGTGGTGTGGGTGGATCAATCAACAGGTGCTCATAGAAACATAGAATTTGATGGCAGATAAGGACTCATTGGCCCATTAGTCTGCCCATTCTCTACCCAACGGATAAGCTGCAGATCCTAGTTAACCAACAGCCTACTTCCTTGTACCCCCACTAGAATTGCTTTATGTCTGTCCCATGTGTTCTTGAATTTCACTGTTTTGACTCTACAACCTCCTCAGGAAGGCTGTTCCATGCATCTCCAACCTCTCTGTGAGAAATACTTCCTCATATTACCTCTGAGCCGTCCCTCCTCTATCTTCAAATTGTGGCCCTTGTTCTTGCACATCTTTTTCTGAAAGATGCTACCCTCTTGGATTTTGTTGATTCCCTTGAGGTATTTGAGCGTTTCTGTCTATGTCCCCTCTCACTCCTTTCCTTGAGGCTATATATCTTAAGCTTCTTTAGTCTTTCTTCATATGTTTTTAGTGCAGAACCTGCACCATTTTGTCTGCCCTCCTCTGGACAGCCTCCACCCTGTCTATGTCTTTCGGAGATGGGGTTTCCAGAATTGTACACAGTACTCCAGATGTGTCTTACCAACTGTCTGTACAGAGGGCCAACAACTTCCTGTTTTCTGCTGGTGATGCCTCCCTATGCATCCCAGTATCCCCAGCCCTCCTTACTGCCTTCTCACTGCTAGCCCACCTTTAGGTCATCTGATATGATTCCCCAGGTCCCTTTCCATTTTGTTGTTGTCAGTATCTCACCCCCATTGTGTACTTTTCTCCTGGGTTTTGATTCCCAGGTGCATTACTTGCACTTCTTTGCATTGAATCTAAGCTGCCATACATTTGGCCATTCCTCCAACCTTGCCAAATCCTTTTCATCCTTTCCACCCCACCTTGCATATCAACCCTGTTTCAGATCTTTGTGTCATCTGCAAAGAGACATACTTTTCTTCAGTCCCTCTGCAATGTCACTTATAAAGACATTAAAAGGGCCGGCCCAGTAATTGAACCCTGTGGTACCCCACTAGTAACCCCCTTTCTTCACTGTGGACTCCATTTACTATTACCTCTGTGTCGTGTCAGCCAGTGTTTTATCTAGGTTACCACCCTGGGACCCACTCCAGGTGGCTAATTTGTTTATTAATCTTTTATGCGGGACTGTGTCAAATGCCTTGCTAAAGTCTAGGTAGGCCATGTCCACAGCCCCTCCTGGTCTAATACTTTGGTCACCCAATCAAAGAAATCAATTAGATTTGTCTGACATGACCTTCCTGCTGTAATCCATGCTGCCTTGGGTCCTGTGCCCCACTGGCCTCTAGGTACTCCTCAATGTTTTCCTTCAGAAGTGATTCCATCATTTTCCCTACCACTGAGGTCAAACTGACAGGTCTGTAGCTTCCTGCTTCTGTCTTGCTCCCACTTTTGTGAAGGGAATCACATCTGCCCTCCTCCAGTCCTCAGGTACCACACCATCCTCCATCATTTATTAAAAAGGGTATTCAGTGGTGTTACTAGTTCTTCCTTAGTTCTTTTAGGATTCTGGGTTGAATCTCATCAGGCCCCATTGCTTTATCCACCTTCAGTTTTAAGAGTTCTTTCAGAACCCTTTTCTTCTGTGAAAGGACTAATATCAACCCCTATCCAGAGTGCTTCTATTGACTGTATTAGGTATCTCCCCTGCTTTTACATTGTGAATACTGAGCGAAGCATTCATTCAGTATCCCTGCTTTTCACTGTCGCTCTCTGCCTAACCACCTTTCTCTTTATTCAGCCTCAGTATCCCTGCCTTAGGTCTTTCTCTTCTCCTAATGTACATATAAATGGTTTATCCCCTTCTTAACTGAGTTGTGTCTCTTTCCTCAGTTTGGGCCTTTGCTATTCTGACTGCCTTCCCTTCCTTCTGCTTTAACTGTACAGTTCTCTGTCCTGCTCCTTCTGTGTTTATTATACATCCTGAATGCTATCTTTTCTCCCTAACTCTCCCACCACTTCTTTTGAGAACCATAGTGTTTTTTTTCTTTCTTTTGATTTGTTTATTTTGCTTCCACAAAGGCTTGGTTGCTCTGTGATGGTGGTTTTGATGTTTCCCCATTGTTGATCCATCCCACCTTCTTGCCTGTTTGCTAATGCTTTCTGAGGAACTCTCCATTTTGACAAAATCAGCCCTCCTGGAAGTCCAGTACCTTTACTTGTATGGCTTTGACTTCTACAGCTAAGTTTACCATGAACCACACTGTTTGGTGGTCACTTTGTTCTCAGATGGCTACCCACTTCAAGATCAGAGATACTCTCCATCCCCATTTGAGAGTATGAGGTCTAAGATTGTTCCCTCCTGAGTGGGTTCCAAAACTAGCTGTCTGAGGCATGCCCCTGTAGGTCATCGAGAATGGCCTTGCTCTTGGATGTGGCTGCAGAAAAGGTGCTCCAGTTAACATCTGGCATGTTCAGGTCCCCATCAGCAATATCTCCCTTTCTCTGCCATCCTAAGGATGCGTTCTATCATTCCTTGTTCCATTTCTTCCCCTGAGATGGGGGTCTGTATACAACCCTGTGTGGATTGTAGTGCCATTTCCAGTCTCCATGGTGACCCAGGAGCCTCCTCTCCTTCCTCTTTACCTTTAGTTCTGTTGCTTTTGATCCCTTCCCTTACTAGAGAGCCTCCTCCTCCTCTTCTTCCTCCTGTCCCTGCTATAGATTGTGTCCTGGTATATTGACATCCCAGTCATGGTTCTCTGAGTACCATGTTTCTGTGACTGCTCATGATATCCAGGCATCCTCTTCCATCAAGAGCACCATTTTGGCCAGCTTTTACTCTAGACTACGGCATTGGCACTCATTACCTCCATTTTTATGGCTTTATTTCTTTTGCCTATCCCTGTCCTTACTGCCTTGTATTTTTCTCCATTTACTCCTGCCCTTCTCCTATTAACTGCTCTCATCTTGGTGTTTACCTCACTAACTACCATGATTTTTTGGGGGCTAGGATTTCCTTCTCTTTTCGATGCCTCCCCTTGGCTAGTTTAAATGCTTGCCCAGGTAGTCTCATAGCTGTACCAGTCATAACCTCATAAGGTGTACATACATGGTAGCTGTGGGTGTCACCCCTAATTACCATCAGTAGTAGTGGCAAGAGAGAATCCTAATCATTGGGATTATCATCAATGCATTTGCATAACATCTGTTTTATGCATCTGTTGGCTCTTTCTACCTGACCTGATGATTGAGGATGGTAAGAAATGTGACTTTTGATCAACTCCAAGGAGTTGGAGTGTCTGTTGTATCAGTTCAGCTGTAAAGCTGGTTCCTGGTCTGAATCCACCTTTAAAGCAGTAGGCCCCACCTGGAGAACAATTGATCTACCAGGATTTTGGCAGTTGTCTTTGCCATATTGTTCTTAGTAGGAAAAGCCTCTACCCACTTGGAGGACAAATCTGTGACAACATGTGCATATATGTTGTTCTTACTAGAGTTAGTAAGACGACCAATGAAATCGATCTGGATTGCATTCCATGGTCCAGACTGCCTTTGGGGCAGTAACTTGGCATTTTTCTTCACTGTAATTGGATTGTTCTGAGCACACATATGCAGTTGTCAACATAGTGTTCCATATCTTTGGCCATGCCAGGCCACCAGATGACTGTCTTGAGCCTCTGGAGAGTATTTTCTGTCCCTGGTGCCCACCAGTGGGAGTGTCATGAACCATATAAATGAATTCAGTTTGCAGCAATTGTGGTGCAACCCACAATTTGTCACCTGAGTCCTGTTTGTGATACCAGATGAGTTTCTGATCACCAGACAAATGTAAATTGTCCGAGTGTCTTTGTATGGACTGCCAACAGGCAGTGGCTGTTCAGTTACCTTGTCTAAGAACTTGAACATATCTCTCATCTCTGGGTCTGCTTTTTAGAGTGGATAGATCCAGAGGGGGTCTGGTACTGGTTTCTTGGTGGCAGCAATTATACATTGCACAATTGCTGTTATGCACTGTGGGTGAATTATTTCCCATGTCTCCCCCTCGAGTGCCTGCTTTGAGGCTTAATCCACTCATTCATTGAATTCATGGTAAGGGTCAGATTTACAGTGAACCTTTACCTTGTAGAATGTACAACTTGAGAGTGAACATTTGTGTCAGCGTGTGTATATACACAAACAGTTCCCTGTACTTGACAGGAGTACCATCAGATGATGTAAAGTTGTTCTTCTGCCAGAATGGAAAGAACTCAGTTAAGGATGAGCATACCCAATTGAGTTTGCTAAAATGATAGCGTCCTTGTCGCCATGTGGCATGATTTAATACATAGCCCACAGCAGCAGCCAGTTCGGGCATATTGTGAAGAGATAACAATGCACTTTTGAGCAATGTGCCTGAAATCACCACATGATCCCTAACGAGCACTCCAAGCCCTGCTACCTGTTCTCCTGCCATATAGGATGCAGAATCATCTGTAAAGATGTGGAACATTGTTTTGTCTTCCAGGTCCTCAAATGTGGCTGGCAGGAATGCTCCTGGATCAGGTAGATCGTAGTTGGAGGGCACAGTCATGGGGCTTACCTGTGTACAGTAGGCCATGGGCCAAGATTGATGGCATTTTGTGGGCAACACCTTGATGTCCCTATCCTGCAAAACATGGACCAATGGATGAGTCTGGTATTAGAGATTGATCCATCTTTTACTTTGTCTGAAAGCAAAAGTTAGTTGGAGTGTGACAGGTATGCAAAATGATGGGAGCATATCCAATTGTATAGAGAAAATGTTTGACAGCCCAGAAGGTTACCAAGAGTGTCCTTTCACAGAGACTGTATCTCCTCTCAACTGGGGATAGCATCTGAGATGCATAGGCAATGGGTCTGTAGTACCCATTGTACTTTTGTGCCAGCACTGCAGACATGGCCACATCAGAGGTGGCAGTTTCCATTCGAAAGGTAATCTTGGGTTTGGGTTGATCAGTGCTTGGGATGAGGCCAAGGCCTGTTTGAGCTTGGCCACAGCTTCAGTGTGTGTGGGCTTCATGTCCATTGACATCCCTTTTCTGCAGTTCATGCAGGGGAGCAGCCTTCAAGGCAAAACCAGGATAAAATCCTTTGAGTAGTTTACCATTCCCAAAAAGCGTCTCAGTGTTGCCACGCTGTGGGAAGTGGCGGATCTTGTAAGCTCTGAATATTCTTGACAGCTGGGCTTTGGCCTTGATCTGTGATGCATAGGTCAAGGAACATAACCTCCTTCTGACACAGCTGTGCCTTAGAGGGTTGCATTTGAGACCTGCTATCCCAAGGAGAGTCAATAGTTCATCCAAAAGGGTAGGTGTCCTTTTGGTGGACGTTGCCAAGAGCAAATCATCCACATACTCGGAGAGACACTGGGGCATAGAAAACCCTGCAGAGTATCCATCATGTGGAGATGGAAGAGGAAGGGCTGTTATGGAAGCCCTGGGGCAGACATGTCCAGGTGTACTAGCACCCATCGAAGGTAAAAGCAAACTTGTATTGGCTTTCTTGTGCTAATGGGAGTGACCAAACCTATTAAAGATGTCAAGAGCTGAGAACCACTTTTGTCAGGTGTTAGCAACTTGAGCACATCTGGAGCTGATGCCACAGCTGGGGCACAGCTGGGGTAACTTGATTAAGTTTCCTGTAGTCTATTGTAAGTCTTCAAGCTCCATTTGGCTTTTGACAGGCCAAATGGGTGAATTCACAGTGGAAACACAATTTATGATTACCCTTGTTGTAGCAGTGACTGAATGGTTTCTTCAATAAGGGTAAGGGCTTCAGCAGGAAATGGATACTGCTTCTGCCTCACAGGATTTGGTCTCAGAATCTCAATGGTGGTGTGCATCCTACCACAATCATGCTTGTTAGTAGCAAACACATCAATATGTTCCTGTAGCAATGGTAGTAATTCAGGAAACAAATCATGACTTTAAAACAGAGCCATAACATCATACTCTCTTGTTGTGGGAGATGGCTGCCACTGCATGGGAGTCTGGTATGGTGACAGTACGACATTGTCCCTTGATCTGTAGCAATAACCTGTTAGTTAGGTCCACCACACAGCCATGCTGTGCAAGAAAATCAATCTCCAATATGCTGGGGTGATGATGTAATACCATAAGGTCAAATACAAAATTTGTTTTGAGGGTGGCCTACCTGTACAGGCAGAGATACAGATCAATAAGTTTGCAGTTGGGTGCCATCTACATCCGTGCACTGCTCATCCAGCTGGTTGAACAGGCAGATGTATCTGGATTCTCATAATGGAGAACAGACATAACTTCTCCTGTATCCAGAACCATGTCTAGTTGGCGGCCTTGACCATGGCCCTTACACAAGGCTATCCATTTGTGTCAACGAGCAGGTCACTCACAATCTGGACTGGAGCCTGTAATTGTCAATCCGTACTTTCCCGACTTCTTCCTCATTCTCCCATCCCTGTGACCTGAGGGCTTGGAGGGCATGAATACTGTACCTCTGATGTCAGGGCCGAGATCTTATACTGTTCAATGGGTGGTTCCCGGATCACCACATTGGCCTGGCCAGTGCCCTATGCCATGAAAGGTTTTCCTTGGCTGCTTGGTTGCTCAGTAGCCAAAGACCAAAAGGGTTGGTACTATTACTAGCCGGTGCCAGGGCCATCACAGAATGTGTGGACGGCTTCCTTGCAGCACAAGGCCTCCCCAGCTGTTTCATGAAGGTCTCATTTTCATCCTTTAGATCCCAATAGCTTGGCCTATTGTGGTACTTGTCATCAGAATTTGATTTCCCATTGCTGTTGTAGTTGTTATTGTTCTGGTTATTCCTGTAGTACTGGTCCCCTGCCTTGTGTGACTGCTGGTCATCAGAAGGGACTTCCTGTTTATTGTTATTGCCTTCCACCACATAATAGGTTGGGGCAGTGCCTACTATGGCAACTTGGGATGGGGTGGCCTGGGCCATTAGATTTTGGATGGCAGTGGCCTTGTTGGTGTTTTTGCCAGAAGCTAGGTGATGGAGTGTAGACCTGGAAGGCCCACTCCATCTTGGTGAGGATCTCCCAAAGGTGTCGATCTGCAGGTAAACATTGAGTTCTTCTTTCTCCTGAAGAGCTGGAGTCATGTTCCAGATGTACAAATCCTTGTACTCAATCTGGTTTTTGTTAGCATTCTCCGCTAGGCCTTTGCTGGCCTCATAGGTGAGTCACAAACATTGATGGTAAGCTGTTGGCTTTCTTCACATTTGCTTGACCTTGTAGGCTAGCGGGCTCCAATGATACCTGGGGCATTGGCAGCAAGAAGTGCCTGTGTGATATCATTGTGAGTCGAGTGTCTCACAAACGTGACGGCCTCTGGAAGTTTGGCCCAGAGGGTAGGCTCAATGGTTTGTCTCAGGATTTGGACCTGGTACTTGGGTTGGAGAGAAAGCTTCTCACAGAGGGAGCATACCTTCTAAATGTCAGCTGAAGTTGTTAGTTGGACCCATCTGTCCAATGCCTTGAGCAATTTGCTGAACAGAATGAACGACCTGTAGGAGATTGGATGTAGGTGAACAGGGAGTGGAGTAGAGTTCCCCACAACCCAAAACATCATGATGGGCAGCTTCCACCACTGCATCAGTGACTGCCTTGAATGCATTCTCTTGAGTTACAGCATTTTCAAACATGTGTCTGATCTGCTCTTGCATGGAGGAGCTTCTCAGGTGTGGATAGTCTAGTCAAGACATCCTGTATAATACCTCAAACTTCACACTGTCTTCCTGGGAAAGGGAGCCAGTGGAAGTAGGTTCCTACTTGAAGGTGGTCAGACTCCCTTATCATGGGGCTGCCATGTTTGTTCTGACATGGCAGCGTGGAAGGCGTACCAATGTGACATGGGGTGGGCTGTAATGGCCACCATCTTGGAATGACTGGTAAAAGGCCACTGCCCTGTGGGGTGGGGTCTTGGATGACGAGGCATCCTATGTCCTCATAATCAGAGTTGTCATCACCTGATGAGGTAATGCCGACGGTGTGTACTGAAAAGCATTCTGGCTTTTACATGGCCAGCTAGAATATCTCACTGATGGTGCATTCTTACCATTTTGTCTTTACATTTCTTGTGATAAAACTTTGCAGTGTCCTGCTCAATACCCTTCTCAACCTCATGCTGCAATATCTGTATGCAGCACCTAATTCAACGCTTTCCCTAAATTCTTTGTCTAGCTCATGCATCAATCTCACATTCTCTTCCTTCAATTCAACCTTATCCTCTCTCAGACTTTCATTTTATCACTCAAAATGTCACTCAAATAAGATAGCTGTTTCTATCACATTTTAACCTTTCATTGTCATCTCTTAACATATACAATTCATGCCTGAGTCTTGAGCAGTGCAATGCAACAGTCTGTTGTTATGATCACAGAGTGACTGTGTCTCCTGTGTGAGTTTCTGTTCCCTTTTCAGTAACTCTGATGCCTGCAGCCCATCTCTTTTTCAGAGAAGAGTTTTGCAGTTCAAGGGAGGCACATCATGCTAGTAAACTTTCACGGTTGTATGTAAAGCCACTACCAAGAGACCTTGTGTGGTATTTCTTGGCTTCTTGCTTGGACTCTACATATTGTTTAGAGATCACAAGCAATGGGTCTTCAGCTGATCTTGCATCCAGTGTGAAATCATTCCATCCTCCATGGAGGTGAGGTAGTTAGAGACATTGAGTCTCAATTCTGTGCACAGTTCAGGCATAGCAAACAAAGGGTAAACAGGCAAACAAAGAAAGCAGTCAAAGAGTGGAATAAAATCCTTGGTGCCATCACCCAATGGCTTTCTGGTCCCCTGTGGGCAAACGGTGGTGCTAAGGCAGTAGGCTGCTACTCACAAAGGGAGTGTACCAGTGGTATGATGTGGGTCTGACACACCTAAACTGAGATGGAACAAGTCCATAAAGGAACAACCACAGTAAGTTTGAGTAGGTCCAAGTAAGCAAAATGCACCACATCATCGACATTCAGTTCAAAGAACTCAATTGGAATCCTCACTTTGTACATTCTGACCTGCACATGATCGCCAAATGTAACTGAGTAATAAAATTATCTTTCTTAGGTTCTTGTTGGAACTGCACAAAGTGAAGAAATGACAGACAAGTGGTGTCCAGCACATAAAGTGATTTATTTCTGGTATATAAAGCAGACTTACAACCAAATCACAGTGATAAACACCGGGAGAACACCTCCAATCTTTCTTACCTATAGGCAGCAATAAGCTTCTTCTTCTCAGAGAAAAGGTATAATGCAAAGGGTCTTATACACTCGATAATTACCATAGTAACTACTAAAAAGATATATAAAAGTCTCATCATTGGATAATGGCAATAACCTGACTTCTCACTAGCCTGGGAAAGCATGCTGAGCTAGCAGAAAGACAAGATATCTAAACAAAGAACCTGTATTCGTGAAGGCCATTTGTCGTTACACACATAATTACATAAGTAATTGCTGTTCTGCACTAGAACTAAAGATGGCAATATTGTCTAACTACTGATTATACAATGGCATAAATAAAGGTGTCTTCCAAGTGGTACAATTATGATAGCAAATACATTATGAATCTTAGTAGAAATACAGTAGATCTCAGATCCTGACACTTATGCTTGTAATGATGAGTGTCTGTGCCCTAGATATTACTGTCTGTGAGGTAGGGGCTAATCAGGGTGCTGGTGCATGGATAACAGTCCTAAGGAACTCAAAGTTCATCATGTCCCTATAAATATCACTCTGGATAAATAAAATAAATTGAAAATGTGTATTTTAAGGCATTCCTTAGGCAAAGCAATTTTATTTCTAAGGCACCCAATCCTGAGGCTCTGGGCACTGTACATAAGAAGAAAATGCATACAATACAAAACACAATTATAACAGCAGCTGGGAAGTTAAAATCAATGCTCTACAAATTGAATTACATATAAAGTTAGCTATAATATAGTAAACGATAAGATGGCTTATTCTGAGAAAGCCTGGCTGAAGAGGTGGGCCTTAAGCCTCTGCTTAAAGACACCAATCGAGGGGCCTCCTGACTGCAGATGGAAGCATGTTCCACAGGGTCAGCCCAGAGACACTAAACGCCTGTTGCTATAGGTCTTGAACTGAACCCTGGGAATGTCCAGGAGGACCCTTGAGGAGGAGCGGAGGGAGCAGGCAGAGGTCACAGGCATCAGGAGCTCAGACATGCACCCACAGTACTCAGTACCCAGTAGGTGTGCTTGAATTTTTGGAATCCATTCTGTCAGTACCTCCAATTTTCAGAATTTCTCATTCAGGGTCTGATTCTGTTTTGCTACCAGTTAAGACACACGAATGAAATTTGAGGGTGGTATTCACAGTCAGTCTTTGGAGTTGATTTGATTAAGCAGCAAATCTGTATATAATTCATTTTTTGAGTGTCCTGGATTTTTTCCTTTTGATATTGTGCTTATCTCTATTATTAAGCCAAAGTCAAATGTGTAGCACACCTCTTCAGTGTGGTGAGTGGCTGAGTGTAAGTGGTATCTGCAATTAGTCAAGGTAATGAAACAGCTTTTACAGTTCTCCTAGTAGATCCCTTCAGTGGTATCGGTATTATGGTTTGAGAGCCCCATGTCCATTTGACCTTCACCTATGGTATGCTTGGATTGGAAGTAACCTGCAGGAATCTTGATACTGTTTTGGAAGTTTCTGCCCACCCAGTGTTGCCCCAGTCTGCCATTTAGCAAGTTTAGTGGCTGAATTAAATAAAGCAGTTGTTTTAAAGGCAGTCAGGAAACCACTACCCAGTATAGAAAACACAACTGCCACCAGCAGATTAGCTTCAATGCAGTCCCTGACAAAATATTTAATCTGGCTGTATCTTTATGAATTAATAGTGAACTTTGTCTGGAAAATGCCTTCATTTGAAAAAAGTCAGTGATGTAACACAGACTTTTCTACTTTTTATGGGGGCTTACACTCAAACAAATCTGAGGCTCTCTTGTTGCGTTCTGTGTGCCCAGAATTTGAACAGAAGGGGTACGGGGCAAGTTGCAGAGGAAGGGAGTTGGTGTGTCTCTGAGAATGTCTGAGGGTCTGTGGATTCTGTGTTCCCCAAGAGCAAGTTGGGGAAGTTAATGTTACCCACCCTCTTGCACTAGGACACACAGATAAAGACAGCCCCTAGAACTTTGTTCAAAGACACATTGATGCAAATTTTCCCCTAACATGCCACTGGTCAGTATGTAAAACAAACTTCTCTCTATCTCCCTCATTTTCTGTGTGGGGAAACAGAAAGCAACACAGACCCCCAGATTTTGCAAGAGGAAGCCATGAACAATATGTGTCCTTGAACAAGTCTAGAAGGTCTCTTGATTTTGCATAGAGAATGGCAAGTTGAGTGGTGGAGGTCACATGATGCACCAACCAGTTGGGGGTTGGATCCTGAGCAAGTCCGAGGACCTCGGACCAAGTTGTGGGTGTGTGGGTCACACTCATATTGCCTACACTGCACAGTGTGTGATCCCTGTAAATTTGCTTTGTGGAAGCAAGCAGAGACCCTCAGACTTGTTCAGGAACACAGCCATGTCACTCCCCAAACTTGATCTGGGGCAAGCAACAGGAACCCTCAGGCTTGTTCAGGGAGGCACAGGAAGTGAGCCCCCTGTTTCACACCATAACAGTGAAGAAAGAGACAGCTGAACAATACAGTGAGTGACAATGCTGAAAACAAACAAGGTGCCTGTGTACAACAGCAACCCCAACAACAATGAGTGGTGGAACACACTCTACGGGATGCTGTTTCTAACATTTTATGTGGCTGTGCCCCACACCCACTACATGGGGGACTTGTCCCCCACACCCCTTACTTAGATAATCAACCCAAGGGGGCCTGACATTGGCAGTAGGGAGGTAACCCTGAGGGGCTACTGGGGGGACAGTGGACCATGGTGTGCAGTTCTGGGGATCAGTAGAAAAAAGAAATAAACAGTCAAACACACAAAACTGTAAAATGTATTCACGCACCTACTGATCTCTGAACCTGGGTCCTCATGCACTGCAGCAGTGACTCAAGCCACAGCATGAAGTGACCAGCTGGGAACAGCCTGACCAACCACCTCCCATATTCGACTATGGCTCACGGTCTACGCCACTGACACCACTGCTCTCAACAAGAGTAAAGTAGCATCAACAAAGCCTGCAGGCTCCTGTCAGGGGCTGATCGCATGACCCACACCTGCACCCTCTATGACCATGCCCAGATCCTCAACCTTGATGAAAGGCTCCAGTTCCAAGTATGCCTCATGGCCAAAACATCTTTCCTTTGACAGACTCCCCAGGAGTGCTCGGTCTCTTGCTCCTAGTCACCCCAAGGTCCATACATGCAGATCAGACACAATAACACTGGCCATCCTCAGGGTCAGGACTACGCTAGCCCAGAGATCATTCCCAGTCATGGCCCCTGCCTGGTAAAATGCCCTACCATCCTTGGTCACTATCCACACCAAGCTTGGCCCTTTCAAAGTGGCCTCAAAATCACTTCTATGCCAACCTTACCTGCTCCTGTCCACGCTAGTCCTACTGCCATTTTCAAACCACAGCCCAGTCACTACTAAAGTGGGCCCACACTAAGACAAGGTCTAACCCAAGACTGCTCCACTTAACCCACCAGGGCCCACTGTCATGTCTCTGCTCTCTTGTTATTCTGCTTAGCTATCACTGTGTCTAAGCCTACCACTGCTTTGCAAAGAATGTATGTAACCAATAAAATGAATACTATGTATAGGCACGCACCAATGCAATGTAATGCCTGCACTACTCCACTGCAAAGGATATCTGTAACTGCTTAGCACTGCAAAGGACTTATCTAACTGCTTAGCTAACACTCTGTATAGGTATGCATCAAAGTATTATATTGTTTAATAATGTTTGTACATCTACCGTTCAACCAGTTATGTAAAGTTGTGTTTGCTGTACTACTGTCATGTCTGTATTTGTCATCCGACGAGGAGCCTTTGGAAATGAGTGTATGACTCAAAGGATTGTAATTCGATACTCTAATAAATAAATAAAAATAAATATTCTTCTGCCCTATAGCCCCCTCTACCAGTCGCTGTCTTCCTTGCTTGCTATTCTTCTACCGGTTCGCTGTACTCTCATTTGCTATTCTTCTACTGGTAGCTGTACTCCTCACTTGCTATTCTTCCACTTTTGCTGCAGCTCATACCACATCTTCCTCTCCTGTTCAGTAACTCATCTGAAAGGTGACCAAACTGAGTTGCTCATATTGAGTCACCAAATTTGACTCACCCATATCACTGGATACCCACTGCCCAATGCAGACTTGCTCTAAGGATGCAGTCCTTTTCTGTTTACCCCAAACACAAGTTTTCAGGTGTTGTTCAGGGATCATCTGACTTGTCCAACCCTATAAACCGAAGGAGGCTGTCTGTGTTTGGTGCTGTGGGGAACATTCTGTGTTGGTGGTATGGGCACACAGTTGCCATGGGTTTGGTGGGTGAGGGACTGTCTTGTGATGGGGCAGGAGGGCTGTGTGTCTGGTTGGGTCATGGGACTGTCCATGTTTAGTAGGTCAGAGTGGGGGTAAGCCATGCTGGTGTGGTGGGAGAGTGGCAGTGCTGGTGGGTGGGGTGGGGTGGGGTGGGGAAACTGGGTGTGATGGTGGCATGGGATGGGGTGGGGAAAGTGGGTGTGCTGGTGGGATGGAGTGGGAGAGTGGACGTGCTGGCAGGATGGGGTGGAGAGAGAGGCCATGCTGGTGGGATGTGGTGGGAGAGTGGCCATGCTGTGAGATTCTATATTTTATCAGACTGCAAAATGGCTGCGGGCTGGGTGTGCTGCAAGTCACTACAAACTGTAGCTAAATGGTGTCTCTTTTATGTGTTTTTGTGCGCCTATTTTGGCTTACTTTTCTTCCTTGTGTTCATTCCTCACTATGTTTTAATTTTATTGCTTGTGCTAGTTAGGCATTTTAGTGAGGAATCTAGTTCAGTGCATTATAGGGTCTCTCAATCATCCTTGTAGTGTGCACTGGGGCGATTGACTGTCCTGTTACTGGCTGACAAACAAATCTGGTCAGATCACCATGGCTGCATAATGAAGTCAGTGAAGTTGTGTGGAATTGTTAGGAGGTATGGAGAAACAACACAATGATTTGTAAGCAGTAAGATTTGTTTTAGTTTCTGTTCTCAAGGAAGGCATACACATTATTAGGAAAATATATGGAGATGTACATTTTAATGGAAGGAATAGGAAGCTTACAAAAGAACCCCAGAGCAAATGCCACTGATGTACTGTATATGTTATCCTGGATGATATTGTACAGACACATTTTAAAGAAAACACAATTGCACATATCCCAATAATGTAAAGCATCAAGGGAAACATATGCAAATCCCATGATGGTACAGAAGGTGGCAGTACATGAAAATGTCATGGCTGGCATATGTTCAGCCTTGGGATTATTTACACAGTTTTTTATTATTTTTTTAAGAGAAACAGGGTTTTTTGTCCATGAGGTGATGTAAGTTATATTTAAGCAATGTGTTGATGTCAGGAAGTCAGGTGTAATGATGATGGACCGTTGAGAAAATGTGATATTAACTTTCAGAGGGGTCACTTTTGATAAGGACAAGGTAGTTATGCTTGTGATAATGGAATATTAGGAAAGTATGAGGTCTACATGAAGTGCAGTACAAATATGCACAGTTTCATAAGTATGTGCTCAGAGTGCAGGAAAATGTGATATGTAGGTTTGTTTTAGAAATAGTTCAAAGTTTTGAAACTACTAAAAGACAAGCTACACACCAGAACACAGTGGAAAATTATAAGATTTGTCTACAAGCACTATCTTCTATGCAAGTTCTGCACTCTGGGAAGATTGCCTGGGACAAGATGCAATAAAAACAAGCATTTGTCAATGCCAAACTTTTGCTTGCAGGTATTTGCATTGGTGTTTGACATTTATGCAGGCCCTCCAGTTGTATCCATGTCCTTTAGCATCCATATCCCAACAGAGTACCTCTCTGCAACTCCTCTTGCATTGGATCAACATTTCACTTCCTATGCTTCTTAAGTGTCTGTCTTAAGAACCCTAACACCCTGGGTGTGCTCAAGGGTATGAGCCTGCATGGTAACTGCGCAACCTGTGCTCATAACACAGTCATTCAGTGGAATTATTTCACTAAATTTTAACATAGGCATTTTGCCACCTCTGGTCATGAACACTGTCACTATGATTTTCTTACTGTGTACTGAACACTGATTTCCCAGCAATCACGCTATTCTATGCTGGACATGTAAAACACATTTCAGCCAGGATGTGCAAAATGACAGCTGTACTGTTCATAAGGAGTGTGGGAAAATGCAAATGCTGAAAATCTGGAGTGAAAAGAAGACAAATTTGCGAAGTTATGAGTGTGCTGGAAACTGCACAAGGTACACTCATAAAACAGTTATATTTTGAATTTTGCACTGAATTTTCAACACAACATTTTAGGATGTCTGCTCATGAACAGTGTCACTGTGGTTTTCTTACTCTGTAATGAACATGATTTCACAAGCGGCCATATCTTGTGTACGCCGGAAGCACGAAACATTTTGGCCAGGATGTAAAAATGACAGATGTACTGGTCATAAGGAGATGTGAGAAAATGTCAATGTTGAAAATCTGGAGTGGAAATATTAGAAATTCATGAAGTTATGAATGTGCATAGAAACTATGCAACGTACGCTCGAAACAGCCATTTTATGGGCTTTTTCAACCAGATTTTTAACATAGGCATCTTAGTACCTCTGCTCAAAAGCAGTGTCACTGTGATTGTCTTACTCTGTAGCGAACACTGATTTCCAACAGCTACCGCACTATTTTGCGCCAGAAGTGTGAAAACACATTTTGGGCAGTATGTGAAAATGACAGCTAAACTGTTCATAAAGAGGTGTGAAATATGCCTATATTGAAAATCTGGAGTGAAAATACTACAAATTTGTGAACTTATGAATTATGGTGGCAACTCGTAATGCACACTCATGAAACAGTGAGTTTTGGAATTTTTTCACCAGATTTGCAACATAAGTTTTGAAAGCCCACCTCATGAACACCAACACTGTCATTTTGTTAATCAGTCCGAAAGGTGATTCCATGCAGTGACTGTGAAATCACTTTCAGGACTGAATAATGCCATGACAGTGACTGAATTCACGAGGAGGTGTCTATGCTTACATTGAAAATTTGGTGCCAAATTCCCCAAAATGGCTGAGATATGCACCAAACTTGAAAAAAACCCTATTTATGCCATTATCAGCTTACGGCATTTCTTCAGTTCATGGTTGGCTTTGAAGAGTGCAGACGTGTTCCCAGTCCACCAAGATCATCGTGCCAGGCTCCAGAGATAAGTATGAGGTGGGGTGTGGGGAGGTGGGTGTGCAGAGGGTGGGCAGTGGGTTGGCGGGGGGCCAAGGACTCCCAGAGGGACCATTTTCTTGTTTACAGGATTTAAAAAAAACAAAAAAAAGCGGGCTTTTGGTATGCTGGGGTGGTCTCCCAGCATGCCACCTAGGTGAAGGGGTGTGGGGAGGTGGGAGCACAGAAGGTGGGTGGAGGTTGGTGGGTGGGGGCTAGGGACAAAATAAAGGATGCTGTTGGCATGCTGAAGTGGGCTCCCAGCGTGCCACCCTACGTGTCTGCTGGGGGACTGGAGCTGGCAGGGATTGGGCCCCACCGCCATACAGTGTGTGTGTGTGTGTGTGTGTGGGTGGGGAAGCATGAGCACATTGGGGTGGGCTCCCAATGTGCCAACTCTTGTTTGTTTTTGGGGTGGGGCTGCAGCTTATGGGGATTAGGCACCTGTTGGCCACACAGTGTGCTGAGGGTGCTTGAGCTGAGGGGTTGGGCAGCTCCCTCAGCACACAAGGTGGGGCCAGGGAGAACAGGGAGGGGACATCATAAGCAGAGGAGGAAGTGGGAGGATTTGAAGCTGAGCTGTGCATGACAGTAGTTCAGTTGGCGTGTATGCTAATTGCATACATCTACCACTGCTGATTGCAGTGGATCTTTGCTAGAAGTGAAGACCAACACAGCCGGAACTGCTGTCATACACAGCTCAACATGTATTGGTCCCCTAGGGTTGTGCCTGCTACACTGAGCACTACACTGGGGAGAAGGTCACCACACCTCCAAAGCGCTATTATTGCAAGACATTCCTTGTGCATGCGCTTGAAGCGAATGTAAAAAAACTGAATAGCAGGTTCCAGGAGTATAAACCCACCAGGAATGTTAACATCCTGTTTCTAGTGTCCCTGATAAAATAAAATAAAAAATACAGTTGAGATTTTTTAATGTCAGCTCTGATCAGAATAGCTTTTAAAATCACCAGTTGTTTTCTTGCTCAGTGTTTTCTAATACATACTTCTCAAACTTAAAAGAAAAAAATACTTTATCATCAAAGTCTGTGTTTACCAAAGTTCTGTGCCCATGATTAAAATAATTTGAACCCCTCCCACAAAAATATGCCCTGACATGAACCTGCATATTTAACTGTAAAGACAATTAAAACATTTATTTCTGAATGCATTACTAACACCAATGCTTCATGATTAAAATAATTTAACCCTCCCCAAAAGAATGTGCCCTGACAAACTGCGCTCTGGGAATATTGCCTGGGACAATATGCAATAAAAAAAAAACCTGAATAGCAGGTTCAGGGAGAATTAAAATACCAGGAATGTTAACATCATGTTTCTAGTGTCCCTGATAAAATAAAATAAAAATACAGTTAAGATTTTTAAATGTCAGCTCTGATCAGAATAGCTTTTAAAATCACCAATTGTTTTCTTGTTCAATGTTTTCTAATACATACTTCTCAAACTTAAAAGAAAAACACACTTTATCATCAAAGTCTGTATTTACCAAGTACTGTGCCCGTGATTAAAATAATTTGAACCCCTCCCCAAAAATGTGCCCTGACATGAAACTGCCGTTTAACTATAAAGACAATTAAAGTGTATTTCTAAATGCATTACTAACACAATGCTTTCAAAGTTTTGAAACTACTAAAAGACAAATTATATATAAACGATATACATATATATATATAGAATATGGTAAACAAATATTGTTAATCCCAAAAGCTGAACTTTATGTTTTTAGTATATAATGTTTAAGAAAACCTGTGGCTCTTTCAGCTTACTGTAAATTAGAATGCTGTGTCTATTGTTTTCCTTTGGAGCTGTAGTTTCCTCCTTAATTACTGTCTCCTTCTGAGGTCCCAGGTGCTCTGATAATCATTTGTTCCAAATGTTTTTTAAGTCAGTTTGAAGGCATTAAATATTTTCTGTTCTCCTAGTCCTTAATAAAGGCATTAAGTATCTTCTTTCTCTTAGTTCTTAATAAAATGCAGGGCTCCACCCCTTGATCACTGCACAGACTTGTCTGTTGGTTGATACAGGTCCCAAACTAGTGTCTTGTTACAGCATGATACAACCACCTCATGCCCCCCACGTGATTCAAAAAAGGTAGAATTGGATCTAGGAGCTTCTCGGGTGGGAGGCGGGGCAGATCTTACTCAAAAAAAAACTAATGCTGCCTCCCACTACTCAGGTTCCAGTTCTTGTACCACCCATTTAAGAAAGAAAATAGTACCCTGCAACCATTGACTAACATGAAAGCATATTTATTTGAGAGCAGAAAACATTGCTTGGAGGAGAGTAAGGCGGAAGAGACTGTTTACACCTTCAGTCAGTTCCATGGACTGAAAACATGATATTACTCCTTTTGTTCATGCAAAACATCTGCAGGCTCCACCTACTGCAGCCGTAAAAAGGGATTTATTCTTTTTAGTTACCCTGTACCCTGTGCACTATTTGCCCAAGAATTAGATTTGCTGCCACTTTTCTGGTTTTGCAAGCTATCTGTAGCTGGGAGAAGAAGCTGAGGAGAGGAAGTGACTTACCTAGAAGAGATGGTTTTGTGAGGCCAGCGTGGAGTTCAAGTGGATTCCTTGGAGGTTTCTGTTCATTTGGTGCTGATCATGTTGTGGATATCTGGATAGCCTTGCGATGGTGCTCCTTTCTGGCACAGGAGTTTATGCACGGCTGAATGGGACTTTGTCATGGGAGACCAGGACTTAGATTGTCTGGGTAGCTGGCTAACAGCATGTAGTTCTCCCAGGTCCTCTGGGGGCTGCAGTGTGGGCTGATGCTGGTGAAGGACTGAGGTTGCAGCGGTGAACATTTCACTGATGGTCTCTATGGATGGGGGTTTGGGCCCTGTGTGTGCTTTGACCACTAGATCCTGGAACTTGTCCTATTGATATCACTGGGAGGATTTCTTTGTGAGGACTTGTGCCTGCTAAAAATGGTCAGATCTTTTAATTTTACTCCTTTTGGTGATTTGAATCCATCAGCTTTCAGGTAGTGAGAGTGCCTGATGTTTTAAGGATCCCTCAGGTAGTGAGAGTGTCTGTAGGGGTCTGAAGACATTTTCATCTTTCATAAAAGTTTCCGATTAGTGCTCCTTAGTGAGAGGAGGTGCACTAATAATTCTATTTGCACAGTGAAACTGGTTTTATTTGCAGTCTGGGAAGTTATGTAATTTATTTTCTGTGATTTGAACTCAAGAGAAACTACCTTCATTCAGACTCCTGGAGACTGGCCTTACAGCCTAAGTTTTGAGTGGCTACTGGCATTTGTTAATATTTTTAACTCTATTATAGTTTATTGTATTAATGGGGGTGGTGCATAGGGTCATATATTTTAAGTTTGATTTAGTTTTTAATTGTTTGAAACTCCATCCCTCAGTTTGACAGAGAGAGAGAGAGAGGAGTTTTGAAGGGGTTGTTCTTTCTTTCTTTGTTCTTTTTTTCTTTGCATTCAATTCTCCATAAAGTGAGAGATGTTGGAGTACTGAATTGTATTATTTGTTTATTGTTCTGGGTTTTGTTTTGTGCTTATTCTAGTAATTGTTAGGGTATTATGGGCTTGGTGTAGTTTATCTGATTATGGGGTAGTAACATGTGTTGGAGACCTTCCCCAGGTGTGCGCTATTCATCCTCTGCCCTTCGTGGCCACAACCCTTTTGTCTCCCTCCCTTTACAGTTTTCAATCTATCAGCACTGTAGAGTGCTGGGCATTGCAAAGGGGAGGGGAGTGGTGGGGTGTGAATGGAGGAGAATGAATGAGCAGGAGCTCTCACGTCAGGGTTGTTAGGTCCAGAAGACACCTTGGGGTGAAATGGATTCTAGAATGTGGTCCCATGCCTGGTTTCCATACCTAAGGGCACCACCATTACTGGTGGGCAGGTAGTTCAGGTGGCCTGGAATCCTGTCCAACTCAAGCAGTGTTATGCAATGCCAGATGTAATAAAAACAAGACTGCAATTATTGCAGATTTTGTTAGGACAGCTGATCTGTCTTGCAGCACTGAGACCTGGCTGGATGAGAATGCTGGCCCCATGTTGGAAGCTGTGATTCTGGCTGGGTACTTGGTGATACACTGCCGAGGCTGGATCAGGGGAGGGTGTTGCAGTCTGTTTCAAGAGCAAACTTGGCCTCACAAGTGTACCAGTTGAGGAGACTGGGTCATTTGAGTGTACTGTAGTAGCAGAGTGTAGGCTGTGGGATCACCCTCATCTACTGTCCACGGGAATGGCGATTTCTGCAGGAAATAGTGGACTTCGTGATCGACATGGCATTTGAGTTGCCCAGGCTGGTGGTCCTGGGTGACCTAAATGCCTGGGTCGATGATGACTCTCACAATTTGGACAACACTTCCTCCAGTTGATGACATCACTGGGCCTTACACAGATTGTTACCTCTGCTACTCATAAACACGGTCACTCTCTTGACCTGGTCTTCCTTCTGGGGATTCAAGCCTCTAGTCTGGGGTGGAACCAGTTGGATGGTCAATCACTACACTGTGGGGTTCAGTTTTTGCATCCCCTTTGTAGGCTGACCCTTGTGGAGATGGTCAGATACCGCCCATTACAGGATGTGAGCCCTGATGGCCTGGTGGTGGTACTTGACCTATCAGTGTTTTCTGAGGCAAGCAGGAGCCCTGATGCCCTGGTCTCTGGCCTATAATAAGGTTGTTACTATGGCCCTGGACTCTATCACTTCTGCCGAGTTTGTCCTCTCTCCTTAGCCCTCGGTCCCCTTGGTTTGATGGGACCTTGGGGAGATAAGGCACTAGGATGAAGGTTAGAGCATTGCAGGTGGAAATCACCTGGAGGCTGAACATCTTAGATTGATGGAACATTATCAAGTCTATCAATCAACAATCACCAGTAAGAAGGCAGAGTTACTGTCCAGGGAGATTGCTGCTGCTCAGAACCGACTGGCTCAGCTCTTTAGAACTGCGAACAGGCTATGCAGCCCAGCCTGTCTGTAGTCCTGAAAAGCCTTTTCACAATCTGAGTGTGATGAACTTGCTCGGTCCTTTGCAGATAGGTGGCAGGCATCGGGGCAGGAATCCAACCGGCATACTCTATGGGGTTGCTAGTGATTGGTACTTGGTCACTTTCCTCCACTTTTCCTGGAGTACCTTTGACCGGCTGGAGTTCAGGGATGTTATGCAGATTGTCCAGGGTATGCACCCTATATGCTGTAGTTTGGATCCAGGCCTAACTTCTCTGATTATGGGTTGTTGTGACATCATTGGCCCTGTCCTTCCAAGGATAGTCGGTGCTCCCTTGAGTCAGGTGAGTTCCCTAGCTCCTGAAGGAGGTGATGGTGACACCCTTCCTGAAGAAAGCTTCTCTGGACCCAGGCTGCCCTGCTAACTACAGACCCATCTCTAACCTCCCCTTCGTGGGAAGGTGATTTAGAAGATAGTGGCTGTACAGCTGGAGAATCATTTGACCACCCATGACATCTATGAACCTCTCCAATCCGGTTTTCGAAAGGGCACAGTACTGAGACTGTGCTGGTTTGAGTGCTCAATGATCTCTTGATGGTGAGAGAGATCAGAAAAGCTGCTCCATCTTGATTCTTCTTGATCTCTCCTCAGCATTTGATAGCGTGGACCATGAGGTACTGCTTGAGCACCTGAGGTTCATCTGTGGCCTGTCTGGTACATTTCTCAGGTGGTTTAAGTCCTCCTTCACTGGCAGAACTCAGAGGGTGGTGTCAGGGATTTTTCCTCAACCCATTCTCTCTGCCATGTGGAGACCCTCAGGGCTCAGTGTTGTCCCCCATGTTGTTTGTGGTGTACATGGTGCCCTCGAGAGACATTGTAAGATGGTATGGGCTGAGGTTTCATTGCTATGCTGATGATACCCAGCTCTAGCTGTCTTTCACACCTGACCAGGATAGTGCACTTTCAGTATTTAATAACTGCCTCACTGAAATCCAGGACTGGATGAATTCCAGCTGGCTGAAGTCAAACTCGGGAAAGACTGAGGTGATGGTTGTGGATCCAGTTGCTGGATAGAGGGTCAGGAGCTAGTCAGCCTACGGGGCTTTTCTTGGGGGCTCCCAGCTTTTGCCTCTGAATGGGTGCGGGACCTGGGGGTGATTCTTGATGATGGGCTGACACTGCGATCTCAGGTGTCAGCAGTGGTCAAGTCTTCCTTTTACCATCTGAGGAACATCACCAGGTCAAACACCTAGTTCTGTCGGTGATCTTCCCATGCTGATCCATGCCTTTGTGACCTCGCCTCAATTAGTGCAACTCCTGTACCTAGGGCTACTGGGGTTGCTAGCCACTGCTTGCAGCTGGTGCAGAATGCAGCAGCCCAGTTGTTGACAGGGACCCTTCAGATGTCATATCACACCAATGCTGCGTGAACTGCACTGTTTGCCGGTTCAGTGGCAAATCACCTTCAAGGTCAGACTTTTGACTTATAAAGCCCTAGACAGACAGGGCCCAGACTACCTGAAGAGCTCCTGTCCCCCACTGCCCTGGCGATTGCTCTACTCAGCTGAGAGGGGTTGATAGGGATTCAAGGGTATCCTTAAGTCATCTGGGGCCCATGCATTTATGTATGTGGCTCCAGCCCTGTAATTCTCTACCCCATCAGCCTACGGGTCTGCGACTGGGGGTCAAGCAGGCCATGAAAACTTACTTGTGGCGCCAAGCCTACCAGATTGATTTTACTGACTACCTATATTTATATTGTGTTTTATATTTTACCTTGTTTTATTTAACCTGTATATTAAAGCACCTTGATATCTTGAAAGGCGCTGATAAATAAAGTTTGTTATTATTATTGCATTTATGCACATAGTTACTCAGATAAAGGTATTGGTATTTATCACACTCCATTTATGTCCACCCATTACATAAATTTATTTATATTTATAGCTCATCAGGGCACTTTCTATTTAATGCTCTGTGTTTTTAATTACAGGCTGTCCTGGCCCTTATGCTGTTCTTTCCTCTCCCCAATCCTTCAGTAGCCCTTGGTGCTCTGACATTAGCTGCTGTGCTGCTGTATTCATACAGTTCTTGCTGTTTCTATGACTTCTTAAAGAGCCCAAACATTCCTCTCTGCCTGCCTCCACTACTACTTTTATGCCCATTTCAGGCATTGGCCTTTGCTGCAGTGTGGCTTTTTCCTTTCTGGCCCCTATTATTCTGTGTGTCTGCTCCCCAAGTCCCTTCATACCAGGCCCTAAGGAACTTGCACTCAGCCACCATGCTGCTCAGCTGGCAGTTCCTGCCACCTATTGCTAGCTGCCACCCCTCTGGACCCTCTTAACCACCCCTTGGTGGAAGGGAGCTCTTCACATAGCCGCTTGTGGCTGATTGGTAGAGGAGGCATATTTCCTAACCTCCTCCCTCCCAAAGATCTCCATCTTCTTTCCCACCACATGGGTAGGCTACAGTGACTCCATACAGGCTGGGACTGGAAATTGAAAGTGCCTGCCAGCACTGTTGCTCTAACACAGTAGCACTAAACTAATGGTTGCATAGCAACAGCTGCAGCATTTCTGATTGTGTTTTCTGACCAGCCTACCTGCCTGCTACATACATTTGGGACACAGGAACTCTCTCCCCAAACTAGATGCCAGGAAAGGTTAAACAGAATAACAAAAAAAAAAAATTATTTGCCATGAGGAGTTGCTCCACTACACCACCAGGACTATACCTTTAAAACACTCGTCTCCTGGGACAACTCAGGACCCCTGTATCACTAGGGTCTTTTTAAATGGTGCAGGGACTACTAGCCCAAGAGCACCCCACTAACCCATTAGGGCTACTTCCTTATCTGCTGGTCACCAACAGGCCAACTAGTAACTACTAAGGGGTTTTGCTGAGCCCTCAATATCTCTTTATTATTTTCTTAGCTGTCTGTGTTTTTATCTGTCTATGTTTTCCTTACTGTGACTTTAAGTTTGTCTTTCCTCTAAAACTCCTCTTCCTTTACTCCTGTGCTGTACCCGTATCCCTTTGATTTTTGTTATTTAGTATACTTTTGGTCATGGACACCCAGACCCCACTGCTCCTCTTCACTCGCTCTCTCTCTCTCTCTGTTGCCACTAAATGTTCCCCATAATAATCTCTTTTTCTCTTTATTTCTACAGGTCTGGCCAGACTGTATACCAATCAACTAAAGTATCTTTGTTTAATTCCCCCTCCCCAATCTCTCCTCTAGGACCTCTGACACTTTTGTCTCCTCAACCTTCTCTGTGCTTCCTTTCAGGTCATGCCAGAATTTGCAAAACCTAGGCCACCCCAACTCTGGATTCCCTGACTGATGGGGCAGGTAAGTCAATGTAATTACCTAACTGCCCTGTCGGGTGTGTGGCATATAACAAGGTACCCACTCCATTGTAATGTGTAGCAACTTGATGTGTGTATTTTTGTGGCCTGGAAAGGAGAACTGTTTCAGCCTTTTCCCCACCTGGTATTTATTAGAGGTCTCCACTTACCTAATTGGATCTTGCTTACTTAGAGTTTGATAGTAGAAGGCTCCAAGGTGGTATGGCTGCAGGCATGAGTAAAGACTATTTCACCCTTTCTGTGCAGAACAACCTGTTAACCACATTGACCACACAATGTGTGAGGTTATCAGTGCATTCAACAAGATGATGGGTTTGTTGCATATAATGCTACGACAGGATGTTTCTAAAACATACAGGTGACGGGCAAACCCTCTCATGAGTGCTGATTTCAAACAGTGCCCAGTACTTTAAAATTATTTTACTGGGAGTTATTTTGAAATCTGCACTCTTCTGATACATATGAGTCATGCTGAATTCAGCATAATTGATGAACCATTAAAACACATATGCCATGCTGGCATTGTGTGTGATTAATGGGCAATTAAAATAAAAAAATACCATTAAAAGAATATTGACCATTAAAGGGTGATCAAAATGTAATGGTGCCATTATTTTTATACTGATTAAGGGGACAGTGGATTGGGTGCTGCTTATGGTTGCATGGCAAGCAATGAATTCAAAAGAGTGGTGTGCCTTCAAAGTGGCATGAAGGAATTTCATATTTACTTAGTTATTGATTTCGAAGCAAACCATCTGCACAGATGACAAAATGTAGACATTCACCTTGATCATGATTTGTGCTGAAAGAACATTTTGCAAACCACCGTAGTACAAATACTGTCAAAGCAATCATATGATCCTTGGAGACTAGGATGGAAAAGTGTGTGGGGAGGTTATGATAGTACCTGCCATTTCATAAAGGATTAACTGGTAACTAGGTGAATGTAGAACTATTCAGATTGGTACATCAAGGTAATATGAGCCCTGGAGACTAGGACAGAAAGGAGGTTATGATCATACTGCCATTTGTAAAGGGATTTACTGGTAACTAGGTGAATGTGGGAACTATTCAGATTGGTACATCAAGGTAATATGGACACAAGGAGAAACTTGGAGGTAGATTGGGAAGTATATTTAACAAAGGGTAAATCTTCCACTCACAAGTAGGAGGTTTAAGAGATACATCAGAAGTCTATTAAACAGAGGGTGTATCCATTGAAAAATCTTACGGCATCGGATGGTGAATCCATTGAAAAATTTACCAGATGATGCAATGATACCAATTAGTTGTTTCAAGCAGAGCCACATGGAAGGGCACTAAAACCAGGCATTGGATGGTGGATCCATTGAAAAATATGCCAGGTGATGCAGTGATAACAGTTAGTTGTTCCAAGCAGAAAGACATGGAAGGGCACCAAAACCGGGTGGAGGATGATAAGTGCTAGAAACCAGGAGGAAACGATATGTGCCAGAGTTGATGAGGAATTCTGTCAGACTAGATGACCATACTGCTACCAATCTGTTTGCATGCTTTTTAAATTATTTATTTTTAATGCATAAGCCCAATGTGCATGTACAATGACACACAATGGGAGATCTGGAACATCAATATCATTGCTCTTGAACAAAGATATGCACATTTTGTAATCAGTAATAGAGAATGTACAGATAAGCAGGATACTATGGGTTTTATGTACACTAGTTCACATTTTAAGTAATGTGCAGAAAATTTATATGCAGATATAGAAGTTTGAGACTGACCATATAACTTTATTTTCAGTTTAGTTCTAAAGTGTTATATTTTGATCATTCCCTTATTGACACTTCTGCATTTTGGCAGATTGAGGTCTGTGATGACACCCTGAAGAATACAATGTTTAACATCCTTCAAGAACACTGAAAAAGGTATGAGAACATGAGATTTATGCATGGACTTACCATGACTCTGGACACAGTAGGTGAGCACTGTTGTATTTTCTTAATACTGGAAATTTCTTGGGAGATGCAAAGCCACTTTGAGGTATGGGTTACTGCCTGATAACAGCACTTCTTGACCAATGAAAATTCCAGTTGCAAGAGGTGTTACTCTAGCCATGTATAATAGATCACATGACCTGCCACTATGGTGCTGAGATCAGGCAAAAACTTTGATTTATTATTGATGCATTATTTATATGGACATTGGACAGTTCACAAGATAAGGCTGTCATGATACAGATTTTCGGACACTGTGTACAAGTTGAAGGTAAACCTCCTGATGAAGAGGGCTGAGAGCCTTGAAGTGCCGTGGTTTGTGTCTGTTGGTTCAAGCACTTTGTTATAGTAAAAGTTTTTCAAAATCTTTTTTGTGGCGTGGTATTTTATGATTTCTTGGACTCTTTGCCTTCTTACCACAGCAGCTCCTTTATTGCTATTGGCACATTGTGGTATGTGTTTTGAAGGTAAATGTACTTCATACTTTTCAAGCCTATAAATGACTCTGCATATTTAAGGTTAAAAATTCTGATCGAACTGGGATGTGATTATTAAAGGTTAAAATACTGCTTCTGACTGGGATGGGACTGTTAAGTGAGTTGTAACATTAAATTACACTTAACAGTAAAAGCCCAGTCCTAAGCAATATTTTAACCTTACATATCCATTCAGTAGCAGTACTTTTAACCTTGAATATATATGAATCATGCATAAGCAGTAAAGTATACTGCTAAAAAGCAGTCCTTGATTATCATCCAGACTGCGACGAAGCATTCATAAGCAGTAAAGTATACTCTAAAAGCAGTCCTTGACCATCATCCAGACTGCTAAGACTGCTATGAAAACTACTATCTCAGGCTTCTAATTTAAATATTTTGTACTATGGCAGGCTAACCAAGGCTTTGGACTGTGAATGCCATCAAGATAACTAATACATTCTTGTTAACATTGCAAAACAGTTTTAAGGCAAATTTCTTGTTAATATACTGCTAAGGTGAAAATAGTCCAACTGCTATTTGAAGGTTAGGTGAATGCCTTCCATTTGGTGAGGACTTTCCTCAGTCCAAGGGCTGTCTGAAAAATATCTTGGTATCACAAAGAACATTTTGTCAAAGTCCAAAGCATCTAGATAAAATCAGTATCTAAGTTCTCAGATTATCTCAGGTGCATTGGCAGATACTACAGTTGTGGTAATTTTATGGGGGCAGCACCATGCAGGCTTGCCTGTTGTACATCCAGGACGGATCTGAAGCTAACCATATGCAATCAATCCTGAGAAACAAAAGAGATCAAGTTTAGGAGACCAGGAAAATGGAATTTACCCCCTTAGGTTTTGGAGAGGGAACAGGAAACTGTGGAAATGATCCAGTTCCTAGGGATAATTATTCAACATATTTTAGCTGAAAAGAACAGAAGAGAAGATGATTAGGAAAGTGAGCACTAGGCTCTGTTTCTTAACCTTATTCACGTGGTGCGGTGTTAATTGGGGCTGACCTTGTAGTATTATTGCACAGTTATCAGATCAGTCCTGGAGTATGGATGCCCAGTCTGAAAAGGGAGAGGTCTACCAAAAAGAAGTGGGAGATATTGACAGAATCCAGAAAAGACCTCTAAGGTTAATTTTGGGATATGAGATTGGTTACGAGGATGCATTATACTCCTGTTAGTTAGAGAGTAAGTTATAGAATAGAGTGAGCTGAGACAGAACAAGTCTTAGAAATTTGTGACCTTAGTCACAAATTATTCTATATTACCCTCAAAATAAAATGCTGGGTATAATTTGAAGGCAATGCAAGTGGCAAATACCAAGGGTCGAACTGAGACATAAAAGAAATCCTTCTGTATGAGGGGTTTGGGTCAAAGATACCTCCCTTTTTCCATTTATGTTTCCCCTCCCTCTATCCTCCTGTTGTTCTCAAGTATAAAACATTTTTGAACCTTTGGTCATGAAATCTAATATTTGTAATGATTGTTTGTTACCTTTTGGCAAGAAAAAAGTGTCACATGTGTAAATGGAAATCTATGAGTATATAGTATGCTGACAGTAATTTTAATGCTTGTGTAACCCCTGTTACCGGGTTACTAGAATCCCAGTAAGACCTAGTGGTAGGCAGGGAGGCAGCTTGTGAAACTCCAGTTAAATGGATTTCATACTGTCTCACTCTGTTCTCAGTCTCAGCTGAGACTGAGGATGACATCATTTAGAACTATCACAGCTGCATAAGCCACACTGTAATGTTGCATTTGGAGATTAGAGTAGAACGTTGGGGAATTTGAAGTCATTCAGTCTGTGTGCAGTCTGAGTGAGAGACTGTAGTGCAGCAGAGTGTGTGCAGGCTCTCAGAGCTTTAAGCTCTGTTTAAGAGCTACTTTTGGAAGGTGTGTGTTTCTACCTGAAGAGGAACACAGGAACTGGTAATTGAAGTGGTGGAGACCACTTTCATTGGTTCAATGCCCCATCCCTGAGGGATGAGGGAAAGGTTTTGCCTGTTTTCCAGGGCAACCCTCCTGGGTCTGGCTAAGGGAAAAGCTGCCTGTTCAAGTTGTGCTGAGGCACCAGAAGCTCTGAGAGATTCCTTGTGGAGCAAACACCTGTGGGGCACCTGCAATCAAGGGTGAGTTCTCTCTGAAAAAGGGCCAAGTGTTTTCACCTAAACAGAAAGAAACTAAAGGGACTGTTACTGTGGGGTCAGGAAAAGACAAGTACAGTTGGAAAGTGAGGATTGGACTGCTTAATCTGTGGGAGGTCTAGAGTAATGGACAATGCCACTTAATTCAAGTATGTTCAAGTCCAGCACAAAGTGAAGGAAATTGGGGATTGGACTGCTTAACTCAGTAGGGGTCTAGAGTAATGGACAATGCCACTTAAAAGTATGTTCAAGTCCAGCACAAATGGGAAGCAAGACAAGCAGATGGAATGTGAAATACATTTAGCAAGAATCTACATTGCAAAGCTTTACAGGATGAAGTGTTTACTGTCAGAGAAATGGCGGATATGAGTTGTGGGAGTGAGGTGGGAGACCCCATCAGTAGTAACAAATTCACCTCTATGGATTTGCTCTGAGACACCTTTGCTTTCCCTCAGGTACTTGGCCAGTGCCTGAGGAAGTACCCAGACGATGGGATTGAAGGAAGTTTCCCTGATGGAGCGAGGTGCTCTTAGGTGGTTTAGGAGCCACCAGAAAATGTTTCCATGAAGTATGGAAGGTGTCCAAGTGGCTGGCAGGGAGCTGAGCTAGGGAAGGCCAGAACAGTGTACAAGTTTGGACTGTGTAACCCAAAGCAGTGTGTAAGTCTGGGCTGTGTGCCCAGTGGGTTCAAACCTGAGTGCTAAAGTGTTGAGGAAGTGTCCTTGTCTCTTTTAATCTGCATTACCAGGAGTGTGGCCCGTGAGATCCATCTATGCTTTGTTTTATTCTGTTTGGAGGTGAATAAAGCCACACTTTAGAATCCCACTTCTGGTATTGGACATTACAGGTATTGCTTCCTGTGTCTGGAGTTACTTGGTGCCCCTGTGCAGAGTAGCCAAACCTAACCTTTTGTGCCAAGTGATCTATTACTCTCTAACCCAGCCCACCTGGTATTGCTGTCAGATGGCAATGGCACACTGGTAGGGGTTACACTTGTCCTTGTGTGTTTGCCTCATCTAATAATTTGTGCTGGTTAAGTAAGGTAGCTTGATAGGCTTGTTATAATTATGTATTGAGATAGTTGATGGTTACTAGTTCTAAAGTATAACTTGTAAATGTGCTTATGTATTTCTATTTTTTAAGACTGTATTGAACTTCAATTGGCTTATTGTCAAGCTGATTGCAATTTGAAGTGCAATAAATATAAACAAACTCTGTGCCTCTTCAGTCAGGATTTAGACCTCGACATGGCATGGGGACCATCCTTGTGATAGAGTTTAATGATCTCCATATGGGGGATAGATAGGAATACACTATAGCTGTTCTCCTCAATCTCTCTTCAGTGTTTGACACTGTAGAAGATTTGGTTTTGATAGCTCATGAGATTATTTGAAGGACTCACCTGAACAGTTGTGTGATGGTTTGAGTCCTTTCCTTCTGACAGAAATCAATGAGTGGTAAGTAATGTTTTCTAAACCATCTTCTGTTCACTATGGAGAACCTCAAGGCCCTATACTATCCTGCTGTTTGGTGTGTATATGCTGACATTTGGGGTGATTATGAGAACAGTACAGCTTAGTGTATTGCTGCTATGCACATGATACACCTTTAGACTTCTTATTTGCCCTGTATCAGGCAGAATCTGTGGCTATAACTGATCAATAGCTGACTGAATTAAACAATGGGAGGGCTGATGCCTGACATTCAATGTGAGAATAGCTCCCACATTTCCAAATAATGGTTTACCACTTCCAGCAGCACTCACTTAGTGTATTGTGAAACAGATGTTTGTTTCAGGGTGTTCTGGGCTCCCATTGACCACAGCTGAGCTGCTCCCATTTAGTGTCTCCTGCCTTTCTGGTCCATTTTCTGCTGGCTCCTTCCTTTTGCCCTCCTTTCACCTAGCTCCTGCTCCATTTCTGTTTGTTTGTCCACCTCCATCTCCTTGTTTGTCTGTCTCATTCTCCCTTTGTTCCTGGTGTGCCTCTTCATTCCCATTCTCTGTTGTTTCCCTCGTTGGGCACCCGTACCTTTCATTTCTTCCCTGCTCCTGCTTTGTCTCTGATTCCCCATACCTCGTCTTCATGTCTTCTTACCTCTGTTGTCCTTTTGGGCTTTCAATCGCCGTAAAGCCACTGCTCCATCCCTGCACGGTGCTGCTGGGGTATGACATCAATCCTAATGCCCAGCTAAATGCAGCAGCCATGGACCTCCTACTTGTCTGCATGTCTACTATTGCCAATACCATCACTGCTACCTGGTGAGCCCCAACCACTCAGAGATTCACAACCGTATACCTGCTTTCAGTACTAGTTCTTTAGAA
This sequence comes from Neoceratodus forsteri, assembly GCA_016271365.2. Taxonomy (NCBI): domain Eukaryota; kingdom Metazoa; phylum Chordata; order Ceratodontiformes; family Ceratodontidae; genus Neoceratodus; species Neoceratodus forsteri. The sequence goes on along the minus strand of CM028131.1, from coordinate 443,932,127 downwards.
AAGTCCTTATTCTGTTGAAGCCAGGCTGAGATTGGTACAGACCACATTCATCTCACTACTGTACTACACAGATGTGATACATGGCCGTCTCAGATAACCTGCTGCTTTCACTAGACATACTCTACCATAGGGCTGTATGCTTCATCACAAATGTCCACCCTCGCACTCATCATTGCGATTTATATGCTTCCTTGGGCTGGCCTTCCCTGTCCACTAGATGGCTTTTCCTCTCTCTCATATGGCTCTACAAAGCCCTTCTGCTAAAACTTCCATCATACAGTACATATCGGGCCATTTCCATTGCTCTGTTTGCCTCTATTTGCTCTGGAGTAGCTCACACATCATGTTGGATGTCCTTAACTCTCTCCCACTTCAGCAAAATGGCCATCAGCCATGCACTCCCTGATGTTTGGAACAAAGCACAACTCACCCTCAAACTGCAAAGATTGGTACCTCTAAATATTTTCAAAATTTGGTCATCAACAAATGACATGACTCCTGCACATGCCACCCCCATTGATGGGCCCTCATCCTACTAGTTCCTCTATTCCTGTGTATGTCTGTTGTAATAAATTGTCTGGGGTTGTAGTCCTCTCTCCCCAACTCACTTCTTATGTGTTCTCACCCTGCTTTCCTTCCATCCCTTTCCTTTTCTATTTCACCTTCTTACCCTCTAACTCAAACCTGTCTCATGCTCTTATCCTGTCTGCCTCATGCTCCATCCCTGAGATATTCTATTACTGGAATGCTCCACTATTCTTGTGTAGGTGATTTAATTGTAAATATCACGATCTGCACATATGGTCATTGCACTTGTATCTGAATTTAATGTATTGTATATTCTGTATAAATATTGCAGAGTTCTTTTGTCCTTATTGTATCATTATCCATGATGCTCCTCATCCTCTGTATTATATGCACTGTCTAGGTGTCTTTTGATTACTCTGGTGATGTTAACCCATCTTTATTCTGTATTGCTCATCCTGTTTACTGTTGTACCCAGTGTATGATGTTTGATGCTTGATGTATGCACCTATGTGTCCCTCTCAGGATCTCCTTGTAAATGAACTTGCTCAATGGAGTTTTCCTGCTTAATAAACTTGAACTTGGCGAGTCATTCCCCTGTTGCAACCTCATCGCAATCATGTCTTCCCTCACACCTCGGATATAGCCATAGCTGCCCAGTTCCACTTGTAGTGCTGATCTTCAAAGCTGCTGCTGGTTTTCAGACAACTGCACCAGAACACTGCAGATCCATTACTACAATAGTTTATTGAATATAACATGGACTGCAGTCAGCAGTCAATGGTGGAATACTATTGGCCCTCATGTTACACAATCTGGCCTCTGGTAAGTATAAATGGCTGAAGCCTTCTGTGTCCATTTCCCACTGCACCTGCTGTCTATTAGAAATTTGAACTCCAGTCCATATCTTAGGCTATACTGTGTGCCTGCTTGATTCCAGGGTGCTTGCTTCACGCTGCTCAACCTATTCACTGAATCAGACCCCATGTTCTCACCTGTTTCTGTCCTTCAACTGTGGGACCTGCTTACCTGTCTTCAGCTCAGGCTAAACCATGATCTATGGCTTGTTCATCTCCTCTTCCAATATCCATTGTTCTCCTTGCAGTTTTGTTTGCTGTGCCTTCAGTGGTTTCATTTGTATCTCATCCTACTTCTGTCTTGCTGCCTTTTGTGACACCCTTTTCACTCCCTATTTGTTGCTTGTCCCTTGCTGTTTTCTATTTCAGTTGTTTTGTTCCTTGCTCAGCCCATACCAGCAGTCTGGCGGTCTCATCCCCAGCTCTGCCTTCTGAGGTATTAGGCGTAGGTAGGCTTGCCCTGTCTACTGGGGACAGGGTCTTGTTTCCAGCCACCTCCAGCCTCTGTCTTCAAGCTGAGAGTCTCTGTCCCCAACTCTGTCTTGTGAGATATCAAGTGAAGATTAGCTCACCCCATTTACCTGGGATGGTAGCCTGTTTCATCCATCTGTAGTGTCTACCATCTACATTCTATACCAGCCATCTGACAGTCTCTGTCCTTAACTCTGTCTGACATGGTATTGCATGCAGGTGGGCTTTCAAGTCTAACAGGGATAGGAATCTGTTTCATCCAGTTGGATTTTCTCCACTTCCATTATCTACCAGTTTCCCTCAGTTACCATCCATTTCATCCTCTGCTTTCTTCTCAGTTCTGTGATTCCTACAGAACAAGATCCATGTTCACCATCTCCCTTGGGAATGGGACACTGTACCCATCGTCCTTCAGTCCTCTGTACCTAGGGCATGTCATCAGTTACCATGCCTCCATTCTCTGCAACAAGTCCTGCAAAGTCTTTCAGGCCTTATTCCTCTTCTCCTCCAGCCTGTCCACGGCTTCAAACTCAAACTGCTCCACTGAGGACTGGACTGTTTTAGCCTTGTAGCTGAACATCACATTCTGAGCTCTTGTTACCTGGTTTCTGTTTACACCTAGCATTTGTTTACTTTGTCCTCACTCCTTAACCTCATCCCATTCTGGACCTTGGACCCTGCCAGATTGTTCATCTCAGGAATCTTCCCCATTAATCGAATGTCAGAACTTTATGGCTTTGCTTTCTTTCAGTTTCCATCTTTTGCAATCCTGTATATCAGTGCTTGTGGCTTGCTTCTAACTCTGCCTGTTCCAGTCTCTGACCCTTCAGCTCCTGCTGCCACCACCTCAGTCCTCGAAGCTCGGACATTCCTGCTCCTCAGGGTTTTCATCCAGAACTGTTCTTTCTGCCTTCATTCATCCTCAGTTCCTGCCGCCACTGCATCAGGATCTGCTCCAAACTCCTGCCATGCTAAGTGGCATTTGCCTTCCATCTGTGTGCAACTTCTTCCTTGGATTTCACTTGGACCCCTCTGCCATCTCTGTGCTCTTCTCCTGTGCCTTCTTAAGTCCTCATTCTCTTCAGTCTGCTATGAAAGAACCTACTGTAGTCATCTGTTCGCTCTGACATTTCCATTTGAATTTCTCCTGGATCCTGTTCAGCACCTGCCATTTTCCCTGTTGGATCAGTCATCTTCTTATAGCTCCACGGACGTTTTCTGATTTCCATTACATCCACATCAGCTCATCGGTTTTATTGTCATCCTTGTCTCCTGGCATTTCCTTCTTCCGATGGACAGTTCAGAACCCTGTGGGGTCTCCAAGATGTCTAAGTACTCCTTGGGCACTTTGGCCCCAATTCCTGGCTAGCTGCTCTGTTCGCACTCACATTTGAGCAGCTTCCTGCTCATCCACATCTCTGGCATCTCTGTGGCATATTGAAAGACTGTTGTTCTGTTGTGATGGATTTTACATTTCCACCACTCCAGCAACCCAAGGCTTCAGCAGGTTTGTTTCCATGTCTTTTCTTTTGGGCATTCTCCACATTTGCCACCACCCAGCACTCACTCATCTGTTTGATTTCATCTTCTGCTTAATTTGCCATATTCTCCTCCATGGCTGACATTACTGCTACTGTCCTGCATTTCAAGGATTATCAGTTCCTTTCACCAAAAGAAACTCCCTGGTCTAGCGACATCCTTGGATCTGCACAACTTCTTGGACTCAGACAGCATGGAAACACAGTCACCTCCTGATATCTCCACTGGATCTTTCCTCATCATCTTATTGGATTCAGACCATGTATAAGCTTCTACATCCTGATCAACTTCACAGGATCAGTCATCAGACTCTGATTCAGATCGCATGGAAGCTATTACCTCCTGATATCAAGGATCCAAGCTTAGTGAAGTACATTTCAAACCGATTCTTTTGCACTAGGAAATGTGAGTTTACTTCCCTCCTGGGATACCTCACCTGCATAAAACTATAACTCCTCAGGGTAGTTCCTTTATGTCCTACCATTGGTACTGGCATCATATTCGACTGATACCATGATATCCAATTCTCTGCAGTGGCAACTCACAACCGACCATGTCTTCCATGCTTGCCTTTACATGATAGCTGTCAAAGCTCTTCAAAGACTTTCTTCCATCTAGCATCTCAGAATATGCATTATCGTATCTCCCATCGCATGGCTATCCTGCTACTGCGCACTCCTGAATCACTGCTCCTGAGCCTCTGAATATTTTGATACTTCACAAAGTCATCTACATCTCCTCTCAAAGACTAACCTAATCATGACAATAGTCTTCCTTGGGGTCATCTGGTCTCATCAGACAACATCTATCTTCCTTATACTCAAGCAACAGTGAATACCATCACCAAGGGCAAGTCTTTGTTTGATTCCATCATGCCCATGCACAACTGACATTGTTATCTCTTTACCACAATTCTAAATCGTTACAGTTCCACATCAGACTATAGTATTACAAACAACTCAGTCAATCGTTATCCATTTCAGTATCTCAGCTTTCATTGTCTCATCAATCAGCAGACTCAATTAAGACTTCTCCTTTATCTAGCATTCCCTCAACACCTTGGAATTTATGCACCAACAAGTAAAACTCCACGGGCCATTCTGGCTTATGCCACTGGGCTATTTATACTGCAATTTGAAACCTATCCCTCATATGCTCATTGCAGTCATTCCTAAACTATTTGCTCATGTAAGCCATATACTAGCATATCTAACGTGCCATTAAGCCTTGAAACTATCATGCAGAGCAATAAAGCTATAATTACTGGTAACCCCTTTATCAGCCCATTTACAGACTGCTTTGAAACACTGTAATAACCCAAAACCAGTTATTACAGCATTTTCAAAACTTTTCTTTCAGTGGTAATGCTCTCGACCACTTCTTTAAAGTGCCCACCTCATTGGCAGTCACTCTGTGAACAGGCAGGCCGAAGAGGTGAAAGAAACCACGATGGCACCATTTTCCTGGAACAGAAAAAAGCAGTGATCCTTCACCTTTTTGTGATATGTATGCACATTTTAAAACTTTTACATTATTTATCTGGTTGATCCTGCCTTAATAATTAAAAAATGTATCTGGTTGATCCTGTCATTCATACTCCCTGATCGAGCAGGTCAGGGGCTGTATTGGGAAGGAACAAACCATGCCTGATTTTCAACATATCAGTCTGCAGTGCAATGTGAAAAAAAAAAAACTAAAGTAAAAAAACAAAACCCCTGTGAGGGATGGCAAACTGTGTGTGTGTGCGTGTGTCTGTGAGGTGAGAGAGACAGACAGTGTGTGTGTGAGTGAACAGTGTGTGACAGCTCCACTACCTGAGGCATTTACTCCCTTACACCAGTAATTATAAAAATAATACCTGTGCAAGGTTTATGTCATGATGATTCTTCATACACCTTGGTGTGTGATAATGTCATAAACCCCTCAAGCCGCTCTCAGGGTTTATGGATTATCACACCCCTTGAGTATAAGAAAAATCATCATAACACACTTGCACAGGCATTATTTTCTATATACTTATCAGATTTCAGTTTCTATTCCTACAGTCTACTCAGCCTCACCTCACTGGTTTTCAGTCCTCCGATTACTCCATTCAAGCAAGGTATCCAAAGCTTCAGTCGCTAACCTCCTCGTCATCTCCCTATAAGACACTTCCATAATGAAACATAGTGAACCTGCTAAGCATGAATCCATTTGACTGTGCTTTGCATACCATGGTCTCTTCCACCCATCATCTATTGTACTTTGAATTCCTGTGTCCAGGATTCTCTATCTCATCCTTAACAGTTTGAAGAACCTTGCCAACATTCAGCAAAAATCACCGATTGATTTAAGGGGCTGATAATTCTGTCTTGCCGTTACCTTCTTCAAAGTTGGACAATTCATATTAAAAGAGTTCACATAACCTATTATTCATCCCACGATTACTGGAATTTGGCAGCTCACCTGGACAGACTCATGTTCAGATCTGTCACTTTTCTGTATATCTCTGATAAAGTGTCACGTAATACCTCAGACAGTTCTTGGATCATGTTTAAAACCTTCTGTCATCAGCTGGACTTAATCCATCATCTCTATTCATCTGGATCAGAACTAGCTTCTTCAATCTCCAGAACTGACCTTCCTGCATGCATCACAAAGTCTTGAAAATGAACTTCATCTTGCTGTGAACACTACATCCTAAACCAGAAATCAGTGAAGGCATTTAGGATCATCTTCTCTAGGTTGCCCAGGGGATGGGCAGGTCAGTATCATGGGTTCTCAGAGGTTTCCTCTACAGGGTTTTCCTCTCTTGCATGCTACGGGTCACACTGTCTGTGAGTTGAAGGAGGTAGTCCTCGGAACTGCTAATAAGATCTTTTGGGTCTTCTATTCCTACATGCTACCTGGCTTACTGACCAGGGGTGGGAATAGAGAAGGGCCAACAATTCAAGTTCATAAGTATACACAAGCACTACATTATAACCAAACATTGAATGGGAGGGCTGAAGCCTGAGTATCAATGTGGGAATAACTTCTCCCACATCCCAAGTAAGGTCAGCCACCCCACCAGCTCTTGCTAGCATGTTGTGAAATACTCATCATCCTCTCCTGCCTTCTCTTCCTCCTCCTTCTCTGGCACTCTACTGACTCTTGGTGCTGGGTCTTCTATTCCCTACAAGATGCCAGCTTACCTACCAAGATGGGAATGAGAAAGGTCAAAATTCATATTTATAAGTATACACAAGCACCACGCTATGCCCAAACATTGAACTTACAGCTGCCAGCTGACTTGAGCTATGATCCTGGATCAACTGTTTATCCACGATCTTGTATAAACAGAGTTGCTACTGATAAAACTAGATGGTTACCAATGAAGAGATGAACAATCACATTACTATGTTTAGATGACAATCCTTTCCAAGCCATGGAAAGGACAAGAATAACCTGGAGTGGTTATGGACAGTGATCTGTCAGTTGAATATTATGTGGTAGTGGTTGTTCTTGTGTACTGTGGTGCTTGACTTAAGGACTTCAAATCTTGCCTTTTGTAATGCTTTATACCTAGGACTTTTTAGGGCTTTGATGAACCATATCCTACTAGCGCAGAAGTCTGTGTCCAGGCTAGTAATTGGCACAAGCACTTTCGCATAGCATGCCTGTGCTGTGTAACCTGCAGTGGCTCCTAGTAAGTTAGCATTCCACAATCAAGATTTGTTTGATAGTTTTCAAGGCCCTGTAAGCATGGGTTCAGGAAACATAAACAGTCTCTGGGTTCCCAGTATTCCTGTTCAGTCTGTGCACTTCACCAGGGAAAATTTGTTGGGGTTCCACATAATGGCTTCAAAGCATTTAGAGATGGGGCATTTGCAAATGCAGCAACTGTTCTGTGGAACTCCACTCAATCACCTGTAATACTGTTCCTTGGTGCAGACACTTGAAAGAGCATTAAAGACCAGCATTCCCTAACTACTCTAGTAGGGTATAGAAACATAGAAACATAGACTTTGATGTGAATAGGACACGTTAGGCACATCTAGTCTGCCCATTTCCCTACCTACAGGATAGGCCGCAGATCCTAGTTAACCAACAGCCTATATCTTCCTGCCCCCACAAGAATTGCTTATGTCTGTCCCATGCATTCTTGAATTCTCCCACAGTTTTAGACCCCATAACTTCCTCAGGAAGCCTGTTCCATCATCCACTACCCTCTCTGTGAAATAATACTTCCTCACATTGCCCCTGAACGCCCTCCTTCTATCTTTAAATTGTGTCCCCTTGTTCTTGCAAGTCTCTTTTCTGAAAGATGCTACCCTCTTGGATTTTGTTGATTCCCTTGAGGTACTTGAAAGTTTCTATCATGTCCCCCTCTCCTTCTTTCTCAAGGGTATACATATTAAGCTCCTTTAGTCTCTCTTCATCAAGGCTTCTCTTGCAGACCCTGCCATTTTAGTTGCCCTCCTCTGGACTGCCTCTATCCTGTCTATGCCCTTGCGGAGATGGGGTCTCCAGAACTGGCCACAATATTCAGATGGGGTCTCACCAACTGTCTGTACAGAGGATAACAACTTCCTGTTTTCTGCTGCTGATGCCTCTCCCTATACATCCCAGTATACCCCCGCCCTCCCTACTGCCTTCTCACATTGCTTGCTAACCTAAGGTTATCTGATATGATTACCCCAGGTCCCTTTCCTGTTTTGTTGTTGTCACTACCTCCCCACCCATTGTGTATTCTTCCCTGGGTTCTTGTTTCCCAGGTGCATTATTTGCACTTTTGCATTGAATCCTAGCTGCCATCGTCGGACCATTCCTCCAACCTTGCCAAGTCCGTTTCATCCTTTCCACTCCTCCTTGTGTATCAACCCTGTTGCAGATCTTGTGTCATCTGCAAAAGGCATACTTTCCTTCAGTCCTCTGCAATGTCACTGATGAAGACATTAAAAGGACTGGACCCAATCTGAACCCTCACGGTGCCCCACTAGTAACCGCCCTTTCTTCAGAGTGGACTCCATTTACAATTACCTTCTGTGTCCTGTTGTCCAGCCAATGTTTTACCTAGGCTACCACCCTGGGACCCACTCCCAGGCTAGTTAATTTGACTAATAATCTTTGTGTGGGACTGTGTCAAATGGCTTGCTAAAGTCTAGGTAGCCATGTCCACAGCCCTCCTGGTCTACTACTTGGTCACCCAGTCAAAGAAATCTATTAGATCTGTCTGACATGACCTTCCCGCTGTGAACCCATGCTGCCTTGGATCCTGTGCTCCACTGACCTCTAGGTACTCAACTATTCTTTCCTTCAGAAGTGACTCCATCACTTTCCCTACCACAGAGGTCAGACTGACAGGTCTGTAGTTTCCTGCCTCTGTCTTGGTCCCACTTTTGTGAAGGGGAATCACATTCGCCTTCCTCCAGTCCTCGGGTACCACACCATCCTCCCATGATTTATTAAAAAGAGTAGCCAGTGGTTTCACTAGTTCCTTCCTTAATTCTTTTAGAATTCTGGGTGAATTCCATCAGGACCCATTGCTTTGTCCACCTTCAGTTTTGGAGTTCTTGCAGAACCCTTTCTTCTGTGAAAGGACTGGGATCGACCCCCTATCAAGATTGCTTCTGTTAATTGGATTAGGCACTTCCCCTCCTCTTTTGTGAATACTGAGCAGAAATATTCGTTCAGTATTCCTGCTTTTCACTGTCCCCTCTGCTCACCCACTGTTCATTCTATTCAGCCTCACTATCCCTCCTTTGTCTTTCTACGCTCGCTGATGTACCTATAAAGGTTTATCCCCCTTCTTAACTGAGTTGGCTATCTTTTCCTCAGTTTGGGCCTTTGCTATTCTGACTTCCTCCTGCTTCCTTCTGCCTTAACTGGTACAGCTCTCTGTCCTGCTCCTTCTGTGTTCCTTTATACTTCTGGAATGCTATCTTTTCTTCCTGACTTTCACAGCCACCTCTCTTGAGAACCATAGTGGCTTTTCTTTCATTTTGATTTGTTATTTGCTTCACAAAGGCTTGTTGCCTCTGTGATGGCAGTTTTGATAATTCCCCATTGTTGCTCCACACCTCCTTCTAGCCTGTTTGCTAGTGCTTTTCTGAGCACTCTCCCATCTTGCCAAAGTCAGCCCTCCTAAAGTCCAATACCCTCACTTTGTATGGCTTGACTCTGTAGCTGAGTTTAATGTGAACCACACTGTTTGATGGTCACTGGTCCCCAGATGGCAACCACTTCTAGATCTGAGATCCTCTCACTGCCCCGTTTGAGATACGAGGTCTAAGATTGCTCCCTCACAGTGGGTTCCGAAACTAGCTGTCTAATGCCTGCCACCTGTAGGGCATCAAGAATGGCCCTGCTCTTGGATGTGGCTGCAGCAAATGCTCCAGTTAACATCTGGCATATTCAGGTCTCCCATCAACAGTATCTCCTTTCTCTGCCATTCTAAGAATGCCTTCCATCATATCCTTGTCCATTCCTTTCCCTGACATGGGGTCTGTACAACTCCCTGTGTGATTGTGGTGCCCTTTCCAGTCTCCAAGGTGACCCACAGTGCCTCCTCTCCTCCCTGTTTACTCTTTTGTTCAGTTGCTTTTATCCTTCCTTTACATGAGAGCTACTCCTCCCTCTCTTCTCCCTGCCTCTCTCTCCCTGGGTTATGTACCCTGGTATGTTAACATCCCAGTCATGGTTCTCTGTGTACCATGTTTCTGTGACTGCTATGATATCCAGGCATCCTCTTCCATTAAGGCCACCAGCTCAGGGAGCTTGCTGCCCAGACTACGGGCATTGGTACTCATTACCCTCCATTTCCTGATTATAGATTTGTATTCTTGATGGAAACTATACAGTGCTCTGTTATTGGTGGGTTTATATAGTGCTAACTGTATCAAATTTGATCTCAGTATTTTGATCAGTCTTTATTAATGTATTTTTGACATCTTGTACAGCACTGTGGTCCTTTGGCATGCTTTATAAATAAAGGTTGCCTTGCCTTACTTACCTTTAAACTTAAACTTGTTCTTTGAAGACAAAGGGGTAACAAGATATTTCCAGTGAGTGTGGCAGGAGAAAGAACTCAATAGACCAATTGTCTTCTTTCTTTCTTTAACTCATGTTTGGACCTTTAACTCACATTCTTGTATATGCTGAAATCTTCTAGTGTATACTGAAGATTGTTCATTAGTTGAGAGCTTGTAAAAATTCTAGGAAATGAGGTTAAATGAAAATAAACATCTTAAACAGTAGAAAAGAAAAACAGCAGCAATGTCTGATGGGTGTAAAATGACTTGCAATAAAAACTGATTGCAGCAGAATGAGTTATGACTGTGAAAACTATATTTCAGTGGTGGAGGTCCTACTGTAATGCCAGTCTAATCAAGCTGTGCTTTTGTGGTTTATTATGTCAGCTAATCCTTTCTATTAAAATAAACACTTGCTTTATTTTGACCCCTGTAATGTATTACTTTGTAACCAGAGTACTCACTTGACATACAGTATTCCAACAGCAGAATTCTGTGCAACAGTTAAGAGTTCTTTCACTGATTCCATGAATATATGTACTGATGGGCTCCTAACTCTTCTGCAATTTTCTTCCACTAAAATCATGTTAAGGGTTTCTAAAACCTGCTGATACTTGAATTCATCTATAGTGAGTCACTGTTATGTAAACTCATTCTAAGAGCAGGCAAGGATTTCATGTCTTTGTGCCAACACAGAGTTGACATTTAATTTAAAGTTCAAGGTTACTTAGTGTAAAACTTTTTGTTACACTTGCATTTCCAAAAAACAGTATTGACAATATGTTTATTGGATGAAAATTTAATATAAAGGTTACATTTCAGCACACATCCTCTTCATCAGTGTCACACGGTTGAGAGACACCATGTGAAGCTAGCCAAAGAAAGCACACAAAAGTATTCAGTGTTCAGGCAGAGAAACAATGGTTTATGCTTTTCTTTTACAAAAGTGCTGAGGTGGTCAAAGTTGCATAAGTGATAGCAACGTTTATAGGTCTTCAAAGTCCAAAATAGCATTTTTACTTGTTTCAAGCAGATAGGACACAAAACTACAACATTACATAAGTAGCTTTACTCTTTCTTTGGGCCTGAGTTGTTTCAGTCTTAAATACTGCAGGAGCTTCATTCTCTGTGGAGTCCCAGATCAGTGTCTACAATGTGGTTGAAAGCCCAATTCTGCAAGGGTACAGAAGTTTCTAGAGTCCTAAATAGAAATGCAAAATAACTAGCAATTTCTATTGTAATTAATAGGTCACCATTTTAAAATGCAGTATCATAAGACACTTTTAATTGTGTATGTGTGTAAGGACTGAGGGATGATGATGAGAAACATCTTTTTAATTTATTTTTTTTGTTAAATGTAGGGGAGTTGTAAGGACAAAGTTGAATGTTTCATTGAATTAAAGTGGTGGCCCTGTTTTAGATGTGTGACATTTGAGAGGCATGGTTGGAAGTGAGTGTGCTTGAAGTGGCTCAGGAATTGTAGTGTGATATACCTAAAACAAGTTCTGTATAATTTGCTTGTTGCAAATTAACATGCAGCACCCTTTCCCCACATGACTTGTTTTTAGCTAATCAGGTTACTAGAATGTTTCTTACACATTTTAGAAGCCCTTCAAATATATTATTGGGCTTAACTATATTGTAGATGGTAACAGTCTGCAGATATATATTTGAATGATCTTTTAATGATCTTGCCTATACTGATTCTAAACAGCAGCTGTCTCATGGACTGTTAAAGCAGCAGTATTCATTGATCAGCATGTAGTTTTCCAGTAATAATGCTTTCCTGCTCATGCTACCCTAACACCTTAAATCAGAGTCTTACTCCTGAGTTCCATGAATCTGTCCCATCTATGCTTAAAATGCATCAGCTGACTTAATGTTTACAAGCTCCTGTGGTACATGGTTCATCTGTTCTTAAATGATCCCCAAGCTCCTGCCGTGAATCCATCTTACTTCTACGCGGATGATGCTGTAATTTTCTCAAACAACTCAGACCCGATCCTCCTGGAAAACAATCTGTAATGTGGCTTTGCAAGTGTTGAAAACTGGTTTGGTGAACGTGAGTTGATACTAAACAATAGAAAAACCAGGTGATGCTCTTTAGTAGTTCCCACAATAAACACAAACACCATCTGCTGACCATCAGAAACCACCTTTTATAGCTCTCGAACAAGTTCTCAACTTTAAATGCCTAGGGTAACCATCGACAGCACTCTATCCTACAGGTGCACATCAACAACATTGTCAAAGCAGTGAATATAGTATTGGTCTACTTTATAGACACAAGAACTGCCTGACCCTGAAGCTTTGAGACGGGCTGTCCAGTGCACTGTCATTTCCATCATAGATTACGGTCTGGTCATTTACAGCTTGGCTACTGATACGGCATTACTACTGCCCATAATAAAGCATGTCGTCTTATCTCTGGGGCACTGCTCTGCATCATTCATGCAACCTCTACTCCCAAACCAGATGGCTCCAACTAAAAGGGTGAATAAAGTACCAAACATGTCTGTTGGCTAAGAAAATTTCCTCAGCCTCCTCCCTAGAGGAGTGCAGTATATCAAGCCATTTCTGCAATCCCCACCAGACAAGTGGCTCTGAACATCAACTACTTCAGGCATCTCAGTGCCACACTTCACAGGGCAAAGATCCCTTGCTTGCAGAGCTCTCTTTGGGTCAGTGCTCTTCCCAGTGACATCACCTCTGATAACAAGCTCAGCTCCTTCAAATACAAGCTCCGGCGAGCACCAGATAGCAGCTGTGACTGCTTCCCCTAGCCCATTTTTCCCTTTTATCCAGCCTTCTCAGCACTTGCCCATTAACTGCTGCTTTGCTCTTACTTGTCATTCCCTCCCTTTCTCCCCTTCCATCTCCTACTCTATCCCTCACTCCCAACATCTCCTCCTCCTCTCTACTTAGTCCCACCTACTCTGTCTAACTCCCTTCTCCCACAAGCTTATTGACAAGGCCATTTTGACCACTTCTAATACCTGTCTGTCTCTCTTACTTTTGTCAGTTAAGCTGCTTGCTAGGTATTACTGCTGAACTTTGTCCCCTGAACTGTATAATTTGCATGCTCAATTAGTGTATTTTGTAACTGCTCTGTATATGTGTTCTGTATATGTACTGCTATATTGCACATCTTTGACTTGCACATTGTTAGAACTCTTACCTTGCTATATAAACTGTTGTCCTTCTCCTTGAAGTGGAACCTTTGTAAAAGAGCTCACTACTCAAAAGTATTTGTAATCTGAGACTCAATAAATAAAACAATAAATAAAATGGGTTCATCTTTCCTTTAACCTTTCTGCAAAAGTACTTTCTTTTGTCCATTTTGAAACTGCCTCTGACTACCTTCACATTGTACCCCTTGTGATGTTGCTGTTAACTTTCCAGTACTTGAAGGTCTCAGTCATATTTCAAGTCTCTCCTCATACTGTAAGACCTCCTTATTGACCTTGGATGATCTTATTTACTTTTCTCTGAACTGATTCCAGGTAATCTCTATCCTTTTTGAAGTGTGTCCACCAAAATGGACACATTATTCTAGGTGTGGCCTAACCAATGATCTATACAGGAGGATCACTTCCCTTCTCCTGCTTGAGAAGGACCTCCTGTGCATCCCAGTGACATATTCCTATGGTAAGCCTTATCGCAGTGTGCTGCAAGTCTTAAGACTGCCACTGACTGTCACTCCTGAGTCCCTCTTTTCTGTAGTTTGTGCCAGATAAACTTCTGCCATTCAGTATTCAGGTTTGTTTTCTCCCTGAGTGCATAACCTTACACTTTTGGTCTCAAACAGTCAAATTACAGACCACGTCACCAATTTTGCAAGGTCCTCCTTAATTCCTTTACACATTTGTAACTGTTCACCCTACCACAAATCTCGGTATAATCTCGAACAGAGACATCCTGCCTTATATTCCAGGAACACCTTGTAAATGGGACTCATATTCCAGGAGCACCTTGTGAATGGACTTGTCCCAGTGGTGTATGTCATTCTTCCCTGTGGAAAAATACGATTTTACTACTACTACTATGCCCTCAACAATATTGTAGTAAACATGTTGCGACTACTGGGGCCAAGACCAATCCCTAAGTACACTGCTCATGACGTACTTTACCCTGATTTGGCCTCAGTAATCACCACCCTCTGTGTTTAGTCTTGAAACCACCTACCACATATCATTTCAGCTAATCTCCAACTATTATATCCTCAGCTTTTCACCAGCCTGTTAAGGGTACCAAGTCAAAAGCCTTGCTGAAGTCCAAATAAAGTACCTCCAGAGCTGTGCACATGTCCAAATCTTGTGACACCAAGTGCAAGAATACAGTGAGGTTTGTCTGACAAGACCTACCCCTTACAAATCCATGCTGTTTATTTTTCAGGCGCTCCTGTATCTCCATGAAGTCCACCAGCTTTTCCTTTACAGTAGACTCCAGGTTACCAGTGTGGATATCAGGTCCACTGGACTGTAGTTCCCCGGATCCCTCCTAATTCCACTGCTGCATAGTGGGATGACATCTGCTACCCTCCAATCACCTGGGACCACCCCTGTGTCCAGGAGCAATTAAATAGATCTGCAAGTAGTGACACCAGGGCTTTTAGCAGTTTTAGCAGCATAGGATGCAGTCCATCTGGTAGAAAGCAATTTTGTATACTGAGTCCCAATAAACCCTGGAACCTCTCCAGCTAGATAAAACCCTTAGGCCAAATTTGTTTTCCATATTCTGGATTCACAGTCCAGGACCTCCTTTTTCAACCATAAAGACAGAGCAGATGTATTTGTTAAGGACCTTGGACATTTGTTTATTACTCTCCACCATTGAGTTGCCATTTTGTAGTCTCTCTGCACCTCATTTTCCTTTCCTGTTTCCTTTTGTAATTGTAAAATGCCTTGTCATTGTCCTTCACCCCTCTGCTATCTTAAGTTCTACATTCACCTTGCCTTTCCCACAGTCTTGCTTGTCTCCCTGGCACAGCTGAGGTATGTCTCCTTACTGACTTCTGACTGAGATGATGTGTACTCTCTAAATGCAACATTCTTTGCTTCCACTGCTTCCCTCACATCCTTTGAGAATCAAGAGGAGCCTACTATGCTTTCTTAGCCTACTACACTTTCCATTCTATTCTATTATATTCTGTTCTATTCTATTCATTATTACATGCTAGGGAGGGGCCTGTTAAGGCATGGGATGTAGACATCTGCTGGTGTGCACATTCTGAAGGTCCAAAGGACTTTGTGTAATGTATGGACTATTCTGTATATTCCTGCTTGGGTGCATCACGTGGAACCCACCCTACCCCATAATTGTCTGCCATATGCGTTTTAATGAGAGGACTGTGTTCCTATAGCAGTAGTTTGCCTTATTTGTCTCTTTCTTTAAGTTGTATGCTGAATAGAATTTACAGTTATGAGACAAATGGCACCTTCTAATCTGCCATATCTCATCAGACCCTGTGACACATCTCCAGGGATCTAGTATGAACAGAGGAGGGGCTACCCTGTGGAACATTGCTTTCTGAAATTAATGGTGCCTCTGCTGGGTGTCTCTTATGGTATGCAAGACTTGAGACTGAGAATTGGGCAAAGGGCTGCAAAATGAAGCTGAATAGTTCTGACTGCCCAAACTTCACAAAGGAGTCTGTTTTACCATAAGAGGCACACAGCAGAGGCCCTATATAGAGGATAATGGATGGTCTTCTGTTAATAACCACGCTGTAATCTCTTTGAACGGTTGCCAGGACAACATTGTAAACATTAAGAGCATGGCTTAAGTTATTATGAATACTCTAGCTAACTTGAGTGATTTATAGTAAGTTTCATGTCTTTTATTTCAAAGTTAAATTAAGCTTATCCTCCCCAGGTCTGAAGTGGAATGAGCCACTCCTAATGTTCCTGCTCAAGAGACCTATGTATGCAGTATAAGAGGTACAGTGGCTTTGTGCACTGATTGGCTGAAATCATACAGTACATGTTATATGGTGAAGAAAATAGCAACTTAGAGAAGGGCTACGGTCATCAGTAAAATGTCAGAGTTGATATCAACACATCTAAAGCACACAATGATCCACAGAAAACTGAGTCAGACAGAAGACTACGAGAACACTTTATGCTATTAGAAGCAGAATAAGAGCTTGATTAACAAAGGATTCAGGTGTGCTACTTGTCTGTATATCAAGTATGTAGGTACTTCTGCATCAAAGATGCAGAAGTTAGCTGGTACAGATATACAGAGGTACAGTATAGGCAAGCAGAACTGCACTATGTACATGTCCACATATCATAGGTGCACTGTGTCATCTACGGTGTGGCTGTACATACGCATGATTCACACATATAGATGCTGACCCACAGGACTTGTTAGGCATCTCATGTGCAGATCTTGGGCTGTGATACAACACCAGCTTTGGGGCTGCACTAGCGATGGCGTATCCCCATATCAACAGCACTACCCAGACATGACTAGAATGAATACCACAGAATTAGCAAGCAGACATACAGTACAACACAGTCCTGAATCGAGAATTGGCATAATGTGACATGTCACAAAATTCTGTATGACAAAAGGGCTTGATTGCCACTGAATTACACTGTTCCTGCATACAGCAGCATTACTCTGTTGCATTCTGGCTGATGCTGCTACTTGCTTTTATGCTTCCAGTGAGCTCAAGTAACTGTATCTTCCCATTCTGTGTAGAATTCAGCTTGTGGGAAACAGGAGTTTTAAGCAGTTTGGAAGTAGTTGTTATAAAAGTCTGAGCCTGGAATCCAATGTGTTGGCTGTAGTTAGTGACTGCTTTTAGCCTTGCCAGATTTCACATCCTTCTTGAAGCTGAAGATGTGAGAACAGTGGTGCTGCCTATGTTGCCTCAAGTGGTGCCGTGACCTAGGCCAGATCAGACCCTGTAGCTGGTGCAGCATGCTGCAGCTTGTATCTTTACTCCATTACTATGCATCTTATTCTTGTGGATTTTGGAAGGAGAAAATTATTATTATTGTGCATTTTAGGAACATTTATGTTACCTTTAGTGGCTATGGCTCGCTTAAGGCACCATCTGTATAGTGACGTGGCAGCAGAATGTAGTACTGATGGAGACATTTTAATTCTTCTTACCCCTACCCTACCAACAGATATACCTGTGATCAAGACCCCAATGTTTCCACAATTCTGCGCCATAGTGATTGCTGTAGAACTTAATGTAAATGACAGAATAGTTTTCTGCTATTTACATGATTTATTTATTTATTTATGTTTTTGGTAACCAAGTAAGTGCACTGATCCAGAGGACCATTTTCAGTCATGACCTGGGCCACAAGGTGGCGATGCAGTAATACAGAGTAGACACAATATATAATACAGTATATGCAATTGTTATACTGCAGAGCACAAATGAACAACAAAACAGACATTATTTACATATGTTCTAAGCATGGCAACAAAGTACCATAAGAAAGCAAGCAGCAGTGTTATGCATTTGTATAATACGACAAGGAGGGTATAAAGCTAACAGGTTGATCAACAGCCGAACTAGGGATATAAACCTAACAGGTTGTTTAACATCTGAACTAGGTTCTATGCCTGGCTTGGTGATGGAAAGCAGGTCATTCTGAGAAAGCTTGTGGCAAACAGAGCGTGGCTCCCAGACAGTGCCCTGTGTTCAGACAGGGGAACATTGGTTGAAGTATAAACTGTGAATTATTATTCCATATTTTCACAAACCATGGAACAGTTTTGAATATTATACCACAGTTTGCATTAAGACTGGAACAGTTTTGTGCAGTTTACATGTAAGAATCAATATAAGTGTGAAAAACACATCTGCACTTTAAAAGGACTTTTCAATGTAAACCGAGGAAAATTAATCCCTAGATCGTATAAACCATGGAAAATCATTCTGCAGTTTATATTAAATTCAGCTGAATGCTTTTCTGAATTCTGTGAGTTTAAAAAATCAGAAAAGCATTTTAGAACAGCTCCTGCCTATTTGTTTGCCTGCTAGTGCTTTACCTTAAAACCAAAACAGGTAAATCCATTGCCAGGCCGGCTCAGCCCCAGCACCTGATTCTACTCTGCCCTGAAAACCTCTCAGAGTCACTTTATTTGAAGTAATTATTTTTATCAGGTCCCATGCTATGTGCAGTTCTCATCTTTCTAATTTCATAGCCATTCCCAAATTCCAGGTTCTTGTCCCAGAAGTGTTTTGTGCGCAGCTGCACAAAGCACTGCTGGAATGAAACTGACATTCTCGCCTGCTAGTGAAACTACAAGAATATGGATTGCTGTGCAGCATGGGAGCTGATAAAACAGTATTACTCTGAAAATATGGTGACTTCAGGGTTCTCAGGTATGGGTGGGGAGGATGATGTGGTAGAGATGGATAGGGTTTTTTTTTTTTACTTTTTACTTTCCAATATTACATGTGTAAGAACTCAGTAGGTAACTAACAATTTGCTCTGGTTCATTGGTCCCACCCAAAACAAGCATTTTTACCCTACCTGGGTGTTAGGAGGGCTCACTGCCAGCTGCCAAAGCCCAACTGCCACCACAGAACTTCCTCAGAAACAGGAAACTAATGCCACAGAAGTTCTATGTAAATAGGTGGACTTGCCACAGAATTTAGACCCAAATTACCACAGAAATCAAGGCCTTGCTTATAATGCTTTTTACTGTATCTGAAGTTCTAAACTGCGTTTTTAATGAACCCTCACAAATTAGAAAATATCTCTAAGTCTTGTACCATTTATGCATCCTACATATTGTCCTTCTTATTTCACTTAGTTTACATATTTCTGCTCACTAAAGTATAATAAGTGTTCTGTGTCTGGTTATATACTCCAAGTAGGTTAAAAAATAAAAGCTACTGTTTTGTGTGACTTAGCTTGCATTGGAAAGGGCTTTCATCTGGTAAAACTGCATCTTTAAAGAAAGTCCAGCCCTTGAATCCAGGCACTGGCATAAGTCAGAGACTGTGGTTAACAATTGTCTAGTTGCATCCCTTTACTGAATATAGCACTGGTGCTGGCTGTTGTTGTTTAGTGTCTTAAGTACCGTACTTAGCGTTACATGAGCCTATCCCATGTCCAGATCTGATTCTTGTGGCTAGTGAAGAATGCAGTAGTTTGTCTTCTGACTGCCTTGTGGAGGTCAATGCACATTACTCTAGCACTGTAAATCTTGTTTTGTGGGTCTTAATAGGAGAAAAATGGGCTGCTTTTGACAAAGATCTGACAGAAGCCAGGACAAATACTTACCTCAGAATTATGAACAGCAGATAGGATGCTGGGTCAAATACATGCTTATTAACTTACTTATTAACAACATAAAGCTCCACTGACAAATATGTTTTTGTTGGTTGTATCTCCTCTTGTTTTATATGTTAGTTCATTTCTAGCCATTTGATATTTGGCACATCTAAGTGAATGAAGACTCTGCACAGTCTGCCTGACAGCAACTAGTCCTAAACATGAAATAGACTAAAGCTATGATCTTTACTGGACCTTGTAAATTACTTCAGCTCTTATTCAAATGTTATGGTAGCAGTGAGAGGAACTCAAACTAGTAAAAGAGTTCAACTGTTTGGGGATACCTAGGATAGCACCCTCTCCTGTGAACCACTTGTGAAATCTTTAGTTAAGTCGATTAATCACAGACTAGGTGCTCTTTATAGGATTACAGATTGTTTAACACCTGAATCAAGAATGTTGCTTGCTGATAGTTTGTTGCTCCCATTTATGGACTACTTATGGTCTAGGATTCATTACAGCAGGAGAGGAGTGCTATCCAAGGTAAGGATGCTTTATTATTCTACCACTTCAAGCTTATTACCATGCAAGACTCAGCACAGCACCATGAATAAAAGGGCTGATGTGCTTTCTCTGGTTGACCAAGCCAAGTTCAGGAACTTGATTTTCTTCCTAAGACAACTCTGACCTGTATCCACCCAGTATCTAAAATATTTTTGCTTATTCAAGCAAGCCTAGAAGCACCAGGCCACAGATCAAATGATGTTTTAATATTTTGTATTTATTTATTTAGTTTTGTTTACCAGGT
This sequence comes from Neoceratodus forsteri, assembly GCA_016271365.2. Lineage (NCBI taxonomy): Eukaryota > Metazoa > Chordata > Ceratodontiformes > Ceratodontidae > Neoceratodus > Neoceratodus forsteri. Next base: position 443,911,681 of record CM028131.1, on the reverse strand, counting down.
AGGTGCTACGTAATGACTATTTTAGGCATGACCCAGGAGAATTACAGAGCAATTACAGAGGTGACAAACAGCAACAAAAATACAGAAGAAGATTCAAAACATAGTAACACACATCAGGGTTGCATCATGAAACTAGGGTACAATGTACAAAGCAGTTACATAAAAACAAAGTTACATTGTTTGGTACAGAGGGTTTGTACAAACATGATAAAAATATGTCCGGTTACAGTATAAGAAATTCAGTCAGCAGCAATTTATATACAGCTATTTACAAGTAGGGCACAACCAGCACATCAGGAGAGATAGCCAGCACGGCTTTTAGGAAACAAGTAAGACTGATAAATGCAAGTGGGAGGGCAGCAGGGGATTTGAAGTGAATATAGTTTGAGCTTGGAGTAGAGGTAATGCTCAGAGAGGGCTTATTTCAAGAAAAAGAGACGAGTAGCAAAGTTTGGGGAGGGAGGGAGGGTAACAGGGTGAGTGAGGAAAGTAGTAGCCCTATAGTATCTAGGCATTTGGCAGGTTAATCATGGCAGGGGAGGACATAGTGCTAAGGTGGTTTTAAAGCAGCAGCACTGGCTAGATGAGATGAGGTGACAGTGGAGTGCTTTTAAAGTCATCATGGAAAGATGCCAGGTGTACTTCAGGCAGGAGGAGTTCCATCGTTTGGGGCATAGAATGCAAAGGCACGAGCACCTTTGGTTGCTTTGTGCTTTGACACATTAGAAATGATTTTTCAATCGAGCACAAACCATAGTTGGAGGACTGGGAGTAAGTAGCCCTGCCAGTGATAAGGGGTCTGGGTTCTAACGATACTTTCAATTGTGGAGCAGAGGGTATGGAGTCTAATTGCACTGGGAGATAGCCAATTTATATCTGAGTATAAGAGGCTGTGGTGCTTCATTCTTTGTGAGGAGGAGGCAAACCTACATGTGTGTTGTATGTAACATCCCACCTATGAAAGTTAGATTTTGGCAAGGCAGCATATGTAGCTGACCCATAGGAAAGGGCTGGTAGGAGTTTACCCTGGCAATAGCCAATCTGGCTGAGGGGTTAGAGCATTGCTGGTCTGGTACGCAATGCCTAATTCAGAGTTGACAGAGTTGCAAGTGTTCTGTATGTGCAGCTAAAAGCTAAGGAATTGATCTAGAGTTACCAAGGTACTTGAAAGAGGTTGCAGAACTGACAGGAGAACCATCAAGGCAGGAGACTCTGAAGTCATGCTGTCACAATCTGAGCCTTGAGGGCATACCAAATAACAGGGACTGCATTTTGGCTTCATTAAGGAAAAGTTTGATGTCAGATAGCCAGTTCTCGTGTGTTGGAAGCCAAGGAGAGCCATTGATTGATGTAATTAATAGTTTTCGCACTGGTGTATAACACAATATCATCAACATAGAGAGGGAGGAGATTGAGGAGAGGTTGGAGGAGATATTATTGATAAATATTGAGAATAGAAGTGGTCCCAGGATGGAGCTCTGAGGGACTCCTGTGTTAACAGTCGCCTGATCAGAGTAGGTTGAACTGAACTTTACGACTTGAATTCTATTTGTCAGGTAACCACTGAACCAACTGATGACATTTGAGGTAAAGCCCATAGTCTTTAAGGTGGAGGGAGGAGAAGAAGAGTGGTCCACCAGATTGAAAGCTTTTGCTATGTTGATAAAAACTGCTCCAGTTAGGAGACCTGAGTCCATGGCAATGAGAGTGTCCGAGGTAAATTTGAGCAGGGCAGTGGTAGTGCTATGCTCTGAAAGCCATGCTGGGCATTAGATAGGAGGTCATGTCTAAGAAGAAAGTCAACCGTTTGTGAGGCTACCAATTTCTAAGATTTTGCTTAGAACTGATAGTATCGCTATAGGCCTGTAGTTAGATGGGTCTTTGTGATCACCTTTCTTGAAAACAGGTGTTACCCATAATCTTCCAAATGTCAGGAACAACTTTGACACATGGAAAGAGTAAAAATGTGGCCAAAGGGCTGCAATGAGAGGGGCAGCAAGTTTTAGTAGCCTGGGTTTGATACCTTCAGAGCCTGTGGCAGTACTATCCAAGACTGATCTGAGAAGTTGTATTACCTCCTTGCTAGTAACGGCCTTAAAGTGAAAGGAGGAGGTCACTGTCCCTTTGCAGTAATGAGCAGGGTGTCCTTTATCTGAGTGGCAGGGAAGGAGGAAGTAAACCTGGCAAAGTCAGTGAATTGTTTGTTAAACTAGTTGGTTTGGGGATTATTGCAGTGGGTACCATTCAGGATCATATCATTAGGAGTGGAGGTGAGAGGAACCCAGGAATTTTGTGATGTGGGACTAGAACTTTTTTGGGGTCACTCGAGGCATTGGTTAGCAGGATTTTACAGTGGAGCTTTTGCAGATCTTATTTCCTTTTTGCAAACATTTATTTGTTGCCTGTAAGTGCTGAAGTCACATTGTTGACCAGTGCACTTGAAATGGCTCAAACACTTATCTCTTTCTTTCAATTTAGTAAGTAAGCCCTTTTTAACCACCTGTGTTTCTCCTTTACTCGCCGAATTATAAGGGGAGTGAAAGTCTTGTAGAGGCAACAAAGTTTATAATGAATATGCTGAGGGCTGTCTGCACATCTCTAACATTGTAAAGACTGGTCCAGTTTGTTTTGAGATGTTGACAAGGAATTTTGGGTGGTCTCGTTGGCATCATTACAGAAGGAGATGAAATGTGGCTAAGCAAGGGGAGGTGCTGCAGACCCACAAATGCAAAAAACAGGGAAGTCGTCAGCAAGAGTGCGGCAGTGAGGATGTGCTCAGAATGGTTTGTTAGCACCCAGTTGATAGGGAGCTTGAATTTGAGCAAGAAGCCCTGGTGGATTCAGTGATTAGTAGGTGAAGGTTATGACCCTGTAGCTTTGCAAGCGATGTTGGCTGGTTCTTTCTTAGCCAATTTATGTTTAAGTCTTCCAAAATGAGCATTTCATTATTGCTGGACAGTAAGGATGCCTGGGTTAGCAGCTCCTCTAGACCAGAGAAGCCACTGTTTGAGGAGTTGTAGGCACAAATAATGTGCATTTTTTAGCTCAAGAGTAAGGAGGGCATGCAATGATTCACAGTGAGTCATAGAACCTGTATTTAGAGCCGAGAGGTGCAGGTGATCCTTGGAGTAGATGGTGACTCCACCTCCTTTTCTGGCAGATGGTCTATCTTTCCTGATAAGTCAGTAGGAGGAATCACACACTGTGAGTCAGAGATGGAGGGTTTAAGCCATGTTTCAGACAGGCACAATATGTCTGGTTTGTAGAGTGAGATCCAAGCCTTAAGTTTGGCAAAGTTGTGCTCAGACTTCTAATATAATGATGGGTGATGAGGGTCCCTTGGCACTGCTAAAGTGGATCTGAGTATAAGAGATGACAAGCAGGGCCTGGATTTGTTTCAGTATCCCCGATAGCAGGATAGCAAGGAGCATCAGGAACTATAGCTCCGTGGATGAAAGCTGTTTGAATTGAGCAGCAGAGGAGGCATTTCTTTCTATCATAAGTAATTATGTAGATAACACCCTTTTATGAATAGTGATGTAGGGTCATGTAAAGTGTCAGGGAGCTGGAGGAGACTGGAAGTAGAAATCAGCTGGAAGTAGCACGTGGTCATAGTGACCATAGCTACCTTTATAGCCACATTTTGAGTCTAAAATGAATAGCAGAGACAGCATGGTTAGGAGGATTAGGTACTTTAGGCTAGCCATGATGTATATATCCTTGAGGTTCAAGACTAAGAGCTCAGGGAGAAGCTGCAAATAGATATCAATTTGGTAATTAGAAGCCACAACAGTGGCTCAGAAAAGGTAGCTGAGAACAGACCCAGACTGAAGAAGCAACCGTTTTTAGTGTTGGGATCCCTTAGTGATAGAGAGCCCCTAGTGGTTGGAGACAATAAGGGACCAATGGAAAATCAGGCAGTTAGTCATCTGACTGTATAGTGCCTATATAAGAAAGGTCCACCCAAGGTGGGTGAGGAGCTAGCACAAGTAGCAGCCTGGGTTGAAGATCTTTAGCATATAAAGGAATTATTTGGTACAGTATAACAATTTTACAGTGCCTGTGCCATCCTGTAAATCCATTGGAAGTTTTAAAAACATGTGTTGTAAATTATTAATGCTGTCCTATTGTAATTGTTTGTAGATTGCGTTTTGTAAATTGTTTTGTGCTTCATGTGTTTTATTGTAGATTACTGGACAAATGTGAAAAAGGGCTGTTTGGGTCACTAAGGTTTTACAGTATAATAACTAAATGAAATTATATGACAAAGAATAGTACAGAATATATATTTATATAGTACCATTCATAAACTGCATGTCAAATTGCTTAACAAATTTATTTACACAATATGGCCTAGCTGAGATGCAACATCTCATTTCCAGTGAGTTTGCATAGCACATCTTGATGCCTCTCAGTACCATTGGTACTCTGATTTTTGATTTATGATTATGAACCTCTTGTGCAATTGTCATACTTGACTTGGTTACACTACCATACTAACATACTAAGATGCCAGCAGAGTAGGCCCAAAGGTCTATCTAGTCTGCTTCGAAGATCAGCGCCTGGTAGATGCATCCTTCACTGCCCTCCCTCGCCTCACCTCCTCCCCATTGGGTGTGTATCTCCAGGTTCGGCATTACTCAGTTTAATCTTCCCTTATACCTGTCCCACCTTCTTTGAAGCCCACCACCATTTTCAATTCCACAAATTTCCTGGCAGCGCATTCCACAACTCCACCACCCTCTCAGTGAAGTTACATCTCCTAGTCTCAGCCCTGAGCCTCCTCCTACCAACCTCAGGTAATGCCTCTGGTGGCCCTGCCTCCCAGCTGGAAAAATCCTATCAGGGCATGCCTATTTACCCCTTAAGGTATTTAAAGAACTCAATCCTATCCTCTCAGTCCCTCCTCTCCTCCAGGGAGTACAAGTTAAACTCTCCGAATCTCTCTTCATAGGTCTTTTCCCTAGCCCCTGACTCATCCTGGTCACCCTCCTCCTGGACCTTTCAAGGAGTGCAATGTCCTTGACCAAATGCGGTCCGTAAAACTGCACACAGTACTCAGGTGTGGTCTAACCAGGCAGTTATACAGAGGAGAATCACCTCCTGTTTCCTGGAAGTTATCCCTCTTGCAATGTACCCCAGCATTTTGTTTGCTTTGGCCGCCATCCTTCTGCCCTGTTCAGAGTTATTCCTTTTGGCATCCACCACTACCCTTAGATCCTTCTCCCCATCTGTAACCTGCAGTTTCTCCCTCCCAGAAAGTAATCTTGAACTGAGTTTCTAAGCCCCAAGTGGAGAACCCTACACTTCTAGTTAAACTTCAGTCCCCAGTTGTGAGACCACCCTCAGGGTCTACAGGTCCTCTTGAAGGGCCCTTCTGCCTTCCACCCCATCCAGCTTGGAGTCATTGGCAAAAAAAGCTCATCATATTCCTGAAACCTTCTGATGTCAGCGATGTAAGCATTAAACAGGAGTGGGCCTAGCACTGACCCTTTGGAACCCCCTCTGATGGCCCTTCTAGGAGGAGACCACCCCTCAACCATCACCCTCTGCCACCGCCCAGTTAGCCAGTTTTCTATCCACCTAACCATCTTTTACCCACCCCATTCCTTCCAACTGGTCCCTCAGCCTGGGGTGTGGCACCAAGTCAAATGCCTTGCTGAAGTCTAGAAGAGGACATCCACCGGCCTACCCGGTCCAGTGCCTTAGTCACCCAATCATAGAACTCCACAAGGTTACTCTGACATGATCTGCTGTGCACAAAGTCATGCTGGTGATTATCCAAATGGCCCCTGCCCCGAGGAACTCATCCAGCCTCTCTTTCAATATGTCTTCCATCATTTTTCCACAGCTGATATCAGGCTGACAGGCATGTAATTGCCTGGCTTCTCCCGTGGGCCACCTTTGTGTATGGACATGATGTGGGCCATCCTCCAGTCCTGAGGCATACACCCCATCCATATTGAGGAGCTAAGGAGGTTCACCAGGGAAGAGCCGTACATCCACCATTTCCTTTATCACCCTGGGATGCAGGTCATTTGGACCCAGTGCCTTATCTGTTTTGAAGGACCTGAGGGCATCCCATACCCTGCCAGCAGGAATTTCCCCATCTGTTACCTTCCTTCTTGAAAACTGACCTCCCTCCCCATGAGGTTGCCCCTTCCTCATCTCTAACCCCTCTCCCCGTGAGGAGCTGTCCCACCATCGCCTCAGTGTAGACTGGAGGCAAAGTAATCATTTAGTACCTCCGCCTGCTCCCCAGCCTCCTCAGCCTACTCCTTCCGGTCCTCAACCTGCTAATCTCCCCTTCACTTTCCTCCCTTTCCGTAATATACCTAAAGAACCTTTTATTGTCTCCCCAGTCCTGAGCCAGCTTCTGCTCCCTAGCCTTAGCCAATCTCACCTCCTGGTCACCCTTTTGGATAGGATATCATAGTCCTCCTTGTCCCTAACCCCTCGTATTCCTTGTATCGTCTGTAATCCCCCCTCTCCCTTACCACTTCCTGTACCTCCTTAGTCCACCAGCATGGTTTCCGGGCACCCCAGCCTTGTGTCTGACCTTAGTGCAGGCCCTAGTAGCTTTCAGAAGCCCTCTTTTAATAACTTCCTATCTGCTGTCTGTGTTCATGCCCAGACAGATCCCCTATAATGCTCCTGAGGATCCCTCCATACCCTTGAAGTCTGCTCCTCTGAAGTCGATTGCTCCTGTTTTAGTACAAATTTCTCCCTCAGGTTCAGGGAGAACCAGACTGAGGCATGATCACTCCCTACCAGAGGGTCCCTGACCTTGAGGTTTCTAACCAGGTCACAGTCCGATCAGAGGACCACATCCAAGATACGACTGTCCATTGTTGGATCCATCACCAGTTGGGACAGGAATGCATCCTGGAAGATGTCCAGCAGGTGCTGCTCCTTGGTTGATGTGGATGGCATGGTTCCCCAATCTGCCCCCGGTAAGTTAAGGTCCTCCAGCACCACCGTTCTTCCTTCCCCTGACCACAATGCTCCCTGAGATTCTCCACCAAGCCTTCCTCCAGATCATCTGCTTGCAAGGGCAGCCTATATACCACCCAACTGCACCTTTACCCCCAGGTATTTGCAGTAAGGTGACCCATACTGCCTCAACTTGTCCCTCGCTCCCTCCACCCTGCATACATCAATGCCATTCCTAATGATGAATGCAACCCCTTCCCTACCCACAGCTCTCTGTCCTTCCTGTACACTGAGTACCCCTCCAGGTTGAGGTCCCAGTCATGCCTCAGCGTGGCCCACATTTCTGTAACTGCCACTCGTTCACCTCCCTTCAGTCAGAAAGGCCTGCAACTCAGGCATCTTATTGCTCATGCTCCTGGCATTCATCAGGACCACTCTCCATCCCTTCCCTTGCCCTCACCTGCCCCTCAGCCCCTGCCCCCCTCCTGCTTGCCTGTCCCCACCCGCTGTCACACAGTCTGATGCTCTCACTGGGCACCCCTGTCTACCCCTTGGGAGGTGCACCTTGGCCTCCAGCCCCAACTCCCCTCACAAGTTTAAACCCCATCTAGACTCAATGAATTCTGACAATTTCAGCTTTAGAATCTCTTTCCTCCCAAATTCAGATGGAGCCTGTCCCTCAGCATATAGCCCCTTGTCTTCCCAAGTTGCTCCCCAGTCCCCACTAACCCATACCCATTCGTCTCACACCACGATCTCAGCCATTCATTAACATCTCTGATTTTCTGTTTGTTACCCACACTGGCTCTATGCAGGTAGAAGCTCAGAAAAGGAGACTGAGCACCCCACAGCTTGACACACCTAGCTAACTCGGGAACCTTACCTGGATCTCAAGCACACTGCTCCCCTCTATGTCATTCATGCCCAGGTGAACTAAGATATCAGGGGACCCTCCACAGTCCTTCACTAGGGTGTAAACTAGGTGCTTTGCCTTGTGCATAGTCAGGCCAGATATACTCTTGACCTTGATGGTGCAGCCCTCCACCCTCCTTCCCACCTACTACCCCTTATCATGGAATCCCCAGCAGGAGCACCCTGACATCCTCCTTATCCTTTGACCCCTCCCTTCATCATGTGTGCCCTCTCTCTCACTACCACTTCCTTTCTTCTGGCCCTCCAACTATTTTCTTCCTCCAGACTGTCATACTTTCCCTTTTTTCAGTTCTGCCTCCTGTCTGCCCTGTCCCCATCCAGTCACCGCCTCCATAGCTCCATCCAGGTCTACCTCCTTCCCTCCACCCTGCACTTGTTGTCCCTCTATCACCACAGGTTCCCCTGGTGCTACCTCACCTTGACCTGTTCTCCTACTTACCTCTGTGCTGGGTCCCTGCTGTCCCTTTCCCCAGGCATCTTGCTCCTCCTTACCACCTCCTCATCTTTCCTTGCCTGATGCTCCCAGCCCACAGATCTGCCACTGGCGCTAACCCCAGCTCCTTCCTTAGTCCCAAAGCCATCCCTCCCTCCCCTTCCTCCCTTCCCTCATCATTAACCCTCCTTCCACTGCCTGCTGCATAACCCTTCCTTCCATTGCTGACTGCTTCCCCTTGGTCTGTAAGGGCCTCTTCTCCCTGGAGTTCCCAAAGTGAATACCTGTTTGAGACCAGAATCCCTTCAATTTTCTGCAGACCAGAGCTGCCCTCATGTGAAGTGAGTCCCTTGCCATGGATCTAGGTTCCCTGCTGCCCAGCTGCCTGTAGCTCCCACCCATTTCCCTCCACTGCCCTTACTGCCAGCAGTCCCCCAAATTCCTTCCCATAATCTGCCCCAGGTCAGTCATCCTAAGCATGGATTCTGTTGGCCTCCTTCCTAAATGCCCACATTTGCAGCCCCTCCCTCCCTCTTCCTGTGGCTCCTTCACTCTGTCCTCCACCATTCTGTCCCCTGCACAGTCCCCTGGCCCTTTTACCTGTGTCTACCCTCAGGGTCGGTCCACTCTAGAATCAGTTCTGTGGCCCCCCATCCTTCTGTCTCTCTCACTCCCTCTACCACCACATTTGGTGACACTCTCCCAACCCCAGATTCAAGCCTCCATGTCCTTGTGTCCCTACCTCCTCCCAACTGTGGGACTCACTCCCACCACAAGATTCATTTCTCCCTGTCCTTATAGTCATACCCTTCACCCAACTGTCCAGGGCACACCAGAGTCTGTGCAGTTCCGCCTCCAAGCCCATTAACCTAGCACAAATAGGACAGTGCCCTAACCCACAGGGTACTCATGGCCATTGCAACTCCATAGCCACTGCAACCCACCAACCTTGTCTTTCCCAACCTATACTTGACCAATCCTTCCCCATCCAATCATGACCCATCTCAGCCCAGGTCCTCTGCCAGGTACCCTAAATCACTTCCCCCCACCCTATACCAATTACCCAGGCTTTCCACCAACTGCTTCCAGCCATCCGCCACTGCGTCCCTGGTGATTTTGCCAACCCCTACCTCCTATTGTACTGCTATGCTATGTGATCAACCAAGGCCAGCCAAGGAGTGTAAATGTGCTGCTTGCCTGGCTACTCAGATGCCCACTCAGAACCCCAAAGCATCACCCTGCCCCTAACCAGAACCCCTACTCATCAATTTCAAGTCTCCCACCCTGCAAAGAAGGCAACACAATGACCATAGCCTTGGCATCAACAATCCCCATCCTGCACTAATAAAGTGCCCAAACACAATGCCCATAGCCTTAGTAGTGCAAGCCCCCAACCAAACAATGAGGCCAATTAGCCTTGAAAGGTTATGCCCAAACCCAGCACCTGCAGCCCTAGAAACAACAAGCCCCCATCTCTTCAATATACAGACAAGTGGCAGTTAACCATAACAGGTTCAAACAACATTTGCATCAAAGCATAAAAGCACAAAACCAACTTTCAAAACCCGGCAATCTGCAGCAGATAATTAGTTTAGGGATTGCAATTTTTAGAAGCTAATAATTGAAGATTCCCAAAGTTTTTTAAGTCAAAGGCAGTCTGCAATTAGGGATTGCAATTTTAGAAGTTAATAATTGAAGGTTCCCAAAGATTTGAAAGTCAAAGGCCATCTGCAGACAGATAGTTTAAGTATTGCAATTTTGAAAAGTTACTAGTGGAAGAATCCCAAGGTCATAAATGTTCTAAGAAAAAGCCATTTTATTTATCAGGGTGCTGCCCTTCTGTGGATCCTGTAGTTCAACTCTCTCTCATTCCAGTGATTGCCCCTTTTCTGATAATTTTAGTACAGGTCCTCAAGCAAACCATGGGTCTCAGACTGTAAGCTCCCCCACTTCCACATTTAATAATGATTGGGATTGGGGAGGGTGGGTAGAATGAAAATCCTTCCTCCTACTTCTTCTCAACAGACCTTATTGGCTGGCGGTCCTCCTCTCAATTCTGAAGCACCACACCATCAGGGCCCCAGACTGTGCACCCTCTCCAGCCAAAGGGCCTCCACTGTGGCTGCTCGCTGCTCCTCACAGGGCTGCCGACTGCAAGCCCTCTGCTGTGGTCAACTAGCCACTCCTCCCACAAGTGTACAGCTTCTTTGCAAGATCTCAAGGCATTCCAATCTCATAGATTATGGCATTGGAGTTCCTAGCAGAGACTATTCCCCAACTGTAAAGCATATAGGTTTTAACAAGGAACCAGGGCTGCATTTTAGTGATAATGGAGTTTGCCCTTTAAGGGCAGACCAGGTTGTCCTGGTACACCTTCCCTTCTTCATTAGGATGGTTGTGCTCAGGAGGGAGGGGAAGGAAGGAGGGCTAGAGGTTAGAACAATGGGCAAGCAACAGGAAGGGAGGGGCAAGTGGAGGTACATAATGGACAGCACAGAGGTGCTTCAGCCACTTTTGCTGGAGTTTTTATTCTACACTCAACTGCAGCATGTTGGATTGGCATATTGATTGAGGTTTGTTTACCAGGAGAGAAAGGTAAGGAAGCTAACAACTAATTTGGTGGAGGATAATTGAAGTTGGTTTAAAAAAAAAAAATATATAATATATTTTATAAATATAGTTGGGGCAGAATGACATATAAGATATATGATAAAAGACAGAGAGAAGCAGGTGTTTAATAACCAATAGGATGCTGAGTAAAAAAAAAGGAGCTGATGTGGTTTATGGCTGTTTAAAATGTCCAATTCATCTGTTTTGGTTTGAGGGTAATGATAGTAGCGCTTGGTTTCAAGGGGCTGGCAGGCATATTGGGGTTATAAGGCAAGGATTTATCTTGGCAAAGGTTATGGAGATGCAAGGTATAGAGATGGTTAGTCGCGATAGAAATCATGAGGTGCTGGACAGCTGAAAAAGTGATTGTTTCTGGAGCCAGTTTTAGGTTGCAGCAGACCATGCGTCCCCCTGGTGGCGGGGCTTAGCCACATGTAAGTTGTGGTGATAAGGTTGTGTAGGTGGTTTTCTGAGATTTTGTGGTGAGGCACGTGCTACAGCAATGTAGTAAAAAGCCAAGTATTGGTAACTGCTGCAGAGGTTAAAGTGGTAGCAATGGAGCCGAGTAATGAAGGGGGTAAGCCTAGGGAGCGAGGGCTCATGATGCTCTGAGGTATGGTAGGCCTGGAAGAGGCCCCGAATCAGAGTGGGGAGAAAGGAGCAGGAGCATGAACCGGCGACCACGCCGGCGTGATGTCACATGCTGCGCAATGGTCACGAGGATGGGGATGGGAAGGAAAGGAGCAGTGGGGGTAGGAGAGGCCAAAGGCAAGTGAGGTGGGTGTGTTTCACAGGGGGAGCCTGGGCTTGCAATGGACAAGGAGATCGCTAATGTGCACGTGATGCCAGCTGGGTCGTGGGGAGAAGTGGACACTACCCCACCCTAAGGGAACCTCGTGGCTGCCTCCCGCTTGTTTGTTTTTGTGGGGAGAGCAAACCCCTCAAAGAAAATTTTATTCTAGCCTGGCATACGCCCACGAGGGAGGTAATTCATTGTGGGGCCTTGTATGTTATCAGCCCGTTGGATGGCAGTGGAGAAGCAGGGGATGCAGGGGGCATACAGATAGGGAAGGGGCACACAAAAAAAGGCAATACTGAGAAGCAGCGGTTTAAAAATGTATATATAAAAAGAAGTCAAGGAACGCTAATGGGGCCAGTGGAGAGGCTCGGGGGCAACGGCGCCCATGTGGCATGGTGCCACATGCCAAGAGGCGTGGTAGGGAACAGGCAACTGGACGTTGTTGCCCATTGGAAGGTGAAACCCTATATATAAAAAACCCAAAAACCAACAATCTTGGTTGTTCAAGAATACCGGGTGGGAGGGCATGTGGACACCAAAGGGCAAGCGGCAGGATGGAGGCCTGTTACTGGGGCCCTGACTGGGCATGCTGGTGCATGGCAGAAGGGACAGAGGAAGGCATAAAAAAAAATAATATATGTATATAATAAATCTTGTTCTCTTCCTGTAGTTGTCTTCACAGAGGAAGGGCGTGGACATGGCACCAAAGAAAGCAGGCCATCAAAGGAAGGCGCTTACAGGGCTATAATTGAATTGGTGGAAAAGACAACAGAATGTGGGAACTGGTGGAAGGGAGGAGCAAGGAGACCTGGGGAGAAAGCGGAAAGCCGGCCCTGGAAGGGGCAGAGAAACAACCAGCGAAGGGCCACACAGCCCTAGGGTACCACAGCTGGCAGTGGGACCCATCAGGGTGGCTGATCCAGTACCTCTGCAGCCTATAGACACGGTAGCGCCAGTACCTCCCCGATCAAGGTGGGATCTCCCTTGGTGAACCCAGACCAGATCCCCAGAACGCAGTGTTCCTGCACAAACCATAGTAGTTTACCCTCCTCCTCAACTGCAGGGAGGAAAAATGGGACACTTGGAAGGCAGCCAGCCACGGCCTGGACAAGGTTACAGGTAACATACCCAGCACAGTGGGGACAGTATAAAGGAATATATAGGTCAAATTGTGTCAGCGCTGGGAACAGGAGGGTTAGGGCAGATGGAATCAGCTCTGGCAGAGATTAGGATGGAGAAGAGGTGCCAGAAAGAAATGAAGGGAGTACAGAGAAGAAGGAAAAGGTACAAGGGAGATAGTGCGCCTGTGATGAGGATAGGTGAGCATGTTCCACTGGCCAAAAGAAAAATATGGAAAGGGAGTATGTGGATATATTCACCTTGGTGAGCCAGGAAGTGGCAGCAAAGTATGAGAAAGCTGAGAACATAGGTAAGAGTGAAATGGCAGTGGCAATAGTGTTTTAGGAAAAAGGAGGAGGACAAGTTCACAAAAGGAAGACTTGGGATGGGTGGTTCGTGGGTTTTGCCACTTTCTCAGCCATTGTCCTGGAAAAGAGGCCGGACTGAGCATCCCGCTCATCACTTATTCCTTGATAATAAGGAGGCAAAAGCAAAGGGGGTGGGGTGGTTATACTAGGATTAATTTTTCGACAGAGAATGGCACATTCAGGGATGTAAGATGGGACATGAAGCAGCTAGACTTATGGACAGATTATGTAAACAGATCAGTCGGCGCGAAGAGAATGGGGAGGAAAGAGCGTGCCCAGAGATGCTGCTGGGCTTACAACAGAGCTTTTGCTCATGGCCTCAATGTCATTTTCAGCATGCTTGTTCAAAATGTGGGGAGGGCACCGGCAAGCAGATTTAGGATGACATGGGCCTAAGGGGCACAGAGACATGGGGGTCAAGTGTCAGGTCAACAGTTCTTTCAAGAAGGGCAGGGGTTTAAGGGCAGACATGGAATAGGGGAGGGAGGGAGGGGCCGGGAGAAGTAATGGGTGGAATGACAGGAGCAGTTTGGGGTAACTAGAACCCCCATCAACTTGGAGGCATGGACAGCCTGTTTGGACAGATATCCAAACAAAAGATGGGGATATGATTATAAAAGGTTTTAGCATGGGGTTTTCACTGCAGTGTGGGGGCCCAGACAAGCGAGAGAGGCGAGCAACCTGGGGTCGGTTAAAGGAAGGGAAGAAATGTTGAGATAGAAGATAGAGAAAGAAAAGGCAGCAGGGAGAGTAGAGGCCCATTTGACACTCCTCCATTGTGAGACATGCAGATTTCACCATTGGGTTTGGTACCCAAGAAACAAGAGAGTAAGGGTAATTCACCACCTGTCCTATCCAGAAGGGATTAGTGAATGATTTCATCGGGAGGAGCATAGTAAAGTGACATATGCTCGACACTAGAGGATGCAGTCTGGATAATCCGGGCTACTGAGGACACATGGATGGCAAAGATGGATATTGAATCCGCTTTCAGACTGCTGCTGGTTAGGAGAGAAGACTGGGATCTATTGGGTTTTAGGATTGGGGCAGTATTATTCGACAAAGCCATGCCGATGGGATGTTCCATAGCATCGCAACATTCAAAGCATTCAGCACATGCTTGCAATGGATATTTCAGGAAAAATGGTTATAGAATGGTCATTCATTATCTGGATGATTTTCTTTTCATTGGGAAGGGAGAAGAGAGACACAGAGGATGCTGGGCAAGTTTCAGGAATTATGCAGGGAGCTAGGGTTCCACTGGTACCAGAAAAATGGAAGGGCTCAGCAGGGTGATGGAGTTCCTGGGGATTGAAATAGATGCCCCAAAAGAAATATTCAGGCTGCCGGACAAAAAGTGAGGAAACTGAAGGAACTGATCCAAGTACACACCAGCAGGAGAAGGGTACAACTAAAACAAGTGCAACAAGTACTGGGGAACCTGAACTGCCTGCAGGGCCATTGGACCAGGAAGGGCATTTACAAAGAGGTTAGCTAGGGCTACAGCAGGGGTCACCAGACCACATCACTGGGTGGATATAATAAAGGTGTCAGGGAGGATTTTAAAATATGGGAGGAATTCCTTAGGGAGTATAACGGCTGCTCCTTCTGGCAAGAGGTGGGTGTACAACACAGACCTCGACCTCTGCACAGATGCTGCTGGGGGACTAGGCATGGGGGTTAGCTGAGGGCAAGTGGTTTGCAGAACCATGGCCTGCTAGCTGGGTGAGGATGGCAAAGTGAGAGATATACATTGTTGGAGACATGCCATATGGGCATGTCCCTGGTCTGGGGAGGAATTACGGGATCAGAAAGTGACATTTGGTGTGACAATAGAGCAGTAGTGGAGGTCCTAAACAACAGGGTAGCCAGGTCAAAACAGTCATGCAAGTATTGAGACATTTAGTGTTAAGAGCTTTGCAGCTGAACATGTCATTCAGAGCAAAACACATAGAAGGGTGCACAATACCTGTCTGACAGCCTTTCCCATCTGCAGCTGGACCATTTTGGAAGCTAGCACCAGCAGCGGAGGAGCAAAAACACCCATACCAGCGAACATCTGGGACGTTGGCAAGAAGGAGCAGAACTGTTGTTTCACAGCTCATGGGCACCTCGGACTCTGAGGGTCAACGATGGGGCCTGGCTAGTGTTTCAAACATTCAGGGCAGCACACCAGATGGAGGTAAGTAGGCCACTCACAGAGGAGCAGTTGGGAATGTTCACCATGGAGCAGTGGCAAAAGGACAGCCCACACCACAATGGGAGTCTACTTGGTGGGGATTAGTGTTATCTGCAGTCTAAAAGGGTGGAAGGACCTGACAAAATCATTGTTCATCAGAAGAATGATGCAGGGATGGAGCAGGTGGAAGAAGGGCCAGTAGACAATAGGAGGCCAATGGGGAGCAGTGGCTAGCAAAACTAAGGACGTGCTCCGGCAATATGCAGATCAAAGTCCGAGGCCCAGCTATTCCACACAATTTATATTGTAATGTTTGCAGGGCCATGAGAGTGAGTGAGTGGTAGGCCATGGAAAGAAGACAAGGAAGGGTGATTAGAATAGGAAGATATAAGCTGGAGGTTGAAGAGATATGGGTCAAGATCAAGAGGTCAAAAACTGAACAAAGGGGACAGGGTTGCATAGTGACACTGAAGGGGCAGGTAGAGGTGCAGTATGCCCAGTGCAGGCTCTGTGGGCTTTGCACAGAGCATGGGACCCAGACAGGAGATTATTCATGCATGGTGATGAAAGAAGGGTCACCGGCTATCAAGTCACAGCATTACTCAAAAAGGGCATGCAATTCATGGGAGAGGACCCGGCTAATTATTCATCCCATTCCTTGTGGATTGGGGCTGCATCACAGTGGGCAGCAGGGGAAAAACTGTGAATGATATTTTGGAAAAGGACGTTGGTGGTCCGCCATTTATAAGAGATACATTCGAGCACTGAAGTAAAAAGTACGTATTGCTCTTGTTTTCATTTACAGATCTTGGGGGCAAAGAGGGTGACGTGGGGAGGGCAAGGGAGAGGATACTATGGTGATGACACTAATAACATGTATAAGTTCATTAATTTTGCTTGACTCCCATAGGAAGAGGGAGGACCACGGAAGTCTGGATCTGCGGCCATTCCTATATTTATTGGGCAGGAAAGAGAGCAGAGAAGAAGGCTGTGGAAAAGCAGCTGTACCAGGATGTGAAGCAGTGTAGGTTGATCTGGCATGGCATCCAGAGGATGAGATGGCACAGCTGCTTCCCACCTTGAAGGAACTCAGGGGTGGTGACCCAGTCCAGTTTTAATTATTATACATTTAGGGGCAACGACCTTGCTGGCAAGCCATGGGTAGACACATATTTGTAGATAAAAGGGACCTAGGAGCAATACTACAGTGGTGGCCTCTGGTATGCCTCGCCTGGTCAGAAATGATACCAAGGAGGGTGTGAGGCAGGAACACAGCCATAGAGCTGTGGAGAAGGCCAGGAGAAAGATGAACAGAAGGGTTGGGACATTGGTAAGGCAGATGGGAGGACAGGTAATACTGTGGGGTGTAGAAGAATGGGTAGAAGATTTCTACAGGTCTGATGGGGTGCGTCAGACCTAATATGACATGTTCAATACAGAAACAATGGGTTTATAGAAGCATGGAGGAACATGCAAGAAGCGGAAAAAAATAGAAAAGAAAGAGATGGAGTAAAAGGAGCTTCCTGAGGTAAGGGAGAATAATACCTAGTGTGGGGAAAGCCAGTCATCCAACGCAAGCTGGAGACTGGCTAATGGGGAAAGAGGGGAGGGGAGAGAAAAGGAATAACAAGAAGAGGAAGAAGATGAAGGAGAAAGTGGTCTCGGTGTTCAACGTTACCTAATGGAAAAGGAAGAGGGCACAGGTTTTCACCTGGGGGAGAAAAGAGGAAGAAAGAGGATGATCAGAGATTGATATATGGATGGAAATAAATGAATTTCTGAGAAATATGATAATAAAGAAATGAATAAAGGAATATGGAATTATGATGTATAAATAAATTAATTGCTGATCTGAGCACAACAACAAACAATGGTCTCTGTCTTTTGTGAGGGAAAAGGGAATCCGGGACCATGGGTTTGCCTTTAAGGGGCAGACCAGGTTGTCCTGGTGCACCTTCCTTTCTTCATTAGGATGGTTGTGCTCAGGAGGATAGGGAAGGAAGGAGAGGCTAAGGGTTAGAACAATGGGCAGGCAACAGGAAGCGGAGGGCAAGCGGAGGTACATAATGGACAGCACAGAAGGGCATCAGCCACTTTTGCTGGAGTTTTGATCCTCCACCCACCCTGCAAGGCAGAGCAAGAGGAAGACAGTTAAGATGGGACTGTATGGTGGGTCTGTCAAGGTGGATGACAGATGCATCCGGTTGGACAGTTTGGACTGCCAAGGTGGATGGCAGATGATAATATGGGTATGGACTGCCAAAGGTGGATGGCAGGGAAAAGGGGGATAAGAGGGAGGGAAGGAGGAGGGGGGAAAGGAAAAACACAAGAAGAGGAAGAAGATGAAGGAGGAAGCGGTCTCAGTTTTCACCGTTACCTAATGGAAAAGAGAAGAAGAAGGCATCCAGGTTTTCATCTGGGGAGAAAAGAGGAAGAAGAGGATGATCAGAGATTGATATATGGATGGAAATAAATGAATTTCTGAGAAATATGATAATAAGAAATGATAAAAGGAATATGGAATTATGATGTATAAATAAATTGTCAATCTGAGCACAACGACAAACAATGGTCTCTGTCTTTTGTGAGGAAAAGGTGGGAATCCGAGACAAAGGCAAACAAACATCCTGTTACTGAAATAGGTTATAGCTCTTGGCTAGCAGGTGCTTTATCACAGTCTCTGAGCCCTGAGCTGGGAATAGAGAAGACAGGTGTTCACTCTGAAAAATCTGCACCTATCTGAACAACTGTTGTATCTGCATCTGACAGATGTCATCCTGAAAATTATGCTTATGAATGGGATTCAAATTCAAAGGATCAAATTTCACTTTTTCTAATGTTTGCACTGTTACTCAGGTGAGGCAGCATTGCTTTAGAATTATTAGCATGAGGGTTTGAAATGGGGATAGTTTAGTTCCCTAAACCTATGCACAGCCAGAATGGTTAAGCAGAACAAAACAAAAGCATAACATTAAATGCAAGCTGAAAATATCAAATAGAATTATTGTTTTGACCATAGGTGGTCTTCAGAAATTATCTATAAAGAGTAAATTGAACAAAGTTACTGCAGCGATGAGAAGAGGAGGAAATATATACTGTAGGTGGGAAGGAAAATGGGTGGATAGATCTGCCTCCATGCTGTTTGAAGGAAGTGAGCAAGGAAAGAGGAGGAATAGGCCCCTATGGTTCTTTAAGGAGGTGGCAAAGGCAGTGAAGGAGAAGAAAACAGCACTGGATGGAAATGAGAATTTATAAAGGACTCAGCAGTGGTTATAGCCCCAGTGCTAACAAAATTTTCAATTGGAGTTTAACAGAGTGCTACTTCCTAGTCTATGGAAATTAGCCACAATAATACCCTTACATCAAAGTGGACAGAAACAGACACTGCAAATTATAGATCAATAGCTTTACTGCCTATCATTTCCAAAATTCTGGAAGCTATGGTCCAGGAGCAATGACGAGATTACCTCAATCAGTATTCATTAATATCTAAATACCAGTCTGGATTTAATCATGGATACTCCATGGGCACTGCACTCACCGATCTAATCGACAGGATAGCTACTGCTTTAAATGCTGGCTGGGAGGTGGGTGCAGTGTTCATAACTTATCCAAAGCATTTGACATGGAAGATCACCAAATCATGAAAAGACAGGCTCTTGGAAATAGGGATAGCAGAGGATACCTCACAATGGCTCAAGTCTTACTTAAGTGAAAGATTCCAACAGGTTATGGTAAGTGATACATTGTCTAAGAAAAAACTAATAAATAGGGAGTCCACAGGGATAAATGTGAGGGCCTACCCTGTTCTAGTGTACGCCAACCAGGTTGCATGGCACATAAAGAAAACAGATTGTGACTGTAATGAATGACACAGTGCTACTAGTGACAGGCAGCACTTTACAAGAAATGGAAAGTCACCTTCAAAATTACTTTGATGAGCTGTGTGCCTGGTTCACAGTCTCAAATTGGTCCTGAGTGGGAAAAGTTGTAGACTATGGTATTCAGTCAATAACCAAAGACAAGAAGAACATAGAAATTAGTATAAAAACAAGGGATGGCGAGATATTAGCTCAGGTTAATATGTATAAATACTTGGGCATATGGGTAGAACAACTTTGACCCTTGAATATCATATTAACGGCATGATTACAAAAGCAGATTCAAGGCTGGAGGCTTTTAGAAGAACAAGATACTGTCTAAATTATAGGATGAGAGAGTCAGTTGTAAACCAACTTTTAATACCTATAATTGATTATGAAGAACATATATACAGCTTAGCAAATAAAACAAACTTGATAAAGGTAGACAGGCTCTACAACAGGATGGTGAGGTTTGTCTTGAAATGTAACTTACAACCCATCATTGTAATATATACACTAATTTAAATTGGTTAGACTTAGATAATAAAGAAACTAAAATGGTTATGTTTGATATACAAAACACTAAAAACAGAAAAACCAGGTTACTTGATTGAAAAGTTAGACAAACGAGAAAATAAATATTACTTGAGAAATAAAAATGAATATAATTTTATAACCCAAAAGATAAATAAATATGGAAACATGACCTTCTTAAATAATGTTGCTAAATTTTGGCATAATATATGAAATGAAGAACTAAGAAAATGTACTAAAATATTTCATGCCAATTTGAAAAATGATCTGAAACTAGAGCGTAGATGTTACTGTAATGGTTAATTGCCAATTGGTTGAATATCTTGAAGCTGAGGGTCTTGCTCTATGGGCAGCATGGCTTCAAGCTTCATAGCACTGATACTGCACTGGCACATTTCACAAACCATACTTTAAGATAAATGGATGCTGGACTATTGACAGGTGTAGTATTTATTGACTTATCAAGCTTTCAATTTAGTTAACCATGCCATGCTACTCCGGATACTGAAGAGCCTCAGGCTTTCTGAGGTATCTTGTGACTGGTTTTATAGTTATTTAACTGCCCGACCAGTAAGGGTACAACTTGGGGTGTGGAGTCGATATTGGTGGAGCTTCAACATGGGGTTCCACAGGGGTCCATATTGGGGCCCTGTTGTTCTCCATGTCCATAGACCCCATTGTCAAGGTTTCAACTAATTCTAGAACATTGTATGCTGTGATACAATTTTGTTTTCTAGCTCTACTAATATAAGTGACATGAATGTCACTTTAAATCAAAGATTTTTCTGCTCTGAATGGGTGGCTGTTGGGCCGTTCTTTATTGTTAAATTCTAAAAAAACTGTATGCATTTTATTTGGTTCTTTACCTAAATTACGTAATGCTGAATCCTTAGTAATTAGTGATCTAGCTGGTAATATTATACAACAGGCAATGGAAACTAAATATTTAGGAATAACACTTGATCCATGTTTGACTTACTTAGTACATATCAGGAAAGTGGTAAAGTCTGTAAATCAAAAATTGTTGCCTTATATCAAATTAAGGATTGTTTAAATAGGGAGGCTAGAGATGATATCTAAGAGTGTTTTATTGTCAACTTTATATTACAATTCTTTTTGTTTATGAAACTTGCACAGAGACTTGGAATTAGTATATAGATCCTTTAATTCCATCTGCGATTTATCTTGGTTAAACCATTTAGAATGCTTCATTGTGTTCTTTACAATGATCTTTGTTGCTTCCTCCTGAGTTGATATATTCTTATAACTTGGGTTGTTTGACTAATAATATATTGATCCGAGGTTGTAAATCTCCATTGTATGGTTTGATAAATGTAAGGAATGATGTTAGGTTAATGCATTCATCAAATGTGCAACGATTATTTATTCCTAGATCTGTTACCAATATGGGTGAGAGAGCTTTTCCTCACAATGTCTGATTTTTGGAATATACTGCCTATTGATTTGATCTTTATTCACAGTCACGAACATTTAAAAAGCTTTGCTTCATTACTTGCAACTTTCTGCTGTGTGTAACTCTTTTTAGGTACTATTTTTGTACTATTTTTACTATACTGTATCATTGTTATCAATGTATTTTGGTAATGTTTGTAACTGTATGACATCTCAGCTTCTTGTGTATGAAGCTCTGGGTTGATCCTGAAAGGGCCTTGGCCCAGTGATCTTACCGGTAAACAAAGTGAATTGAATTGATTGATTGAGTAAAACATAAGAAAGGGCAAAATCAACTCCATATTCCATTCTAGATTCACTCCCGTTACCCAATAGTTACAACATTTACAAGGGATAAATCCGTAAAAACAAACAAACAAACAAAAAACAACAACCCAGCAATAGATAGGAAACTGAGGTGGATAACTGGGGAGCCCATAAAAGTTTATTTTATTGAAACATATTTTGCTGAATTGTATGATGTCCATTTGATGTGGTGCAATGGTTTATTGTTTATGTAGTTGTAACAGTTTATTGTCTATGCATTTATTTTTAAAAATGGTATACATAAAATGTTTTAAACAAGATTTGTGCAATGTTATGTAAACAGGACTACCTTGAAAACAGGACTGCAGTCCTAAAGGTTGCATTCCATCTTTCTGTACAAAAATAAAGATTTTTACTACTACTACTAAGGTGGGAGCTATTGCTGGCAAAACAAAGAAGCAGAAAAGAAGATGAAGCCACTAAAGCAAGTTCCAACAGAGAGAGATAACTAAGTTGGTAAAAAAAAAAGACCTTCTTCTGGTAGGTACTCGAAAAGAGAGGAAGACAAGGGTAGGATAGCAAGAATTGGGAGGGCAGGGGGAAGCTGCATGGAGGAAGATCAAGAGAAAGTGGAAATACTGAACAATTTCTTCTGCTCAGTCTTCATGGTAGAGGAAGGGGATGGACCCACATGCTGCAGGGATGGGGGTAAGCCATTCTTGGTGGAGAGGGTCCAGAAGGATTGGAAGCCTTAAATGACAATAAGGTGATGGGGCCAGATGAGATTCATCCAAGGGTCCAAGGAACTGAGTACGGTGCTGGCCAACCCTCTGTCAGTGCTTTCAGCACCTCAGTGGAGATGGGGAAGTCCCAGAGGACTGGAGGAGGCTGATATGGTCCCGTGATAGCAATTACAAGCCAGTCAGTCTCACATCAGTGGTGGAGATGTTATGGACACACTACTGAAGGAGATGCTTGGAGCACCTGGTTGCAAAAGGGCTGCAAGACCACCAGTACATGGTTTTACATGGGAAGGCATATCAAACCAGTCTCATATATTTATTTGACTGGAGTTACCATGGAGGTGGATCAAGGAAAAGCAGTGGACATGGCCTATCTGGGCTTCAGTAAGGCTTACAACATAGGGGCATATTAGGTACATGAACAGGGTGAGAGAGTTACACCATGACCAACTACGGGTAGTGGTAACAGAATAGGCAGGGACAAAGGGCAGACTGGATGGCCCTAATCATCTTTTCTGCTGACAAAATCTATGTTTATATCCATAAGTCTTGTATGCCTGGTCTTCTCTCAAGTGCTGAGACGTCAGCTCTGGGTGAACAACCTCTGCTCTAGGGGTCTCAAACCCCCTCCACCTCCCAACCCCAGCTCCCAGAGCATCCTTTGGATACTGGCTGTGGCAAATCCCCTGCAATGGACTACCTACCCCACCTTGGTGTACATGTGTAACTAGCCTCTTTTCACTCAGCTCAAGGCCAGTTACTAGAGTGCACTCAAAGGTAAAGCCTGACCCTGTGAAAGGTATGAAAGGGATCTGCTGTTCCACTACCTCAGAGGTCCCAAAGGGTCTGTTCTGGGGGATAAACTGCAGTGGGGTGGGAGAGGTGGGCTGGTTTGGGCAGGATACTACTCCCAGGAATACACACTCAGAGCTGCTTTACAAGTCTGGTAGTAGAGGCCCATCCAGTTTGCCCATATTTGTTTCTATCTTACTCCCTAACCTAGTGCTGCAGGAGGTTATTCATCTCCTTCCCTTCCATTTCCTTCCCATTCCAGGTTCACTCAAAGGGGTTTATGAATCTTCTTGCCCTTTGCTACCCATGTTTGAACATATTTACACTAAGACTGGTTGGCTACAGCTCTCCAGGAGGATCCAATACCAAGCCTGTTTTAGCCAAAAGCACTTCTCGGCCTCCTGCCACCAGGCACCACAAACCTGTTAAGACCACATTGTAGTTCACAGCAAATGTGAAGCTTGAACAGCCATCATCTCCATGTTCCTAGATGCCGGACAGCCTAGGGCAATGCTCATTTGCCTACAGAGCACCTCACTGGTTTAATACTCTTCATAGTGATGTAACTACCCTACCTAAACTGAGACCATTCAAATTGAAATTATGCCAGCATCTCATGGCCAACAGTTCTTGTGACTGCTTCACCTGAGACTCCATCTACTAGCATTCAGTCTTCTCCTCACAACTGGATAATCCTATATCTTTACCATTACCTCTATAATTCTGAGGCTACCCCTCTTTTGCACTTTGACAAGGCCCTGGCTACCTCCCATTCACCTCACCCCTGCCCTCCCACACCAGCTTGACATGGCCTATGGCTACTCTCCTACCTTACCACCTCACCCCCCGCCCCACCCCTCCCACACCAGCTTGACAAGGCCTATGGCTGCCACCTCCTACCTTTCTTAGATCCCTGCCCACCTCACCCCATCCCTACCCCCACACCAGCTTGACAAGGGCTATGGCTGCCACTTCCCTTCTTTCTTTCTTTCTTTCTTTCTTTCTTTCTTTCTTTCTTTCTTTCTTTCTTTCTTTCTTTCTTTCTTTCTTTCTTTCTTTCTTTCTTTCTTTCTTCCATCTTTATCCATCCCCTCTCATCTACACTTTCCTCTTATTAAATGATAAAACTGTGTATAGATACATATATATTTTCTCACTTTGTTTTATTGTTTTGGAAACATTGTACTTTTACCCCTTTGTATGTTTTGTCTCCCTCCCACTGACATGGAACATTTGTAAATGAGCTATCTGTGCTCAGAGGTATTGCAATACAAGAATGAATGAATAAAAAATAGTCCTTACCCCCATAACCTCTGCTGGTAATCTGTTACAAGGCTACCCCAATAAAAAAAACTTCCACATCCTTACTACAGTACTTCCCACTAATTTTCAGTCATGCCTTCTTGTGACTGCTTCTAAACAGATTATCACAATTTACCCTACTTACATTCCTTACAAACTTGTAAGTCTCTGTCATGTCCTTCTCTACCATCTGGCCTCCAGCAGAGTACATATCCAAGGCCTTTAGATGTACCTCATAAGATCTGCCCTGCTGGCCTAGAATAAAACAGGACAGGTCCTAAGACTGATCCATACGCCCACTACTTGTGACCCCTGCCCTCAGATTTTTTTTAAATATCATGTTAATTAAACAAAGCATCACATATACAATTGAAGGAATGCATATTAAGAACAATGTTAAGAAAACCAACATCTAAGACTTTTGCCATTCAGCATAAGCCTGAAAAGGTCACAGAAAGTGAGAAAAATAAACTACAAGTGTAGCCCTAAAAATATAAATCTAACCACAGGTTTAAATAATTTCCTTCACAGATTTATCTGTATGTTTAAAAATAAAAAAAAAAATATTAATTCCAACCCTTCCAAGAGGTATGACTGAACTCTGAAAGGTTTCACTGTGGCAAGAGAAGCACCCCACCTGTCTTCTAAAGCCCTTGCACGTCAAGGTACAAAGTAGGGATCCATCTGTGCCATGTAGCTTATCCATCACTGCAATTTGACCCTGTAAAGTGTAAGCATGTCATGAATTCCAGCTGTCAAGGCTTCATGCCTATATATATATATATATATATATAGATATATATATATATATCAAAACAATTTGTCTCTAGTCCGTAACCATAGGGGACAGTGGTGGACATCCACTTTTGAGTTATTGCTTTTTGGCTGCTAAAAGATACAATGGCAACAAAGTTTTATGCCACATTGGGATATGTTCTGGAAAATTGATAACAGCACTATGTCTGCTGTTGCGCTACTCATTCTCCCAGGCAGTCCCCGACTCCCTGCAGGAACACGAGAAGGGCATTAACAAGCGGCACAACCAAAAGATATGTCCCAAATCTGCTAAAGGACATTTACATCCCCTCCAGCATATGCCTTAGCAGGTCAGAAGGTAATTTGCTAGGACTGCCAGAGAACAGAAGAATCTGTAGTGGCCCTTCACACAACTCTCTTCATAAATTGGAGGATGTAATTTTTGTAGCTGTAAGGGTGGATGTCTGTCAAACAGCAAAGTGCAGAGAGACCACTACCCTCAGATTTGACCCTGTTTTCCACCAGCCTCGACTGCCTTCCCTAACCAGTTTCCAGTCTTCTTGACTAACATATTCTCTATGCCTAACTCCTCAAGCTTTTGAGCAGCCTCCTGTGTAGCATGGAGCCAAAGGCTTTGCTGAAGTCTAAATAGAGAAATACACTGCCTGGCCTCTGTCCACCTCCATGGTAATCCAGTCAATGAACACAAGCAGGTTGGTCTGGCTTAATTTTTCCAGTGTGAACTCATGCTGTTTGATATCCTGCAGCCGTTATCCCTAAGTAGTCCACTAAGCTTTCCTTGTAATAGTCTGGATTTGGCTGGAGAACAGGACACAGAGGGCAATAGTACATGGAGTCTACTCTGAAGAAAGTGGGGTTACTAGTGGGTACTAGTAGGGTACCACAGGGTTCAGTACTAGGACGGTCCTCTTCAATGTCTTTATAAGCAACATTGCAGAGGGACTGGAAAAAAAGTATGTCTCTTTACAGGCGACACAAAGATCTGCAACAGAGTTGATACACAGGGTGGGGTGGAAAGGATGAGAAGGAATTGGCAAGGTTGGAGGAATTGTCAAATGTATGGCAGCTTAGATTCAATGCTAAGAAGTGCAAGGTAATGCACCTGGGAAATAAAAACCGGGAAGAGTACACAATGGAGGGTGAGATACTGACAACAACAACAATGGAAAGAGATCTGGGGTAGTCATATCAGATGACCTAAAGGTGGGCAAGCAATGTGAAAGGGCAGTAAGGAGGGCTGGGGATACTGGGATGCATGGAGAGGCATCACCAGTAGAAAACCAGAAGTTGTTATCCCTCTGTACAGACAGCTGGTGAGACCCCATCTGGAGTACTGCATGCAGTTCTGGAGACCCAATCTCCACAAATACATAAACATGATGGAAGCAGTCCAGAGGAAGGCAACTAAAATGGTGCAGGGTCTGCACCAGAAGACATATGAAGAAAGACTAAAGGAGCTTAATATGTATAGCCTCAAGGAAAGGAGGGAGATGGGGACATGATAGAAACTTCCAAAACCTCAAGGGAATCAACAAAGTCCAAGAGGGTAGCATCTTTCAGAAAAGGAGGTGTGCAAGAACAAGGGGACACAATTTGAAGATAGAGGGAGCGGCTCAGTGGTCATGTAAGGAGTATTTTTTCACAAAAAGGGATGTGGATGCATGGAACAGCCTTCTGGAGAAGGTTGTGGAGTCAAAACAGTAGTGGAATTCAAGAATGCATGAGACAGTCATAAGGCAATTCTAGGGGGTGGGGGTAGGAAGAAGTAGGCTGTTAATTAACTAGGATCTGCAGCTTATCCATTAGGTAGGAAATGGGCAGACTGGTGGGCCAAGCGGTCCTTATCTGCCATCAAATTCTATGTTTCTGTGTTTCTATGTCTGCATCAGTTTGTCCACAATGGAGATGGGACTTACCAATCTGTAGTTGACTGGATCCTCCTTGTGTCCCCCACCACCCCTTGTGGAGTGGGACTACATCTGCAAGAGGCTCTGTCCAGGAGAGATGAGCCTGGCTGAAGGGCAAAAGACAAAGGCAGGATGGGTGGTCAGAAGGTGCTAGTGATTTGGGACTGAAGAGACAGAAGACAGGAGGCTGGTCAAAGGTTCCGCATTGGGGAAAGATCTGTCACATGACTCCTGGGGCAACATCTGACAAGGTAATTACACAGTTGGTGCTTGACCAGGGGAGGCGTTGGATGTTGTGATTCATCTAGGAACCAAAGATCTGGCATTCTGCACTGTAGATCAGGTTAGAAAAGTTTCAGAGAGCTGGGTTATAAGCTGAGGAAAGTTGTAGATATGATAGCTTTCTCAGAAAAGCTGCAGGTACCAGAACAGGAAAGAGTAGGAATGACAGGATACTTGAATTTAATGCATTCCTAATTGGTTGGTGTGGAGAGTAGTGGCTCACGTTTATGCTGAAATTAGGCTTATCTGGGATGATGACAGGCTGTTTGCAATCAACTAACTGCATCTGAGAGGAGAGAACAGCTGTGCTTGGGCACACATTTCATGTTTTCATTAGTCTTTGTATTTGAACCCTATTACTCCAGAGTGCCATACACTGGTGCTGCAAATTAACAGCCTTTGCCTGAACTAGGTGGGTACTTTTCCACTGGGGATGAGTTCACGGCAAGCACCAGTTCGAACTAAATGAAGGGTCTAATTGTGAGAGTTAATGGCTTTTGCCTAGAAAATATTAAAAGGACAGCTGAACAGAGACAATCACTACAGGAAAAAACAGCAAAGAAAACAAATAGGGAAGAATATTGATACTAACAAATTAACAAATCCTTTTCTTACCCTGGAACATCTTATGCTACTAGAAATTATTATCTGGCATGATACCAAGAGCCTTGAAGAATATTTATATTGATTGAGTACCTAGAGGCCCTCAAATAGATAAAAAACATCATCTAGCATAGGAGAGTTTAAACATAAAACAGAATGGGAGAAGGCACTGCATGTGTGCTCAGCCAAGCTAATTAAAATCTTTTATAGAGGACAGAGTCAATTATGCACAGATGCAAGAAGAGATTAACAATGTGCAGCATGAGCTTATAGCCTTAAAAGATCACTCAAAATTTTCAAAAAATAGCAGGAGCTAAATAAATTACTGGAGAAAAGGGA
This sequence comes from Neoceratodus forsteri, assembly GCA_016271365.2. Lineage (NCBI taxonomy): Eukaryota > Metazoa > Chordata > Ceratodontiformes > Ceratodontidae > Neoceratodus > Neoceratodus forsteri. Next base: position 443,883,446 of record CM028131.1, on the reverse strand, counting down.
TGCTGAAGTAAATGAAAAAGAATGAAAAAGCAAAGGATGAATGAGACTATCTGACTGGTCAGATCTTTAACTAGGATAGAAGAATGAGATCACATAGTAGAGAGAGAAAATTAATCATAGATCCAGTCTAGAGTAAGTTAACTCAGGCAAAAACATATATACAAGGCAACAAGGTGGCATTTGAAACCTGAAGCAGAAACAGTTCCAGTGCAGTATTAACTAATATAGAAGAATCGGATAGTGGGTACAAGCAGCAGGAACCTTTTTTAGGAATGGGTATGAGCAAAAAAGTAAAAAAAAAAAATAGAAACAAACAAACAAAAGAGCTCAAGGAGGAAAATAGGGGTGGGGACCAAACACGACTACATGTAATACAATGAAAAGCGAGCAGGAGACAAATACAAAGTGATACATTTATCAGCATAAGCACTTACTAAAATCATGTACATGTAGTCAAGGAGGGTCTTAGTTTTATTCCATCCCCCATAAATACTTTTAATGTCAAAGCTGAACTCTTCAAATTATTTGGAAAACTAAATCAGAAAAGTTTTTCAGTCCTTCCAGAATGGATCAGCATTCAGAATTTGAGCTTCTTAACTGAGGCAATGCAGGCATAACTGACCAATGATATGAGAAATACAAAACATACAGTATCACGAGGAACTGATGTTGGATCCATTACAAACTGAAAGACCATCAGTCTTGGAGACTCCAGCTACAGTGAGTGTTAACTCTAATAATGCTTACTCATTTGAATACTTCAAGTTGACTGCAACTAACGAAAATATCAATCATTAGGAATATGGCACATTGCAGGATAACAATGAATTGCTAATTTAAATCTTGACAACTTACAAGTACAAAAGTTTTATTGATCAGCAGTAGCCATTATAATATACTATTCATAAAACCACATTAAAATGTTGTACAACCATGGCTCCAGAGAATGAGTCCAATTAAATGTGAGAACATCGAGGGCCCATAATAACTTGACACATTTAGAGTGTACCTATGCTATTCAGTCTAGTTCCCCAAGGCAACAAATAACACAATTTATCAGCTGCAGTTCATAATAAAGAGTAATGAGAAAATTTACCAAAGCAGCCTAATATTGCTTGATGTATGGAACAAGAAATCACTGATACAATATTTAACATAAGCATTAAAACTAGATTCCTGCTAAGAAAGTTGTAGCTTCATTATATTTAGAAGTCCGTTCATTTGTTTTAAAACAGGTGTTCAAGGCTCTGTTAACCTAGGAGTCCATCAATTAACATGTAGGACAGGAAGGTTTCATTAGTCATAAGAGAAAATTTACCAAAAGCAGCCTAATATTGCTGGTGTATGGAACAATAAACAGCTGATACAATATTTAACATAAGCATTAAAACTAGACTCCTGCTAAGAAAGTTATGGCTTTGTTATATTCAGAAGGCCATTTGTTTGTTTTAAAACAGGTGTTCAAGTCTCTGTTAACTCAGGAGTCTATCAATTACATATAGGACAGGAAGGCTCCGTTTTTGTTCAGGATCCCTTGTACAAAAATCAATTAGAAACAAGAACATTAAGCACTTTGATCAAGTACAGCACCCAGGCCTCCTGAACCAAAAGGTATGAGTCCATTAGGGTGCAAAGCACTTTCCAAACTGAGTTCCACAAACGTACTTCACTACAAAACCACATAAAATCATACCTCAACACAATTTTCTCAGCAACTTAAAATTTACTTCCATTACCTCAGAGGGTTCCAGAGGATGGCAGGCGGTATGAAAGCGGCATGGCTACCAAGTTTAGCTTTTCCTTCTCCATCTTTATGGTTTATAGTTTATTAATTCCTGGGACATTAGCCCCATTTACCACTCAGTTGCACCAGCCAAGTTAATTGATACCCAAACCCTGTCCATCCAGGAATCTGTAAAATCTCAGGCCAGCCATCTCACCTTCCTGGTTCATTATTACCCTCAATTTCTGTGGAAATATCTCTTGACTCCTTGGAAATTTGAGGACTCCATCTCAGTTGCACCTATAAATATATAAAAAGCGTTTCTCTAAGTGCAGTAACTTAATTACAGTGTAGTTATCCTAACACCTTGCCTTAGGCAACAGATATTATACTGTTAAAGAGTAAAAAAGACCTTATTGCCCTAGAGGTGCTTCATTTAGCACAGTGTTCTGTTTCAGTTCTCACCAATCTCCAAAGGAAGGCATGTTGCAGAGAAACAGAACCATCTTCTCCATTTCATTCAGAAGGTAAAGGCTCATTTTCATATTTATCTTGAGACTGTATCTTTCAGCACTCCTGGCTATTAGATTCCATAAGCCACACCAGAAGTATTCAGAGTCGGGTCATTAAAGCCACATTCAAAAGGCCAAAAGAACTACTACTGTTGGACTGTAGCTAATGTCCCGGCATTTGTCCTATGCCAACAGCGATGACTGCGTGTCAAAGAAACTTAATACAACAAATCCATATTCTAAATAAAAGTGAGTTTCTTTCATTGAATTTGAAAGCCATGGGAGCAAGGAGCCCCATACTAGAGCCCACAAATGACATGACACATGGAGAGGTGCAGAGCGGAGCAGCACTGCAGCCATCTTGCTGTTTTGCCTGCCCCGGAAGCCTGAACTGTCCTACCAAGCAGGAGAGAGTCTTGACAACTTGAACAAATCTTCCTTTTGACCAAAATGACTATCCTGCCTGCCACCAAGGATGCTGCCATCTTGACCTATCAAACAATGGTAGAAAGAGCAGTTAATTAACTTCTCAGTAAAGGCCAGGCATAAGTTAACTAAAGGAAAAAGAGCAGCCCTGGCTGATCTACAAAAATAAAACTCTCAATATAAGAAATTCAGACAAGGGAAGAAATGTGGTTATGCTAAACAGAGCTGATTATTTAAAGGAACCACAAAGACTATTGGGGACCAGACAGATATGAAAGATTAAGTGACCCAATAAAACATTACAATTTGGCACTATGTCACTTCTTGGATGATAGCCCTTGCCCCAGTGCATTTGCTCTTTTGTTCTTCTGTTGTTCTCTTCTTGGATGAAGCTGTTTATCTGGGTACTATAAATTGTAAGGAATCATAATTCATACAAAATCCACATCTAAAACAGCAACATTTATTACCTACCAAAGCTTCAGAAACACCCAACTTGCTCTCCTCATAGGCCCATCATTTCTGGTCTTGGATCTCTTTGTGAAAACATGTCTGAATTTACAGACTATTTCCTCCAATCAATTGTGCAGACTTTGCCTTCTTATGTGCTTGAATCCATGGGTATGCTTGGCAAATTAAAATCGGTAACCTGAAACCGACATACAAATGGATAAGCATTGATGTATGCTCATTATATCTATATATCTATATCTATATCTATCTATATCTGATACATGCTGGATGCTTATGAGATATATAATTTAATGGGAAAGCCGCAGTGAGGTCAAACAAGGTCACCGACCACAAATGAAGATAAATATAACTCATAATCAGGCATCATTGTTTCTCAGTGGCTGCCTTCATGGACCTTACCAAGGCCTTCAACATTGTGAATCATCATTTTTCTGCTATATCACATCACCTATAAAGATGGCGGCTAGGCTGAGCTGTCAGTAAGAGCTCTGAGTTTGTGTGCTGTTTGCTTTTATTTTTCTTTTGTATTTGTTGACCGCTCTGGTATTTTATTGTTTTACTGCCTTATTCATTTTAGTTTGGTTAAAGACATTTTAGTTTGTTAGAGATACTGATCCTTTATGTGAAATATCAGCTCATTGTGCAACATGCGATGGTCTGCAGTTTATTAACTTTTTCAGGGCTGGATTCTTCATGGTGGTGGACTAACGATAAGCGGTGAGCCTGAAGGAATATTCATTCAGGACTCCTTGGATTTTGATTCAGTCTGCTCAGGACACCAAGGGCGCTGTGTTTGAGAGGCACAGAAGAGTATCCTGGATATTTTATGGGTGGCCCAATTTCGACTGATTGATTCAATCTATGAAGGAATTGGGAGAGGATTACTGGAATTTTTAGCATCAGCGCCAGTTATTAGAAAATGTTGAATGGCGAGGCCAACTGAGTTAGGTCAGACCAGCAGTGTGTCTGGGTGCTGTGTGTATGGTGGTGGAGCCTCCTCCATGTTCCTGGGGCTAGTGGTGGCCTTGTTTTCTGTGGCTGAGTGTGAGCAGCCCTCTGGGCTTTGGGGGCCAGAGTCTTAATGGGTTTTGTCCAAATCCCTTATGGGGCACTTTCTAGGGTCTGTCCCCTTTGGGATTGTAGCTGCAGACCACAGGAGGTGGGCTAGGATAGTCTGTGAAGTCCTAGGTTATTTGGGGGGTTCCTTCCGGAATTTATTACATGCCCTAGACCACTGCAATATGGTCCATTTTTTCGACTGCTTTGAATTATGTTGAAGAATTCTTAAAATTATTGGATGATTTAACACCGTGGCTTTGGTTATCAAAGACCATTGAGGAAGTACTTGGCATGGAAATTGACTAACCTGAATCCGTCTCCTACTGCTGGATTGGATCCAACTTTTACCTAGCTGGGAGCGAGGGGCCTCAGAGTGTGGTGGAGATTCTGCTAGCAAGTTTTCTGCCTAAGGTGAACTGAGATTTTACTTGGTTTTGGAGTTACTCTTAGACTTATTTGCCATTGGCAATTCTGCATGGATTAGTGCTTGTCTGTGTTTCCCACCTCCCTATTGTTGGATTTTATGGACCTCTCTTCCTGTGGATTATTGGATATAATCAACTCTGGGACCTATGTTGTGAAGACTGCTGATTTCCTCCTGATTTGTTATTTTTACCTTCTGTTTATGGACAACTTGGTGGTGAGAGGACCCTGTGTCCATTTATTTATTTTATTTATCAGTGTTAAAGTTTTTTTATTTTAAGTGTAATAATGGGTAGTGAGAGTGCCTAATTATTTACTCCCTTCTCCCTAGTTGTGAGAGAGTTGGGGGTGAAAAGTTTATTTTATTTTTATTATATTTACTTTTGGTTTAGGTGTTGAGAGAACCTTAACTTCTTTTTGTGATATGTTATGTATGTATGAGGGAACTTAGTTGTCTCCTGACTTAAGTTCGGACTTGTTTGATCTAATAATAGGAGGGTGGTATTTTAAACTGTTTTGTTAAATTTTGTGAAACATATTTTGGGGTGGTTAGTGTTATTGTAATTAGGTTTTGTATTGCTTTTGGCTATGTAGTTTCAGCATGTGTTGGCCTCTAATCCCTCGTTAGTGCTACTGTTCCTCCTCTCTTTGTGCCCTTGCCCTTTTATTCTCCCCTCTCCAATTTGAGACCTACCAGTACTGTAGAGCACTCAGAATTATGCGTAGGAGAGGCAGATGGGTGAGGGGTTGTGAACAGGGAGGAGAGATGGGGGGTCACTGTATTAGGGTAGTTGGATCCAGAAGGCACCCTGGGGTGAAATGGAACCCAGATCATGGACCACCATGTGTGGTGACCAAACCCAAGGGCACTACCAATTTTGGTAGGCAGATGGTCCACGGCCAGCCGAGGTTTGTACAACTCAGGGATGTTGTGCAATGCCAGGTCCATCAGGAACAAGACTGAAATTATTGCTTATCTTGTTGGTTCAGTGGACCTGGCTTGCATCACTAAGACCTGGTTGGATGAAAATCCAGGCCCGTACTGGAGGCTATTACTCCGGCTGGGTACTCGGTGATACACTGCCGAGATTGGATCACGGAGGGTGGGGGGTGGTTGCGGTCTGTTTCAAGACTGAACTGGGCCTCATGAGTGTAGTAGTTGAGGACTCTGAGTCCTTTGAGTGTACAGTGGTAGCAGGTATAGGCATTCAAATCATTCTCATCTACCCATTCATCCAGGGATAAAGCGATTCCTTCAGGAAGTATGGACTTCGCTATCAACATGGCATTTGAATCACCCAGATTGATTGTTCTGGTAATGTCAACGCCTGGGTTGATGAAGAATTCTCGCAATTTGGTCAGCACTTCCTCCAGTTAATGACCTCTCTGGGCCTTACAGGTGGTTTCCACTGCTACACATAAACATGGACACTCCTTGGACTTAGTCTTCTTACTAGTGATCGAAGCCTCTGAGCGTGGGGTGGAACCAGTCATTTGGCCAAATCACTACACCATGAGGTTGAGTTTTGCACCCCTCTAGAAGGCCTACCCTGTGGAAATGGTTAGGTACCATCCTTTATGGATATAAATGCCCAAGGCCTTGTATGGGTGCTTGACCTATTGTCCCGTGCTGGCAAGCAGTGATCCAGAGACCCTCGTGTCAGGTTATAATTTGGCTGTTACAGTGGCTTTGGATTCTATTGCTCCTGTCTGTGTGAGCCCCTCTCCTTTGCCCTAAGTCCCCTTGGTTTGATGGGACATTGAGAGAGATGCGAGACAGGGCTAAGGTTAGAACATTGCTGGCGTGATCCGCCCTTGATGCTGATCACCCTAGAGTGACTGACCATTATTCAGTCTATCAATCTGTAATCACCAGTGAGAAGGCAGAATTCCTGTCCAGGGAGATTGCAATTGCTCGGAATCGACCAGCTCAGCTATTTTGAACTGTAGACCGACTGTGCAACTCAGCCTGTCTGCAAGTTTGGAAAGCTTTTTCGCAATTAGAGTGTGAGGAGCTTGCTCAATTTTTTGCAAATAAGGTGGCCAACATCAGGGCAGATCTGCAGCCAGCAACCTCTAGGGGGCTGTGGTTGGTCAGTCTTGAGTTCGCTATACCTCAATTTTCTTGGAGTTCCTTCAGTTGGCTGGACTTCATAGATGTCATGAGGACTATTCATAGTATGTGCCCTACATGCTGTAGTTTGTATCCTGGACCTACTTCCCTAATTTTGGGTTGTACTGATATCATCGGTCCAGTTCTTGTGTGAATAGTCTGGTGCTCCTTGGAATCGGGTGAGTTTCCTAGCTCCTGAAAGAGGCAGTGGTGACACCACTCTTGAAAAAGCTACTCTGGACCCAGACTGTTTCACTAACTACTGACCTATCTCTAACCTTCCCTTTGTTGGGAAGGTGATTGAAAAGTAGTGGCAGGTCAGCTGGAGGACTATTTAACCATCCATGACATCTATGAAACCCTCCAGTCCGGTTTCTGTAAAGACATATTACCGAGACAGCACTGGTTCGGCTGCTCAATGATCTCCTGAGGCGAGAGACCAGAAAAGATGTTCCATCTTGGTCCTCCTAGATCTCTCTCTTTAGCTTTTGACACTGTGGATCACATGGTATTGATAGCACACCAGAGGCATTTATGTGGCATATCGGAAGCCGTCCTTGATGGTTCACCTCATTCCTCACGGAAGATCACAAGAGTTGTGTCCAGGGTCTTTTCCTCGGGTCCATTGGCTTTGCTGTGTGAGTGCCTCAGGGCTCTGTGCTGTCACCCATGTTATTTGAGGTGTATATGCTACCCTCGGAGACATTGTAAGTAGGTATGGGCTGAGGTTTCACTGTTCTGCAGATGATACCCAGCTATACCTGTCTTTACACCCGACCAGGATGGAGCTCTCTCAGTCTTTAACAACTGTCTGAAAGAATCCAGTAATGGATGGATTCTAGCTGGCTGAGTTGAACTCAGAAAGACAGAGGTATTGGTTGTGGACCCTGGTGAGCAGATAGAGGGGTTGGATGTTGGTGTGCCTTCAGGAATTTTTCTTGGCAGCATTTCTCTCCGACCTCTGAACAGGTGAGTAAACTGGGGTAATCTTTGATGACAGACTGACACTGCAGTCACAGGTGTCGGCTGTCATCAAGACCTCCTTATACCATCTTAGGAATATTGCCAGAGTTAGGCACCTGGTTCCGTCTGACGACCTTCAACATTGGTCCACGCCTTTCAGTCCTCACACTTAGACTACTGCAACTCTCTACTTTGGGCTTTCAGGGTTGAAATTTGCCACCTTCAGCTGGTGCAGAACGTTGTAGCCCAGATTTTGACAGGTTCTAGTAGATCCTGTCATACTTCTGGTGTGCGCGAACTGCACTGGCTGCTCATACGGTGGTGGATCACCTTTAAAGTCGGTTTACTGACTTTCAAAGCCCTTCACAGTCAGGGTCCAGCCTATCTAAAAGAACTTCTGGTTCCTTACCCCCTGGTCGATTGCTCTGCTTGGCCAATGGGGTGTTGCTAGAGTTTCTTAAGTTGAATCTTAAATCATCTGGTTCTAGAGCATTTTTTTTGCTGCGCCTACCCTTTGGAATTCTCTACCCGTTGGTTATGGGAGTGCACCTCTGTGGAGGAATTTAAGAGAGGTTTAAAAACTTTCCTCTGGCAAATGGCCTTTTAGAAAACTGAATTATATCTGGAATATTATCTTTTATGCTGAGACATTGGATTTTAATGTTTGTTTTACATTGTTTAACCTGTAAAGCGCTTTGGATTTGGAAAAGCACTGTACAAATAAAATTATTATTATTATTATATTATTATTACTATTATTGTTACTGGCTGCCCTTAAACTGGGCATGTCAATAGATACTGTCAGTTGGTGCCAGAATGACCTCTTTGGACAAACACAAGGAACACAAATTAAGGGTTCTTTTCCTCCCTGTCCCCTGTTTCACTGGGTTTTCCTCAGGATGAATCCTGGATCATCTTCTATTCAATTTACATTTGAACACTTTACCCTCTATTTGTAATATCGCTAAATGTGTCTTTATGCTGATGATACAGTGATTCTCATGAGCGGCTCCAGTTTTCCCAGTTTGTAGGAACTACTAATATGCAACTTTGATGATTTGTAAAAAGTTCCTCTAAAGAAATTGGTTTTGAATGAAAAAACAAACAAATAAATCAATGGTATTTTATAATCAACAAAAGAAGTTATAATTTACACCTTCAACAAGGATGCTTCTGTCTCAGATTTCATGGCATTTGTTCTATTATTCAGCTGGAGAGGGACTGCTGCTAGTGTGACGACCTTCCACAATCAGGTAGCAAGATCTGCTAAACAACTGCCATGCAGTACCCATCACTGTGTACTTTACAATCCAACAGGATGGCTGTCATTAGACCAGAGGTACTAAGAGGTACTAAGCACTCCTGCCAAAAATATGGTCATGGACTGTGTTCCCATTTCATTCCATTCTATATTTAAAAACATGTTAACACTGCTTCCACCCGATCATCCCTGCATTTTCAATTTTCTATTCCCAGAATGAGGACTACAACGGTCAAAAACTACTTTTAAAAGCTGCCTTCAGTTTTTAATGGATTACCTGCATCCAGTTTCAGTATCAATAATTCTGTAACGTGTTTCAGACATGCAGTAAAAACTATCTTTTGCTATCTGTCAGTGTACTGTAAATGCTTGCTTGGCTAGAATTGGATGTTTATGTAATTGTATCTTTACTTTGCTTGTTTAATATGTTTTATTTGTATATTTGTTATATGTTCTTGTCATGCTTGAAAATGGGTTCTTGGTCCATGGAATTATCAGATTAAAAAAAAAAAAATTCTAAATGTGTTTTTATTTTAAGATAAAGTTCCCAGCTTCCCATTCATGTTGTGCAGTTATTGTTTAGAACCTCTGAGTCAGTAAAAGTTTGATTGACAAGTTTTCCATGTTATGGTGTCCATGGAAACCAGTACTTAAGCAGCAGTTGCTAGGCTTGTTCCCATTGGTTACTATAACACAGGAACTTTAATGCCATTGGCTGTCATTGAAAGGTGTGTTTCAGTGAATGTCTGTGCATGCATGAGTTCAGTGTGTGACTGGTGTCAGCAGTAGATCTGCTCTGTTGGAAACCAGGACAACTGGTGGGGCTTAGCCGGGGCAGTGGTGTGGTATGCAGACTGTAAGGACACAGGACCTCAGTTGGAACTGCAGACATGTATCATAATGCAGAAGTCTGATATAATTAAAGATTATGTGTGTATTCAAATATTCAAAGTCTATGTGAAATCAAATGAAGGAGATTATTAATTTTTTCTTTAAAGGGACAGTACACATTCCAGGGTCACTCAAATTATGAAAGCCCTGAAACAATCTTTCAGATGAGTTATTGGGTTTACCTGTAGGGACAGGAGTCTTGAGATATGAATAGCTAAGTAATATGTAAATCAAATCATAGCAACAGCCATTTCATGAGTCTTAAAACAGGAAGTGATGTCGCTGAGGGGCAAGTTGTATGCGTTGTTAACTAAGGCTTGCCCCTTCAGTGACTTCACTTTCTGTTTTAAGATTTATGAAAGGGCTACTGCCTTGTTTTTGAATTACAGATTATTTGCATATTCATATCTCAGAACTTTGACACCTACAAGGAAGCTAAATACCTTGTTCACAATAGCTTTTCATGGGCTTTCACAGTTTTAGCAATCCTTGCAATGTTTACTGTCCTTTTATGTCTGAGAAATTGTTTTGCTTTACAGGTAATGCTGGCACTGTAATGAGTAATTTGGGTTGCATGAGTTGTGACAGACCAACAAACACCAACAGCAAGCATAAAAGTCCAAAGCTTTATTATGACATAACAAAAATCAGGCAACCTACAATAGGCAACCAAGCTCCTAGGCTGCTAACCACAGAGGGAGACTCCAGGGACCCATAGAAGTTACTGGTTCTCTTCTACTTGGAGTAGCTAGCCATCTTAGCTCACTGATCAGGGTCTGAGCAGGAATTTATGCTATTCTTACACAGTTGTTGAGGCAATTATTCCCATATTTCATCATAACTGAGTGTCCTTTAAAAAAATCTAGCTGTAAGGTAGCAGTTTTCCTAATAATGGGCACTATGCACAAAGGGTGTGCAGTATGCAAATGCGATACACTCCGACATGCCCTGTGCACCCATGTGGACAGATGTGCACTGGTGGTATGTACAATCGCTGGCCACCTGTCTATGGCCCCACCCCTCCGGTGTGCAGGATACTGAAGGGCAGCCTGGGGCAGGGTCTCTGGTCCAGCTGGGTACCCAATCAGATGCCTGGACCGGGACCCACACTGGATCCCTTTTGTGGTGGGTTGCACATTGGCAGCACCCAGCAGAACACTGACAGCAGTGGCAGGTGAGGGTGGGCAATGCCACTGGACCCAATCAGTGTGGTGGGACTGGTGGGGATCATGCCTGCAGGTAGGGGCTGGGGTGACAACATCATTGAAAGGGGATATCTGTGTGGTGCAGGTAGAGGGGGTGGCAGCCCTGTGCTGGTGCCCATGCCTAATGTGGGGTACATGTTATGTGGGGCCAGGGGGTCACCAAATGCACCCTGTGTGCTGGGGTGGGTGGGTGGAATCCAGTATCAAGGTTCTGTGACCCTGGGGATGGGTGGGCTGTTCGCCCTGTCCAGTCGTGTGTTCACAGGCTGCATAGGGGGTTTATGGCAGGGTCCTCCTGGCATACTCTGCACCTCCCTATGCCCCATGCCAGCACTAGTGAGGTTGTGAATCCTGCATAGTGCTGGAACACCCCTGGAATGCCCCTGCATGGAGCTCTCCATGGATGGGGGATCAGGTGCAGTGGGTCTACGTGCCCCCTTCCTGAATGCTGCATGGGGGTGCAGTGGGTGTGAGTGCCTATTCACCCTAGATACATGTGGGTAGCCACTCTGCACCTTTCATGTATAATGCCCATGGTTTCTAGCAAGACACTAACTACTTTCCTTCTGCAAGTGTTAAAACTCCCTTTGCTAGTACTAAATTTGTCAGAGCAAGTTTCCAAGTACACACAATATTGGTTCTCATTACAGTTCATAGGTAATCATGACATTATGTTATCATTGTCCCAGTGCAGGTCTCCATCCCTCCATAGCCATACATAATATTTTGGTAGAATATTTGGATATCATTACAGTACCCTTCAGAATGCCTGAAAGTTTGTAACTTTCAGAGGTTCACCATGCAAAATACACAGCAGAGTAGTCCATACAGGGAGGAGATGAAGAAACAGGGTAAGGGAGGGTGTACCAGTGGGTCAGACCACCCAATACTGGGGAATGGAGAATGGACAGCAGGCTCTGGTGAAAAGAGGGAAAAAAGAAACATCAACATACAGTCAGCAAGTTACATAGATACATAGATACATAGACAGTGTCGGCAGATAAGGGCCTATGGCCCACCCAGTCTGCCCATTTAAGTTTGTAAGTTCAGTTTATGTTTTCCAGGAAGTCTATTTGCCTACCCTGACCTCCAGAATTCCTTTATGTCTATCCCATGCCTTCTTAAATCCGTGATTGTTTCAGCCCCACCACTTCCTCTGGCAGGGTGTTCACTTGTCCACCACCCGTTCTGTGAAGAAATTCTTCCTCATGTTTCCTCTGAATTGTTCTCCCTCCAACTTCATCCCATGCCCTCTAGTCCTGGAACATCTTTTCGCTTAAAAATAGTGCATTCCTGCACCCTGTTCCTCCCTGTAAGATACTTGTATGTCTCTATCATATCCCTCTCCTCCTCCTCCTCCAGGAGTACATGTTCAGTGCCTTCAACCTGTCCTCATAGGACTTGTGATGCAATCCATGCACCATCTTTGTTGCCCTCCTCTGAACCTTCTCTACCCTGTCTATGTCCTTACGTAGGTAAGGTCTCCAGAACTGCACAGTGTACTCCAGGTGCGGCCTCACTAGTGTCTTGTATAGTGGAATTATGACCTCCCTTTTCCTGCTGGTGATGCCCTGCCTATGCAACCCAGTATCCTATTTGCTTTACCTGCTGCCTTGTCACACTGTTTCCCTGCCTTGAGGTCATCAGAGATGATAACCCCAAGATCCCTTTCCTGCTTGGAGCATGCTATATCCTCACCCCCCAACTGATATATTGTGCCAGGGTTTTTGTGCCCCATATGTATTATCTTGCACTTCCTTGCATTGAATTTCAACTGCCAAACCCTGACCATTCTTCAAGTTTCTGCAGTCCTTCTCATTCTGTCTACACCCTCTGGTGTGTCTACTCTGTTACAGAGCTTTGTGTCATCAGCGAACAGTGAAATTCTGCCTTCTAGGTCCTGCGCAATGTCACTGATGAAGATATTGAATAGTTAAAAGCAAGTTAAAAGCCATTATGCATTTTGCTTTCAATCTGTGTTTTGAAAGGTGAGCTGTGCCCTTCCATAGCAAAGGGTTTGTGCTGTGGAAGTTAGAAATGGGGTATCACATACCCTTGACTCTGGCATGCTGTCCATGGGTCTGAATTAAAAGAATCAGCTGATAGGGCTTGGCTGAAACCAATCATAGCACACCCATGCCTTTCCAAGCACCCAAACCTCAGACAAAGGACTCTGCAATGCCCCCGCCCACAGGAGTCAGAGGCAAGACTCATCAATCAGGTCAACTCTGATTTCAAATACAGGTATATAGTAGGAGTACCTTACCCAACAAGGGAATGACAACATGGAGGATCAGAAAGAAGCCCGAAATTAGAAGAAACACCAACTTCATTTCCACATACTTCCCAGACCATGCAGAAGATTGCTTAGCCAGATTGGTATCATTGAAATAGCATTCCATAACTCTCAGCTTTGAAGAGTAGAGTATGATTGCTATGTGTTTCTGCGAATACATTTCATCAGTACTATAGTTGTATATCAGATGTAAGAGATGTCAGGGTAACAATTTCTTTCAAGACAACAAAATCCTTCAATCCATAAGGAACAGAAATAAAATGAATATTTATTCATTTTTATCTATTTAAAATTTCACCCAGAAAAGCACACTGAGCAGTGATTATTAAATTGCAGATGCATCCTAGGGGTAAGGGGCGGATTGAGCAAGAGTACATGGCACAGTCATCATAATATGTACAGTATCCAAGCAACAAAATACAGATACAATATACAATATACAGTATACAATACACAATTGAGATTGATCAAACAATGCAGTTACAAGATACTAGGCTTCAAGTGTAAATACAAGGTGGGCATCAGCTGCAGGAATGAACCTAGGAAACAGTAGCATTGAAATAGTGAGTGTGGGGTGCCAGAGTTAGTAGAAGGAGTGGTAAAATTATTTTGGGGAAAGATGAAATAGGGGGATGAAGGCAGCTGTGGGAGGGGAGGTGTGGCTGTGGAGGAGGGAGAGGGCACAAAGGGAGGGGACATTACTGATTAGGTGGGGAGGAGTTCAGAGACTGGGAAACAATGGGAGAAGGTAGCTTGGCCAGCAGAGGTGGCCTTGGAGGGAAAAGCCAGGGTTTGGGGGTTAGTGTTATGAAGGGAGTAGGTGGAAGGGTAGGGGAGGAAAAGAAGAAGAAGAAAGGTCTGGGGGTGGGAACTGAACCAGAATTTTGCTCATAAGTTAGCACAGTGACAGAAGCATTGGTCTTCCAATGAGGGAAGGAATGACTACTAGAGGATGCAGTGGTGGAGGCGGGGTGGGGGACAGTCAAGAGCAAAACAGCAGAAAGTGTGGAAGAGGTATCCAGTCTGGCTATGGAAGTTCTGGGAGAGCACTGTAGACTACATTGCCATAGTCAAATATTGGAAGGATATTTTTTGGACAAGTGGGCAGGCAAGGGATACATCCACAATTTCTGTGCATCAACTTTGGGGTGCAGTTTTTGTGGATGACATCCACATGTTTAGAAAAGTTGACATGTTGGTCTGGCCAAACCCTGAGATACCCAAATAAGGTGACATCCTCAAGCATAGTCCCATCAATGGTGTTGAAAGGGGAGCCCAGTAAGTCTGCCTTGTGTCAAAGATCATGGAGACTGTCTTCTTCTTGTTCAGGAATAATTGATTTGAGTGGAACCAGAGCTGGAAATTGTTGAAGTTTAGCTGCAGTCTGGACACCATATCAGAGGGGAGGGCCCAGAGGTATACAGGACTTGTCGTCCTCATACATGTGGATATAGGAGGAAGAACATACAGCAGGATGGTCATTGAGAAAGACTGAAAATGGAAGTGGACCAAGGACAGAGCCTTGAGGGATGCTGGTGTTGATGGGGGAGGGATAGTGAGTCTCAAACCTTGACTGATTTAGTCCTTCCTTCAAGGGTTATCCAGTTAATATAGTGAGTGATTTTGAGCAAGTAAATTTGGGCAACATAAAAAGCAAAAGTAAATTGGGCTATGTGATTTGAAGTGCGATGTGCATTAATAGCACAATGTAATTTCAGTAGTGTTATTCCTATGAGTACTTCTTGGGGACTCCTTAAAAGAGTATGTAGTGATATGTTCAGTGGGCCAATTTCCGAGCTGGACATCTGGTGTGGTGGTTAGAGTGACTGCCTCTCTGTCGGCGATTTGGGTTTGGGACTGGCTGTGGGGATTTGTTTTATAAATTTTGGGTTGTTTACATTTTTTTTGCAGGAAGGGGTTGATGAATTCTTGTTCTCCCCACCTGTAGGTTGCCCCACAACATTCTCCGCCTTCTGACTACTGTCCCCGAAGTAGCCCCCTTCCAAGTTTTCCTATTTCCCATTATCACCCCCCAGAGTTGATTATTTTAAATATGGAGGGTTCGAGGGGCACAGTCCCTGGCATAAAAGTTAGTTAACAACATTGCCCCAATAGTGAAAGTCAGTGCTGGTCCCTGTTTTCTAGAGGTGCTATAGTGCACATTGCTGGCTTGGTTTTTCGGTGATGTGCACTTGATGTTTTGTTGCACCATTATGCAGGCAGTATTATGATGTGGAACCCCTTCGTAGGAACAAAACAAAATGGTGGCACTGGCTGACAGCCCTGCTGAGGAGAGTTTAGTGAGGTGGAGGTCATAGGAAACAGCGTCAAATGCCTTGTCGAGGTCTATAATATGGTATAAAATATGCTCATTGGCAGGATACACAGTGTATATGCTAGGTACGATGGTTGAAAAATCATAGTCACATTCATGAGTATGTGTTAAAAAGTTACCAATGTAGGCCATGTTGAACCATTGGTTAAAATGCAATCAGGATTCAGAATACATAAATACCCTTGACCAGTCCATGCACTGTAGTATGCATAAGTCCAATACCTTGTTAACTTTAAATGAGCAAGCATTAGAAGTTTCACAAGGAGTGTATGCTTTCCTTCACAAGTGTTCAGATGTTCTTGCCATGACTCACAAGATTCATGCGTGTATCTTTTCATTTCCCTCACTATATGTAATGTAATTCTGAGGTACATCTAGAAAAGCACACAGCATATGATCAGGTGAATAAAACCCAATGTTAAGTATGGTATACCCAGTCCGGATTATCCCTTGAATATAACTGGCATACATATGATAAACTCCAAACAACAGGTACAGCCCTTTGAGGCTGAATGATATGGATATAGTGTTGCACCAAAAGCCACTGGTGTCTAGATCTAAGTTCTGAGGTATGTCTGGGTCAATGCTGTATATCAATTGTATACATTCGGGCCCCACTAGTTCTATCAGTATAATGCCGTTTCTTAAATCAGAGAATGTTCCTTCCAGTAGACTATGCACTTCTGACTGAACCACACTATCATGCTGTACCTCTATAATATTTTTCTGTGTTATATCAAAAGAAATTTCTATCCCTAATGTGATATTCTTAAAATTCTGTTCCAATTTGTTAAGTGCTTCATGAAGACTGCTAATGACTGATTAAGTGGCAATAGCTAACCCCCTGCTGGGCCAGTTGCTAGGTATCATAAATCTCAAGGAGAGCTCCAGTAAGGCCTAAAACTACTTAACTCTGCTGAAAAACATAGCAGTCCCTATCCACTGGCTCATAAAATGTATGAATTCCTGGCTTCTTAACTCAGTCACCTTACAGCTGCTCACACAGTATTCCTAAGACTCTCATTCCACTGTTTATTCACATATTCTTTGGTCAATAAAACTGTAGAGGAAATATTTAGGGTCCCATAATACAATAGATGTCTCTCCCTATATGTACAGGCAATGAAAGGCGCTTCATCCTCATAACCCTTGATGGTTTATCCCCACAGTTGTTACTGTCCAAACTTTTGCTGCACAACTCCTGTGGGAAGAATAGAAGTAACTAGCTACAACTTCCTCTCACCCTCTATCTTCTCCCATCTTTTCCTCATAACATGCAAGTATTTCATATGAAACTGCTTGACCTGCAACTCTCTGTACTTGCTCTTCTTGATTAAGTAATTTATCCTTCTCCAAGGCCAACAAAAAGTATTAAATGATAACCTACTCAATTTAATATTCTTATGAGCCATGGCATTATATTTCATATGAATTTTTGGTGAGGGTCATGGAAGCCATACAACTCATCAGGCGCAAGCCAAAATAGCTTGATGTTGAAAATTGCAGTTGATGCAAACCTACATTTAACCATATACCCCAGTCCATAGTTACTATTTTCCCCAAGGATGATTACTGCATATAGCCTGAAGGCTTCAAAGCACTTCTGCTATTGGTTCCTTTTTCAAAATGTGGGTACCCAAAGAAGAAGTCAAAATCAGGAATGTTTCTCATGTAGGAATTGGTGAAAAGATTTCCTAGGTTTTACTGGCTGAGTCAGTAAGGAGCACCACCCCCCTTTTGGCTTAGTCAATTTAGTTGTACAGCTTCTGCTCCCAGCCATCTGCTTATAAAAGCCCCATTGGGCTCAAGGGAATCTTTACTGGTACAACAAGGGTTTGATTACTTAGAAATATGGGGTACAGCATCTGATCATACACAGTCCTTTTCCCACCAGTATGGGTGTTTCCCATTGAGTATAGGCCCCTTTTAAAGGAATCATAGAGATCACATACATTATACTGTAGAAACATAGAAACATAGAATTTGATGGCAGATAAGGACCGCTGGCCCACCTAGTCTGCCCATTTCCTACCTGATGGATAAGCTGCAGATCCTAGTTAACCAGCAGCCTACTTCTTCCTACCCCACCCCTAGAATTGCCTTATGACTGTCCCATGCATGCTTAGAATTCCACCACTGTTTTTGACTCCACAACCTCCTCTGGAAGGCTGTTCCATGCATCCACAACCTCTCTGTGAAAAATACTTCCTTAAATTACCTCTGAGCCACCCCCTTCTATCTTCAAATTGTGCCCCTTGTTCTTCACACCTCTTTTTTGAAAGATGCTACCCTCTTGGACTTTGTTGATTCCCTTGAGGTACTGAAAGTTTCTATCATGTCCCCCTCTCCCTCCTTTCCTTGAGGCTATACATATTAAGCTTCTTAAGTCTCACTTCATATGTCTTCCGGTGCAGACCCTGCACCATTTTAGTGCCCTCCTCTGGACAGCTTCCATCCTGTCTATGTCTTCTTGGGAGATTGGGTCTCCAGAACTGCCCATGATACTCAGATGTGGTCTCACCAGCTGTCTGTACAGAGGAAAATAACTTCTTGTTTCTGCTGGTGAAACCTCTCCCTATGCATCCCAGTATCCCCCAGCCCTCCTTGCTGCCCTCTCACATTGCTTGCCCACCTTTAGGTCATCTGATATGACTACCCCAGGTCCCTTTCCATTTTGTTGTTGTTAGTATCTCACCCCCATTTTGTACTCTTCCCTGGGTTTTGTTTCCCAGGTGCATTACCTTGCACTTCTTAGCATTGAATCTAAGCTGCCATACATTTGACCATTCCTCTAACCTTGCCAAGTCCCTTCTCATCCTTTCCACCCCACCTTGTGCATCAACTTTGTTGCAGATCTTTGTGTCATCTGCAAAGAGACATACTTTTCCTTCCAGTCCTTCTGCAATGTTGCTTATAAAGACATTGAAGAGGACCGGTCTAATACTGAACCCTGTGGTACCCACTGCTAACCCCCTTTTTCAGAGTGGACTCCATTTACTATTACTCTCTGTGTCCTATTCTCCAGCCAATTCTTTACCCAGGCTGTCATCTTGGGACCCACTCCCAGGCTGGCTAACTTGTATATTAATCTTTTGTGTGGGACTGTGTCAAATGCCTTGCTAAAAGTCTAGGTAGGCCATGTCCACAGCCCCTCCTGATCTACTACTTTGGTCACCCAGTCAAAGAAATCTATCAGATTTGTCTGGCATGACCTTCCCGCTGTGAATCCATGCTGCCTTGGGTCCTGTGCCCCTCTGGCCTCTAGATACGCAACAATTCTTTCCTTCAGAGTGATTCCATCATTTTCCCTACCACTGAGGTTAAACTAACAGGTCTGTAGTTTCCTGCTTCTGCCTTGCTCCCACTTTTGTGAGGGGAATCACATCTGCCCTCCTCCAGTCCTCAGGTACCACCCCATCCTCCCATGATTTTTTAAAGGGTAGTCAGTGGTGTCACTAGTTCTATCCTTAGTTCTTTTAGAATTCTGGGATGAATCCCATCAGGCCCCATTGCTTTGTCAACCTTCAGTTTTAAGAGCTCTTTCAGAACTCTTTCTTCTGTAAATGGGCTGGTATCAACTTCTGTATCCAGAGTGTTTCTACTGTTTGTTTTAGGTACCTCCCCTCTTTTTGTAAATACTGAGCAAAATATTTGTTTAGTATCTCTGCCTTTTCACAGTCACCCTCTGCCCACCCTGCCTCCCCTTTATTAAGCCTCACTATCCCTCCCTTGGTCTTCCTTTGCTCCCTGATGTACCTATAAAAGGTTTTATCCCCCTTCTTAACTGAGTTGGCTATCTTTTCCTCGGTTTGGGCCTTTGCTGTTCTGACTGTCTTTCCAGCTTCCTTTGCTTTAACTGATACAGTTCTCTGTCCTGTTCCTTCTATGATTCCTTGTACTTCCTGAATGCTTTCTTTTCTCTTGAACCTTCACTGCCACTTCCTTTGAGAACCATAGTGGTTTCTTACCTCGTTTTGTTTTGTTTATTTGCTTTACACAAAGGCTTGTTACCTCTGTGATGGCAGTTTTATTATTCCATTGTTCTTCACCCCCTCCTTCCTGCCCATTTGCTAGTGCATTCCTTAGGCACTCACCCATTTTGCAAAGTCAGCCCTCCTAAAATCCAGTACCTTTGTCTTTGTATGGCTTGACTCTATTGCTGTGTTTATTGTAGAACCATACTGTTCGATGGTCGCTAGTTCCCAGATGGCTACCCACTTCTACATCTGTGATCCTCTCTTCATCTCCATTTGAAGAACCAGGTCTAAGATGCTCCCTCTCAGGTGGGCTCCAATACTAGTTGTCTAAGGCATGCCCGTGTAGGGCATCCAGAATAACCCACTCTTAGAAGTGGCTGCTGCAACTGCACTCCGTTAACATCTGCATATTCAGATCACCCATCAGCAATATCTCCCTTTATCTGCCATTCTAAGTATACTTTCTATCATTTCCTTGTCCATTTCCTTCCCTGAGAGGGGGTTCATATACAACCCTGTGCGGATTGTGGTGCCATTACCTGCCTCCAAATTGACCCACAGTGCTTCTTCTCCTCCCTGTTTACCCTTTTGTTCTGTTGCTTTGATTTCTTCTCTTATGTAGAGCTACTCCTCCTCCTCTTTTTACCCTCCTGTCCCTCCTGTAGATAGTGTATCCTGGTATGTTTATGTCCCAGTCATGGTTCTGTGTGTACCATGTCTCTGTGACTGCCACAATATCAGATCTTCCTCCTCCATCAAGGCCACTAATTCAGGAAGCTTGTTACCCAGACTACGGGCATTGGTACTCATTGCTGTCCATTTTTGATGGCTTTACCTTCTGTAGCGCAACCCCACTGACCTTTCTACCTTGGTCTTTTCTCATTTAGTACCCTGTTTTGTAGGGAGGCTGGGATTTTCCTTCTGCTTATCAGTGCCTCCCCTTGACTAGTTTAAAGGCCTGCCAATGAAGCATTTAAACCCGATTGCCCAGATTGAGGTAACATTAGTGGTGTGACCCTGAGGGGTAACATCTCATCTTTGCTATGAATGTAGTCACACCTTCAATGCACAGGCTGCAACTGTTTCTGCTTATAATACAATTGCAAAAATAAAGAGATACAGTACCAAAGTTTCTTCATCATGTCCAATGGAAAACAACAGAGCTCAAAGCAAAACAGTAAAAACAAGCAAGCTTTTCAGTCCTTAAAAGTCCCTTGCAGTAGTGTTCTCAGGTTGTGGTCTTTGAGGTAAATAAATTAATAGAAAGTCCAATGTCCATCGTTTCAACAATTAGAAGCTGCCATGTCCTGAAGATTCTTTGCATCCTACAGGTGCCATGACCCTTCACTGATCTGTTTACCCTTTTGGCAGCTCATTAGCTGGGTGGCTTTTTTGTCAAACCTTGAAAAGAGGAAAGATACTGATAAAACACCTACGTTAGTACAGGCTGTAATAATCAGTTTCCTTTAAATTATTTTGTCTGATTTACATACAGGCGTCTTTACTTGGCTTCTATTTGTCTGTAATTTAAATCTTTATTACAGTGGAGGATAATTTGTCTGTTACTACAAATGGCCCCTCCAGAATTTGGGTAAGGCATGGTCAGGGGTTTGATAGTCCAGGATCATGACCCTGTCTCCAACTGATACTCTAAAGGAGTGACTTTGGCATCAAAATGCTTCTTCTTTTGTACCTTCTGCACTCGACCCAGACTGGACACAGACTTATTAATGACCTGCAGGTTTTCTTTCAAAACAGACATATATTTGTCTAGCTCCAATCTATCACAGGTAGCTGTTCCCAACCCCTCATACCAAAAATGAGTGGGTGTCCTCATCTGTCTCCGCCATTACCTCAGATGGGATGAGTCCAGCTGAGGTGTTTGTAGTTGCCTGTTTTGCCATAAGCAGCAGGAGCAACTTGAGATCCCAGTCTTTCTCATTAATTGCTACATACTTTCTTAACATTGTTTTTATAGTTCTGTTTGCTCTCTCCACTTGACCGCATTACTGAGGATGGTATAGGATATGATATTTCTGTTTAATCCCTAAAAGATCTAAATAATTCAGAATGATCTGACCTGTAAAATGAGGTCCCTTGGGCTGACTCAGTGGTTCCTGGAAGCCCCAGACACAGAACACATTCTCTACCAAGTGCTTTGCTGTGGCAGACGCAGTGTCAGTTTACTTGGAATGGCTTCAATCCACTTTTAGTACAAATCTGTATATATCTGTTACCCCTAGATGTGGATGGTAGTGGCTCTACAAAATCAGTTTGCAAACTGCACCATGGTCCATGCTTAACCTGTGGTCTCAGTAAAGCCTTTTTGTGTATGCTGGGCAGGATTAGTCTGTGCACATGCTATACAACTGAGACAATGGTTTCATACATTGGTTAGCATTTGTGGCTGCTAGGCTCATTTCCTGACCAACTGCCTGGTCTTGGAGATCCCATTATGCCCTCCTTGATCATGACACAACTTTAGCAACTCATGTCTGATATATTCTGAGCCACAAATACAATGTCACTTGTGCTAGGGAATTTATACATCAACAACCCTGAGGTTTTATCCACACACATATTTGAAACATCCTGTTCATCACTTTGAATCTGAATTTTAAGCTGCTTCAGCTGAGGGTCCCTATCCTGCATCTGGTTTTAACCTAAGATTTCTAAATCCTGCTTGACATGGCCATCACCTTAGTAGACAAGCGTTCCCAAAGATCCCCACCTTGGGCACCTTGTTGAGCAGGGAATCTGCCTTTGAATTCTCCCCTACAGATGGGAATGCTTAGATTGTGCTTTGACTTTCAGAAAAATAAATGTGTGAAACCTCATGGAGGTTAGTCTCGAGAGAAAGGACCAGTGGGGTAAATATTTAATAGGCTTGCGGTCAGATGATTGGAAGTACTTTTTGCTGCCAAAGGGATAAAAATGCTGTCAACACCAGGCAGAGCCAGGGAGGAATCAAAGCAGATAACCATGTGATGTGGGAGGGAAAGGTGATTAGTAAAGGCAGTGCACAACAGATGGCTATGAGTTCTGCCTGTGCTGAATGAGGGTACAGCATCTGGTGATGGACAGGTGGAGGGTCAGAATATACACCCCAAAATTGATGTAGGGTACATAGTTCACATAAAAGGAAGAGCCATCTGTAAAAATGCAAGATGGAGTTTTAGCGAACATTGCCAGACATTCTTTGAAACTAGAACACTCCAGCTGGGTTGCTGTGGATGGAGATGGAGAGATTGCACAATCGTGTGGCTCCCTAAACATAGAGGACCAGCAACCTGGTAGGCTGTAGTGGTTGAGACCTCAGTGTCCTGGTCCTGCAATAACAGTGCCCACTGAGTAAGTCTTGAATTGGCAACAGTATCCTCCTTTAACTGAGATGAATGAAGAGATGAGGTAGATTTGTATGGGAGTGCAAAATAATCTTACTAAACCCCATAATGTATCTGAGTACTTAACAGCCAAAAATGTGCCTAACAAATATTTCTCACAGGGGTGTACTTTTGCTCCACTGGGGTTAGGAGTCGGAGGCATAAATCACAGGTCAGAGTTGAGAATGAAGTGGCTGAGTTAGGACCACTGCTAGTTATGTAGGAGACACAGCCACTTTCAAATGAAATAATTAAGCTGAATCTGGGTTAGCTAAGCAGGGTGCTGTAACCAAGCCTGTTTAAGTTCCTCCATTGCTTATGTCTTTGCAGAGGTCAAACCAAAGGTACATTCTTAAAACACACAGATGTTAATATAAAGCCACCTCCCTCTGGCTCCCATTTCCTGCTCTGACCCCTGACTCTATTGTTTTCCATCTAGCTGACCTTTTAATGCCTTGTCTGCAGGGACTGATTGTGTGCCTCTCTCCTCCAGGTAACCAGTCATTGGAGAGCCTGCCTCCAATGAGACTCTCTCCTGCAGCTGCCATGGAATGGCCACCGTCCCCAAGGTAGAACACAGAGCAAAATTTCAAGAAATTTCAAGTGTTTTCTGAGCAAGATTTTCTAGAAATTTCAATTGTTTTCTTCGTACCTTTACAGCTGTAATTTTTTACATAGGAGGCACTGTGTTAACCTGCTGCCACACCATGGGTCGTCACTTCCTTTATAGGAAGTAGGGGTCTATGACCTGCCCTTGTGTAATCTAACACCTGATTTCCCATTTGCTCATTATACCCTTCTGCCACTTGGTGGTACCGTCATATCCTGACTATTGTTTCTATCCCTAGCTATATGCACCTTTGTCTGGTCCACTCGCCTAATCCTGCACCAATCTTACCTCTGCCTTACCCTCCCCCTCTCTCTCCACCCCTCCGCTTTGGTTTACTCTTGCTCCACTTTTCCTGCCCTTCTTTGGTTGAGCTCTACCTCAGTGTTATTTGTCTCCATCGCCCCCAGGGATTCAAACCCTAGAATTTGTTTGCACCTACCACCCTGTAGTCTGCACCCTGACTAATACTTTCCATCCTATATTTGTCTCCTGTATACTCAGTCTACCCTTCTTTAACTTTAAATATAATATTCTACCCAAATTTAAATTCTCTAACTAAAGTATTGCTTAGTACTGGCAAGTTCTCTCTGTTGTAGAACATGACCTCTTACTAAGCAGTAGTGACTGGCACAAAGTCCACAACACCATTCACTTTGCCAGTTCAGCACTCCTGTTTCTCTTGCATCTACAGTAACTTCCTTCTATTCTCTCCTAAATTAATATTTTAACAAACTAAAGAGGCACCTCTTTTGGCACCTCTCCCTCTTGTCCTGACAGTTTTTTTCTGTTGTGGGACTTGAATATCTAGCTGAACAGCACTGTCATTTTCTAAGTCTGCAACACCCTCTTTTTGCCAACTCCACTCCTGCTCCCTTACATCGAATTTCCCTCTATCCTTTCCTAAATATAACCTTTTAACCCAAATTAAATTCTCTAACTAGAACATCCCTGTATTTTGCACGCTTTCTCAGCAGTGGGACTTGAATCTCTTGCTGTGCAGCACCCACATCTCCATAGTCCATGACACCTTTCCCTAGGCTAACTCTGATCATCTGTTTCTCTTGCATCTAATTTCACCTATCATCTCCTCCTTTAGTGCTTTATTGCCCATGTCCCCACAACTACTCCATAACTCTCCACAAGAGGTCATTGTTCCTACTTTTCACATGGATCATAATTTAGCTTAGATGCCTGTTTCAGTACAAGCTCTGTACCTATCTTAACCTCTGTCCTTTTCTTCCCTTCCTCTTCATCCTCTGAAGCTGTCTGTCCCTGTCATGACACCCTTCAAATGCTCCCTTCCCCAGCTCTTGTCCCCTGGTCTCTATTTCTCCCTTTTGCTCTGCTTCCTCCTATCATACCTTATGTCCCTAATCTCCTTACTTTTTTTCAGGAGACATGAAACCAACCCTGGCCACACGGGCCCCTCCTCTTCTCTGCCTGCCACTGCATGGAATAACACTAAAGGCCTGTGCATCGTACAAATGAACATCCAAACTTTAGACCTAAGCTCCATGAGCTTGAGGCTTGGACACATCACTATAGCCCTGATGTGCTTGCAATCTCTGAGACCTGGTTGAAGCCATATATCCCCTCACATGAGATAACTATTCCTGTCTACACAATCTTTCAAAATGATAGGCCCTCTAAATGTGATGGCAGTGTTCTTATCTATGCCAAATCCTCCTTGACTGTAACTGAATTCCTACTGTCCCCTGTGATTCTAGTACTTGGGCAAGTGAGAAAATTACTTATTGAGTTCATATATATCCCTCCCAGTGCTCCCTCCTCAACCATTACCTCTCTCTTTGCTTCCTGGATCTCTCTCCATCCATGGATTTGGTTTTGTGTGGTGACTTTAAGTGCAACTGGCTGGGCACTGGGCTGGGTTCTGTTCACAATGCCCTACCCGATTTATATTTTTCCCAGCTCATTAGCAGTCCTACCAGGCTTAACAATAAATCCAGTCACCATGCTCTTCTTGACTAGGTTCTTACTAACAACCCCAGCACATTAAAGCCTCTGGCATTCTGCCTGATGCCTTGAATAATCACTTCCCCACCTTTTGTGTCTGAAGGAACAATTTCCTAAATCCACCCCCAAAATGGTGCTCTCTATGGATATCAACTCGCTCTGTCCTCCAGACTTCCTAACCTCTCTCTCTCCCAAGTTGAATGGTCCCCAGTCAACAGTCTACCTGATGTCGATCTGGCCCTAGAATACTTTACTGATATCTTGAATTCTATAGTTAACCATCACGCATCCTTGGTTAAGTAGCTGTCAAGGGGCTTCTGCCCATAGCTCCCCAAGGATCTAAGAGCTCTCATGACTGCACATGATGATGCATAGAAGGTATACAAGAGTTCTGGCATGCCACCTGACTGGAAGGCCTACAGACACCTTACGTAACCAATATAAGTCCCTGATCCTCATGACCAAATGTACATACCTAGTACCCTCAAACCAATTACCTCTGTAACCCCAAAGAATTCTGGGGACAGATAAACTCTCACTTAAAGGGCAAATTCGATTCCTCTCCCCGCACCATGGTCTTTAATGGCTCTGAGATCACCAACCCTGTCTCAATTGCTGCAGAATTTAATTTATCCTTCACAGACCTATCTAAATATAAAATTTCCCTACCGACACATGGTCCACAGCACAGCCATCCTCCCCAACTTCCAGTGATAATACTCCATTCTTTCACCTTCAATTGGCCACCAGAAAAGAGGTGCTGCATCACCTCAACAGCATCAAGGACACCTCCTCACCTGGGTTTGACACTTTAGAACCGTGTTTTCTTAAACTGGGTGCCCCTGCCATTTGCCCTTCCGTGCATGACCTGATCAATAAGTCCTTTGCTCAAGTACCATGCCCAGTAAATAGAAAGCCTCAATAGTCATCTCAATACACAAGAGTGGTCCAAATTCTTGTTTAAAAATACTGTTCCATCTCCATCCTTGCCTTGCTAAAATTGAAGAAAAATAATTAATGCCCAGCTTCAATCTTATCGTGAACTAAATACCTCTCTCTCTATGTTCCAGCACAGCTTCCGGAAATCACATAGTACCCACACTTTGCTCATCACTGTTACATCTGGACATCCATAGCAGTATAGACAAAGGCCTTGTGACTGGTGCAATGTTGTTGACCTCACCAAGGCTTTTGACTTCTTAATCATAATCTCCTGTTGCATATATTACTCAACTTTGGACTCGACATCCTAGCTCTGAATTGGTTCAAAACTACCTTACTGGCCATATTCAATATGTCAAATGGGCCTGCCAGACTTCCCTTTTAGTACCATAAGGATGGGGTCCTCAGAGCTCTATTCTTGGTCCACTCCTGTTCTCCGTGTTTATCAATAAGCTCCTGCAACATTATGGGGTGCATCAGTTCAATTATATGCTGATGATGCCATCCTCTATTGGTCCTCCTTTGACCATGCCATGATAAACCACCTTCTCCAGCAGGATTTTCTGAACCTTGAGACTTGTTTTTTTTTTCTCCCTTGTCCTCAGATCCATCTGCTTACTGCCCCCAGGTCCAGGTTTGCCCACCTGGGCGAGACCACCGGGGCTCCTCCTCCCAACAGACACTGTAGGCAAGCCCTGGATTATCCCCTGAGTTGGGGCCATGGGAGCAGGCCAGCTTTTTGCTGCTTGCTGCCCTGGGGTGGGGATGTGCAATGCCATCCAGCATCTGCGCACCCTGCCACGTACTGGCACCAGTTGCAGTGATAACCTAGCCTCCACCAGGGGTCCGTAAAGTGCCAGACACTCTTCCTCTCCCTCCTGGAGAAGGACAGCAGTCCCCAGAACACTTGATCCTTTCCCTGGCCAGCTGTCTGACTCCTGGGTCCATTCCTGAACCTGGGTCATTGGTGTCACAAGCAGAAATACAACTGCTGGTGCTTAATACTAAGAAAACTAAATCTATGCTCTTCTTCCACTGGACCCCCATGACTCCCACCTCACCCCAACTGTTAATCTATTACTCTCAGAGTGACCTCTTGAAATGATTCCATCATTTGAATATCTGGGCTTGACCATGGATTCCTACCTCACCTTTGACACCTTTGAAACCCATGCTTCCTTCATGGTCAAGACCCTCTATCAGAGCAGGGTTCGTGGCACTGAGGGTTGAGGACTGGATGGATAATTTGAGGTAATCTAGTCTTGCCTTGTACGGTTTCTGATGCAAGACCTGCATCATCTTTGTTGCTCTTCTCTGTAATGTCTCCATCCTATCTATGTCCTTCCTGAGGTATGGCCTCCAGAATTGGACACAGTACTCCAGGTGAGGCCTTACCAAGGACTGATACAGGGCATGATTACTTCACTGCCTGCTATGATGCCCATCCCTATGCATCCCAGGATGCCACTAGCTTTAGTTCTGCCTTTTCACATTGTTTATTGACCTTGAGGTCATCTGATATGATCACCCCTAGTCTCATGCCCATCTAGTAGCTACTAGCTGCTGTCCTACCATTGAGTACAGTTTCCTTGGGATACATTTTCCCATGTGCATGACCTTACATTTTGGCATTGAATTTCAATTGCCATGTCCTGGACCAATCCTCCAGTTTCTGGAGATCAGCTTCATGCTATGCTGTCCCTCTGGTTGTCCACCCTGTTGCTGATTTTGGTGTCATCTGCAAACAGACATACCTTTCCCTTCAGTCCAACTGCAGTGATACTGATGAATATGTTGAAGAGGATCGGCCCCAGAACCAAGCCCTGTGGGTCCCTGCTAGTCACCCTCCCTCCTCTCATAGAGTGCCATTCACCACACTCTGAGTTCTCCCACTTAACCAGTTTCTGACCCAGTTCATTACCTCAGGCCTGTCTCCCATGTTCTCCAGTTTTGACTAGTCTTCTGTGTGGAAGAGTCAAGCGCTTTGCTGAAGTCCAGGTAAACCACATCCACTGCCCCACCCTGATCCACTGTTTTGGTAACCAATGAAAAGATCAGCCAGGTTTGTCTGTGTAGGGCCTCCTTGCCATGAAACCATGTTGATTTTGTCAAGCTGCCAGTTTGCTCCAAAATAAGCTACAATTCTTTTTTCAGCAGGGACTCCACTAGTTTTCCCATGACTGATGTTAGACTAACTGGACGGTAGATTCCTGGCTGTTCCTTAGAAGTGTGCAGATATGCCAAATAATAGAACAGCCACAAATGACTCCAAATAAACAATATAATACCATTTGGTCACATTAGTATACCAGCCAGATTCAAGTTCCATGCACATGTACCCAACAGGTTAACTATTTTGACATAGCTGCCTACTTTTTAACTCAATCCATCTGTAACTAATTTTTCCTATGGAATTGCCTCTGTAAGGTTTTACTGCAGTGTCACTGTACTGTCATAATTATAAGACAGGTTTGACTGAACTCAAACTATTACTAGACCAAGATATTTAACAGCCGACTAGGTTTCTTGTGGCTGAATTGCATCCATAAAGACATTGCTGTTTCCTTATAGTCTAATGATTATGAGACAGGCTCAATTAAACACTGTTACATTGTCATTTTTTGTAGGTCCCTAATTTTCCATCTCTTTCTAGGAGTTTCTGTTTATTATTCCTTGCAAGATTTTCAATTTATTATTCATGACTAGGCGGCAGAGACCTATATTTACTGACATTCTGGATTAATATCCTAGCATATATTCTCCCTCGCCATTGGACCTCTGTATCAGTACCTGTACTCTATGGCAGGTGGGATAACCTACATAGAACTGACCATGGCAACTTATCATTAAAGGACAGAAATCTGTTTCCTAAGTCTTGCTTGTTCTTCTCTGCATTGTTTGTGGTCAACTGGAATCCTTTTCTTTTGGTCCGTTAATGTTTCCACTTCTGACTTTAAATTAAGATTGTCTTACTTCCACACTTTATACTGGTCATCATAAGCCACACAGGTAGCATAGGGTCCTACCACGACTGTCCATTTAACAAAGTTATAGTTTTTTCTTCTTAGTGACCCACTCAGTATATTTATCTTCTACAGCACATAGTCCTCCTAATTCATACTTTCCTGCCTCAGCCCATGCTAACATCTGCTCATGTCCAGCTTGTCTTCTCATATAATCAACAATGAAATCATTAAATTGGTCTGCCTTGTCATTAGAGGTGGCCATTTATTTATTTTGTTTTTGTTGGCTGGGAAAGAAGGACTAGAAAATTCTGCCTATTTTAGCCTCATCCTGGGGCCAGGGGATACAGAGGATGCCAACTGACATTGAACCAGATTAAGCTGTTGGAGGTATCTTTTAGTTAATGGGAAATTTGGCCAGGGCACTGGGGAACTTCCACTACTCTGCCAGTAGGGGATCCATGACTGCTTCCTGATTGTTGTCAGCCTGTCCAAGGTGAGTTATGAGAGAGGACATGTGGAAGGCTGGGAGCAGATCTCCACCTCTGCCTCTCTTCCTATGGAGACCAGTATATCAGAGCAGAAATATGAAGGAAGTGCAGAAAAGGAGCAGCGTGAGGGCAAGCAAGCAAAGATGGGTCAGTTGAAAAGCTGAAACTGGGGGATGCTTCAAAGACCTCCATGGAATCGGAAGAAGGACTGATATATAGTAAGTCTAAAATAGATAAAGAAAAACTGTTGTCAGAATTAGAAGAGGAGGAAAAGTGAATTAAAAGTAAAAAAAACTGTATTATTAAAAGAAATGGAGCAACTCAGTGATGAAAGCAGTGACAGGAAGCAGCCTGTCAGAATCAGCTGAGAAATGCTGACATGGCTGCATCAAAGTGGGCTGCACTCTAAAGCTGAAACATCACAAAACACAATGAGAGAAGAAAGGAAAGCCCTGAAACGAATGGCCAGAGAGGATTGAAATGGCTTAGCCTAAGACAGGCAGGAGAACTGAAGGAAGAAAGCACAAGACAAAAACAAAGTAAGGAACAAGAATGTAAAATATAAAAGGATACAGAAAGTAAGAAAGGACCCCAAACAGTGGAAAAACAAAATATTTGGATATAGAGGCTCCAAGAGAATTTAAAGATTGGGTAGCAGAGGCCTTAATAAAAGCTGAATGGAAAAGAACAGAGGATAGTGCAGGTTGGGACCCAAACAGACTAAGCACCTCAAAGCAGGAGATAATAAAACAAACAGATGATGATTAAAATAAAGGAATACATGTGGAAAATAAACTGTGGAAAGTAGGATATCCTAAGGGTATGAAGGATGCTGATGATAACAAAAGAAATGGAAGGCCTAACAGAAGGGAAAGTAGAGAAACTTCCATGGAAGTGGAACAAAAATGTTACAAACAGACAAAGAACTAAGTGGGGAACATAATCAAAAAGAAAGGTATGGAAATACAAGAGAAAATTATTTCTAGAGGAACAAAAATTGCAGCAGGCAAAAAGAAGAAATGGACGAATTGAACTGTATCACAAGTAATGTGAATAGCATAAAATATAGACAAAATAAGTTAATAACCTTTAAAATACTAAGTGAGTTGAAATTTGATATAATAGTGATACGAGGCACACAATTACATTCTATTGAAGAATTAAAACAAGTACAAAAAGAGTGGAGATGGGGCCATCATTATGGACAATTGGAGAAGAAAGGTGCTCAGGGGTTGGGGTAGCCTTTACACCAAATGAAGTACAGGTTAAAAAATGGTAGACCCAGTGCCAGGGAGGGCATTTATAGTAGATGTAGTCATTAAAAGACAGCTGTTAGAATTATCACTATTAATAATCCACAGACCAAAGCATCTAGGAACAGAGTTATGGGGATAATTGAGTCATACTTATGTAACCTCCTTGTTACCCAGGGTTACTATAATCCCAGTAAGACCTAGTGGTGGGCAGGAAGACAGCTTGTGAAACTCCAGTTAAATGGATTTCACACTGTCTCACTCTGTTCTCAGTCTCAGCTGAGACTGAGGGATGACATCACCATAGAACTTTCGCAGCTGCATAAGTCACACTGGAATGCTGCAGTAGGAAGTTAGGATAGAATGTTGGGGATTTTGAACAGAGTCTGTGTGTGGTCTTGAAGAGAGGAGCAACACAATTTTCTGCGTGCAGGCTCGCAGAGCCTAAGCTCTGTTTTAGATCTACTGTTAAGAAGGTGTGTGTTTCCACCATCAGAGGGACACAGAAACTTATTGCTGAAGTGGTGGAGACGGCTGTTACTGGTCCATGTGCCCCATCCCTGAGGGAATGGGGGAAGGTTGCCTGTCTTCCAGGGGCAACCTCCTGGTTCTGGCTAAGGAAGAAGCTGCCTTATTTCAAGTTGTGGTGTGGCACCAGAAGATCTGAGAGAGAAATTCCTGAGGAGGAATCGCCTGTGGGGCACCTGCAACCAAAGGGTGAGTTCGCTTGACAGAGGGCCAATGTTTTCACCTGAACTGTTGAAACATGGGTATTGGACTACTAATCTGTAGGAGGTCTAGTGTAATAGACATTGCTGGGTAACTCAGGTAGGTTCAAGTCCAGCACAAAGTGAAGTAATGTAGGGATTGGACTGCTTAATTAGTGGGGGGCCTAGAGCAATGGGCTATGCCAATTAAAATTATGTTTAAGTCCAGCAAAGGGAAAGCAAGACAAGTAGAGGAAATGTGACATACATTTAGCCTTAATCTACATTGCCAAGCTTTACAGTAGGAGGTGTTTACTGTCCAGAGAAGTGACCAGGTATGAATTGTGAAAGCGAGAAGTGGAGACCCTCTCATCAGTAGTAACCAAATTCACCTCTCGGATTTGCTCTGTGGCACCTTTACTTTCTCTCAGGTACTTGGCCAGTGCTTGAGGAAAGTACCCAGACATGGGATTAAAAGAAAATTACCTGATAGAGCTGAGGTGCTCTTAGGTGGTTTAGGAGCCACCAGAAAAGGTTTCATGACATATGGAAGGTGTCCGAGTGGCTGGCAAGGGAGCAGAGCCTGGGAGTCCCAGATAGTGTACAAGTTCGGGCTGTGTACTCAAAGCAGCGTGCAAGCCCAGGTTGTGTGCCCGGTGGGTTCAGAGCCTGAGGGCTGGAGTGTGGAAGAAGTGTTTCTTATTCTTTTATCTGCATTACCAGAAGTGCAGCTCCATGGGGTCCATCTATGCTTTGTTTGATCTGCTTGGATGTCAATAAAAGCCACACTTTAGAATCCCATTCCTGGTATTGGACATTACAGTTATTGCTTCCTGTGTTTGGAATTACTTGGGTGCCCCTGTGCAGAGTAACCAAACCTAGCCCTCGTGCCAAGTAACCTATTCCTCCTGAACCCAGTCCCTACCTAGTACTGCTGTCAGATTCAAACAGCGCACTCACCTGCCATTTGCAAAATGATGGAGGTGGGGTTACTGTAATAGGGCTGTGTGTATCCTGAATGAGCACGCTTTCTCTTTAAATCAAATCTGTTGCAACAGTAATTCTTTTGTCTTGTACTATTCTAATTCTTTTCCCTATGTTCCCCAACTATCAGGAAGGCCACCTGTAGTTGTTCTGTGTATCCTATTTTCTTTCCTTCTTTAATTTCTTCTTGCTCTTCCACGTTTGCACTGTGCCCTGATTACACCTTTAAATCATTTAGCTAGGACAAACCCAGTGAAAACAGCCCTTATTTGCCTCCTTGTGTAGCTTAGGATTTGAAACTACAGGGTGAAATGAAAGACAAGCTGAGTGTCTTTCTGGCTGCTTCTGTCACCCTCCTAGCAAAATAAACTGCAGAGATGATTTTTTTAAACAAAATAGAACGTGTGCACAAAGTAACCTGTATTTTGGTTCTTCAGTTAATGTTACCTGCAGTTTAAAGTTCAGTGTTAAATGAGGCTGTTTGGTACTTGCTATTTTCTGTGATAGACTGAAAATGAGCATGTTTGTCTCCTCAGGCTTTGCAGCCCATTTTGTTTTGTTTCTTTTAAAACACATTTCTTTCTGAAAAGAGACTCTTGTATGTTAACAGACTTATGCTCTGTATGCTATGTTTTAAGTAAAAGAACTTGTACTGCTGTGCTAGAAAATATAGTCTTACCTATTTAGTGTTTCTTAGAGCCTGGGCTCTCCTCCATCCCTCTGACTCTGTTATAGGGCCAGGCAGCCATTTTCATAGTTTGTTTATACTCAGAAGTGATGGGAGGAGCCTGACTGTTTGGAAGTGCGCACATAGAAAGGATTTCCTTATTATTATTACTACTAGCTTATGTCATTGTGTTTCTAATAAACTATTGTAGGTTTTCTTTAACTCTAATCTAAAAAGTAAATGTTCTGGAAGATTTTAGTCTTTAGTTATAAAAAGGGGGAGCCTAGTTGGTCACCTGATCCTACTCCTGTATAAAAGGACCAGGTCTGGGAACATTTTTTAGTTGGTGATAGGGTGCTGACCCTATCAGACCCTAGCTCTTTCTAGGTGGGATTTTGTTTCCATTTGAAGCTATACTGAACTGTTATGCCTTTATTTGATGTCTTCTTGTTTATGATTATTTTCTTTTGATGAAATCAGTCTGCTTTGTTTATTTCATTGTATGAATAAATACTTATTTTATTTGGCATCCTGACACTGTGTTGGACCTCCTTACTACCCACATTTACACTTGGTGTCAGAAGTGGATAGCAGTGGATATTGTCCAAAAATATCCAGGAGGTGTCAGATGCAGAGGGACAAGGTGGAAGATTCCATGGCCAGGGGTGTTCTGACAAGGACAATGGCAGAGCAGCTATAGATTCCACTGAACCCTGGCCTGGGGATGTAAGAAGATGAGAGGCCAAGATTGAGAAACAAGAGGAATGAGCTACAGGAGGGGAAGATGTCTCTAGTGGTTCTGAAGAAGAAGAGACTCCCCAGCAAGATGGAGGACTTGTTAAGATGTTTTTTGTAAAGCAAATTGACATGGAGAAACAAAGAGAAAGGTACCGTCTGCAAAGTGAAGCAAGGTGGGTGGATACATTGCAGGCCATTCAGGCCCTAGGGGCCATTCATCAGAATCCACCTAATGATGGCCCAAAAGACATTAAACTTTCTAAATTAGCAGAGAATGATGACATTGAGGCCTACATAACAACATTTGAGAGGGTGGCCTCAGGACCAGTGGGTAGTCCGACTAGCCCCTATCTCACTGGAAAGGCCAAATTAGCTTACAGCCATGTTGAGACTAGTCATGCCACTGACTATGGTCATGTGCATCAAGCAATCTTAAAGCGCTACGATATAAGCATAGAGACTTCTAGACAGAGTTTCGGACTTTCCAGTACCAGTCAGAGGATTCTCCACAGGAGGCATATGTGAGATTGCAAGATCTATGCAAGAAGTGGTTGCAGCCTTCTGTGAAAACCATGGACCAGGTTATTGAATCGGTTGTCTTGGAACAATTCATCAAGATTCTGCCACATGACGTGCAGATGTGGGTGAAGAGCACCATCCAGAAACAGCAGAGAAAGCAATCAACCTAGCTGAGGACTTCTTGACTGCCTGCTCATCACTTCAGAAAGGACATACCTGGACCAGTGCCTCCTCACCCACGGTAAGGCCTATGCATTCTACTTCTTAATAAGGTTTCTAGTGACACTAGTACTGTTAGATTGGATAAGCCTATAAGACGTTACAATCCTGACATCGTCTGTCATGAGTGTCAAATGAAGGGTCACATAGCTAGATTCTGCCCAAGAGAAAGAGTGACCCTACACATCTAGCATTGGCCAACTGGGGCAATACATGACACCAATTACCATAGAAGGAAGGAAGTGCTTGGACTGGTTGACTCGAGGAGTAGGCAAACATTAGTCCGGACTGCTCTTGTACAAGCAGAAAATACTCTGAACTACAAAACAGGAGTCACTTGCATTCATGGTGACGTGCACTTCTACCCTAAAGAGGTAAATGTGACCATGCAGGACCAAACGAACGGATATGGGTAGGTCTGGTGCCACGTTTGCGGTACCTGTAATATTGGGACATGATTTTCCTCATTTTCAAACTCTCCTAACATCTGTTACTTCAGTGTGTGCTGTCACAACACGGGCTCAGGCCAAACAGGAACAGTGTATTTCAAAGGAGTTTCCTTTGAGGAGGAACTGTATGATATGTCTGGGAAAACCAGAAAGTCCAAACGAGAGAGAAGAGATAAATATCAATGGACTTTAAAGAAGGACTTGATAGATGATGAGACATTATTGAAATGTACTGAACATGAGTCTTTATTAATGATCAGAAATAAGATAGTACATTAACACCCTTATTTTCACAGGTGGATCCTGAGGGAAGGATTCTATAACTCCCAGCTTTAAAATCCAAAACGAAAGACTGTATAGACAATGTACTAATCCTAAGACTGGGGAATATGTGGATCAGCTGGCAATTCCTACACAGTACCGGGCTAACCTAATGTACTTGGCCCATGATATTCCTTGTGCAGGGCATGCAGGGAGGGACGGAACTCTCAGTAGGCTGCTACAGTGTTTCTTTGGCCGGGTATCCATGAACACGTAGCAGACTACTGTAAGAGCTGTAGTGCTTGCCAGAAAGTAGCTCTTACAAACAAAAGGACAAAGTCCTCTGCAACCGCTGCCACTGGTGTCCGTTCCTTTGAACGGATTGCCATGGATATTGTAGGCCCTCTACCTAAAAGTAAAAAGGTAATAGATTTGTGATTATGGTACAAAATACCCAGAGGCTATTCCCCAGCGTGACTGTTAAAGCAGAAAAATAGCGGAAGAATTGCTGAAGTTTTTCAGTAAGGTTGGAATACCCAAGGTAATACTAACAGATAAGGGTACAAACTTTGTTCTATCTTGCTGAAATGACTCTACCAAGCCCTAGGGATGGAAGCTGTGTACACTCCCCATACCACCCCAAAAGATGGATTGGTAGAGCATTTCAATAAGACACTGAAAAAGATGATTCAGAAGTATGTATCAGACGAGGGAAAGCACTGGGATATCTACTTGCCACTCCTTCTGTTTGCATATAGAGAAGTGCCCCAGGCGTCTACTGGTTTTTCACCATCTCGAGCTATTATACGGCAAGAATCCTAGGGGCCTTCTAGATGTCATTAAGGAACAGTGGGAGAATGGTAATCATGTAGCGACACCTACCACCTTGGAATATGTCACCCAGATGCGTCAGAGGGTAGCCAAATATGCTCAACTAGCACAAAAACAGAATCGGAAAAGCAGCAGTACCAGAAGAGATATGACCAGGAGTAGGAGTAAACAGTTCCAGCCAGGAGATCATGTCTTACTGTTACTACCTTCCTCTGACAACAAGCTCACTATGAAATGGCAGGGTTCATATGTTATGACGGAGACAAACTGGACCTGTTAATTTTGAAATTGAGGTACCAGATAGAAGACAGAAAGTGAAAGTGTACCATGCTAACTTACTTAAAGAATGGTGTGAGAGTTGAATCTGATGTACCCTCAAATATGTATGTTTGCCCTGTACAGTCCGAGGAAACTGAGTTGGATCTTGCTTACAAGAGATTGGACACTGAAAGTATTCAAGCTCCAATGGAAGTTAACCCGCACTTACAAAAGACCAGAAAGCAGAGCTAGATACCCTGTTACATCGGTTTGACAGTACTTTCACCTGTATACCAGGAGAACAGGCGAAATAAAGCACCACATTCATGTAACCCAGGAATCACCTATTAGGTTAAGCCCTACAGATTACCTGAAAAGTAAAAGATGATGTTGTAAAAGAGATACAAAAATGAAAGAAATGGGGTGATTGAAGAGGCCAACAGTGATTGGGGCTTCCTATGGTAATTGTACCGAAAAAAGAAGGAGGGGTTAGGATATGTCTGGATTTTTGCAAGTTAAATGCAATATCTAAATTTGATGGTTATCCTATGCCCGTGTCGATGAACATCATAGATCGCCTCAGTCAAGCCCAGTATATCACCACATTAGATCTCACAAAAGGGTACTGGCAGATCCCATTGGATGTGGAGGCCAAGGAAAAGACTGTCTTCAGCACCCCATTGGATTGTTTCAATTTGTAACAATGCCATTTGGCCTTCACGGTGCCCCGCTACTTTTCAATGGCTCATGGACAAGATTCTTAGACCACATGTGTTATACTGTGCAGCCTACCTGTATGATGTGATAATATTTAGCCCCACATGGGAAGAACATCTAAAACATCTAAATGCAGTACTGAGCACTATTCCCAGGTAGGCCTCTCCATTAATCCTACAAAGTGCTCTATAGCAATGACAGAGACAAGATACTTAGGCTTTGTAATTGGCCAAGGACAGGTAAAACCGAAATAGGGAAAGTGGACGCTGTAGCCAAAAGTCCACAACCAGTAACTAAAAACATGTTCGGTCCTTCCTAGGCCTGGCTGGTTATTACAGCGCTTTGTCCCTAATTTCGCTACCATTGCTAGCCCTCTGATAGAATTGACTAAGAAAAACAGACCTACAATGGTAGCT
Source organism: Neoceratodus forsteri (assembly GCA_016271365.2). NCBI lineage: Eukaryota > Metazoa > Chordata > Ceratodontiformes > Ceratodontidae > Neoceratodus > Neoceratodus forsteri. Next base: position 443,845,406 of record CM028131.1, on the reverse strand, counting down.
TGGTCACCAGCCTGTGAAGAGGCATTTTGTGCTATCAAAGCTGCCTTATGTTTATCCCCATATTAAAGAGCCCAGATTTTGCCAAACCTTTTATTGTGCAGACCGATGCTTCCAATACTGGTATTGGTGTTGTCTTATCCCAGATACAGGATGAAGAAGAACATCCTGTAATCTATATAAGTAGAAAGCTGCATCTGAGAGAGACCAAATATTCTGCTATAGAAAAAGAATGTTTGGCCGAAAATGGGCAGTAGAGACTCTGAGGTACTATTTGTGGGGTACAGAATTTGAAGTGTGGACGATCGTAATCCTCTTTGTTGGATCCATATGATGAAGGAGAATAATCCGAGGATTATGAGGTGGTACCTGGCTTACAGCCATATAAATTGTTAGTAAAACACAGATCTGGGACCTAAATAGCAATGCAGATTTTATGTCTCGGTTTGGGGCAGATATAACTCTACAGACAAAATTAGACGCGGGTAATGATTGATAAAAGTTGAGGGCAACCTCTGAATTATTTTTATTTGAGTTTAAGGGACCCGGAGTGGAGCTTTGGAAGTGAGTGGGCTGAAGCTCCATCACTCCTTGTGAGAGATCTATTTCTTCTGTCTGTAAGTAAAGCAGTAAAAAAAAAAAGAAAGTTCCTTTGAGAAAGCCCTATCTGTTGGCTTCCTCTTAAGTGGGGAGGAGTATGTAATAGGGGCTGTGGTATCCTGGAATGAGCACGCTTTCTCTTTAAATCAAATCTGTTGCGACAGTAATTCTTTGTCTTGTACTATTCTAATTCTTTTCCTATGTTCCCCAACTATCAGGAAGGCCACCTGTAGTTGTTTTGTGTATCCCTATTTTCTTTCCTTCTTTAATTTCTTCTTGCTCTTCCACATTTGCACTGTGACCCTGATTACACCTTTAAATCATTTAGCTAGGACAAACCCAGTGAAACAGCCTTATTTGCCTCCTTGTGTAGCTTAGGATTTGAAACTACAGGGTGAAATGAAAGACAAGCTGAGTGTCTTTCTGGCTGCTTCTGTCACCCTCCTAGCAAAATAAACTGCAGAGATGATTTTTTTTAAACAAAATAGAACGTGTACAAAGTAACCTGTATTTTGGTTCTTCAGTTAATGTTACCTGCAGTTTAAAGTTCAGTGTTAAAATGAGGCTGTTTGGTACTTGCTATTTTCTGTGATAGACTGAAAATGAGCATGTTTGTCTCCTCAGGCTTTTGCAGCCCATTTGTTTTGTTTCTTTTTAAAACACATTTCTTTCTGAAAAGAGACACTTGTATGTTAACAGACTTATGCTCTGTATGCTATGTTTTAAGTAAAAGAACTTGTACTGCTGTGCTAGAAAATATAGTCTTACCTATTTAGTGTTTCTTACAGCCTGGGCTCTCCTCCATCCCTCTGACTCTGTTATAGGGCCAGGCAGCCATTTTCATAGTTTGTTTATAGTCAGAAGTGATGGGAGGAGCCTGACTGTTTGGAAGTCTGCAATAGAAAGGATTCCTATTATTATTACTACTAGCTTATGTCATTGTGTTTCTAATAAACTATTGTAGGTTTTCTTTAACTCTAATCTAAAAAGTAAATGTTCTGGAAGATTTTAGTCTTTAGTTATAAAAGGGGAGCCAGTTGGTCACCTGATCCTACTCCTGTATAAAGGACCAGGTCTGGGAGCATTTTTAGTTGGTGATAGGGTGCAGACCCTATCAGACCCTAACTCTTTCTAGGTGGGATTTTGTTTCCATTTGAAGCTATACTGAACTGTTATACCTTTATTTGATGTCTTCTTGTTTATGATTATTTTCTTTTGATGAAATCAGTCCACTTTTGTTTATTTCCATTGTATGCATAAATACTTATTTTATTTGGCATCCTGACACTGTGTTGGACCTCCTTACTATCTGCATTTACAGTTATACTTACATAAGTCAAAATTAGTACAATAGGAAGAGGTTTTCAATTGTGGGCTGCAAAGGAGATTGGGGAAAAGACGGAAAAATCTTTTGTGACACAAATCTTTTAAAGGAATTTTAGAAAAGGGGAGGTTGGAAGATGCATACAAAATAAAAGGAAAAGACAGAACATACCATTTTTAAAAACTTTCATCGAGAATAGACTTTTGGATGGTACCTAAAAGAACCAAGATTAAGGACATATGTGTAGTCCCAGTAGAAACATCAGACCATATGGGAGTTAAATTAATTAGATTTGGGGCAACACATGAAGTTTGGGAAGGGATTTTGGAGTATGAATATGGAAAGATTACAAGAGATCAAATGTAATAGGAAAATAATAAATTTCTTGGAGGCCAGAAAATGGTAATAGACTTATGTGACTCCTCTCGTGGAGTGGTGGGAGGACACAAAAATGGACATTAAACAGCTGATGATTGAAGATTCACAGAGAAAGAGGCAACAAATTATGGGAAATACTTAAGTTTAAAGGTCAAATTATATAAGCTAATTACTCATCAGGCAAGAAGTAAGGTAGATGAGATGGAACAGATAGAAGAAGTGAAAAGGCAGCTGAGAAATTTTCAGTGTAATGGCAAAATCATGGATTATAGAACAAAAATGTGGCATGCAGGGAACAAAATATCAAACTAACTGATTTGATAGTAATAAAGATAGAACAGAAAGTAAAATTATTTATGAGTTAAGTGACAGTAAAGGAAATCTACAGACAGATATTGAAAATAGGAAATATATAGTATAAGACTACATAAGGCAGAAATTTCAGAAGCATGGCGGTGACAAAAAGAAGAGTTATAAGAAAAGGCACCCTACAAAATTGAGAGAAAAGGAGGTAACATCACTAAGTGGTCCAATAAAAGAAAATGAAGTGAGGGAAGCAATAAAATCTTTAATGGTTAATACAGCACCAGGAAAAGATGGTATACCAAATGCCTTTTATAAAAATATGAAGAACATATGTCACAAATGTCAACTTTGGTATATAATGGAAATATTTCAGGAAATGACAGAGAGTATGAGACAAGGGGTAACTATATTTTTATTTAAGAAAGGAGATAAGGCAAACATAACAAATTGAGACCAATAAGTCTACTAACATTAGATTACAAAATATTGGCAAAAATAATAATAAAAGAATGATGACGTATGCAGACCGATTAAAATTACAGACCCAAATCTGTGCAGTCCCAGGAGGGACATTAGGCAAATTTAATATACTATATATAAATACATATAGGAAATGATGACTAAAGACAAGAACATAGACTGGAGGGTATCTTTATACAGTAAATCAAGAAACGGCTTTTGATACTATCCAGCATAATTATAGTGGGACACCTGGAGAGGTACAATTTTCTGGTTAAATTAGTAGATTTAATAAAATCACTATATACAGAGGTACAAGTATGCCCAATGATAAATGGGCACCTGGGACTCAATGTACATACAAAATGGGATACAGCAGGGATGTTCCTTAAGTCCATTGTTGTATGTATTCTGTTTAAACCCATTACTAAGAAGATTTGAGAATGAAAAGGAAATAGAGGGTATCACAAGGAAAATAGGATGTTACAGAAAACGTGCTGATGCAGATAATGGTATCGTACTAGTTAAAGACCAAGCATGAGGGAAAAATGTTAGAAATAATTAAAATAATATCAAATATACAAGGATTACAGTAAACACAGTAAAAGCAAAAATTACCCTTTGGGAAAGCGAGTAGTAAGAAAAGGAGTGAATTGGAGGTAGTACGAGGTAAAATGAATATTTTAGGAATAACATTTGAGGAAAAAGATGCAGCATGGGTGAACTGGGAGGCAAAATATAAAATGGCACAATGAAAAACAAACAGATGGAAGGAATGGAGTATAACAAAGAAGAAATTATTTTTTTACTAAAGACTTTTATTGTGCCAATATTCTTATATGTGCTTAATATTTCCAATTCCACAACAAATGCAAGCAAACTTATTGGGGTTTTTCTTTCAGTTGCTATGGGGATCAAGATTAAATCCAGTAAAAGAGGTTGGTCATATACACCAAAGAAGGAGGACTAAATATGGTACAACCAATAGTGTTTCATCTAAACTTTTTACTATTTTCATATTTATTCCTCCTCTCCTCCACTCAGCTCTGGTCTCCTTGGGAGCACCAGGAGTCATCCTCTGTGGTCTACCCTACCTGGACAGTCCTCCATCACCCATGTAGCCTCAGATTACCCCCCAGGTGGGGGCGAGGTAGGCCCCAACACCCAAGCAGTCAGTAGCCGGGCAGTCAGGTGCCAGGTGGGTGGTCGAGATCGAGGGCAAGCTCCAGTGCTCTGTCTCTGCTGAAGGGCATTTTCCCTGTTTCTTGGGAGTGGCTAGTGCCTGACTTCAAGGCAAGGAACCGATGTCTGCCACTCCCCACCCTTCTCTACATTGTCAATGTTTGCTGCATCTCTGGCCTCCACCAGAGGGCAGCTGAGCACTGACTAGGGACCCTGTCCTCCCGGGAGAGGAGAGCTGTCCTCTGGATGCTCAAATCCTCTCCCTCCCTGCTGACCCCCAGCAACCTGGGCTCATTCCCGAACCCGGTCGCTATTGTGGTGTGAGATGTGGTGTCCAGTGCCTTAACCCTCAGCTATCTAAACTTTTTATATACTAATGTAGTACCAATTCTACAGGGAGAAGGAAAATATGGATGCAGTTGGTACAGAGGTGGAGTCCAATAATGCTAGGCAGTATAGAGGAAAAAGGAAATATAAAAGGAAACAAGAGATACCAATATAGATGGTGATATGTAGGAAATACTTAATGCAGTGGGGTGTAACAACAGACTTTCTATTAAGGAAAACAGAACACAGGCCTATAAGGGATCGGAAAAAATATTATGGAACTCCGGTATTTAATGTAGAAAAGGGAATAAACATAAAAAGATTTTAGAAGTAACTTTGGAAAGAGGATTCCAAAAAATGAAAGAAACAGTCTGGATGTGTAGTAATAGCAAGCTGAATGTGAAAGGTAATCAGAACCATAAGAGAATAAAGAAAGGATATGTGTAGAATTAACTATGGAACTCAAGAAGAAAGTATGGAACACCTTTCTTTGGGATGCATGTTCATAAGGCCATTTTGGGATGTTTTGCAAACTTCTGGGGTATGGAGAGTTTTAGAAATTTGACATATAATACTTTAGTATGGTCAACTGATGAAAGAATGGAAGAAATGGAATACCATATACCACATATATTATATTTGCCATATTGAAATGGGCAATTTGGCAGCTGAGGTATCAGAGATTCCTGTAGAATATTGATTTGACTATACAAGATCTATTGTTTAAAATACAAGATGAATTAGGTAAAGTATATCAAGAGGAATGCACACTTTATGGGAAGAAAGAGGAGGAAGTATGGCCAATATAAAAGGGACTGGATAAAATTAACCAAGTATGTGAATATAACTGGTTGAATAGGTTGTATATACAAGGTATGCTGTGATGGTTGTTTTTGTTTTAAATAAAAAAATCCCTTACTCTTGCTTCAGGTGGCACTGCTACTCTGCTGCAGGATGGAGGATCCCAGGTTGGGAGTTGGAAGGTGAAGGATGTGTGCTGCAAGCTTCAGGTGCTGAAGACACCTCAAAAGCAGTTGTAACCTTAATATTATTGGAGGAGGCAGAATCTGCATCACAGGCAGAAACAGATTTGACTTTTAGTACGTCTCTCACGTTGGCAGAAAAATGGTAGATTTCACATATGAAACTGGAAAAAGTAGAAAATCAATTGCTACAAGAACAAAACAGTCAAAAGAGATTGATAAATGAAAGCGATTACGGAGAGCTCACGGGGCAGTCTGCTTCTCTTACTGCTAAGGTCTTTGTATTTGGTAAAATAAGAGAGGACTCACACCTGCAATTTTCTTCAAACTTGGTTGGGTTCCACAACAAGAACCTGAGGTCATGGAATTGATGCGGAGAAATACGATAGAAAAGCAGGGTGGATTAGATCAGAATGGGGTGTCTGGATCGCTCATGTGCCAATTTCTAATGCAAACTTGACAGAAGAAAACATTTCTGTTTCTCTGGACTGCATGGAAAGATCAAACATTTCTCCACAGTCCGAGCCAGGCATTTCTGAAATGCCACAAGTGACTGCCCATAAACCTGCTGGCAGGACAAATCCTCTTCACATTCTCAGGCAAAGGAACACAGAATGAGACAGATAATATTACTTTTTCACCTTTAGGGTTTCAAATTGATTTGTTCTTTGATGTACAGCAGGGTGAGACTGGACTGAGGAGTTCCCAAGAAGGAGGGAGGAGGAAGGATCACGAAGAAGCACAGGGCGGGAAGGTCCCCTCAATGGCGTACTACAGGTCAGAGACCTAGACAGAGTTATCCAAGTACTTTTCATTAACAAATAGAGTTGGCCAAGAGAAGGCATGTTATTCACCTCTGTTATATGACTGGGATGGATGAGCCACCAGATAAACAATATGTGGGAAAGGTTTTAATAATGCAATCCTTGGGTTTTACTCCTGCTGACATTTATGCATTCATCCACAATGCAGGGCAGCACACATTTGATATCAGTTTTCGATCTTTAGATCTATTAGAAGCAATTCTGGGCCAACATAAGACAACTAAAAACTAACCCCTTATTTAATTTTTTTTATTTACAGTAGTTGTTTAACCAGGAGTAGCACACTAAGCTGAAAGCTTTTTACAGAAGCGACCTGGGAGCACAGGGAAGTTAAATGACTTGCTCGGGGTCACACAGTATGTAAGTGGAAGCTGGGGATTCAATCCCAGGTCTGGTCCGCTGGATGTCCCCAGATTTGCAGCTCAGAGCCTTAAACTACTGCACTACCTGCCTCCCTAACCACTTATGGACCACCTTCCAGGTCACCCTTTAATGAAACAGGAGTTTCGTATAATAACAGTTCTTTTTGAAGTAAAGGGTAAATATCATGGATATTCTTTTCTGGTTGGACTAGCATTGTGAAATATTGGGTACACAGACCCCTTTTAGACATGATGAGTTTCTGGAATGGGGCTGGAGGTCAAAATAAAACTTTTCCAAGAGGGTACAGGCTTTAATCATTTGCCAAACTGTCTATTCATTGGCAACGATAAAGGTTTTATATTCTATCCTGGGCAGCAATGCAGATGTTATTATTGTGGGTCTGCGAGACATATTAACACTTCTTGTACTGTTGTCCTATGCATATACTGTGGGATTTGGGTCATTCTGGTTTCTCTGTGATAAATGCCTGAAATGCTCCCTTTGTGAGAAAGAAGACCATACCTTTGCCGACTGCCCAAAGCATCCCACAACACAGAGGATGCTGATTTCAGCATTCAGGACTATTATGTTTCCAGAGCCTCAAGGGAAGCAGCTGGCAGGTTTCAAACTCAAGCCCACTGGGCTTCACTCTCAGAGACACTATTCCTTGGGGCACACGATGCTGATGTAACCAAGCGAAGAACCCCTACCCTTCTGAAGACTCAATTCTTACAACCCCTGTACAGACTAGTGCCACCTCTATCCCTGTGGACAAGCCTGTTCCTATTGAAACTGCAGCAGCAGAGGTTCCTAGATCTTCTACCTCTATGCCACCACCCCTGTGCCTCCACCAGATTTTCATATGATTCCTTCAAAAGTAGAAAAACTCCTCCACTACTAAGACTCTAACTTTCAAGGGGAGGTGTTCTAGTTTTAAATCCATATGATGTGTTACAACTTGAAGAAGATATGGATTCTGACACAACATCTCACACTTCTTCCCAGATGGATGCTATCTCTGAATATGATTCACTATGGATCATGTGAAAGCCCTAAAAAGAAAAAAATGTATGGATCCCAGACTGGATTTAAGAAAAAGCATTCAGCAAAAAATCCTGTGACTTAACACTTTGCTTTCAGACCCCTTAACATATGACCTCACATTTGTTAGCTTAAATGTCAACATCATAAGATCTGAACAAAAACATTTGACTACTTTTGCTATGTTTACTGATTGTATTACTAATAAAATGTTTTTCAGGATACCAGACTGTCGACATTGAAGATTTCGATACTGCCTCGATAGCATGGGTATGGGGCCCTAGTTACTGGTCGGGGTGGATCTGCGTTGTGGTGTAGGTATATGTTTTACAAAGACAGATTTCTCGGTCACACATTTTGTGGACATTTTTCTGGGTAGAGCTATGTTTTGGATATTCAGGTATGTGGAGTAGATTTATATGCTCCACAAGGAAAAGTGTCAAATTGATTTATTTAAACTCATTAGGCCCTATTTGTATAGAAACATAGAAACATAGAATGTGATGACAGATAAGGACCGCTTGGCCCACCTAGTCTGCCCATTTTCCTACCTAACAGATAAGCTGCAGATCCTAGTTAACCAACAACTTCCTCCTACCTCCCACTAGGACTGCCTTATGTCTGGCCCATGCATTCTTGAATCCCCACTGTTCTTGACTCCACAACCTCCTCAGGAGGCTGTTCAATGCATCTACAACCCTCTCTGTGAAAAATGCTTGCTCACATTACCTCTGAGCCGTCTCCCTCTATCTTCAAATTGTGCCCCTACCCTCTTGGACTTTGTTGATTCCTTGAGGTACTTGAAAGTTTCTATCATGTCCCTCTTTCCTTTCTTTCTTTAAGGGTATACATATTAAGCTCCTTTAGTCTTTCTTCATATGTCTTCTGGTGCAGACCCTGCACCATTTTGGTGCCCTCCTCTGGACAGCCTCCACTCTGTCTATGTCATTGCGGAGATGGGGTTTCCAGAACTGCACCTGATACTCAGATGGGGTCTCACCAACTGTCTGTACAGAGGGATAACAACTTCCTGTTTTCTACTATTGATGCCTCTCCTTATGCATCTCATTTTCCCCCAGCCTTCCTTACTGCCTTCTCACATTGCTTGCCCATCTTTGGGTCTTCTGATATAATTACCCCAGGTCCTTTCCATTTTTACTGTTGTCAGTATCTCACCCCCCATTGTGTACTGTCCCCTGTGTTTTGTTTCCCAGGTGCATTACCTTGCACTTATTTGCATTGAATCGTTCCTCCAACCTTGCCAAGTCCCTTCTCATCCTTTCCACTCCATCTTATGTATCAACCCTGTTGCAGATCTTTGTATCGTCTGCAAAGAGACATATGTTTCCTTCAGTTCCTCTGCAATGTCACTGATAAAGACACTAAAAGGACCAGTCCCTGTACTGAACCCTGCAGTACCCTACTAGTAACCCTCCTTTCTTCACTGTGGACTCCATTTACTGTACTACTAACCTTTGAGTCCTGTTGTCTAGCCAAGTTTTTATCCAGGCTACCACCTTGGGACCCACTCCAAGGCTGGCTAACTTGTGTATTAATCTTTTGTGTGGGACTGTATCAAATGCCTTGTAAAAATCTAGGTAGGCCATGTCCACAGCCCCTACCTGGTCTACTTTGGTCACCCAGTCAAAGAAATCTATTAGATTCGTCTGACATGACCTTCCCATCATGAATCCATGCTACTAGTATACTTTATATTAGTAAACATGTTATTTTGAGGAGACTTTAATATAAGTAGGTTTTCATCAGACAAAACAGGTACCACAGATAAAATATTTTGTGATGCTGTTTTTGAATAATTTAATAACAAACAGGGCTTTGGGATGTATTTTTGAATGAGAAAAGGGAATCTTCTTGGACCTTTTTAAGGACAGGAAGCCACTCATATTGACTATTTTTTTATAACTCTGACTTTATTTTTAGACACCAAGCAGTGCAGATAGTAGCTACTTTGGATCATGGGTTATTAACTATGACTATCTCAAATTTTCAAGACACAATGAGAGGGCCAGGTTATTGGAAAATGAATTTATCTCTGTTCAAAGATCCAGAGGTTTTGGAAGGATTTATTTCTGTTTTGGAGGCCAGAAGATCAGTTTATCTTTGTATGATTCACAGTATAATTGGTGGGAAGACAGTAAAAATTATACAAGGGATTATTTTCAAAAATAGGAAAACTTTTAGGAAACAGAAAAAGATAAATACTGTGACTTGAGAAACAATTGATTCAGTTACAATCCTTATGAATTAAAGGGGATCAAGTCTCCCAGGAGAAGACAGCTGAAAGTAAACAAGAAATTACTAATATACAGTAGAACAGGATGAAATCACTCAAAGAGAGCAATGATTTGGGACTGGGGGGACAAGCCTTATGAACCCGTTCGACTGTTGTAATAGTCAAAGACATAAGAAAGATATAAAGCAACTTAAAAACTAGATGGGACTATACTCACGAAGGAGAGACATTTTACAAGGAAGTAGAATCTTATATTTCTAATATGTTTACAGTAGATCCTACTTTGCAGGATGAACAAGTGAACAAATAGAACAAGCAACCTTTCTGCAATCCCAGAACAATATTTTATTTCTTTGACAGTGCCCATTACAGAATCAGAACTTACAAATGTGATTTCTACTTTGCACAGGGGAAGGCACCAGGCATGGATGGCCTGCCAAATGAGTTATATTCCCACATAGGACAATATCTTGTGACTGAATTGACACACATGCTCAATGACTGCCTTTGGCTTAATCATATACCAGACATTATGAATATAGGGCTTTTAATTCTGTTATTTAAAGTGGAGATAGGATAGTCTCACTAACTGGAGACCTACTACTTACGGAATACAGACATCAAAAATTCTTACCAAAATTCTTATCAATCGATTGAGTATGGTTCTTCAGGAAATCATACTTCACACAATTCTGTTCAGTACCAGGTAGACACATTACTGATGGTCTTATTTTAATATGAGAGATTTTGGAAAAAAGACACTCAGAGGAGTTGACAGGTTTTCTAGTTACAGTGGATCAGGCAAAGCCTTTGATCAGGTGACTTACCTTTATTTATGGAAATGCTTTCAGAAATTTAGGTTCCCAAAATCCTTTATACAGTGGATTAAAATGTTTTATAATACAGCTTTAACAGTGCCATATATCAATGGTTGGGTGGGAACACCTTGTAAGGTGATGAGGGTGTGTGGCAGGGCTGCCCGCTGAGCCTTATGTTGTATATTTTAACTTAAGAACCTTTATTACACAAGATATCTCAAAATGAGGGAATTTGGGGTTTGTCTGTCTCTAGTAAAGATATGGAGAACAAGTATATTGCATATGCTGATGATTTATGTTTTGTTTTAGCAGACCTTCCTCTGGTGGAGTACTGAAGTGGTGCTGGATGACTTCACCCAGAAAACTAGTTCTAGGATAAACTTGGATGAAAGTAAATGCATTTCCATTGGGAAAGAGATTGGAACAGAGATGTCGAAACTTGGTATACCTGTTTTGTCCTCACATTGTAAATTGTTGGGAATTTATTTTGGACATGGGGACAAGGGTTTTGTCAATTGGGATATATTGCTTAGTGAAGGCCAGAAAAAGTAACCCAGTGGAATAAATGGTTTCTTTGAAAAAAAAAGAATCTATATGTTGAAAACCTTTTATTAAACATGTTTTTACATCTGAGTTCTGTTTTATGCTTCACAGACAATTGGAAATGAGGGTGTATGTATAGTGTTTTCTTCCAGGGCATTTGGGGCAGTCACCTTAACCCTATTAAATGAGATGTTTCTTATTTACCTGTAAAAAAGGAGGGTTGGGGATGTTGAATCACGTTTTATTTTTCTTTAGAACATTTTTCAAAATAACATAAAACCAATTTTACAAAAGAAAGACAAAATATGAGTCCCATGGGTCTTAGACTGTGTAAACCCATGGATACAAACTTGGGCAATGGATAAGGTAATACCTCAACAAAAGTCTCTTTTGGATTGCCTGAGTATTTGCACCATTGTTTTGGAAAAGTGAAGCTGTGGGGTTTGTCCAGATTGGATAGTCTCTAATTCTCCAGGAAGGACTTGTATAATTATCTTGTACAAAACATTTTTTGGGAACAGCCTCATTTTGGAATCAAATCAGGAGAAGAGATTAAACATGCTGAGAAAATGTTAAGACACACTAGGATGTCAATCTATATGCAGATGTTCTTTGGCTCAGTACTATGATGGCAGACTCAATGTCAAAGGTAACCTAAAACATAAGGAACTACGGGAAAGGGTCTGCCCAAGACTTGATTTTGTATGGGTCAGATAGAGACAATGCAGCACTTATTTATGCTTTGATTGTCCTTTTATTCTCCAGTTTGGATACAAGTATATAAAAACTGGTTTTATTATCAATTTAACTTACTAACCCTGGATATTTTATTTTGAGGCACATTACCCACACGTGGCTGAGGTATAACATAGATACAATTCATCTGATTTTAATTTTTCTTACATAGCTAATCTGGCAAACTAGATGTCAATGGCCTCTTTGTAAACATTATGTTACCCCAGGACAACTTTTTTGACCATACATGAGGCCATTATAGCATTTAGAGCCACTGAAAAGATTAACATTCTCGTAATTTATATAAAAATGGTGGGATAACATAAATTGTTAGATACGGCTGAGGTATTCTTTTTACTTGGTCTGTCAGTTCTCTGGTTATAGCCAAGGTTTTCTTTTACTTATAGTTTAGATATTTAGTAAGGATGTATTGACATTTTCTTTGTCTTAGATAACATTTATTAGCAGGAAATAACAAATGAGTAATGTGTTTTTGGTGATCTCTTTATATTTTATGATCTTGTGGGTTGGGTCGTATTTTGAATTTTGTGGAGTTCAAGTTTACTATACTATATTCCCTATTCTTACAGGTGGGGAGAGGAGATTTAGTTGTGTGGTATGACTCAATACATAATTTTCTTAAATATATTGGTTTTTCATTGTATGATATCATCTAGAATACATTTTTATATTTCCAAAAGAGATGTATGCATTAATGCTTATTTTGATTTGAAATTTTGTTTTCTTACTGTATTATGATTTTTTTGGTCAAAATTCCCTCTTTCATTTGTTGGGGTATTTTAATTTAATGATTTTTTGTTGTGTTTCTATATTCATTTAGCTAGTTGCTAAGGGGTATGACTAAAATAATCTGATTTTTGCATTCTTTGTTTTGTTTCTTATTATTATTTGTGGAATTAACACCGCTTTGTACACATTTGTTTTAGAACCTATAATAAGAAATCCCTACTCTTAGGGTGGGGGATTATATAAACTGTATGAGTTTTATATGTAATTTCTTTCATATAAGAGCTTCTGTTTTATGTTAATATCTTGAATATGATTTAATGTTTCTAGACGGGATGTATGCATTAATACATATTTGTTTTAAAGTTTTGCTTTGAGTTATGTTTTTTTAATATATATTTTCACCCTTTTTAGTCCTCCCTGCCTCCGTCAAGTGTCCACCCTGGTCACGGTGCCCCTGAGGCTTCCACTGCTTGATGGGCCACTCACTCCCCAGTTGGTTCTGGCTTGCCCCTGGAGGTGGGGGCACAGTGCTGCTGTAGGAATTGGCACTGTGTAATTTGAACTGATTGGGACAGCCCTCAGCCAAGTGGATAATCAAAGCCTGGGGGCAGGGCATCATAGTGACATCCAGTAAGAAGGGACTTTTCATCCCTGTAAGCTGGGGTGAGATGTGCAATGATGCCTGCATCTGTCCCACCCCAGTATCCCCTCAACCATGCGTCCGTACTCAGGGTGATACATTCAGCTTCCGCTAGATCACTCTTGCAACGAGCACAGAAATCCCCACCCCCAGAGAAGGAGAGCAGTCCATAGGACGCTTGATCCTTCTCCCCTGGCCGCCCCTCCAATGACCTGTTTCATTCCTGAACCGGGGTCACCGTGTCACAAGTGGAAGTCCAACTCTCACACAGGCGGGCCGCCTTGATATATGTTTGTAATGTATTTTGATTTTTGAAGTTTTGAATAAAAATTCCACTACTCTTTTGAGAAGTGACATGGATCTTTAACATCCACCTGAACTACCACCAGAATAGGCAGATGTGACCTTGGTTTAATGTCCCATCTGAAAGAAGGCACATCAGGAGTGCAGCAACCCCTTATGCTGTACTACAGTGTCAGTACTGGGATTTAACCTAAGTGCCTGTGTGGGATAGAACCCATAGCCTTCTGATCTTCCAGCCTCAGAGGTGAGTGTGGAACCTGCTGAGCCACTGACACTGATAATGTGTCCCTCCCTAGGCTGCCAGCTTTTCGCCCAGAGTTACAGTATCTGGAGATGTAACAAATATTTTCCTAAGTGATCACTTTAAATCTTTGTACATAAATCTATAAGTTGGTTATTTCTTGACCCATCAACAATCATGTCCCATGTCTGAGTGCCAATTTGTAATGAATAATTTGGGTTATATGAATTGTGACAGACCAACAAACACCAGCACCAAGCATAACAGTCCAAAGCTTTATTATGACATGACAAAACTCATGTAACATACAACAGGCAACCAATCTCCTGGGCTGCTAACCACAGAGGGAGGCACCAGGGCCCATAGAAGTTACTAGTTCTCTTCTTCTTGGAGTAGCTAGCTAGCTGAGTTCACTGATCAGGGTTCAAGCAGGAAGTTATACAATTCTTACATAGTTGCTGAGGCAATTATTTCCATATTTTATCACAACTGAGGGGTCCAGTATGTTTTGGAAAAAAATCTAGCTGTACGTTAGGCATCACAGTGTACTGACCTTAAAAACCTCATGTGATAGGTTCCATTAAAAACATTTAATAACTTAAAATAGCAGATGATACAGCAGCAAAAATGCCCTGTAAAATACCAACATTTCACGTCATACTCAACACTTTTTCAAGGTGCTTTACTGGTACCAATGTGTCTCTATATGGTGCCTGTTTAAAGACACAGTAACAAGACTTTTAAAATACATATCAGTCTCAAGCCACATAAGACAGCCCAACATACAGAATTACTGTCAGACTGTACAATAAATATACATATGTACACGTACTGTATGCAGATTATCTAGGTTATAACAGACTATCATACAAACTCTAGCAAGAGCCACTATGGCTGCACCCAGGCTGGGGGCATGGAGGAGACTGGAACATGGCACTGTCTCCTGTGTTAAAGATAACTGCCAGAGATTTCTGCACATACACGGTGACTTGCGCTTGCTCACTGGGCCAGCAGTCATCCTGGATGTGGCAGACTGTGCCACCGGTTCAATGCGTATGCATGAATCATTGCAAATGCGCAAACAACTCCAGCAGCCATCTTTAGCACAGAAGACAGTGCCATGTTCCACTACTTGAATTTTTAAATAGTGCAGTGAATGCACGGTGATTGCTGTTCACCCCCCTTTTAAACACCTGATCTGTATTCGTAAGCTTCCTTTCTATTGTGCTTGCAAGATGACTACAGGGCTAAACCCACTGCAGCCATAAAATGAACAATGATTTCTTATGCCATTTAAAATCACACAAGTATTTTTGCAGGTTGAAGGACAGCAGCATGTTTTTTCTGGTCCTAAATTTCTCATGACTTGCAGTATACCACATAATTACTATAACTGGTTTTACTGAGCTGCAAAACCTCAATAACACAATTTAGTCAAAGGATTTCAAAATACTGAGAGGCTGGTGAAGTGTTTACAGTCACAAGACCACTTCAGTACTATGGCACATATTATCCCAGTTCTCAATAAATTCATGTCTGCTAGCTGGAATGAAATAATTACAACAAAATTTACTTTCAAATGTACACCCTTGCACTCATTGTTCATATCATTCACAACCAGCAGCAGGTGAAAGAAATGAGTAAAAAAACAAATTCTAGATAGTATAGCTTAAGAAGTGGGAGTGAGCAATAACGGAGGGGAGGGAAGGGTGGGATGGACAAGAGAAAAAAATCCTACAACATGAAAGTAAACAAATATCAATTCAGTCCTTATTTCCTGGTTTTCTATTTGCAAAACCAAGACTTATCACAAAAGAAAACAAACATAACTTATATAAAAAATCCTTTTATAAAAAAATATAAAATAGATAAAAAGTTTGACATACGTGACATGAAAAAGAATAAAAACAAATTCTAATCCTAATTAGTTATTTGGCCGCTACTATCATAGGTGAACACAGGCGAAACTGAATTTTTACAGAACGAGACTGAAGTCTAATATTTCATTTAATCCTCGGATGCTAATGTTTCAATGATGAAGCCACCAAGATTTCCTAAACAGCAAATGATGTAACCTCTGTCCTCTTCTTTATGTTTTGGGATGACTTCAAAATCATAAATCTTGGATTGCCTCCATGGAGTACAGCGTAATGTGCAGCTACTGCATTTGACATTGTTTGATTTCATATTGCTTATACAGTTTATATTATGCTCTCACAATTGCAATTGTATTCTTACATGTCTGGTTGTCTGGCCTACATATACAGTACACTTATGTTTCTGCATGGACACCAGGCTGCGTGCATAACATAATCCGCTCCCCAGTTACATATGCTTTAATATTTGGACTCTGATTACTGCCTGGTATTGTTGGTTTGAATCCCATCATTGCATGTTTACAGAAATTACAAAGGAACATTTGAAATATCCAGTTCTTTTACTCCAGCCAGTCAGATCAGTCAATCAGTCAATCAAGTTTATTTTATACTGGAAAAAGTGCGGCAAAATGCCTGTTTTCACATTCATCCAGGTTACAGAGTATACACAATAACTTCATGCACTCGACTCCTGCCACTGTACCTAAGCATCCCTGTACTCCTCCTACTCATCCTTAGTTTAGCTCTACCTCATTGCTTCGATACCAAGCTGTACTGAACTGCCTGACAGTTCTCATTGGTCCTACCATCCCTGCATGGATGGCTACTGCTGGTTGTTATACTTGATCTCTCTGTGGAATTTCAACCCTGTTATGTAATTTGCTACTTGTGCTTGTTTAATTTATTCAAAATTTTGTCTGTTTCTCTCAGATGCCTATTACTGCTAATAATCTGTACTTGTTTTGTGTTAATTCTCTCGTTTATGTACTGTACTCCTGGGTCATGCTTGAAAATAAGCAGGTCTCTTGCCTAATGCACTTACCCGTTACCAAAAGCAAATAAATAAATAAATACAGCACAAACTACAATAGCTAACTAACCATATTAACAACAAATTTAAATTAAAATCAAAATAGTCATATATGTTTCAATGATGAAAGTAAACAGAGAGAAGGGAGGCAGGGAAGGAGAAGATGAGACTATAGACACAGAGCTGAAAGGGGACAGAGGATGGGGTGGGTGTAGGTGGTAGAAAAGGAGGTGAAATATGAGATCCCTTGAGAAAGAGGAAAAGGAACCACACTATTGCTATATGAAAACTTATAGCAGGGGCACCTACAAGTGTTATTTTCCAGGACAAGACATTTGACAGTGTCCATAAATAAGGGGATGGATCCACAGGACTGAGTGCCAGGAGTCAGATTCTTGTAGAGCTTCAAGAGTAGCTTTCTAGCAGCTGCCTGCCCCAGCTCTTTCAATTCCTTACATTACTGAAAGGAAAACGATGAAGTTTGGCATAGAAAACCTTTTACAAAAAATTATATCCCTCGTAAACTTGAAAATTGCTCTGCTGACCAAAACACCAACTTCGGTACAAAAACATGCCCCCATCGCCCATGCAGCCCTGTTTTAGGCATGTCACAAAATGAAGGCTGCATGAGTACGCCCATTGCTTTCTATGTAGCCGGTATTTTCAAATATATATTTTACCTTTTATTGCAGGGATTTTATTCTATTGAAGTGATTGATTGATCGACTAACTGGGACCCAATTAGTGAATTGATTGCATCATGAGGCCGCAGCATAACCCATACCCTGAATGGTATATTGTGATTATACAATGTCCTCTTTAAAAGATTAAAGAAGTGATTTAACGAAAATAAACCATTTTTAATTGATTTTTCCTGTAATATCCTTCCTCTGTGTTATTAAATAATTCCCCATTGTTGGGTAGAATATTTTTGCAGGAGATGGCAGTTCCCCCACACACACACACACGCCCCTACCCCCACCTCTGGTTGCAACAGTGATTATTATTTTTAAGCCTTTACCACTCCATCCTCTCTTGATCTGTCTCAGAGGACCCTGTTCCTGGTTTGGCTCAAGGAGCAGCACTGCCTCTCACAGTTTCTGTCACAGCTGACAGCACAGTGAAAAGCAAGGAAAACTTAATTTCTCTCTCTCTCTCTCTCTCTCTCATGCCATAATATGTTATCCAGGTTTCATTTGGAGCAGCCCACATGCTTTACATTAATTTTTAAATAAAAGAAACAAAAGACACTTCTCCCTTTCTTTCACTGGAAACTGAGCGTGGCATACAATTGCAAGTGCTAATGGGCTGCCATCCATCAGCCCGCTCACTTCTAGGTTCAGTCTTGCAGTGAGGTGAGGAGAGAAGAATACGTGGGCCTCGGCAAAATTTGTTAATTTTTTTAATTGTTGAAATGCTGGATGGAGTGAGGAGGCAGTGGTCAGGCAAGGAAGCCGGGGGTGACTTAGTGATCTGAGCCATTCTTGAAACGCAGGATGGAGCCAGCAATTTGTGTTATGGAGCTTACCGGATTTGGTCAGGAGTTGAGTTTTATTCATACTTTTTGTTATAATTTTTAACTTTGCTACATACTGGGAGGACAATGGCCCCTATGTACGAATGTTGTGGAGTGGCTATGTAAGTGTATCTGGGGTGCACAGCCACCCTGCACCAACTGTGCCCCATCACATTGGATGCATGAAGGTGGGGGCATGCAGTAAATACGGATCTGATCCCTTGGCTGTGCGATAAGCAATGTACAGGGGGTTGGCGAGGGTTGGCGGCACTACGTACCATGCACTAAGGTGCATAATACTGGCCATAGGGATGCATAGGGGGTTGCGGTGATGCCAGCGGGACCCAGCTGTAAACCCACTATGTGCCTTGTGAACAGGGTGAGCAGCCCACCAAACCACCAGAGCCACAGGTCATGGTCACCTGACACCACCCACCCCACATGTAGCGGTGAGTGTGGCATCCCCCAGCATGCAGCAGAGAGAGTGTCCCCCTGACACCCACAACACCCTTACCCCTCACTGGGGCACTGATTCAAGGCCGCCCATCCACACCAGCGCATTGCATGTCATCAAATGTCCCCACTACTGGAGGATGTGTCCGCCAACCCTGTCAGCAGGCATGCCCCCTCCTACCATCACATGGCTCAGCATCGGTGCCGACAGTGAGTGCTGGTGGTATTGCACCCTGTCACCCACCATAGCCGCCTGCCCTCAGACAACAGCAGGAAGCTCTGCCAATGCGCACCCCACTGTGCAAGGGATCCACTGTCAAACCCATGCCAAGCATCTGATTGATGCCTGGCTGGGTCTGTGTTCCACTTCTGTCCACCCTGTGCAGACCTGCACAGCAGGGGCAGTGCCATGGACAGGTGGCCGCATTTGTGAATGCTGGTACTGGTGCATCTGTTCGTGGGTGCACAGCTCGGTGAGTGAGGTACATGCATTTCGTGCATACCTACACCCTGATCATGAATAGGGCCCAATATGAATGTTATGCCAAGATCAGAGACCTAGTGGCACCACAATGGAGGTGATAGGGAGGCAGCACTAATTACCACGTAACCTCAAAGGACCCACCATTACAGGAGGTGGCAGCTAAGGATCTAGTTTGGAATATAGCGCAGTAGCGAGATAAGCAGTGGTCTCAGTTTGGCCTGTATTAGCTTTTGGAAGTGTATCTGAGTACTGGTAGTTTAAGAAGTGTAGTACTGTTGTTTCTTTATTGTTTGTTTTTAAGTTTTTGTGGTAGCTATAGTGGGTTGGGGACTACTGGTCAGAGGATTTCTAAAACTTGCAGTTTCTGTTATGGGCTTTACCAGGGCATTATGCCAGCATGTTTGTTTTGTTTTCGGGGTTGGACTGAGTTTTCTTTCAGATACAGCTGACTGGCACCTTTTCCCATTAGTATATTGCAGGATTTACCACGGTAAATGATGCCAGTCAGCCAATCAGATTAAAGAATTATAGGATCCCATTGTATAATCAACAATATGTATGAGTTGCTGTGTCCTGGCTAGTATTTTTATATAGCTTCATATGGAACTGGCTCTCCATTAATAGCAAAATATTTACTGTTATTAGTTTTACTGAGCTACAAAACCTAAATAATGCAACTTATGCACAGGATGGCGAAGTGCTCACAGTCACAAGACCACTTCTGTACTATGGCACGATATCCCAATTTTAATAAATTCATGTCTGCTAGCTGGAATGAAATAATTAAAAAAATGTACTTTCAAATGTACACCCCAGCACTCATGGCTCATATCATCCACATCCAGCAGCAGGTGAAAGAAGTGGTTAAAAACAAATTCTAGATAGTATAGCTTAAGAAGTGGGAGCCAGCTATGAGTGGTAAGGAGGAGGTGGAGGAAAAGCTAAAATAAAAATCCTACAACATGAAAATAAACAAATGTCAATACCGTTCTTATTTCCTGGTTTTCTTATTTGCAGCAACCTAGACTTATCACAAAAAGAAAAACAAACATAATTTACATGAAAAATCATCCTTTTATTAAAAAAGCAGTATTGGGACTGTGTTAGAGAGGGTGCTTTTACTTTCATGACTTCAGTATCATGCCTGAATTACGATGTCAGTCTTTACAAAGACAAATTTACACAGATCACAAAAAGTGTGGATGCATAATATTCATAGTAATTTATATATAAATATAATATTACTGCTCTTAAAAAAAGATACATATTTAACTATAGTTTTGTGTCTGAGCGAGTCAGACACTCACTTTCAACTCATCCATTCAGTGTTTGCCACATACTGCTAGTAAAAGAAAAGGCATGCTGATAATAATGGAAAACATGGTTGTTTTATACTATCTAAATTTATAGCTATGTATGGGAGCTACATAAGGAAGGGAATGGGCAGGACCAGGGAAGTGGTGTGCCCTGGTAGGGAGAGGCACATGGTAAAGCAAGGGAGGGAAGCCACATCCTGGAGCACCATGTGCACTACTGCCTGAAGTCTGAGTAACAAGATGGAGGACCTTGAGGCAATCATGGCAGAGTCATATGTGGACATTGTCTATCACTGAGACCTGGTGTAATGATAGCTACAGCTGGGAAATGACCACACCAGTGTATACTTTATTCAGGAGAGACTGAGCAGGCAGGAAGTAGGAGGAGTGGCACTTTATGTAAAGGACAATATAAAGGCCACAGAGATTCAAGGGTTACAGGAAGCAGGGAGATACTGTGGGTTAAGCTAGAAAGAGGAATGGGCAGCCATATGCACGGAGTAATATATAGCCCACCAGGCCAAGGGCGGATATAGACAGAGAGATGATGCTTGTTATCCAAAGGATGGCACACAAGGGGGAGGTGCTGGTTGGTGACTTCAATATGCTGGGTGTGGAGTGAAGCCCTGCAGCAGCAACAACCAGGAGCAGGTTTATCCTAGAATCCCTACAGGAGCTTTTTCTAGCAACTGATCATGGAACCCACATGAGAGACAATGATACTGGACCTGATGCTCACTAGCGGGGACAGTGTGACAGGGGTCACAGTAGGGGAGCACCTGGGAATCAGTGACCACCAGTCAGTGGGGTTCGTGATAACTGATGAGGTGGAATCCAGCCACACAAGAACAAAATCCTTGACTTTAGGAGGGTGGATTTTTCAAGAATGGGGAAATGCTTAGAGGAGGCATTGGATGGAAAGGGAGAAAATAGGGATGGAGGAACAGTGGGCAGTGATCACATCCGGATAGCGAGGGTGACACAACTTTCTGTGAAACAGGTTAGCAAGAGGAAGATGAGACCATTATGGTTTTCAAAGGAGGTAGCTGAGAAAGTTAAAGCACAACAAATGGCATTCAAACAGTACAAAAGATACAGGAGGAAGGGGACAGGAGAGGTACCAGGAGAAACAAAGGTAGGCAGAAAAGGCAGTAAGTGAAGCAAAGCACAAATGGAGGAATGCACTGCAAAATCAGTGGTGAAAGGGGACAAAACCTTTACAGGTACATCAGGAAAAAGGAAGGCACAGGGGGATAGTGAGGCTAAAAGGAGAGGGCAGGGGTAAAGTACAGGATGACAACAGCAAAGGGAACTGGATGGAATAGGGTCAATAAGGCTATAGGGCTTGATGGGGTACTCTAAAGGTGCTGGAAAAGAGCTAAGGGAGGTGGTGGCAGAACCTCTAGCAACCCTGTTCAGACTGTCATTGGAAATAGGGAGGGAAAGACTAGAGGTGAGCTGATGTTGTCCCTCTGTACAAAAGTGGAAACACAGAGGAAGCGGTGAACTACAGACCAGTCAGCCTAATCTCAGTAGTAGGTAAGATCATGGAAACACTACTAAAGGAAAGACAAAGCTCTGCAACAGGGTGGGAATGTCAGAGTGTGTGATAGAAGGAGGAGAGACTGCAGAAGCTGGAGGACTGGTCAAGGGATTGGCAGTTGAGATTTAATGCAAAGAAGTGTAAAGTAATGCACATGGGATACATAAACCTAGGAACAACATACCAGCTGGGAGGGAGGATATAGAATTCTCCAGCAGGAAAGGGACCTAGGGGTTATCATCTCTGAGGACCTCAAGGTAGGAAGTCAGTGCAACAAGGCAGCAGGAAAACAAGCAGGATGCTAGGATGCATAGGCAGGGATATCATCAGCAGGAAAAGGAGGTAAAATTCCACTATACAGGACATTAGTGAAGCCACACCTCGAGTCCAGTGTCACGTTCTGGAGGCCTTACCTATGGGAGACATAGATAGGGAGGAGGCTGTTCAGAGGCAGGCAACCAAGATGGTGCAGGGATTATATGACAAACCCTATGATGATAGGCTGAAAGACTTAAATATGTACTCCTGAGGAGAGAGGGAGGGAGGGTTATGATTGAGACATTTAAATACCCAATGAGGAAGAACAAGATGCAAGAAAATTAAATTTTCAAAGAAAAGATGCTTCAAGGCAAGGTACATAGCATGAAACTGGAGGGAGGGAGGTTCAGAGGAATGTGTGAAGTACTTTTTCACAGAGAGGGTGGTGGACAAATGGAACAGCCTGCCAGAAGATGTGGTGGGGAAGAAACAATTACAGGATTTAAGAATGCATGGGATAGGCATAAAGGATCCTGGTAGTGGGGAAGGGACAAACAAGTTTCTGGGAAGTTTGAAGAAGCACAGTTACTAGTGTTAATGGGCAGACTAGGTGGGCCAAAGAACCTTATCTGCGACAACATCTATATCTATGTAAAATGGCTAAAATGTAGCCCTGCATAAAATACCTGCAGCAGCAGCAGAAGAAGTAAATCTGCAAGAAGACTTGGTTCTTAACACTGCGTGCTGTAGGCTGTGTTTTACTATATAAAATAAGTTAATTGTGTAAAGATTTAAAAACTTGACAGAGCAGCATGGACTTTTGTATCAGCTGACAGCCTTGCCCCTCATTCTGTCACCTAGTTATCAGCTCACCACCGAGCCCACTCATCACCTGTGGATGGAACTTGATGAGGTCTGCATGGAAGGAATATTCAAGAAAGCTACCAGGTGAAATGAATTCAAACTATTTTCCTTCTATGGCTCGTGGCAGTCTCCTTCAAATGCAGGCAAATTGTTTGCAGGTGTAAGCCCCAAAGTGGGCTTACCTACTTGTAGAGCCCCTGTGGCTCTGATGTTTTCCCATGGTGCTGACTCCTGGGGCTGTGGTGGAGTCATGCCTTGAGACCCCTTGTGGCTGTGGCCATTCTTTCCTGCTGTTTGGCTCCATTCAGGGCAGGGTCGAGGGGTTGGATGGTTGTCCATGCCGTCGGTGCTGGATGTGTGGTCCTGGGTCCAGTTTGAGGGGATCAGGCTCAGGACCACTCATTTGTAAATAAAATATTTTTGTTTAAAATGGTGGTCCTGCATGCAAGGCACATGCATGGCTACTGCTGTGGGTAATCTAAAGGAGCAGTAGCTCCTTTTAATCAGATTAGTTTTGGTGCCGGTTGGCACCAGGGCACCAGTTAAAACATTGAAATTGGGAATACAAGTCCCATAGGGCACCAGAATGGGCAGCATTTGGTGCCTGTGGAATTCAGTCCCAATTGAACCATAGTTTTAGGTGCCAAATGAGGAGAGGGATAAAGGCATTGCCCTGAAGGAAACAAGAGATTCATTCATGAGGGAGTACAGGAGCAGGTCAGAGCAGGCGTCCACCCGCTTAGCCATGCGGCCTTGTAGCTGCGTGGTTTGTTATTTAAAAAAAAGTTTCTTGCTGCAGGAAGGGAAGGAAACAAGAATGTGGTGACTGCTGGTTTTGCTTGGAGCCCTAGTAGCTGTGGGTACAGAGAAGTTCTGTATGAGAGCCAGAGGGAAATAATAGTGCTGCAACTTTCCAGCATGAGGATGAGGCATCCTTAGGAAAGCCTATCCTGGGAGGAATGTGGCTTGGAGCTAGTTTGAGACTTATGGCTGGGCCTTTTATGGCTAAAAGGATCTGGGTACGCCATTCTGGTGGTGGCAGGGCCAAATGGTGTTGGGACCTAGGTGGCAGTTGGTCCCAGGATTACCTTGATGGGAAATGCCACTGTATACTGTGGAGTTCCAGGAAGTGTGAGTCCATAGGAGGCAGGACGAGACTTTGGGCTGGTCATTGGGAGGAAGGCAGAGTGGCAGACTGTGTTCTAAACTCATGAGGCAGTTCAGCTATAGCCCCACAAAAGAGGCCTATCTGGACTGGGATCACTGCATGAGGGATTTTCCCAAACCTGTGGGTCACTAGGGAAATACCTGGGATGCTCAGAACAATGGCATAACATTAGTGATTGGGTGCTGGACTGTGTTTGAAGGGTCTCGCTCCTGCCCTTGTCATTTGTGGCTTTAAATGCTCTGGTTTATAGAGGAACCCACTAGCTCAAAGTTGCAGTATGTGATTTAAAGCTTGTGCAGGAGGAATAGAAGGTGAGGGGACCTTAAGTGCACTGTGCGGAGATCACGTGATGCCTGGCATGATAGCAGGGCTCCTTCAGTGCTCTTGCCCTACCTCCGCTAATTTTCTCCTTTTCAGCTTATTAAAAGCCCAATCCGCGGTTCTTGTGCCCTCCAGTTTTACTAATTGCCTGGAGGAGTGGTAAAGGGTCTGGATGGTGTCATATACGCTGATTCTGCCGAAATGGACACCGAAATGAAGTCTGCTCTCCCCAAACGCACCCTCACCGGTTTCTCCTGAAAAGCAGGTCAAGAAGGCCAAACAGCAAGCCCAATCCTCTTTAACAAGCCAAACTTCAATTTTACTGCCTCCAACCGTTATCGGAGGATCGCTTGGAAGAAATGCACCCACTTAAAGAGGCTCTTCTGAATTAACTCTCTAATTAAAAATACGAGGAGAGGTTTCCACCACGATAAAGAATTTCTGATAACGGCGCGCCCACCTGCTCAAACCTGGCAAACCAAGATAGATCCAGAATTGGTGAAATGAAACAAATACTCAATAAATTACAGCAGAAAACGGAGGATTTAGAAGGCTGTTGTCGGCGGAACAATGTGCTGGTGCACGGCTTCAAGAGGGAGAGGAAGGCCCTTCCTGCATCGTATTTATCCAGGCATTGCTAACTAAAGTGGTAGGCCCATCCTCACAATCCAGTCTATATCATCGAAAGGGCTCATAGGTCGCCAATGGAATCAAACCCCGAACCTTCAGCCCCTCCCAGGCCTATAATCATTAAAAATGCTAAGCTACCTGGATCGCCAACATATCCTGGCAAAAGCAAAGGAATTACAGTCTATTTCTTGGGAAGGAAAGAAACTGCATGTAGCGCAGGACCTACCACTGAAAGCGAGACAGCAGAGCTACCTTTCACTCCATAGTATCAAACCAATAGCTGCGGCGATCAGATTCAGGATGGCCTATCCTGCCCGGTTACAAGTCCCACTTGAAGGCAAATGGCACAGCTATGAGGCAGCTTCCCAAGCCCACGATGAATTAGCCCGTTGATGCCTTCCTTATTTAAAGCTCCTTGAGGCACTGAAATTAAGAAAGCTACTAGTCCCTGTGGTGGGATCTCTTCAGTGGAGTGAATGGCAGCATTATTATAATTACCAACCAAATATTGGCTGTCTCAGTATATCTACCTTTTTCTTTATTTTCTTTCTGGAGCTGATAATCTGAGTTACTTCTGGCTTACCAGTGAGAGACTGCCTGGTAGTACGCTTCCTTCAGGTTGTGCTTGATCCTCCCGAGAGAAGGAGTTTGGTCTCGAGCTTCAGGGGTTCAGTTTGGTGGAAGGTGGTCGGTTGAGCCCTGAGGAGTGTTCTTTTTGAATCGGCCATGCTTCCGGAGGGTATATAACTGGAATGCACAGCAGTTTTGGTTCTCCTCATATTTGGTCCCTATGGAAACAAAAGTCGTGGAATGTATTTTCCTCTCGCGATAACCAACGAGCATGATGCCCTAATCTGTTCCCCAATAAAATGATATAGATGGGACTAGTGCACTCTAAAGGATAGTAAACTTTGCACCTTGATGGAAGAGGAGAACGAAGGACCACAGAAGAATACAACGACTCAGCAAAGAACTACAAATTTTGGACTGCACCTTGTTCATTTCCCATCCCTTTTCCACCCCATCATCCTAAATTTTGACCTCTCCATTCCCTCCTTACCTTCCCTCTCCCTTCCCCTTTTTTCTTCTCTTTCTCTCCAGGATGTGAAGCGGGCTCTGATAACTAGGAGGTGGGGGAGGGGTACTGGATGTGGACCCAAACATGCTTGGCCACGGTACTGAGAATAGAGGGTTTCTCCTGGCCTTCCTCGTAGAAAACATCAATATGTTACTTTGGGCATGTTCTGTTGTACTGTTATGTAGAGGGTATTATGGGAGCGATTCCAGCTTTAGGCAATTTTGGATCGTTTTCTTCCTCAACCTACTTTATAGGATTCTGTTTTCCTTTCTATGGGGAGATGAATGCTAGGGTTCTGGGAAAGGAATAATAGAGTCATTTACTGGGAATTTTGTCTCTTTAGTGGGGAGGAGGGTTGGACTGTATATAGTTTTGCATGGGTGAAATAAGTAAGGGAGGGTTTTTATTTCTACTTCTACTTAAATTTGATAAGAGGAGATGTCACTACTGCTAAGGGTTATATTAGGGTGGAGATATCACCTTGGGGTATTATATTACCCAATTTGTATCTGGGATTTATCCAATATATATCTTATGGAAGAGTTATAGTTTAGGAAGGGGATTGTGGTATATCTTGAAGGATACCAGGGCAACTGCATTAGAAGGGTTTAAAGAAAATGGCGGGTAACTGTAAAATTTGTCACATGGAATGTGAGAGGGCCCGCAGCACTGTAAAAAAAGGCAGATATTAAAACATCTGGATCATTTGCAGGCTAAGGTTTCCTTCATTCAGGAAACTCACTCCCGGGAAGCTGTCAGCTTGCGAAGGAGTAATATAGGCAGGTTTTTGCTTCTGTGAATCACCAAAGGCAGGGGTACAGCGATCCTCATTCATCGATCAGTAACTTTTCAACCTATGATGACCATACCGGATCCTGCAGGGAGATAATGCTTTTAGTCAGGGGTATTCTAAATTATTCGGAGGTTTTACTAGGAGTGTCTATGGCCCAGTTGGAGGAGATCCAGTCTTCTTTGCCAATCTATTAGGAAGTTGAAGATTTCGTATCTCTCCGATGATACTTGGGGATTGGAATCTTCCTCCCACACAAGATTTAGACAGAACTAGTTCTATTCTTAAACCCTTTTCAGCTGCCCAAAGGGCACTTGTGACTTTGTGGAAACCCTCGGTCTTTGTGACCCATGGAGGTCACTGAACCCAGTCACCGGTGCTTTACATTTCACTCCAGAGTCCACAATCACGTGGACTAGGCTTGATTATATTTTAGTTAGTAACTCACTTCTGCAAACTACGAGTGATACAGGTATAGATGCTATTGCATTGTCAGACCATGCTCCAGTGTGGACGACCATGTTGTTAGATGTTAGTATTACTAGGACCCTTTATGGAGATTAAACAATCAACTTTTAAAGGAGGAGTACGTCTACTAGGATATCGATGATGATTCAGCACTTCTTTCTCAATAACCAAGGTTCAGTCTCTAGAGTTGACCACGAATGGTGTGCGCTGAAATGCAGTCTGAGGGTGAATTTATTGCCTAGCCTCTAAACGAAGAGGAGGAATGAAGCTAGGCTCCTATCACTTCTCACTCAAATTAAAACGTTAGAGCAATCTCTCATGGCAACTTCCACATTCAATACATTGGAAACCCTTCTATCCTTACGGACTCAATACGCTATGCTACTGCAGGAAAAGGCTGAGTTTGCTATATTGCGAACTCGAGCAAAATATGTAGAGTGTGGGGAAAAGCCAGCCATTTGTTAGCCCTGAGATTAGGAAATTGGAATCTTCCAGGGCAATTAATTCAATTCAGGATCTTAATGGGAGATTAAAACCAATCCCAGGGAGGTAATTTCGGTACTTAGAACCTATTTTCCTCACTCTATAATAAAGAAAACCCTCTCCTCCTGGATGAGATGCTCAGTTACCTAGCAACTCTTTCCTTTGCTTTCGATAGGACAGGAGCAACAAGCACTGTTGATCTCCCTATATCCACTCAAGAGATTCTAGTAGCAATAAATGAGCTGACCCCGGACAAGTCCCCTGGACCGGATGGATTTTCCCCAAATTTCTACAAATCATTCGCCAAGGATCTAATACCGCCTACTCCGTCTATATCAATACTTATTGGAAGGGAGTACCCAGGATCCTACCCTTTAGAAGCCCTAATTATTCTTCTTCTTAAACCGGGTAAGCTCGCACCTTCCTTCGAGTTATCAGCCTATTTCATTACTCAATTGCTGACATCAAGATTTTAGCAAAATTTGGCCAAAAGGATTGAACGGTATGGTTATCCTTAATAAGTTCTGAGCAGATCGGCTTTGTTGCTAATAGGTCCCCGGTGACCACCACGCAAATTACAGTACCTTATCAGTGTGGCCAAATCTTCCCAACCCCAATGATTCTGGCATCCCTAGACGCAGAAAAGGCATTCGATAGGGTTGACTGGACTTTCTTTGGGCCATATTACAGGTTATGGGCTTTCCTTATTGTTTATTACATGGATACAGGCATTATATACTTTGCCTAGTGCCAGACTGTATTGTAATGGGATTAGGTCTGACCTCTCTCTCACTTCAGGTACATGACAAGACTGTCCTTTATCTCCTTTTATTTAATTTATACCTTAAGCCTCTTCTTAGATGTTTAAATTCTTCTCCACTAATATCCGGCATTCCGTCATAAATAGTATTGCAAAAATTTCAGTCTTTGCTGTGACCTGCTTTTGCATCTGTCTAACCAGTCTAAATGAGGCGATGCTGGGTATGATTGAGGTCTTCAGTAAATACTTTAATTATAAACTCAATATTAGTAAAACCGAACTCTTCCCTCTTAACCATTTTACTCACAGATTGGGCTTTGTGGAATTTGGGATGACATGGACTACATGTTCCATTCGATACCTGGGGATACATATCTCTCTTAGCTCGTCAACGATGAGGAAACTGAACTTGGATGATTTGTGATGAGATATTCAACAAGATTTAATTAGGTGGTCCAAACTCCCTTGTCGCTTGGGGCAGAATCAACACTATTAAAATGAATGTGTTACCCAGAATTTTCTATCCTCTGAATATGTTAAACTTATGGCTTCTCTGTCCTTCTTTAAAGATATCCATTCTGGTATAAATTCTTTTCTCTGGAATAACAAGTCTGTCAGAAAATCTTATAGTAAACTATCCCAACCTAAAGAACACGGGGACTTCGCTCCCCAATTTTCTGTATTATTATTGGGCATCACATCTAAGTAAGTGTGGAAAATGGCTTTCCGCATCTGATACCCAATCTGGTCAGGGATATAAGCCATTGTGGCTCCAAGTAGAACAGGATATCATGAAAGTTCACAATACCGATCCAAAGGCTCTCTTTATAGGTCCAATAGACAATTCCTGTACCATTTCACTCTCTACCTCTCGGAATCTCTTTGAGGCGTGTTTCAGTTATTCAGGTACTTCAGGATCTCTCAGACAGGGGACTTCTCTCAACCTATTTGTCTAAACCCAAATCTCCATATAGGCAAATCTATTATAACTGAAAAGTGGCTGCCATCTCTTTCTGGTTGTAGTGTAGCGACTTTTACTCATCTAATTGCATTTTGGATATGGAGAGATTCTGGATAAATTTCAATGGCCAGCAAAGATGGCCTTTAGGGTGTACCAACTAAGGCATCTTTTGTACAAAAAATTTGGGAATGTTAATAAAAACTCTATCTCACATACTTTTCTCTCAAGTCACGGTAACAGTTAGTAAATCACATAGCATCTCTGGGTTGTATAGATTACTACAGAGTTTTCCGAAACCCATCGAGTGCCGGCCCTAATATCTGGAAGAATTTATATCCGATGGAGATATGGACTGGCAGACCATTTGGAGGAGCTATACATTTACCATACTCAGGATAGATATAGGATCACACAATATTGCATTTAAATAATCTTTATTATACCCGATTAGATTGGCAAAGATGAAACGGGCTACTTCAACAAAGTGCATTAGTGTAGCAGGAGGAGGACTCTCCGCTACATATTTTCTGGTTTTGTGAACAGTATCCTCTGGGGCCAAATAGAAGCCTCACCCTGACCTTTACTTGGCCTTCAGGGCTCTTCTCCCCAAGGCTTGCATCCTGGGTGATTACTCCGAAATACAGGTGAAGGAAAGGAGATATCATTTGGCATTAATATCTATGGCAGTTAAAAATTAGTGCTTAGACATTGGAAAGACCAATCCATGCTAACTTACACAGAATGGTTACACGAATGACCTTTGCTCTTGAGTTGAGAACTTGATAGCCCAGGTGAACTGACCCTACCTTCTTTTGCAAAGAAATGGGGTAGATTATATGCCTTGTTATTGAAAAATCACTAGGTGACTTGAAAGGCTGCGGGCCCCTCTGTACTCTGTACTTTGCACTTAATACTTTATATTTTGTATTCCTTTTCCTACCTAGTTTGTTGTCCATCCACTCAACACAAACTATGTGTATACCTCTTGCTGTTCTGAGGTCCCTTTCCTTTTTTCTTCCCTATGTTATTCACTTAGTCCCTGGTATCTGGTTATTTGCGTGATAGACCAGTATGCACCACCTGTGGGGAGGGGAGGGGTATGGGAAGGAAAATTTGGTTATCCATACTTCATAGTCATAAGATTCAAATAACGGCTACTTATTTTAGTTCATAGGTTCTTTGTCATTAGTTCTTGATGTTCTAGGTAATCTCGAACAGTGATTTTACCAATATAACACTGTTATGTCAAAATTTAATAAAGTATATTGAATTATAAAAAAAAAGTGCACTGTGCACCTTTGGAGGTCCAAGCTCCTGGTAAGAAAGTATGAAGCTGGGAGTTAGAGGTCTAATGTTGCTTGTGTGTGGTCTTTTTCAACCTCATGTTACTGACTGTTTGTACTGCCTGGCCACCTAAATATCTTATGCAGTTGGGACCCCTTGTCCAATGTACCATTTACCTTCTACCGCTCAGCTACTAATGTGACCCCTGGTCCTGAAGTACCTTGTGCTTACTGCTCCATGGAGTGACTGTTTATTCTATTGATTGTTCATTAAATGGGATCCCATTCTACAATTTTGCTGTTTGCATCTTGTGTTTTAAAGAAACTGTTTTGCTGCTGCTAAAAGAAGTTGCCTCCACAACCTTGCATCCAGTGTGTGTTCCAGGGTGGCATCCAGAACAGCAGGGACCAGAGAACCACTGAAGAAGAGTCGAGAGGCCTGCCTGGTGAAGGCTGTCTACAAAGGCCTCCAGGTGAAGTGGGAAAGGCCAGACAGGTGAAGATCTGGGTAACCCCTCCAGTGTAGCAGCTCAGTGCCCTGAGGGTCCGGGCTCCCAATGGAGTCCATCCATCACCATTATTACCCATGGAGAATCAGGTCCTGTTTTTCTGTCCTATTTCTGGACTGTATTTTCTTGGCTGTACAGTGCTCCCCTTCCCCATGAACTTTACCACCTTAAATACCCCTAGACAGGGAAGTGGAGGGGTGCTTAGCAATGTGTGGTACTCATTCAGGATCTGATTTGGGGTGTCTGGCCTTTTCAGCCTCAAGACTGTGGTGCTGACCAGCTGTGGATGTCCCCACCCCAGTTTGCTTATTTATTTGGTGCTTAGTCACAATGGCGCCTATGACTGGGGCATTTTTGTGCCTTTTCTGTGAGAGCTGCAAGAGCCATGTTTCTGTCCACGGCCGAGGACTAGGTCAAGAATGGACTGTGTGGGAGCAGAGACTGTACTGTGGGCATTGCCTCTTTTACCCAGAGCCCGGTATTGGGAGGGCTTGCTCCATGAATAATCAGTGCCCCATGTATTTAAACTGAAATGCAGCTAATGCAGAGACATTTGAACTGTTTACTTAACAATTGATTTTGGGGAAATTGTGGCTTGATTAAAAAGAGAAGAAATGCGATTGAATGTTTATGCACTGTTGGTATAGCATATAGTAATTTGAATGATTGCACTTTTGCCATGCAAAGTATTAATTAGTTGCACAAGGTTTAAACTATATTTACTGTTTTAAATGAAAATAATTTTATTTATTTATTTAGTTTTTGTTGCCCGGTAAGTGCACTAGACAAATCCTTTATTGAAAATGATTGTGAGGACACTCAAGGTTAACCGCTTTCTAGTTTAAAGGTCTAGCATAGAATGTTACAAATGAGAAAATGATATATTAATGCTAGTTTAGGGTGGTGTTGTAATTATTGCTAAAATGTCTGTTTTGCTAAAGTGTTTTCTATCTTAAATGTCCATGCAGTCCAATGCAGGCACCTGTCAGCAGGTAAGAGGGTTTAAGTGGTAGGTTTGTGTTAGGAATAAGGGAACTTGGGATGCCACCATGCGAACTAAAAGCAATCCGTCTGTAGGTTTAGCAGTGGGTGGCCAAGGAAGGAAACCTTGGATGCCATTGGCAAGCTGAGCTCCTAGGTACCTTGTAGGCTTGGTCAGTGGGTGGCCAGGAAGGGATTAGCTAAGGGACTGGTGGTGCCATCGGTCGGGCCTAGCTTGGGTCTTTGTAGGTCTGGTCGGTGGGTGGCCCAGTAGGTATAGTGATTCCCAGGTGGCTTTGTGAGCTAGGTTAGTGCTAGGATAGGTAATGACTAGTTTAGGTTTAGAGTAAGTGTAATGTAAATAGTAGTACGGTAAGTTTTGGCTCACCGGACAGCGAGCATTTGGCAGGGAAAGTGTGTAAGCCTCCCAAAAGTGGGCTTACCTGCTGTGGAGCCCCCACGGCTCCACTGTTTCTCCTCAAGGCACTAGCTCCTGGGGCTGTGATGGGAGTCATGCCTTGATCCCCTTGTGGCTGTTCTTTCCTGCTGCTCAGCCTATCTCAGGGCAGGGTTGAGGAGCGGGATGGTTGTCCATGCCTTTGGGTGCAGGGTGTGTGGTCCCGGTCCAGTTTTGAGGTAAATTGAGCTCAGAACCACTCATTTATAAATAAATAAATATTTTTGTTTAAAATGGCAGTCCCGCATGCAAGGCACATGCATGGCTACCTCTGTGGGTAAAATTTAAAGGAGCAGTAGCTTCTTTTATTGGGAGTAATTTTGGTGCCAGCAGGCACTGTGGGAACCAGTTAAAACATTGAAATTGGGACTACAAGTCCCATGGGGCACTAGAATGGCAGCAAGTTTGGCGCCTGTGGAATTTGGTCCCAATTGGACCACAGTCTTTAGGTGCCAAATGAAGAGAGAGGATAAAAGGCACTGCCCTGAAGGAAATGAGAGATTCGCTCATGAGGGACTGCAGGAACAGGTCGGAGCAGGGCATTTACCTGCTTGGCTATGTTGCCTTGCAGCCACATGGTTTGTTATTTAAAAGAAAAAAACTCTGTACTACAGGAAGGGAAGGAAACAAGAATGTGGTGGCTGCTGGTTTTGTTTGGAGCCCCAGTGATTGTGGAAACAGAGAAACCCTGTATGAGAGCCAGAGGGAAATAATAGTGCTAAGTACTCGAAACATGAGGTGAGAGGCATCCTGTGGGAAAAGCCTTATCCTGGGAGGAATGTGGCTTGGAGTATCCGATTTAAAGCTTGTGCAGGAGAAGTAGAAGGTGCACACCTTGGAGGTCTAAGGTCATGGTAAGAAAGTGTGAAGCTGGGAGTCAGAAGTCTAATGTTGCCTGTGTGTGTGGTCTTTTTACCTCAAGTTACTGACTGTTTGGACTCTCTGGCCACCTAAGTATCTTATGCAATTGGGACCCCTGGGTCCAAAGAACCATTTACCTTCTACGTTCAGTTACTAATGTGACCCCCTGGTCCTGAGGTACCTTTGTGCTTACTGCTCCATGGAGTGACTATTTATTCTATTGACTGTTCATTAAATGGGATCCCTGTTTTGCAATTTTGCTGTTTGCCTCTTGTGTTTTAAAGAAATTGTTTTGCTGCTTCTAAAAGAAGTTACCTCTACAGCCTTGCATCCAGTGTGTTCAAGGGTGGCATCCAGAACAGCAGGGACCAGAGAACCACCTGAAGAAGAGTCAAGAGGCTTGTGTGGTGAAGGCTGTCTACAAAGGCCTCTGAGAGAAATGGGAAAGGCCAGGCAGGTGAAGATCTGTGTAACCCTCCTGTGTACAGCTCAGTGCCCCGAGGGTCTGGGGCACCCAATGGAGTCCATCCATCACCATCACCATCATCACCTGTGGAGAATCAGGTCCTGTTTTTCCTGTCTTATTTCTGGATTGTATTTTCTTGGCTGTACGGTACTCCCCTTCCCTACAAACTTTACCATTTCAAATACCCCTAGACAGGGAAGTGGGGTTCTTACACAAGGGTCAAAAGTCACAGAGAGAAGGTAATCTCTACTGGTCTGTCACTTACTAGTTAATGAAACAAAGAAATCAGTGCCCAGCTCAGTGCTATGATCTTCTTTTTCTAATACTCATGCGTAGCAAACAACTCCGGTCGCCATCTTAACATGGCGGACCGAGTTTTAAATAGTGCAGTGAACATGCAGTGATTGCTCTTCACCTCTGCTCTTTAAAGTGCATTCAGAATCCAGTAAGCCTCCTTTTCTACTGTGCTCACAAGACAACTGCAGGGCTACCTCCACTGCAGCCATAAAAGACTATTTTTAAAGATATGAATAAAACCTTTCTATCTTATATTTTTAAGAATGGTACTAAACTAAAGGTTTTGTTTAAGCCTCTGTTCCACTACCTCTCAGAATGTATTGCCATTTACTTTCTTGCTGCAGGAGTTTGTTACCCAATTCCCCTCCAGGCCCAATTTTACTTTTTCCAGCATGTGAAACTTTAATTTGTGCCCTGGTCCAGTTTGTAGTGTACTAACATATGAACATGCAAAATTGCCAGCAGATACAGGCCATGCAGTCTATCTAGTTTGCTCGAGTGTGCAGCACTTTAGTCCATTAGACTGCCAGGGCATTATTTTTATCTCCTTTGTTAATATCTTAAATGTTCTGATACCCTGGTCTTGAAGTTGTATTTTGTTTTACCAACATAGCATGTTTTGCAATTACAAGTCACAACATATGCAGTTTTCATGGTATTACAGTTAATAAAAGTCCTTATTTACATACACGTATTGCCTCATTGTGGATGTATAAAGGAGGTACCTACTTGTATATGTTGGCAGAAGTTGCACTTTACAGTTAAATGTATCACCTGGCAATGGGTTCAAACTGTGTTCATTATGTGACTTATAGGGTATAGGTAACACAATCCCCAATGTTCTTCCCTCAACGATACACCATCTGGGGTGGGTGGGGCTCCTGTACAGCATGCTTTTGTTTGGTTCTGACACAAGAATGTGCCAGTTCTTTTGGAGTATTGCTCTTATTTTGGGAGTGAAATCAGAGATGAAAGTTATGCCATTTGTTCTATCATCCCATTTTTGTTTATTAAGCATTTTCCTCTGTTACATATTTTCAACAGACTGGTGTGCTATTTCTACACATTCTCTGTCATACCCCTGTCTAAAAAATGTATGGTCAATGTTCCTGCATCTCTAGTGTATTGCTGAGTCTCACTAGAATTTCTTTTACCTAACAAATTGACCCTTCAGGATGTTTTTAATTAGATGTTAGGGTGACAACTGTTGTATGTTAATAGGGCTTTTCTATGAGTTCCCTTTCTATATAGGGAAGTCTCCACATATCCCATACCATTGCAAGGTGGTACATTTAATTGTGAAAATTGTAACTTCTGCCAACATATATAAGTAGGTACCTCCTTTGTACATGCTCTACAATAAGAGGGGTATCTGTGAGTAAGGACTTTATTAACTGTAATACTATTAACATTGTATATGTTGTGACTGGTAATTGCAAAAATTCTATGTTGGTAAAACAAAGTGCAACTTTAAGATCAGGGTATCAGAACATTTCAGAAGTATTAATAAAGGAGATAAAACAATGCTCTGGCAATGCACATACTACAAACTGGACCAGGGCACAAATTTAAGTTTCAAGGGCTTTAGAAGGTAAAATTAGGCTCTTAAACGAAACCTTTAGTTTCGACTCATTCTTGAAAAATAAAAGATAAAAGGTTTTAATCATATATTTAAAAATAGTCTTTTGATAATCTGTTATAAGCTGGTAATTTTTATATGTCTACATATGTATATATTTATTGTACTATGTGATAGTATTTCTGTATGTTGGACTGTCTTATATGGCTTGATATTGATATGTATTTTAAAATCTTGTTATTGTGTCTTTAAACAGGCGCCTTATAAGAGACCCATCGGTACCAGTAAATCCATGCATTGAAAAAGCATCAAGTATGACGTGGAATTTTGTTTTACAGGGAGTTTAATGCTGCTGCTGTATTATCTGTTATTTTAAGCTATTAAACGTTTTTAAGGAAATCTATCACATGAGTTTTTTAAGGTCAGTACACTGTGATGCCAAATGTTTTTCTGACACACACTGTCTTGTATTCTGTGGCTCCAGGGTCACCTTTGCCTCGATACAATACTTTTTATGGTTAGTGCACTAAAATGCTAACACCTATCTGGTTGTTATGGTGACCAGGAGGTCAAATGAGACCACTGTGAACAGCAGCATATACTTTATTTCATGACAGACTGAGTTTGAATTCTACAGAGAATCCATCTCAATGACTGAATTTTGTGGAATCACTATTTTGAAAGATGGAGATGTGAATCCTTGTTGGAAAGTAGAAGGGCAGAAAACAATATGCAAAGTGATTTAAAGGAAAGGAGAGAACCAGGTAATATAAAAGAAGCTTTTATACAGTTGGAGAGAGTCGCATTAAAGGCATACAGGCTTCAGAGGCAACATTTTACTCTCACTGCCTTCTTAGAGGTGAACAGAGTATGGAGAGGGTTAATAGTGGCAAAACAACCTACTTTTGGGATGGATAGACTGGAGTTCTTTAAACATTGTCAAACACATTACCTAGAGTCAAGCACAGAATTAATCAAAATCATTTTAAAAGATGCAGAAAAACAAGAACAAGAGATTAAAGAATCTTTGATAGACAAAGAAGCACAAATAAGACAATTTGAAACACATCCAGAGTATGAAAATTACAGACAAAATTGGATAGAACTATTAAGGACTGTGATAATAGATTTAAAAAATGAGAGAAAAAGTCTGAATGAGACTAAAAGGCTATCTAGAAGGTTGGATTTCTTATTGGGGAAGAATAGCAAAACAAGAGAACAGAATGCTCATTCAAGTATTAAATATATTGAGAATCTTATAATCAAGATGTTTACACCAGCAGATCTGACTCAAACACAAAGTATTAATGAATTTTATAATCCTTTTTAGAGCGGAGTGGAGAGGAAGCTTCCATCTCGCACCACCAAACCAATTAGCACTACAAGGAGGAAATGCAGACAATCACGTATGAGGTGGTCTGGCCAGAGCAACATGGAGCAGCAACTTAATCCGAATACCGTAGAGCAGCAACCTGACACCCAACATGGAACTGAACTATCCAAATCTCCCAGAGATCCCACAGTGACCTTTATGGCAGAGCCCACAGACCATCAGGTTTC
The DNA here is from genome assembly GCA_016271365.2 of Neoceratodus forsteri. Taxonomy (NCBI): domain Eukaryota; kingdom Metazoa; phylum Chordata; order Ceratodontiformes; family Ceratodontidae; genus Neoceratodus; species Neoceratodus forsteri. The sequence goes on along the minus strand of CM028131.1, from coordinate 443,807,345 downwards.
TAAGACAAACTAGATGAGGGACACAGGGAAGAGGAGGAAGAGGAGGTACATGAGGATACAAACAGGGAATCGGAGACCTTGGAACAGACATCAACACAACAGATCGAGTCAGAGATAATGAATTCACTCATTATTAACATTTCTGAATATAACTTGACCAAGACTAAAGAATGTGTCTTACAAAGAGGATTAAACTATGTACCAACTAATCAAATTAATGAATTTGACACAATTGTTGATCTGCACAGATTTACTCATATACTTGATCTAAAAGTGTGCTTCAGTGATATAGATAAGTGTGACATGACTCAGGCAGTCAGACACCTGAAAATGAGAGCTCTATGATTCTGAAAAATTCTTCTATATATATCCCACCTAGGAATCAGGCTGAAGCAGTTTTGAGAAAGCTTGTGAAAAAGATTTACAAGAATACATGACAAGAAAGAAACATCAAGATTTTTAACTGCACAGCTGAAGAAAATGTGCATTATAAGATTTAGCAATTAATGACTTAATTGAAATAAAAGCAGCAGATAAAGGTGGCACAATCGTAATTCAAGATAAAGTTAAGTATAAATCAGAAATGCTCAAACAATTGTCTGACCGTGTTTTTTTTTATAGAAAATTGCCCAGGAAAATGACTGACTTTTTAAAAGAGTGATTGATATCTATTTGAATGAAGTATTGCACAATGGTGTTATTTCTAAACAGACCTGACCTTTGTTTTTGACAGTGTTTCACTTGATTAGAGCTTCAGTATATGGATTACCAAAATCCATAAAGATCAGAAAAATCCCCTGCATGCCCCATTGTGGCTAGCATTGGCTCCCTAATTGAGCCACTTGCACAATATGTAGAGCAACATATAAAATGCTAGTACCATTGGGTCCAGCATATATCAGGGATACTACACGCTTACTAAACATTTTAAAAGATGTCAGAATAGAAAAAGATGCTGTATTGGTGACAATGGATATTGCTTCACTATACACAAACATCCCACATGTTGAAGGTCTTGATGCATTAAGTGTGACTTTGTATGAAAAATTGGGTTATACTAACAGTTTTATTGAATGTCTGTTAACTTTAACTGAGAAGGTACTTAAATGTGATACTTTTGTGTTCAAAGGTGACTATTTTTACAAATAAAGGGAACCGTTACGGGGTTGTCTTTGCACCAAACTACGTGAATATCTATTTATTGCAGTGGGAAATGGTGAATGTCTTATCTGAAAAGAACCCTTATCACAAACATATACAGCATTATAAATGCTACATAAATGATTTGATATTGGTGTGAGGGATCCCCTATTGAACTTCTTGCATATGTTGCCTATTTGGACTCTACTAATGAGAATTTGAAATTTTCATTTACTTATGATATGGGACAGATTAACTTTTGGATTTGACTGTTATGAAGAATGGTATGGATTCTGTCGAAACTTCCCTATACAGAAAGGGAACTGATAGAAATGCCCTATTGATGGAGTCATGTGATGGGCTGCTTGGAGTAGCTGCTTCCTTTTTTCTCCCAACCTCTATGACTAAAATATTATTAAAATCAATTATTAACTCACCAAAACTTGACTATCTGATACTAACAGCAGGACAGTGTCTGAAGGTAGTAGTGCTTTGTGATTTTCAGTGAACTGATGGAGACAGAAATGAAACAAGCACCACCTGTATCACACCTCCTCCAGCTACACCGGAGCATGACAAGGCCACTAAAAGATCCAAGGGCCAAAGTGCAGCAGCTTCCAGGAACACTGCACCACTGGCAGTCCTTATGGAGGATAGAGTCCTCCAGGAATTTGGGATTTTAAAAGAATTCTTAAACACAATCAACGACAAAATTAAAGAACTCTGTTAATCAATTGACACACTTTCCTGATGAGTTGGAGATAACAAGACTAGAACAAGTTCCTTGAAGGACTGGTGAACTCAGGCAGAACCAGAGTTAACCTCATTGACACAGAAGGTGACTCAACTTGAGTCCTGCATTGAGGATCTTGAGGCCATTGTCGCCAAAATAGTGTTGTGGTGCTTGGGCTTCCTGAGAGGGTGGAGGGTCCCCATGTGCTACTATTTGTACAAACACTTTGTGAGAAAATTGCAGGACCTCCCCAATGTCCCATCCTACTGTATGTTATTGAAAGGGCCCTTCAGTCTTTATGTCCTATGCTGGCTGAGGGAGCCCCACAGCATCCATTGATCTTCCAGTTTCTCAATTATTTGATAGGCAGCACCTTCTGGCCAAGGTTTGAGGTTTGAAGGAGGTGAATTGGGAAGGTGGCATATCAGGGTGACTCAGGACCTTCCTGCTTCAGTTTGCCAGAAGAGAGCTACTTTTCACCCAGTTGTTTCCAAGTTAATTACTGCTAGCATCAGATTTAGGATGAGATATCCACCACCTTCTAGGTCCTACATGCAGGAGTTCGGTGAAGTTTTGATACAGTGGAGAAATGATCTCTGAGATATCAAAGTTACTGCCTGATTTGTTTAAACTCCTTGACCCTCCTGCCTTAATAATTTTTGGGAAATGGACAGATCATGTGGTGGTGTGTAACTGCCTTTGTAAGACTGGGCCATTGATTATCCTAGTTGAGGGACCTTGTGACTTTTCTTTTAGGTGTACTCTTGCATCTGCCTGATGCTGTTCCCAGTAATGTGACTGTGGCCCTACTTGTGGAGATGCTGTTGGTGAGCTCTCTTAGTGAACTCTACCCAGCAGCTTTAAAATGTTCGACGGCAGTAGAATTTTATTCTGGAGCCAAGTGAAGAATCTTTGTATTTGGCTGGATGACCTGTGTTTTCCTCCTATACTGGTTGTACTAATAGAATGCTGTGCAACTGAACATTAATGGTGACTGGCTTTTTCTTTTACAGATTGGTGATGTTTACTTTCAGTTGTGATAGACAGCTGTGATATATTGTGAGACCTGTATTCTCATTCGGGTTTTGCTTGGCTAAGAAATGGTAGGGCTGTCCATTCTACAATCTTGGAGCCCTATTCAGCATTTTCTCATTTTCTATCATTATTCACAGACTGATTTAATATTTTAAAGGATGGGTGCACTGTTTCTCCTTTAGTGATATTGTAAAGGCTCAAAGAGGATTATCAATGAGTGATGGTTCTCAGTAATTCTGTTTATATTTTATTATGTTTATATTTCTTTTCTCCTTATTACCTAAGAGAGAACCTTTTCCTGTTTTAGTTGTTTGCTTCTGTGACAGGGTCTAATAAGGCCGGCCCCATTTGTTTTGCAGAAAGAGTTTAAATACAAGGATATGTTCTAGCCTCTCCTTTTCTGTTTCTTCTCTGTCTGGTTGCACAATCAAATTTTCTTGTGAGATCTAGGCAATGATTACTCCGATGGTTTTATGATTTTCCACCTCGTTGTCTCTCTGCTTCCCTCTCTATTTCTGTCTTTCTGTCAGGGATGCTGTTTTAGTTATTGAGAATAGCTAATTAGGTATGGTAGACGCTGATCTGAATTGGACAAGTATGTAATAGTTGGACAATTTGAGATGTGCATTATTTTTCCTGATACCCACTTAAATACGGTTGATAGTTAATGGGTTCTGGTAGGTTATATAAAATTACAATAGTCTTATTGCACTATGTTACATGTTTAGGTGTTCTAGACACTGATTACTATGTGAGGTTTTTCCTTTTGAGGCTTTTGGTTTGGGGGAGGGAGGGTAATGGGAATATAGCTTCCAGTGCGCATTCATTATGTGCCAAGTATTTTTTGGGGTGGTTGTGGGCATGTTATTTTGATTTTGTTAGTGGGGTATCTGTTTTGGGTAAGTGGGGAGAAGTGGGCAGGAAGGACTTTCTTGGATTTGTTTCTAGCTAGTACTATGTTATATTTTTATGGAAGACACCATTGGAAACTGGTTTTGTACATAACAGTTAGACTATATCTTTTTTCTCTGAAGTGTTACTTCTTTGGTTTAAGGGGAGGGCAAGTTGGTAGCGTGTCTGTTTTCTAGTTCATCTGTACGCTCATGTTTAGAAGGACGTCAAATTCCATTTTCTTTTTGGCAGTTTAATATGCCTAATGTCTTTGTTTATGCTACCTGGAATGTAAAGTGTGCTCACTTCAGAGTTAAAAGGTATCACATTATTAAGCACCTGAAGCAATTAAATTGTGTGTAGTATCACATTTTACAAGAAACACATTTGTTAGCCTCCGAGGGCTCTCTTTTTCGTAGACAAGGGATTGGCCAAGGCTATGTTGCCGGCAACTGTACTAATAAGAGGGCTGCTATCTAATTTAAAAAAAGTAGCTTTCAATGTACCCAGAGTCTCAAAAACCTTCAGGGCCAGTAGATAGGTTTGTAAATAGTATCTTAGACTGAACTCAACTTTTGTTGGGAAGTGTAAATGGACCCAATGTGGAGACACCCTCTTTTTCATGGTACTGGCCACACTTTTACCTCCATTTCTTGCACTTCCTTTTATTATCAAAGGAAATGTGAACATCTCTTTACCCTAGACTTAGATAGGACAGGTAGAAGGTAAGTCAGCCTGTCTGATGCACAGCGCCCATCTGGGATATGGTTGATTCTCTGGGGTTATGTGATCCATGGTGCATTTTGCACCCTAATGTAAAGGAATACACATTTTGTTCATCAGTGCATGGTTCCTACTCCTGTATTGATTACATCCTGATAAGTCAGAACAACATTGCTAGAGTGCTGGGCAGAGAGATTGCTCATGGTCGTATCAGACCATTCCTTGGTATGGTTAAAACACAGGTTGGTATCCAGAGGATATTATATGGAAATTAAACATCCAGCTTCTGAAAGAGGATTCTGTAATTATTAGGCTGAGAGAACAGATAGAAGTATTTCTCTCTCTAATACAGATTCTATTCAGAAGGTGGCATGGAAAGGAGTGCCTTTAAGTGCTTTGTTAGAGGTGAATTTATTCCTCTAGCTGCTAAACCAAAACACTGTAGGGAGACTGATGCCTCTGCTATTTTGAGTCATATAAGGGAGATGGAGAGGCATCTGAATTCTAATTCCTCATAGGAGTATCATATGGAGCTGATAGCTCTATGGGATGAGTATGCAGAATACCTGTGAGAAAGGGTTGAGTACTCCATCTTTAGGACACACTCCACCTATGTGGATCAAGGCGAGAAAGCAGGTCACCTCCTAGCTCTGTGCCTCTAGCAACAGGGGAATCCATATTATTCTCTATTAAATCTGCTAGTGATAACTCCATCAAAACATCCCCTAGAGAAATTGTCTCCGAGGTTAAGAAGTTTTATAAAACTTTATATGGACCCATGTCTGATCCTTCTTCGGCTTCAGATCTCCACACATATTTAACGGAGTTAGCCAACTCTCAGCAGGCTGGTCTGGTTCAGCCTCTAACACAGCAAAAATTTTTAATGCAATCCAAGCCTTACTGTTAGATATGTCTCTGGGCTAGATGGCTTTACTCCACTCCTATAAAATGTTCACTAAAGAATTTGTACCTGTATTGCATCATTTCTGCTTTCGCTATATGATTCTGGTATTTTGAATAGTACCCTCTTAGAGGCCTTGATAGTCTTATTAGTTAAGCCCAGTAAGTTTCCTGATGATGTTGCAAATTACCAATCTATTTCCCTTATGAATTATGACATCAAGATCCTTACTAAAGAATTGGCTTCCAGGATCAGTGCCATCTGGAATGGGTTGATCAGCAGTGAACAGGTTAGATTTAAGCCATCCCATTCTTCATCTGACCATCTCCTGAAACTGTCCCATATTTCTTTATGTCCAGGGATGCTGACCTCCCTGCAGCTTTGGTCTCTCTGGATGTGGAGAAAGCTGTTGATAGGGTTGACTGGGCCTTTCTGTTTGTCACTTTGGAGGCCTTTCGTTTTCCTTTGTTTTTCTTTGATGGATTAAGGTTTTGTGCTCATGCCTAAATGCCAGAGTCTACTGTTATGGGGTTCTGTCTTCCCTTTTCCCTTGTACTCAGGAATTCAACAAGGTTGTCCCTTGTCTCCTTTGTTATTTAATCTGTACTTGGAGCCCTTGTTATTGAAACTCAAGAATAATCCTGTCCTGACAGGTGTACAGGTGGGAGCATGGAATTTACAACTATCTTCCTATGCAGTTGATATTTTATTCCATGTGACCAACCTAATGTCTCTATTCTGGTGGCCTTGTCCACCATTACTGAGTTTGGGCATTTCTCTTAACTAAAGACTTAATTTAGGTAAAACAGAGGTTATGCCTCTAAATTCAGCTATCTTTAAAATCAGAAATTTTAGATCTAGGACTATCCTGGACTTCAAGACAGCTTAAATATCTGGGCATCTGTCTTTCAAGAAGCTTGGCACAACTCAAAAGCTTAATCTTGATAATTTGATAGCTAAAATTCAGCAAGACCTGAAAAGATGGTTGTCTTTGCCATTGACTCTATGGGCTGAATTAACATTATTTGAATGTGCTCCACTGCTATTTTACCCCTCAACATGCATAATATTTTTCTCCCTTATCTTGGTTTAAAAGAGTCCATGGGATTATTTCCAACTTTATTTGGCTGGTAAACTGCCTTGAAGGGTATATAATTGGTTGGCAGCTCCAAAACAGTCTGGAGGCCTTAGACTTCCACATTTTCAATTTATTACTTAGTTAGTCATGCTAGTTAATACTTACAGTGGCCATCCCAAACTCCCTCTGACGCTGACCCTCCCTATGTTCCTATTTGGCTCCTGTTAGAAAGAGACTAGATTCAAGCTGCTGGAATGCCTCCTGCAACTGTGTTTTTACTCCTTCAAGCAACTCCTGCAAATCTTTGGGACTCTGTTATTAGTAATTCAATGCTGGTCCATGAGCAGTTATGTTTACTTATGCATTATAAACCCACTCAGGATATTTCTCAGCCCATTTTCACAATCTCAATTTTAACATAGGTGGTCAAGCTTTAACAGAAACATGATTACCTCAGTTAGGTGCAGCTAAAGTGTGTGATTTACATCATGATGGTGTACAAAATCTTGTCAAGAGATCCTTAATTTTATCATTTAGAAGATAAATGTATATTTAAGGTATTTCATCTCTCTGACATGTTCTTATCTGGTGGTTTGGTTCTATGCCATGGTCTGTTAATTTTGGCAAGTTCCTGCAATTAGCTACAGATATTGCCCTACACCCACATGCTGTATCTGGATTAGACTCATTATTTTTCCTTAAATTATTCCCTGATATCACTGGTGACTCTCCATATTAGAACACAATCTTCCCACAATATACATTTAATTGAGGAAACATTTTTGGGGGATCTTCATTCTTATATCTCACATGACAAGCTTCAACTCATTCAGTTCCACATATTGCATAACATATATATATATATATATATATATATATATATATATATTCTATACAAAAACTTCATTAATACATCAGTTAGGGTTGCTCTACAGTGACAAAAGTGAGGAAATTCGATATTAGGGTTGCCACCCTTGCACCCTACCTCACCCTGCCCCACCAACAGGCATTGGGGTGTGCATTGAGGTCTTTGGCCCTAACTCTCACCCCATCCCATGTGTAAACAAGCTGAGGTGGTGCAGTGTAGGAGAATGGGGTGAGAGTTAGGGCCGATGGTCACAATGCGCACCTGATGCCTGTTGGTGGGGGAGGGGTGGGGTGAAGAAGGGTGGCAACCCTAATATAGAATTTCTTCACTTTTGTCACTGTAGAACAACCCTAACTGATGCATTAACAAAGTTTTTGCATAGAATTTCTTATTTTTTAAGAAAGAATAGAAAGTAGTCGGCCACATTACACCTAATGACTAAAAAGTACATTGACAACAGTACGGACAGCCACCAAACAAATGTTAATCTACTAGAACAATAGAAAATGCTGTCCACAAAATTTAAACTGTGCCATGCAATATCTCCACAAAAATACATTGTCTGACACGTAAATACCACAGTTCACATCTACAGGACATGCCATCAACACTTCCAAATTTCAAGTGACAAGAACAAACCATGTCCGAGATATAACATGTCAAAGTTTGAAATTTTCATTTGTCAGAGTGGCACAGTTCCACACCTGTTTCAAGTTTCAAAGTTTATTGATTGGCAATAAAGCCATTCCAATATACTAATATAATTTAGACTAGCCATGCACATACACAGCTTAAGTCATTGTCAAATACCACAATTACATTCCTTAAAATTGCAGAAATTCATATACCTGTGACCAAATTACATTTTGAATCACATGTCTGAATCAATCAAAATATATATTAAAACATGAAACTTACAAATCTTCCTGAAAAACACAATATAAATGGTAAGTTTATCAGTCCAAATATCTAAAAGACTGCTTGTTGAATTCTAATAGCAATTAGTCCAGAAAAGTTTCACTCCTACTTGAGTATGAAAATGTAAACTTTCTATGAGGCTCAGTAGTTCTGCTAGAAGAACAACGAGCATTTCATAAATTCAAATAACACTACCATTGTTTATAGTAACCAGTATACTTTTAGCTTAATCCATGGGGCCCTTACATTTTCAAAATTACATTCTCCAAGAGTAATTATGGTTAATAGCTTTTAACAAGTTCACAAAATTCTATTTTCCCTAGCAGGGACCAAATGTTTTCTTACTACATGAATGAAACTTATAGCCCGATTTATTAATAGTTTCTATAAAGAATAAACATAATTCTACTACAGGCATAACTTAGGCTGAGAGGCTCTATTTTACACTGAAGTCCATCTTCTATGTAGCATTTGGTACCCATTATCTCTTAAAAGGCCCCTGGATAAGCAACAAAAGTGTCCAAAATGTCACTCTCTAAATATGCCTTTACAATATCAGCAGAACACTTCCTCAAACAATGGGGCCTGTGACTGAGCATTAAAAGTGCTAATATATATATAAAGTCAGACCCTGATTTTCTTTAAGCTAATTATACAAGTTATTCAAGTTCACATCATAAGATGCCATAAAATACTAGGGACCATCCTCTTGGTGGAATCGCTGGAGTGCTCATAGGGCTTCATAAAACAGATGGGTTTTAAATCAAAGGCTCATAAAGACTCATAACACACCCATTATAGGGTAGCAGCTGTGTAGAGTTAAGCTCTTGGAACTTTGGAGTCCATGCTCCTACCAATAAATTTCACAGCAGATAATAACTTCGTACAATCAGATTAAAATACATAAGTCATCCTGTTTTAGGGACTTCATCATGTGAGAGGAGCACATTTTCAGAACTGAATATAGATTACCATTTGCACGTGTTCAAAAATCAGCAATCTAAACATATGCCATGTGGCTCCTTAACTAGGAATCCAGTCAGAGGAATGATTATCTTTCTCTGTAAAACATTGTCCAAACGGGAAAAGTTGTAAAAATCTTCGTACTAAAAGGATTTTCAACAATTCATGCATGATTTTCCAGGAGTTATAAACATTAGGGCAGACCACCTGTCTGTCCACTTCCCAGCCCAGCCCAGAACTAAAACAGCACTATATTCTTCTCCCATTGAGCATAAAGGTTCCATGCTTACCACTCATCTGGAACCATGAATATAGGCAAAATAAAATATAAATACTCCTTAGCCTTCCCAGAGTACTCAGTCACTCTCAGTCACATTCTGGCTCCTCTTTCAAATCTCAGAACCCAGGCAATTCCACTAGGACTCAAACTGATGCTACTTGCCATTTTTCTTCTCATTCAGCAACCGTACCTGCAAATTAAAGAGAAGAAAAATGCACCACTGAGCGTAATAACCTGGGGGTTAACCGACAAATGAACAGCACCAGTCTTCCCCAGGCAATATTGGCATACCTTTAGCCGGCTGAATTCAGGCATATCAGCAATGAGTACTATTTGAGATTCCTCAATTCACCTCTTCGAGATTTCTCAAGTCTCATCATCGTAAGGGATTCCAGTTCTGAGAAGCACCTTTCAAGCAGGTTTTCATTTCTGTTTTCATGAACTGCCACATAAGTTATACGTTAAAAATAAGATCAGTTTCATTTGTAAAATTTAATTTTCAGCACCCAGTTTTTCAGCTTTTGAGAGGAAGGAAACACTGTTGCTCTATAAGCTTCTCTGGTATTTCCTGGTTTCGCACTGTAGAACGCCTATAGCACCATACCGCCAAAATCTGTCAGGTTATACATTCAATTTACTTGTCTTATTAGAAGATTCTCTGTAAATATACTCATTTGCCAAGTTAAAAAAAGCTTCCTGCTGTGGTTACACTCTCCATATACTAACTGGAGAGACAGCTAGGAAGCCCGAACCATTCAACCGTCCACCAGTCGACAATGCTCAGCTAGAAGCAATTTTCAAGGTCTCCTTGTGTTTTGGATTAAAAAGTAGCTGTAGTTTCATTCATACTTTATCAAGATTAAGCTTAGAGAACTAATAAACATAGTAAAAACTGCAGTGCTGAAGTATCGAACAGCGTGGCAAGGGCGTAACAACAGTGCAGCCATCTTGCTGCTCCACCCCTTCACAAATCATATAACGTCCCACAGTTCCTCCTCCCTCACAGGTGAGGAAATCACAGTGTTAACATTTTACAGACACAATGACTGAAAACTACATCCATGACACTAAGGCAAGGTATCCTATCAGTTTCAAGCCACCACCACAAGCAAAACGCTGTCAGCAGAATGTAAACTGCGCCATGCCAGATCTCCAACAAAAAAAATTCTGACATGTAAGCACTGCAATTTACATCCACAGGACATGCCGTAAACACCCTCCTAATTTCAAGTAAAAGACTAAACTGTTTCAAGGTATTCAATGTTAAAGATTGGTAAAATTTCCTATCTATTACATTATAAAAAATCTGGCCAGTTTGTCCCGATTTTGTATCAAAGATCGCGATCAAAGAATCTTGCAATCAAAGAATTTGCAGGCTCACGATCAAAGAATTTGCAGGCTCATGAACAAAGAATAAAAATGATATAAATCACAAAATTGAAGGAATTGTGGTAAACCACCACCATGGTTGGACAGAATGAAGCCCCTGAGCAAAACTCATCCTCATTTGACTTTAGGCACCCCAGGCTGAGAAAATAAATTTTGTAATCTGGCCATCTCATCCCTCGTCGTAATGCATGATCGCGATCAAAGAATCTCTCAATCAGAGAATTTGCAGGCTCGCAATCAAAGAATTTGCAGGCTCACGATCAAAGATAAAATGTGCTTTAATTAAATAAATACAAATAATTCCAGTAAACTACCACCATGGTTCATCAGAACGAAGCCCCCTGAGCAAAACCCACTCTCATTTGTCTTTCTAGGACACCCTGGGCTAAGAAATTAGAAATTTGAATCTGGCCATCTTGTCCCTCACTCACAGATGCACGATCGTGATCAAAGAATCTCGCAATCAAAGAATTTGCAGGCTCGTGATCAAAGAAATTGCACACTCATGACCAAAGACTTTAAAATGCTGAAATGCGACTTTTCACTGATTTAAACTGAACCAACGGCATGCCTCGATATAACGAAGCCCTCTGATCAAAACCCACCCTCATTTGTGTCCCTAGCCCACCCTTGAGCCAAGATATTTGTGTATTTAGGTCACGATGCAAGATCGCGATCAAAGAATCTATGATCAAAGAATTTGCAGGCTCACGATCAAAGATCGTTAGCGAGCGCGATCAAAGATTTTAAAAGTTTATAACTCTATTTTTTGACCGATTTGGATGAAACCAAAGGCATGATTCAATAGATCAGAGCCCTCAGAGTAAAACCCATCCAAGTTTTACTTCAGCAGTGACCACTGAGCCAAGATATTTGTTGTTTTCCGATCGGAAAACTATAAACAAGATGGTGGACTTTACGATCAAAGAATTCTTGGGGACAAAGATGCTTGAAACACGAGGCTTCAAATTCTTTGATTGCCAGGTGGGACCAGATGACTAGAACCCCATTCTTTGTTCGCAAAACATACATATAAATTTTCCATTGACTTATAATGGGAACTTAAAAGTGGCATAACTTTTGAATGTCTTAATATTTTTCACCAAATGAAAAGCGGCATGTTCGCCACTAAAGCTCTTTCAAACAAGCCATCTCACAGAGCAGCATGCCACATGACGCTGGGCAGATCCACATCCAAAATCCCAAAAGCTGCCTCTAAAACAGATAATTTTGCATTTTTCAGCATTTTCTTATGCAAAGACCTTAAGTCATGACCAAAACAAAATTTGGCAGATCAGGGATCTACCATGCCCCACCGTGCATACCAAATTTCAAGTCAATCCGTTGTGTGTCCAACGTTATTAACGCACAAACTTTTGACTTTAACATAGAAGTGACATCTGAACCTTAACTATAGTGGCGCTGACTGCCCACTATAATATATATATATATATATTTATCTTTATAGCACCTCCATGGGCTTCATGAGGCTATGGCTCCCTCTCTCAGAGGGGTACATCCTCTGGCTCTACCCCAGCTTGTCTGCCCTCCCCATGGTTCCCATGATTCTCCTCCGTGGCAGGGTTCCAGTAGTCCCCCACCACCTAGTACAGCAAATCTGGTGGTGGGAGCAGACTTCGCTGGAGCAGTTGGGCCATCACAAGTCTGGGAGGCCCAGCCTTTTTCTGTTTTCTCCTCCCTCCCACCCCTCCAATGTAAGCATGTTGGATTCTGAGCCTCCTGACCCATACTGCCCTCCAGCCACCACTAGAGGGAAGTCAGTGGGTGGGACAACTACAGCCCTTCCCCAGAGAGAGAGAGAGAGAGAGAAAAGCAGTCCTCTGGATGCTCAGTCTTCTCACCCCTGCTGACCCCTAATGGCCTAGGCTCATTCCTGAACCTGGGTTGCTGACGTAGCACGAGGTGTGGTGTCCAGGGCCTCAACCCTCAGCGCCACTGAGCCAGCTTGCAAAACATATATTATACACTGTTAAAATGTGTTAAGATAGGCAAGTTAACTTCACCTCTTTGCACAAGATGTGGGCAAGTGGAAAGTACTTTACTTCATATTTTTTGGGAATGCTTCAAAGTATCCCCACTATGGGAACTGATTAAGTTTTGAGTTGACCCCTTTCGGACTTGATGGGCTTTTACTTCCAAAATTCAGTATGTATAGTGGGGATTACAGTAAAAAATTGCAGAAGGAATGAAGATATCATATGGCTCTGATTTCTCTATCAGTGAAGAAAGTAGTCCTTCGCCAGTGGCTTGAACAGTCTCTGATTATGTACCAAGAGTGGTTTCAGGAACTTTATTTAATCTTCATTTGGAGAAGTTAATTGCAAGCATTCGGCACAAACTCCCTTCTTATAATAAGAAGTGGGGCAAAGTGCATACCTTATACATGTTGTAGACCACTCTGGAGCGATACCTGCATGGTATTTGTATGCTATTGCTCTCCATTTAGTTTTCAGCATGTACCCTTTTTTGTCAGCTTTCACATTACTCCTTTTTTCATATTAAGTGGCCTGTTATTTATTTTATTCTGTTATTGAACTGGTCCTGGTCATATTCTTTACACTCCTCCATCTGGGGATGGGACTGTTCTTGTTGTTGATTAGTTGTTGAACTGTTCTCTTGTTAAGTAAAAATTAAGCGTATTAAATTTCAAAAGAAAGATAGATAGCTAAATAGGTAGGTAGATAGATAAATAGACAGATAGATGGAGAGACAGACAGAGAGAAAGACAGATAGACAGGCAGATGGATAGATAAAATAAAATACGATTCTACTGTCCAGGCATGGGGCTAATATGGCATGGAAAATAACAGTATGGTAAACAACGGTGCCGGCATATTGCTGAAAGCAGAGGTAGCACTCAGCAAAACAGCTAACGCTACTGTTCGCAGAAAGAAAACACAAAAGTTAAATGTTTGTGGAGGGTTGTTCCCTGCATCCCCATTACAGGGGCTGCATCCCCAGAACCCTGCATCTTTAGACAACTAACTCCAAGGGGGGACTAAACTGGGAAAGGAGAAATCTAGGGGAAACAAAACAAACAACAAACAAACAAAAAATTTCCCAAACACTGGCAATCAAGCCTCAGTCTGTCACCACTCCACCACCCTCCACTGTCTGTGACTCTACCCACTGAATTACAGCAGCTGCTCAGCCAGCATACTGCCAGCCAGGGATAGTGGTAACCCATCTTCTATGCTGTCCCTATAGCTATTATGCCTTTAGTTGTTTTGACATGTGGTTTATTCTGCATGATTCTTTCTTTGGCAAATTGATCTGGTACCTGCTGTCCTAGGAACTCTTCATAACTAAATCTACATACAACTAAGAAAGCATAAACACAACTCACAGTTACCATTTTTATACAACATATTCTGTATTTTGTTTCCATTTTGTAGGATTTAGAATGTAGAATCAGGAGACCACTGGCTCACCACTGGCACTCAAGTCAGTAGCAAGTCATCATCTGTGGTTGCAGCAGTGAGGAAAATCCACTGTTCTCATACAGCAAATACAGTTCCCTCACTGGTGGCTAATGCTGCCTTTGGGATGACCAGAAGGGTATTTCTGTTCATAATTTAAAAACAAACACCAGAATATAGCTAAACTGATCCTGTTTTGCTAGATTTGGGTGTTTGTTTTAAAACACATAATTTTTGATATTTTCTACATTTTACTTGAAAAAACAAACAGGATGGCAGCAGCGACTGAAAAGTGTTTTCAGGTTGTGACAGCTAAGTGATGTGAACTGAAATGGTCTCACAGCCCATAAAGCCCAAATTTTGCACTGTAATACCTTTGCAACCATATGACAGAGTTGCCTGAAATTTTGCATGTGTGGTGTTGATCCAAGATCTCTGGATCTGGTATGTTTTGTTCCATTTGGGTGTGCAGTTGTGGAGCAGTGGAGTGCCAACAAATGTGTGAAACACCACTTTTTGGCAATGTCTTTGCTCAGGGCTACAGCCCAAATGGTTTGAGTGTGTGGTCTGAAATTGTCAGGGTATATGGGCTCTGGGTCACTGGTTTGACTTTTGAAGATATGGTGGAAAATATTAATCTGTTCAAAAGTTATTAAACTTTGAATTTTCCTATTATAGCCTATGGGAGAAAATATATGTGCAGCATGAAAGTTTTGCGAAAATTTCACAAAAGTGCCGCATAACCTTCAGCGAAAGTCCCATTGGTTAACATGGGGACTTTCACGAAATGTATGAACTTTCGTGAAAGCACTCCCATGTTAACCAATGGGACTTTGTGAAAGTTGCAGTACTTTTTGTAGTAGGCAGATGCAGGTAAACTGCCCCAAAAGGCAGTTTTTGCCACTTCATAGCAATGAAATGGATAGGGCTTTTGGGCTGAAATTTGCAGGGTGGCAAGCCCTGCCAAACGGATGTGCCTTTTAGTGGTTTGGTGAAAACATTTACAATGGTTCCATAGTTATGACATTCCAAATTTGAGAAATTTCCCATAGGATAACATTGCAGCACCCTTATCTTGAAAACCGTTCGAGATATAGATTTTTTGCTCTGGGCTTAGGTGGACTAAGTATGCATGATGGTTTCCAAGTCATGATTACAACTACAGTGGCTTTCATAGTTAGTATGGTTACTGAGATATTGTCAAATTAGTATTACAAGGGTTCCTTTTCATGACTCTAGGGCTGCGGTATGTCTCAGCACTTATGAGTAAATGGGAGCCAGGGCCCAGAGGGCCTGTGCTTCCATGTATGCATACCATTATGCCAAATGTGAGTGGGAGGCATGCCATTATGCAGTACTGGGAGTGCAGGGCCCAGGAGATGACGTTCAGTGCAATGTCTCTATACTTATGAATATATGGTAGTGTAGGGTCCTGTGCCTCTGTGCACCAACAAATGGATATCATTACACATTCATGGCAGTGTGAAGAGAGTGAAGGGCCTGGAGGGCCCTGTGCTCCATGACCACATAACACTTATAATACACTTTCAAAAAGAAGGAACATTCATTGCAAAGAACTCTGTTAAAATATCAGTTAGGGTTGACCTTACAGCAACAAAAGTGTGGAAATTCGATATTAGGGTTCCCACCCTACACCCACCCACCCCATCCTCCATGCAGCAACAAGTATTGGGGTGTGCCATGGGGTCGTCGACAACTCTCACCCCATTCTCCTATATTATACCATGTTAGCTTGTTTACACATGGAATGGAGTGAGAGTTGGGCCTGATGACCCCATGGCACACCCTGATGCCTGTTGGGTGTGAAGGGTGGGTGGTGGAACTCTAACGTTGAATTTCCATGCTTTTGTCACTGTACTATCCACCTAACTGACGATTAACAGAGTTTTTGCAATGAATATACTGTGTGTGTGTGTGTGTGTGTGTGTGTATGTAAGATATGTGTGTGTATATATATATATATATATATACACACACACATTAGTATATATTATACTGACATGGCATTGTCAGTATAGTTAGGGTTGCACAGTCACTTCTATGTTAAACTCCAAATTTTGCACTTTAATAACTTTTCCACTGTATGACGTGATTTGCCTTAAATTTTGCACGTGGTTTGGTGTAATAGATCTCTGGATCTGGCAAGTTGCATTATGGTCAGATAAGCAATTGCAGAACTGTGGAGCATCCAAAACAAACAAATGTGGGGTTGCATGTTTCTTTGCTCGTGGCTACAGCCTGCACAATTTGTCCATTTGGTCTGAAATCTTCAGGAAGATGCAGCCTGGGTCACTGATGTGCCTTTTGAAGATTTGGTGAAAAAATATTAAACCGTTCAAAAGTTAATCAAAAACAAGTTTCCCATTGTAGTCAATGGGGAAAAATATATGTGCCTCTTGAAAGCTGGCACCACTACATTTATTGTTGCAAATGGCCTTTACTTTAATGCAGTGGCCATCTTGTTTCAGTTAATGAGAGAGAAAATGCCTGGCATTTAATTTAGACCCCTAGGTAAACACTGACTGTTGTGTTTACCTAGTCAGGTCTCATCTTTTCTGGGAACCCCTCAGAAATGCCTTTTAAAAATCAGAGTTCCAGTAGTGTCACAAATTGCAACAGATATGGCCATGACACTTTCAGAAAATCATGTAAGTGTCGTGCCTATTTTTGTTAAACTGTTGTGATTTGCGACAGCATTTCCTGTCCAAAAGCAGCACATCTTTGCCATCCCACTGCAGCAAAAACAGTTTGGGACATTTGGCTGAATTTGCAGGTGGCAAGCCCTGGTCCTACTAGATGTGTCTTTTTTGTGGTTTGGTCCCAAAACATTCATAGTTACAGTGTTGCAAAGTTGGAGAAATTTCCATAGGCTAACACATTGTGGCACCCACTGCGACATTCAGCGCCCAGATCTCGGAAATGGTGTGAGATACAGATTTTTGTTACCTGCAGCTTAGGAACTAAGCCAACAAGGAAGTTTTGAAGTCATAGATTACACCTACAGTGGAATTTTCTTCCAACATGCAATGGTTATGGAAATATTGCCAAAAACGTGTTATAAGGGTCTTTGAAGTACTATGGTGCTACTGTATGGCTCTTTACTTATGTGTAAGTGGGGACCTGTGATCCACATATGTATACCATTATGCAAAATGGACAATGTGAAGGAAGCATAGGGTCTGGGAGGGCCTCAAGACTCCCAATAACTCATACCAGTTACAGTTACATTACACTTTCTCTAAAAGAAGGGAAATTCATTGCAAAATCTCTGTTAATGTATCAGTTAGGGTTGATAGCACAGTGACAAAAGTATGGAAATGTGATGTTAGGTTACACTTACCACCCCACCCCCACCCTCCACACACCAACAGGCATTGGGTGCGTTGGAGTCATCGCCTAACTCTCACCACATGCTCCTATACTACACCACCTCAGCTTGTTTACATGGAATGGAATGGTTGCACCAGTATAGTTAGAGTGAAATGGCAGTCCCATGTTAAAGTCCAACCTTTGAGCCTTAAAGAATTTGGAGCCCTTGAATGGATGTACATGAAATGTGGCATGCATAATCTCTAGGATAGGTCTTTAATCTGCCAAAATTCATGGAAATCAGTCAACTGGTTTCTGAGATATAAAGTGTCAAAAAATCAGAAAAATCCAGGTTTTAACATTTCTTTGTCATCTTGGATCTCAGAAATGGCTTAAGAAAGCCTTTTGGTGACAGATGTGCCTTTTGAATATTTGATGAACAAATGTTAATCTGTTCAAAAGTTATGACATTTTAAATTTTCCCATTATTTCCTATGGAAAATTTATGTCAGGCATGAAAAATATATTTTCGCACAATACAGTATTGTACACACAATACCAGCTTCTTTGAAAAAGGAAGCCTAACATTATGTGCACAGATCACAGAGGTTCGATCGATTGAGTTGTGTTGCGCTCCACCATCTTGTTTGCCGCTTAACAAGAATGTTGTAGTACTGAACATTTAAAACACACAAAAATCAGAAAACAGCTAAAGAGGATCCCTTCAAGTGTATTCTAATGTTTTTGGGGGTTTTAAGCTGGAACCAAACAAGTTTATTTCTCCGCATGCTTATACAGAGAACGGCCAGGCACTGGTATTTTCTTGATTCTGTAGCCGCAGCTGGAACTTGTGCTGCCAGCTGCAGAGTCAAGGAAGATCTGCTTGTTTGATACATGGGGTGCCCAATCCCCAAGTCGGTATGTATCCCCACACACACATACACATATTTGGCACACTGGGAGCCCACTCCAGTGTACCCAACATTATTTAAAATTAAAGCCTGTGGAAAAGAAACTGCCCAATGTCTTTTTTCATCGCAGAATCCGTATTGAAATTTGTGAATATTTCAATGCAGGATCCTGCATCAAACTAGTCTGCCCTGTTCACCATCATTGGGGTGCCCAATCCCCATGTCGATGTATCCCCCCAGTATTGTGGCACAATGGGAACCCATCCTTGTGTGCCAATATATACTTAACCCTTTTCTGACACTGGAAGCCCACTCCTGTGTTGGATGACCCCACCTCCCTCTCTTCCCACTTTCACTGCCAATGGGGTGCCCCGTCAGCATCATGTATGCTCACCTAGATTCTCGGGCACACTGGAAGCCTACCCCAGTGTGCCCATATTTATTTTATAACACTTCTCTTGTAAATGCACAAACTGTCCCCATACTATTTAAAAAACAAAACTGAAAGAAAGAAAATGGTCCATCGTCATCTCCCCTCCACCCTCATCCTCTGTCTGTGCACCCATCTCCCGCATCCCTCCTCACCCATACTTAACCTCCAGAGGTCGAATGGCAATCTTCTCCAGACCAGAACACGTCTGCATTCATCTAAGCTGAACTGTGATCTGAGGAATCAAGGTAAGCCGTTATAATGGGAGTCAATGGGGGTTCAACTTATGTTGATTTCTCAGTCAATTTTAGGATTTTTGCACCAAATTTTCAACATGGGGTTCTTGGAACCCTCCTCATGAACACTGGCACTGTCATTTTGTTTCTCAGTCCTGAAAGGTGATTTTGTGGTCCTTCATGGAATCACCTTTCAGGACCAATTCATGAAATGACAGTGCCACTGTTCATGAGATGGGGCCCCAAAAGCTCATGTTGAAAATTTGGTGAAAAATTCTCAAAATGACATGCTATAAGTGTGCTGTAGCAGTTTCTATGCATGCTCGAACTTTTCCAATTTTTAATATTTTTACTTCAGATTTTCAACATTGCCATTTTTTCACACCTCCTTATTAACAGTACAGCTGTCATTTGCACATCCTGCCTGGAATGTGTTTTCACACCTGTGGCACAGAATGGTGCAGTCGCTGTAAAATCAACTTTTGGAATGGATTAACAAAATCACAGTTGCATTGTTCATGAGGGAAGGTCCCATAATGCCAATGTTGAAAATTTGGTGAAAAGATTCCAAAATGACCACATTATGAGTGTGTGTTGTGCAGTTTGTATACATGCTTGTAATGTTGCCAATTTTTCCTGTTTCTCACTCCATATTTTGACATTGCCATTTTTCCACACCACCTCATGAATAGTAAAGTTGTCATTTTCAAATCCTACTGAAATGTTATTCTGCCACTGTGGCACAAAAACAGGTTACAGTTGTGTGGAATTACATTTGATGGGGATTTGAGTTTGTTGTACTGGGTACAGGTGGTGAGGTGCTAAGAAGGTTATGTTGAACATTAGGAGTGAACATTATTTGAGATGACACAGTTATGACTATTTGTTGCAATTTTGATACACCTGCTCATAACTTAATGTGGAAGAGCAGGGCCAGAGACCCTGTGTTTCTACAGCTAGATACATATGTGCATCTGTGGAGGGATGGGAGCAGGGTCCAAAGGACCCTGCACTCCTATAGTGACATATGGACACTGTTGTATTATCTGTATGGAGGGACCCTGCACTATCACCATCACATATGGTCATCACTGTGACATATGGACAGTATTGTACTATCTGGATGAAGGGATGGGAGCACAGGGTCTGAAGTGACATATGGATACTGTTGTACTATGTTGTACTATCTGGATGGAGGGATGGAACCCACTGTGACATATGGACAGTGTTGCAATATCTCGATGGAGGTTCAGACTCTGTGCTATTATCATGACATATGGATACTGTGGTACTATCTCAATGGAGGGATGGGAGCTTTACTATCTGGATGGAGGGATGGGAGCAGGGTCCAAAAAGAAAAAATTATTTGCAAAAAACTTTGTCAATGCATTAGTTAGGTGAATACCACAGCGACAAAAGCAGGAAATGAGGCATTATATATATATATATATATATATATATATATATATATATATTTATATTCTTTAAAAACTTAGTTTCCAAACAACTTCACCCTATGGTTCCACCTCTACCATCCACCCTCCACACCAACAGACATCGGGTGTGCCATTGGGTTATCAGTCTAACTCTCACCCCATTGTCCTATACGGTAGCATGTAAGCTTGTTTACACATGGAATGGGGTGAGAGTTGGGCATGACATCTAATGGCACACTCGACACCTGTTGGAGTGTGGGAGGATGGGGTGGTAGGGTGGAAACCCTGGGGTGGGGTGTTAGGTTGGAAACAAAGTTTTTGCAAAGAATATATGTATGTATCTCTCTCTCTCTATATATATATATATCTATATATCTATATATATATATATAGATATATATATATACACACATACACACACACACTCACACACACACATATCTCATATCTATATCTATATCTATCTCTCTCTCTCCTCTCTCTCTCTCTCTATATATATATATATATATATATATATATTCTTTGAACAAATTTCTTAATGCACCAGATGCATCAGTTAGGTTTAAGATAATAACATAAAAGTAGGGAATGTGGCATTAGGGTTTCCAACCCTAACTCCACACCCCAACCCCCAAGCAGCAAAAGGAAAAACATTAGGGTTTTGTGTCTCTGGAATCTTGGCAAATCATGGTGGGATCTTCCTTGTGGTTGTCAATAATGCTCACCCCTCCCCAGCCCATAGCCTCCTGTCCAAAACACAAGGTACACCTCCAAGCCAGTGCCTCATCCATAGACTCACTGCAGAGGTAGTCACCAATGTGGTCTCTAAGGAGACACTTGTCCACTGATTCATTCAGGATTCTGACTTGCAGTCAGACAGCCCTTTCATAGGTGGAAGAAAGGCACCCTCCGAATAATCCGGGTGCCAGATCCACGTCGAGTCTAGAGTCAAATGGACCATTGGAAGGTCCATTTGGTCAGTTTCTGCATGTGGGTTATGGAGTGGAGTGAAGTCCTGGAAGCCCTAGCCACCGGGCCCCTTACACTTAGCAGTCCAACACAGTAAACAGGTAAGTAATGCATTGGCCTGAGAGATGCTTCCTAAAAACAATAAAACTAGCTCTAAGGGCCTCAGTTTAATGCTGGAGGTGCCTTTTAAACATCAGATGAGAGGGCCTACCATCTGCTGGGCCCTCACCACCAGGCAACTTGTTTTTCTGGGACAACACGGACTTAAGAAAGGCAACGCCTGTGTTCATTTCCTGGTCACTGCTGAAATATCCTCCATGAGGGAGGCAGTGGCACTGTCCATGCATTTCTGACGGTTTGGGGTGGAGTTTGGTCGACTTTACACTGGTCATCCTGTTGTGGAGTTAATCCTTGCCTGTAAATCCTCCAGTTGACAGTGTGGAGGGAGTGCACAGAGAAGTCTTTCCATATTAACCGTGCCATGCCAGTGAGAGAGGCACTGGCCCAGATGTAAGTGTTTCTGGAGTCAGCTGATCCTAAGACTACCTGTAAGACTCTGTAACCCTTTTTCAGCTTGTGTGAGCCTTCACCTGCGGAGTCAGTGAGAGAGCTCTGGATGGGATTGGGGTGGCTCCCTTGTCTGTGTCCTCAGCAATTAACTAAGTGTTCCTATATCAATATGCCCAATTGTGACAGGGCTGGTGAGAGGGCCCTGGTCCCTCAGTACTGGGTCTGGAACCAATTAATATTCTTTTGTGGCTACTATTTTACTTACTCTGATGTACTGGATATGCCTGAAGGGATTTGCTGTACTGACTTTTGGTCTGCAAAGTGACTCTTCCTTGAAATAGAAATTTGATTCTAGCTGCCTTGTTTCCTCCTGTATGGTGGTTGGGGGAATTTTATTTGGTTGGTGGGCTGTATGGTGTGTGAGTGTTTTTGTATGACTGTTTAGTATTGTTTTGAGTTTATTGTGTGCCTTGTGTGATTGTTTACGATTGTTTTTGCTTTTGTTGTGTGATTGCAGGTGAGTGTTAGGAATTTCAGCAAGCACAGTAGTGCCTGTGTACTGTGTAGAGTTAGTTTGTGGCCTGGGATGTGTAAGGGTCTGTGGCAGGTGAGGATTGCCTATGAGGCATCCCAGCTACTTAATCTGCAGCTCTCACCGACCTCCTGTAACAGCTGCAACAGCATGTTGCTGTCAGGAGGTTGGTATTAGGAGGTGGCGCACTGATTAGCTGTGGTGGTGCCTCGGGCATGCCAGAGGGTGGTAAGAGAGGTGGTTAGGCAGGAGGTGTCCTGGGATTAGACAGGTCCTGGAGAGAGAGGCCTGATGTGTTTGGTTCCCATCCCAGGGTTCCCAACAGACCAAGTGGGCAGATAACCAGTGGAGCTGCAACACCCACCAGTCCCTGAGGGCAGTGCTTTGCAGTACCAGATTGATAAGAAACAAGACCACAATTACAGCTGACTTGATTTCAATGTTCAATCTGGCTTGCATCACGGAGACCTGGGCAGGTGATGATGTCAGCCCAGTTTTGGAAGCTGCCATCCTTCCTGGGTACTTAGCAGTGCACTGCCCCAGAGTGGAGCATAGGGGTGGGGGAGTGGCCATCTGTTTTAGATCTGACCTGGGCTTCTCTGTGCACCCAGTAAGAACTACCAGTTTCTTTGAGTGTGTAGCTGCATGTGGGGGTCCAGGTGCAGGCTGCAGGATTCTCCTGATTTACTGCCCCTGGGACAGTGGGAGAATTCCTGCAGGAGGTAGCCAACTTCATCATTGACAAAACATTGAGGCCCTCAGGTGTACAGTACTGGGGACTTCAATGTTTGGGCCGACAATGAATTGACTTGGCTTGGTTACAACCTCTTCCAGATGATGTCATCTCTGGATCTGTCACAAGTGGTTTCTTCCGTGACCCACCAGGGTGGCCACATGCTGGACCTGGTGTTCTCACTGGGGCTTGGGGTGTTCAACCTCAGGACTGATTGGGTCAGTTGGTCTGATCACTGCACAGTGGAGTTCTTGTTCGGCCCTCCGAGAACCCTCCCTTATGGAGATGGTCTACTACTGCCGTTTGAGGGATTGTCCCCAGAGGATTTCTGGTGGTAGCTGATTTATCCAGTGTGGGTTTTGGACACTTTGCACAACCCTAACTATACTGGTGCTACCGCACCAGCATAATATCTATATTTATGCAACAGGCATGGGCCATTGTGTAAATTCATGTATTTTCACAACTGTTGTGTAAATTTCATTTATATACATAGTTGTTAACACGTCATCAAAATGTGTACATACTAGATGTCATTCTCTAAGAACTGATTGGACTACTTCTGAGCCTCTAATCTATTCCATCTCATGCCACCTGCCATTACCTCATGCCAGCTAACTCCATAGCCAATTTTCTCTTGCTAACTTCATTTTGCCAAAAGCAACCAATGGAATATAAGATGCAAATATGGCACAGTAAAAAAATGCATGGTTACTGGAGAAAGGTTCTTGCTTTAAAAGTGCTTGTTTTGTGATTCAGAAACAAAATATTTCTGTCCTTGACAACAGCTTTGAGTTAGAGAAGGAAGAAATACTAACTCAATTTGAAAAGATACAGAGCCTCATGTAGAGCCTGAGCAAACTGAACAAGGCCAAACAGCTGAACCTGACCACGAACTGTAGTCAACATCCACTTCTCTGTCCACTGTTGAACTTAACCTTATTAATGAATACATTCTCAGTAAGCATGGTAGATGCATATCTGTCTGAGCCCAACATTAGTATTAAGAATGACCCTTTAGCTTACTGGAAAGAGAAAAAATCATGCTGGCTGAAGCTGGCTCCCTGGTTTGTAAGTATATTGATGTCCACCCTCCAATGTCTGTTCTGAATGTTTATTTAGCCTCTACTGGGGATGTTGTGAATGATAAATGAACAAGATTGACATCAGACAATGAGGAGAAACAAATGTTCTTGAAGGTTAACTTCTAAACTTTGGCTATATACTGTATGTGATGCTAATCTTGAAGAAGATGACACTGACAGCAGTACCTGTGTTGCTGTGGAGTGATACATCAGCTTTCAATTTTGAGACTAGACTGGTTAAAAGTAGAGATCTGGGACTTGCCTGCCTTTGAACCACATCATCATCATCCTGGGGGTGGGTCAAAAACAGAGCAGGAGAGAGATCTGGGAATTATAATATCAAGCAACCTTAAGGTGGGTAGCCAGTGTAGCAAGGCAGTAGGAAGGCAAATGGAATGTTGGCATGCATTGGGAGGGCATAACTAGCAGAAGGAGGGAGGTGCTGATGCGGCTTTACAAGGCCATTGTAGGGCCACACCTGAGTACTGGGTCCAGTTCTGGAAACCGCACCTACAAAAGGACATTGAGGGGATGGAGAGGGTTCAAGAAGAGCAACCAAGATGGTGCACGGTATGCAGGGAAACCATACGAAAAGAGATGGAGGGAACTGGATCTGTACCCATTGGAGACTAGAAGGAAAGAGGGACATAATTGAAACTTTAAGTACGCAAAGGGATCATTAAGGTGAAGGAGGAAGCTTGTACAGAAGGAAGGAGGAGGTTAAAACTAGAGGGCATAACCTAAGATTGGAAGGAGGGAGATATAGAGGCAATGGAGGGAGATTCTTCACAGAGAGGGTGGTGTAGGCCTGGAATAAACTACCAGAGGAGGTGGTGGGGTACGAAATGGTAGAGGGATTCAAGAGGTATGGGAAGACACATGGGGTTGAGAAGTGGGGGAAGGGAAGGGTCTGTAGAAGTGGAGATGAGTAGGGAGGGAATGGACAGACTAGATAGGCCGGTAAGGTTATTTTCTGCCATCAGATTTATGTGATTCTGTGACCTACCTCAGCAATGCCTGCCATGGGTATAATTTTTGGAAACAGCAGCAGGCTTGCTAAGAACAGCTGTGCCTCTTGTATCTGCCTCAGCAATTCCCACCATGGGTATAATGGCTTGGGGCACCTAACAAACAGTGTAATAGCCAAAACAGTATTTCACATGGTTTTGTTATGGTCAGAGTTTGGTAATAGGGTAGTAGAATGATTGGGTAGTAACTACCCTAACTCAACCAACTACAGTACTCATTTTTCATCTGGGTATTTTAAGGTAATTTGGGACAGTTTAGAGGTACCCATGGGTAATCTTGAGGTTGGGTATTTTAGTACCCGCCATGTCTAATTTGTTCCTCCTCCATTTTTGTACTTGATCTTGACAATACAGGTTGAGAAGTTGCTTTACAATGTATTCTTCTGGATTGCATGTTTTCTTATTTTTACCTCATATTTTATATACCAAGCAATCATCTTCATGCTAAGGAGTTTAAAGATTACGTCACCAAGTTACCTGAAAGGCAAAAGAATAAAGCAGGAAAACTGAGACTTTGCCTGAACCTGAGAAATACAAAATTAAAAGAGGCATGACTAAGACAACAGCTAAAGCTAAAAATGTAAATCTAGAACTAGAAGATGTATATGAAGAAGAAATGTAGTCAAAACAGAGAAGTTTGGAAGGAGCAGAAAACAGTGTAATGGCAAAAATATTTCGAAACTCTTCAAAACCCGTGCCTGGACCCTCGCTGAATTTAAAGCAGCAGTGCAATGAAAAAGTTATTCCAAAAGCTAATTTTCTGCTATGGTTATGAAAAATATTGACAGAACTGTTGATTTGGGTTTTCTGGATGCTTCCTATGCTGTGTATTGTACATTTGCACTTTTTTATCCTCTATTTTATCCTTCCTCCCACAGCACCATTCCTGCCTTACCTCTAGCCACCACTCCTCCTCAACGCCCACCCCGAGTCCTGCACGCCCAGCTGGCATACAGTCTGTGCCATCGAGAGGGGCCCCCATGCCCCAGGATCCATTACCGGCACACGCCTCTATCCTGGCATTCGCCGCTGGTGAAGCTGTGACCATCAAGCTGCCATGGGCTTGTGCTGCCATTTTCCTCCAATTTTCTCCCTGGAGTGTGAGCATGCAATGACGCTTCAGCGTGCCTACGTCTGCCACACTTCACCCCTTACTGCACCACTCTAGTAGTGCTCCGGTCATCACCAGGGGCCGCCACAGAGCCTGTGGTTCCCAGTTCCTCCCCAGGATGGGAAAGCAGTCCTCCAGATGCTCAATCCCATCCCTCCTGCCAACCCTGGCACCCCGGGCTCGCATCTGAACCTGGGTTGCCAGTGTGGCACGAGGTGTGGTGTTCAGTGCCTCAACCCTCAGCACCACCGGGCTGGTACATTTCACTTTTGTCTGGATTCTTACCCGCTGAGGTCCTCAATATTATTTATATGCAAAAAAGCTGCCACCTTTTTTTCCTGAGAATAATTATTTTAAAACTTTATAAAATTCTTAAATGATAACAGAAACTGACAATTTTACCATCAGAATAAACTGGAAGATATCTAGCATTGATTAGGAAGAAAAAAAAGGTGAAGTCAAATTTTAGCCCATTTTCATTGCAGTGCTGCTTTAAAGGGAAAACATAAATGAACCAAGTACAGCTTCCAGTAGTTTGGACAAAGAGGGTGAGATAAATCATATTTTTTCTTATGCTGGTTATATTGAGAATAACTTTGAGACTATTAACGATAAGAGTATACTTGAATGTGATAATGTGATAATGAAGGGCAAGAAGGGGAAGCAGTGCTGTACATACTGAAGACACATAAAGAACAAGGTTGCAAACTTTTTATAGGCAGAATTTAAATACCTTAAATAAGAACACAGTTAAAAGTTTGGGTGAATTGCAGTTTTCAAATACAGTGCTGGACAATACATTTTTCTGTACTGGCGGTAAAGCAGAAGAGCTACATAACTGAAGAGCTATGCCTGTAGTTCAATGGGGTGAGCAACCAGCCATGCCCTTCCTGTCCTATGAGCACGACCCTGCTACTCCTTTTCTTCTGCTTGTTCTTTTGATTTTCCAGCTTACACCCTTTCCAGGCAT
Source organism: Neoceratodus forsteri (assembly GCA_016271365.2). Lineage (NCBI taxonomy): Eukaryota > Metazoa > Chordata > Ceratodontiformes > Ceratodontidae > Neoceratodus > Neoceratodus forsteri. Next base: position 443,779,705 of record CM028131.1, on the reverse strand, counting down.
CCCAGTTACCTACCTGTTCTCATTTTACCCCTTGTCCATCACCTTTCCCGAGTTTTGCTCTCCCCGGACTACATCCTCCCCTCCCTCGGTGTCACCACCAGTCCCCTCATCCTAGCCTCATTTTTCTTGAGCTCTGGCACCTCCCTTTCTCATTTCCCACTTCTCTGCTGCCTGAATCTCTCAGTGTGGTGGCACCCTCCCCTTCTCCCCTCCGTTGATCCTCTCCCATCCTGAGCTTAATGTAGGCTCTCTCCTTGTCTCTCTGTGCGTTATGTCCACCTTGAGAGTGTTTTTACTCATCTCTCACTCTTTTTGGCTATTTCCTCTAGGTTATCTTCCAAAGGTGCATCCCTCATTCCCAAATGTTCTGTTTCCTTAGCCCCTCTTCTGTCCCTATGAATGCCTCACAGGTGCTCTCCTTGCTGTCATCCTCCTCAAGTGTCCCCAGAGGTGTGAATCTGTTTTCCTGCTCTGCAGCCTTGTTTTGCAGCCTGCTGTCTGATGCACCTCCTCATAATTTCTGCCCCCTCCTTATTGGTGCTTGCTTTACTTTTTTTGATCCTACTACCTGCCACTCCACCTGACCCCTCTTGTCCTCTTCTTTTCCTGTACCTAAGTCACCTGTGGCCCCCCCTTGTGTCTCTCCTATTTCCTCTCCCCTCTGGTGCATCCTCTGGACCTCCTCCAGTCCTCTCCCTTTTCTCATGTCTTTCCCTACACCTGTTTCTAATACCCCTGCAGCCCACCTTATTTTCTCTCTTTCCCCCTGCCCAGCTGGTGCTCCTTTTGGACCTCCTCCAATCTCTCTCCCTTCCCTCTCCCCCATGCTTAGTGCCCACCACACCCACCTCCTCCTTAAGCTGTAAGCTGGCTGCACACCATGCAGACCCTCAGCTTCCATGCTATATCTAACACATGCCATCCCACCCAGTGCACCTAACACCTTCCTAAAGATTCCCCATGCCATAGTGGCCTGGAGACTATACTCAAGACCTGCCTGATCCTCTTCAGGCTACCTACCTGGGACAAATTAAATAGTCTCATCAGTGGGACTGCCAGCTCCTTCCTCAGTTCCCGGAGTACCCTTGGGTGCAAGCCGTCCAGCCTTATTGCCTCATCTATCTCTAACCTGCCCAGTTCCTCCCTTACCCTGTCTATGCTGATCATGCTAGGGTCCAGCTGTTTGCCTTCCCTACCCCTCCACCCCAGCTTGAGTTCCATACTCCCGTCCTCTGTGAAAACTGAATGAAAGTAGCTATTAAACACCTCTGCTTTCTCAAAGTCCCCTCCAGTTGTATTCCTCCCTCCCATCCATCTTATTATCCCCAGCCTTGCCTTCTTTCTTTCCCATACATACCTAAAAATAGTTTTTCTCCCATTTTGGCCTGCTTAGCTATTTTCTCCTCAGTGTCCACTTTAGTCCACCTTATCTTCTGTCCTGCAACCCTCCTCTTCTCCATATAAGTCTCCCTGTCCTCCTCCCTTTTGTCATCTTATATTTCCTGAATGCACTTTTCCTTTCCCTGACTGCCCCACCACCTTCTAAGTGAACCATAGGGGTCTCCTCCTATTTCTGTTCTTTCTAACCTTCTTAATGCAGTCCCTCAGGCCCCCCTTATTTTCTCTATTTCCTCCCACCCAGCTGATGATCCCTTTGGACCTCTTGCAATCTTCTTCCCTTCTCCTCCCCCATGCGCTTAGTGCCCACCTCAACCTGCTTGAACCTGCTACTGTTTCCAAAAAATTATACCCATGGCAGGCATTGCTAAGGCAGGTATGAGGAGTGCAGCTGCTGTGAGTGAGCCTGCTGCTGTTTCCAAAAATTATACCCGTGGTGGGCATTGCTGAGGTAGATATGAGAGGCACAGCTCAGAAACATAGAAACATAGACTTTGACAGCAGATAAGGACCGCTTGCCCCACCCAGCCCATTTCCCCTACCTATTGGATAAGCTGCAGATCCTAGTTAACCAACAGTCTACTTCCTCTTATTCCCCACTACAATTGCCTTATGTCTGTCCCATGCATTCTTGCATTCCCTGACTGTTTTTGACCCCACTACCTCCTCACGAAGGCTGTTCCATGCATCCAACACCCTCACTGTGAAAAATACTTCTTCACATTGCCCCTGAGTTGTTCCCCTATCTTCAAATTATGCCTCCTTGTTCTTGCACATTTGTTTTCTGAAAGATGCTACCCTCTTGGACTCTTGATTCCTTGAGGTATTTGAAAGTTTCTATCATGTCCCCTCCCTCCTTTCCTCAAGGGTATACATATTAAGCTCCTTTAGTCTCTCTTCATATGGCTTCTGGTGCAGACCCTGCACCATTCTAGTTGCCCTCCTCTGGATCTCCTCCATCCTGTCTATGTCTTTGCAGAGATGGGGTCCCCAGAACTGCACACAGTACTCCAGATGTGGTCTCACCAACTGCCTGTAGAGAGGGATAATACCTTCCTGTTTTCTACTGGTGATGCCTCTCTATGCATCCTAGCATCCCGCAGCACTCCTTACTCCCTTCTCATATTACTTGCCTAACTTTAGGTCATCTGATATTACTACCCCAGGTTCTTTTACATTTTTGTTGTTGTTAGTACCCCCTCCTCATTGTGCACTCTTCCCTGGGTTTTTGTTTCCCAGATGCATTACTTTGCACTTCTTTGCATTGAATCTAAACTGCCATACATCTGACCATTCCTCCAACCTTGCCAAGTCCTTCTTATCCTTTCCACTCCCACCTTGTAAATCAACCCTGTTGCAGATCTTTGTGTTGGCTGCAAAGGGCAGTTTGTAACACATCCTGGGGAGAATTTGTACCTGTGTCTTACCTGTTTTTAATAATAAAAGCCGTTACCTTTTTTAAAAAGCCACAATATCTTGTATATGAATTCCTGGTTAAACACTGAGCGGGGTCTCTGCTTTGGATTTTCATCTGCAAAGAGGCATACTTTTCTTTCTAGCTCCTCTGCAATGTCACCTATAGAGACATTAAAGAGGACTGGTCTCAATACTGAACCCTGCAGTACCCTGCTAGTAACCCCTTTCTTCAGAGTGGATTCTGTTTACTATTACCTTTGCTCCTGTTGTCCAGCTAATATTTACCTAGGCTACCACCCTGGGAACCACACCCATGCTGGTTAACTTGTTTATTAATCTTTGTGTCAAATGCCTTGCTAAAGTCTAGGTAGGCCATATCCACAGCCCCTCCTTGATCTACTACTTTATTCACTCAGTCAAAGAAATCTATTAGATTCATCTGACATGTCCTTCCCTCTGTGAATCCATGCTGCTTTGGGTTTTGTGCCCTGCTGGCCTCCAGGTACTCAACAATTCTTTCTTTCAGAAGTGATTCCTTCATTTTCCCTACCACTGAGGTCAAACTAACAGGTCTGTAGTTTTCTGCCTCTGTCTTGCTCCCACTTTTGTGAAGGGGAATCACATCCACCCTCCTCCAGTCCTCAGGTACCACACATCCTCCCATGATTTGTTAAAAGGCTAGTCAGTGGTGTCACTAGTTGTCCCTTAGTTCTTTTAGAATTATGGTGTGAATCCCACCAGGTCCCATTGCTTTGTCCTCCTTCAGTTTCAGGAGTTCTTACAGGACCCTTTCTTCTATGAATGGACTGGTATCACCTCCCGTCCAGAGTGCTTCTATTGTTTGGTTTAGGAACCTCTCCCTCCTCTTCTTTTGTGAATACAGAGCAAAAGTATTCTCTGCCTTTTCACTGTCACCCTCTGCCCACCCCTCCCTTTATTAAGCCTCACTATCCCTCACTTGGTCTTTCTTTTCTCCCTAATATAGCTATAAAAGATTTTATTCACCTTTCTTAACTGAGTTGGCTGTCTTTTCCTCCGGTGTGGGCCTTTGCTATTATGACTGCCTTCTCCATTTCCTTTGCTTTAACTGATATAGTTCTCTCCTGCTCCTTCTGTGATTCTTTATACTTCCTGAATGCTATCTTTTTCTCCCTAAGCTTCCTGCCACCTCTTTTGAGAACCATAGTGTTTTTTCCTTGTTTTGTTTTGTTTATTTGCTTCACATAAAGGCTTGTTGCCTCTGCAGTGACATTTTTGATTTTTCCCCATTGTTCCTTCACTCCTCCTCCTTTCTACCCATTTGCTAGTGCATTCCTTATGCACTCTCCACTTGCCAAAGTCAGCCCTCCTAAAGTACAGTACCCTCGCCTTTGTGAGGCTGACTCTCGGCTGTGTTTATCATGAACCACACTGTTTGGTGGTCACTTGTTCCAAGGTGGCTACCCACTTCTAAATCTGAGATCCCTCTCCATCCCCATTTGAGAGTAGAAGGTCTAAGATTGCTCCCTCCTGAGTGGGTTCAAACACTAGCTGTCTGAGGTATGCCTCCTGTACTGGCATTGAAAATGATCCTGGTCTTGGATGTGGCTGCAGCAAATGTGCTCCAGTTAACATCTGGCATATTCAGGTCCCCATCAATAGTATCTCCCCATTTTCTGCCATTCAAAGGATGCCTTCTATCATGTCTTTGTCCATTTCCTCCCCTGAGACGGGGTCTGTATACAACCTCTGTGCAGATTGTGGTGCCATTTCCCATCTCCAAGGTGACCTACAGGGCCTCCTTTCCTCCCTGTTTACCCTTTTAGTTCTGTTGCTTTGATCCCTTCCCTTACGTGAGAGCTACTCCATCCCTTTTTACCCTCCCTGTCTCTTCTGTAGATTGTGTACCTGATATGTTGATATCCCAGTTATGGTTCTTTGTGAACCATATTTTTTGTGACTGCACAATATCCAGGCATCCCTCTTCCATCAAGACCACTAATTCAGGAAGCTTGTTACCCAGGCTATGGGCATTGGTACTCGTCTTCCTTCATTTTTTGGTGGCCTTACCCCTTTTAGCCCATCCCTGTCCTTACTGCTATGAATTTTTCTCCATTTATTCCTGTCCAGTTCCTATCGACCTCTCTACCTTGGTGTTTACCTCACTAACTACCCTGCTTGCTGGGGAAGGCTGGAAGTCCCTGCTCCTTTTCAGTGCCTTCCTCCTTGACTAGTTTAAAAGCTTGCCAATGAAGCATTTAAACCTATCTCCTAGGATCCTGGTTCCCCTACTGGACAGATGCAGACCATCATGTCAGTATAGGCCTGTATCCCTCCAGGTGGACCCCAGTCCCCAATAAAGCCAAAACCCTGTGCTCTCCACCAGTTTATCAACCATTCATTGAATCCCATAGTGTGGGTACCCTAGCCTCACCCATGCCATAGACAGGCAGCACCTTCAAGAAGATTGTCATGCATGCTAAAGGCCCTCCCTAACACCACAAACTCCTGCAGTGCTCCGATCCCATGCCTAACTAGGTAATTTGTCCCTAGGTGTACAATGATGTCCAGCTCTCTCTGCCAAGCAGCTGCTCTTGTGATCCTGAGGTTCACTTCCTGTCCCTCAAGCCATGGCACTGGGCAGACACCTTATCTCTCTCTCCCTCCCTCCCCAGTTCTACCCCCTAACTACTGAGTCCCCACCAGGAGCTGTGTCCTTCCCCATGGGGTCCCATGCCACCAATGTGGGTCTCCCTTTGGGAGGTTCTCAACATCCTCCATGATGTCCACTGCAGGTGCCTCCATAGAGAATCACACTCTGCCAGAATGGCGTATGAATTGTGGAGCGGTACAACTTGGGGATGCACCTCTGTTCCACCACCCTCACCCTCCCTGAGGCTACTGTGGTCCAACTGCTCCTTTTTCTTGGTGACCTCTGAGGCAGCAGTGGCAGCCCTGGTGGTCCCTGGGTGGAGGAGGTGGTTCCCTACTCCTTGCTAGGTTGGCCTGGAGATGGGCCACCTCCTCCTTCAGAACAGAGAGGTGCCTGAAAATAGGGCAGTATTACATCCTCCAGAATGTCTCCTGGAAGACTGCTGCCCCACAGCCAGTGCATTGCACCACTCCCCATTCTCTCTCTCCTTCCTTTTTAAGATTTTTTCTCTTTTTGTTAATGTGTGCGAGTGTGTAAGTGCATTTAACCTCCCCACGCAGTGTGGTGGGCTATTAAGGATATGACAGATGTATGTCCTTTGCCCTTTTGGGCAAGTGATGTCAGAACCCTGGTATAAAGGAAATGTTGCCCTTGGGGTGGGCGGGGTGAGGAGTATTGTGGGAGGGACCAAGCCTGTGCCATCCAGAAACAATCAGATACAGCTCTGACCCACCACCCCTGTGAGTGCTCTCCTTTCTTTCAGCAAGACAACCTGCACAATTTAACAGAAAATATACCCTGCAAAAACAATTGCAATCAGAGAAAAATAAAGCAGTTGAGCCCAATACTTTTGATGCACATCCCTGACCCAGCCTTATACAACCTGGTGGTCTCTGCTCTGAAGGCAATCAGAGCAAACCAGTTTCACTCACCTAAGGCACTGTCTGGGTCAAATAGACAAGCTTCACTAACCTGCCTAAATTGCAGGATTTACAATGAAAATCCTCAGCCACCAGGGAATACTACACCGTACCAAAAATAGTTTGATGGAAAAGTCACCAAAATACTAGTAAATAATAAGCCAGCTGTCTTCAAAGGAAAAACAAAATATGCAGATTTTCAATCTCTCTGGATTCAAACTCCCAATCTACAACTACATAAGCAGCATTGCAAACCCTTCTTGATTTAAAAAAAAAGCAATAACAAGCGTAAAATCTAAAGTAAGGTACACTGCCCTCAGATTTGAACAAGACTGTGCTTTCCTGCAGATTCTCAGTTCAATATTGTGTATTCTTCCCAGCTCCAAGTTGTTGCAAAGCAGGTTCCACTTCCAAGAAGATGGGCCCTGGTGGTCCTTGGGTGAGGGAAGAGGTTTCCTACTCCTTGTCAGGTCAGCCTGGAGAAGATGGCAGCTGCTATGAGTGAGGCTGCTGTTGTTTCAAAGTTATACCCATGGTGGGTATCAAAGTTACATAACTGATTGACAAAAAAAAAACTAAGAGTAGTGTAGCACATGTGGCTGGCATGGTGGCAGTGGTGATGGTTCTATTTGTTTCATACACAATCTAGTCCTCATATTTAGTATCACTGTTTGCAGGCTGTCATTCATATTCATGGTCAGGATTGCTTCATTCAGTGTTTGAGACAATTGGGAAATTGTCAGGAATCATTTAAAAATGTAAGCTGTTCCACATTTACAGGACTTAGCAGTGTTCTTTGGTCAGTGATTGTTCCTCCAGCTGCACTAAATATCTGTTCTGAACGTACTCTTGAAGATGGACAACTGAGTTACATTATTGCAAGATTTGCTAGATCTGACCATATTGTTCTCTTTTGTTTCAAATAGAGTAATGGGTCTTCCTCGAGACCAATCACTGTATGGTTTGCAAAATACTCCAGGATCATTGCTGTGTGAGGCGATTAGTAGCCTGGCAGATTAACCAACTGCAGTTTCTTTACAGCATACTAGCCCATATTGTTGCAGGTTACTCAAAAGTGATTTGCCTTTCTGACCCTGAATATAGGATGCCCGAGGTCCTCGCTGATGACACTGGTGTTTCTGAAGAATTTATAGATATGCTATTGTGTGTGCCAGAGGTGCACTCTGATGGTTCTGAGGGTTTGACTGCTGTACATCAGTTAATAGTGTTGGTGGAGCAATGTCACATTTGGTTAGCCAAAGATCTCTCCAATACATAAAGTCTTCCCTGCAGGAAGGATGGCTTCAATGTTCCACATAAAGTGGGGATCTAGCAATGTAGTCAACACATAGGTGTCATTCTTAAGCATGGCATTTATTCTCTGATCAGTTGACAGTCTGAGACTCAAGTTGTCTGCCAGCATAACAGCAATGGTGTTTTCATTTGACTGAGGCCCTGATATTCAGAAGTGCACCTGGCACAGGTGCAAGTGTTGGCGCAGTGCAACTGAGTTGTGCTGGAGCAACTAAGGAGATATTCAATAGAAATGTGCCATGGTGCACCTCTGCTGAATATAGCACAGAATGCACAGGGCTTAAATACAATGCGCCAGCACATCCCCAGACAGGTCTGAATACCAGGAATTTGAATACTCCATTGCAACTGTAGCTCGCTGGGATCAATTCCCAGATATTCAGACCTGGATATGCAGATGTGGCCATTATGCATGCAGCATCAAATGGGGTCATTTGCATGTCATTATCAATTAGCACGTGTTGCACAGGGCTGGCCAGTGAAATGAGCATGGTGCCTTGTATAGCATGCAGTCCCTGTACCAGGGACTGTAGTAACCTCACTCCATTCCATGCCACTGAGCATCAGTAGAATGATGTCTACACTCCCTGGTGGTCCAGTGGGTCCCCCTTCCCCCAACTCCCCAATCACCCAAAATATGGTAAATAATAATCCCTGGTAGTCTAGTGGTTCCCTCCTCCTGCCCATAAACCCAATCACCCAAAATACAATACTAGTATGTCCCTTGTAGTCTAGTGGTACCCACCGCCCTATGACAAACCCGATCACCCATGCTGAAATAATATTATTTCCCTGGTAGTCTAGTGATACCCACTATCCCACCAGTAAACCAGATTGCCATGTTGAATAATATTATTGCCCTGGTAGTCTAATGGAACCCCTACCCGCGGTAAACCCAGTCACCAGGATGAAATAATCCTATTGCCCTGGTAGTCAGTGGTACCCCCACCATCCCACCACACACAGCCCACCCAGCTCCTCCCGTCATCAGTGGGCAGCAGCAAATCCACCCGCATACCTCTGTGACTGCCTGCTGAATGACAGCATACAGTATGGGCTTGCAGTGCTTACTGTAATAGTCATTCACAAATATGTGAATGAATTGCTTCTTTCACATATTTGTGAATGACTATTACGGATGCATTGCAATGTGGACCAATGGGCTTGCAGCCCATACTGTACACTGTCATTTGGTGGGCAGCCATGAAGGTATGAAGGTGGATTTGCTGCTGCCTACCAATGGTGGGGGAGATCTGGGTGGGATGGGGTTATGTTTGGAGTGGTTGGGTGGTGGGTACCACTGGGCTACCAAGGAAATAGGATTATTTCATCCTGGGTAATCAGGTTTACTGGTGGGGTAGGGTGGTACCACTAGACTACCAGGGCAGTCATATTATTTCAACATTGGCAATCGGGTTTACCGGTGGGGCAGGGGTACCACTAGACTACCAGGGACATACTAGTATTGTATTTCAGGCAATCAGGGTTATGGGCAGGGAAGGGGAACCACTGGACCACCAGGGATGTTTCTGGATGCTTGTGCACAGTGTACTGGGGAGACCACCCATGGCTGGCGGCTGCTGTGATGCATCCAACGTTACAGCAGCTGGCCTGTGGGTGGCCACCATTTGAGCATTATTTTCAGGCTTAACCTTGTACCCCAGTATGCAGCACATCTCAGGGCTGAGTCAGTATATCGCTGCACATCCTGAGCTGAATATCAGGATGTGCTGCATAGGCATGGGCATGCCCCATGGAGTTGTGCCACATACATTATCTTTGCACCCCTGACCATGAGGAATTGTACTGCTAATCTCCCTTTTGAATATTGCCATGGGGTGCATTTCAGGGTTGCGCTGGTGCAACTCAGTTGCAGCAGGCACATCCCTTTGCATATCTATAAAGTCTTTCTTTATGTCATCAAGGAAAATGTGAAGAAATCTTATTTGAAGAAGAATTTGACTCAGAGTTACCCTTTCCTTACTGACATCATGTGTGGCTGACTCAAATGGCTCCAATAAGGTGACCAAAGATTCAAGCAGATTCCAGCTGCTGGGACTGAGTATGATGTCTACTTTACCTATTTGATTCTTCCTGGTGTAGTCATGTACAGCTTTTTCTGTTCATAAAGCCTTTCCAACATGTAAAATGTTGAATTCAGAAGGTTGGAACTTCCTGCTCTAATGTATGCAGTGATAAGTTGTTTGACCTCTGCAGCTCTTTCAGGGTTTTTGTGCCTTTACAGAGTGGCTGAAATACCCACATATTTTCCTAGCAAGACCTAATAGGTTTTCAACATTTCTGTTTTCCATTTAAGAAACTATGGATGAGAAGATTTAAACACTTTCTTCTCTGTCCTGTTCCCAACATTACTCCCTGCGATTGCCTCTCACCCCACTCTCCTGATGTAATCAGATTGTATTGTAACTATTTATGCCAATGTGATACTATGTATTCTGTACTTTGCTGTGCCTTATTGCTGTATAATATTACCATGTTTCTTTACTTGTATTATGTACTAATCCTCCTCCCTCCTCTGGATACATCTGGAAATGAGCTTTATGGCTCAGTATGTCTTTCCTGGTAAATCTCTTTTAAGTAAATGCATACATACATATATACATGAATAAATGTACAAAATAAGGTATGTGTTGGTAGTTGCCATCTCTGATATCTTTGACTATGTTGGCACCATTATCTGACACTATGAACCCTGGAGATAAGGAATGTGGACTAAGCCATTTCTGGAATTGTTTGTTTCAACTCCTGCAAAATATTCACAACAGTGTAGTTCCCTCAAAAGTGGCAGCACATAATACAGTCTGCTTCCTACCACTTACAGTAGAGTGGGGATTATTACTTTCTGGTGAAAACTTGCCCAATGAGCTGTAATAGTCATCTAGTCAATTGCTTGGTTGGTGGTCCACATATCTGTGGTTATGTGAACCTCTTCACCTCAGATAGTTTCAACTGCTTAATGACTGCAGTACACAACAAGTCATACAACTGTGGAACAGCATTTTTCAAGAAATTTGCTGAACAGGAAATGGTGTACCGTGGTTCATTCCTGTTCATGAACTCAAGGAAACATTTTTGGGAACAAAAGCAAAGGAAGTTGACAATTGGCCAACAGCTCTGCAATGGCTCTATTTAACAGCTGGCATGTTGTATGCTTGTGGGTAAATGTTGATGTCTTCACAACACTTTCTTTTCATGTTAGTTGACAAAAATCACGTTATTTTTAATTTTGGGAATGTATTTTCACACCTTTTCACATGGAGTACTACTTTGGGATTTTGCCGTACCTGATGGTGTCTGGCGAAAACAATCTATATTTGTCTGGGAAGACTGCAAAGATCCATCAAGTGATTCGGTGTCAGTTCCTGCTTCCAGTTCATTGACACTATGGTCACCATCACCACCACCTACACTACCCCCATACCAACCACACTGCCCTTGCCCTGTCCCATTCAATTGGGATTTTGCCATTGCATGTCATATCATTACTGATGTTCCAAAATTTGCCACTGTGCCACTACAACTGATTCTCTTTTCACACAGTCTGCAGACAGCTCATGGGTTGTCTGCAGGGTCAATATAAAATATATTCCACACAAAAGATTTACCTTTTTGCTTTGTACCATGGTGCCTGGCACTATTTGTTGTACAATCAGGGACCTGGAGGATACCCTACACTGCCATTTCCTTGTTGAGATGAGTTGTTCTCATTCATACTCATTTTCTTATTCTTACATTTAGCATATGTTTTTTTCTGGACTTGCCTGTCATGTCTTACAGCGGCATCCTCTCTTACCCCACTTTGAAACTACTGCCTTATCACCACAAGATTCAGAAGAACTGGAAGTGCCATCATCATCATGTGGGACAAAGCCTGGGTTGTCCCATTCCCAGTTCCACTATCATCATCACCTCTATCAGCATTCACTGCCTCAGTATCTGAGCTTATATTTGAGAAGGATGTCTACTTGCATGCTGCTTCAGCAGCTGGAAGTATCCTAACACATGTGGCAAAATGTTCCAGTACCTCTATGAGTAATTCCAGTCAGTTATTTTCGGTACCTCTATGAGTAACTCCAGTCAGTTCTTTCTGGACCTGTACTATCATTTCATTGCTGACATGCTTTTTTGGTTTAGGAGGACATTTAGTGCTAGTCCTGGTGATATTACTATTATTATTATCGTTATGCTCTTCATTAGTGGTATGATTCATATTGTCCATATCATTAACAGCTACAGGTGCAGCAGCACTGTACTTCTTTCAGTAGACACCGCCATGAAATGAATGGATAGTGTTTCATTAACTGTTGCTGAGACACACAGTGTAGCTATGCTACAGTAATAAATGACAGGGGTTGGGACACCTAACAAACAACCTAAATGGCTTTCACTGTGCTGCAGAGACACACAGTGTAGCTATATTACAGTAATAAATTACAGGGCCTGGGGCACCTAACAAACAGTGTAAATCAACCTAAATGACTCCCACTATGCTACAGAGAGAAACACAGTGTCACTGTAATAAATGACAGGGCTTGGGGCACCTAACAAACAACCTAAATGGCTTTCACTATGCTGCAGAGACACACAGTGTAGCTATGCTACAGAAATAAATGCCAGAGCTCGGGGCACCTAACAAACAATGTTATACAGCCTAAATGGCTTTCACTGTGCTGCAGAGAGACACACACAATGTAGCTATACACAGTAATAAATGACAGGGCATGGGGCATCTAACAAACAGCCTAAATGGCTTTTACTATGCTTCAGAGACACACAGTGTAGCTATGTCACAGTAATAAATGACAGAGCTTGGGGCACATAACAAACAGTGTGACACAGCCAAATGGCTTTCACTATGCTGCAGAGACACACAGTGTAGCTGACTTTCACTGTAGTAAATAACAGGTCTGAGCCAAGGGCACCTAAAAATGGTGCAATACACAGCCATACAAGGCTTTCACAATGCTGCAGCGATGCACAGTGTTGCTGACTAATACAGTTTTAATGACAGGGCTCATGGGCACCTAACAAACAGTAATGCATTTTCAAAATTGCTGCCAGTGCCTTGCCTTCTGTGTTTTTGCCCGTCCTTTGCTCCTTCTCTTTTCTTTCCCCAGCACCATATCATCCACCTCCTTGGCTGAGGCTGATCCCCAATTCCCCTCCTGAGATAGTTTCAGTTCCAACCCTGATTCCCACTCCTTTGCTCCTTCATGGAGGTTATATTTCTTTTTGTGATTTTTTAAATTAAACTTTTATTCAAATGATTACCGTGATTTTGCTGCAGACTACAAAATGAGCACCTGACACAGAACTGCTTCCACTACAGTCTGTTGCCGGCTGTGATCTACACAACAGAGCTCACAGCAGATGGAGCACAGATGCCACTAACCAATCAGGTTGTCAGTTAGGCATCATGTGCTCCTGTTCTTGCTGTAAGCTTATGAAGGACCTCACAGGCTGCCCTTTAATGCTTGTTTCCAGCCTGGAAGTCCTGGTGGATTCCAAGAACCCCACAAGCTGCTCTTGGCCACTCTGTAATGCCTGTTTTCAGTTACCCATTACCCGTGTCAAATCTACCTGACCTGAGAAGTACACTGTTATGTTAGGTAGGGTAGTACATTACCAAAGCTACCTTACCTGGCCAAAAATCACCAGTTTCCAAACTAACCAACCCAACTACCCAACAGATAGCCCATATTTGGAGTAAATATTATGACTTGGGACATACATGATTTTAGCAACCCTATCAAAAGAAAAAGTTGTAAAATAGGAAGGGGAAGGGGTGTGTCACTAGGATGAGAGGGTAGGGGAAGGAAGGCTCCTGAGGGTTTCAAGGTGATACCAGAGAGAAGGAGAGACTGCAACCACTAAGCCAGGAAATAGGATAGGAGGGAGGCAGGAGGTAGGTGGGTGGGTGGGGAGGGAGGGAGGAGAAGAAGGAGAAAAGGCAAGGAGGAGGTGAAGGAAAATAGAACTTTGTAGGGTTAGAAGTCGCATAATGGAGGGATAGCAGCAGCAGTTGTCACCCTGACCTTTGCCAAAAGTGAGGTGGAGAGTAAGCTTCACTTCAGTAGGGTGGACATCAATTATGAGGGATAAAGGCTACACCAGAAAGGTAGGAAGGCTCAGCTGAATAAATTTTGGGTGGATGTGGAGCTACCATCAGATGGGAGAATCCATATTTTATAATTTGGGGGCTGCAGGCTTCACCCTGAGGAAGGAAGCTTAGATTAAACATACTGAATGGGAAGCATGCTACACCCAGATAGGGAGGAAGTCAAATCTAAACAATTATGGGGATGTATAGTAGGCTTCACCTAGATAGGAAAAAAGCCCCAAATGAAACAGCTGGGTAGATGATGATTTCTCACGGAAGGGAGGCAGCCTAAATAAACAGTTGGTGTGGGTGTGTGCTTCACCCAGTAAGAAGGAAGCCTAGTAACAGAAAGGGAAGGGGCCAACTCCGGGGAGGAGAAGTTTAACTTGAACAGTGGGCTGCACCAGGCAAAGTAGATGGGGGAGGCTGGCAGCACACAATACAACAGACCCTGGTAATTCATTGGAATAGCTCAGGCAGGGTAGCCTCTAGTAAATAGCACTCTTGTGTAATCTCTTGTGGCAGTAGAACAAACACAACTTAATGAACTTATCCTTGATCAAGACTGCTGATAGTGGAAAATAAAAGGAGACCTAAAAGGGTTGTAAAGCTATGGCATTTAACATTATAACTTCAAACAAATTTGAGACCCTGATATCTATTACTGATGAATGCACAATAAACAATACCACAGACCACAATGAGATGGATCACAACACCATTATGTCAAATATTGTTTAAAATCAGGCTACTTTAAATTGTTCCTCAGTTTGCCCCAATTTAAACTCATAGCCAATGGAACTGACAGAAATAGAAATACCTTCACAAGAAATGGAAACATCAATATCTGTCAAAACAAAGCATAAATACCAGGATGGACATAGGGTTAACTCACCAGCCCCATCTACACTAGTTACATTGCCAGGAACGGTAAACCATCTGAATAACACCTCTCCCAGGGATCCCCTTAATGATGAACAACAAAATTCGATCTCGGGGAAGTGACCCCCAAGCGTCAATCTTTTGTTCTGGGTGATTTGATAATTAAATACTCAGACAAAATTATTTGTAACAAGAACAAACAAAACCATACTTGCAGTAGCTTTAGAGGTGCCAGGATAAGATACATTACCACTATGTTCAAATACATACTAGAAATGCAGGTGAAAATCCTTGTCATCATACATAATGGCACAAATGACATAAACAAATCTGGAATCAAAGAAATCCAGAGGCATTACCAAGAGCTTAGTAAAACACTTCTTAACATGGGATGTGAAATTTATATTTCTGAGATACTACCAGTACTCAGGCCAGGTTATAAGAAACAGAAAAATCAAGGCTATCAATGAATGGCTTGAAAAATGGACCTAGCAAAAGGCTCTCATTGTGACACACTGGGAAACCTTCAATAACAACTATAATTTATTCATCTGGAATGGACATCTCCTGAGTAGAGGGGTCCCATTTATTAGGAAAATAATTTGACCAAATCATTACAAATTCTTTAAACTAAATAGGAGGGGGGACATGAGGGTAAAGTCAGCTCAAAACTGTACATAACACCAAGTATAGCTAATATCTGTACATTCCTAATGGCTAATATTCATAGCCTAAATATTGTTAAAAAGCTGAGATGGAAGCCTTTCTTATTGAACACATTGATATTGTTACTGTAAATGAAACATGGTGGAATGATACTAATGCATGGATGAGTGGAATATCGGGTACCAGCTTTTGTACAAAAACAGAATAGGAGGTGTGTTTGCTATGTCAAGGATAATACAAGTTGTCACCAAATTAACATAATGAACGTAGTTTAATGTATCTATGGAGACAATATGGTTACAACTTCAGGTTAAAAACAGAATAAGGCCAGCCCAGTGGCACTGAGGGCTGAGGTGCTGGACGCCTACCTCATGCCACACTGGTGACCCATGTTTGGGAATGAGCACCGGTTACTGGAGGTTGGCAGGGAGGAGAAGGATTGAGCAATTGATGGAGTGCTCTTCTTCTCCAGGGAGGAGGTCCTCTACTGTTGGTGCTCATTGGTCCCTGAGCTGGGACAGGCGCTCATGCAGTTGTAGGGAGGAGCTGGGAGCAGACGCCTGGAAGGAGCATGTGTGAATGTGTGCACTCCCTTCCACCAGCATCATTGTATGCCCCCAGTTTCAGGGAAGTAAACAGGGAAAAGATGGCATCCTCATCAAGTGGCTTGATGACTGTTCAAGATCTCCGGATCTAGGGGCGTGCCAAATCTGGATCCATATCAGGTGGGTGACTTGGGGCTCCCCACCACCCCACTGTGGGGATAAGCTGCAGGGGACAAGGCAGACCCTAATTGGAGTGCAGGAGAATGGACGCGGCTGGAATCCCAGTGAAGTTGCCAGGAAGAAAGGGAGCAGACAGGTATGCCAAGGAGGGAAAAATACAGCAAAAAACCCCACAAAAAAACAAGAATAAACTTATTCTAGGTAATTGCTACAGACCACCAGCCTCTAGCAAGGAATATAATATTTCTTTACTTAAAGAAATAGGGTCAGCCTCATTATTGGGAAATGCCATAGTATTTGGTGACTTTAATGCACCTGGTATAAACTGGAATACTGCAAAAGGCTCCTCAGAATTTGAAACAGACCTCTTAGAAACTACTATCTCAAATGGTCTTGAACAGTTAGTAAATGAACCAACTGGGGTTTAAATACACTTAATTTGGTGATTACAAATAGAAAATGAAATATCCAATCTATGCATAGTGAGTGCCTTAGGTACAAGTGACCACTGCGTGGTCTCATGCACCTTGATGGCCAACAAAATTACCCAAAACAACACTACCCCTTTAGAGATTACAACCACACAAACTGGAATGATATTAATAATACCCTTGCTTCCATAAATTTGGAACAAACATTAATAGGTTTAAATGTGGAGGATTGCTAGAAAAATAAAAAGTATCATTCTAAATCTGGAAGAAAAATATGTTCCAATCAAAACAAAATGCAACAATAAGGAAAAATGCCATTATAGTTACCACTCTTAATTAAAAGACAAATCAAAAGGAAAGGAAAAGCAAACTAATGGCATGAAAGGAATTCCTCAGAGGCAACAAAAACAAATATAAACATGCACTAAGAAATCTGAAGAACAAAATCAAAAGGAAAAATAAAAACTTGAATTCAGATTGTCACATACAAAAGATAATAATGAAGCATTGTATGCTTATATAAATAACAATAAAACAATGATTAAAATTACTGGTCCCCTCCTATAAGACGATAACATTTAAAATGACTGGTCCACTTCTATATGATAATAATATTATATCTAACCCCACTGAGATGGCACACCTTTTTAATATGTACTTCTGTTCCATTTACAATAAGAAACTGCAGACTAGGGATAAAATTGAAACTACCTCAAATGCTAACCATGGTTTTACAGAGGAAGATGTTTTGATGGTCTTGAAAAATATCAAAGAAAACACCTCCCTTGGACAAGAAAATATTCATCCCATGTTTCTGAAAAACCAGGCAGAGTCCTTCGTCTTTCCCTTATGATTATATTCAACATGTTTCTTGTGTCTGGGGTGGTCCTGATGGATTGAAGAAGAGCACTGGTAGTGCCTATATACAAGAAAGTGAATAAAACAATGTATCCAACTATAGACCCATCAGTCTTACATCCTTGTGTTGAAAATCATTAGAAAGGCTTTTAAAGCAGATCTTAGATGTAGAAATAAAATTTTAGGACTGGATGATAATTCCCAGCATGGGTTGTCTTGTACCAGAAATGTTATTGCCTTCTATGACACACTTAGTACATGTTTGGACAATGGTAAACTGTTTGATGTAATTATGTTAGATCTAGGAAGGCTTTTTACATGGTACCCATGACCTTCTAGTCACCAAACAGTTTAATATGGGAATTAACCTGGATATTGTGAAGTGGATAGGAAATTGGCAATTAGGTCATACACAACTGTTAAAAGTATAGGCACTTTCAATGGAGGGACTTGTGGGTAGTGGAGTCCCTTGAGAGTCTGTGCTGGGACTGGTCCTTTTCAGACTTTCATAAGAGATATGAATGCAAAAGTAAAAAATATATTAACTAAATTTGCTGATGATACAAAGCTGGGAAGTGAAGTGAATACTATTGATAAATATCAATCATTGACTCAAGACCTGAAATCAGTCCAGGATTGGCAATACAAAATAATACATACTTCAACCTAGGAAAATGCAGGTGTTGCACTTAGAAAGAAATAACCTAAAACTTATACTATTTGAATAATGTATTGCTTCATTCAGTGGCAAAGAGCAGAACTTAGGTTTCAGTTTCATTTCAGTTTATTTTTATACTGGAAAGGCATGTGAGCAAAATTGCCCATTTTCACAAGCGTCCAGTTACAGATATAAGTCAATACACAGTACATGGTATACAGGCAAATGAAAACAAAAATCTGTGCAGAGAGGGTAGCAAAGATAACAAATTGAGGTGAACTAGTACCCATGTATCAACAGTATGTACATATCAACAAAGCAGGGAGCATTTACAAGGTGTAAACAAAACATACATACAATCAAAGTCAGGTGCATTTACAGAAATTGGAACTGGCCTGGTGACATTTAAGTTGTTTTTGAATGATGTGATTGAGGACACTGAACAAGAGATGAGGCAGGCTATTGAAGAGTTTCACATCCCTGTAGGAGAGGTTTTCTGACCTTGGGTAGTGTGGCAAGGGAGAAAAAGGAGTGAATGGAGGATAGTGTGGTGGACCTTGTGGGGGTAAACCTTGGGAAGATGGAGACAATGCTGCTTGGTAGATGTCCCCATTGGGAAGTATGGTGTCAGAGTGACACCAGCACAGAACTCCCTACATCGACACAAAGAGGCCATCCGCAGTAACAGCGCCTGTGGAATTCCACTGACATGCCTCCCACACAATGTCAGCAGGTGCAACAATGGCCACTACAAAGGCGGCTGCAGCACCCGCACACTCATTTCCATCAGACTGGAAGGATGTCAGCAGAATATGTAGAGGTGTAGGGCACAATCTGCTGGTAGTAGAGGATATACTTACCAGCAGGAATGAACTCACGGTGAATGAACATATTGGAAATGCTACAAGTTGCTGGGGCCACACCAACACTGTTGGGCACCCACAACCATGTGCCCTACACCACAGGGTGGGGGTACAGCATGTACAGGCAGCTGTTAAGAGAAGGGACCATGATACCAATGAGAGCAGCCAACAGATAGTCATTGCCTGCTGCTCAGGAGTCAGTGAAGCCATGGGGGCAGCCTACCCCCAGTAACCCTCCTGAAGCAGTCAGCCCAACAGGTGTGGAGGAGTGCACAGCGGGTGCCAGTGGACCCCACAAGCATAGTGGAGCTTACCATCCCTGAGGACTACTACAGGACACTTGCAGGTGAGCTACTCCTCATGTTTGACTCTGACAGCACCACTGAGCACAGCTTCCTGCTCTTCAGCACCAGCAGGAACCTGGAGTACCTTGCCATGAGCCCATCCTGGCTTGGGGATGGCACCTTCAAGTGTTGTCTCAGCCTCTTCCAACAACTGTATTCCCTGCATGGGGTGGATAGGACCACAGTATTGCATGCTGTGTGCATCCTGATGATGAAGAGGACAGTTGCAGCATACACGGAAGTGTTCCGTAAGGTGGCAGAGATGTGCCCTGTAAGTGGCCCATGGCACATGCTGATTGATTTTGAGATGGCTGCTTACAGGGTGCTGCAGAACATCTTCCCACAGCTGGACATTCATGGGTGTTTATTCCACCTGTGCTAGTATGTCTGGTGGCAGATGCAGCAGCATGCAGAGCTACTGAGGATGTACATCAGCGATGACTGCGCCATGCACCGCTGTATGTTGCCCACCTGCCCCTGAGGGATGTCTGCTCCACATATGAGGAGCTCCATTGCTGGCCTATATAACAGAGTAAGAGGAGGCTCTCACACCTCCTCTTTAATTACCTTGAGGACACCTGGCTGGGCAGACCTGCGCACTGGGCACTGCTGCAAGCTGCTGTTCCCCATCCCTGTGTGGAACTGCCATGTGTCTGTCATTGAAGGGATACCATGCACAAACAGTGCCATTGAAGGCTGGCACAGGGCATTCAACTGCCTGCTGGGTGTGAGCACCCCACCCTGTGGCAGTTCTTTGATGTCCTGCGGGGGGACAGCAACTGTCAGAGGTCAAGCTACAGCAAGTTGTGTCTGGCCAGGCTGTTGGGAGGTCCCATAGGCAGTGGAGAGAGAGAGCACCAGGAGGATTTCCAAGCTGGTTACCAGTATGGTAGTCAGAGTCACAGGGACTACCTCATGGAACTGGCCCTTAAAATTAACTTCCAGGTGTGAGCTCCAGGGGCGTGGGGTGCACTGTCACTAGTCCTGTGTGTGGCATCCCCAGCTGCCACCTGACCATGTGTCTATGGCATGGGGTCTTGTATTGGGCTGCGGTCTGCGATGTCATTTCCTGTGTGCATGCTGAGCTGCTGAACCCTGTCTTCTGGCACTGCCTTGCCGTCCGCTGTGCAACACTTCACTGCCCAATTGTCAGCCTGCTGCACATGGTGTCTACCATGGTACTGTGGGGGCAACTGATGTCGGGGTTGCTGTCAGTGATGTCTGTGGTGAATAGGCATTAAGTGGCCAGTCATGTCAGTGGCCATCAGGGTGTCCATTTCTGGCAATCAATCTGGTTTGATGGGTTGTTTGCTGCATTTTCCTAGTGTTGCTGTGAGGGACATCACTGCATGCACTGTCAGTCTACTGTGGTGCTTTCCACCATAGGAGTTTGTAGAAGAAGGTTAGGATTTTACTTTCTATCCTGTCCTCCAACGGAGGCCAGTTTCCTATTTTATAGATCACGGTGGTGGGTCAATCTCAGGAGGCCGATGGTGAACTGAATAACATTGAAATAGGTGGTTCATAGCATACTAAGATTTTTTTGAGAGAGGGAGGGGTAGTATATTACAATGCCATAGTCATGGATAGGAAGGAGAAAGCTATTGACAAGTAGGGCCTTTGATTCCGGGATTGAGGAGTGCTTAACTCAGAATAGCATTCCTAGCCTTTGGTGGGCTTTTTGATAAGCTGGCCTATGTGAGTTTTGAAGGTAAGGTGGCAGTCAAGGAGGAGGCCAAGGTATTTGAACTCAGACACACTCTCTCAATTTGGTTGCCATCATTTTCTCTGAGGGTGAATTCAAAAGCTGCACTTTTTCTGTTCCTGGAGAAAAACATTGACTTAGTTTTTTTTAATTGAGGACTAATCCTCTGGAGGAGAACCAGGTGTGGAGCCTAAATAAATCTGGCTGTAGATTGTCAAGGTGGGTAGAGGGATTTTATCTTTGCAGAAAAGTGCATCATCATCATCATCTGCATACAGGATGAGCTCTGTGTGCCTGCATATTTCTGAGAGGGAGCTGACAATGAGGAAGAAAGGAGGGTCCCAGAACAGAACCCTGGGAACACTATATTTAATGGGGCAGATTTTGGAGAAAGCACCTGCGATCACACTAAGGCTGAGGTAGTTAGAGAACCAGTTGACAACATCTCCACAGAAATTAAGCTGGAAGAGGGTGGTGAGGAGTATCTTAAGGTCAACAAGGTCAAAGACTTTGTGAGGTCCACAAACACAGAGTGGGTGAAGAGACTTTCATCACTGGCCTTTTCAATAAAGTTAGTGAACTCGATAAGTGCTGTCTCAGTGTTGTGACAGCCCTGAACCCCTGTTGAGAGTCAGTTTGTAAATTGTATTTGTCTAGGAATTCCAAGGTTTGACCAAACACAATTTTCTCAGTTATCTTGGATATGGGTGTCAGTAGAAAAATTGGCCTATAGTTGAGCACATAATTTTTGGGGCTGGATTTGTGTAGGGTTTTAAGGTAGCACATTTCCATTTCAAGGAAAAGCACCAGTATGGAGGAGTAGTTGCAGATATTGGTTAGAGGGTGGACGTGGGTTCACACACAGTTTAAGAATTCAGTAGTCAATGTTGTCGAGGGCAAGGCTTGATCTGGGGTCATTCTTTTTATGAGTCTAATCACTGCTAGGGTGAAAGGTAGTGGAAGTGGAAATTGGGCTGTGGGTTAGGGATGGGGGGCATGGTGGTGCTGGGGTCCAGTGTGTTATTGACCTTGTATTTGTCAAGATCACCAAAGTATGAATTGAAATGATTGGCAATAGTTAAAGGCTCAGTGGTGGGCTGCCCAACTATAGTGAGGCAAATTTATTCATCGGATTTGCCTCTCCTGAGCAGGTCATTAAGGGACCTCCATGTGAGTTTGGAGTTACTCTAGTGTTTAGCTGTTTTTCTCTGAGGAAGTTGATTTTTGCAGCACAGACTGCTGATTTACAACTATTATGGAGTGTTTGTTTTACTGAAGTAAATTAGAGTTTGAGATTTCTATACTTGGTCCAGGCCTGTCTCTTCCTCATGAGGTTCAGGAGATTGGAGGTAACCCATTGGTTTCAGAGTCCTTTGACCCTAAATTTTTTAAAGGGATGAGGAAGTCACAGATCCTTGGAAGGTCATGCTGAAGGTGTCTAGGGCTGAGTCAATGTCATCGATGCATTCTGTAAAAGACAAGTCAGCGACTAGTAAAGATTTTGTGAATTCTTTGGAGTTAAGATTTTTAAGATGTTTGGAATATATAAAATGGATTCCTTTTAGTGCCTTTAGCTGACCAGTGGCAATAGCGGCATAGTGGTCACTCAGGGAATCAGGAGTATACTGGATGCTACGACATGAGAGAGGTTTGTGACTAGGATCCAGTCTAAAACTGATTCATACCTTGTGCTATAGTTGGTGTGGGTGGAGGTTATAATAATGTGGTGCATGCCCAGGCCTGCAATAGTCATTTTAACTGGGCTGGCCTGTTCGGGCTGCAAGTTCAGGTTGAAATTGCCAAGAGCAATCCACTCCTGCCACAGAAGAGGGAGTCTTTAGGTTGAGAAAATAGTGAATTCATGGCTTGGTGTCCTGGGGGAAGATAGGCCACGGTTAGTGTGATAATTCTATTATTCCCAAGGAGGACATTAACTGAGAGTGATTAGAGGGTGGTTGTTGTTAACTGGGTGTCTATTTCAGAAGCCTTAAGGTGGTTTGAGATAAGGAACAGACAACCACCTCCACTTTACCAGTTGTCTCTTCTTACTAGGGAGTAACCATCAAATTGTTTTCACTTGAGGGATCTTGTTAGAATGCCAAGTCTCAGTGAGGCGATAATATTGAAGTGGTTGGCAACAACCAGGACTCTAAGATTTTTTTTTGGCCATTAAGCTCTGAATGTTCAGGTGGACAATTTTTAGATGACTATAATCCTTGGTGGGATGGGCAAGGGGTCTTTGCATTATGCTGAGGAGGGCCGGGGTTTGGGTGGACAGATCCAGAGAGGAGGCGAAGCAGAATAAATCTTCTGTGCCTATTGTTACAGGGAAATTTTCTTTTGGAGGCTACCTGGGGTGTATAAGGGTAGGTGTTCAAATGAGAGATGCTAAAGAGGAAGAAGCAGACATGTTGGTAACATATGTAGCTGAGAGCGAGTTTAGAGGATAGGTGACCCCGGTGGGATCTACATAAGTTGTGAGTGGTGATGAGGATAGTGTTGAGTTTGTTGAGGATTTAGAAGTATGATGGTTCCTCAATATAGATAAAGGTGGCATAGTGGTAAACTTTGAGGTAGGTTGTGGCGGTGTTTGTGGACCGGTGAGGGTGGATCTACAATCAAAGAGACAGGGGATGTGAAGCAGAAGGAGTACTGCTGGGATATACATACTAGTGGGCAGCTTCATAGAGACCAAGGAGGTGCTGATCTGGTAACTGCAAATGCTTTAGTTATGGTTCAGGTGATAAAGGAGTTAACATGGGTAACTTGTGGCAGCGGGCTGGGAGTACTTTAAGCAATGTGTTTGAATGCCATTTGCTAAGAATGGGTAGAGGTGGTGATGTGGGAGAGGGGTGGGGGCAGAATTGGATAAAGCCTGATTGCTGTGTTAGGGTGGGTGTGGTGGGGGCAGGTGGGTGGGTTATACTCCTGTGCAATGTGGCTGCCCAAAACAATCAGGCCAGTTGCTTCAGGCAAAGTCTAGAGTCGGGCCCTGTTTCAGAGCATGTGAGGTATCCCATCCAAACTGGCACTGGAACCCTAAGGTTGCTGTCTCCTGAGAAGTTTACCTGGGGCAGAGGATCAGGGTATTGGGTCTGTGAGAAAGAAGGACGTGGGGAAACACGAGCTGGAGCTCTTCATGACCCGTGGCCAGCAGGCAGATGACCAGAAAGCTAAGGAGGAAAGGAAACTCTTACTTGCAGCATGGATATAAAACAGGTTGGTTGCAGGAGGGCATAGAGGACAAGCTGTAATATGACCAGGGAGGGTAACAACAGGACAGCACAGCTGAGAACAGCACCTGATGGAAGGAGGATTTCTAAGTGCGGTACCACATGCTTGCCTTGGCTTTGGAAATTCCTTATATGAGACAGGATGTGCAGTTGCAGTGAAAAATAGTATGGGTGGGGAGACACAGGCAGGAGAAGTAAAGTGGGAGAAAGGGTATGGAGGGAAAAGAGTATGAAGGATTAACACAGGGCACAGAGGATGGCTAAGTGGAGTTTGGGTAGGGGCTGAGGGACGAACAGGGCTGAGAAGCTACAGGGACTCACCTACCAGTAAACCTTTTCAAATAAATAAATAATAAATACAGTAAGCACTAAGCATCACTCAGTCAAGCAGTATGCCACTATCAGGGCAGAAATAGGGCATCCTTGTTAACAACAAATTATCATCCTTTGACCACTGCACCCAAGTATCTAAGCGTATAAATAATTTAATACATTCCATCCAGCGTTCACTTGTTTCAAGAGATAAGCAGCGTATAACGCAATTATATAGAATCTATATTATCCCACACTTGGACTATGGTTCACCGTTCTGGAATCCTTATTTGAAGTGGGATGTTAAATTAACAGAAAGCACCCAAAGGCGAATTACTAAAGTGATGTATGGGATGGGTACAATGAGCTATAATGAGAGAATTACTTATATTAGCCTTTTAGCCTAGAGGAGAGGAGAAAAGAGGGACCTCTTGTTATTGTTTAATATATTAAAAACCCTGACCTTATGACACAATGTGGCCTTAAATTTAATACCAGGATATTACATCTAAGTTCCATAATAAACAACTATTTATTCCAAAGGTAAACACAAATAAAAGGAATCATTTTTTTACAATTAGTGCAGCAGTACTGTGGAATTCGTTACCCCATGATTTAGTTGCCAAAACCTCATTCTGTAGCTTTAAACATGGACTTGGCATAGAAAGCGTAGAAATTGTCAGCAGATAAAGACCCCTAAGCCCATCTAGTCTGCCCGTAAGCCCTATGTTCGTTTCGGCCTCTGACCGTTCTGGTCAATGGTTTTTCACCCCTCCTTCCCACCTCTAAGGTTCCCTTATGCCTGTCCCAGGCATGTTTAAATCCCTTCACTGTTCTCGCTTCCTCCACATCCTGTGGCAGGCTATTCCATGTGTCCACCACCCTCTCTGTGAAGAAAAATTTCTCACATTTCCCCTCAATCTGCCTCCTTCCAATTTCATATAATGCCCCTTGTTCTTGTACTCCTCCTATATTGGAAGGTGTCTCACCCAGCACCTTGTTTATGCCCTTAAGGTACTTGAATGTTTCTGTCATGTCACCTCAATCCCTCCTTTCCTCTAGTGAGTACATACATGAGGTCCTTTATCACTCCTCATATGTTTTGTGGTGCAAGCACTGTACCATCTTTGTTGCCTTCTCTGGACCGCCTCTACCCTGTCAATGTCCTTACAAAGGTGTGGCCTCCAGAGATTGCACACATTACTCTAGGGTGAGGTCGCACCAGTGTTTTATACAATGGCATCACTACCTCCTCCTTCTGCTAGTGATACCTCTGCCTATGCACGCCAGCATGCCACTGGCCCTCCCTGCAGCCTTTGTACTCTGCCTAGACACTGTTAGGTCATCTGAAATCATAACCCCCACTTTCCTTTCTTCCATGATAATTGTCAACAACTCACCCCCAACCTGTAGCTCTCCCCAGGGTTTCCTTATCCCAGGTGCATTATTTTGCACTTCTTTGAATTGAACCTCAGCCACCATGCTTCAGACCATTTTCAAGCTTCCCAAGTCCCTCCTCATTTTCCATCCCATCCGAGTATTCACTCTGTTGAAGATCTTGGTGTCATCTGCAAACAGGCAGATCTTTCCTTCCATCCATTCTGCAATGTCACTAATTAAGACATCAAACAAGACTGACCCAAGGACTGACTCCTGAGGTACACTGCTGGTCACCTCCCTCTCCCAGATTGGATCCCATTTACCGCCACCCTCTACCTCCTGTCTGTTAGACAGTTCTAACCAATTTACCAACTTGTGCCCCATGCCCAGACTACCCATCTTGTTAACCAGCCTTCTGTGTGGAATGGTGTTGAAGGCCTTGCTGAAATCGAGGTAGGCGATGTCCACCGTCCCCACCCCAATTTATGTCCTTATCACCCAGTCAAAATATCTGTCAGATTCATCTGACATGTCCTTCCTGCTGTGAATCCATGTTGTCTCAGATCCTGGGCACCTTTGGATTCTAAGTGTGCCACTATTCATTCTTTAAGCAGTGCCTCCATAATCTTACCCACTACTGTGGTGAGGCTGACTAGCCCTACAAGCATAGTTCCTGCCTCTTCTCTACTAACATTTTTTTGTAGAGGGACTACATGTGCCCTCTTCCAGTCCTTTGGAACCATGCCTGTGATGAGTGACTGAGTGAACATGGCTGCCAGAGGCAGTGCTAGCTCCCTTCACAGTTCCCTTAATATCCTCAGGTGTATGCCATCTGGCCCCATTGCTTTGTCCACTTTCAGTTTTGTGAACTCCTCCAGGACTCTATCTCCACTGTGAATGGACTTTTGTTTACCTCTCCTCCCCTTTGTGTCTGTTTCCCAGCTGTGGTTCCTGACCCTCCTCCTCTTTCATGAATACTGAACAGAAGTATTCATTCAGTATTCCGCCTTTTCCAGGTCTCCTCCTTACACTCCCCTGTATCCCCTCTGAGCCTTACAATCACCCCCCAGTTTTCCTTCTTTCACTGATGTACAAATAGAATGTCTTGTCCCCTTCTTTATCGTCTCACGCTAATCTTTCCTCCAGTCTGCACCTTTGTGCTCCTTTCAACCATCCACGCTTCGCTTAGATTTTTAGGTATGCCTCCCTGTGTTTCTCCCTTTGAGTCTCCTTATATTGCCTGAAACCCGCCCTTTTGACCCTTACCTTGTCCTCCACCTCTCGTGAACCATACTGATCTCCTCCTTCTCTTGCCCTTGTTTACCATCTTGATGCATTGGTTTGTTACCTTCTCTATGGCTCCCTTCAGGTGCTCCCACTGCTCCTTAACTCCCTCTCCTATCACCCTCCTCACTAGGGCCTCCTTGATACAACTCCCATTTTGCAAAATCCACCATACTAAAATCTAAGACCTTCACCTTTGTGTGACTAGACTGTGTCTCTTTTCCCATGCTAAACCATAGTATGTGGTGGTAGCTGGATCTCAGCTGACCTTCCACCTGGATGTCTGTGATTCTGTCCCCATTGGTCAGTACTAGGTCCATAATTACCCTGTGTCTGGTGGGATCAATCACTAGCTGTCTGAGGCCTGCCTTGTGGGGAATCCAGGATGTCTCTACTTCTCGTTGAAGCAGCTGCTGGGTTGGTCCAATGTACGTCTGGGATATTGAAATCCCCAGCAGTAATACCTCACCTTTTGTTGCCATCTCATGGATTTGATCCACTAGATCCCTATCCATCTCTCCCCTACCCTGGAGGTCTGTAGATCACCCCTGTGTGGATTGCAGTGCTATTGCCTGGCTCAAGTGACCCACAGTGCCTCAGTCTCCCCTGTCTACCCTGTACTTCTGTTGCTTTATACCCTCTCTTATGTACCAGGCCCTCCCCCTTTTCCTCTCCCCATCCCTCCTGAATAGAGCATAACTCATAACATTTGCATCCCAGTCATGATTTGCGGTGTACCAATTTTCTGTTGTGCTGCTATGACCAGATCTGCCTTTACTATCAAAGCTTCCGGGTCTGGAATTTTATTTCCCAGGCTGTGGGCATTTGTAATCATGGCCTTCCATGTTTTCTTCTTGCCCTCCCTCTAACCCTGTGTTTGCCCACCTGCCTCTGTTTCACAGCCCATTTCCCTTTATATGCTGCCTTCCCTACCCCTGTGTTTCCTTTTGTATCTGGTACTGGTGTACCTGTCTGCAACCTATATTCATGTCCTCATCTCTGGCTGTTCCAGCCTGTGGGAGTGGGCTACTTGACTCTCCCTGCTCCTGTTTACCCCAGGCTACTTTAAATGCTTATCAGGAAGCAATCAAACCATTCACTGAGGTTGCCATCCCCTCTCGGAAGGATGCAGTCCTTCCCCCTTGAACAGGGCTGCATTGTTTCAGGTGGGTCCCAGTCCCCAGTGAAGCCAAACCCCTTCTCGCAGCACCAGTCCTTTGACCACTTGTTGAAGCTGCTGATCCGGAGATTCCTACCCTTCCTCATACCATGGATCAGCAGCACCTCAAAAAAATCATGCAGGTTGCTACCTTCTCCAGGCACCCTTCCAAATCTCTGAAGTCCTCCTGCACCTGCTGTACGCTTGCCCAGTCATTGGATAGATCATTCATTCTCAGGTGGACAATGGCCTCCAACCCCATCTCCTTGCCACTGCTTTAGTGATTCTCAGGATCTGCTCCCTCTCCCTCTGAGCAGTGCCTCCTGGAAGAGCACTTTAGATCTCTGTCTCCTTCCTACTATCTGTTCCCAGAACCATCCACCGGACAAATGAGTCCCCATCAGGAGTACCGTCTTCTTCCTTTGGGGTACTCTTCCTCCCACCTCTGGGTCTCCCTCTTGGAGGACCCTCACCTCCTCCCTGGTCTCAGCCTTGGGTTCCTTTGTGGGACTCTCCCTCCTTCAGAACATCAGAGGAGTTCCTAAGCTGGACCAGATGGGGATGTGCCTCTGACCACCCTCTCTGAACCTCCCTGAGCCACATAGTCCATCCTGCCCTCTGCCAGGGCAGTCATTGTGGCAGCAACTGGGGACATGGAGGTCTCTAGAGTGGGGTGAAGGTTCCCAGTACTTCTGCCAGCTCAGCCCAGAGACTGAAAATCTCTGCCCTCAGCCCAGAGAGGAGCCTGTAAATGGGTCTCAAGGAGAAAGTTCTCCTAAGAGACTGCTGCCCTGCACCCAGTGCACTGTACCACTCCCTGCATCTTCCTGTTCTGGTTTCTTCCTACCTTTATTACCCTATTCTCTGTGGTTAGCACACTATCTCAGAAAAAAAGATTTGTTTTATTTGTATATTCTCCCTCTATTCCTGTCTATGTGGTATGCCCTGTCCTGCCTCCCACCTATAAAGAGCGGTTAGCCCAGGGTGGGTGGGATGGGGAGGTAGGCAACTCTTGTTGTACTCAAGGACACGTAATACACCCATTTAGAGTGGGAGACAATCCTGATGGGCCCTTGGCCTCCTTTTGTCTAAAAAACCAAGTAACCGATTGTGAGGGCACAAGAGGAGCTAACACGGATGCCTATCTATCAGCAGTTCTATGTTAGCAATAGATAAAAGACAGCAGATGGTAGGAGAACAAATGTAGTTCTAATACCAATACCTAACTAACAGCAGTACAATATAACCTCAGAAACAAACCACAGCGCAACTTACAGTCTGCAGGATGGAAGATAGGCAGAGTCCTCTGGCATCCTGGTGTCTCCTTGTGGTGACTCCCTTGAGAACTTCCACTCCTACTGTGCCACTCATGTGGGACCACTAGAGGTACGAAATTATAAGAAAGTTTGGAGTTCTGGATTGACTGGGGACAACAGAGTTCAACATGCAACACCTGCTGCCTGAAATTGGGCATTTGGTGATTGACATAAGCTAGAGGAGCCTACCGGTCAGCAGGCTCAATGACTACACTGATGGCTTCCTGCTCATGGCTGCAGCTGGTGACAGTGCTTAGCTTTCAACCCTTAGATCTAAATCCCTCCTCTGTGTGAGTGCTGAAGTTCTGGATTAGCTGGGCACATTAATATACAACAAGCAGCTTCTGCTGCTTGCAAATGAGTATCTGACAATTGGAGAAAACTAGGGAAGCCTACAGGTCAGTAGCCTCAATGATCCCCACTGATGGTATACTTCTCACAGCTGCAGCCACAATGAAAAGCTGGTGGAGTTGGTCAGCTGCTGCAAACATAGGTTGTAGGATGCAGAAGAGCAGGATCAAAATGCAATCCTAGAGGGTGCTCTGAGGTACAAAATGTGGATGGGGCACTGGGCAGGAATTAATGTGCAAACAGGGCCTCACAGATAATCACAGGAGGAGATTTCTAGCCCAGTGTTGAAATTATATTTCCTGGACAATACTCCCTCAGGGAAGGAGATAATCCTGCAGCAGGTGATAATAGACTCAGGCACAAAAATGCTAGTAGCCTTTGATGTTAGGTTATATAGCCTGGGTCTCTGAATCCAGAAGTTATCAAGAAGGGTAGTAGAAAGCTCTTACAGTATCGGTCACAACTCTAGGATGAAAGCTTGGAGATGGCATTTGATTTATTGTTTTGCGTTCATGTGGTATTGCACATTCCAGGGCTGTTAAATTCCCTCAGAGGACCATTAGAGCCAAGTCAGATGATTATATCCCCAGCAGTTACAGAAATGGAACTGACTGGTGACATGAAATTGATAAGATTTATTAAAGTTGAGGTGGTGGGTCTCCTCTAAACACTTAATGATAAAAGGCTTGTTTACATGGCCACACTGAAGGTTGCAGTGCTCCACTCCTGTACTACCTCCTCCATCTGCACTGATTGTGGAGTGGGTTCACACAACCCCTCTCAGTGCCAATATAAGCCAAGCCAGAGAAGAGCCATGACTGTGGGGGGCGATAAGTCTGAGGTGGGAGCTGGTGGGTGCTCATCCATATCAGCAGTGATGTCTCAGATGAGGCATGGACTGCTGACATTAACTGCTCTCAGTGCATTAAACTGTTGCTATTCTATATCAATATTTTTGCACTGTTGCTTATTCCAAAAAATATGATGATGAGCCACTTCAGAGGTAAATGGTGGTTCTTTGCTATAGATAGACATAAGTAGTTTCATTGCAAAATGCAAAGTTAGGAAGGAACTGGAAGAAATCAGACATGTAAGTAAGCAATAATACCCAACAGAGTGGGGGTATTGGGAAATACCGGACTGCCCAGGGGCATAATGAGGTCTGATGCTGCAGGCAGAGGGCCTTATAGCCCTGGAAGGTCCGTATTCTAATACCACCCACCTTGAGGGTATTATTGCACTTCAAAAAGGCATTGTTAAAAAAAAAAAAGTCAATAAAAACTGTTAATAAAATAGTAGTTTAATGTAAGTTTTGAAATAAAATAGTTCCTCCACCTGGATCAGAATGACTAGAAAGCACCCCTCCGCAACCTGTTATGATGTGGCACCTTTGCTTTTCTATTCCATTTTCATGCACCCCCCACCGCCACTGACAACAGTTTGTTTTGTAAGTGGCAGCTGTTGCTGGAGGATAGAGAGAGGAAGTGTCAACACAGTGACAGATCGCTCTTTGTGAGAGTTCAGTTTATTTATTTTTTAAATGCATTGTGATATAACAGTATACAGAGGAGTTAATGCCATTCCTTGCTGCGGTGAGAAGTGCAGTGTTAAATGATGTCCACTGGTGGGAAGAGTGAACACTGCAAGTCACAGAGTGAGACCAGGAAGTTATTCTAGCTTCAAAAAAAAGCGGAATAATTTCATCTTGTGCTGAGATGTGCAGGAAATTTGTTTGTTTTTTCTGTTGCTCAACTGATGGTTTGTGTGGACCAAAGAGGTAGATGAAAAGGCGTCATACCTTAGTGGCACAAGAGGAGCACAGAGTGATGGGCGGAGGCAGCACCAATCAATTTGGCTGGCCAGACATGCGGCGTCGATCCGGGTTGGTGCTACTACTGCGGCAGATTTTTGAGGGCGGTAGCCACGAGGAAATGGGTCTGTCTGCATCGATTCCTCACACTGTTCTGCTTTGGAAAACATTTTGGAAGCGATTTGTTTGGGTATATGTGATTGTGTGAAACCTCTATTTTCTCACGGGGTGGCCTTCATCAATCACTTGTGCACTAGCGGAGAAAAAATGTAGACGTGAGTGAATATTTGGGGTGTCCAAGCATTCCCTTAGTAATGGGGCACCCTGAATTGGACTTATTTTTTCTCAGGCTCTATCAGGAAATACCGGCATGCTAATTTCAGTCTTCTAGCCAATCAGAATACTAGGATTGCTATAGCCATTTTCTAATGGTCAATTAATAAACAACCCCAGCCCTGATCACACAGTGAGTTCCAATGTAATCCTGAAATGACAATATTCAAATGAGGAGGAAAATGAACAACATTTACCCAATTCAGACCTTGGTATTGAAAATATGTGGTCAAAACTTTCAGCATCGATTTCCTTTGGTCCAAAGATACATTTATCATGAATCCCCATAAGAAATCCCATGCTGAATGCTAAAATAAATTAGGATTTTAGAATGATTCAAAATAAGAGTAAAAGTAAAAACATGGATGGAATGACAAAAGCTAGATCTTCACATCTCCTTGATGTCATTCCTGGTCCTGCCCCAGGACAGTTTGCATCAGAGGAAGCAGTACAGCCAACTCACATGGCAAGCTTACACTGCCCACATTGTAATAAGCCCTAACTCTGCTGGGGGCTCATGGAGAGACAAAGGGATTGACTTACTGTTTTCGGGTAAGTGTCCATACTGTTGCATTTGAACTGCGGCAACCCAAATGCTTGGGTTTCTATGGTGCAAATGCGACAGTGTAAACAGGTCTATTGTTACAGACTAGTTCTGATCCAAAACATGTTTTCTACACTAATCCACTTCTAGTCTAACAGCTTCATGAATCAATAGTACGATTTTTTGGAGGGCATCCTTGTTGGAGCATTTGTCCCTGATTTGTAGGTACGGTTGTAAGGCTGAGGTATGAATGGATATGCAAAACTACAAACCACTAGCTAATGTTTAATTTTGAAAAAGTTATTTTATGCGATAAAAGATTTCAAAGTTCTTTAGTGTGACAAGTTAGAATGGAACATTCTCCTCAAAGGTTGAAGTCACTCTAGTGTGTTTGTATCATAAGGAGGCAGCATTTAGTTCCATTTTAAATTAAATGCAACTATGTAATTCTTTAAAGCATTAGAAATCTCTTTACCATTTCAACAATGGTACTCACAAATTTTGATATACTGTAAGTCAAGAATTTAATGTGCTTCCATTCCTGGCAAGCAAAAATCACAACAGGACAGACAGCAAACATTGTCAAGCACTAATGTTCAGATGAAGCAACAGTATAACATTTATTGTGTAACAGCTTCCTTTACTTCAGTGCAAAGAGGCAATACACACAGTGCAAGTCTAAGAAAAATCAGTGCCTAACAGTCTACACCAATCCAGCTGGCCCATTTCTCATCAAAGGCATTTTGTTAAAGGTCATTCACTGACATGCATGAGCGTATGGATGTCCGTATCTGGATCCAAAGTAAATTACAAATGCTTAAATAAATACGGGTGCCTAAATATTCTTGCTCAGACATGAAGGCTATCAAAGATAAATGTGAGTGACAGAAGCAAGAATGCAACTATATCCAAGTCTTTATCAAAAGTGCCCTAACATGCCAAAATGGAGCACTATTTAAGAAAGTGATTTAGTTTTTTATCTAAAGACTAGCATCTTACCATTCTTTGTTTACATTATACTGAATTATAAGATTTTTGTTCTTCTTGAGATATGTGCAAAGATTAGCAATACATGGGGTTGAAAAATGAAGGACCCTCATTTAGAGGTAAATAGATGCACTATGACATTTTATTAGATCATTGTTTCCTCTTCACACCGTATAGTTCACTGTACAAACCTGGTTGGTACAATATATAATACTGAAATTCCAAAAGCAGCTCACCCCTTTATAAAGTGATCAACCCTGCAGTAGTGGTATTGAAGTGCTTGTTTAATGCAGTACAGAATATGTAGAAGGAGAATACGTTTTCCTAAACACAGGGTTTTCTCAAACATTTGCAAGTTTTACATGTCAGGACTAGAGAATGAAGCTGGGAGTGATTGAGTCCTAGTGCACTGGAAGAGTCCCTCATGAGGAAGATGATGCTTACAGTGGCTAAAGCTAGGCACACTGGAGGAGGTCCTTTTAAGGAAGCTGATGCTTGGAGTAACTGAAGCAATGTACTATGGAGTACGTCCCTGGTGAGGAAGATGATGCATGGAGTGACTGATGAAGAAAATCTGCATCTCTCATATAGTTATTTGAAATATAATACTATTATTAGACTCATTTTAATTATTGTTTTTAATAAGTGTGACTATGACATAAGCATTAGTATTATGTGTGCATGAGTGGGAGTGACTAAACATACCACTGATGCAAACACTGAGCTGCACAACAGGATTGCTGCATCAAAGCCCTACATGAGGACTCTGCCCAGAAGCCATGAGAAAAAAATCTTTATAAGATATTTTTAAAATGTATACAATGTAAAATTATATTATTATTATTTGTCTTTTTATTGATTTGTATTAAGTGCAAGTGGATGTGAGTGTAAGTGAGTGAGAGTGAGACTGAGTAAACATGCATACAAGCACTGCGCTGAACAACAGGATTGTTGCCACACAGTACAACATGAGCACTCTGCACAGAAACAGTGCAGAAAAAATTTATCCCATGAAACAGTGAAGAAAAAACGATATGTCTTATATGACATTTTGAGAAATGTTTATAATGTTAAATTAATATTACTTATTTTATTATTTTTGATTTTTGATTAAGCACAAGAGTGTTGTGAACATGATGTAGTGAGGCGAGAGTGAGAAAACATACAAGTGACAAACAATATAACTGTTGCTTCACAAGCCTACATGAGCACTCTGCATCAAAACTGTAAAAAAAATGATATCCTATGAAACTGTAGAAAAAACAACTATCATATAATTCAGTTGTAAAAATGTTTATAATGTAAAATTAGTATTTTTTATTATTTTATAAGTGATGTTTTCATTAAATGTGGGCAAGATGTAAGTGTGAGCATGACATGAATAATGTGATCAAGTGGTGATCATCCAAAGGTAACCCTTTTGTGAAAAATGGATGATGAGAACAAATGTCTGAAATGCAGTAGTTTCATTTTAAAATTCTCCTTCATGGCCCTTTGTCTTCTCCTTGACAGTGCAAGAAAGTAAACAAAAAGGGATCAAATGCCCACTCCCCATTAAGCCATGAGAAAACTGCATCTCAAATTTATAAAAAGTAAAATTCATATTATTACTATTTATTTCTTAAAATTGTTCTGCAAAGTGAAAGCAGCCAGGGTGTTAATTGTCTGGCCTCTGACCTCAGCTACGTGATAACTGGAGGTGGGGCTTAGTCACAGTTAAAGCAGCAAACAGAAGTTCATCTTCTCAGAAGAAGCCAGAAGGTGAAGGAAGGAAACATATTCAATTCAGTGCTTCAGAGTAACTGGTAACTGGTATTTTTCTTTTAAACTTAGATTGTAGGCTTGTAGTGACACTATACTTTCTTTCTGTGTTGTCTTTACTTATAATTGTTTTTGGGCTGTTGAAAATTTAAAAATAGTGGTGGTGTAATTCTGTGCTGTCTTTAATTGCTGCAAATTTTCACCCCCTCCCCCTTCCCCAACTCTTAATTATATGCCCTGATAAATCTGATTGACAGGAGCTAAACACAGGGTATAGTAAGAGGTGTGAAGTAGGAGGGGCATAAGGGGAAGAAGACCACCCTCAGCACGACAAGTGTTTTGACTCATTTATTTATTTATTGGTTTCTTTTCCTTAAAAATATATATCTGAGGATCAGTTACAGGATTTTTAGTACTGTAAATAAATAAAAAGAGAACTAAGAGAGCTTCAGTAGCAGATAAGTAGTGGAATTGCAGTATAATGTGAGGGTGGTGCAATGCAGTGGCTGTGGGGCAGCCATATTCAGGCAGACCTTCTGGACACTGAGGTGCTGCCCTATCTGCATGCATCTCTCGGGACTGCGGGATGAGGTAGCCAGACTCAGAGCAGAAGTAAACTGGGTCAGGAGTACCATCACCCCTGTCCAGGAACCACCCAGTCCAATGCAGCTGCCTCAAAGGATGCCGAGAACGAGGAGCACTTGGATGACAGTGGGCTCAGGGAGGTTAGAGCAGTCAGGCAGAGGCACATCCCAGATCCTATTCCTCTCAAGAACTCATATGCCACACTGGCAAATGAGGACAACCAAATAAGTACCCAGGAAGTGGAAGGAAAGGATGTGGAGGTTAGGCACGGAGGTGACCTCAGTGGGGAAAGCAGTGGACCCCAGAGGAAGAGGAAGCGAATCCTGGTGGGGGACTCCATCATAAGAGGGATCCAGCTAGGAACACAGGAGGGGAGGACAGGAGGTGAGGTGCCTACCAGGTGCCACGGCATGGAGGGATGGAAGGAAGATACTGGGGATCACTGGGAAGGCAAGACAGGAGGGTGAGCTGGATGTCATTATCCACCTAGGTACTAATGACTTGGCAAATGGGGAGCCAAAGGAAGTTCAGGAAGAGTTTAGGAAACTGGGGAGGGGTCTCAAGCAAGTAGCTACTTCTGTCACTTTCTCAGAAGTACTACCTGTGAGAGAGCAGGGAGAGCATAGGAGTGCATGCACCAGGAACTTTAACTCATGGTTGAAGAACTGGTGCTGTGAGGAAGGGTTTGGATTCATTGGTGACTGGGGACCCATCTGGAGGGATGGAGGTTTATTCAAACCTGACCCTGCATCCATCCTGGAGGGAATCAAGCACTCAATGATAAGTTTAAATGCTACATTGACAAGCATTTAAACTAGCAAAAGGTGGCAGGTCAGCAAGGACAGTACCTACTTGCTCACCCCACAGCTAGTAATGGAACCAGTGAACCAGAGGAGTGGCTATCTCTGCAAAGCAGTGTGCAAAAAGATGGAGATTAGTGTCCAAAAGGTGGATAAGCAGAAAGGGGCAAAATTCAGCAGAAGGGCAGACAGCAAGGAGAACCAGGGATAAATGACAACCAAGGAAGGGGCTGGAGTAGAACAGTGAAGCAGTCTAGGAGGTCAAATCATGGAAAGCCATGTGTGCAAATGCCAGGAGCCTTAGCAACAAGATGGAAGATCTGGAGGCTGACATGGTACAGTCAGAACTGGACATTGTGGCCATCACTGAAACCTGGTGTAATGATAACCATGACTGGGAGATGGCCATACCTAGCTCAACATATTCAGAAGAGACAGAGCAGGCAGGAAGGAGGAGGAGTGGCACTGTATGTGAAAAATGACATAAGGGCCACACAGATCCAGGAGGAACAAATGGGGAGAGATACTGTGGGTTAGCTGGAAAGGAAAATAGGGCCAGCCATCCACTGACAGGTGTGGTTTATAGACCACCAGCCCAGGAGGAAGAAACAGATAGGAGCTGATGCTAGCCATCCAAGGATGGCAGACAAGGAGTGAGGTAGTACTGGTTGGAGACTTCAATATACCAGACGTGGACTGGAGCATCCCAGCAGTAGCATCAACTAGGACAGATTTATCCTGGACTCCTTCAGGGTGCCTTCCTCAAGCAACTGGTCATGGAACCAACTCGGCAGAAGGCAATACTGGACCTTGTGCTCACAAACAGGGACAGTGTGATGGGGGT
The DNA here is from genome assembly GCA_016271365.2 of Neoceratodus forsteri. Taxonomy (NCBI): domain Eukaryota; kingdom Metazoa; phylum Chordata; order Ceratodontiformes; family Ceratodontidae; genus Neoceratodus; species Neoceratodus forsteri. The sequence continues at coordinate 443,742,073 of CM028131.1, read as the reverse complement.
AACAGTGGGGAGCACCTGGGTAACAGTGACCACCAGTCATTGTGGTTTGAAATCACAGAAAGAGCAGAACAAAACCACACAAAAACACGTATCCTGGATTTTAGGGGCAGACTTTGGGAAAATGGGAAATGCTTGAAAGAGGCATTAAGGAGATGGGACAGGAATCAGGGATTGAGGAACAGTGGGCAGTATTTAAAATGGGGATTATAAGAACAACAGAATTATGCATTAAGCAGGTTAGCAAGAAGAAAAGAAGAGGAGACCATTATGGTTTTCAAAGAGGTAGCAAAGAAAGTGAAAGCCAAAAGATTGCATTCAGGCAATACAAAAAGACACAGGCAAAAGGGATAGGGAGAAGTACCAGGAGAAACAAAGGGAGGCAGGGAAGCAGGTAAGGGAAGCCAAAGCTCAGACAGAAGAACACATTGCAAAATCAGTGGTTAAAGGGGACAAAACCTTTACAGGGTACATAAGTGAAAAAAAGAAGGACAAAGGAGGATAGTGAGACTGAAGGGGAGGATGGGGCCGTGTGGAGGATGACAACAGTAAAGCTGACATATTGAACAGGTATTTCTGCTCAGTCTTTACTAAGGAAGAGGGGTAATGGGTCTGAAGGAAGTACAAGGGGTGAGAATGGTGCAGAAATGGACACAAGTCCCTTTACTCGAGAAAGGGTCCTGAAGGAACTGGAAGTAATAAGAGCTGATAAAGCAATGGGGCCAGATGGGTGCACCCAGGGTCCATAAAGAACTAAGAGAGGTGGTGGCTGAACCTCTGGCTATCCTGTTCAGCCAATCACTGGAAACAGGGCGGTACCCAAAGACTGGAGGACAGCAGATGTAGTCCCCTTATACAAAAGTGGGAACAAAGAGGAAGCAGGAACTACAGACCAGTCAGCCTCACCTCGGTAGTGGGAAAGATCATGGAAGCACTACTGAAGGAGAGATTGGTGGAACATCTGGTTGTCAATGGACTACAGGACCCAAGGCAGCATGGTTTCACCAGGGGAGGTCATGTCAGACCAACCTCATTGAATTTTTGACTGGGTGACTGGGAGGTGGATCAGGGGAGGGCAGTGGACATGGGCTATCTGGACTTCAGCAAGGCCTTTGACACTGTGCCACATAGAAGACTATTACACAAACTGGGAATATGGGTGTGGGCAGGACAGTAGTGTGGTGGGTAGGTAACTGGCTGGGTGGCAGGACACAGAGGTGGTGGTAAATGGCTGTCACTCCACAGAGGAAGAGTGACCAGTGGGGGGTACCACAGGGATCAGTGCTGGGACCGGTCCTATTCAACATTCATCAGTGACATTGCACAGGATATAGAAGGCAGAATTTCACTGTTCGCTGATGACACAAAGCTCTGTAACAGAGTAGACACACCAGAGGGTGTAGACAGAATGAGAAGGGACCTGCAGAAACTTGAAGAATGGTCAAGGGTTTGGCAGTTGAAATTCAATGCAAGAAGTGCAAGATAATGCATATGGGCACAAAACCCTGGCACAATATATCAGTTGGGGGTGAGGATATAGCATGCACCAAGCAGGAAAGGGATCTTGGGGTTGTCATCTCTGATGACCTCAAGGTAGGGAAACAGTGTGACAAGGCATCAGGTAAAGCAAATAGGATGCTGGGATGTATAGCAGGGGCATCACCAGCAGGAAAAGGGAGGTCATAATTCCACTATACAAGACACTAGTGAGGCCCCACCTGGAGTACAGTGTACAGTTCTGGAGACCATACCTACGTAAGGACATAGACAGGGTAGAGAAGGTTCAGAGGAGGGCAACAAAGATTGTGCATGGGTTGCATCACAAGTCCTATGAAGACAGGTTGAAGGAACTGAACATGTACTCGCTGGAGGAGAGAGGAGAGAGGATATGATAGAGACATACAAGTATCTTACAGGGAGGAACAGGGTGCGGAAAACACTATTTTTAAGCGAAAAGATGTTTCAGGACTAGAGGGCATGGGATGAAGTTGGAGGAGGGCGATTCAGGAAACATGAGAAAGAATTTCTTCACAGAACGGGTGGTGGACAAGTGGAACACGCTGCCAGAGGAAGTGGTGGGAGCTGAAACAATCAGGATTTAAGAATGCATGGGATAGACATAAAGGAATTCTAGAGGTCAGGGGTAAGGGAAATAGACTTCTAGGAAAACAAACTGAACTTACAAGCTCAAATGGGCAGACTAGGTGGGCCATAGGCCCTTATCTGCCGACACTAACTATTATCTATGTATCTATGTAGCTATCTGTAAAAGTAAACACATAGACAGCGTTCTTTAATGATTGATTATTATTATTGTTGTAAGTATTACATTTCATATATACTATTTGTTCAGGAAAATATTCACTGATCTTAGCCTCATTCACAAAGGTGCTCTGGTGTCCAAGGAAAGGATTACAACAAACATGCAAGTTTTGAGGAATGATACATTGCAGTACAGAGCATAGCATAGCGATGTTACAAAAGTGTACAAATATTACAGTTTAATAAATACATATACATTATAGCAGGCCAGGTATATGTTATACCAATAGTTACCCTACAGCAGGGCTTGGGCTTTGGCCTTGTGTTTAGCACCACTGGTGTTCATCAGCCATTGCCTGAGGAGGTTACCATGCCTCAGATAAGGGAAAAACATTTTATGGAGCCATGGAAGCAGAAGGCCTTCCACCAGATTCGATCGATTGCAGGCGATCAAGGCGGTCGCACTCTGCTGAGTTCTGTAACGCCCCGCCTACCCACCACTACACAAATTATTTTGAATATTTTATATTGAGTAAAATACATTTTATTATTAGTTTTATTGTTTGTTGTGCGAAGTGTTACTATCTTTAGCTCGTTATCCAACCTATCAGATATCTATATTTCTCATGTCAGGAAGAAGAGCCCCACTCTAATTTTACCTCGTTTACTCATAATCGGCTGAGACACGATATATTAGAAAAACCTCAATTCTTCAACATCCTGGTCTGGCAACTTATGTTATTACTGGTTTAAAGAAGGAAAACACACATTTTATTTAGCCTGATTATACACTGACCAGAGCAGTCTTCCTGCTTCCTCGAAACCCCTTTTTTCTCGTCATCTCATTAAGGGGCCTTGTCTGGTTCATCATAGGACGTTTTTCAGGAAGTTAACAGTTTTAAAGAGACAGAGATTTCTTTTATTCCTACTTGTCAAATAACAGTCTTAAACATATTAAAGCATAAGCAAATTTCTACATACTGTGACTGTCACAATGGATTGTGAAAAATGGAGTATCAACAGGCACATACTTACAGTAATAGCCTTCCTATCCCTGAGAAAAAGATAGGAGGAAAAATCCATCTAAGAGACAAATATCTGAAGTAAGCACAGACAGTGATGATAGCTCAGAAACTCAGGAAATCTCCTCACAAGTCTCTACACAACCACTGTCAATCATTCATTTTAATCAGATTATGGCAAAGATGGAAAATATATGTGTTACAATTACTTATATGTCTAATAGCTTAAAGCAATTGAAAAAGAGTCTGATGAGCACAAAATGCGAATTTCAGATGCTGAGTCCAGAATTAGTAGCATGGAGGATAAAATTGAGAAAGATGTCAGAAAGGTTATAACTAGCAACAGAAGAATATCTAAACTGGAGGCAAAAATAGAAGACTTAGAAAGTAGGAGCAGACAAAATAACCTCGTATCTTTGGGGTCAAGAAAGGATTTGAGGGAAATGATGCCTTGGCATTTATTAATAAATTACTTATTTCAATTGCTGGTCCGCCACCTGATTGTGCTAGCTATGTGTTAGAAAGAGCACATAGATCATTAAAACCAACTCAAGTCCTAATGCATGACCTAGATCTTTTGTTTTCAAATTTCTGTACTTTCAACACAAAATACATGTACAGCGTAAGTTAAGGGACAAGATCTCTATTGACTATGAGGCTGTAAAATTAAGGTCTTTAGTGATCTGCCCCCAGAAGTTATCAAGAGACGAGATGGCTTCTTCCCAATTAAAAGAAAACTTAGGGATGCAAATATTAAATACAGCTTGCTTTATCCGACAACCCTAAGAGTATGGTCAACTGAAGGTCCCAAGGATTACAATGGATACAAGGCATCTAAAACTGGTCTTATAAGGGACTTTTCCACCCTTTTTGCAGATTTCATTCTAAACTGATGCTAGCTTTTACCGATGCATTTACATATAGATGGGGAGCTATTTGACAGCAGTCAGAGGCACGTTGAAAATCAAAATACAGTTTTACTTACAGATGTATGGCTTTTTAAATTGCTAACACAGTTCTGTCCACCCCTTTATTTTCATTTTCTGTTCCTCTATCGCATGGCCATAATGAGGGAAGGTGAATGCACACTGCCTAAGGTTGCAATCCTCCTTTGCTGAGATCTGGTGTTGTTTAATGCTCAATCAAGGAACCATCTGAGCATCTTTATGGCTTTATCTCTGCTTGCTTAAAGAAACACATGCCCTGCCTATTAATTTGGCTAGAAGAATCGCCGTTACTACTGGCGTAGAAAGTGAAGGCTTTATACTGTCTGAGTTGCGACTTCCCTCACTAACGCATGAAAAGAGGCTGCTGGAGAAAATAAAATAAGGAGCATGCATTGTTGATTCCACGTAAAGAAATTCCTTATGTCTTCAAACCAGGCGGTATGTGTCATAAAAGTATTAAGCAGATGAGGCGTATTGGTGCTATGGTTAAATGGAGGTAAGACTAACATGGGCTATGCATTTTTCCACATTGGTTGCATGGGGGTTCAGAGAGTTGTTAGAGTGGGGACAGGAGCGTTGGTGCTATGCATTACTCTACAAAGTTTTCACTGTGCTATCTGGTGCTGCTTGTTTATTTCTCTCTCTTTTGATTTTCTCCCTGTCACGATGTTAGTTTTATTATCAATGCATCTTTTTGTACATCCCTCATATTTTTAGAGATTGCCTACTGTCGTACTAAGCTTATTGTCAGATGCCTCGACGAGTGGAGAAGCGATGCGAGCATGTTTTTAAAAACGTCATCTTGTTTCTAAAGGGTTCTTTATACAGTTGGCATTTCAAAACTTTCAAGAGGGATCCTCGTGCAGGCTGTGTATGTTCTATTGTGGCATGGTTATTTATTCTGAGCATGCGCTTTATTTTGAGGGCTTATGGAAATGTAGTTTTCAATAATATGTCATTCACTATGTACACAGAGTAATTGATCACTCACAATGTACTTTACTCCCTTTTAATCCTTTTTTATTTTAAGGTTTATGACTGAGGTAGTTGTGATAGTCATATTACGTTAAATATCCTTATATTTAACTCACACAGGATTGACAGTTCACTTTTACCTCAACATCAGTAATACTTCAATCCTGGAATCTGGGTGTTTTTTTTTTGCAAGGTGTGATCCATTCATTATACTCTCATCCTTTTTATACATTCTATGTAAAACATGACATACATCTCTTAAAGAAATGTGGAATTTGTAAATACAATAAACACAGAGCAATACAGGCTTCTAATATAACCAAATATGGCAAGTAGTAAGACTTTCAATTTAATTACATGGAATGTAAGAGGTCTTAATCATAAACTAAAGAGATACTCGGTGCTAAGGCATTTAAAAAATGAATCCATCCATTGTATTTTTACAAGAGTCCCATTTGCATGATGAATATACAGTATTTATTTACTGAGAAGAGAATGGGTAGGACAAATATTCGGTGCAGGTATTAATTCCAAGAAAGCAGGCATCCTAATTCTCATTAAAGAGGAATTAATTTCCATATGGATAAGGTTATTACAGATCCTCTTGGACACTTTATTATAGTTCAGAGTAAGTTAGATGACGAGAGTGTTACACTAGTTAATGTGTATGGTCCAACTGGTTTCTCACATGGCATTTTCAATGCTCTTTGCTCAAAACTTCACGCATTCTTGCAGAGCACTATTTTGCTTGCAGGTGATACCAACAGTACAATTGATCCATTACTGGATAGAAGTAATATGAGATATAGAAGTAATAAAAGTGATAAAGAACTTGAAATATGATAAGTACATTAGGCCTGATTGATGCATGAAGATTATTTCATCCAAAAGAAAGGTCTTTTACTTTCTGGTCGAACATTGTCATTCTGGCTCAAGGTTGGATCAAATTTATGTACCGGAAACCTTTGCAAACAGGATAGTATTCAGTAACATATTAGAACAAGTCATCTCAGATCATTCACCTGTGTTATTGTCATTTAAAGAATGCGTCCCCACACTTTTATCCAGAGGCTGGAGGATTAACTTTTTTATTAGAAGATGTGGACTTTATTAAGAGGCTTAAACAAGAAATTAAGTTATTTTGGGAATGCAACAAACCAGAAGACACCTCTTGGTTGACTACCTGGGAATGTTTTAAATGTTATACAAGGGATATATTATTAGTACTACATCCAGACTTAAAAAGAAACCAAAATCAAACAACAGGAGATCCTTAAAAATAGCTGAAGTTGAGAAAGATTTATTATCCGATGTATCAAATGAACAGTGGAAGTTATGGTCTAAACTTAAAACCAAATGTTTTGAACTAATTAGAGGAGAAACAGAATTTTGCAATAAGGAGATCTAGACTTAACTATGTTGATTCAGGCCCCAAAGCTACTAGATTGCTAGCTATTAGATTAAAACAAAACACAGGAAATACGAGAATATGTAACATCAAGAAATTAGATGATAATTCATTAATAGTTGGTCAAAATAAAATCAATATGGAATTCATTAAATATTACAAGGAATTATATGACTCTGATATAATTCCTACACCTGATGCCTTAGGAGAATTTTGTAAAGATATATAAATCCTCAAAGTCCCTGAGAAATACAAAATGCCTTAAATATGTCCATAACAAATTGTGAAATAGATGCAGTTATTAAAGTGTTAAAAGTAACAAAGCTCCGGGACCTGATGGTTTCTCATCTAATTTTTTCATAAACTTAGAGATGAGGTTGTACCAATTCTAAATAATGTATACAGAAGCATGGCAAAAGGAATCCTTTCCTGACAATATGATGAAGGGTTTAATACCCTTATTCTTAAGCCAGGGAAGAGTCTGATAATTGTAAAAAATATAGGCCTATATCACTTATTGACACAGGCATTAAGATTCTGGCTAAAGTTCTTGCTGATAGGTTAGAGCAGGTTATACCCTTTCTAATTGATACCAGACAAGTGGGTTTCATGAAAGGGAGAATGGCAGCGGACAATACTAGAAAACTATTTCATATTCTAGAAGTTACAAACAAATCTAACATTACAGCTGGCTTGCTTGCCTAGATGCAGAAAAAGGCCTTTGATAGGGTGTTATGGCCCCATATACTTAGCACCCTTAATTATATGTTTTCCATGCAATTTTTCAAAATGGGTCAGATTATTATACAAGAATTTATCAGCTTCGTTATAATAAATGGTCTAGTTTCAGTCAGTTTTCCTCTCTTAAGGGGAACTGAACAAGGATGCCCTCTTTCCCACTGTTATTTAATTTAACAATAGCTCCATTGGTTAGAAAACTAGGGCAGACAAGTATATAGAGGGATTCCTATACAGGGAAAAAATATCTTACTTCCCTTTATGCAGATGATATTATTATTTCAGTACAAGATCCAACAAACTCCATTCCTAAGATTCTCCAAATAGTGAATGATTTTGGTAACATTTCTGATTACAAACTAAACAAGAAAAAACTGTCTTTTACCACTTAATATGTTCTGTGAAAGAGAAGATATCGAAAATATGGGTATTAGGTGGGAAAAAGAAAAATTAGATATTTGGTATTACTCTTCATAAAACAGCAAAAGAAAACAGGTACAGAAAATGTAAAAAAGCTTAAATTGGATGTTATGAATTCTCTAGCCAAATGGAATTGCTTGCCATTGAACTTTTGGAGTAGAATGGAAGCAATTAAGTTGAATATTTTACCCAAATATTATTCATATTCCAAATGCTTCCTTTTTATACCTAAAAGTGGTTTTCTGAGTTACAAAGTACTGTTAATAGATTTCTGTGGGATGATAAAGATGCAGGATGGCTCATAATAAATTATCTAGACTTAAAAGAAATGGAGGGTTGAAGTTCCTGATTTTTATTTCTATTATTTAGCCTGTTGGATGTCCCAGAATGTGAAATGGCTGTATAATTCAAAAGGTGGATAAGAGATACCAGAATGGTTATCTATGGAAACTGATATACTGAATACATAAAATATTAACATCTCAACTTTAATCTTTGCTAAACCTTTTAAAAGCATCAAGAATAAAATAATTTCAGATAGTGTGCAATTAATATCTGTGTGGAAAAGTATTTTAAAATGGACATCAAATTCTCTGCTGTGCAATCCTTATGGGGCAACTCAAATATTTTGGTTGATGGCGCCTTAGTGCATTTTAAAGACTGGCATGAAAGGGTATAACTAACATTAAAGACATTATTATTCATGATGCAGTGTTTCCTTTTACCTCCATGATACAAAATATAGCTTAAAACCTCAAGATTACTATAAGTATGTTTCTCTTACAACAAGTATATTAAGTCACTATCATAATGACCTGAACAGAGCTAAAACAAACAAAAATACTGTAGCATTTCTTGCATGCATGCAGACACATTCATCTATTTCTGAATTTTATAAATTAATAGTAGAATGCATAAGGGCATAGATCAAGAAAATATTAGATGGTGGTCAAACATCTTAGGGAAAAATGTAGAAAATTGGGATTGGGAAACCATTTGGAATAGCTCTTTAAAATGTTTTAAGACAGTCAATATGAAACTAGTGCAGTTTAAGTTCTTATATAATTTATATTACACACCATATCATTTATTTAAAATGGCCGTCTGTAACTCTTCCATCTGTAATAAATGTGGAGAAAGAAATGCTAATTTAATTCATATGTTCTGGCAATGTGACAAAATCCAAAGCCTATGGCAGAGCATTATCAGACTATTTGATGATATACCACTACTCCAGAACAAACTAAATCTGAGCTTGTCTTATAGGACACTTTGAAAATGCTCTTCTCTGGACTAAAGAACACAAATACATTGTTTAAGTCATATCAGCTTCAATTAAAAATGTCATTCTTAGGAATTGGGTAGATGATAAAACACCTTATTTGTCAGAATGGAGAAATGAATGCTTAGAAATCTTCCATCTAGAAGTTAGCACACTCTATAATAGGGCAGAAACATATCTTCGAAAGTAAATGGGGTACAATATATTCATATCTCACTGGCAAATAGGTTTATTCACATAACACTCATGTAATGAGTGGCAAAACAAAGATTTGGTTCCCTCATGTTATATGTGTGTTTCTATTTCAGAGAAAGATTGAAACTCAGGATAGCCCTTTGTATTTTCTCTTTTACTCATCTTCTTATCTCTCATCTTATCTTAACTTTTTCTTTTCTCTCACTAAAGAATGGATGTTACTTCTGAGAAGAATAATAGGGAATGTAAATCACATAATATTTAAATAAATATAGAGAATTACTATGTAACTTCTAGGTAATATATGTATGATTACATCTTCTGATTGCATAAATATAAAATTCCATATGTCTTTCTAATAACTACTATATCAGTAGAGTGGTTGACATTAGAATATATAAGAGGTGACAATCCTCGTTACAACTTATTAATTTATTTATCACCTTAGATTAGGATGCAAATGATAAAACGTTGAGGTTGTTTTCCAATAAGATTTATTATATGTTCTGTAACTGGATAACTGTTATTATCCTATCTAATGTAAGTATTGTCTGTAATTTTGTTTTCTTTTGAAAGAAAAGTCAAAATAAAAGATATTGACAAAAAAAGGAAGGCCTTCCACCAAAGTTTTTCAGACATTGGTGATTGTTGGATCCAGACATTCTGAAGACTTCAAGCTCTATCAAGGTTGAAGAACCTAGTGGTATTCTTTCTAGAATTTGTGTGTCTTACCCTTGAGGCACTTTAGTGAAACAACTGAATATTATGTTGTCTTCACCTGTTAACTAATGATATTCAGTCGAGTTGTTTATACAGTACATACAGTAAGGCAGTACTGAGTGAATGGGAGCTGTCTCAGCTGTCTGATCAAATATAAAATATTGTAACCCTGAACAAAGGATTTGATGGAAGTGGCTACTCACTGTGGCAGCAGGAGTTAGGGGTTGTATCTCTTCACTACTTTCTCTGGTTGTGGGCTTATAGCTGCTTTTCATTTTACACATCTTGGATTGACTGAGTTTGCCCACCATGTCAGTGTCACCACTCCCATTTTGGGACATTTACTCCTATATAGAATTGTGTAATTAGGTAGTTGTTGGGGTTACTTATGCTGTCCTTTGCTGTTTTGAGACTGAGATTCACAGAGCACTTGCTGCAGCATCATTGCCCTGAATCTTCTCTGCTTCCACCCTTCTTCCTCATCCTTAATACCTTTTGCTTGACATCTTCCTCTCCCTATGTGGTGAAAGTACCTTTGCAGTAAGCTAGGGTTCCCTCATCCTTCCTTCTGTGTCTATAGCCATAACAGCCAATTCAGCTTATGTCACCCTGCCACTGCATTATGATGCTTAAACAGTAAGTATGGATAATTGCCACATCTGGTGGTGATGATCTCTGTTTTCCTTCTCCTCATATTGATGATGAAGCCCCTGCCCTAACCTTTTCCCTCCTAGCCTTTACTAACCCCTCCATCATATACCACCATCTGCACTACATAGGAAATTTGGGTACTGAGTGTGTTACACTGTCTAAGCAAGCACTGAGTTCAAAAATAAGACTGCTGTTTCACAGCCCTAAATAACTCACTGTTGTCTCCCACAGAAAAATAAGAAATATTTCTGTAGCATTTCTGATTTCATACTTATGGAAATTGTGCTATGCTCTTAAAGCAAGCACTGAGCTGCACAACATGACTATTGCTTCCCAGCTATAAATAACTGCCTGTTGCCTCAAACAGTCAAAAAATGTTTTCTATAATATTACCTATTTGTTTTAATAAAAATTGACTCACTTCATAACTGCAAACATGGCTACTAAAAATAAGGAATCAGAGTACAAAGTTTAAAATAAAAGCTGCATTGCTGGAAAAAAACCATTAAGAGCTGGGGTTTCAAATGGATCTTCTCAGGATGTGTCTGCTACTGTTTGTAAAGCAGAAATGTGTCAAACCTTTCAGACCATCTATTAGATGCCCTAACAGCATCAAAAAGGGCACAGTTGCATCTGTAATAGATATAATTGCATTCAAACTGTACACAATGAACCACTGTATCCATTTCTGTGGCAAACTGTGGCTTTTGTCATAAATGGAAGCTAATTCTGGACATAGTAGCAGGGCTGCCTGGATGCAAGTGGATGCCTGCAAATGCAGGCCCAGCAAACATTTGTATCTGTGTCTAACCCTTTTAACATCCCCTAAATGTTTTACGAATTGAGTAAAACAATATCAAAACTGGAGCTGCCTCTCCTTCTCCCCGACAGATACAGTTTAGATTAATTGTTTTGTATTCTGGAACTAGGTACAATTAAATTATGTGTGTTTAAGAGAACATTTCTAGCTTAATAAAAGCTTTTCAGATCCATTGTACAAAGTCTCAGAACTCAAAGCGAAGCAAAATTCTGTGCTAACAGATTTTTTATTTTCAAACTAAATAAGACAGACTTTGTTCAGAATCCTGAAGAGCTCTTGCTCCTCCGAACACTGTAGAACCGCACACTGTGCATTGGTCCCCATGGTGATTTCCTACAGTGACATGTGTCACATGACCATACTTTCTGATATAAAATTAGTTATGTGACCAGTTCTCCAGTGCACTCTTCATGAAATATGATGGACTGCACCAGAGAAGATTTGCCATCATGAGACTAAACAAAGTGCTGCCCTCCACTTTCCAGTGAAGGCTGCATAAGACAAGCACAATTTTTTCTTCAAAGTGGAGTGTCCATAAGTGTAGAGGATGGACTTTGCCACTCTCTATTGGCCTTTACTGGTATATCAGAAACTGGGCATCTGTTATGAACCTTATTCTGCACTAAACTAAACTAATGTAGTAGGGTTTATAAGAATTTTATGATTCTCAGATATTAGAAGCGGTACAACCAATAGTGTATCAAATGCACATATTGGAAAATTGAGTTGCAACAGTCCTGAACAAGTTATAGCCAGAGCTGGTATGGCTGCAGCTGAGCTTAGGGAGGAACACGGTGGAGTGTGCTGCCATGTCCCATGATGGCAGGCAGAGTTCACTGCACATCACAGCAGGACTCATGTGCACTGAACTCTGGGGCATAACAGCACATTTCACTATGTCCAAGATGGCCACCAGAGTTCTACACATGTGTAATGGCTTGTACATAAGCACTGAGCTCCAGCAGCCACATTGGACATGATGATCTGCTGCTGTGTCCTGGAGTTCAGTGCACATGCATGCATCACCACATGCACAGTGAACTCTGCCCACCATCTTAGACGCGGCGGACAGTGCCGTGTCACACCAGTACTGATGGACAAAATAGTGCGGGGTGAATGCGCGAGTGATTGCCGTTCACCTCCACTATTAAAAGCCCATTCGGTATCTAGTTAGCTCCCTTTTCTCAACAGTACCACTAAACCTCTGCAGGGCTATGCCCACTGCAGCCATAAAAAGAATTCAATTGTTAGCATTTCTCAGAAGTTAGCAGTAAATGCATTAGTTTCTGCAAGTCATGTAATTACATTAAATCAGTGCTAGCAATCACACTGAGGCATATATATAAGCAGTTTTCACTAGCAGTGACCTTCTTTTAAAATGACAACATTTGCACAGTTGTATACTGTACATAGCAAAGTAAAACACAGGCTCCAGCTATTAGAATCATGCAGTGGATTCACTCATCTGCATCCAAGAGTAGATCAGCTACAGTCCCATAAAGTTCATTGAGTCAAACTATTATTCTTTTAGAGCTGATAACACAGAGGAATGAAAGTAAAATCTTGAGACATCCACTCACATACATCATCAAAATAAGAGCATCAAGGATCATGACTCCTTTAGAGCTCCCTGGGTCCTCATTAAACACGGGACAGTAAATTAAATATAGAGTGACTGTCTGGGTCACTGCAACACCAGAAAATAAAAACATGCAAACCAATTCTTCTGTACCTGTTCAAAAGTGACAGTCAGAAGAATTATGTATAGTGGTTTCCCAGTGACATGGGCACCAGGGTATACAGTGCTCCCTTGCTATAACATACCCCATTATAGCAAACACTCAGCTATTCCACATGCAGTTTGTGGCTCCTGGGAGAAATCACTAGTAGTTCAGCTAGCTGTTCAGGTGGCTTCTGGGAAATCACAATCAGCAGTTCAGCCATTCCTGGAGAAATGGCTCTTGACTTTTTGGTTATTTAAGCCTGCTGATTGTTTCAAAAATCACTGCTGTACCTCTTTCTTGAAACTGTTGACCCTGATTGCTGCTTGGTGCACTTCAATTTTCCCAGTGTCCTGTTACTGATGCTGCCTGCATACAGTCCCCAACATTGAGCTTGGTATGATGCTTAGCATCATACTTGATATCTGCATTTTCTCCTATGCCTGGTGCATTTTATTTACTAGTTTATTAGTACACTATTTTACTTCTCTTTGCACCCAAAATCAGACATTTTGGTATATATTCATAAGCCTGTTGCATTGTATTATACTTAACATCTTGTATCTTCTCCTTTTCCTGATGTATTATATCTTGATGTATTATATACTGTATTATCCCATTATCTGCACTACTGCACCCGGGTTATGACTGAAAAGGGCACTTGCTGCCTGTTACACTCACCCTGTCAACAAAGTTTAAATAAAATAAAATAAATAACATTGAGGTTTATTTGCAGGTGAGCTGGTCCTACAAGAAAATCTTCTTCACAGTCAACTTCTCTGATAATTTCTCATTTATTTTTAAACTTGCTGATCAGGAAAAAACACTGCTTTATCTCCTCTCAGAACTGTCAATCATTATCATGATAACTGTACTTTTACTTTTCTAGTGCCTCCAGGCACAGATTGCATGATTGTTTATTTTCAGGAGAGCTGGTCCATGGGTAATCACATTACAATTTCTTTCCAAGTAAAATCATTAATTTCTGTGGCAGGTAGCAGACTTTATTTCAGCACAGTATTAAAAGGCATTAACATTAATCACTACTCAGTGTCACTTGCAATAAATAAAGATAAACAAACAGCAGATGTGTCTCCAATTAGGTTGGTTATAGTGAGGGAGCACCGTATCATGATATCAACATGTATCAATGCATGGAAACTGTATCAACAGGACCTTTCCATATCAACTTGCATCCAAGCTTTCATTTAAAAATAATTGGGCATTGATATTCTTGGTGTAAATTACTTACTGCCCTTTAGCTCCAAGTGCAATACACAACTTAATGTTAATGATCTGATCATCTCCAAACACCTTCATGAACTCTCACTTAAATCAGGACCTTGGTCAGATGTGGGCATGGTTTATGGAAAATAAAATGGTTCTGAGCTCTCCAAAACTAAAGTTTTATTTGTTTGGCTCTAGACCAAGACAACAATGACTGATAAGTTAATTGAAAATAGCTAATATGGCACTACATTTGAAAAGGATTAAATGTTTTAAGTACCTTGGAATTCCACGTGATCCTGATTAGATTTTACGGGTGAATTTTGACTGTAATGTAAATTGTAAACATGTCTGGCTTACAAAGTCTGGCATAGTTTAAAGGCAAGTGCATATATAATACACTCAAAATAAATGTTATATTGAAAATTAACTTATGGATCCATAGCTTATTTTAGTGGCTCTTCAGCTGAATTATCTGAACTCTTACAGAAATAGTTAAATGAAATGTTTTATGCTGCACACATAAAACTACCCAAGTGATATGCTTGCTGTAAATACAATTTAAATGTTAAATTGAACTGATTGCATGCATATAGCATGCATACAGCACACAAGTGTTGAAACCATGATTTTATGTTAAATTGGGAAAGACTGCATGCATGTGGCATATGTGCAAAAAGCAAGTGGTCACCGATAGCTGCACACATGAAAGTTAAGTGACTTACTCAGGATCACACCATACACAAGTGGGGGTTGATGAGTTTCAAAGCCCAGTCTTTATGCCTCCAAATCTCTTGACTTGCAGTTCAGTGCCTTTAAGCACTAAGCCATACTGTCTGCAGATGTATGGCTCACTGATACTTCAGTACATACTGTACCTGAATACATCTGCACGCATACAGCATGCTTGTAGCCGCTGTGGTGTTTTTCAGTTTTCTTCTGTCCCTCATCTCATTTTCACAGTTGAACTGTAGCACACATACCAATGGAAACTCATGTGGGTTTTTCCACCCCAATACACAAACTTTCCCACAATACCACTTAATTACTTCAGTCTGGCCTGTACTCCTACTATTCTCTCTTCATAGTTTTGAATGCTTCCACACAAACAGACTTTCAGGTGAAAACACAAAAGTAGCAATAACTCAACACACACCTACATGGCCAGTCCCTCCATCATGCACACACACTGTAATGGGTATGGCCATGCTGCTACAGACAACCCACCAATATATATATATATATATATATATATATATATATATATATATATATATATATATATATGTAAAAAGTCTCTTACTTGAGTACTAGGGAGCCAGAGGCAGGGGTCTTTAAGAGATGATGTCCATGGGTCAGAGTGCTGGGACATACCCCTTGAAAGGAATGGAGTTATTTTTTTTACTATTTTATACATTATGATGGCGAGTTGAGAATAATGAAGGCCACTGTTCTACTAACAAGGCCCTTGTCAGTCAAGCGGTGGCCTTCATTAATCACCAACTCTCTATCAATAATGCATAAAATAATAAAAATTCCCGTTTATTTCAATGGTGTCACACCCCTGCAGTCTCCTTTGCCCTTTGTCATAATGTGCTTGAGTATGGGGTGTGGATGTCAGCTTCACAGGGGTTGGGGGTCATGAGCCTGACTATAGTGGGGCTCCAACAGTCTGTGCATACCATACCACTCAACTGTCCATGAATGCAAGGCAGCTCTAGAATGTCTGTAACATCTCTAAAAGATACAACTTATTTGTTTTGACTGAAAAGTGAAATGCAAATCAGAAAAATTCAAATGTATAAGATTCATTTGTATATACCCTGGAGCAGTGCATCAGATTTGGGCTTAAACCCACCCAGTTACTAACCAATTTTTATCCTGGCTGACGTTCTGACCCCATCTCAAAAACAACTGTGTCCCAATTGTTCTATCTGACTCCATTCCATTCAATATCCATCCCTATGGGTCATGAAGCCACCCAAAGGTGAAGAAACATGAAAACACATCAGTATTTTGGTCTTTCCTCCTTCCCCAATCTCCCTGTAAAACAAATTATTTACTTTGCCTTACCTGGCCATATGGTCAGAACCTGCAGCCTGGCATAGTGTGCCACCAGCCTAGTTTTCAGTCCCTCTCTCCTTCTTCCAGAAGCTGGATGCTAGAACTAACCAT
This sequence comes from Neoceratodus forsteri, assembly GCA_016271365.2. NCBI lineage: Eukaryota > Metazoa > Chordata > Ceratodontiformes > Ceratodontidae > Neoceratodus > Neoceratodus forsteri. The sequence goes on along the minus strand of CM028131.1, from coordinate 443,725,513 downwards.
CAAGTCCCCAACATGGTCTATGACCAAGTCGCTTCACCAACTGAATCTTCACAACCTAGGTTGCTTGCTTCTGCTTGTTGTTGCTGTGGCTGCTACCACACTGCACTGATCAAGGCCTATGAAGGCCACCCACACCACTATCACCCCTGCTGCTAGGCCAGCTTGCTGCTGTGGGGGTCTATACTGTTTTTGTAGCAAGGCTTGCCTAGTAGAATAAGCAGGTAGCCTAGTCTTGAGTTTGATTCTAGCTCACCCTCTGCCCCTTTAGCCACCAGGGAGACAGAGACTCACAAGAGTAGAACAACAAAAATATGCTGCCACAACACTGCTATTGAGAGTTCAGTGCTCACTGACTCCTCCAAGCTGTAGTATGCAGTCTGACTACTCTGTGGTGAGAAAGACAGTGTCGTACTTGCAAGGCTCTTGCACTCATTCTTGGCTGGAGCTCATCCACATCACATGTGATTATGCAGCTGCTTATAGGTGGAGAGTGGACAACACAATACAGACACAGTCAGTCTGGAGAGTACCTGCAGCATGACCATACATAGGCCAGGTGGGCACTTATTGTGCAAAGATTAAATCCAAATTTAAAGCCATTGTTGCCACACCATAAGAACAACCTAGGCACAAATATGGGGATTTCACCTTCTGCCCTACCTAAATGGCACCCTGCTTAATGGTAGAAATTCATTTCAAGTGCTAATGCAATGGTTTCCATCATGTTCTGAGGTATTGTATCTCCATGTTTCATGATGTGTCCTTTTCATCATGTGGGTTAGTGCCCTCATTGTCCCTCAATTTGAGTGTCCATGTCCCTCATTTCAATGACAAAATGTGAGGTATAGTGCTTTGTTTCAATACCCTACTCAACACAAGGAGTGTTGAGCATGGCTATAGTGTATATGCTCAATACAGAATGACAAAGAGAAAGTAAGTGAGAGGAAACAGTCATGGAGAACACATTTGTAGCACTAAATATGCATATGGGATTTGCATGGTCCAAAACAAAAAGGATGGGTTTCACAACACAGAGGCCCTCTTCCTACATCTAGAATGAGTGATGCTGACTGGCTATATCTTAGACATTTAGGGCCAGATATTCAAAGGGGTTGCGCCATGCACAACAGGTTGCACATGCTCAAGTTCTACATTGCGCCATTCTGCGATATTCAGCAGGGAGACAGTTGCGCCACTGAAAACAGGCTGAGCAACAGCGCAATGCAAATGAATGCATGCTCAACAGGAGGGAGGAACCATGCATAAACTGCACAGCCCAATATTCCACGGGCTGTGCAGAGTTGTCTGGCGCAACCCCAACCTGAGCCTGCAGGACCTTGAGCCCCAAAAAAAGGCTTCAAGGGCCACCCACAGGTGAGCTGCTGTATTGCAGGGCGCAACACAGCAGCTGCCACATGTGGCTGGCCCCTAACTCAGTCTCTGTGCCCCAGCCCAATCACAGGAATAGTGTACTCCCCACCAGCCCGATCGCGGGCATCAATGTAGCTCCCCTCCGTTCACATCCCTGGTGGTCCAGTGGACGAAATGCCCGATCGCGGGCAGAATGTAAATTAACCCCACCCGAACATGTCCTAGTGCCCGATCATGGGCAGAATGAGTGAACCCCACAACATGTCCCTAGTGCCCGATCATGGGCGGTAAGTAAATCCCACCCTGAACATCTCCCTGGTGGTCCAGTGGACCATAATGCCCGATCGTGGGCAGAATGTAAATTGACACCCCAAACATCTCCCTGGTGGCTGGTGTCCCCACCCCCACCCACCCATGAGCCCACCACCCTGCTCCCCCGGCAGCGGTCGGCAGAATCCCACCGCCTGCCACCCGCGCCCGCCAACTGACTGCCGGTAGGCTGCATGCCCATTGGTGCAGTGGATAGCATGGCGCAGCTATACCATACATGACAGTTCACAAATCTGGACTGTCATAGACGGTATGGGCTGCACGCCATTGGCTCTGCTCTGCACCAAAGGGCGGAAGTCTTATTGGCAGTCAGTCGGCGGGTGGCGGACGGCAGGTGGTGGATGCTGCCACCCGCCGCCGCCGGGGAGCGGGGTGGTGGGGCTTGCGGGTGGGTGGGTGGGGACACTAGCAACCAGGGAGATGTTTGGGGTGTTAATTTCATTCTGCCCGCGATCGGGCATTACGGTCCACTGGACCACCAGGGAGATGTTCGGGTGGGGGGCACTTTACTTACTGCCCGCGATCGGCACTAGGGACATGTTCAGGGGGTTCATTTCATTCTGCCCGCGATCGGCATTACGGTCCACTGACCACCAGGGAGATGTTTGGGGGCACTTTACTTACTGCCCGCGATTGGGCACTAGGGACATGTTGGGGGTTGAATTTACTTTCTGCCCGATCAGGCATTTCAGTCCACTGACCACCAGTGAGATGTACGGGAGGAAGTGGGGAGCCACATTGCTGCCCGCGATCAGGCTGCAGGGTGCGCCGGTCCCCGACGGCTGCTGCCTGGCAGGGTGCCAGGCGCAAGTCCTTGGGAATCAGTGCACCTACATGCTAATGGCATATAAATGGGGCTATAATCAGATGCAAATGGCCCCCTGCACCTTGCATGAATTATGGCCCCATTTGCATGTCACCTTTGAATATCGTGATTTTGGCGCATGGCGTAATGGTATAGCCACCGCAGTTGAATGCTCCACTCTGACAACTGCGGTGGGCGCAAGTTTCACTCGCCATGCACAGTGGCTGTGGGTGGTGATTAATGAGTTGCTCAATAGCGCAACTCCTTGAATATCGCCTGCCACACCCCTCATGCAACTATTTTGCACAGCACAAGGGCTTGCACCTCAGAATGGTGCAGTTTGAATATCCAGCCCTTAATGTAATGAGCAAACAATATTTTATAAATTAATGGCGATTTAATGACAAAATCAAAAGCCATTAAACAATTTACAAAGGATCAGAATTAATAAGTTTACCTAATTTTATGGGAATTAAAATAAAATGTATTTTAATGACTAATTTCTAGCAGTAGTATAATAAATAAAACTGATATTTTTTAGATGAGATTTACACCAGCGTAGCTATTGCACAAATGGCAAGCATGGCATGTGAACCTGAAGTGATGTTTAAATGATGTTCACATCAGCTTAACTACTGCACTCATGTCAAGCATGCAACATGCGAACCTGATGACATTTTTAAAAGATGTTCACACCAGCTTAACTGCTGCACACATGTCAAGCTTGCAGCATGAGAATCTAATTTGCTTTTTAGACCTGGTTCGCTTAGGATCACATTGTGTATGCGAACCGCATCCACACATTGCACAATTAGCATGGGGCATGCATTCTGCATGTGCAGCACACCTATATTTCTGTAAGGGAATGAACAGTTGTATACAAAAACATCTATTTACCTAGTTTTCTTGTCAACTGACCCACCATTGATCTCGATAAGCAGATCTAGGTGGACTGCCCTATGGCTAAGGGTTAGCTTGACTTGTGCTGTTTCACAGATAACTTGCTTGGAAACAGTATTCTCTGTCTCATTATATGATGTACTGAACCAACCTCTAGCATTCATAACCTGAGATCTGATGACAACCTTTCACTAAAGAGAACCAACATATCCAGCAAGATGGGACAAAAGATTTTGGTTACTTAACTCCCATCTTCTGGAATGATCTATGTATCTGACTGTCTGAGAAATATGTCTGGTTAGTGCTCAGTGCAAACACTTTAAAACTGAAATTCAATATTTTCTGACAATAATAAGGGACCCAGGTTAGGGACCAGAGGTAGTCTGAGCATCCTTACCTGACCATCTAAAAATGGAAGAATGACTAAAGACATGTCTAATATTCATAAATGCTGTATGATACAAGCATGCATGACTTTAACACTTCTTTTCCTACCAGGTAGTGGAATTCTACCCTGACTGAAAAGGCAGATATAAAATGAATGAGTGACCACCAAAAGGAAGTGGTAACAGATATAGAGTATGTATTATGGATAACATTGCTGAAAAACTGGCCTATGCTGGGCACTTAAAATAGTGGACTTAGTAACATTGAATGTTAGAAAGTGGAATTGAGCAATTCCAATAGACAAAAATATACACATATAGATTTTAAAGTAACCCAGTTTATTTTTCTTTCTTGTAGAAAGGACTCTGATTTGCATGATTTAGGAATCTAATATTATTGTCTCATGGGCAAAAGTATAAGATAAAAATGCAAGATTACTTTTTCACTGTACTAGGATAAAGGCACTTAATCTGCACTGTATATAGTCATTGTTATTTTCTTAAAATTATCCAGTCTCCATGGACAACTCTCAAGTGCAGCCTAGCTGCATCAAGGGTAAGTTTCCAAGTTTCCTTCTAAGCCATCTTAGTTGATGATTTTTTTGTGGGGCTGCAGTGAGGGATGCCTAGGTTATGGTGGCTAAAGAGGGGCAGCACAGCTCTAGATTAGTAGGTGCACAAGTAGGGAATGATAAAATGAAAAAGGTGGGGTTAAAATCAAGTCGCAAACTGATTTGAAGATTCAGAAATGTAGAAAAGGCTCAGAATCTAATACTGCATTTAGAATTGCTATACAGTAAAAATGTTATAACCCACAGTCAGTAGCATGGCAAAATTAAACATTCTGTCTTGGAGTATAAAGGTATGAGGGACCATAATGAAAGTAAAGAATGTTTGATTAAGCAGATAGGCACTATAGTAACTGTATATTGATACAGGAGTTACATATAGATCATAAAGAATTTGAATTCTGATATAAGAAATGGAGTCTAGGTTTTAAGGGACACTATAAATCTGATTCAAAGGGAGTCTTGATATTTGTTAAAAACTCGAACATAGATTAATCTACACAGTACGGATGAACATGTCATATTTATTATTTATGAAATGCAAAATCTATGGTCAGAACTTCACATTGGTTAATTTATATGGCCCTATGAAAACAGGCCTACAGTAGTTTCATAAATGATTTATTTTTCTTAAAAGCTATGTATAGATCTCCATATATCCTAGGATGAGATTTTAATTTAGCAGTGCACAATCACCTAGACAGAACTAGTGTTTTATGAAGTGGGGTCCAGTCTATCACCAAAATTCTTATGGACTTCAAGAATAACTTAAAGTTAATAGATCCATTAAAGTATAAAATCCAAATGACAGACAATACTGATTTTACTCTCCAGTCCATTACTCATATTCTCAAATTAACTTCTTCCTAGTTTCACAATCACTATTATATCAGATTGTCAATAACAAGTATAAGGGAATCTTCTTATCCAGCCATGTACCAATCACACTTAACTTGGAATTAAATACTCAACCTAGAATTTTGGCTCAGATTGAACCCTTTTCTTCTGAAATATCAAGCATTCATAGAAAAATGGAAAAGAAATTGAGGTTTACTTTAGCATTAATTAAGACCTGCGCCTCAATACATTTCATCCGATTTGCCTTTAAGTCCTACTTAAGAAGTACTGTTATTTCATATAGCGGCTATAAATCTAAAAACATAAAGAACTCTACAGACTAGAGAATGCTATTAAGTATAAAGAAAACCAACATGTACTAACTAAGGATCCTAAGACTGCAAGAACTACTTTCACTAAGAGATAAATATAATGTAATGTCTACAATAAGGTAATGCACTTTATGCTGTGAACTAGAAGTAAAGACTATGCCTAAGAGGATAAACCTTATAAAATATTGGCATGGCAATATAAAAGGAAGAAAAAATAAACAAATAATCAGAATCAGAAATAGTCAAGGTATACTCACTGACTCCCCATTTGAAGTTAATAGAGCCTTTTTGATTTTTATAAAAAGAAAAACTATATACCACAGAAAGAAAAGGCATTCACTCAGACATATTAAATGTCTGCAAAATATAGACATTTCAGAAATAAATTCAGAAAGGATGCAAGAACTGGCTAAGAATATTTCACAACATGAAATCTTACTGGCTATTAATTACCTTCCAAATTGAAAAGCACCTGGCTCGGTTAGCACACCAATGTATCCAATATAAGGTGGACAGTGACTATCATAGATCATAATTAGAAAACACATCTTTCACTGTTATCCCTTGATGTTGAAAAGGCCTTTGAGAGAACTAAATGGGACTATCTAAAGGTTGTTTTGAATTCTATAGGCATAAGGCCCAGTTTTAGATTATGAATAAATCTCATGTACACCAAAGCAACAGTCACAACTAGGACCAACTTGGGAAAATCAGATACAATCTGTTTGGAAAGAGGTACATGACAAGCATGCTCCCTAGCACCATTAATATTTGTTCTAGCTGTGTAACTGCTAGCAATCACCCTAAGAAAATACAAACATTAAAGGTACAATTACAATGATATAGAACATAGAAACATAGAAACATAGACTTTGATGGCAGATAAGGACTGCTTGGCCCACCTAGTCTGCCCATTTTCCTACCTACAGGATAAGCTGCAGATCCTATTTAACCAACAGCCTATTTCTTCCTACCCCCACAAAATTGCCTTATGTCTGTCCCATGCATTCTTCAATTCTCCTACAGCTGTAGACCCCACAACCTCCTCAGGAGGGCTGTTCCATGCGTTCACCTCTGTAAAAAATACTTCTCACATTGCCCCTGAGCCGTCCCCCCCTATCTTAAAATTGTATCTCCTTGTTCTTGCACATCTCTTTTCTGAAAGATGCTATCCTCTTGGACTTGTTGATTCTACTGAGGTACTTAAATGTTTCTTTCATGTCCCCTCTCCCTCCTTTCCTCACGGTATACATATTAAGCTCCTTTAGTCTCTCTTCAATGGCTTCTCAAGCAGACCCTGCACCATTTTAGATGCCCTCCTCTGAACTGCCTCCATACTGTCTATGTCCTTGTGGAGATGGGGTCTCCAGAACTGGATGCAGTACTCCAGATGGGGTCTCACCAACTGTCTGTACAGGGGATAACAACTTCCTGTTTTCTGCTGGTGATACCTCTCCCTATACATCCCAGTATCCCCCAGCCCTCTACCGCCTTCTTGCATTGCTTGCCAACCTTAAGGTCATCTGATATGATTACCCCTAGGTCTCTTTCCATTTTTGTTGTTACTACCCCCATTGTGTAATCTTCCCTGGGTTTTGTTTCCCAGGTGCATTACTTTGCACTTCTTTGCATTGAATCCAAGCTGCCATACTTCTGACCATTCCTCAACCTTGCCAAGTCCCTTCTCATCCTTTCCATGCCTCCTTGTGTATCAACCCTGTTTCAGATCTTTATGTCATCTGCAAAGAGGCATACTTTTCTTCCAGTCCCTCTGCAATGTCACTTATAAAGACATTAAAAGGACTGAACCGAGTACTGAACCCTCTGCGGTACCCACTAGTAACCCCTCTTTCTTCATAGTGGACTCCATTTACAATTACCTTCTGTGTCCTGTTGTTCAGCCAATGTTTTACCAGGCTACCACCCTGGGACCCACTCCCAGGCTGGTTAATTTGACTACTAATCTTTTGTGTGGACTGTGTCAAATGTCTTGCTAAAGTCTAGGTAGGCCATGTCCACAGCCCTCCCTGGTATACTACTTTGGTCACCCAGTCAAAGAAATCAATTAGATTCATCTGACATGACCCTCCCACTGTGAACCCATGCTGCCTTGGGTCTTGTGCCCCACTGGCCTCTAGGTACTCAACAATTCTTTCCTTCAGAAGTGATTCCATCACTTTCCTACCACAGAGGTCAAACTGACAGGTCTGTAGTTTCCTGCCTCCATCTTGGTCCCACTTTGTGAAGGGGAATCACATCCGCCTTCTTCCAGTCCTCAGGTACCACATCATCCTCCCATGATTTGTTAAAAGTGTAGTCAGTGGTGTCACTAGTTCTCTTCTTAATTCTTTTAGAATTCCTGGGTGAATTCCATCTGGCCGCATTGCTTTGTCCACCTTCAGTTTTAGGAGTTTTTTCAGAACCCTTTCTTCTGTGAAAGGACTGGGATGAACCCCTCTCCAGAGTGCTTCTGTTATTTAGATTTGGCACCTCACCCACTTCCTCTTTTGTGAATACTGAATAGAAGTATTCATTCAGTATCCCTGCTTTATCACTGTCACTTTCTGCCCACCCACCATCCATTCTATTCAGCCTCACTATCCCTCCCTTTGTCTTTCTACACTCCCTGATATACCTATAAAGGTTTTAACCCCTTCTTAACCGAGTTAGCTATCTTTTCCTCAGTTTGTGCCTTTGCTATTCTGACTACCATCCCTGCTTCCTTCTGCCTTAACTGGTACAGTTCTCTGTCCTGCTCCTTCTGTGTTTCCTTATACTTCCTAAATGCTTTCTTTTCTCCTAACCTTCACCGTCACCTCTTTTGAGAACCATAGTGGCTTTTTCTTTCATACATCTCTATGCACACTTTTATACCATAGTAATTTAGCAGACTCAAAACAGGAACTGATTTCACTAATGCAAAAGTTGAATCCCTATCAGCATATAATGTGAATTAGGGCAAGTCAGAATTATTACAAATATTCCCCAAGCAAATCTTCAATAATTTCAACACAATTGAAAATAGTGCCCCATATAAAATATGTAGAACTCTTAAGCAGCAACAATCTAGAGAAGTTATTTGAATTAAATTATACACCACTTGTAAATAAAACAGGACCTAACATAATGGGAATCACTCCCACTTACACTTATAGGTAGAGCAAACATAATTAAAATGAATATCCTTCTGAAATTATTATTCTTATTTCAGACCCTAGACATTATTATTAAGAATGACTTCTTCAACAATCTGAAAATAAATTGAGAAATTTCTATGGAAAGGCAAGAAGCTATGACTAAAATGGGCAAATTATATCACTGAAACATGAATGATAAACTTGCACTTCAATATTTCTTATGGCACTATTTAGAGACCCAGTTCGCACAGATACATTCATGGTTCATAAATGAAGAACATCAAACTCCATGCCATATTGAACTATTTTTCTGCTCAGTGGAAGATATTAAACTCTGCTTTATTCTGGTACACAGAGACACAAACTATGCAAAATATGTTTGAGTTTCCAGACCTCCTGTATGGCCTAGGAGAGGAGGGTGCATCACAACTTATTAATACATCATTTAAAATTTTCCTCTTTCTTTGAATTTACTTGAATTTGTAACTTTGTATTCTCCATATCCAATAATGACTGTTAGGTTGGCACAACTTAGGTATAAAAAATTGAAGACCTTTATATATACAAAATATACTTATAGATTTTGGTACCCTTAGAGGCAGATTTGAGCTACCATCTTCATATTTCTTTAGATAACACCAAATGAGAGACTATAGTCTCAAAACTCTCTCATTAACCTTACCAGAACTTTCTCCCTTAGAAATTATAACCTTGTATGATAAGGACCACTCCAAAATATTGTTGAAAATATACTCTTTAATAGCAGATTCTTGCAACAAAGTTTCAACATAGACCAGGAAACAGGGAATGAAATGGAGACAAAAGTTAAACACAACCTTTATAGGCAGGGATTTGAAATCCATAACCAAATAAATTTTTCATGATACCATTTCTATAAAATTCCAGTAAATCCAACACCCAATTGCTTAAATAAAATGAATACGGTCACATCCATATGTGTCCTAGGCATAAATCCTCTATGTGAACAGTACTTTGGATGGAATCACGTGATGCAGAGTTCCCGATAGCAGCACTGGGTGGAGCTCCGCCACCTCACCTCTCATTTAAATAATATTTTAGCTCAACAGCTCGATAGGCTGTGAACCAGATCTCTTGCAGCTCATTAGGGGATATAGCCTGGAGGCTAGCCCGAATAAACTTAGTGATTGGTTCCTTGCAGCGATGGAGAGAGCGAAATGAAGCAGGCCTCCCCAGCACACTCCTCCAGCTTCACCAGAGAAGCTGTCTACAGAAGCAAAGGCCAGGGAGCTATGGCTGGCAAAGCAGCATCCCCAGCCCCAGCTGTGATTCCACTAACAGAAGACTGCTTCTGCAGGAAATCCTGCCATTCAAGGAAACTTTGGCTGATATTGCCTCAGAGCTGAAATCCTCCGTAACGATTTTAATGGCCTTACAAGGAGGGTGGGCGACATGGAGGCCCACATGGTCTCGACAGAGACATGGAGGGAGAAGACAGAGCCTGTAATAGTGCAACTGTGCAAACAGATTCAGAAGCTTCAGCTTAAAACTGAGGATTTAGAGGGCAGGAGCAGAAGGAAAATATATTGATCCTAGGGCTACCGGAGTGAGGAGGGTGCCAACACCATGGGCTTCTTACAGAAGTTCCTTCAGAAAGTCATGGGCTTTTCCCACTCAATGCCAATTACCAAATTGAGTGGGTGCACCTGCTCTCAGACCAGAACCGCCTCAGGTGGCCCCCAAGGTCAGTCATCATGAGGTTCCTAAGTTTTGTTGAGAAACAACATATAATTAACAAAGTTAAAGAGCTTCAGAAAATTATGTTGGAAAATGCAACCCTAAGAATCACACAAGATCTACCCCTGGAAACCCAGCAGAAGGGGCTGCCTTCCATGCCACTGTCAAGAAACTAATAGCAGCTGGGATCCCTTTCTGAATGATGTACCCTGCCAAACTTTGTGTCTCTGTTCAGGGCTCCTGGCTCACATTCGATACACTAGAACAGGCAGCTGCAGATCTTTCCTGAAATTGCCCAGCCTGTTTAAGGAAGGATGAGCCTCCTCATAATTGACTGTTGTGCAGTTGTAACCATGGATAAAGGACTTAATTTTACTTACATGTGGGCTGGTTAGTTTGAGTCGAACAGGGAGGGCCGGGAGGTATTTGGTTGTTTTCTGTGCTAGCAGGGAGGCTGGGGTAAAGACACATCTAGGGGATCTTTGGTACCACTCTCGATTGCATGGGAATACTTTCAGAGGGAGGCAGTTTACCAGGGACATTATATTTTGGGCGAGTGGGGTATCCTCCTAACCTTTCCCCTATCCACCGTGCAGACAGTTACTCAGAGACTCAGGTCAGTTCTCCCTTGTTGTTCCCCTTGCTGATCTGGGATGGGTTTTAAAGGCTTGCCTAAGTGATGGGAGGGTGTTTAATACTTGCAATGACCCTTGCTTAACCATGCACCTTAGAGAGGATAATCAGAGTTGTGGGCTCAGCTGGATGACACTTGCAACTCAGTGCTTCAGCTAGGCCTAGAAGGCGGGACTTGATATCGCCAATTCTATCGAAGGCATAAAAAGGGGTTTAGGAGTGGCACATTTTCTGATATGATGGACGGGGTGTCTACAATTTATAGTGTCACAGACTGATTCTCCATTTCAAATAAAGCTCTCAGCCTTGGTAGGGCCAGACAATACAGGTGGGGGCTCCTTCTGAGGTGTTTTGGGAGTGCTGCACAGCGTACTGTTTTGGGGGTATATGGCATTTGGTTCACTTACATTATTAGTGCCACCCAGCTTATAAATTCCTGGCTCAGAGTCCAGTGATAGTCTTTGGTGTACTATGTAAGGGTACAATCTACCTTTTACTTATTGTTACTGGGATAGTAGAAGCAAATGCCATGGGGTTTTGGTCTATCACGGAAAGTTTTCTGGACTGCAGTTTACTTGGTTAGGGGTGCTAGGCCTTTAGTATACAATTTTGGGGATATTAAGGGTAAGGGGTGGGGATATCTGGGGTACTGGGGAGTCTGGTTATGCTCACTGAATTTTATACGTATTAGCAGGGCTGAAAGGTTCAGGTCTAGTCTGTCACAGGATACAATTAATTCAAGGGAATACTTATTTGGGTTATCTTGTTTAAAGTAATGGGCTTGGGTAAGGGTGGGAGGGTCTGGAGTGTGTCTTACGGGGTTGATGTGGACCATCGTGATCTCTTTAGGGTTGTTGCCTGTTATGTGTTGTGAAAATGGTTAATAATTTCATTAAAATAATGACTTGGAATGTCAGAGGAGTAAGGGATGTCTTGAAAAGGATACAGGTACTTAAACATTGCTCATTGCTAAATGCAGACATTATCCTGCTCCAAGAAACCCATCTGGCAGCTATGGAGTCACTATGCTTACATAGACAAGGTTTTTCCCAGGTTTTGGCAGCAGGTAATTCATCTGCAAGCCATGGGGTGGTCATCCTTATCAAAGACACATTTCATTTCAGGTAGATAACATAATAACTGATCCTCTTGGGAGATATGTACTACTTAAAGGTACTTTAAATAATAGCACAGTGGTTCTGGGTTCAATATATGGCCTGGTGGGGATCCTGATTTTTGATGGACCTGGCTAACAAAATCACCATGCTCCTTCCTGCCCTTTGATCTTGGGTGAGGATTGAATATTCTCCTTGTCCCAAGAACTGGACAGGATGTATAGACCGTTGAAGCTCTCTCACCTTCCCAGAATGCATTAAAGGATCTAATAACCTTGCTAGGGCTAGGTGACCCATGGCGTATCTTAAACCATGCGAGTCAATCTTACATGTTCCGTTCCAGTGTCCACCAGACCTGGTCAAGATTAGACTACTTCCTAATAAGCTACTCTCTTATGTCTGGTCTTCACTGGACAGGTATTGAACCCATAGTGATATCTGATTGTGCAACTGTCTGGATCGATATTTCATTAGACCCTTGTATTAGAAGAGATACCATCTGGAGGCTGAACACTCAGCTGCTGAAGGACGAAGCACTGGTCTCTCATCTTAGGAGCTTATTGCTACATTCATGGTTAACAATGAGGATCAGTCTTGAGATGGGACCTTCTATGGTGCTCTTTGAAGTGTTACCTTCGGGAGAATTTATTAAAATGGCTTCCAGAAGGAAAATCACGTGAGTCCAAGGCCTTATCTTTACTACCCCAAATCAAGGAAAAAGAAAATTCCTATCTTCCACCACCTCTAGAAAACTTATTAGCACTATGTAATGAATACACAGAATAATAAGGGATAAATTGAATATGCTCTGGTCAAAACCAAGGCTAAATACTCGATCATGGCAAAAACCCGGCAAGCTGCTTGCCCTCTGACTTCGCCAGCTTGAGAGTTCACGACTAATCCTCAATTAGGGCCATAGACGGCTCTATTAAAACAGAATCTCGGAGATTGTACAAACTTTTGAGCAATTTAATAGGTCACTATATGGGCATTGCCTCTCAACACAAATTCTCAGGATATAGAGGTCTACTTAGGTCCCTCAATCTTCCAACGTTGGATGACCCCAGCAGTCGTTCTAGCAGCCTCGATATCTACTTCTGAAATAGAAGAAGCCATCAAAGGTCTTTCATTGGACAAAGCACTGGGTCCAGATGGTTTCCTTCAAACTTTACAAAGTATTTGTTAAGGAACTATCCTCCCTTTTGCTTAAATTATACAATTACATGTTTACATTAGATAAGATAGATCCAACCCTCATGGATGCCACAATTATTCTTTTACTCAAACCAGGTAAGACACACTTAGATCCAACTAGTTATAGGCCAATCTCCTCCTAAACTACGATATTAAAATTCTGGTGAAGGTCCCTCGCTCTGAATGAAAGCACACTGGATCAGACTACTAAGCCTGGAACAGGTGGGGTTTTGTAACAGGCCGTTCTTCTGACCACCTTAGGACACTCACCCATATTTTCAGGTAGTCAGTCATCCCAGTCCCCTATGGCGTTAATCTCTAGATGCCGAAAAGGCTTTTGATAGGGTGAACTGGGAATTATTATGGATGACCTTGTGGAAAATGGGGTTTCCTCTCAGTTTATTGTAATGATACAGTCCCTTTATGCCTCCCCATGGGACAAGATTTACTGTAACGGATTTTTTCCACCAGGTTTCCTTTATATACGGGCACCAGACAGGGTTGCCCCTCTCACCCATGAGCTTATTTGCATACCCATTTTTTAAATTGAGGGAGTTAGAAAATTCGGGAAACTACAAGCTACCACTCTTTGGGAAGCTTGGTCTGTTCAAAATCACTGCAAGAATTTCTTTTGGTTTACTTTTTGGATACTGACAGATTAAAGATGTGAATTGTTTTGAAACTTGGGCTACAAATCAGTATGTTAAACATTACGGCAATAGAGGAAAGTAGTCATATTTTAACTTATGTTAAAATAAACATTAAAGTATAGGTTTTGTGTTCATGTGAACTGAAAAAGTTTCAGACAGTTCAATTGCTTAGAAATTTACGAAGTTTAAAAAAAAGTATTTTGGCAATATAGAGAAACAGGAACATATTACTGACTGTTTTAGTTTGGAACTGTCTTGACTGTGGATAAGAAACTTTGACACAGTAATAGCCAAGAAGGCAATGTAGTGTAGTGACTAAGGCTCTGGGCTATGAACTTGAAGAGTTGAGTTTGAATCCCACAGCCTCCAATGAATATGGTCAAAAGTTTTTTTTACATGACTCATGCATTTAAAAAAAAACTAATGATAGAAAAACCATTATGCATTTATAAAACTAATTACAGAAAAGTACTAACTTGAAAAGTAAGGAAATTCATTGAAAATGTCATTAATGCACTAGTAAGGGTTAAAGTGACAAAGTAGGGAAATGTGGCACTAGGGTTTCCAATCTTAATGGCTCACCCCACCCTGCAGGCTACAACATGCATGGAGTGTTCCTTGGGGTTCTCAGCCTAATGCTCACCCTTTCCATGAGTAAGTAAGCTGAGATTGGTACAATATATGAGAATGGGGTGAGCATCAGGTTGACATCCTCAAGGCACACCCTCATGGCTGTTGCTCGTAGGGTGAGAAGGTGGGTGTCAGTTGAAACCCTAACACTACATTTCCTCATTTTCTTGCTTTAACCGTAATAAGTGCATCAATGAAGTTTTTTTGAAATGAATATAAATATATATTCAATCCATCTAGATTGTTACAAATAATAAAAGAGTTCACTGGATAAGATTAACTCTAGCCATCCTCACAGTTTTATTTATATTGAATTTGTATGTTTTTTTTTTCATTTTTCTGCTATCTTTGTGTGTTTCTGTATTTGCTGTCTGGTCACTCATAATAATATAATGAAGCTCAATTTAGCCCCAACAGGCTAGATGTATATACATATGTATGTATGTATGTATATGTGTGTGTATATATTTCCCCAACACTTGTGAGGACATTTTAGGCAGACATCAGTAATATTTTTGCTCCCTCCTGATCTATGGTGAGAATGTCAAAATATCCTCACTGTAGGTTCTCAGAACTACAAATATATCCTCTTTATAGCTCCTGAATGATTCATCTTGGCACTACAAACTGCAGTGCTCAAAAATCAGAACTGCTGGTTTCAAATCACAGCTGACTCCTGAGGTACTTTCCATTTTAAGCTTGTTTCAGCCATATAGCAGAAACCACATGAAATCATTCTCATTTAAAAAAATCTATTTCTCCCCAGTCAGATTGTCAGCAAGTCAAATCACTCAGTCCTTTGTCCAAAACATCATTTCCCTTTCAAGTTACCTCCCTCCATCTCTGCACCATGAATCCCTGTCTCCAACACTGGCACTCTGCTGCAGTCTTTGCTATGAATGACATTTCCTAAGTGAGTACACAGTTAGGCGCACCCCTCACATAGACATTGCCAACAGACTACTCACTCTCTGTAGTGCACATTGGCAACTCAAACTCTGGTAGGCTGACACACACAATAGCACCATGTGCGTGAGCATGGGAAACAACTGCTCAGTCATCATGAAAAGCACTCACACATCAGAAAACACTAAATAACTTAAAAATACAGAGATACGTTTTAAAAACAAAAAGCACACCACAAACAGGAACAAGTGTTGGATAAATTGAATATGCCATGGCCCATACAGAGATATCAGTGACATTTCTCCTGAGTGTACTTTGACCTTATGACATCACCATGGCTTCGCCACTCTTAATGTTATCTAGCACCAATATTTCTGTATGGGCATGGCATATTTCTTACATGTGTATGTATGTATGTATAGTATGCATGTATATAGACCAGATAAATGCAGATGTATGTAGACAGACCAACTTAGGGTAGCTGGTTCATTCCTCTGGGGGGTGTCATACAGACAAGGCACACTGATGAGTTCTGGTAGGATGAAACATGTGTCTGTGTCTTCTGCTTGAAAGGCAGAGTAGAGAAACTTACCAGAGCAAGGAGAAGGATTAAGACTTAGTTTGGCTAAGCAGATTTACTGTGTGGTGGTGTTTTTATTTTTACTCACAGGGATTGCTACTGGTTGTTGCTAACATTTCATTGCTTTATTTTTCTCTGATTCAAATTGTTGTTGCTGGTATACCTTCTTCTGCATTATTACAAGGTGTGCCTACAGGTGTGTGCTAATAGATTACTGCTGTAATCTTCTGATTCAAATTGTCTTTTGCAAGGTATATCTTCTGTTACTGCTTTATTTTTCTCTGGAGCAAAGTGTTTCTTACAGGGTATATCTTCTCTGAAATTATTACAGGTGGTGCTTTACAGGTTTTACAGTTTTATCTAACATTAGGATAGCTTACAGGGTTACTGCATTTGTTGTTGACTGATTGTTTCTGCTCTTACCTCCTTGTTCTTTCGTCCGTGGTTCTTCTTTTCAGGCAGGGAAGGACCCAACCACCCACGCTACACTCCTTTATAGGGTACCACAGTTGTGACATTTCCTGTGGCAGAGCAGGAAGGGGCAGATCAGTGGGGCCTCCACAAAGTGATCTCATTTACAGGGGCACTAGTAATTTAACTTGTTATAACAAGTTAAACAAAGCACAATTAAACCATTACTTGCATTTTTTCCCTTTTTCCTTCTAATTACTCTGACTAGGTTACAAACCCAGCAACTTATTTGGAATGGATTTCATTAACTGCAGGTACTGTGGAACAATTTCAGAAGGACAGTCTTACAGGATTTAGGACACTGTCCTACATGCTGGGCCTTTGGAGATCTTAGGGCTCAGCTCCGGGCAGCATGGGCAGAGATTGCATGCCTCAAATTTCATATTGAAGAGGAAATACATTATAAGAACCACCTGCCATTTCCCCCAGCATCCAACAGAAAACCTCGACCGCAGAGGGTAGTTGGTCCAGGAGATTGGCAGGTGGTTAGAGGAGCAAATCAGGTGCCCCATCACTCTCTACTCTCCAACACATTACCTCCAAAACCATATAAACACTACAAACAGGTATCTGCCTCTATCTCTGAAATCAAATAAAGAGGCAGAAGACACTGCAGAGCAGGACACTGCGACACAGGAGCTAGCACAACAAAACTCACCCAAATCAGGAACCAAAACTAAACAAGCACAAAGGAAATCCAAAAACTTCTGATCATAGGAGACTCCATGATTGGGAGTTGATACCCATCTCCAGCCAGGGTGATGGTCAGATATCTCCAGGTACATCAGCATGGAGACACACTGACCACATTGCTAAAACTGTTCACAATGCAGGAGAAAACATTGATGTCCTAGTACATAGGGACTAATGATCTCGCCAGCCGGTCAGTTGTGGAGACCAAGGAACACCTGACTAGGCTGGGTGACAAACTATCATCTATTTCATCCGGCATCTCCTTTTCTGAGATCCTGCCAGTCTGGGAGAGGAGCAGATGGACGGAAGGTCAGAGAAGGGAGATAGGGAGCTAAACACATGGCTCAAGGGACTGGTGCAGAAAAGGACACAAATTTGTAGGAACTGGCAACAGTGCTGGGAGCGAAAGTTCTTTAAATTTGATGGACTGCATCTGATTAAAGAGAGTCAGTGCATTGGGCAGAAGTTTGACGTCTTTTCAGAATATTTAAACTAGCAAATGGGAGAGGGGCAGCACCCATACGCCGAATGGGAAGAACACCCTCCCCTCAGCTAGTGGTCAAACAGGAATTCAGCGTGTTTGCCGTTCATTTGCATCACCAGGTAAGAAAAAGGTTTGTCTCCCCATACGATGCACAGGGTAATGCCAAACTTCACCCAACAACTACACACACAAAATCTGGCCAATGGAAAATCATGTACACAAATGCTCACAGCCTGAAATAAGATCCCAGACCTGCAGGCAATAATGTCAGAGGCTAAACTGGACATAGTAGCAATTAGTGAGATGTGGTTTACCAGTAACCACACTTGGGAGACTTCAGTACCTGGCTATGTATTGTTCAGAAGGGCCGAGGTACAAAAAGGAGGAGGTGGCCCTGTATGTTAATGAAAATATCAAAGCTACAGAAATTCAGAATACACATAAGGAGCCAGAAGAACTGTGGGTCACCCTGGAAACAGGAAATGGGACAGCCATAAGAATTGGGGTTGTCTACAGGCCCCAGACCAGAGGGAGAACATAGACACATTACTGTTAGAAGATATACAAAACATGACAGCTAAAGGGGAGGTTCTGATAATGGGAGACTTCAACATGCCAGATACAGATTGGTCAATACCAGCAGGAACATCTGCCAGAACTAGACTCATAGTGGATTCCCTGCAGGGAGGGCCTCAAACAACTGGTACAGCAACCCACAAGAGACAGGGCTATCCTAGATCTAGTACTGACTAACAAAGAAGGGATCACAGATCTCCAGGTAGAAGGTCACCTGGGGCCAGTGACCATCACATGGTATGGTTCAATTTGGCTACTACATCTAAATCATCCCATTCCAAGGCAAAAATATGGGACTTCAGAGGAGCTGACTTTAATAAGATGGCCAACAGAGTTAAGCTAGCCCTGGCAAAAAGAAACACAGGTGAGGGGTACAGGCAGAGTGGGCAAGCATTAAGGATGCAATACTTGAAGCAACATCCCATTGTGTTAGACAGAAAAGGAAGTGCAAAAGAAGAAGGAAACCACTTTGGTTCTCAAGACAGTAGCAGAAAAGGTCAGAGCCAAAAGGCTGGCCTTCAGGAAATATAAGGGAACACAGCGGGATGAAGATAGAGGCATACCAAACTGCCCTAAGGGAAGCAGGTAAGGCAGTAAGGCAGGCAAAGTCCCAAACTGAGGAAACACTAGCACCTAACAGTAAAAGAAGGTGACAAGACTTTCTAGATACATTAGTGAAAGGAGAAAGTCCAGAGGGGTATTGCTGTTTAATGGAGAAAAGGGAGCATGTGAGGAGGAGGACCCTGTAAAGGCATCTATCCTAAATAGATACTTTGCTCAGTATTTACTGAAGAAAAGGTAGGGCAGGGCCCACAGCTCAGCATCATGGACACAGGGGGAAGGAGGTGAGCACTACTCCCTTCACAAAAGAAAGGGTCCTACAAGAGCTTGCTAAGCTCAGGTGGATAAGGCAATGGGACCTGATGGCATACATCCCAGGGTACTTAAGGAGCTAAAGGAGGAACTAGCAGAGCCATTAGCAGAATTGTTTAGTGAGTCTCTGAACACAGGAGAGGTCCCAGAAGACTGGAGAAGGGCTCATGTGATCCCGCTCCACAAGAGTGGTAGCAGGGAGGAGGCGGGGAACTACAGACCGTCAGTCTTACCTCAGTAGTGGGCAAGATTATGGAGGCATTCCTTAAGGAAAGGATAGTGCAACACCTGGAATCCATAGGGGCACAGGATCCAAGACAGCATGGGTTTACAAAGGAAGGTCCTGTCAAACTAATCTCATAGATTTCTTTGACTGGGTAACCAGAGTGGTGGACCAAGGGGAGCAGTTGATGTTGCCTACCTTGACTTCAGCAAAGCTTTGGACACTGTTCCACATAGAAGATTGATAAATAAGCTGGGTAGGCTCAGGGTGGGTCAGAAGTTGGTCAAATGGGTGGAAAACTGGTTGACGGGCAGAAAACAGAGAGTGGTGGTAAATGGTATACAGTCAGAAGAGATGCAAGTCAAAGTGGGTACCTCAGGGATCAGTCCTGGGGCCAGTCCTCTTCAACATCTTCATTAGTGACCTTGCAGATGGACTAGAGGGTAAGGCTTGTCTGTTTGCAGATGACACCAAGATCTGCAACAGAGTAGATGATCCAAATGGGGTGGGCAGAATGAGAAGAGATCTGGATAAACTAGCAGAATGGTCAGAAGAGTGGCAACTGGGATTTAATGCAAAGAAGTGCAAAATCATGCACATAGGGAAGAGAAACCCTGAAGCTACCTATAGGCTGGGAGGAGTTGCTAGCAGTCACAAAGGAAGAAAGAGGCTTGGGCATCATCATCACTGATGACCTAAAATCATCCAAGCAGACCTCTAAAGCAGTAGGTAAGGCTAGGGGGTGTTAGGGTGTATTAGTAGGGTATCACAAGTCATAAGAGGGAGGTAATAATCCCTCTGTACAAGACACTGGTTGCCCCATTTGAGGCAGTCCAGAGAAGGGCAACCAAAATGGTGCAGGGACTGCATCAGAAGACATATGAGGACAGATTAACGAGCTCAATATGTATACCCTTGAGCAAAGGAGGAGAGAGGTGATATGATCGAGGCATTCAAACACCTTAAGGGCATAAACAAGGTGAAAGAGTCTAACATGTTTAAATATAAGAAAATAGCAGGACAAGAGGACACAGCATGAGATTAGAGGAGGCCGATTAAGGGGAATGTGAGGAAATTCTTTTTCACAGAAAGGGTGGTGGATGCATGGAATGGCTTACCACAAGAAGTGGTGGCTATGAATACAGTGCAGGGCTTCAAACAGGCATGGGATAGGCATAAGGGGCAATACAAATGACTATGAATAGATAGGTCACTGACAGAGCAAAGGCCGATGGCACATTTATAAGGTAGAAAAAGAAATGGGCAGACTGGATGGGCCTTGTGGTCCTTATCTGCCATCAACTTCTATGTTTCTATGTTTCTATCTATGTTTCTATGTTTCTGTTGGCACCCCTTGCAGACTGTGTGAGAAGCCTTTGGCACCATGTATTTCTGCTTAAAGTTGAACCAGCATAATATTCTGTGGTGATTTGCATATACAGCGCATGATGCTTTGCATTATGGGGTATGTGTGATTATGTGTGTATGTATATGTATATATATATTCTTTGCAAAAAAACTCTGTTAATGCATCATTTAGAGTTGCTATTAAAGCAACAAAAGTATGGAAATGTGATGTTAGGGTTTTCAACCCTAAGTCCGCATTCCACACAAGCAGCCAAAGGAGGCAAGGCAACACAAGCAACCACAGACATCCATCATCAGGTAAGGCAAACAACATACAACTCTTTCCACAAAACACAAAAGGCATCCATCATCATGGCCCAGCACTTCTGTAGCCATGGATACACATGCACATGCACATAAAATATTCCCATAGATCACATTGTAAATTGTAGTAATTGTAATTGCAAATTGTAAGTAAGGAAAAACACATGAGAGGTGTGCAGTAATGCTAATTTACCACATGTGCCAGGTGGGTTGTGAGACATGAGGTACAGCTGAGTGCCTTCAACCACCTGGGAAGTGCAGTATACGATTCACATAGGATCACATTGTAAATTGTACAGATAAGTAAGCAATAACACATGGCAGGGTGTGCTGCAATGCTAAATTGCTGCATGCCCAAGATGGTATGAGGCACAAGGCACAGCTGGGTGTGCTCAACTACCTGGGAAGTGCGGTATATAATTTGCATAGGATCACTTTATAAATTTATGTGAGCACCATACAGCAAGCTGTGTGGCAATGCTAAATTGCTGCATGTCACAGGTGAGTTGTGAGGCATGAGGTGCATCTGAGTGCCTTCAGCCACCTGGGAATTGCAGTATAAAATTCCATAGGATCACATTGTAAATTGTGAGTAGCAATAACACATGACAGGATGTGCAGTAATGATAATTACTGTACACCCCAGGTGGGTTGTGAGGTGGGTTGTGAGGCATGAGGCACAGCTGAGTGCTATCAACCACTGGGAAGTGTGGATGTCTTCACTCAGGTGTAAAAGGCACCTATGCTGCCATAGAATGCAGGTACTGAGTGCCTTCAACCACCTGTAGCATGTGGATAGCATGTATCCAAGACTATGGAAGCATTGGAGTATGATAATGGATGTCTCTTGTGTCATGTGGAAAGAGTTGTTTGCTGTTTGTCTTAGATGATGATGGATGTCTGTGGTTGCTTGTGCTGCCTTGCTCCTTTGGCTGCTTGGGGGTAATCGGAGTTAGGGTTGACACCTTAACATCACATTTCCATACTTTTTTGCTTTAATAGCAACACTAACTGATGCATTAACATAAATTTTTGCAAAGAAAATATAAATATGTGAAGATATGTTTCTTTTGTTTTAGTCCCTAGAATCATGTATAATATGTCTACTGCTATTTCCTCTTACTATTATTCTCTCACTGTGTTTACAAAATGTAAATATAACCCATAATGAAATCCTGGATTTATTATTTATTATAACTCACTTGCTGTTCCACTTAAATGCCTCATCATTATCTGCTGCTAAATGTGAAAATAGCAATAGTTATGATATACTTGTAATAGCATTATTTGCTTGATTACTATACTATTGTATTTCATGTTTTTGTCTTCTTATATGCCTTGTTAACCCTGCCAAAATAATTTTCAAAAAAATATTTTCTGATAAATACTGAAGTATGTAGTTGATATGAAGTATACAGTCAATTCCTATATGTCTCTGATTGTTCTTGTATTAATGCACAGTGATGTCCTTGGGTCATGCTTAAAAATATTTTTTTTTTCTGGTGCACTTATTTATTGAATTTGTTGACCCGTAAGCCCACTGAGACTAGAAGTTCCTTTATCAGGGGCAACCAGGAGAGGGAGATACAGATGGTAACCAACTGAAATTGAACCAGATTAAGTTGTTGGTAGTATTTTAGTGAATTTAGTTAACTTGCTACTAAAATAAAAATACACAGTCACAAAAGTGTGCTGGCACTTAATTGAGGAAACAGGCTCCATGACAGGCCACTACACAGTTTGCTATGTACAATGCTGGTGAAGTGATCCAGGTTGTGGAGCCCACCATTTGTATTACTATTTCTTGGAACAAAATGCAAATTGAATGAGTCACATGTTGGTGGGTACCAATAGGCTTTGCATGCATTTATAATATGAGTTGTGACAGTCACAGTATTGGGGCATGCTGTAGCACTAGTTGCCTGGCAGTGTGTTATGCCCTTCACCCATGCCCATGTCATTACCACCATAGTAATTCCTGACCCTCCTAATCCTTCATCATATACCCAATTCTGTGATAGTTTTGGCTGTGCTCCAACCTGCAACCCTGGTGGTTCATCGGACTCCATCTTGTCCCCAATATATTTTTCCTCTGGTGTTCAGTTAGACCACTCTCCCATTTACTACTCCCTCTGTCCTTAGAGCCCAGTGTGCATGAGCTACCTAATCCCTCCCAGCCAGCACTTTCATGTTGGGTAAACATGATATCCAGCTAGGACAAACCCTTGTGCATTTTCAGGAGCTCCAAAGCTTTTGCTTGCATTAGCTGTGGAACCCTAGGGCATGAGTGTTCTACTGGCAGCTAGCATTGGCACTCACCTCCATGTTCCTATCAGTTCTGACTCTTCCCCGTTGAGATACAACAGATACAACTGTTATTTCTTTCTTTATTTATTGATTTATTTATTGAAATTATTTCACCAGGTTAAGATATAGAGATACAAAATTATTTTGTTTATTGATGTGATGGGGTGACATAGAGGATCAAAAATGTATTGGGATGAACTCCACTATAAACACAATTTTCTTCAAGCAAAACACTTTTTTATTTCTCAAATTCACACCAGGTAACCAGAGCTCTGGTTACCTGGTGGATGTGTGAAAATAAAAAGTGTTTTGCATGAAGAAAATTGTGTTTTGAGTGGAGTTCATCTCAATGCGTTTTTGATTATGGATTGCCTTTTTGATGACCCAAACATTTAGAGATATAGATTGTGGTGACCTGAACCACAATTGTTCGAGTACTGACATAGAGAATCACACAATCAAAGAGAAAAACAGCAAATAATATTTGCAAAACTAATCATATTTATGATGCAATTAAACAACAGTAAAGGAAGATCCACTGCAGCAAGTATAATCAAGGTGCAAAGAGTGCTGTTAGTTGCAATCACAGTAAGATACAATATTAAGTTTATGGAATTGCTTGGCTGTGCTTGGGTGGGTTTTAACCAAGGCAAGGTCATTCCAAACCTGTGGGAGTCTATGGCTGAAGGTAAGATGCCTGAATTTCTTCCTGCACCTGGAAATGAAGAACCTGTTACCCATGTGGGGTATATAAGTTTAGGCTAGAGGAGTAGCAAGGATGCAGGGTATTCAGGCAACTGGAAAGTTTATTTAGCCAGTACTTGAACCCGTAAGTGCTACGTGCTGTATACACCTATCCTTCAGCAATGGTTAATTTAGGCAGTTATCTAATGTGCAGCAGTGAGGTCAGATAGGGCAGCCAAGGAATAATCTACTGAGGGTATTCAGCAGAATATAATGTTTGGATAGCTAGTAATTTGGGGCAACATCATAGATTGCATCACCAAGGTCAATAACTGATGAAACCATGACTTCATTAAGGAACTTTCATTTCTAAAGAAAGTCTCCAGCCACCCTATAGAGGATGCAAACTTTTCTGTATAACTTTGAAACTAGTGACTGGGCATGTGAACAAACACCAATGATTGGTTGAGGAGAATGTCAAGGTATTTAAAAATTCCATCACTGATTTCAGAGTAGTACCACTGGAGGTCTTAAAGACATGATTTGGACAGCCCCAAAATGAGTTTTTAGACAAATATAATGGAAACCATTGTAGAATGATTTAGTGATAGAAATGTGTTTTATGAACCAGTCTGAAAGTATTTTGAAATTGGATTGAAAAGCATTGGAAATAACTGTTTAGTTATGATCAGCTGTATACAGGATTGTGTTTCACACATACATATGGATATTGCAGGATTTAACAGCCTGAGGGAAGTCTTTACAAAATGTTTTTAAAAGAGTAGTTCCAGTACAAACTTCTCTAGGGTTGGCAAGGGCTAAGCCTATAGACACAGATTAGTAGCAGCCATGTAGTTATGAAGAGAACCTAGAGAGAGGATGAGCCCAGAGGCAGAGAGTTATTTAGGAGAAGGGCATGATCTGCTGCATTATCATGTCTGTGTTATAAAAGTAATAAAGGAAATATATTCAGCCTAATCTTACAGATGATGCTGTCATTCATGCCATCTGGTTGGTATGCAGAGATGGCACCTCAGTACTACATACCTCTCAACCTAGCAAATGGTCAGAATGTGTAGTTATTCTTATTGTAAACAGTAATATGCATACAAATAGTGGGCCCCATACAGTTAGTGGTAAGATGATTTAATAATTTGTGTGTCCAGAAAGAGCATCAGTAAACCTATGTGGAACAAGAGTTAATTTGAGGGTGAAAATCATAGCGCTATGTGGAATTCATAGCAGTTGAGAGGTATGCAGTACTATCTGACACCACTCTATGTATCTTGTGGTAGTTCAAGTCAGGATCACTTTTCTTGATACATACCTCCTATGCAGGTTTGCAAGTTAGGCAAGAAGAACAACTTTCATTCTGGTTTACAAGCCTGCATCCCTTTCCCAACATGGATCTGCTTTTATTTGCTCTACAGTTAAGCATTTTCTGTGACTTGCAACCAGGAGTGTGAGGCCAGCAGGCAGCTGGGCATGACTTAGCAACTACTACCATGCTTGCCCCAGCATTTCAATGACTGCTGTCACCCTTTTCCAGATCAGTTGTGATGCATTTAGCAACTGTCCAAGGAAAGGTATGCAACCCATTGTGCAAATGTGTCACATTCTGTTCCTCACTTGTCCCCTTCCATGTATCTGCTCACACAGACACACATGCCTCAGGACCATTGGACTCACCAGTCCAACATACAGGTATCCTTCTTACTACAAAATTGGTCTTCCAGTCTTAGTTATTGCAGAACAAACTATACCTAAAAGCAAGAAGACAAAAGCCATGCTTTTGACTTCAAGTCAAAACTCCATGCCACCTCCTCTAAACTCTCCTTATCCAGCACTGATGGATCCCCTCTAGAGGTGGTCAGCAGTTTCAAGTACGTGGGTCTAATGCTAGACTCCTCCCTTGGTTTCTTCACATGTCACCTCAGTCTGCAAATCAGTTAATGTCAAGCTGGGCTTGACTTTTAGGATCAAACATTTCTATATCCCCTGCTGTCTGGCTGTCACAGGCCCAAGGTGCTCCTCTCAAGCCTCAGCTATGGCCTTCTGTCATTCAGGAGTGAATAAATGCTTCTTACCTGAATAGGATATAGCTTACACCAATGTATGCCTTTTGTCCTGGCCTTCCCAAGCTCACTCATTACTACCTCCTCTACACCCATCTTGGATCGCCTCCCTTGTTGGTCAATGGTCCCTTGCTCTGGGCCATTTTATTGAGAAACTCCTGCACAAATCCTCCCCACCCTCCCATGCCACCTACCTGCATCACCTGTCCCTAACCTACTGTCTGAGATCTGTGAACTGTCAGCCTCTCCATTTACGAGGTGCTCCACTGTCACTGGTAAACAGGCTTCACAGTTTACGATCCAACCTTCTGGAACTCCCATTCCCTAACCTGCACCTCTCTGCAAGTCACTCATTTTTTGCAATGAGTTAAAGGTTTCACTATGCCTACCAGGTCCTTGCTCCTGCCCCTGTAAGGTCTATGACTCTAGGCTAACCTGTTCTTGCACTCTGTATTTTTCCTGCTCATCCCATTGATGAGTCTCTGCTCACTTTACCAAGTCAACTGCCATTTTAGGTCCAGACATGCTATTTTCTCCTGCCCCATTTGTCACCTATTGCTACTTGTAGCTGGTGTTTCATTACTCTAATGCAAATACTCATTATTACTCATCACTGCTGTATCTTGTGTTGTTTTTTCTCTTGACAGTAACTCTCTCATTGTTACTCGTTCACTGTCATATTTGTAGTTTCATTACAGGATGAAATGCCATTGTTTTCTTTTCAATTTTGCTCTGCATTATAAGTTCATACAAATTGTACCTACTGCTGTTTTATTTTTGCACTAATGATTCCCCTGTTAAGACATACTGTAGCTGTATGTGACTCCTCACCAATGTCTTTTCCAGTTTTTGTGTTTTTATTGTTGTTGTGTTGAGATGTATGTTTCTGTAATTTTCCCAGGTCATGCCTGAACATAGATACATGTATGCCTAGTGTATATTACCAGGTATCGAAAGCAAACAAACAACTAAATAAATAAATAAACCCTCAGAGAATAACCAGACATTGTAAGGACACACCATTTCAGAATTATCATGCACCACATATTTAGATAGCAGATATGGGCCTGTAAGTAATTTTACCTTTGCCTTTAAGCAAAAGTGAGTTGTAGTTCAATTTTGAAATCTTTAAATACATTTACAAAGTGCATACTTTTTCCAAAAGTATAAGCAGGACAGTAGAGTTACAAAATATTATAGGCAAATATGCTAGGTATGCCAGAAAGTTTCAAAATAAAATAATATACACACACAGAAAATTGTTTAAGAAAATAAAACTTCATTAAAAAGAAATGTTTAATCTAAATATCTTCTTTATCTTTCCATTACCAGCTAGCACACAGTATTATTTATTTCTTTATTGATCACCATCCGACTTTATATCATACCTACTGTGCTAGGGTTTAAATGGATCTAGCCCTCATGTATGAGGTGGTGAATGAAAACAAATCTAATAATGCCAAACAACTATATTGATTTACTGCATGACTATATACAGTGCTGTCATGAACTAAGACATGTTGATTTAGATTTAAGTATATTTGTTTGGGTGAACATGTTTTGTACATATGATCAGGAACAGATTAGTTTAAATATAATTCAATGGATCTACACAACCGAGTAGTGTTATGCTTGTGCACTGTGATAACTGTTTGGTTGTTGACACTTTCTGTTCCACAGAGAATTAAAACCCTGTAGGAGTACTGAAGACAAGGAACCTCAAAAGGGTTCACCCTTGAGGAACCACAGGAAAGATTCCTTGGCCAAAGGTACTGTACCTTATGAAGGAGCCCCCAAAAGAGTACTTGAGTAGTAAATGTTGACTACGAGGTTGAGAGCAGATTGACAGCAATAGAAAATTTCACTGTAAAATTATGTTCCCTATATTCGTGGGTGAGACTTTTTCAGTAAAAATATGTTTGCAGTGAAAATTATCTGGCATGTGCCATTTCATCAACTGCAGAACAGTTTTTCGTATCTTGGCTCTGACCTCAAACTCAAATCAACTCAAAAGTTAAAAGTGGTACATAGGGAGGTTAAGTAAGTAGATCTGAACTCAAAAGCTAAAAGTAAAATTAATGAAATAAAGAAACAAAAGGGAGCCAACAGCAAGCTGATCACAGAGCTGACTTCCTGGTTCTCTGATTGGCGTGTCAGCTGGCTTGTGTAATTCACACCCACACCCTGCATCTCTGTATCTCACTGATCCTCACCCTACCTAACCCTACTCACAAACATCTCACAAGAAAGAATAAAGTAGAAAGCAAGAAAGTGATGCCGACTGATGACTGTTGATTGTAATCATTATTTGTTTCTCCTGGGACCACATGATCATGAACAACAGAGCCCGATCCTGATCCTCCAAAACATACTATATAGATGAATGTAATGAGCTACATTCACCTTAAAAAGCACACAAAACCATCAGCCTGGTAAACTTAAAACTGAAAGCAAGGAAAAAAACAAGGTTGATTGTGGTTGGCATTTAAACAGCACCCCAGAACCCCGCTAACTCATCCTCTCATCTCTCTTTTCTCTTAGACTGTTTCGGTCTCATACAGCACCAGTCTCACTCTGTCTCCATGCAAAATCACACTTCGGAAAGAACAGATTCTAACAGTGACTAGGCAGTGTTTAAAAGGCATAGCAGATCCAGAAAAAATGTGAAAATCAAATGGATGGAAAACAGCCATGCAGCACCACTGAAACAGGGCAGCTAACCCCAAAATCAGAACATCAAACAAGTAGTAGTGCACAACAATGCTTTCCCACTAGAAATCCAGTTCATGTCAATAAACTTTGAAAGAATGCAGTCTACAAGAAAAGTTAAGTACAATAGCCAGGACTGCAGTTTATTTCATCAAAGTTCCATACAGAAAATGGGTACAGCAGGACTTTCTTGAACAATGGAAAGACCCTAGCACCTCGACTCACACAAGTCTTCAAAGGTGGTGTAACATACAATCATTAGATCCAATATAAATCAACAGCTCATTAATAATAATGAAAAAATCCAACCAACATTTAAAGTGCACGTTCAAAACCATTTACCTAGTAATCTATAGTACTATCAAATTTCAAGTCTATCTTCAAAATACGAAACGTAAATGACAAAATTTCCAAATACTATACAAAAGAGCTAAATTAGATAGCCAAACACCTGGGAGGCACATTTATGTGTTTTTAATTTTTTACATTTAAATAATCAATCCCAAGTCTGAGTTCATTCACCATCCTGTTTAGAACAAGCATTTGTCAGTGCCGAATGTTTGCTTGCTGGCATTGGCAGTGGTAGTGTAGAAGTTACAGAGCTGCGTAATAGGAATAGCAGTGAAGTATTGAACTAAAACCAACCCCACCACCACTCTGCAGAGAGTGACAGGCATTAGGGTGTGCCTTTGGGTTGTCAGGCATAACAGCCATGTCATTTCACCACACCCCACCCTGCAGACACTGGCAAGTGTCACGGTGTTCCTTGGGGTCTTTGGCCCTTATGCACACCCCATTCCATTAGGAAATATGGTAAGATGGGTGCGATATAGAGAATGGGGTGAACATTGGGGCTGAAGAGTCCAAGGCATACCTCAATGCCTCCTCACTGGCTGCAGGGTGTGGAATGATATGAGCATTACAGGCAAGAATCCCAAGTCACACCCTGATGCCTGTCATTCTCTACAGGGTTGGGCATTATGGTTGGAAACCCTAATACCTCAGGCATTCATTGGTATTTTCACTCCAAATGATCAACATACTTTTTTTGTGACCTCCCATCTCATGAACAGGGGAATATCAGTTTGTTAGCTGAAAGCTGCTTATGCACAGTGACTATGGCATTTAGCACCACAGGTGCAAAACATTCTGAACAGGATGTAAAAAATGACAGCTGTACTGTTCATGGGGAGGTGTAAAAATGGCAATGTTGCAAATCTGCAGTGAAAATATTTAAAATGGTGAAGTCACAGTGTACATAGAAACTGTGCAACACACACCGTAAAATAATTAGGTTGGGGATTTTTTTACAGCAGATTGTCAACTCAGGCATTTTGGTGCCTCCGATCATGAACGTGTCACTGTGGTTTTCTTTATCTGTCCCGAACAATGATTTCCTACAGCGACCATGCATCTCTGTGCCGAGAGTGAAAACACACTTTGGCCATGTTGTGAAAATGACAGCTGTACTGTAAATAAGGAAGTGTGGAAAAATGCCACTGGTGAAAATCTGGACTTAAAAATATTACAAAGTCATGAACTTATGAGGGTGTGTGGAAACTGCGCAATGCTCACTCATAACACAGTCATTATATGGACTTTTGTCACCAAATTTTCAACATAGCCATTTTAAGACCTCTGCTCATGAACAGTGTCACTGTGATTTTCTTAATGTGTCCCATACATTGATTTCGCACATTGACTCGCCATTGCGCACTACATGGTGGAAACACATTTTGGGCAAGATGTGAAAATGACAGCTGTAGTACTCATAAGAAGGTGTAGTAAAATGGTAATGTTGAAAATCTGGGTGAAAATATTGAAAATTCGCAAACTTAAGGCGTGTGTAGGAACTAAGCTTCTAAATCATCATTTATTGGAATTTTTCACCAAATTTTCAACATAGCCATTTAAGACCTCTGCTCATGAACAGTGTCACTGTGGTTTTAATTTGTCCCATACATTGGTTTACGCACACCGACTGTGCCATTATGGCTTCATGGCGGAAACACATTTTGGGTGAGATGTGAAAAATGACAGCTGTACTACTCATAAGAAGGTGTGGTAAAATGGCAATGTTGAAAATCTGGAGTGAAAATATTGAAAATTCCACGAACTTACGAGCTTGCGTAGGAACTGCACCAACACGCTTAATAAAACAGTCGTTTTGAATTTTTCCACCAAATTTTCTAAACAGGCTTCTTCAGAGCCCACCTTATGAACACTGGCAGTGTCATTTTGTTAATCAGTCCCAAAGGTGATTTTGCACAGTGATCATGAAATCACCCTTCGGGCCCAAATAACACCATGACAGTGACAGCACTCCATGAGAAGGGTCCCAAAAACCCCATGTTGAAAATTTGATGCAAAAATTCCAAAAATGCCTGAGATATGCAACAAAGTTGAAAAAACCCTATCTAGCCATTATACAGCTTACGGCATTTCCTCAGTTCGCGGTCAGCTTTGAAGGTGCAGCGTGTTTCCGGTCTACCGAAGATTGTTGTGCGAGGTCTGGAGGTAAGTATGGGAGTGAGGGGTGTGGGGAGGCAGGGTGCGCAGTGGGTGGGGCAGGAAGACTACGAAGGGACACGTTTGCTTTACAGGTAAAAAAAAAAAAACAAAAAAAAACAGCGCGGGATGTTTGCTAAGCTGAGGATTGGCTCCAGCATGGCAGAAGGATGGCTGGGGGAGTGGAGCCGATGAGGATTGGGCACCCTGTCGGTGATAGCATGGGTGGAGAAGAGACAGGTGAAGCCGAAGGATTGGGCACCCCATCGGCTATACCATCGACTTGCCACTGGGGTGGGCACCCAGCGTGGCATTTGAAAACTTTGGGGGCGCAGCACAGCCGGACGGGGATTGGGCACCCTCATCAGCTATAATGCATAAGCGGGGGAAGGGCAGCACCCAGTATGCATGCTTCTGTGTGTGTGTGTGTATGTGTGTGTGTAGGGGAGCTGCACATGAGCAGGCGATATCTTATTGGCTGCTCACTGAAGCGTAGTTCTCCTTCAACTGTATGCCACTGCATTTTGAGCTTGTCATAGACAGTTCCAGCATGCATTGGCTTACAGGGCCACGCCTGCCAACACACTGACTGAATTGGAAGAGGGTGACACACCTCCAAAATCTCAGATGATTGCACTATGTTTCTTGCACATGCGGCAAGCAAACATAAAAGGAAAAAAAAGAAAGAAACAGCATGATTCCAGTGTGAACTCAATATTATTATTATTATTATATGCTATATTTCAAGGTTAAATAACACTATTCTAAATAGAGGTTCTACACAAAGGACATTATTTAATTGTAAAGTTCAAAATGGTAGCTCCAAACATCTAATGAATATTACAATGCTATTACTTTTATTTTTAAGGGACCTTAAACAGAAAACAACAAAGTGCATACAAAGTTAACACTAATAACATAATAAATATGGAGATTATGTTTTCATTTTTTCATTTCTTCAGAAATGGTCTGATGTCCTATTTATCATTTAACACATCAGGTTTGACACAATTCATTTTATGAATCCACATGTTCTCTTGTTTAAGTAGGTTTGACCTATCACCTCCCATAAGAAGAGGTGCAACATGTTCTAGACCCATAAACTTCAAATTACTTTGTGATGAATTATGAAAAGAGAATGTGTGTGCCCACTGGTGTATCCTGTTGATTGTTGCATATGGATCTAATGTGTTCTTGAATCCTTTGTTTAAGTGGTCTCACAGTCTTGCCAATATACAACATGTTACAGGTACATCAGAGGGCATACACCACATAAGGGTATCACATGTTGCAAGTTCTCTCACCTCTATTTTTTGTCTAATTCTTTAGGGTGAGAAAATAATCATGGGTGTTAGTCCCATATTTACAGATGTTGTACCTCTTACATGTAAAAGAAATATTTTGATCTTTTTGAAGCCAAGTTTCTCTCACAAAAGTTTCTGTTTTTCCCTCTAGCATGAACCACCTTGTCTTTAATGTTTTGTGCTCTACAGAATGTAATTCATGGTTTTGCACCCACTGCATTTCACCACTTCTGCATCACCTTGCAAAATAGGCCAATTACAGTAAATAATATTACCTATACACCCAGCCATGTAGTTATACTCTGCAACAAAAGTGCAGTGACATTCTTCATTTCCATTGTCACCTTTTATTCTCAATGTGTGCACCCTATCAAACTTTTTATTTTCTCATAGGTGGTTTCTTTTTTTTCAATTCAAATTTTATTGAGTCTTACAATTCGAGAGTGAATCACCAGGAACAAGTGATACAACAAAACATGAATACCAAGCACATTGAGCTGATGCACCCTCTCTGGCCCACCCCAACCCTCGCCCTCCACAAATCCAATGCAGCAGTTTAACATGCAATTAACTCCATGTACTACACAAGGCAATGTTTCATACTTGTATTGAGTATAGGGCTTGTAATGAACCCCAAGTTGTGTTAAATTTGTTAAGCTTGTTGGAAAGGCTTGCAATGGTTCTCTCAGTTCTGAGATTTATGAGAAGCTCTTGAAGCCATTCAAGATGAGACAAGTTGTCAGAGTCTTTCCAATGCCTAAGGACCAGCTTTTTGACAGACATGGAGATTAACACAATGTAAAATTTCCCACTCCTGACTGTAATAGTAGAAAAGTCTCCCAAGAGACAAATTTCAGGTGTGAATAATTCTGAGAGCCCTAAAACGGGTCAGATTTTTGTTTAATGGCAGCCCAGAGGGGCAACCTTGAGGAGTCCCAAAAGATATGGAGAGAATCCCGGCATCAGCCCACATCTGGTACAAAGTGGAGTATTTACTGCTCCATCTTGGACAGTTTTAATGGGGTATAATATATATTATGCAAAATTTTTAATTGCATGAGTCTGTCTTGGATAAGAATTTGTGGCAGGTGTTCCAGATAAGTGACCAATCAAACTCCTTGTCTGGAAAAGAGAAGACCAATATGAAACAGGAACAAAATTATTGGGATATGCCCAGGCAAATAAAGTACTATATATTTTGAAACAGCATGGGGTTTGCCAGGAATTCAAGAAGGGAGACCTGGAAATTAGGCTGAGCCAGAGAAGGAAGGATGCCCCGAATACTTTTAGCATACAGTGCAGTAACTGATATATCTTGAAAATACTAGTAACAGGAATCATAAACTTATGTAGAATTTCAGGGAGGGCTCCACTGCCTATCCGTGTAATGAAATCTTTTAACAAGGTACAGTTTATAGGAGGAAGCCAATTGGGGATACAGGCTTATTATTGATTTTATATTGGGATTGCCAACTACTGGCTGATGTAGATCCTTGGTGTTATCATATTTTAAAACACGCAGAGCTGGAGAATGAGACATTATCGAGACTGCAATAGGAGAATTACACAGGGACAACAGGAGCAGTCCTAATTTAGTGTATAATAATGCAGCCGGAAGAAAACCATGCTTTTAATACTATCCAGCTCTACTCTAAGCCAGATCGAAAATAGAGGGTGCTTGCTGATTGCTGCTCTGCTGACAACCATTGTAAATATTTGTTGGCCTGACTGGCCCAGTAGCACAACCCCATATGTGGAAGCGTAACCCTCCTTTATCTTTGGGGTGACCAGCTTATGAAATGCCATTCTTGATTTTTTGTACCCCATATAAAGGAGGAGAACATGCTATCTATTTTTTAAACCAAGATATTGGGATATTGATGTTCAGCATGTTAAGGGGTAGAAAGACGGGAAAATGTTCATTTTAACCAAATTGATTCTACCCCATAAGGAAAGAGGAGAAGTGTCCATCTATGAAGGTCTTGATCTATTTTCTAAACCAATGAATGCAGATTCAATTGTTTAGGTGGGTGTTACTCGGGTTAAGATAATTCCCAAGTATTTAATGGACTTGGGCTGCCAAGCGAGCCCAGTATTGATAATTTCTTGTTTATATACCTTATGATTTAAAGGATAAACTAGGGTTTTCCCAATATTAAGCTTATAATTTGAGATCCTGCTAAATTCCTTAATTATATTAAGAATAGCAGGATAGATGTGAGGTTGGCTATATACAAGAGTAAATCATCTGCATATGCTGCAACCTTGACTACATGTCCATCTAAAAGGATACCTGGGACATCTTGAGCTCTTATTAATCTCTGGATAAGAGGCTCCAAATATAGATTGAAAAGGAGGCGGGAGTGGACACCCCTGCCTTGTTCCTACATGGAGTTTTATCGGACTTGAAATCATTCCATTACAGGCAATTTGGCAGAAGGGAATATATAGAGTGAGCACACCCACCTCAGGAATTCATTGGGAAACCAAATGTCTTCATTGTCGCAAACAAGTAATTCCAATAGACCCTATCGAAGGCTTTCGGCATCTAATGAGACCAGAACCATTGGAATATTGGCGTCCTTAGAGGCCTAGAAGACATGGGCAAGAGTACGTAAATGGTCGATGGAAGATCTTCCCTCATGAAACCCACCTGTTCCTCTCCAATTATTGAGGAGAGAACCATGCTCATGCGATCCACCAGTATTTTGGCTAAAATTTTAATATCATGATTAATTAAAGATATGGGTCTGTAACTTGAGACTAGGTCCTGCATGTTTATCTGGTTTTGGGAGTAAAACAATGAGGGCCTCAAAAGGGAAGAGTCAGTCCCCTGACCAGAGAGAAGGAATTGAAAAAGGGACAACAAGATGGGAGATAATTGCCTCAGAAAATGCTTTATAAAAATTAGAAGAGAAACCATCTGGACCAGGAGTTTTGTCAGGGATAGGAGGGTAGAAATATTGTTTTCCAGTTCCTTTTCCTCTTTGAGGTTAGTCCTATTAGAATGCCTCTAAGGAGCGCTTTCAAGGCGCCCATTCCATGTCTAGTCGTTGTGTGGTATTAGCATTGAGGGTCATAAACTGTTGGATTTGGGATGCTATATAATCAGCCTTGACAGAATCTTTAAGGATTTGGTTATTCAATTTCCATCTTCCCCATTTTCCTGAGATGAGAACAGGGATATTGTGCATACTACCGAGGAATGGTCGGAGAGTGGGCCTAATACAATTTTAGTATCAACAACCCAGAAAGCAAAGTTTGAGAAATGAGAATATAATCAATCTGTGAAAATGTACCATGTATTGGGAGATGTATGTATTCCCTGACATTAGGGTGAAGGATATGCCATGCATCACAAAGCCCTGTGGAGTCGAGAAGGTCCCTAAGTGCTCTCTGGGCAGGAGAAAGGCCATGAGAAATTTGACTGGACCTGTCTAGCAAAGGTCAAATATAAGATTAAAATCGCCCCCAATAATCATAGGAATGACCAGAAAGGATTGAGGACTTCCAGAATTTTCATCAAAAAGCCTGATGTGTCTACTTAGGCCCATATACACAACCCAGCACAATTTCCAGGGTGTGCAGCTTACCCCTTCACTAAAAGAAATCTCCCAGAGGGATCTGCTATGATCTGGGTAGAACTGAAGGGAATTGATCTATGCAAGAGTACCAGGACACCCTGATTTGAATGTTGCCCTGAGCAGCAAAACCTGTCTCATTTGCTGCCTTCTCGCTTATCGGCTTCATGATTTAGTAGATGTGTTTCTTGTAAAATATGATATGGGCTTTGAGGTGACTAAGATATTTTAACACCTTATATTGCTTGGTTTTGTGCCTGACTCCTTTAACATTCCATGAACTAAACAACATATTATTAATAATTCCTCTTTAAAACCCTAAGTATCTGCTTGAGGTCCAATCCATGTAAATAGATATTTATCCTTAATGCCCATGGAAAAGACTGCTGTGAGGCCACACCCTTACCCCATAAAACAACAAGAAGTAAACCCAATACCCCAAAACACCCCCAAAACCCACTTTGAGACCCCACCCTCCCACACCCACCCCATAATCTCACGGTACATGATACACAGCTCACTTGGTCATCTCTATACTACGCGCCCTCGACAAGTAACATCAAATAAGTAACTATGTAACAGCAACTAGCTTGGTAATATACACTAGCCTACCGAGCAATAGGTACAGATTAATTAAAGTTAAGCAGTGCAGAATGTAAGTGCACAAACACTAAAATACAATGTGCCACAACCGTTAAACAGGATCATATAAAATAAAGAAAAAATCCGAGAAAAGGTACACTGTAGTCATTCCCACTCTAAGAAAATTGCAATTGCAGAAAGTAAAACATGGGAAGCTTATTATGGTGACCACGTGGATAAGAACTGAGGTGGTTTCTAATATCTGTATATCATACTCCCTATTCTGAAATCTTTCTATTACTTCTTGCTTGGATGTTAAAATCAATATCCGAACTGCAGTTCCTATGGATACGTAAGAACTAACTATAAGGGACAGATTTCTTCAGATTAGGGTGTGGGCACTATCTACATGTAAGACTACGTTTGTTGCCATCTCTTTTCTGAATGTTTTGTCTTGATGTAAGGCTGATTTACTGTATGATTATCAATATTAAAATTTAGATCTAAAATCAAGTGATTTCTGATTAAATTTGTAAGTGAATTTCAAATTCAAATCGTTTTCATGCAAGTAAGTACCAAATGCATTAGCCTCACTTTCATCCCCTTCCAATGCAGATTATATCGTCAATAAATGATACCATTTGACGATGTTACTAAAGAAAGGGTGGGTCTCTTCATTCAATACAATACTTTCCTCCCAATTACCCAGAAAAAGGTTCACATAGCATGGTGCCATAGAGGCTCCCATGGCTGTGCCGCATTGTTGCTCAAAAATGATCCTTCAAACTCAAAATAGTTGTGGGTGAGTTGAAGTTCAGTGCTTCTAAAATAAAGCTACTTGGTATTTCCTCCTTCTGGGTAAAGGTCTAGATATTTTTTAATTGCCGTAAGCCCATCTGTATGACGAATGCTGACATAGAGGGCTTCTACATCTATTGCTAGCCAGCTATAACCTTGTTCCATGTAAAACTGCTCTATTTTCTTAACAAACAGAAGTGTCTTGAATATTGAGGCCAAATTATTAACAAAGGTTGTAAAAGAAATCTATAAATATATCCAAGTTTTGTGTTAGAGATCCCACCCCCAATACAATAGGACACCGGGAATTTCTTTATTTTTGTGCACGTTTAGGCAATGCGTAGAGATTTGGTACTCTTGGAAATTCTTTCCATAAAAAGCCAAATTCAGATTCAGATATCTGGGAGTCAACAACTGCCCTTGTAAGCAAAATACTTAACTCTTTCCTGTATTCTAGAGTGGGGTTTGAGGAAGTCTCCTATAATCCTTGCCATCTTTTAACAGTTTCTTGACCATTTATTTATAAAACTCTTTATCCATTATTACGATGTTACCACCCTTATCAGCTGGCTTTATTATTATAGTGGTGTCCTTATCCAATCTATGCAGGGCTTCTCTTTCCTTAAAACTAAGGTTATGTTGTTTAACATTCATTCCATCATTTAAAAGGCTCGAGATCTGATGTGCTACTACTTTCTCAAACACATTCAGAGTATTATTATATGTTTTGGACAAATTCAGACACTGGTCTAAATAAATTCTTCCTTTGATATTTATCTATATTAAATGTTACACTACTTCTTATATTATCAGGATTAATTATATTTAGAGGTGTCCTTTGTTCCATCAAAAGTTCTTCAAGTGCATATATATCAGGCTCAGGATCATCATATTCTGTGGTGGGATTCAAACCTGTGGACTGTTCAGTAATTATGCCAGCCTGTTTTCTGGGTTCAAATCTTTTCTCTTGTGGAAAGAAGATCTCCAAACTTTCTCATGTCATCCCTAATTGTATTCCTTGCTCCATATGTATGATGTCATTATGTACCGTTTCAGATCCGTGGAAATCACAGTCTTGTTCAGTTTGATTTATTACTGCCAAAAGCATGTCCAGATCTGAATCATCAGGTACAGTCACAGTTCTTCATGAATGAAGCCCATGTTGATGTTAGCTTGATTCTCTTCAATTAATGTTCCCATTTCATTTTGTCTAAAGAAATGAATTTTAAGTGTAGTTTCCTAAACAATTTTGTAGATCCACCAAAATCTGAAATTCATTCACCTGTGGAATCGGAACAAAACTTAACCCTCTTTGTAATTCTGTTTCTTCCTGTGAGTTAAGTTCTCTCTTTGATATATTTAATATCTGTAGGTTATGTTCCTTTTCCTTTCCCTCAAAATCCATTCTGTGTCTGCCCCAGCTTAAAATGTCACCTCATTCGTAGTTCCCAGCATCTCTTTTCAGTTTTGTGATTTTCTTTGGATTACCTCAGCCTTGTATTCTCTAATTTTGTTCTCAAGCTGAATATTAAAGTCCTGAATTCAATGCTTGCTTTAAACTTCTTGATATTTATTCTAAGTAAATCTAGGTATTTTGCAATTCATTATACTTAATTAAATCATTTTGTATAAGTAATTCCAAAAAATTTTTAGAGTATTCAGCTGCTACTTTCAACCACTCACTTTTAAATCTAAAATTATCCAAACCACAAGATGATACAATTGAAATTCTTAAGCCTCTGAGGGCCTGATTATGACTTAAATATTCTTCTAAAGTGCTTGCATTAAAGGTAATCTCTATGTCTTTAATTAATAATGTTTCAAGTCTGATAAACGCATCTCTAATATTAACATCATGTTCTTGGTTATCTTTACCTTTCTCTCTTGTTTGGTTGAATTGTTCCCTTAAATGCTTTCTCCTCTCCTCGAACGTTGTAAGCTCCGCTCGTTCCCAACTATGGCTTGTGTCTTCACTCTAGTTTGTCGCTCCTTTCATTATACACCTTATGAGTGAAAATCTTCTTTTTATTCAAAAGAACACTAGCCAGATTCTTTGCAGAAGAATAATCCTTTGAAAAAGCAAGCTGTTTCAGGTAGGTTACCCCTTGCAACATCCGTGTTCAGCAGTAAGTAAAAAGCACAACAAAGCAGGTCCAGGAAAAAAACGTGAAAATCAAATGGATGGAAACAGCCATGCAGCACCACTGAAACAGGGTTGCTAACCCCAAAATCAGAACATTAAACAAGTAGTAGTGCACAACAATGCCTTCCCACTAGAAATCCAGTTCATGTCAATAAACTTTGAAAGAATGCAGTCTACAAGAAAAGTTGAAGCACAATTGCCAGGACTACAGTTTATTTACGTCAAAGTTCCATACAGAAAGTGGGCACAGCAGGACCTTCTGCAAACAATGGAAGACCTAGCACCTTGACTCACACGAGTCTTCAAAGGGGGTGACTGCTGCTGATTTCTTTGTGGGCACAAAGGCAAGGCAACACAGGCAAGAGCACTGAGTGAATTAAGAGCAGAACTGCTGGAATACACATAGCACAACAGGGAGGTGGCTGCTAGCTGAGCAGAATGAAGCCTGGATCAGGAGCAAATAATTAAGGAGGAAAACACATGAGACAATAGGCAGAGGAAGAGCAGTGTGAGCTGAAGTGTACAATAACAATGCAGTTGGCTGAGGGCTTCCAAAATCTGGTGAGTAATTATGGGAGCCTGAGAGCACAGGCACAGGACAGCTTAAGGTAAAGAAACAACAATATGTAGCCTGAAGCACAAATAAGCAATGTATACACAGGGCACTAGAAAACTAGAAAAAAAAACCAAAGAAACAAACAAAAGCAAACACGAGTACAGGAGCAGGAAGGAAACAAGCACACAAAGAAGCATACAGCAGCCAGAGGCAAAGCAATACTAATCAAAAGTCAGAGAAACACAATGAACAGAAGCCCAGCATGCTCCAAACAGAGCCCAGCACAAAGGAAGCAGGGAAACAAATGCAGGTGGGTGAAGCCCCAGTAGGCCCAGGGAGAAGGCAGAGACAGACAGAGCCTCTGGCTTAAAAAGTGCTTCAGAAGGAGACTAGGAAGAACTGCTTATATAGCTTAGAAAGGGGTGTGGCTGGTTGCTTACCCTATTGATCTTCAGGCATAGCCTTTTAAATATAGTGGTATAGATTCATATGTTATGGGTAGAGTAGCATATACTGGTGCCTATACATGATCAGGCAGGAATTACATGCCAGAGGCATATATCCTGCCTGTATAGCTCTGCACCTGTGACAAGTGCATGCTACCAGTACTCACCAATGGCTGCAATCCATCCACGGGCATGCCCCTCCCAGCATGCAGTACTCTGTGGGGTGGCAGGGGCAGAGTCATGGACCCAGTCAGACATACAATGGGATGCCTGCCATGGGTCCCACAGTGGATCACTAGAGCAATGAGGTGTGGGTCCAGGTGTGAATAGGCACCATAAGCACCCAGACCTATAAAGCTCTGCCCTAATGTATGCAGCCCTGGAATGCCCCTCCCTGCACACACACTATTACGGCCACCTCCTGTCACCCTCTGGGACAACTGCCCCACATGCATGCCCCATGATACATGTAGTCCCTGACAGCTATCAGCATACACTGGTGCCATGTTGGTACCCATTCAGCTGTCCACACAGAGGACTCTGGAACAGGGTACCATGTGGGAGACGATGCAGTACAGATGGACTGGACTTGTACGTCACCCACACGTCATCATGTCAGCCATATGTCCCTGGACCCAGTACCCGGGACACTGGTGGAGCCTGTTTGACCCCAACCCTCCGCAGCTACCTCTCACTATCTGAGGATTGGTGACACAACCCTGGATGGCCAGCAGCACTGCCCTCCTCACACTGTCACAGCTGCCAGCCATCTGACCACTGCTGGGAGTAGGCCCCGAGTTATGGGCAACACGGACTCAGCAGTGATCAGATGGCCAGGCCATGGCTGCATGAGGCAGGCAGTGCCACTGGCTGTCCAGGGTCATGGCACCAATCATCGGTTAGCAGGGGTGGATCCACTGTACAGCACTGGTGTCTCTGGGGAACAGAGCAGGACTCCAGTGATGGGCAAACAAGCAGAGCTGTTCAGCCCAGGCACTGGTGGGGGAGGACTGTGCACTGACCATGGGGGCAGGGTTGGCCTTGCGTGTGGTGTGCTTGGCACTGACAATGTGGGACAGCCCTTGATAGTGGTATTGGGGCTGGTGGCGCTCAGAGGCCAGGTGAATGTGCACACCCGTCTGGTGTATCTACATTAGACATGCTGTCTACATGGCCTGGCTCTTGACTGTGCTGCCATCCCAGCCCTCCCTGTAAGCCTCGGGTGCAGGGGCGGCTCTGGTGGTCAAATCCTGATGCACCTGTGTTCAGTGGTGTAGCTCATTGGGGCACACAGTGTGTTATGGCAGGGTCCCACCTGGCACAACTAGTGTCCTCATCCACACTCCAGTGGCAAGCACTATGAGCCTTTATGCATGGCACTTAGTGCTGGAATGCCCTAAGCCCACCCCTGGTGCATAGCGGTCCATGGGTCCAGGGCATTGGGTGCATTGGGACTGCACACCTCAATTTGTGCATCCTGCATTGGGGGGCACAATGGGTGTGGAGTGTCTCCTCACCACATACATGGTGTGGAGGCACTCTGCTCCTTCGTGCATAGGGCCCATACTGTAAATTTGAAAAGTATAAGTTTAAAGAAATAAGTATTGCTTCCAGTAAACATGTATTGGTTAAAAATAGAAAGGTATTGGTATATAGAATGTGTTTGTTTCAGCAAACACATTTCATATTAAGTAAATAAACAATAATGCATTGGTGTCATTAAAAGGTTTTTGGTTTCAATGAAAATGTAGTGGTTTTAATATTATAAGAAAACATTCTCAGAAAGCTGCAATCTAGTTGGCTGTCAGAATTCTGAGAGCCTTGCATTAATCACCACTCAGGATGTGGACTCGGCCCTTGAATACTTTATTAACACCTTTAACTCAGCCTGTGATGTCCATGCCCCTTTATGAAATGTAAGTTCAAGGGTACTACTAACCCTTGGGTGTCCTTAGATCTCCTAAAGCAAATGAAATTCCAGGGACCTGCTCTGGTACCGTGCCAAATCAACTGGTACTTTTGACACTCAGGCCTACAAGGCAGCCAGGAACACCTGCACTAGATCCATATGCCTTGCAAAAGTCAATTACTACCAGAGCACCCTTGCTAACTCCTGGAAAGATGGAAGGAAGTTCTGGGACAATCTCTCCCAAGTAACAGGGAA
This sequence comes from Neoceratodus forsteri, assembly GCA_016271365.2. NCBI lineage: Eukaryota > Metazoa > Chordata > Ceratodontiformes > Ceratodontidae > Neoceratodus > Neoceratodus forsteri. The sequence continues at coordinate 443,682,574 of CM028131.1, read as the reverse complement.
GAACCAGAAAGTTACTCCTGCAATGCTCAACATTGATATCTCTATCACCTTGGATAAGGTAAATTTTGCCAATGCTTTCAATGCCACATTTACTGACCCTTAGTCATGTGCTCCCCCTAACTTTTTGATCCAACCCAAGCTGCAACCCCATCTGCTACCTCAGGTGAAACTCAGCAGCACCCACCATTTTACTTTAAGGCTTTCTCCCAACGGTTAACCAGAAAACACCTACTCAAAGTTCTTGGAGATCCAGGCATAGTGATGACTCCCTGGTCCTGAAACTCCTTGCCCTTACAATCGATGAAGTCCTACCTCACCTTACCAAAATCCTAAACTGCTCCCTGATGCTTTTTAGTTCCCGAAATGGAAGTGTGCCATGGTGTTCCTATCCACAAAAATGGTGACAAAACTCAGACAAGCAACTACAGACCTATCTCTATCCTTTCTCCCTCTCCAAAGCCTTGAAATGGATAGTAGCACATCAACTCATCGAATATCTAGAAAAATATAGTCAGCAATGTCCCCATCAGCACGGATTTCAAAAGGAGCACAGCACCAACTGCACTCCTTGACTTCACCTCCTACATCCACCAAGCCCTAGATCAAAACCAATTGGTTGGTGCCACCTTTATAGACTTGACAAAGGCATTTGATACCATTAACTACTCACTGCTGATTGAACAATTACCCCACCTAGGACTCTCTCTGGACACTACCTCTAGTTTCAAGTTATCTCTGTGACTGTTCCCAGCAGGTTAGAATAGGAAATCCCTCTCAACCCCCTTCCTGTCTGCTCTGGAGTTCCCCAGGGTTCTACCCTAGGTCCACTACATTTCAGTATGTTCCTGAATAACCTCCCTGCCTCCTGCTACAATAGAATGTTTCTAAATGTGGATGATGCAGTCATTTTTACAGGCCACTCAGATTCCACCCTCTTTCAGTGTCTGCTTCAGTGAAGTTTCTCGAAGTCAAAACCTGGTTCCGTCACACAGGCTTATCCTAAACTACTCTAAAACCAAAACAATGCTGTTCCATAGTTCCCGGAGCTGACAGAAAGATAAGCCACTTCTTATCAACAGCCTGAGGATCTGTGCTGGAACAGGTTGACCAGTTCAAATACCTGGTGTGACCATAGACTGCACTCTCTCATATGCCAAACATATTCATAATACTACCAACTCTGTTAATGCTTGCATAGGGCTACTCTAAAAGCATAGGTACTGTATGACAGCAGATGCCTTAAATCTGGCTATTCAGTGCTCAGTCACCTCAATAATAGACTATGGCCTTGTTGTTTATGGATCTGCCACCGACAATGCTCTCTGGTACATAGCCCTAGCCTCGAAAAGGCCTGTCGGCTCCTCACTTCTGCCAGTTGACTCTCCCACACTTTCAGTGTCTATGAACAGTCTGGCTGGCTCCAGCTATTGGGCAGGCTAAAGTACCAGACCTGTATCCTTGCAAAGAAGACCTCCCTGGACCTACTTCCTTGGGGTTCAGTCCTATTGACCCCTCATTTTGCCATCTGCCTAACCAGGAGTGCAGAAAGCCTATCATTTATCATTCCTGCTGCTAGACCTCATAAGGACAGCGCCCTATAATGTCAGAGCCCCAACTCGTTCAACTCAATCCTGGTGGAAATCTCCAGCTCTTCCAATCTTAGCATTTTTAGCGCAGATTTTGCCAATATTTGGTGGCCAGTGCTCACTGTGACTGCTAACATAAACTGCCCTGCAATCCTCCTCTGTCCCCCTCTCCTTACCCCACTAACTCTGTGACAGCACTTCTTCACACAACCCCCCGCCTGCAAAATCCTCCCCCTAGATCCACTTCATACTCCCTTCCCATACTGCCTCTCTCCCTACTTTCAGATAGTATTACCTCTCACCAGTCTCCACCACTTACTCCCCACTTCCCTCCCTTCCCCTACTCTTCCTCTCCCTACCTCCTTCTCCTTGCACCCATCCCCTCCTGCTTTCTCCACCATCCCTCCCACTCTTTTCTATTTCACTCAGACTGCAATGTGCTATTGTCCTGCCCCCTTTTACTACTTTCACTTTCACCTTAAGTTATTTAATTGCCCTATATGCACTTACTACCTTCTCACCTCTCAGGCATCTGCCCCAGGCATACTCTGTACAATGCCTGGTGCACTGTCGCTATTCCTTCTTAGTGTAATCTCATTCTACTGACAAAGCCTTTGGTGGCTCCTGTAAAGAAACCAACTGTTTGTCTATACTTTTTCAATGCTGTTTCTCTGTATTTTTTCACCTGTCCCTGTAATTGACATGGAACCTTTGTAAATTAGCCCTGGCTCAAAGACATTATCTGAAATTTCAATAAATAAATAAATACAAATCTCTATTATAAAATGGATGAGGGTAAATCCAGTACCCTGACTGGTTTATAGCTATGCTTGAGGTGTCGAATGCATGTCTATAATGAGTGCAGGTTACAGAATGTTTCTGAGCCTAATGTTATTCCAGAAATCAGTCACCCATTGTGTCAAAATTCCATATGTAATTTAAAGTTTTAAAATGGCAATCCCTGCAACACATACACACTAAACGAGAGTTACCACAGCAGCTGTTACTACCTGTCATATTGTTCATTAGCTTATTCTTTCTCTGTAACACAAAGATATTTAATAAAACTAAGGAAATATTCTTTCTGCAACTATCCATTTTCTTTTTCATCTTTTTTTCAGTTAGGGTGATCTACCCGCCCCCACCGAGCTGACTCCTTCACAACAATTGTACATGTTTAAGTACATTTTGAACTTTTACTGGTTTTCTAAGCCCGGAAAGCCCCTGATTGTACATTGTACAGCCTCTAATCACAGATTTGGAGATCACTGTGATGTGGTTCAGTCCTGAAGCACTGCTGATGACACTTCATGATAGATGGCGGCAACATCAGAATGCACACACTCGAGTTCACACTCACAATTAACTTGGATATGTACAGTAATAGGCACTTCAGCATTTGTGCCACATTAAATATAAATGTAAAATAGAAATAAAGAAAACCATAAATACCAGCAGTTCCCAGCAATGAAACTGGTGGCTAGAGTTTGTGGTGTGGGGGTGAAGGAGCCATAGCAACAACAAGCTATGGTGGCCATAGTAAGTCAAAGTTCCTCAACTGAAATAAAGAAAAACACTAGAAACATAATGCAGGTAGAGGAACTATTTTACATTAAATTACAGTAAATATTGTATGTTTTACTACTTCAACCTATAAATTTTAATTTTGTAACCCATCTACAATACAGATTCCCATTTATAAACACTTTAAGACACTCCATGGTTGTGTGCTAGACACTTCTAATGCATGGCCTGAGGTTGAAGAGCATGAGCCTGTGGTCTTGTGCCTTACAATACCCTTGGCCATTAGGCAAGCAATAATACTCAATAGGGTGAGCTGTATTGGGCAATACTGGACCACCCAGGGGCATAATGAGGCCCGACACTGCAGGCGGAGGGCCTTATAGCCCTAGAAGGTCCAGTATTGCCCAATACTGCCCACCCAGGAGGGTATTATTGCACTTAGAAACGGGCACAGTACAAAAAAAAGTTTGATAATATTATTAATATAATAATTAATTTTCAATATGTTTTGTAATTAAATAGTTCCTCCACCTTCATTATAATGAGGGCCTTTGCAGTGTACCACCGCTATAGCAGACTTTTTTCAGTTGGAACCCCTCCCCTGTCATCATGCAGCAGTTTGTAACCTCTACATCCAGTTTGTTTTGTTGTCTGTAAATGGAAGAAAGCACTGGTTTATCCCTGACCCCTCCTCCCCGTCCATGCTCTGTTTAGCTAATTTTCTCAATTTTAAAGGGACTGTACCTGTATCTGGCAGGACCTGAAACACACTGCATCACCAGAGTAGAGACGACTCAGCGAATATAAGTGGGTGACAGATGTAGCACAGTCGAAATCTATTCTGCAGTTCAGTTAAGCAATCTTTCATTTTAAAACTGCAAGTATTCACTTTCTGTTGGCTGGAGGTGGAAGTGAACATGAGCTGGATGTGTCAGTGTAGCACCGATTCACGTGAGGTGCTAGTGCTAGAGTTTTCATTTACAAAACCTTTTTTTTTTTTATGTCAAAGAGGAAAATATCACTGTGTTTTCACTGGTTGAGTTTTTTTTTTAATCCAGAGTAATAGCAGGAGTCAGAAATTGTTGGCGGCTTGTTAGTGCAGTGTGGCAAGAGCAAAGTGGGACTATTGGCACTGCCAGCTAGCGGCTCTTAAGAGAGTGGATGTTCATTCTCATGACAGTGCCAGAGTCGGGTCTGACTAGGAAAAAAAACAAAAACAAACAAATAAAACAGATGCTGCTGTGGTATTACTGGGGCTGCCATTTTAAAAGTAGCAAATGTATTGGGAATCAGCACTAAGATTAGACAGGAAGACTGCAGTCAGGAGAGGAACTGCAAGGGGGGATTGTACTTTCATTTTCCAGGCAGGTGTCAGCTGTGCTGCTGATTTCTTGTTGGGTGGCAGGCAAACTTTGTATTCCACAGAGGAGCAAAGTGGGGAGCCATTTGAGAGCTAATGAATGGCACTCTACATGTGGAGTTCATACAGAACGTGGTTGCTGTGAAAGGCAGAGCACTTAGGAGAGATCCGATGAAGGAGTGGTGGCAGCAGGGGTTTTACTCACAGAACAAAAATAAAAACTTAAATCCTGACTTATAACTGGAAACATGTATACTGCTCTTTCTTAGTCAGTTACTGGATGGAGTCTTTGTCTTTCTAGTCTAGGAATGTGTGTGTGGGTGGGGGCCTCACTCTCGCTAAGCAATGAAATAAAATGGTGGCAGTTTGAAAGTGTGTGAACCAGTGCTTCAGCCAATGAGGAAGCAGGCTGGGCATAAGGATACTTGGCTGCATGTGAGGAAGGTTTGGGCTGGGACTTCTTATTTGGTGGGCATCTAATGAAAGTTAATGTAACATAGAAACATAGAAACATAGATTTTGATGGCAGTTAAGGACTGCTTGGCCCCCCAGTCCACCCATTTCCCTACCTAATGGATAAGCTGCAGATCCTAGTTAACCAGCAGAATACTTCTTCCTCCCTCACCCCTAGAATTGCCTTATGACTGTCCCATGCATGCTTGAATTCCACCACTGTTTTGACTCCACAACCTCCTCTGGAAGGCCGTTCCATGCATCCACAACCCTCTCTGTGAAAAAAATACTTCCTTAAATTACCTCTGAGCTGCCCCCTTCTGTCTTCAAATTGTGCCCCTGTTCTTGCACACCTCTTTTTGAAAGATGCTACCCTCTTGGACTTTGTTGATTCCTTGAGGTACTTGAAAGTTTCTATCATGTCCCCCTCTCCCTCCTTTCCTCAAGGCTATACATATTTAGCTCCTTAAGTCTCTCTTCATATGTCTTCCGTGCAGACCCTGCACCATTCTAGTTGCCCTCCTCTGGACAGCTTCCATCCTGTCTATGTCTTTGCAGAGATTGGGTCTCCAAACTGCACTGCAGTAGTCCAGATGGGGTCTCACCAACTGTACCCCTGTTTAATGGGTGACAGTCAATCAGATGCCTCCAAATAAAAGCCAGTTTTCTAGAAGTGTCTAATGCACACCCAGTCATGTCTTACTGCTAACTTACACTGTGTTGTACAGTCTGTTCATCATGGCACATTAATTCTTCCTGTCAGCATTCCATTCTCTAGCACTATTGAGTGACTGGAATGATACATTCTGATTATGAACCAACATTCTTAAACAGTTGTGGGTGAACTGTTTTATTAAAAATCTCTCTCAATGAGGAAAACATTCAAAAGGTACACTTCAAATGCTTTTATTTGGAATGATTTTATAATAGCCACAAGGTAGTCCCATGAGTTAGATTAACAGTCAATCACCCCTAGAAGTAAGTACAATATTCAGTTGTGCTTTGTGACACATTATACCCCTAGAAGGTGATTTACAGACTATTAAACTAATCCCTAATCATGCCATATTGCTTAAGAAATATTTGATTTCAATGTATTGGCTTTGTGGGATATACTGGTTTCAGCACAAATGTATTAATGTCTGAATAATTGTGTTGGTTTGAGCGTATATTTGTTGGTTTTATGGAATGGCTAAATAGATCATGGGCTGTGCTTGGCTGAGCATCGATCTCTTCATATGCCCTGGAAGAGTCTAAGCACAAACTGAACCTGATCAAAAGTAAAATATCAAGATTCACTTCTTACTATACCTGGAAAGGATACACATCTGCAAGTTGTCTCTGTGAAAAAGTTTTTTATTTGTACAAAACAAATGCAACAAAGGCATATATCTGGTAAGCGCTCAATGTAAATGTTAGATCTTCGTTCAAATTCAATATGCATTTCTGTGCTTTGGAACTACCATGCAATTTACTTTCTGCCTTTTGTCACAAATTATTTGCACAAATATTTTTTCCACAGAGACAACATGTGGATGTGGAGACTTTTAGGGAGTGATGTAAGAGCTGCTTTCTAACCCCTGCAAATTGTTTAGTGAACATACTAGCACCAGCCATGCCACTTAGTGACTCTTCTTTTCACTTAAAAAAATCAATATGCCTTCCATAATTCCTACAGTTCTGACTGCACTTTACCAATATGGCCATTTTCATTTATTTGCCAAACCCTCCTCTCCCACCCCAAAACAACCACACACAAACACTAATAATTTTAATGTATCATACATATAATTGAGAAATCCAGAACCTTTTCTGCATTAGTGTATGTCTTCTTTTGATTTTCTTTTCTGAGATTTTCAGTTCTTATGTTTAATTTCTGGGTCTTGGTTTGTGAATGTTTTTAAAAGGAATACAATTCCTACTCATAGAAACATCGATTTGAAAGCAGATAAGGGCTGCTTGGCCCATCCACTCTACCCATTTCTCCCTACCTACACTATTACTGCAGACCATACTCAATCTACAGCTCTTTCTCCCTCCCCATTCATTTACACTATGTTTCCTTGGCTTATCCCACGCATTCTTGAACCTCACTACTGTTTTCACCCCACCACCTCCACTGGAAGACTGTTCCAAGAATCCACCACTCTTTCTTTGAAGTACCTCCTCACATCTATCTTGGATCTACCCCTCCAGCTTCATAGCATGTCCCTTGTTCTTGAGTACATTTTCTTCTGAAAATACTTCCTTCCTGTATTTTATTTACCACTATGAGGTATTTAAAGGTCTCTATCATATCCCTCCCCCATTCCCTTGCACATATTGACATCCTTTAGTCTCTTCTCATAGGACTTTTGATGCACACCCTGCACCATTTTAGTTGCCTCCTCTGACCACCTCCATTATGTCTATGTTCTTCCAGAGATGTGGTCTACAGAACTGGACACAGTACTGAGATGGGGTCTTACCAGTGATCTATATAGAGGCAACACTACCTTTCTCTTTCTGCTGGTGATATTCCTCTCTATGCACCCCAGCATCCCACTAGCCCCTCCCACTGCCTTGTCGCACTGCCTGGCCACCTTTAGGTCATCCAATATGATTACCTCCAGGTCTGTTTCCTGCTTGATGGTTGTCAACACCCCTCCACCCATTTTGTACTCTGCCCTGGGTTTCTGTGACTTAAGTGCAGTATTTTGCACTTTTGCATTGAAACTCAGCTGCTATACCCTTGACCACTCCTTTAGTTGTCTCAGGTCTTTGCTCATCCTTTCCACAAGCACACCCTCAGTGTTCCCCTATTGCAGATTTTGGTGTCATCTGGAAAGAGGCAGGCCTCTCTTACAATTCTTCTGTAATGTCACTTATTAAGGCATCATAGAAGACTGGTCCCAGCACTGATCCCTGAGGTACCTTGCTGTGAGCGAACTCCATTTACCACAACCCTCTGTCACCTATCCCCTAATCAATTTCTTATCCAGTTTTCCACCTTTGGACCCACTCCTACGCTACCCATCTTGCTTTCTAGTCCACCTTGTGGAACAATGTCAAAAGCCTTACTGAAATCTAGGTAGGCTACATCCACTGACCTACTCTGATCTAAATCCTTTGTCACCCACCTTGTGACCATCTCAAATTTTTCTTTTTGATACAGTTGTTCAGATTATCAATAGCCATGTTTACACAGCAGTAGTGCTGCAAATTCAAAACTGCTGCAGCATGGTCTGGACCACTTTCCACCTGCCACCTGTGGTTTGTCTGTCAAGGACATAGACAGGATGGAAGAAGTCCAGAGGAAGGCAACTAAAATGGTGCAGGGTCTACATCAGAAACCATATAAAGAGAGACTGAGAGAGCTTAATATGTATACCCTTGATGAAAGGAGGGATGGGAGTACATGATAGAAACTTTGAAGTACCTCAAGGAATCAACAAAGTCCAGGAGGGTAGCATCTTTCAGAAAAGAGATGTGTAAGAACAAGGGGGCACAATTTAGAGTTAGAGGAGGGGACGGCTCAGGGGTAATGTGAGGAAATTCTTTTTCACAGAAAGAGTGGTGGTTGCATGGAACTGCCTTTCTGGAGAGGTTGTGGGGTCTAAAACAGTGGGGAATTCAAACATGCATGGGACAGACATAAGGCAATTATAGTGGGAGTTGCAGGAAGTAGGCTGTTGGTTAACTAGAATCTGCAGCTTATCCAATAGGTAGCGAAATGGGCAGACTGGGTGGCCAAGTGTCTTATCTGCCATCAAAGTTTATGTTTCTATGTTTCTATGTCTACACGGCCCTCTTTGCACCACTGCAGTCTGTGCTGGTGAGGGCCATGCATCACGGGGAGCTGGACATCTGCTGGTTACTGTGGTGCAGGCAGTCCACACTGCCACTTAAGCTACTGTATGCCACTCGTTCCTCTTGATATCCCCAGTTTACAAGAGAATCAGGGAGCGTCTTAGTGAGTGGCTTACCCTGATTGGGTATGTGTCTACACAGCACATTTGCACTGGAGCAACCCGGTGCATGGGTTACTTCAGTGCAAGCGTGACTGTATAAACATGGCTTTAAATGGCTGCCACTCCCCATTTTTCTTTGGGTCAGGAAGCATCATAAAACAGGCCCTTGCCCCAGTGTGGGTTAGGGACCTTTCTACTACTTTTGCCTGCAGTAGTATCTTCAATCCTAGTTCCAGTAGGATTAATTCTCCTGGTGAATTAGCTGGAAGAATTTCTGGGTCTGTGCAGTTTTGAAACTTTCTGAACTGCAGGGATAATCCCTGATCCACTACTTTCAGGATTCCCTTGTCTGTGGTAATTTTACCCATTCCTTAATATACTACTTAATATACTCCTGGCTTTCCATTTTATAAAGTTAATATAAAGCATTATGTGCCAAATTCATACTGTTAGACAGCACCATATTACTGAAAATGTCATAAGTGAAGCCTTAGCTTGTTTATCAGTTGAAGTTCAGCTGTCCGCTGAAGTCTCTGTGTGTCACTTTCAATGTGTCTACATTAAAGATATCAAAGATCTGGCCACTTTCCACAAGTTACATGTTGACTTTCAATAAGGATTGTAAACAAGTAGCTGCCAGCAGTGTTCCTGTAGGCAACAGTCACACACACTCACACACACACACATTCAGCTCATTGATGGAACCAAATGTGCCTCAGAGTGAGAGCTGGCAGTTGACCAGAAAGCTACGGATACTGTGGTCCTGAATCAGGCTCCAGCCTGAAAACTGTAATTTGCTGTGGATCACTCATCAGTTTGGAAACTGTGTCATTGCAAAGTTATGTACAAAATGTATCTGTATAACAGCACTAACAAAAACAGAAACTAATTTAAGTGCTAAATTACAAGATGCACAAAGAATACTAAAAGAGCTAAGGGTAGAACTAGTAACACCACTGACCATTTCTTTAACAAATCATGGGAGGATGGAGGGTACCTGAGGACTGGAGGAGGGCAAATGTGATTCCACTTCACAAAAGTGGGTGCAGGGCAGAGGCAGGAAACTACAGACCAATTAGTTTGACTTCAGTGGTAGGGAAAATGATAGAATCACTTCTGAAGGAAAGAATTTTGAGTACCTAGAGGCCAGTGGGGACAGGACCCAAGGCAGCCTGGTTTCACAGCAGGAAGGTCATGTCAGATGAACCTAATAGATTTCTTTGACTGGGTGACCAAAGTAGTAGACCAGGAGGGCTGTGGATATGGCCTACCTAGATTTTAGCAAGGCATTCGACAGTCTCACACAAAAATTAATATACAAGTTAGCCATCCTTGGAGTGGATCCCAAGGTGGTAGCCTGGATAAAAACTGGCTGGACAACAGGATGCAAAGAGTAGTAGTAAACGGAGTCCACAGTAAAGAAAGGAGGGCAACTAGCGGGTACCGCAGGGTTCGGCACTGGGACCGTCCTTTTAATATCTTTATAAGTGACATTGGAGAGCACCTGAAGGAAAGTATGCCTCTTTGCAGATGACACAAAGATCTGCAACAGAGTTGATACACAAGGTGGGATGGAAAGAATGAAAAGGACTTGGCAAGGTTGGAGGAATGGTCAAATATGTGGCAGCTCAGATTCAATGCAAAGAAGTGCAAGGTAATGCATCTGGGAAACAAAACCCAGGGAAGAATACACAATGGGGGTGAGTTAATAACAACAACAAAAATTGAAAGAGATCTAGGAGTAATTATATCAGATGACCTAAAGGTGGACAAGCAATGTGAGAAGGCAGTAAGGAGGGCTGGGGGATACTGGAATGCATAGGGAAAGGCATCAATAGTAGGAAACAGGAAGTTGTTATCCCTCTCTACAGACAGTTAGTGAGACCCCATCTGGAGTACTGCGTGCAATTCTGGAGACCCCATCTCCGCAAAGACATAGACAGAGTGGAGGTTGCTCAGAGGAGGGCAACCAAAATGGTGCAAGGTCTGCACCAGAAGACATATGAGGAGAAACTAAAGCAGCTTAATATGTATACCCTTGAGGAAAGGAGGAGGGGGACATGATAGAAACTTTCAAGTATCTCAAGGAATTAACAAGATACAAGAGGGTAGTATCTTTCAGAAGAAGAGATATGCAAGAACAAGGAGGCACAATTTGAAGATAGAGGGGACTGCTCAGAGGTAATGTTAGAAAGTATTTTTTCACAGAGACAGTTGAGGATGCATGGAACAGCCTTCCTGAGGAGGTTGTGGAGTCAGGAACAGTGGGAGAATTCAAGAATGCATGGGACAGGCATAAGGCAATTCTAGTGGGGGCAGGAGGAAGTAAGTTGTTGATTAACTAGAATCTGCAGCTTATCCATCAGGTAGGAAATGGGCAGACTGGATGGGCAGGCAGTCCTTATCTGCCATCAAAATCTATGTTTTATAGTTAGGTGATTTGATTCCTTTTATTAGACCAACAAAGATTTTCAGGAAAAAACTCTAAAACTTTAAGATTTTTGGGAAATCTTCTGTTGGTCCAATAAAAGGTATCAAATCGCCTGTTTTGTGCATCTTAGTGTACTGGGACCAATACGCCAACAAGCAATATTTGCTAAATTACAAGTAACTGTGTGCATGCGCAGCGTGTGTGTGTGTGTGTTTGTGTGATTGAAGGGCATGAATTTGAAATTGCTGTCTGTACTTAAAAACACAGCTACAGTAAGACAAAGTAGCACAAGCAATGTAACATTTATCGTCAATGTAATTAAAGAAGTTTATAAAATGGCAAGAAAAATCTAGAAATCTCATTGGCCAAGAGACATCAGCTGACTGTATGTTAAATCTCTATATACGCACAGTCATCCTGGTCCTAAACTACATCACACAATAAGCAAATCAGTCCTCATACAACCAGAACTATCTTCATCTGTCCCCTTCAACCAGAACTGATCTTCCATTATAAACATGGCTGCTGCCTTTACACTGTAAAAACCTTCAACTGGGCCCTAAAATAAAGCTACCTTAAATAAAAATAAAATTAATTAATTAAATGTTGTTTCTGATCATCGCGTTCCTTTACACACATAAACAAATTAGAAACATTAAGTATTGTTTATAGTTTTCATACAACTGTTTGTTTACTAACAGTGAAAAATCCCCTTCTGTCTTTATCTGCTCATCAGGGAAATCTCTTTATGCTTGCCTTGACAGTGAAATAATTGAGTCTTTGGCTCTAAAACAGGCCTTTGTTGTTCAAGTAGTACAGAATGTCAGGAGAGTAACATTCTACAAGTTGAATAGAGCAGAATTTTGAATCCCTGTATTCCATGGTAAACATTCCATGATAAACATTCTATGCCTTGAGTGTGGGGAAAACAGAAAACAAAAACAGGATGAAGAAAGTAGTCAATACAGTAATACTTTTAAACAAAAAGAAAAGGTGGGAAAACACAGTTAAATAGGCAGAGGCAGACGCAAAGTGCCCAAATACATTGCTAACGTTAATAAAAGCACTAACATTTGAATCTTATATAACTAAGTTTTCAGGTGAAATCTACCCTCCTTGCCCACCAAAAAGGCAGACTGGCAGGTTTAAAGTTTTTTTCCTTCCTACCTTTCACCTCAATCCTACAGCAGTTTTCCTTTATGTACTAGACCACAGCACATAAGTAAAAAGCAAAAATAAAGAGAAGGCTGCCTTCAATGAGACTATGTAACTACAGTACAGTGTAATGAAAATTAAGTTTTAAACACAGCTTTTGTCTTACAAATTTACAAATGTTACAGTGTATTTATACTTATAACATTTACATGTGACAGAGACATTATTTATTTTCAACCAACTCTACTAATAAATACTTTTACTGTAAGTACTGTACTAGTTAACCTATTGCTGACATATCCTATTTTGTGCATTAATAGGTACCCTTTTTTCAGTTTTAGATGTTTTAGAGGTGAAATGTATTATAAAATGGTCAAGAAAAATCATGTCTCCTGATTGGTTGACATGGCTTGGAATCCAGTGGTATAAGGAATAACAACCACCGGGTTGGGAACATTTTCCAGCCAGCTGTGCAAAGGCCACCCTGAAATAAATGCTTTCCCATATTCTGTAATGGAATGCCTGACCTCCATGTTAGTAAAGAATCTGACTGGCAAGTGAAATCATCAAAATTTAAAAATACCATGCTCCCATAACACAAACGAGAACAAAATTCACACAATAAATCAAGTAAACCTTAGTGGCCATTGCTAGCTGCATCACTGTCCCTCTCCTAAACTGAACTGCAGCGTTTGAGTAGGCCTCACATCCCGCTGTTCGCAGTAGATGAACAACCTCATATCCAATCTCAGCTTCGGGAACTGTCCTAACAGCTGATTGCACACTGTCACCTGCCTCTCCCAAAGCACTGACAAATAATTGAAACTGCTTCTCTCCCACATTCGCTGAGTACTTTCCCCTCAGCATACACATGATAAAATGTAGGAATCATAGTGCAATAAAGCCTAGCTCCAGCCCTGTCATACCACACACAGTCCCCACTCGACACACAGCTCACATTCGTAGTCTGGGTGTATAGGTGAATCGCCGTAGCAGTAAAAAAGAAACTGATATTTATCATGGCACTGATGTAACTCATAATCCATAGAGGTAATCGGCCGTGACATGGGCTATCAGTTAACTCAAATGTACAATGCTAACGTGAGTGCAGCTGATCGCTACCGAGATGGAAGTGGAGTGCATGATGGAGACACCAAAAAGTTAAAGAAGTCCACCACAGCATGGCAAAACTTCCTTTGCTGATGGGGTGCCCAATCCCCGTTGGCTTCACTGTGCCCCCAAGCTGCCTGGTGCCACACTGGGAGTGCACCTCAGCATGGCAAAAGTTAATTGCCAACAGGGGTGCCCAACTTCGTTGGTTTCACTGCCCCCCCAAATGTTCATATGCCATGCTGGGAGCCCACCCCAGCATGGCAAAAACTTCCTTAGCCAATGGGAGTGCCCAATCCTCCTTCAGCTTCACTGTCCTCACCAAGCCACTCTGGGAGCCCACCCCAGCATGGCAAAAGTCCCTTGTGTGTAAATAAATTAAAAAACCTGAAACAAAAAAACCTTTCCTCATTGATTCTTTTGCTCCTCCCAACCCGCACCCAGCCTCTGCGACACACCTCTCCACACCCCCACCTCACCCCCAGCTCAACCTCATACTTACTCTGGAGCCCAGCACATCAATCTTTGGTGGACGGGGAACATGTCTGCACTCTTCAAAGCCGACCGCAAACTGAAGAAATGCTGGTAAGCTGTATAACGGCATAAATTGATTTTTTCAACTTTAGTGCATATCTCAGCCATTACTGGGAATATTTTCATCAAATTTTAAACATGGAATTTTTGGGGCCCACCTCATGAACTGTGACACTGTTATTTTGTTAATCAGTCCGAAGGTGGTTCTGCAGTCACTGCATGGAACCACCTTTCCAGAATGATTAATGAAATGACAGTGTTACAGTTCATGAGGTAGGCTTCCGAAACCCTATGTTGAAAATTGGTGAAAATATTCCCCAAAACGACTGTTACGAGCATGCGTTGTGCAGTTCCTATGCACACTCGTAACTTTGAGCATTTTTAATAGTTTCACTCCAGATTTTCAGTATTGACATTTTACACACCTCCTTGTGAACAGTATAACTGTCATTTATCACATCTCACACGAAATGTGTTTTCGCCCATGTAGCGCATAATGGCGCGGTCATGCGAAATCAATGTTCCAGACAGATTAATAAAATCAAAGTGACTCTGTTCATAAGCAGTGGTCTTAAACTGGCTATGTTGAAAATTTGGGAAAATATTCCTCAAAGCGACTGTTTTATGAGCGTATGTTGCATAGTTCTGACGCACGCCTGTAATTTCGAGCATTTTTATTATTTTCACTCAGAATTTCAGTATTGCCATTTTACCACTCCTCCATATGAACAGTACAACTGTCATTTTTCACATCTCACCCGAAATGTGTTTTCGCACATGTAGCACACAATGGCGCAGCTGGTGTGCGTAAATCAGTGTTCAGGACAGATTAAGAAAATCACAGTGAAGTAAAGTGCAATCCATAAACTACAACAAGTGCACTGCTGTTTGCTAATGTTGTTGGTAATTGCTATTTTTACCATTCAAAAAGTTTACCAAGGTACTATTTTATCTCAATGTTTCAATTAATTCTCTATTCTGTGTTTAAATAAATGTTAAAACATTTTCAAAAAATAAACACCTTGTCAGTGTCCTTTTTTCCATAGTTATTTCCCATTTTATAAGTGCAGTAGACACTCCAGGGTGGTGGTTGTTATGTGATAACCACACACCTAGGCGCAGAAGGACACTTTCGACCTTCGGCCTCGTGCCTCACCACGCACCTAGTGTGCGGTTATCACATAACAACCACCACCCTGTCGTGTCTTATTGCTTACATACCTGCATGAATCTTCCATGACTTACTGTTCCCTGAGAGTATCTTTTTCTGGCTGCAGAAAAAAGGAACTTCTTTCTTGGGTTGAAGAATTTCAATAACACACACAGTTGAGGGCCTTCGACTAGCTTGGGAGTGCATTGCCAGACCTCAAGTGGCTTATTGCACTTACAAAATGGGTAGGGCAGATTAACAATAGGGCAGACTAGGCAGTTGCCCAGGAACCCGAGTTTCAGGGGGCCCCTAGAGTTATCTATTTTTTTCTCTCTGTTTTTTTTTTTTTTATCTGCATGCACTGGTCATATGCTGGGGGTCCTTTGAAGCTGCATTGACAAATTCACACATTGACATGAGTCATTATGCTGCAGACAGTACAATTAGCTATGCACAGTAGAAACCGCCTCCTAGGTAGTTTCTATTATGCACCAGAGATTGGACTGTACACAGCATGGTGACTCACTTCAAGGTACCATCCTGGCACAAAAAACAACTGTCCTCTGAGTCCCTCTTATAGCACTGCATGTCTTCCCAGTCAATCTGCAACACTTTGAAGTCTGGTTCAAGCTGGCGGTATAGCCTAGAGGTTAGAGGAACGAGGTGTAAACGAGCTTGGTACATCCAGTAGACCAGACCCAGGTTTGATTCTCAAGCTCCTTCTTGCATACTGTGTGACTCTGAGCAAGTCACTTAACTGCCCAGTGCTCCCAGGTCACTCCCTGAAAACAGGCACTTGTGCCTAGTGGGTCTTACCCGTTACCAAAGGATAAAATAAATAAATAAATAAAAAATTAAAAGCTAGTGCCTTCCTCCATGTCTCATCTGTCTGAGACCTTGTTAAAATATCTAATTCATGTACGACTTAAACAAAAGAACAGTAATAAGATATAAAATACCTGTATGGTTTGGTTTGCTGCACATGCTGCCCCACTCTTGCTACCAGTATACCAGACCTCAGACGTGACCTTATCTTAGCTGCTACTGCTCTTCTTAGAAGTCTTCTCTCTGCAGTGACTGTGTCTGCTGCTTAATACATGTTGTTGGAGTGACTCCTTTTACAACAGTTGCTTTGTTCTTGTCGCAGACCCAATTCATTCCTTATTAGTGTACACTGCTGTCAGAATTCCCATTCCAGTCCACCGCTGATCTGGACTGCTCCCTATTACATGCTATACCACCCACTGCCTGGTCTAACTGGTCCCCAGTCAACCTAAGAAGATCAAATGAGTCAGTCAAGACTGGACAGAGGATAGGCAAGGTAAGGTGTCTGTGTTTCTGCTCCCAACATTTTGACCTGGCCTGTTCTACTGGAGCCAGCCTGCAAGCCTTACCACTCAGACCCTGGCAAATACAAACAATCTAAGAGGTTGGGGACCAACTGGCTAAGTTTCTGGCACTGCATCCAACCCTGTACTGCACCTGACTGCTGCCTGGGACTGCCGCCTGCACCTGCTTGCTGGTCATGACAGTCATTGAAGGTGGGTAAGTGTCTCAGTCCCTTTGGAGTGAAGTGGTACTGCTCACCTATAGAGGAGGGGAACAAGAATCCATGGCGCTTTGGAAACAGGTGCTGTAGAGTTGAGGAATCACAAGGGAGCAGGAGAGCCGGGAGAATTGAGGAGGAGGCAGTGGATGTAACCAGGTCTGTGATGAGTGGCAAGAGAGTGGAATACAGAGCTGAACCATTGCTTAATTTGGCAGTATTGGAATGCCAGAAGTGAGCATTAAGTTAAGTTGTGGTGGTGATGTAGAACTGCAGGCAAGGAGCTGGATATGGCATTTCTGTAGAGGTTAACAACACAAAAGTGATCTGTTTTGCACAGGTCAGAAAATGTAGAAAAAGTCAAATATAATGGCTAGGATTTTAAGTTTATAAGCCAGACTGATGTAACCCCGGGCTTACGTGCTTTTGACCCTTGGAGGGCCGTCCCTGTGCCTCCCATTTCTCCAATCTGCTCCACGCCTCCTGGCCCATCCCCATTTTGCTCCTTATGAGTCTCCCTCCAGCTCCCAGTGTGTTTTCTGTGGATTGGGGGAGGAGCTGAACTGCAGGGTGCTGTTCTAGTTTTGCACTTCAGTGCATTCGTGACCCATGCACACACATCAGTGCATGTGGGAGTTTCCGACCATGATTTCAGTAAAACAGCAGCTGTTTGGTTGGTCCCAATCCTCCTGTTAGGCTAATCAGGATCGGAGACCTGAAGGAGGAAGAAGAGGAGTTTTGGTTTTTGTTAAAAGCACCTATCAGCACTGGTCCCACCTCATGAATATTAATGAGGCATGGGGAATGTGAATGGGAGCTTGTCTAGTGCCTATGGGCTGTGTATTTTGATGCTAGCGACAGGCAGGAGGCTGTTATTTATTATTAAACTGTGCAGTCAGATAATAGGGGAAAATAACTATAAAATGGTGGGGCAAATGTTAAGTGAAAAGGTTTCTTTTGGCTGCAAGGACATTGTGAAGTTGGAACTGTTGTGGAATTGCATAGAGACGGTTTTCTCAGAAGCCATGTTCATAGCCTTTGACCCCTGTGGACAGTCAATCAATGTGTTAGGCACCCAGAACTTGTTGAAGTAACTTGTGGGAAGAGGCATGAACTATTTCTAGGTGCCAAAGACCTTTGCCAATCAATAATTGAACTGGGCTAATAACTATTAATATTTGTGATTGACAGCAAGAATCCACCAATCAGAAGAGGGATTTTGGCTGAAACCCCAAGGACTTAGGGCAGTTTGGGCAGTCTGTTCTGGGCTCTGCTCAAGTCAAGAGGGCTCAGTGCTGTGAACTGACTATGCAGGGGCCTTTTACAGGACTCAGTTTGGTCAAATTGTGAATCGTTTGAGGATTGGATTAAAGGAGTTTTCTGACAGAAAGAATTGAGGTGTTGCAGTGTAACAGTCAAGTTACTTGGTGGATGCTCCTGGTGTTTTTGGAGATCCAGTGTTAAAGAGAGCATGCATCAGTAGGGAAGGAAAACAATGAACCAGTGAAAAGGTTGGTTTTGGAACTGTGTGTGTGTGCTAGAGCTAAAGGTTGGCACTGTACCTGAATGGGAGGACTTTGGAAAAAAAGGTTTGCAGATATCCAGTGTTCAGGAGCTGCTGTTTGTGCTGAAAACCAGCTGTGGAAAGGCAGAGGTCTGATCCAGAGATTGTAAGTCAATAGCCAAAGGCCACTGAAATGGTGGAAATTGAAGAACTTGTTTGCTGCACACTGGAGCTGTTTGTTTCTGCCCAGGAGAAACCGAAAGCTGAAAATTGTCACGGCTGCAACTGGGAGCCAGGTGGGGAACCTGCAAAACCCTACTGAGTGAGGCAGACTTGGCTGCAGGGACCACAGGCACATGCCTGAGTGCTAGGGGCAGTCCGGACCCATTAGGGAGCCGGACTGTGGAGCCACTCCTGGGTCTGGGATCCTTGTGGCCTTATAGGCCTTCTGTTTGGGTTCTGTAATCTGGCCTGCAGAGCAGGCTGAAGGGGACACGCTGCAAGAATCTTCAAGCAAGTCAGAAGGTGACAAGTTGCAAGAGTCTTCAAGCAAATCCAAGGTCGACCAGCATTTTTTCTGCCCTTCCACTTACTGCCCTTTGTACATTGTTTGATTGACCCCTGGACTTCAGAACCAATTATGCCCCGGTGCTGCAGGACCATAAGTAACTTAGAGCATGCCCTGTCAAAAGGGGAGCAAATATTTAAGAGTGTTAGCAGCCCAGGAAAAGATACTTCAAGACTCCCTAACACCGCCAACCAGAGGCATCTAGCAGGCCTGCATTATGTCTGGGTACCCAGCTTGGACTGATAGGACATGGGGTTTGCACTGGTACCAGTGTGTGTGTGTGTGTGTGTATGTGTGGGCATTGCATGTGTTCTGGACTACAGACCCTGTTAATCCCATTAACCTAAATGTTCTCTTCTACAGCAGTCCTGTTCCCGTACCCACTTCCTAGGCCCCCCAAAAAAAAATAAAGCTGTGGTTTGTTTGTTGCAATCCTTGTGGTAGGCATTTTATTGGTATTAGCTATTAAGCATATGTGGTTTATAGTACTGGTGAACAACATGGTATTCAGTATGTGGGGTGGTTGGAAGGGAGGTGGTAGGTACAACATCACAGGGGTTGAAATAAACAGATACCTGGCCCACTGTTACTTTACTCTGGGTGGAAACACCAGACAACTTTCTTTCTGTTCTGGGATAGCAACCCCAATCACCATCGCAACAGAACCGGGCCCTTAACCTGTGTGGTAGTCAACAGACAGGGGTAGTAGCCACTGGCACATGACACCTGGGCTACAGTGACAAAGCAGTAGCTTGTTTTTAATATACACTTCAACAGTGGCTGTCGTCATTTTACAGTACAGTACTACAATATTTATTTTATATTATTACATTTCTGTTACTTATTACACTCAGAGATGGTTTGGGCTATTTTTTAGTCTGGGTCAGATTATACATTGTTATGCTTACTCCACAGTATCTTTTTCGGGATTTAAAATTCAGAAGTCTGGATTTAAAAATATATATAAATGTAATATTTATTTCAGAATATTGGTAAAGTTAATTTGAATTTTCGCACCGAGTGAGCAAGTCGAGATTCAAACATGGTCCTGTTTGGCAGCACAAAGCATAAGGTGCTTTCCTAAATGAAAAACTATGCTCAGTTCACTGTTCTTTTGCTAAACTGTAATGCTGTTTTCTCTCACTTTTATATAAACACAGAAAGGAAGTTCAGCTTGTTATACTTGTAACTGATGAGGTAATAAAGGATGTTATGTTATTTGTTTCAGCTGTGGTTAGCTTGTAAGGGCAGCCAGCAAGTGATATTTTTTCTGATGGGACCTGACTTCAGAACTTGCTGATAATCATTTTAATAGAGGAAAGTTACTAAGCTCTAAATTTTAGGCACTTAGGTTTGTTTTTAAAGCTTAATAAAGCAGTCATCTAATTAAAGAAAATTAAGTGGATACTATGGGTGCAATCTTCATTGTAAGGCAAGTTAGCTGGTTACCCTAAGACACTCATGTTGAACCCTTGGACCCTGTTTTGGAGGAGCACTGAGGAGAGGACCCTTCCACCAGTGAAGAAGAATATCTACCAGACATTCCATCACTACCTTAGGCAGCTCCAGTAAATAAATAATCCTATTTTTTCAGTTCAGTTTATTTTTACAATGTATCACTGTCTCTAAATAAACCATGGGTGACCAATTCAATGAGTACAAGGCAGGAAGCAGAGAAGAATCTTCATAAAGAAAATAAGAGAGAATTTGACTTAATGGTAGACTCTCCCATTAAAAAGTCTTTCTTTTTTCTTTCTGAACAGTCTTTCCTGCCTGTTCTCAATCAATATGTATCCCAGGATTAATTTAAACATTTTCAGATCTACCTGTTCCTTCCTTTTAAATTGCTATGATCCTCTATAGCCATGCAAAAGGATTGCTTGCTGCCTGCAACCCGACAAATCTAAGAGGAGAAGGAAGAAAAGCCTCTAACTCTTGCCAGCTCCCTACAGCACCCCATCCATCAACCACCCAAATTCGCATTTCAGATATATTAACTTTATGCTATGGCTATTTAAAATCAACTTTTACTGAACTAGGAGGAGAGAATAATTTAAGGCAGGAGTACATGACTGGTATCAGCTCAGATGGCCTTATCGTTAGATTCCAGATTACTTATTGGTAGCCCAGGAAAAGGCAGACAGCCAGAGCAGTGTGTTGGTCAGGCATGGGGGTAAGGAGCCTGAACTCAGCACCCAGTCTGCAAGAGTATTGCCAAAGAACTACAATCTACTATGACATTGTGTGCCCATTATCGCTATTACTGCCACCAAACCCTGGTCCCGTGAAACAATATGGGTGGTGGTCAGCAGCATTGTGTCCGGTGCCTCTTGGATTCCAAATACCTAAACCTAGAAAGGGCAAGTGGGGTAATTGGGCAACTGTAAAGGAGTAATCAGGTAGTTCCCAAATGTTTTCCTTTCTGGTGCAACATTTCTGGTTATAAAATTATAGAGCAGTTTACTGTAGGCCTGGTTTGTATCCCTGAAGTGAGGTGCTAGATCCTACAATAATAATGTTTATGGAAACTGTTTATGTTTAATAGAGAGCCTCATTAAGGTGCAATTCCTACTTTACAACAGGGTTCCAGGTTTGCTTTACAAGGACCAAAATATTCAAAACTTTTGCACTGCACATGTAGTTCGGTTCTTTTAGCAAAGGGCACCTGTGGGGATATAAACATAAAAACATAAACTGACAGCAGATAAGGACTGCTTGGCCCACCTAATCTGCCCATTTCCTACCTACTGGATAAACTGTAGATCATAGATACATAGACAGTGTTGGAGATATGGGCCTTTGGCCCACCTAGTCTGCCCATTTGAGCTTGTAAGTTCAGTTGTTTTCCTAGAAGTCTATTTCCTTACCCCTGACCTCTAGAATTCCTTTATGTCTATCCCATGCATTCTTAAATCCCGTGATTGTTTCAGCCCCACCACTTCCTCTGGCAGGGTGTTCCACTTGTCCACCACCGTTCTGTGAAGAAATTCTTTCTCATGTTTCCTCTGAATCGTCCTCCTCCAACTTCATCCCATGCCCTCTAGTCCTGAAACATCTTTTTCGCTTAAAATAGTGTTTTCCTGCACCCTGTTCCTCCCTGTAAGATACTTGTATGTCTCTATCATATCCCCTCTCCTCCTCTCCTCCAGGGAGTACATGTTCAGTTCCTTCAACCTGTCTTCATAGGACTTGTGATGCAACCCATGCACCATCTTTGTTGCCCTCCTCTGAACCTTTCTATCCTGTCTATGTCCTTACGTAGGTATGGTCTCCAGAACTGTACACTGTACTCCAGGTGGGGCCTCACTAGTGTCTTGTATAGCGGAATTATGACCTCCTTTCCTGTTTGATGCCCTGCCTATACATCCCAGCATCCTATTTGCTTTACCTGATGCCTTGTCACACTGTTTCTACCTTGAGGTCATCAGAGATGACAACCCCAAGATCCCTTTCCTGCTTGGTGCATGCTATATCCTCAACCCCAACTGATATATTGTGCCAGGGTTTTTGTGCTCTATATGCATTATCTTGCACTTCTTTGCATTGAATTTCAACCCAAACCCTTGACCATTCTTCAAATTTCTGCAGGTCCTTCTCATTCTGTCTACACCCTCTGGTGTGTCTACTCTGTTACAGAGCTTTGTGTCATCAGCGAACAGTGAAATTCTGCCTTCTATATCCTGTGCAATGTCACTGATGAAGATGTTGAATAGGACCGGTCCCAGCACTGATCCCTGTGGTACCCCACTGGTCACTCTTCCCTCTGTGGAGTGACAGCCATTTACCACCACCCTCTGTGTCCTGCCACCCAGCCAGTTACCTACCCACCACACTACTGTTCTGCCTGCCTACAGATCCTATTTAACCAACAGCCTATTTCTTCCTAACCCCCACAAGAATTGCCTTATGTCTGTCCCATGCATTCTTCAATTCCCACTGTTTTTGACCCCACAACCTCCTCAAGAAGGCCATTCCATGAGTCCACCATCTCTCTGTGAAAAATACTTCCTCACATTGTCCCTGAGCGCTTCCCCTCTAGCTTCAAATTGTGTCCCTTGTTCATGCACATCTCTTTTCTGAAAGATGCTACCCTCTTGGACTTTGTTGATTCCCTTGATGTACTTAAAAGTTTCTATCATGCCCCCTCCTTTCCTCAAGGGTATACATATTAAGCTACTTTAGTCTCTCCTCTTATGGCTTCTCTTGCAGACTCTGCACCATTTTAGTTGCCATCCTCTGGACTGTCTCCATCCTGTCTATGTCCTGCAGAGATGGGGTCTCCAGAACTGGATGCAGTACTCCAGCTGGGGTCTCACCAACTGTCTGTACAGAAGGATACAACATCCTGTTTTCCACTGGTGATGCCTCTCCTTATACATCACAATGTCCCCCCAGCCTCCCTACTGCCTTTTATCGCATTGCTTGCTAACCTTTAGGTCATCTGATATGAATACCCCCAGGTCCCTTTTCATTTTTGTTGTTGTTACTACCTCCCATTGTGTACTCTTCCACTGGATATTTGTTTCCCAGGTGCATTACTTTATACTTCTTGCATTGAATCCAAGCTGCCATACTTCTGATCATTTCTCCAAGCTTGCCAAATCCCTTCTCATCCTTTCCACCCCCTGTGTATCGACCCTGTTGCAGATCTTTGTGTTGTCTGCAAAGAGGGATACTTTTCCTTTCAGTCCCTCTGCAATGTCACTTACAAAGACATTAAAAGGACCGGACCAAGTACTGAACCCTATGGTACCCCATTAGTAACCCCCTTTCTTTAGAGTGGACTCCATTTACTATTACCTTCTGTGTTTTGTTGTCCAGCCAATGTTTTGAGGCTACCACCCTGGGACCCACTCCCAGGCTGGCTAATTTGTTTATTAATCTTTTGTGTGGGACTGTGTCAAATGCTTTGCTAAAGTCTAGTTAGGCCATGTCCACAGCCCTCCCTGGTCTGCTACTTTGGTCACCCAGTCAAAGAAATTGATTAGATTCGTCTGACATGACCTTCTCACTGTGAATCCATGCTGCCTTGGGTCCTGTGCCCCACTGGCCCCTAGGTATTCAACAATTTTTCCTTCAGAAGTGATTCTATCATTTTCCTACCACTGGGGTCAAACTGACAGGTCTGTAGTTTCCTACCTCTGTCTTGCTCCCACTTTTGTGAAGGGAATCATATCTGCCTCCTCCAGTCCTCAGGTACCACACCATCCTCCCATGATTTGTTAAAAGGGTAGTCAGTGGTGTCACTTAGTTCTCCCTTAGTTCTTTAGAATTCTGGGGTGAATCCTGCTGAGCCTCATTGCTTTGACCACTTTCAGTTTAAGGAGTTCTTTCAGAACCCTTTCTTCTGTGAAAGGGCTGGGATTGACCCCCTATCCAGAGTGCTTCTATTGATTGGATTAGGTACCTCCCTCCTCTTCTTTTGTGAATACTGAGCAGAAGTATCATCAATATCCCTGCTTTTCACTGTTCCACTCTGCCCACCCACTGTCCCTTTTATTCAGCCTCACTATCCTCTCCTCTGTCTTTCTTTGCTCCTAACGTACCTGTAAAGGTTTTATCTCCTTCTTTTTTACCCACTTTCTTTCACACATGGCATGGCCCCAGAGCTTCTCTCAGGCATCCTGCCTGTTCCCGTCCACCTAAGGTCCCTCGATCCTGTGCCTCCTCCCTCCCCCTCCCTACAGCCAGCACCACCAGCTTAACCTGTGGGTGGGCTGTCCCTCCTCTTTGGACATGCTATGATCAAACTCTGGCTGTAGGTGAGGGGCTTGAGGAGGAACTGGAAGGTTAGGGAGGTGGATCCGCAGTGGGCATGGGGGTCAGGTGCCATCACCCACCCCACAGAACTGGGCTTTCCTGTGTTCTGTGCCCTTCTCCTCCTCCCTCCCTCCATCTGTGTGGTGCACTCTGATCATGGCAACCCTGCCTGTGTCAGCCACACCGACGCACAGCCAACACACTGCAGCACCCCTGATCTCCATTGGGAGCTGTTGATGCCTCAGACAAGCTCCAGCCTCCCCCGGGGAGGAGAGCAGCCCAGCATGCTCAGTCCTGCCCCATCCCTGCTGACTCCCGGCACCTGAGCTCGCTCTCGAACTTGGGTCACCAGTGGTGTTGCACGAGGTGTGGCGTCCAGTGCCTCAGTCCTCAGTGCCACCGGCCTCTTTATCCCCTTCTTAACTGAGTTGACCATCTTTTCCTTGGTTTGGGCCTTTGCTATTCTGACTGTCTTCCTGTTTTTTTCTAAATGCTGTCTTTTCTCCTTAACCTTTCCTGCCACATCTTTTGAGAACCATAGTGTTTTTTCTGTCATTTTGATTTGTTTATTTGTTTCACACAAAGGCTTGTTGCCTTTGTGATGGCAGTTTTGATGTTACACCATTGTTGTTCCACCCTCATTGCCTGTTTTCTATTGCTTTTCTGAGGCACTCTCCCATTTTGACAAAGTCAGCCCTCCAGAAGTCCATACCCTCACTTTTGTATGACTTGGACTGAAGCTGAGTTTATTTTAAACCACACTGTTTGGTGGTCACTTGTCCCAGATGGCTACCCACTTCTAGATCTGAAATCCTCTCTCTGTCCCATTTGAGAGTGCCAGGTCTAAGATTGCTCCCTCCGAGGAGGTTCCAACACTAGCTGTCTGAGGCATGCCTCCTGTAGGGCATTGAGAATGGCCCTGCTCTTGAATGTGGCTGCAACAAAGGTGCTCCTGTTAACATCTGGCATATTCAGGTCCCCATCAACAATCTCTCTCCTCTGCCGTCCTAAGGATGCCTTCTATCATGTCCTTGTCCATTTCCTCTCCCTGAGATGGGGTTCTGTATGCAACCCTGTGTGGATTGTGGTGCCATTTCCATTCTCCAGGGTGACCCACAGTGCCTACTTTCCTCCCTGTTTACTCTTTTGTTCAATTGCTTTGATCCTTCTCTTACACAGAAAGCTCCTCCTCCTCCTCCTCTAATCTTTAACCCTCCTTGTCCCTCCTGTAGATTGTGTACCCTGGTATGTTGACATCCCAGTCATGGTTCTCTGTGTACCATGTTTCTGTGACTGCCACGATATCCAGGCATCCTTCTTCCATCAAACCCACCAGTTCAGGGAGCTTGTTACCTAGACTAGGGGCATTGGTACTCATTACTCTCCATTTTTGATGGCCTTATCCCTTTTGCCCCATCCCTGTCCTTACTGCCTTTGCTTTTTTCTCCATTTACCCCTGCCCTTTTCCTTATTGATGTCTCTATCTTAGTGTTTACCTCACTAACTACCCTGATTTTATATTGGGGGGCTAGGATTTCCTGTCTTTAGTGCCTGCCTCTTTATTAGTTTAAATGCTTGCCAATGAAGCATTTAAATCTATCACTTGGGATCCTGGTTCCACTCCTGGACAGATGCAGACCATCGTTCCAGTATAGGCCTGCATCAATCCAGGTGGAGCCCCAGTCCTCAATGAAGCAAAAACCATGAGTTCTGCACCAGTGTTTCAACCACTGATTGAATCCTAAAGTGCAGAGCACCCTAGCCTCACCCATGCCATAGACAGGCAGCACCTCTGAGAAGGTTACCATACATGTTACATGTCTTAGGACCCTCTCCAACTCCTCAAGCTCCTCCTGTACTGTTCTGATCCCTTTCCCAGCCAGGTCATATGTCCCTAGGTGGACAATGACATCTGGCTCCCATCTGCATGTAGCTGGTCCCACGACCCCAAGGATTTGCTCCTGTCCCTCCAAGCCATGATGCCAGGCAGGCACCTTATCTCCTCTCCTTCCCTGCCCCAGTTTTATGTGGGCAAAAGTGGCTGCAGTGAGTATTCACAGATGAAGTCCAAATTTATAACAGTTGTAAACTAGAGACATTCCTAGACGTTTTAGGCAGGCATTTTCTATTACCAAAACTCAAATGTTTTAAAATCTGCAGAAGAAATCAAACTGCAGTTGCAGTGATTTGGAAAATCCTTCCCCAATCTAAACAGCACTGCTGCTCTTCACTACTCCACCCTGCCCTCTACAGTCTTCAGCAGAACACTGTCAGTGACCAAGTGTGTGTGGGAGGTGTAATATTGCTACCATGCTACTTCAGAGAATAAAAGGACACTGGAAGACTTGGGGTGCCAGGAAGGAAGAATATTTAAACTTCTGCTAATGATGACTGGGTTAACCATCAGAATTATATTGCTAAAGATAAATAGTACTTTCTTTATCCCATACCTTTCCTAACTGGCCCTCATCTAAGGGGTTAAAAAACAATCAAGTGTTACTAATTCTCCAAGTTATTTTGTCATCCAGTTTGTAACATTGCAAAGACAGTTTTAAAATCTTTCATCTGCTCAGTTCTAAGCCGCCCTTATTCAGATCTACTGTACATCAAGGTGTACATTGTGGCATCACCGTCTTACTGTCATGTAGTCACTCTCAGAGTTAACTGTTGAAAATGCATCATTTGGGAATGGTGTTACTGAGAGAAACACAGCTGACTGTCCTAGTAAAGAATTAGCAAAGCATCACTTTAGGTTTATAGGGGTAGCAGTATCCTACTCATATAATGTGATGCTTTTCAATGGAAGAGTCATGTTTACTTCAGTGACACCATTCCTAAATGATCCACTTTTGCCACAGTAAACACTGTGATTGACTACACGTAGAATATAACAAAACTAAGTTTGACATTAAAGCTAATATTTTAATGCAACATGTGGCTAGCTGCTTTGTGATTGATCCACCATCAGGCTGTCAGGCCTTCTATGACTTCATCTGAAGGTCCAGCATTCAGAGTCGAAAAAGGTGATAGCTAGACTTCCAAGTTCAGATAAATATTTTATTATCTGTTTGACCACATATTACAAAAGGGCCAGGGCCAGAGATAGAGGTAAGACACTCCTGGGTACTAAGTCAAATAAAATATTAATCTGAACATGGAAGTCTATTTTCACCTTTTTTAACTCTGGCCTCTGGACATTCAACTGTATCTGCTAAAGAGAGCTTTCAAGCACCGGCTCTTGAGGCTGTGTTTTTCTTATAACGTTCTCCTAGGACCAGCATAGATGAAGAGAATGCTCCATATAACATACAAACTGCAAGTCTCCTAATTGGACTATGCCCATTTATAACCAAAAGAAATGTACCAAGAGTTTAGGCAGCCATACTTACTATACACATTTGTGTACAGTTTCTTTAAAGAGCTACTGATGCCTCAAAGAAAACCTGAAAATCTTAATAATTAGGTACAGTTCTGCTTGCATTTCATGTACGTTGTATTCTATTTATTTTCCTCCCTTCATTTATTGCTAAGGATTTGCATGAAAACATGATCTTTATCCCTCAGGGATCCTTAGAGTTCATCTGTTTCTATAGCTTAGTCCCTACTTTAGGTCATGATTGTCTGTATTGATATCACAATATGTTGTCATGGAAGTAACAGTAATGTCACAAGCAATGCATTGTGACCTTAGGTAGGGAGAAAGCATTAGGAATAGATGAACTGTTCAGGACAAAGATCTTGTTTTCATGCAGATGACCTCAATAATAAATAATGGGGGGCTACAGAACTAAAGTGAAAATACAAGCTGAACTGTGGCTAAATGTTATTTAATATATGGATAGCCACTAATAATGCTACTAAAAGGCATACAAAACATTTCCAATAATAGGATCGGTGCCCAAGTGATAATGCCACAGTTAAAAAATGATAATACTATCATTCTGAGCCTGTAATACTATCGTCCAGTGCTCTGAATGATAGTATTATCACAAAACACCACTGCGCAGGGGCAAGAATGCCTCATGCAGAGCAGAAGCTGGCTTTCAGTATAACTGTAATGGTGAGTAAAGCCGACTCCCCACTCATCCAAAACCAAAGAAATCAAACCTGCAGCTATAAATGGCAAAAGACATCTAACCTTCATTTCTTCTTCAATACGTTTTCTGCCCTTCCAACGAGTGAACCATTCACATCGAGCCACCCCCATTTTTTGATATAATTATTCAAAAACTCAAGCAGAACTAATAGAAACACACACTGGGTGTTTCAGAGTTGTCTTGACATTTTGGTGTCCCTAGCAATGCCTGACAATCACCTCTGTTTAAAGAGTCATACATCACACTGCAGCACCCTGCCTGCTTAACACTAAATTGATACAGAGCACTAAAACATCTTGGATCCATATATTGAAAAAAATAACAAATAGGGGACTGTGTATTTCAAGGCTACAATAGCATCTCAAAGTTCTGGGGACATGTGAACCTCTCAAGCTTTGTTCTCAAGGTTCCCATGTCCCCAGAACCTCTTGATGGTAATATTGCCAGTAGTGTGAGTGGCTCAGTAGGTAGCACACTCACCTCTGAGGCTGGGAGATCAGAGGGCTGTGGGTTCAGTTCCCACATCTGGCACTTGGGTTAATATCCCAATACTGACACTGCAGTGCAGCATGAGGGGGTGCTGCACTTCTGAGGTGCCATCTTCGGATGAGATGTTAAACTGAGGTCCCATCTGCCTGGATTGGTGGTAGTTCAGGTGGATGTTAAAGATCCTGTGGCACTTTTCGAAAAAGAGTAGGGGAATTTCCCAGTGTCCTGGCCAGATTTCTCCCATTCACTAAAAATACCACCAACAGCTTAATCTGCTTCAATTTCAGTTGCTTACCATCTGTATCCCCTCCCCGGTCGCCCCTGAAAAGGGACTTCTGGGCCCAGTGGCTTACTAGCAACAAAATTAAATAAATAATATATGGATAAGTAAAATAATACTATTAAAACTCATACAAAAAATCCCTCTAATACACTACCCCATTTCCATAATAGTGCTATTGCTCATGTGTTAATACCATTGGTTCTTGTTGATAATATTATAATTCAGAGATGATAATACTATTGTTTCAGCTGTGTTATAGTATTATCACAGAAATGCCACAGCAAATTTGCAAGTCTGCCTGCCACAGAAACCCAGTTGCTATGGTGCCACATCCCTTCTTGCACAGCCAAAGTGATGGGCATGCATCCCCATTGGCAGCTTTCTCTCTGTGAGTGGACAGAACAACCTAAAAAACATGGCAGTTGTTTACTCTTGCTTAGCAAGAGGAATGCGTCCCCTTCATTTCATTCAATTTATTTTTCTTTTCAAACATACAGTGGATTATCTGGTTGATCCTGCACTCACCAAAGGATGGAAAAACTAAAAGGTAGGACTGCCTACCAAATTCAAACAAAAATGTTAACAGAAACAAGGGGTGATAAGTCTTCAGTGCTGTAGGCAGGCGGCCGAGATTGAGTGCGTATTCAGTGCGATGGGCCCATTTCACAGAATCCACAAGAAAAAAGCCACAACTTTTCCAATTGGATCCATATATTACAAAAATAACATATAAATGACATAAAATAATAGATAGATGAGTATGTATTACAAGGCAATAAGACCATTTCAAGGTTTTTGGACTTTTGGGAACCTCTCGAGCTTTGCTCTCGAGGTTCCAAGTCCCCAAAATCTCTTGATGGTCTTATTGACTTGTAATACGTATTCATCTATCTATTATTCTATTTGTAAAACACAGTCCCCTATCTATTATTCTATTTGTTTTTAAAGTTCTCCTGAAGGCGCCAGTTGCTCTTTAAGTAGCTGTCCCAAACCAGTTATCTTTTACAGAAAGTGTCTGTAAGCATTGTCATCCAAATCTGGAGGATTTGAGTGAGTGTAGTCCATTGAGTAGTGTCTGTATCTGTTTAATCTTCTATTATTTATTTATTTTGTATTTATTTATTGTCTTGGAGTAATACCTTTGAGCTAGAAGCTCATTTACAAAGGTTCCACGTCGACACAAGCTCATTTACATGCAGTAACAACAATTTGAATACATAGTGGAATACATATATTGGATACATAGTAGAAACAAAATATATTAAACATCCATGTATATACATATTCATATACACTGAGGAAGCAGTTAGGGTTGACTTTGTCAGGAGGAGAGAGAGGTGTGGAGGTAGAGGTAGGTGGGTTTTGGAAGTGAGGTGGCTGGTATGGTGCCGGGGGACAAAGGCATTTATGAATATAGATATAAGTATACAACCTGTTTAGAGATTAGCTGAATCTTAAGTATAAATAACAGAAATATAAATAGACTATTACCTTGATTTACAAGTGTAGAACTCTCCACCTATATTAGCACTACTCCACTGACTAAAGGGCATAGGCGTCAGGAGCCTGATTCTAAGCCCTTTAGTTAGTGGAGCTGTAAGAAATATAGGTAGAGAGCTAGACTTTGAAAAATGAAATAAATTTTACACCTTATTTTGCTGGCACTGTATTACATGGCAGTATATAGTATTGTTGCTGAGGTGTAAATGTACTTTACTCTTGCACCTTACACCACCCACCTCAGGATGCATCTGGAAACAACTAGCTCAGTATGTCTTTCCTGGAAAACTTTTGAAATAAATTAGTCTGCAGTTTAATGAGATATATATATATATATATATATATATCACACACACATATATATATATATATATATATATATATATATATATATATATATATATATATATATATATATATATATATATAGAATAAATGATGGGTTGTGGTGGGATAACATATTTATCTTCTAGTGAAAGGTTAAGACCCATAACTCATGACTGGTGATGACACAAGGTAGTTATAAAGGTCTTACCACTCATGTGTGAGGTACTGTAAATATGTTATTCCTCTACAACCCATTATGTATTTGATATATTTTTTGTAATATTGTAACAGTGTTTGATACTAAGGACCTCACTGATAATGAGCTTGTCTCAGATGAGTTTCAGTTCATTTTGAATGAATTAAAGTTTTACTACTTACTATATTTGTAATGTTTTTACTGGTGTTTTACCTTGTTTTAACTTAAAACTACCTTTCTGCCAGCCTGATGGCACTGAGGTGCTGGACACCTTACCTCATGTCATGCCAGTGACCTGGGATCAGGAAAGAGCCAGAGTCATCAGAAGCCAGCCAGAGAGGGGAGGGAGGGAGCAGGATCGAGCAGCCAAAGTCAGCTCTCCTCTCCTGGGAGGAACCCTGTCACCTACCATAGTTCTACTGCTGCTGGGTGGAGGTTGGAGGGCAGTACAGGTGGGCGGACAACAAAGGAGAGGAGAGCCTCCAGTAGCGTGGCATGCACATGCCTCCCACATGTGTGCACGTGGCTGAGACATGGGGATGGAGGAATAATGGGAATAATCGGTATACAATGTAAAATTAAAAAAATGCTTTTATTTCCATTGTAAACTATCTGGCATATTGTTTTTCTGTGTTCTATTTCAGATTCTAAGTGGAAATTACATGCTCTAAGTTAAATAAATTGTGTTCTAAGTGAAATAAATGGTGTTCTGTGTTAAATATGAAAATTTATCACAAAATAACAGGATTTATTTACCTAATTTATTCACCACTGTGTATATATATATATATATATATATATATATGTAGATATATATATATATATATATATATATATATAGAAGATACATGATGGGCATGAGTGTGATATGGCAAATATTGTCACTCCTGCAGAGTGAGATACCAAGCTCATGATGCAGGAGTGACAATATTTGCCATAGCACACGATCTGCCCATCATGTATTCAATATATACAATAGGGGCCAAAAGTTTCAGAAGTTTTGTTATGCTGTCTTGTGTTCTGTTCTTGTTAATGTGTTTGCTCATTCTGTGTGTGAGCTTTTCTGAATGGGCTGCAGTGTTATAAACTCTGAGAGACACATGAGTGTGTTTTGCAATGCTAAATGAGTTAGTTTTAGGTAGGGAGGAAACATACTTTTGTGAAGCTGTATTGTTTAGCAGTCTGGCTGCAGTGAAGCTAACAGCATCACAGTAATTTTAATGAGCTGAGAGGCAGAGTGTCAGAATAGCTGATACTGTTTTCAGTGGTAATTAAGTTAGCTGCAGGCAGAGTGCAGAGTGTTCTGTGAAATTGTGCTCTTTAGGATTCTGGCTGCAGTGAAGTTGAGATTGTCACAGTAACTGTAATGGGTGAGAATCAGAGTTTGAGGAACAAGTGAGAGTGTGTTTCACTGGTAGTTGAATTAGCTGTAGACAGTAGTTTCGACTGTTCTGTGAAGCTGTGCTGTTTGGAATTCTGGCTGCATCAAGTTGAGACATCACAATAATGAGCTGGAAGTTGGGGGATAGTGTGTTTTGTAATGCTCACTGAGTTAGGCTGTAGGCAGCAGTGAGACCTCTCTGGTAGTTCTGCATTTGTGTCTATGGTAACAGCACAGGTGTTTCTTGCATGCTGAGGGAAAGCTGCCTAGGTTGATGATATCAGTGACCTTTTGTGACCTGTGTGTGTAAATGTCTGATATCATCACAGTAGAGCAGATGGTGAAAATATCACACTGCAGTGGATGATACGCTGTTTTATCTCATTCATTTACCACTCACCCCTATTGTGTATATATATATATATATATATATATATATATATATATATATACACACATATATATATATATATATATATATATATATATATAGAATAAATGAATGAAGCACAAGATCATATCCTTCAACTTTAGACTAAAATCAATAATTGTCTGCCATCAAGCAAATGGCAACTTTTAATTTTTAACCAGGAGTGTTATTCTGTCCAATTTCAACACTATAGTGCTTCTGTCTACAGTTTCCTACTTAGCAGTGATGCCAACTGTGGTCACCAGATAGCAGTACTGCAGCAGGATTTGCTGCCCTTCCTCTCAGGAGGAAGACAACACTCTAGGGGATCTTCTCAATCTTATTATCCCTGACCAACATTTTGTCCAGTCGTATGGGCTTGTTCCCCAAACTCTGACTGCCAGTAACATGGCTGTGCTGAGTGCTGACACTCAGTGTGAATATACTCCAGCCATGCAATTCCAAATATCCTAACCTTCAATTCCCACCCCATGAAATGGCATTCAGAATAGCTCTAACCCCCATATACATTTTATGGCATTGAAAACCTTTCAGTTTTCAGTGGCTTAGGCAATCCCCAACCCCAGCATATTGATGGACTCAAAGCTGCCCACAATTACAAATTATCCATGTCAGCAGAATTTGTTAATCTGGCCCTGAAAATGGGCATAAATACTGTAAAATTAAAAAGCTACTCAAGGTTTGGCAATGCACTCCTGAGTGGTGGAAGGCTCAACTCTGTCTTGAGAAGGCCACTGGAAAATTGTACCCACAATCAATTTTTGCAGAATTACCAATTTTCACAATTTTTGCAAAACTGACATGTCCCTAATTTATTGCAATTTCTGAGTTTTTACATTGAACTGTAAAAGTATTAACATTTTAAATAAAATACTCTCAAATGTACAGACAATTCTGCATGCAGACTTGGATTTGCTCAAAACAATACAGTGCAAGGTAGGGGAATGGTTTTATGTGACGCTGCTTTCTTTTAAATCCTTGTCTTATTTGGTTTCAGAATCCACTGGACAAGCATAAGAACACTTAAACACTTAACATTTGGTTTATGTTGAAGTAGTTTGTCAGAGAACTTTTGTTGCCAAGGAGCAGAGACTCAAACAAAAGATGGGAGAAGGGTGCAAATTATCCCATTCACCTAAATGGGGTGCTAACTATGAAGCTTTTTTGTAAGTGTGGTAGGGCAGGTTTTTCTTGTGAACATACTTTAATTCAGAACTAGTTTTGATTCCTACAAGGTGATAATGTTGTATGCTTAATAGCGTACAACAGTAGAAACTAACCTGAACACTGCCATGGTAGAGCGCAATGGTGCAATACCACTAATACCACTGTATGCAGTATTGCACCACTCACACTATCCAGTCAGAGAATAAGACCTCTGTTGGGATGGAGTTCTGCCAAGCATCTGCCTAGGCTCAATAGATCAAGCCACTGCAGCAGGGAACCCAGGTGCTGCTTCTGGGACCGGGTTTGATTCCAGGTCCCAGAAACTTTTATTTTTCCTACTTTTGTGCAGTTTCATGTTGAACCCCCCAGAGTTGAGAATCCTTATCAGGGGTTTGGGTGTGCAGCCCCCACAACAGGGGTGGGGGCTGATACCCAGGCAAAAAGACATGCCACATGGAAGAAATTACACAGTATTGGCAGCATGATTTTTCCATGTAGCAAAATGTCTTGTGACATTATGACCCAGTGCAATTTTGATTCAAACAACTGAGGATTTTGGATGGCCCTGATGATTATAAACTTGTATAAACTGGTAGGTAACAGTGACCTTGCTCTTATCAATATATTTGGATCAATCTACCACCTAGATGCTCACATGCAAAGACTACAATATGAACCTAACCAAAGTCTGAAAACAAACTTATAAACAACACATAAACTGTATCTGAACATTTATCTTTAACTAAACAAAATCATTGCAGCCAGAGTAAAACAAAGATAAATTACAGGGTACCCTCACTACTGTATGATGCAGTAAAATATATTGATATTTTTGTTAACTGGGTAGGGTTCACAAGGCACAAGTGCCTGTTTTCAGGAAGCAACCCAGGAGCACTTGAGGTAAATTTTCTTACTTAGAGTCGCATAATATTCCAGTGAAGGTTGTGGAATCAAACCCAGATCTGCTAGATGTCCCTACCTAATTCACAGTTTGTTACTCTAACCTCTAAGCTATACTGCCAGCTCCAATGACCCTAAATTTAATGTTTAAATATGTGATTTCAAAAAAGTGTACAGTACCTACAGTGCAAATTATGAACACTGAACATGTTAACATTTTACTAAAACTCAGTTATTCACCACTCTATCTGCTTATTTTTTCTTGTACCAAAGTGGGTGAATCACTGACAGAGCACTGTAAACAACTGTTAATCGGGCTTCATTATTCTACACCCAGAAACAGAAAAAATTGTTTATTCTGGATTTATTTAATACTGATTTGCTTGGCTCACTTTATGGAATCTATTTAGCACTGTATGAGGCAGATGTTTTTAACTTTTGAAAGATAGGCAACGTTTATGATAGCTTATCAGTTTAGTATTCATTTTAGGAGCATAAGCTTTCTTTATGTTTAAAACATATTCACGTGACGGTGTATTGATTTAGCAGTTTATACTGACTACTACATGCTGCAGAAAACATTAAATGATTTATTGTGAAGCACTCTGGGTCTGTAGAACTCCCACAGTTTCCCTACTATTTACAAAAAGCTCCACAGTTTTGGGTAACATGTTCCACAGTTTTCCAGTGCCCATGGTTATGGAACTCACAATACACTTTGGGTATGAATCCATCCTCTACATTGCCCATCCTGGCATGACTAATTGCTTACTCATTGCACATGTATCATTTTCAGAGAATAATGTTTCAAAAATGTGAAAAGCAACCAATAATGCCCAAACAGGGTAGACTTTATTGGCTAAACCAGACTGCTGAGGGGCATGATGACCCTGACACCACAGATGGAGGCTTATAGGCCCTGGAAGGTTCGGTATGGCTCATCCTGACCTCACTGGCAGGCATGATTACGGTTAGAAAAGGAGTTTCTGTCACATTTTAAATAAAATGTTTAAAACAATGTAAACAAATATAAATAAATATAAATAAATATAAATATAAATGTCAGTGGCTCAGCAGGTAGCACACTCACCTCTGAAGCTGGGAGATCTGAAGGCTGTTGGTTCTATCCTACACCAGGCACTTGGGATAAATCCCAGTACTGACACTGTGGTGCAGCATGAGGGGGTGCTGCACTCCTTAGGTGCCGTCTTTCAGATGAGATGTTAAACCGAGGTCCCATCTGCCTGTTCAGGTGGATGTTAAAGATCCCATTGCACTTCTCAAAAGAGTAGGGGAATTTCCAAGGTGCCTTGGCCAGATTTCCCATTCACTACATATACCCCAGCAGCTTACTTTGGTTCAAGGTCAGTTGATCTGTATCTCTCTCCCTCCCCAAGTTGTGCCTGGAAATGGCAGAATTTGTCTAGTGCATTACTCGGTCAACAAAAACTAATAATAAAATTCAAATAAAAAGAATAAATACAATTTCTGTAAAGTAGTCCCCACTGAAGCAACTGGCAGTGGAGAGCACTGAGGTTTGTAAGTAATCTGCAATTGAAGATGTGTTGATTTCTTCTCTCCCTCCTACCACCAGTTCAGTTTGAATACCATTTGTTTATTTAGCAGTTAATTTTATTTATTTATAATTGCCTGTTTAGCAAGAGTGCAGTTCTGGACTATTCATGACATTACTGAGCAGCGTCTGCAAGTGTGTGCAATCCTGTTGGCAGGCATCACTTTTGTTTTCTTTTTTAAAATATAAGATTTACAAGTCCTTGGTGTAAGACTTACAAAATTTTCACCAGTTTTCTGGATGAAAATGAGAGCTGTTAGGAGCTGACATGAGGAGGCTGCAGTTATGCAACTGTGGTCCATTTGTGGGACTGGCAGGGAAGACAAACAACTGGAGCATTATCAGTAGAGATGTGCAAAGTTGCAAAAATTCCTCCGCATAAAATTTCGCATATTTCAACTTACCTGCAACGTTTTCTGCAGTTCAAGGTTGCACTTGAATTCTATTTGCAGTTTCACAGATTTTTGAATTTGAAAACGTTGATGCATGTCAATTCAAATAATCAAAGTATATCAGATCCATGAAACTGGAACTTCACCATTGAAGTTTTGTATAATATTCAAGTTTGCAAGGTACCATGGATAGCAGGTCACATGTTGTGGAACTGCAAATGAGAAGCTAGTTTGGTCATTCTGTGTGTAATGTGTTGGACAGAGAGACTTAGAAAGCAGAGCTTGTACTTGTTGTGGCAGCCTGGAGTCAAAATCTAAATCTTACGTAATATGAAAGATCATTTTGGTGGTCACATTTCTTCAAAACTGTGTTTGTGAGTGCACAGTACTTTTATGTTGATCTTCTCCTGTATTCTTTACTATAAGTATTTTGTTTTGTTTTAATAGAGACGTAGTGGTTTGGTGGCTTGTGTAGGGAGGGTAGCAGCAATTTAGAAGGGTGAGTTCCTAAGGAATGCACTAGCAAATGGGCAGGAAGGAGGTGGAAGAACAATGGGAATAATAAAACTGCCATCACAGAGGTAACAAGCCTTTGTGTGAAGCAAATAAACAAAACAAAACTATGTAAGAAACCACTATGGTTCTCAAAGGAAGTGGCAGTGAAGGTTCAAGAGAAAAGAAAGCATTCAGGAAGTACAAGGAATCACAGAAGTAGCAGGACAGAGAACTGTATCACTTAAAGCAAAAGGAAGCTGGGAAGGCAGTCAGAACAGCAAAGGCCAAAACCGAGGAAAGATAGCCAACTCAGTGAAGAAGGGGATAAAACCTTTTATAGGCACATAAAGGAGCGAAGAAAGACCAAGGAAGGGATAGTGAGGCTTAATAAAGGGGAGGGAGGGTGGGCAGAGGATGACTGTGAAAAGGCAGAGATACTAAAGAAATATTTTTGCTCAGTATTTACAAATGAAGAGGGAGGTACTGAAAACAAACAGTAGAAACACTCTGGATACAGAAGTTGATACCAGCCCATTTACAGAATAAAGGGTAAGAACTCTTAAAACTGAAATTGACTAAGCAATGGAGCCTGATGGGATTCATCCCAGAATTCTAAAAGAACTAAGGGTTGAACTAGTGACACCACTGACTACCCTCTTTAAAAAATCATGGGAGGATGGGGTGGTACCCAAGGACTGGAGGAGGGCAGATGTGATTTCCTTAACAAAGTGGGAGCAAGGCAGAAGCAGAAAACTACAGACCTGTTAGTTTAACCTCAATGATAGGGAAAATGATGGAATCACTTCTGAAGGAAAGAATTGTTGAGTATCTAGAGGCCGAGAGGGCACAGGACCCAAGGCAGCATGGATTCACAGTGGGAAGGTCATGCCAGATGAATCTGATAGATTTCTTTGACTGGGTGACCAAGTAGTAGATCAGGGAGGGCTGTGGACATGGCCTACCTAGACTTTAGCAAGGCATTTGACACAGTCCCACACAAAGGTTAATATACAAGTTAGCCAGCCTGGGAGTGGGTCCCAAGATGACAGCCTGGGTAAAGAATTGGCTGGAGAATAGGACACAGAGGGTAATAGTAAATGGGAGTCCACTCTGAAGAAAGGGGTTACTAGTGGGGTACCGTAGGGTTCAGTATTAGGACCGGTCCTCTTCAATGTCTTTATAAGTGACATGCAGAGGGACTGAAGGAAAGTATGTCTCTTTGCAGATGACATAAAGATCTGCAACAGAGTTGATGCACAAGGTGGGTGGAAAGGATGAGAAGGACTTGGCAAGGTTAGAAGAATGGTCAAATGTATGGCAGCTTAGATTCAATGCTAAGAAATGCAAGGTAATGCACCTGGGAAACAAAACCCAGGAGACGAGTACACAATGGGGGTGTGATACTAACAACAACAAAATGGAAAGGGACCTGGGGGTAGTCATATCAGATTACCTAAAGGTGGACCAGCAATGGGAGAGGCAGCAAGGAGGGCTGGGGGATACTAGGATACATAGGGAGAGGCATCACCAGTAGAAAACAAGAAGTTATTATCCTCTGTGTACAGACAGCTGGTGAGACCCCATCTGGAGTACTGCATGCAATTCCGGAGACCCAATCTCCGCAAAGACATAGACAGGATGGAAGCTGTCCAGAGGAGGGCAACTCAAATGGTGCAGGGTCAGCACCAGAAGACATATGAAGAGAGACTTAAGGAGCTCAATATATATATAGCCTCGAGGAAAGGAGGGAGAGGGGGCATGATAGAAACTTTCAAGTACCTCAAGGAATCAACAAAGTCCAAGAGGGTGGCATCTTTCAGAAAAAGAGGTGTGCAAGAACAAGGGAGAACAATTTGAAGATGGGAGGGCAGCTCAGAGGTAATTTAAGAAGTATTTTTCACAGAGAGGGTTGTGGATGCATGGAATGGCCTTCCAGAGGAGGTTGTGGAGTCCAAAACAGTGTTGGAATTCAAGCATGCATGGGACAGTCATAAGGCAATTCTAGGGTTGGGGGTAGGAAGAAGTAGGCTGCTGGTTAACTAGCATCTGCAGCTTATCCATTAGGTAGGAAATGGGCAGACTGGTTGGGCCAAGCGTCCTTATCTGCCATCAAATTCTATGTTTCTATGTTTCACAATGCTGTCAGTAAAAATCACTGGCCCAGTGCCCTGTATTTTCTTTAGAAAAACATTACTTTTCTGACTGTGCCTTAACCAGAGTGATTGCTGCTTGTGTCCATGTCGGACACATGTATTAGGAAAAATCACTGTCCTCCTGGCTGTGATTTAAACTGAGTGATTGTTGTGTCTCTGTTGGCACACCTTTATTTAGAAAAAATCACTGTCCTCCTGACTGTGATTTAACCACAGAAGCCAGAAGGAGAAGGAAGGAAACATATTCAATTCAGTGCTTTAGAGTAACTGGTAATTGCTATTTTTCTTTTAAACTTAGATTGTGGGCTTTTAGTGACACTGTACTTTCTTTGTTGCCTTTACTTAGAATTGTTTTGGGCTGTTGAAAATTTAAAACGTAGTGGTGGTGTAATTCTGTGCTGTCTTTAATTGCTGCAAATTTTGCCCCCTCCCTCCCTTCCCCAACTCTTAATTATATGCCCTGCTAAATCTGATTGACAGGAGCTAAACACAGGGTGTAGTAAGGGTGTGAAGTAGGATGGGCATAGGGGGAAGAAGCCCACCCTCAGCACGACAAGTGTTTGGACTCATTTATTTATTTATTGGTTTCTTTTCTTCTTTTTTTTTTTAAAGAAAATTATCTGAGGATCAGTGGCAGGATTTTTAGGACAGTAAATTAATAAAAAAGGAACTAGGAGAGCTTCAGTAGCAGACAAGTAGTGGAACAGCAGTATAATTGCAGTATAATGTGGGAGTGGTGCAATGCAGTAGCTGTGGGCAGCCATATTCAGGCAGACCTTCTGGACACTGAGGTGCTGCTCTGTTTGCATGCATCTCTCTGGACTGTGGGATGAGGTAGCCAGGCTGAGAGCGGAAGTAAACTGGGTCAGTAGTACCATCAACCCTATCCAGAGACCACCCAGTCCAATGTAACTGCCTCAAGGGATGCCAAGAATGAGGAGCACTTGGATGACAGTGGGCTCAGGGAGGGTTAGAGCGTCAGGCAGAGGCACATCCCAGATCCTATTCCACTCAGGAACTCATATGCCACACTGGCAAATGAGAACAACCAAATAGAAGTACCAGAGAAGTGGAAGGAAAGGATGTAGAGGTTAGCCAAGGAGGTGACCTCAGCAGGAAAGCAGTGGACCCCAGAGGAGGAGGAAATGAATCCTGGTGGGGACTCCATCATAAGAGGGATCCAGCTAGGAACACAGGAGGGGAGGACAGGAGGTGAGGTGCCTACCAGGTGCCATGGCATGGAGGATGGAAGGAAGATCCTGGGATCACTGGGAAGGCAAGACAGGAGGGTGAGCTGGATGTCATTATCCACCTAGGTACTAATGACCTGGCAAATGGGGAGCCAAAGAGTTCAGGAAGAGTTTAGGAAATTGGGAGGGGTCTCAAGCAAGTAGCTACTTCTGTCACTTTCTCAGAAATACTACCTGCGAGAGGCAAGGGACAGCATATAAGTGCATGCACCAGGAACTTTAACTCACGGTTGAAGAACTGGTGCTGTGAGGAAGGGTTTGGATTCATTGGTGACTGGGGACCCACCTGGAGGATGGAGGTTTGTTCAAGCCTGACAGCCTGCATCCATCCTGGAGGGAATCAAGCACTCAATGATAAGTTTAAATGCTACATTGACAAGCATTTAAACTAGCAAAGGTGGTGGCAGGCCAGCTAGGAGGGTACCTACTGCTCACCCCCACAGCTAGCAGTGGAACCAGTGAACCAGAAGAGTGGCTATCTCTGCAAAGCAGTGTGCAAAGATGGAGATTAGTGCCCAAGAGGTGGATAGGCAGAAAGGGCAACATTCAGCAGAAGGGAAAACAGCAAGGAGAACCAGGGATAAAGGACAACCAAGGAAGGGGCTGGAGTAGAACAGAGAAACAGTCTAGGAGGTCAAATCATGGAAAGCCACGTGTGCAAATGCCAGGAGCCTTAGCAACAAGATGGAAGATCTGGAGGCTGTCATGGTGCAGTCAGACCTGGACATTGTGGCCATCACTGAAACCTGGTGTAATGATAACCACGACTGGGAGATGGCCATACCTGGCTACAACATATTCAGAAGAGACAGAGCAGGCAGGAAGGAGGAGAAGTGGCACTGTATGTGAAAATGACATAAGGGCCACAGAGATCCAGGAGGAACAAAATGGGGAGAGATACTGTGGGTTAAGCTGGAAAGGAAAATAGGGACAGCCATCCGCACTGGTGTGGTCTATAGACCACCAGCTCAGGAGGAAGAAACAGATAGGGAGCTGATGCTAACCATTCAAATGATGGCAGACAAGTGTGAGGTAGTACTGGTTGGAGACTTCAATATTCCAGATGTGGACTGGAGCATCCCAGCAGCAGCATCAACTAGAGCAGAATTATCCTGGAATCCCTTCAGGGTGCCTTCCTCAAGCAACTGGTCATGGAACCAACTCGGCAGAAGGCAATACTGGACCTTGTGCTCATAAACAGGGACAGTGTGGTGGTGGTAACAGTGGGGGAGCACCTGGGAACAGTGACACCAGTCATTGTGGTTTGAAATCACAGAAGAGCAGAACCAAACCACACAAAAACACATATCCTGGATTTTAGGGGGCAGACTTTAGGAAAATGGGGAGATACTTGAAAGAGGCATTAAGGGAATGGGACAGGAATCAGGGTTGAGGTACAGTGGGCAGTATTTAAAATGGGTATTACAAGAACAACAGAATTATGCATTAAGAGTTAGCAAGAGGAAAAGGAAGAGAGACCATTATGGTTTTCCAAAGAGGTAGCAAAGAAAGTGAAAGCCAAAAGATTGCATTCAGGCAATACAAAAAGACACAGGCAGAAGGGATAGGGAGACGTACCAGGAGAAGCAAAGGAGGCAGGGAGGTCAGTAAGGGAAGCCAAAGCTCAGACAGAAGAACACATTGCAAAATCAGTGGGTAGAGGGGACAAAACCTTTACAGGTACATAAGTGAAAAAAGAAAGACAAAGGGAAGGATAGTGAGACTGAAGGGGGTGGATGGGGGCGCGTGGAGGATGACTACAGTAAAGCTAACATATTGAACAGGTATTTCTGCTCAGTCTTTACTGAGGAAGAGGAGGGTAATGGGTCTGAAGGAGTACAAGGGATGAGAATGGTGCAGAAATGGACACAAGTCCCTTTACACGAGAAATGGTCCTGAAGGAACTGGAAGTAATAAGAGTTGATAAAGCAATGGGGCCAGATGTGGTGCACCCCAGGGTCCTTAAAGAACTAAGAGAGGTGGTGGCTGAACCTCTGGCTATTCTGTTTAGCCAATCACTGAAACAGGGAAGGTACCCAAAGACTGGAGGGCAGCAGATGTAGTCCCCTTATACAAAAGTGGGAACAAAGAGGAAGCAGAGAACTACAGACCAGCCAGCATCACCTCGGTAGTGGGGAAGATCATGGAAGCACTACTGAAGGAGAGATTGGTGGAACATCTGGTTGTCAATGGATTACAGGACCCAAGGCAGCATGGTTTCACCAGGGGAGGTCATGTCAGACCAACCTCGTTGAATTTTTGACTGGGTGACTAGGGAGGTGGATCAGGGAGGGCAGTGGCATGGCCTATCTGGACTTCAGCAAGGCCTTTGACACTGTGCCACATAGAAGACTATTACACAAACTGGGGAATATGGGGTGGGCAGGACAGTAGTGTGGTGGGTAGGTAACTGGCTGGGTGGCAGGACACAGAGGGTGGTGGTAAATGGCTGTCACTCCACAGAGGAAGATTGACCAGTGGGTACCATAGGGATCAGTGCTGGGACCAGTCCTATTCAACATCTTCATCAGTGACATTGCGAGGACCTAGAAGGCAGAATTTCACTGTTCGCTGATGACAAAGCTCTATAACAGAGTAGACACACCAGAGGGTGTAGACAGAATAAGAGGGACCTGCAGAAACTTGAAGAATGGTCAGGGTTTGGAAGTTGAAATTCAATGCAAAGAAGTGCAAGATAATGCATATGGGCACAAAAATCCTGGCACAATATATTAGTTGGGGATGAGGATATAGCATGCACCAAGCAGGAAAGAGATCTTGGGGTTATCATCTCTGATGACCTCAAGGTAGGGAAACAGTGTGACAAGGCAGCAGGTAAAGCAATTAGGATGCTGGGATGTATAGGCAGGGCATCACCAGCAGAAAAGGGAGGTCATAATTCCGCTATACAAGACACTAGTGAGGCCCCACCTGGAGTACAGTGTACAGTTCTGGAGACCATACCTCACGTAAGGACATAGACAGAGTAGAGAAGGTTCAGAGAAGGCAACAAAGATGGTGCATGGATTGCATCACAAGT
Source organism: Neoceratodus forsteri (assembly GCA_016271365.2). Lineage (NCBI taxonomy): Eukaryota > Metazoa > Chordata > Ceratodontiformes > Ceratodontidae > Neoceratodus > Neoceratodus forsteri. The sequence continues at coordinate 443,638,270 of CM028131.1, read as the reverse complement.
CCTATGAAGACAGGTTGAAGGAACTGAACATGTACTCCTGTAGGAGAGGAGGGAGAGGGATATGATAGAGACATACAAGTATCTTACAGGGAGGAACAGGGTGCAGGAATACATTATTTTTAAGCGAAAAAGATGTTCCAGGACTAGAGGGCATGGGATGAAGTTGGAGGAGGATGGTTCAGAGGAAACATGAGGAAGAATTTCTTCACAGAATGGGTGGTGGACAAGTGGAACACCCTGCCAGAGGTAGTGGTGGGGGCCGAAACAATCACGGATTTAAGAATGCATGGAATAGACATAAAGGAATTCTGGAGGTCAGGGTAAGGGCAACAGACTTCTAGGAAAACATAAACTGAACTTACAAGCTCAAATGGGCTGACTGGGTGGGCCATAGGCCCTTATCTGCCGACACTGTCTATGTATCTATGTATCTATGATTGTTGTGTTCCTACTTGCACACCTGTAATAGGAAAAAAATCATTGTCCTCCTGACTGCTGATTTAACCAGATCAGAGTGACTGTTGTGTCCCTGTGTGTAGACCTGTGCTAGGAAAAATCACTGTCCTCCTAACTGCAATTTAACAGGACCAGAGTGACTGTTGTGTCCCTGCATGCACACCTGTGCTAGTAAAAAATCACCATCCTCCTGACTGCAATTTAACCAGAGTTGTTAAGTCCTGTGTGCACACCTGTGTTAGGAAAAAAATCACTGTCCTTCTGACTGCGATTTAACCAGACCAGAGTGACTGTTGTGTCCCTGTGTGCACACCTGTGCTAGGAAAAATATCACCATCCTCCTGACTGTGATTTACAGTAACCAGAGTGATTGTTGTGTCCCTGTATGCACACCTGTACTAGGAAAAAATCACTTTCCTCCTGACTGTGATTTACAGTAACCAGAGTGATTGTTGCTGCCTGCATACACACCTGTGCAAGGAAAAAATTACTGTCCTCCTGACTGCAATTTAACCAGACCAGAGTGACTGTTGTGTCCCCACGTGCACATCTGTACTAGCAAAAAATCACTGTTTTCCTGAATGCGATTTAACCAGAAAGATTGTTATGTCCCTGCTGGTACATTTTATTTAGAAAAATCACTGTCCTCCTGACTGTGATTTAAGCAGATTGACAGCTGTGTCCCTGTATGCACTGAAAAATGACTGGGAAGAAAAGGGCAACTAAGGGAAAGGCTATGGATCAGCCACAAAGAACATTGCTCAATTTGTGGTCCCTAATAGCGTGCACTAACCAAAAACGTATCAGTGAGAGCAGAGGGACAGCACTCAGATGACTGTGGCAGGCAAGAGCAGTGGCAGCAATGTATTTTGCCCTGCTACTGGCTTTCCTGCCTCTAAGTTTTTCTCTGCCAAATTTGTGGCAGACAGGGTTGATGGATTGTCAATGTCAAGTGACACAGTGACAGGAAGCAGCAGCACCACCACCAAACAAACAACTGTGGGCATGGAGTTGGTTGGTTTGAAAGTGCAGTTAGAAAGTGGTGCTGTTGGTGATGGTGGTCACAGCAGGCAGAGCCTGATAATGTGTGTCTAGCGTGTGAGGGTGAGGTGGTACATGTGAGCAACATGAGGGCAACAGTCATGAAAAGTAAGTGAGTGTCACAGAGCCTGTTGCTACTGAGGAGGACAGACCTGCAGAGGATGATGAGAATGCCAGCTTTTTGTAGACTATGATCCGGATGATGTGTTACATGACATGAATCCCTCATGAGAGCCTTAAAAGAAAAGGCCAAAACAGGTTGTTACAGAACGTGTCATTCCTGTTGCCTTAACTGCTACAACCACCAAGGAAAGGATCCCCTTATACTGTTTCTCCCATTTTCCAGTCACCCACAACATAACAAAGAGCAAACCTTCTCCTTTGCTGTCCCATTCATCTTGGCGTAAGTAAATACAAGGTCCCAGAAATTCCTAGGGTGGTATTTTTATGTACTGGACCCATCTGACAAGACAGTGGCAATTTTCCAACTGTGTCAAACATGAGTAAGTAAGGGTAGAAGGGTAGTCACCTTGGCACAGGTGGGTAACATACACTCTTTAAAACAAGCACCCAATTCAGTGACATGAACACCAGAATGCAGCCAGTGGCAGTGGTTCTGGTCCATTCAAATCAGCATGCAGTGTAGTCAAATGCACCCTGCACTATATGAGGGAGATAGAGGTGCAGGTGAGAGGAGGACATATTGTGCTACTGGATGTAGAGAATTCTGGAAGTGGGCCAAGTAGTGGTCCTAGCAGCAGTGATTCTGCCCCAAGTCAAAGTGTGATCGCTACCCAGTAATGAAAAAACAAAAAGGCACTGAGGTCTGTTGTGCAGTGTCTGTGATTACCACTGGCACTCCCCAGCCAAGGAGCACGTCATTAATGGTACAACAATGAGGAAGTTATTTGGCACACAACCAGATGCATCACGGCAGCAATATCAAGAAAAGTTCAACCAACACTGCATTCCATCTTCGATCATCAAACTAAATTCCCGTCTAATCATGGTACATCATCGGAGTTGAATGCAGTGACTTCAGAAAATGCTTGCTCTGGATTTGTTGCCATACTCCTTTGTCAAGGATGTGGGATTTAGGTGGTTCCATGGCCTGGTCTTGCCTAAATGGCAGGTGCTATCAAGTACATACTTTTCAAAGCCTGCCATCCCGGAACTGTATGGTAATGTATGTGACATGGTATGTCATGCCCTGCAGCATTCCTCAGCACAGTATGTAAATCTGAGCATGGACATGTGGACCAGTGGGAAAAGAGCTGGTAACTCTTACCTGTACATTACAGCACAATGGGCACAGGTACCTGGGCTAGTGACTGATTGGGGAGAGGCAAGAATTGTACTAGGGCAAACTGTGGTGATAGCAACATGCCTGGTGTTAGGCAGCATGCAACACTGACCATGAAGAGTATCCTCAGGTCACACACTGGAGAAAAGATGCTGGAGTGGTCTAACAGTGACTGATGAGTGGCTCCACCCCATGCACTGAAAGCTGGATTAATCGCCAGTGATAATGTATCAAATGTGGGAAATGCATCACTGATGGGGATTGTTAGGGTTCCATGCTTGGCACACTGCCTTAATTTTGTTGTGCAGACTTTCATTAGCCATCATGATATAAATAAAATTTTGACTCTGGCCCTACTCATCTGTGCCCACTTTGCATGTTCAGCAAACGTGCATGACCAGCTACATGCTCTGCAGGTAAAGAACAGGCTGCCTCAGCATTGGTTAAAACTTGACGTTGTCACCCAGTGGAACTCCACCTTGTACATGGTGGAGCATCTATACCAAAAATACAAAGCAATTTCTGAGTATCTTCTACTTCATGTGTGTTGTGACAGCAGTGGGGCATCCATGTGTCTCACAACAGAGCAGTGCTGCCTAATGGATGGGCTCATCTTGATTCTAAGGCCCTTCGAGCATGCAACACAGGCAGTGGGGGGACACTGCCTGCATCAGTGTGTCCATCCCTCTGCTATGGGTACTGAGGCAGACACTGCTGAACATGCAGCAACAGCTGGAGGCAGGTGGTGACAGAGCAATTTGTTCATTAATGGAACACATGTTGTCCACATTAGACTCCAACACCCACATAAAGTATATGCTGCAGTCTGAGGGGTTTGGGATTCCCACAGTGCTTGACCCATGTTATAAACATGGGCTGGCAGCCATATTACAAGGTGGGCATCAGGAGTTGCACAGACTGATAGAACTATTCACTCAGAGGGTAAGTGGCACAGTTGCTACTATGGGCACAGGGTCAAAGCCACATTAGAGTACTGCACAATGAGCCGATGTTCCTGCTACACACTCCTCATCATCCCAGGGGTGTCAAACTGCACAAAACCATGCAGGTTAAAGGAACCTATGCTGAATCTCATTTGAGCCACCCTCAATCAGGTGGAAGTCACTGACATGGAGGAAACTGAGGAGGAGGAGGAGGAGGATCACACTGCATGTCTTCGAGTGGCAAAATACACGATAGATGCATATTTTGCAGATACAAAGAACCTCAACATTTTAGATGAGCCACTGCTATACGGGGCACTAAGGTCCATGGCTGGTGAGCACTGATAGCAGTTGCCCTGAAATATCTGCACTGCCCATCCTCCAGTGTCAGCGCTGAGTGGGGTGTTCAGTTCAGTGGGTGCCATACGCGTGACAGGTGCATCAAATGGAAGACCAGTAAGCAATGCACTATGCCACTTGCAATGAACACCCACTCTAGCCAGCAAGACACACCACGGCTATGCAACAGTGACTTCAACATCTCGACGTTCTCCTCCTCCTATCATCTCATGTGTGTAGTCACCTTGGATCCTCCAAACATAGGCAGAAACAGCATGACACAGCACTTCCACTACCACAGTGGTATCTACTAGCCAGTGTAGTGATTAATAAGGATAATGAATGTACAGTACATGCAAGGCACAGGTGGCATGTGGCAGTCACCCAAATATGATAAAGAGAACCACCTCATCTACTCCTCCTCTGTATTCCCTGTGTTGCTTCAGCTATGTCCTCCTCCTCACAGCGAGTATGAAACAGCATTGGCTACCACTTCCACCACCATAGTGATGATTCATTGCCATCAATGTGATAAACAGAACTGCCTTCTGTACCTCCTCAAAACTCCTCTTGCCAAATTCATCTTGGTCCTCCTCATCAGAATTATCACACAGCATGCCACAACACTGCAACTATTATCCCAAGGAAGTGATGGTCCTATAGTCTATATCAAGTGACTGACTGAAGCCAGCAAGACCTCATCATGCGGAACCACAATGCAACAAGGACTTTCTTCAGCAGATGGGATGGTAAGACACCTGCAGTATTTTTCAGAAACTGCATCCCTTCTATCAGCCCACTAGAGGCAGAAAATCAGTCCATGAGACTCAACGCGGCATTAAAGGTTTTCATCTAATTTCTTCTTCATGCAGGTATTGCTGGTTCCAGTAGACACAGACCAAAAATACATAATTTCACAGCCAGCAATAGTACTCTGACAGTATCATTATGATTTAATGTTTCTCCTCTCCTCTCCTCTTCTCTCCTCTCCTCTCCTCGCCTCTCCTCCACAAAAGTCCTTTCTGGTCTTCACAGGTGCTATCTGGACTGAAATTCAAATAAAATTGTGTGTGAAGAGATCCTGCAGGCAAGCAAGCTATCTACATCTTCTCAATTAAGTCAAGGCAAGTATATCGCAGCACATACACAGTCTTGAAAGTACTGTACCTGAAATTATAACAACAGCAAGAGGAAATACTGAATATTGAATCAGGCATAATTGTGAATGAAAATACCCACACCTCCAGAGAAGGACAACAAAAATTATCACCTTGAAAGGTGTGTGCAATACCAGGATCAAGCTTGATGGAAGTTGGAAGTCAGCATGTACTCTGGCCTAGGGTAACTCAGTCAACATCATTTGCTTGGAGAATCAAGCTTATCACTGGAAAAATATAGGCACAAGGAAAATCTGTAAGGAAGAACAGCAGAGGCAGTGATCAACAAATACAATTAATGTATCAATTGTGGTAGAGAAGCAATCTCCCCAAACAAAAAAAATACTTACCTTCATGGTTGGCCAATGTAGTGCATGACAACAACATCTAGGTTATAGCTGTCCAGCAGTATGATGTCAACAGCACAAATAACTGAAATGAATGAATGAGCGGTACTAATATATTAGACTTTGAAAGCAGCAGCATGCAGCAGCAAAGCACCATCTCCTTAAGCTATTTACTCCATTCTCAATGTAAAAAACACAGCCACTTGATATTTTTCTGTCTGGGGACACACCACATTTCTGGCAAAGTGCTGGTGATGGTGGTGGGCTGGGGTGGCAGGCCCAAAATGCTTAGTACCATAAATATGTTTAAGTTATCTTGAAAGTTTACATCTGCTTTGCACCACCTTCTCAGGTGTGTACGGCAACACTATTTGACTGAAGGAAGAATTTTTCTTTCTGGGGACACAACTTCACATTTCTGGCAAAGTGCTGGTGGTGGTGGGGGCAGGCCCAAAAATGCTTAGTACCTTAAATATGTTTAAGTTCTCTTGCAAGTTTCATATCTGCATTGCACCCCTACTCAGGTGTGTGTGGCAACAGTATTTGACTGAAGGGAAGCATTTTCTTTGGGGACACAACTGGACATTTCTGGTGACTATAGTAAACATGATTTACAGATTTACAGATTTATGTGTAACTTCTCAGGAGAATAGCTCGTGTTTGTGTTAGAGTTTGCACTTCTTTGGGTGGTTGGTGGTTGCACACAACTGCCAGTCATGCACCATCACTTACCATGGGTAAACAAGTTATTTAATGTGGCAAATACTTGACATTTGTGGACAGAGGGAGTACACATGATGAATCAGTAACACAAATGAAAGGAACAAAAGTGGTCCATCATGTGTAAAAGGATTAAAGAAATAATAGAACGGAAAGGCAAGGGACATCCAAACAAACGAGACAATACTAAAAAGACAGGAAAAAGACATGAAAACAACAGATTTTTTTATTTTATAACTTTTATCTTTTTTGTGTTTTTTTTATTTTAATGGGAGGGACTAGAGTGGAGAAATTAAGAACACAGGTTACAGAATAACTAAATATGAAATAAACAGTTTCTGGCAACCACCAGGTAACTCCACCAGCACTGCCAGAAGTCGAGCCATGCACACCACCACCACACAGCTCAGCCAGGAGAGTGAGGATTCTTCCTAGCTGGACAAAAATTGTCCAGCCAATCCATCACTTCCTGCTAGAAAGTGTTGAAATCATGCCACAGATTCTGGACCTCAGCCCACAAAACTGCCACATTGCCATGTGTGGCAGGTGCCATGGGGTCAGCAGGTTGCTATCTGGAAGGTACAGGCCTAGTACTGCTGCGGTGACTTTGCAGCTGCAGTGATGACTCATGCAGCATCACCGCTGACCTCCCGCTGCTCCACATTGCCCCAGAGACATCACTACCACCACCACCATCACGTGATGCAGCCACATTGCATTCCTTGACCCTCCACTCATTGAGGTGGTGAATGCAGAGGTGTGTCTTCCGCCACGGTCCCAAGGCAGGTCCCTTTTTTCCCCGCTCACACAGTGCTCACATACCTTGCAGATGGCCACTGTCTCATCTGCATGGTGCATTCAGAAAATTCCCACACTACAGAGCACTGTGGGAGTGGAGGAGAACCAGATGAGGAGGCGGTGGGTTCCTGCTGGGGGGTTACTTGTGGCTGTTGCTGTTCTTCCTGCTGCTGCTGCAGTTCTGGTTGCTGCTGTTTCTCTTGCTGTTATTGCTGCTGATGCTCTGCAGTAGCACAATTCCTTCCTGAGCTGGGGAGGGCATCAGTCCCTCTGATAAATGCATGCCTGCTAAGATGAATAACTGCACCTCCACCAGCCCCACCCTGTCTCAACTCCTCCAAGTCCTGATGCTGCCCTCCATTACAAGAAAAATTTAAAGAAAATGAAAGAAAAGAGAGTACTAAGAAGTGAGAAAAAACAGTAGAGACAAGCAAAATTTATAAATTCACAACCTACAGTAAAGAAAGCTAAGGAATAGAACTCAAAAGGTGTAAAATATAAAATGTTACGGCGATATATAAAAATGTTGCTGTCAAGTGATCAGTGACTGTCTAGCACACTGTCTCCACGGCTGCAATTGCTGAAAAGAAAGTGAAACATTCACTTCCTGCCTGTCTGAAGTCTCCCATGTGACCTGCTGTAAGTGAATCATGTAACAAACCATGTTTTCATTATCTTCGAAGATACTAACAAAGTCGAGTTAGCTTTGAAGTTAACCAGCGAAGTTTGGCACCAGAAGCCAATTGCCTTTGAAGTTACTAACATAAGTCTAAGTTATACTTGTAAGTTAAATAGCAAGTTTGGCACCAGAAGTCAATTTTGCAAAATTTTTCATTGGGCCAATTTGGTGACCTTGAGGGGAACTCACAGGCAGAGTAAACTTCTCAACATCTCTAGTTATCAGACACCAGAGAGAATCTATTGTCAGGTACGAGGATGGCAAAAACAGTGATGTAACTTTTAAACTGTGGGGTTTAGTTTTAATACCCCCTTGGTAGGCCTACCCTATGGAGATAGTTAAGTACTGCCCTTTATGAGATATAAGTTCTCAGAGCCTAACAGCGGTGCTTGACATATTGTCCCTCGTTTGCAAGCAATGACCCAGAGATCCTCATGACGGCCTATAATTTGGCCATCTTGGCGGCACTGGATTCTATTGTTCCGTCGAGTTTGCTCTTTCTCCCTTCGCCCTCAATCTCCCTGGTTTGATGGGACTTTGAGAGAGATGTGGAGATTAGGCGAAGGTTAGAGTGTTGCTGGTGAAGTCCACCCTTGATACCGACCATCTTAGATTGATGGACCATTACCAAGCCTATCAATCTGCAATCACCCGTAAGAAAGCAGAGTTCCTGTCTGGGAGATTGCAGCTGCTCAGAATTGACCTGCTCAGCTTTTTCATACTGTGGACAGACTATGCAACCCAGCCTGTCTACAGGTTCAGAAAGCCTTTTCACAATTACAGTGTGATGAAATAGCTTGATTCTTTGCTAATAAGGTGGCCGACATCAGGGCGGGACTCCAGCCAGCACACTCTAGGGCATTGCTATTGATCAGTGCGAGGTCACTGCACCCTGATTTTCTTGGAGTACGCTTTAGCCATCCAGAGTTCATGAATGTCATGCGGATTATCCAGGGTCTGCACTCTACATGCTATAGTTTGGACCTAGGACCTACCTCCCTAATTTTGGGTTGTATTGATGTTATCGGTCCGGTCCTAGCGAGGATAGTCTGGTGCTCCTTGGAGTCTGGAGAGTTTCCTAGCTCTCTGAAAGAGGCGGTGGTGGCACCTCTCTTGAAGAAAGCTACCTTGGACCCAGACTGCCATGTAAACTACAGACCTATCTTGAAACTTCCTTTTAGGAAAGATGATTGAGAAAGTAGTGGCAGCACAACTGGAAACCACTTGACCATTTATGACTTCTATGAACCTCTCCAATCTAGTTTTCGTAAGAGACATAGTACCGAGACAGCACTGGTTCAGGTGCTCAATGATCTCCTGATGGCTAGAGATCGGAAGAATTGTTCCATTCTGGTTCTTTTGGATCTCTCATCAGCATTTGACACCGTGGACCATGAGGTGTTGTTAGGGCATTTGAGGTTCATCTGTGGACTGTCAGAAATGGTCATCAGGTGGTTTACATCATTCCTCATGGGTAGAACACAGACAGTGGTGTCTGGGATTTTTCCTCAGTCCTTCCTCTCATCATGTGGGTACCTCAGGGCTCTGTCCTTTCACCCATGTTGTTTGCAGTGTACATGCTACCCCGGAGACATTGTAAGAAGGTATGGGCTGAGGTTTCACTGCTATGCTGATGATACCCAGCTCTACCTTTCTTTCGCACCCGACCAGGTTGGAGCTGTCTTGGTCTTTAATAACTGTCTGAAAGAAATCAAGGTGGATGGATTCCAGTTGGCTGAAGTTGAACTCAGATAAAACGGAGGTGTTGGTTGTGGATCTGGGTCACGGATGTGGGATCGGGGTTGGTTCGTCCTCGGAAATTTTTCTCAGCGGCGTTTCACCTTACCTTCTGAACATGTGCATAACCTGGGTAATTTTGATGAAAGGCTGACCTGCATTCGCAGGTATTGGCTGCCATCAAACTTCCTTTTACCATTTTAGGAATACTGCCAGGATTAGGCATCTGGTTCCACACCGATCCATGCCTTTGTGTCCTTGTGCTTAGATTATTGCAAATCCCTTTACCTAGGGCTTCCTGGGGTAGAAATCCACTGCTTGCAGCTGGTGTAGAATGCAGCGGCTTGGCTTTTGGCAGGATCCTTGTGATCCTGTCACATCTCGCCGGTAAGCTGTGAACTGCACTGGCTGCCAGTACAGTGGCGGATCACCTTTAAAGTTGGCTTGCTGACTTTAAAGCCCTACATGGACTGGGCCCTGATTACCTGAAAGAGCTCCTGGTTCCCTACTGCCTCAACGATCCTCCGCTAGGTGATGAGGGGTTGCTAGAGTTTCCAAGGGTATATTTAAAATCTTCAGGGCCAGAGCTTGAGTTTACAGCCCTGCTCTTGGAATTCTCTACCCCATCGGCTACGGAGTGCACAACTGTGGAGGATTAAAGCAATCATTAAAACATATTTATGGAATCAAGCTTTTAGCAATTGAGCCTCCTGTTTTAGTAAATTGATATTTTTATGTTAATTTTATTGATGTTTGTTATATTTTATACTGTTATTGTTGTTTTAAAATGTGAGGTGCTTTGGTTACAGATAAGGCACCATACACATACATTTTATTATTATTATATTATTATTATTAAAAAATATAAGTAATGCCACTGATATAACAGTGGAGTTGTTTAGAGGGGTGGCTTTTACTGGCTTTGCTGGGCAACTTGCTCACTAAGCAAAAATAAAATGTCTGCATGTGTTTTGAAGATTTCAAGAGTGAACTGTATTGTCAAAGGGTAGCTGGTACAGGGACTTCTTGTTTCCTGGCCTCTGTTGCCACTACAAATCGTGTCCACCTTGACAAGGTGCTCTGCCAATCCGAGATCAGAAAATTTCAATCCCATTTTCTAAGCATAAATCATGCAGCTTTGAGGCCCTTGATCTTACATCAAAAACTCAGAAAATTAGACAGAAATATCAAACTCATGGAGGGCTGCAAGCTGCTTGCTGGGAAAGGGAGTACATGTGAGGCAGAAATATCAGTAAATGGGACAGGAAGAGAAACAGCCAGGTGGAGAGGTTACTTTATAGAGACATAGACAATGATGTCAGAAAAGATGAGCGGTCTATCCAGTCTGCACGAGTTCCCTATAACCTCTGGAACAGATTGTTCCTCCAGGGTACTAACCCTCCCTGTCCTCCCCTCCCTGTTCTCCTCCTTGATTCTGTTACTCTGAGCAGCCACTATACCCTTCATTCTATTCCAGCCATGCTTGGATCCCCTAATTGTTTTTGCACCTACCACCTCAGCTTCCATGGTTCCACTATCCTTTATGAAAAGGAGTACTTCTCACGCTCTTCCTGAACCTCACTCCTGTTATTTTCCACTCATGTCCACAAGATTGCAAGTTAGTGTGCAGGCTAAATAGTTCCCTATGGTTCACTTTGTTAATTTCTACAAGGAACTTGAAGGTCTCAGTCGTATCCCTCTCTCTTCTGGTCTTTAGTGTATACATGTTCAGGACCTTGAGGTGCTCTTATAGGGTCTTCCCTGCTGGCCCTGAATCAATTTTATTACTCTGCACTGCACTGCCTCCAGCCTATCTCTTATCCTTTCTGAAGTGAAGACTTCAGAACTGAACGAGGTACTCTAGGTGAGTCTCACTAGGAATCTATGGAAGTGAAATATTACCTCTTTTCTTCTGTTAGCAATACTCTCCGATACATCCCAGCATCCTTTTTCTTTGATATAGGCCTTGTTGAACTGGCTCAATTGTTAACTGAGTTGCTGATGATAACTCTCAGATCCCATTCCGCATCCGTAGTGCTAAGTTTCTCCCGTCCCATCCAGTACTCCATCTTGTGGTTTGGGCTCCCTAGGTGCATTACCTTTCACTTTTGGCATTGCATTTCAACTGCAAAACTGTTGACCACCCTCTAGCGTTTGTAAGGCTCTCTGCATTTCCTTTATTCCCTTGTCACTATCCACCCTCCCTCTGTTTGGCACCAGGCAGACAGCACACTAACTGAGATCCCCACTCAGCCCCTCAAATGTTACAAATCTGGGGTGGGGGAGAAATAAAATTACAAATTCATTGCATATAAAACAGAAAACAGAAAACAGCACATTCTTTTTGTATTCACCTAGTTGGACCCTGAGGATGCTAGCCATGTCTTTATTTTGGGTAAACACCCCAGAAATAAGTTTTCAGATTTCTGAAAAGTACTTTCGCAAAGTAGTGTCGAACTCACTAGGTCAACGCAAATTTTATGAACCCTTTCATATATATATACACTACTTCTACATTACACTATGCCTAAAATAATAATAATTCTTTGGCACTCATTGCAAAAGAACGGTTTGGAGTTGTGAGCTGAAATTTGAGGAAAGCAGCCACCATCTCACAGATGTGCCTTTCAGTGTTTTAGCGAAAAATATTACATGGCAGCAAAGTTACGGTACTCAAAGTTGATGGATTTTCCCATAGGATAACATTACGGCACCTGACGATTACAGGAATCCTTTGGCACCCTGTTGCAAAATAACAGTTTGGTGTTTTGGACTGAAATTTGCAGGTAACACAGCCAACATCATACAGATGTGCCTTTCAGTGGTTTGGTGACAAAATATTACAGGGATGCAAAGTTACGCAGTCCGAATGTCTTTTTTCCCATAGGATAACATTACGGGGTTCACCACGCCTTTCAGGGCCCGTATCTTGAAAACGGTGTGAGATACAGACTTTTATCGAAAAACCTTTAGCTCTCTGATGGGGCTAAGTACAAAACTAGCCAGGAAAGTGATAAAACATATGACTTTTAAATTTTATTTCTGAGTCATACGGTTAGTGAGATATAAGCAATTTACTATTACAGCTTTCGCAAATTGCGACAGTACTTTTTATAGTCTGTGGGAAAATTACAGAAATTGTTTGGCACTCCGCTGCAAAACAACAGTTTGGAGTTTTGGCTGAATTTGGAGGGAACGCAGCTGACATATCACAGATGTGCCTTTCAGTGTTTTGTTGAAAGTCTATTACATAGTGGCAAAGTAATGGTACTCCAAAGTTGATGCTTTTTCCCATAGGATAACATTATGGCGCATAATGCATTGCAGCAATAGTTTGGCGCCCTGCTGCAAAATAACGGTTTGGTCTTTTGGGCTGAAATTTGTAGGGAACACAGCCAACATGACAAAGATTTGCCTTGCAGTGGTTTGCTGAAAAAATATTACAGAGAGGCAAACTTATGGCATTCGAACTTCTGTTTTTTCCCACAGGATAACATTACGGCATTTGCTGAGCTTTTCAGGGCCCGTATCTTGAAAATGGTGCAAGAAATTGACTTTTGTTTTATAATTCTTAGCCCCTCTTAGCTAAGTAAAAAGTAGTCAGGAAACTGATAATACATATGATTTTTTAAAATGTTCTGTGTCATACGGTTAGTGAGATATAAGCAATTTACTATTACAAGTCCTCATTTTGTGTTCCGAGACTCATTATTTAGCATACATTTTGTACTCACTGTCTTTCTCTATATAGCTTTTGGGTAAAAAATAGCCTGTGCGCTTACATTACTGTTACCATTAGTGTTTCTGGTTGTGGTTCCGTGCCGTTTCACTTACCGTTCACGTTTATGCCAGCATGTGTGTTACTGTTTGCTTTTCGTTTGCAGTTGTGTTTGTGTTGTTTTTAACATTTCTGTCTACAGTAGTGTTTCTCTTTCTGTTTTGCTTGGTGTCACCATGCGCATAATGATTTACGTTTGTGGCACAATGTTAGTATGTGACAATACATCATGTGGCTGGAGCGCAGGGCTCTGAGGGCCCTCCTGCTGCCGCATTACATTCACTATTTCATTATCATTCTCAAAAGAAGGGAAATTAGAGGCAAAAACTCTGTTTAATGCATTAGTAAGGGTTGTTCTACAGTGACAAAAGTGAGGAAATTTTATGTTAGGGTTGAAACCCCTTGACCCCTTCAGCCCACCCCCAAAGTGGAATTGGGGTGTATTGGGTCAATGGTCCTAACTGTCACCCCATTCTCCTATTCCTTAGCTTGTTTCCACATGTGATAGGGTGACACTTAGGGCCAATGACTTAATATGCAACATAACACTGAAAGCCACATCTGTGACAGATCGGCAGTGTTTCGTCAAATGATAGGACAAAGCATCAAAGCATTCTTTTTGCATCAGGGTGTCAAAGACTCTGTGACATTTTCCCACAGGTTATAAAAGTACTGTCACAATTTGCAAAAGGTTTTGCAAACATTTGTTACAGTTTTGTGAGTTTGACAGTACTTTGGTTAAGTACTTTTAACAGTGATTTGAAATACACCATTACGTAGTTAGGGTTGAGGAAGCATTTACATGTTCAATGAATATTTTGACAGTTTATAAGTTTGCAAACATTCAACGGATTTGCCTGAGACTTTGAATACAGAATCAAGACCCATACAGCTGTTTAGTACATTAGTTAGGGAAAATGGGGAAAAGTTAGAAATTGAATGTTAGGTTGAAGTACCCACTTTGAATCCCTCCAGGGCACTGTGCTGTATGTGCAGGAGGACAGGAAAAATATATAATTGTTAGTGTCCAAATTCAACATTGTCCATGGATCTTAAGTTTAGAGTCTCCTGGATCTCTTTAATTGCTGTTTGTGCCATGGTGTACATTAGTTCCACAAAGGAATGTGGATATTCTTGGTCACGGCCCTTTTGGTTGACATTACTATCTCTACTTTTGTCAAGGAAGTCCTTAATAATGACATATGTCACCTTCAGACTTCATTAGTTCTGTGAGTAGTTGGAAAGGAGTTGTTCTAGCTATTAAGATCACAACCTCACCCTCTTTTACAGTGCATTCCCACTTAAAATATGTGGTCTACCCAGTGGTGCCAGAGTTGTAGGAGATGTTTAACACTCAAGTGGGTTTTCTGGTGAAATGTTACTCCAGCAGCCTTTGTTTTAAGTGAGTTAAGATGCTTGATTGATTAGCAGGCAAGGAAATAATTCTCATTGGTGGACTAGCCATTTATAATTACTGTCATGCATAAGCAGCAGTCATTACAGCACAGCACCTCATATTGTTTCTGTGTGAGGAGAGGGGTTAGTAGTAGTCTATAACTTAATATGTGGCAGCCATCCACTGGTCTTGTATACATTGGCTCCTCAAACTTGCTTTTACCCACCACTTCTTCTCTCCCATTGTACATCCCTACAAGAAAACACACCTACACTGCATAGACATCCACTACATTTTTTTTGAACATTACTATAAATAATAACAAACAGTAATATAGTAATCAAGATGATAAAGCAACACTTATGTTCTAATGTTGTTACGCTATTTTAAGTAAAGACTTGACACAGGTGGTTATGATTTTAAAAGATTTATTGGCAATTGGTTAAACTGAAAATTCTCAATTAAGACTGTATTTTTTTACAAATCAGTCTCACAATACAATCTTGTATGTGTGTAATCATTGCTTGAATATATGTAAATGTGCACATTTATAGCGACTGGATTATATGAATTGGAGCAAGTATGTGATATTATAATACAATATAGAAAAAGGTAGCATAAGAAGGCAATTTGTTCTATTTATTGTGATTGTTTTACATGTTACACATCTTGAGGTTAGGTGTTTGCTATCTCTGCAGTGTTGTCCCATATTTTGCTGGTGGGGTTTTATCTGCCTTGTATGCGTATTACCTGGTTCTTTACTAGGTGGTAACTGTCTTTAATTAGGTGTTCTGTGTTTACAGGATGTTTAAGTGTTCACTACTCTTTATGCGATAGTGATTTCTGACATTCCTCCTGAACTTGTGATACTCAAGCTGAACCTGTGGCTTTTCATTATATATTTGCTAATGAACTTGAAGAGACTTTGGTTAATAATATTAAGTATTTTTTAAGTAGTTGCATGTCCTAATTATGTGACATCCATTACTTGTGTGCTATGCTAAGAAAGATATGTCAGTGAGCTTGTAAACAGTGATTATACACATGATACAGAAGTGTTTAGTTGTTATTGTGTAACTGCTAATGTGGATGTTCCTGGGTGGGCGAAACCATATGCTAAGTGCTAAAGTAATAGAATATAAAAATGTTACTTCAGTGACATTTGATTACTGTCATTTAATGATATGGCACTGACTAGGCGCAAATGGAAAATTTCTACCGACTCCTCAATTGAGGCGATTATAAATATTGTCTGTACAGGTATGCAGTATGTTGTGATCAGTAACAGTGTCTGATTTACAATTGTCAACATTTTTACATAGGTTAGAATTACTTATATGACAAGTACAAAAAATAGAATATTCTTACAGAACAAATGAAATTTTTCAATTCTTACATTGGCTTCTATGTAAATTTCTTAACTTGTCAATTTAAAAACTGTGCATGGTATGCTTTTTTTTACAAAGTAATGGTTAGTTAGATGTAATTAGTATAGTGCTGTATAATATGTTAAACATTCATTTGTACTTTAGTGTTAGACTCATACTTTTAGTACAACTATGAAAGTAGTTACTAACAACATCAAGGTGAATAAAATGTTTATATTATGTACAAGTAATTACAAAGACATGTCAAAGTCAGTTAATTATATGATGCAATTGTTTGGTATTTACAGTTGTATAATTCAGCTTCTTGCATTATCAATAAAGGTAGTTATTTTTACATATGTACAGTAATAGTATTACAAATGAAGGCGGGATAGTTCTACACTGTTGCATGGTGGGCGAATGATTTTGTTGTCTACATGTCAAGAGTCAATTAGACAAATACAAGTGTTGATAGACAACTTGTGACAGAGTGCAATGTTTGGTGAATGGTAGAAGTGTTGCTCAGTTATTACAATGATAACTGAGAACTTATCTTATTTGCCAAGAGTAACCAGTTGAAGACTGATAGCAATTTGTTGTTATGTATTAGTGTGATACATTAACAATTAAAAGATATGTACAGAGAGAGGACAGCAATAAGGCCTCAGTTTTCAAGATGTACAATCTTGATAGACATGTAAGTATTGGTCTCTCTAGTGACTGTGAATATTGTTGGTGCCGATTGAAGCCACTACAACAATTTCCATGTAGTCACTGATCCACAAGATCTTAGATGTCATAGTTGCATGGAATGACTTGACAGAATAGCATTTTGTTGAAATGCTATGGTTTATTCAGAAGTCGAGATTGGAAACAATTGTATCCTGACCTACAAATGTTTCTGTCACAAAGTAGTTACTTTTAAAAAACCTCCACATGTTCCGTCCTATTCTTCTGAAATGTGAAGGTCATCATAATTCTTCAATATTAGAAGATATGCATTTTTAAGTGTCGTAGCAGTCTCTGTTTAAAACTGCTTGTAGAGTCGTCACCTCTCCCCATCCACTTTGTGCCTTAGTAAACAGTTGTAATGGCCCAGAATACATGGATTGGCCATGGTGATAGATTATACTGTGAGTGTCAACACTGATTGGTTGAAGACTATTCTACCAGCTGTGTAATCTGTGATAGGAGTATCAACTCTGAGCCCGTTGAGTCAAACCTGTGCAAGATAAGCAATAGATATTGAGATGAACTCAGATATGTATGGACTGAGTGTATCTACTTCCACACCTTCCACAGGCATGCCCACATTGAGCATTGGTGAATAGCTGTCAAAATTGACACTTTTGGTTTGAGGACAAAGAGGTAATCCACAGCTATGTCTTCTGTGGTTTCACACTGGAATGGCCACATGAAACACATACATATTTCGTTACATATGTTACTGGAAGTAGTGCTTATTGGGGTGCCGTCTTCATCCAGGTTGTTTATGACAGCCATCATAAACTCAGTAGTGTCTTGCTGTTTGTCAGCAGCAAATGTACTACATCCATTATATGTACCTAACACCTGTCGAGTGGTGTTAGTGAGTGTACATTGTTAGAGTGGTCAGAAGTCATGATGAGAATGTGCTTCAAAGCATTTGAAGGAGGTACTGTCTTTTGAAGCAGATGTTGCCTTCACAAAGTGTAGGATGTGTGAAAAAACTTGCATAGCTGAGTTAACATAGCATTTCACTCTAGTGCTGTTGTCAAACAGTGGTACAGCAGCTACACCAACTGATTTCTGATGAATTGCTGGCTGTGAATGTTTTCTAAGTTGTGACCTTTGTTGAACTCTTTTGAGTTGAATCACTTCTGGAAGCTTGTCGTTGTTTGTTCTTACCTGTAGATGTGACTGAATTGTGTGAGACAGCCAGATATGTGCGGTGGTATTAAAGACATTTGTGGCTGATGTAGAGTATGTAACCTGTTGTACTCAAGAATACATCGCTTGTCAGCTCATATTTTCTGAGGTGCTAGAGTAATAATGTGCAACCCATAAAGCTCGTGGACACGTGAAAGTGCCATGTAGCTCATGCCATCCTTGAAAATGTCTGTACCATGTCCACCATTGCTGAATCCAAACTCAAGCCCTGAGATTTGTGAATGGATACAGCATATGCAACATATAATGGAAATTGTTTCCTGTCTACATAGATACTGTATCCTTAAAAACCTGAAATTTTACATCAGGTGCGTTCTATGTGTGCACAGAGTGTTCCATATTGTCAAAGTGAACTACAAGTGTCTCGATATATGTCTTCTGGACATTATAGACAAAGTCAGTGATGTTTCCCATGGCACCATTTACCATGCCTCATTCTACATCTAGATTATGTCGCAGCATGATAAGCGTGCATTCTTACAAACTGTGAGAACAGCTTCAGGCCAGCTGTGCATGAAACATCTGACTTGAGTTCACTTAGTTGTTCAGTCATCTTTGCTACTAGGTTTCAACTAAGAATAACGCCATCTACTGTATCAACAGCATGCAGAGTTACAATCTTGATTTTCTCTCTGCAGCATTAGATTGTTGATTCAGTGCATTTCTTTAGTTATGGCATAAGACACTATGTGTGTCCTGTAGAGTATATACATTGCTGAAGACATTACTGCTGTTTCTATGCATGCAGTATGTACTGTGATTCTCCAATCATTTAACATACTAAGATGTTCTGGTGATAGAGAACCTGTACGAGTTCATCTAAAGTGATTTGTAAGCTAGATCACCACTTTGGTGCATGTTCTCAGACAACTCAACATAGGAAAATAATTCCTATATGTTATAGCCTGCAATAGCAGCTGAGGATATTCTTGGATTGTTTGGCAGTTAGAGTTGTAAATACATGCTCTGCATTGACAGGTGCAAGCTGTAAAGTTCTGCCAACACAACAATACTTTTGCCACCAAATGGCACTCCATCGTCACTACCTAAGATCTGTTGTAGACGATGAATTACATGGTAAGCATGACATTGAGACCATGCTGATTTCATCAATGATGAGTAACTTTATCTTTTGTGAACATGGAACAGAGCTGAGATGCAACCTCAAATGACAGTTTACGATACTCTCAGTTCTCCATGTTCCCTCATAACTATAAAGAGATGGTGTCATATGTAACTCCACCAATATTGTATGCTGCTAGTCCTGTGGGAGCTGTTACAGCCAACAGACATTGGGGACCTGTCTGATCTCCATACTTCAGCAGTGATGGCTTCAATAAGGAAACTCTTTCCTATGCCAGCTGAACCACTAACAAACATCAGTAGTGGCTTATAGTAATGACAGTCATATTGTTTTGTTTCATGTTGTAGGCCATGTTGGACAGCTTCAACTACTTGAGAGTGAACTGTATGCTGCAACTGATTTAGTCTTTCTCTCAAGTTAGCTGGGTTGATAATATTGTGTGTACCATGTTCCATGGCTGTCTCAATTTCCTGACTTTAACAGTTCTGGGGCATTTAAGGTAGAGGTTCAATAGAACAGCTTGTCCTTCTGGATCAAGGTTGTCTTGTGAACTAACAGGAGTAGTCTTCCTGAAGCTGCTTCTTTGCCTTCTCAGGTTGTTCTTTCTCAGTCTATAGTCTCTGTATGTATGTCTCTGAGTATTGAGTTTTAAAAGTCTCATAACTGAGATTGAACTGTTCTTTGAATGTCTCAGTCACCTTTAATTCAGACTCACCTCCAGGGTCTAAATAGGAATAGGAGTGAAATAGTAATGTTCTCTGCTTTTTGTTGTGCCTAGATGCAATTTTAGTGTCTATGAGCCATAGCTTGTGTCTCTCATGAGACAGCCATCACTCATTCACCTTGTAAATCTGGCGTGTTGAGTCAGGTGACCATCTGCCATGTAGTCATACCACTTAACCACCTGAAAGAGACACATATCATTCATGTTGTCATGTCTATTGGGGTAGTATGTGTCTATCAGGTTATTCTTCAAGATATGTTTTGAAGAAGGTCTATTGTGTAAGCTCCTCAATTTCGGCATGAGGAATCAGTACACGCTTGCATTTCTCTTTGTAGTTTACACTGAGAAACCAGACAGCATCAGACTTCCATACAGATGTGTACCCATTAAATGGTCACTGGCTTTCTGGGTTCCACATCTCTGTGTCAGAGTCTTCAAGCCCAATGATCAGAGCTGAGATGTTGGCTTCTGCTTGAACTGAGCAATATTCTTCCCAAAGATCTTGCAAGCTAGTCTGCTCATGTTTGGTTATGTATGAGTGATGTACCGAACCAGGGCCGGTGAGTTATCAGCCACAAACTGAACATCTATGTTTGCTTGCCACTATAGGAGAAGAGTTGGTTGCAGTCATTGATGTACACCTCTTTCTCATCTCTGGCAACTCTGATACCCTCTTGGTTGATTTTGCCTTCAAAATGGTGTGGAATTGCTGAGAATAGGTCATTCATGGCACCATCCTCAACAAACTTGTCTAGGAAATCCAAAGCGACATCGTTTGTACCAATTAGATTTGTTCTTCACTACTCACTGGCAGTATTTTGCACAAACATGTCACTGGAACTTTTGTACCAACTTCCATAGTGTGAGGACTCTCATACTTGTCTGGAATGTGACAAGTGATATATTTTGATGAATGCTAGCACTTGCTGCTTCATGTTCACCTGCGTGGAGTATCCTTGATCCACAATAACATATGGATATGAGGGCACCCTGTGCTTGATATTCTGTCCTCCAAAAGTAATGTCCTACAGTACCTAGAGGTGGGTTGTCCTTTGATAAGATGAAAGTCAGAATGTCGTGGAACTGCTTGCAAAATGTCTTGTGACAGAGCGCGGGATCAAGTGAACCATTCTCCTGACGTTCATTGATACCGTCAACATCAGAATTGGCCCACTTCAACAGTTCAATGAGCTCATGCCAGGCATATTCAAGCTGAACTGGAGTGTGACAAATCATGTGGCTGCACCATACTCTCACAGCATTGTCATCACTAGAGTGTCTGCGATACCAATATTCTTTTGGTACCATGAAGACTTGAAAGTATGGAAGACAGATTCACAAGTTGTTTTCATCTTTCTGCTTTCATTTCTAGAAATTGAGCAGCTGTTATTCAGGCTAGTGGACTTGTTAGACGAATAGTATGTGCTACAGGAATGCAGACAGGAAATGCTAAGTTCACTCTCCAGAGGAGATGGATCAGGTACTGCATGTTACGTCTGAGTGCCATCTTTGCTGAGCACACGGCCTGGTTGTGGTACTCAGCACCTGTGTACACTGCACTCTCTTTCATCAGGCGTCCACCTGACCCTTTTGGAAATAGGTGCTGGGAAGCAGTGTGCTTCTAGTGTTGCCTCCCCAGATGCTAACAGGCTCTACCTTCCACCTGCTTCATTTGATAGAGATCAATGTTGTTCCTACTGGATCTCTGCTATGTAGTGGTGTGAATGTGTACTGTTCATACACATTGTCACTTGTCTGTCCACTGACCTTCTCAATGATTGGTTTATTTTTTCTAATAGATCATGTTGGACAGAGACTGGCCTATCTGATCTATGTCAAGGTCTGTAAAAGGGATTGTTACTTTTTAAATAAGTAAGAGCAAGCTAACCTTTTGCACATTGACAACATCTTGCCAGATGACCTTGGCCTTTGTTGGAATACCATGTAACAAGAAACACCAAACTATTTTTCTGTTGAGATTGCTTGAACATTTTCCTGTAGAGGAAGTGTAGATACATCACGGAACCCTTTAGAGATCTAACAACCTCTTTTGGTGGAATGTTCCATGTCTTTGTGTTCAGGCGTAGAATGGTTTGAATAGTTTCATTGTCTGAATTAGAATGCGTTCAAACATATTTAATGTTGAAATCTCTAGTTGGTGTAACATCTGCTTCCATATTATTCAGCGGTGACCTTGCTGGCAAAATGTTAGACCTTTAGTTTGGAGAAACAGTGTTTGCATAGCACAATGGTGTCTTGTACGTGAAAGTCAGATTTCAGCAGCAAGAATGCTGAGAGATTTGACACCATCGTCATTGTATGGTGACAAGGTTTCTGGATTGACTGTGACTGTTTTGTTTTGTGTAGTACAAACGGTTGCATGAGACATATCGAGTCAAACTTGTGAGACTTTGCCAGCTCAAACTTAGTTCTTTACTGTATTGTCTCAGTATGTCACTTTCTAACACTGAAACAGATGTTTCTGCAGAAGTGTTACACTGAGCAGTTGTGTCTGGTACAGAAATTATGTGTTGCAGTTTTTTGAGAAATGTTGACACCTTGCATAGTCACCTGACTGTAATAACTCATTTAAGCAAGTGTACTGATGTATTAGCTCGCTGTGCTTCTGTGATACTCTGTATACAAAAGTTTTGCATGCCTGTTTGATGCACTCAAGCCATCCGCATGTTGTGAAAAATACTATCACAAACACCACTATCGAGACATGCTAGTGAGTGAATCACGAGTCCAGTATGTGGATAGAATTTCACAATGGTCAATTGTGTTAAACAGTTTATGTCTGTTCTTTGGCGATCTGTTATCACATATAGGTTGACAAACTGTTCAACGCTTTGAAATGATCGATTGCCTATGGTTGCAGGTATCATCACATGCCCCATGCCAGACAGCCATTTATTGAAGCCTGTGGTTGAATCACAGTCATCATCTGTATCCATTGCATTGCCATCACAGATACTGAGGACATTTTACTAGTTTGCTCAGTGACTCATCAATGGTGATCTTGTGTTCTTTTCAGGGAATAATAAGAGTTTTCCAAAATATGCCTCTGAGTGCTGTGTGTGCATCCACTGACCTGTGAAAAATGTCACAGAAGTTGTCGGACAGTCAAAGATGGATACAGTTGTAACTCTTTTTTAATGGCATAGACAACTTTCCTGGATTGTTCAAGTACATGAGATATCTTATGCTATAAGCGCTTGCAGTAAACACTGCTCTGTTGATGAAAGTGCGTGCACTTTGAGATGCAACTTCATCAGAGATAGATGACTCTTAGTTTTTGTGGCTGTGTCTCATCACAGCAGCTATAAGTCTTTCGATCTTAGCTTTATTTGCTAGTGATTGGAAATACTTTTTTCTTTCTCAGTTGCAAATCAGCTGGTGTGAGTCTCTGGCATTGTTTTGGAGGTTTGTTGATGGTTAGCGCTTACAATAGTTGTGTTTCATCTCAGAGATCTACACAACTTTTGTAGAGGTACACCTTTTCTTTGCTGTTAAAGCATTTGCTTTTGCTGTGAAGTGAGTTCTGTAGGGCTCACTGTTGCAGTAAAGGTCTGTATGTTCATTTCTGATGTGACTTTACTTTTTTTTTGTCGCCCTTATACAACAACAGTGCAGTATTAAGCCTCTCTTGTTTTGCTGTTACATCTATGTCTGTATTTAGTTGGCATGTTTTGCTATTATGGTTCACAGTAGCAGTAAGTAATCTCACAGAAGTATCAGGCACCTGTAGGAAACAGAGAAAAAAACAGTGTTAGAAATATGCCTCTGTACATTTCTTATTACAGTGTGCATTGACATAATTATTGAGTTAAGTATATTCTAAAAATTTGGTTTCAAAAATTACTTAAGATTACTATTACTATGAATGTGAGTGAGTGCAGTTTTCTACATGCTCATAGAAAGTTTAGTGCATTATCAATATTTCCAGTCCAGCTTTTCAACATTGTCTTTTTACCACACCTCCTATGAGCAGTACAGCTGTCATTTTTCACATCTTGGCCAACGTATGTTTCCACCATGTAGTGCACAATGGCGCAAATCAGTGTGAAATCACTGTATGGGACACATTGAGAAAATCACAGTGACACTGTTCATGAGCAGAGGTCTTAAAATTCTCTGTTGAAAATTTGGTGATAAATTTCTAAAATGACTGTTTTACGAGCCTCGTGCTGCACGCTTCCTCATCGCTACGTCGTAAGTTTTATGGATTTTCAATATATTTTCACTCAGATTTTCAACATTGTCATTTTACCACACCTCCTTATAAGCTACAGCTGCCATTTTCACATCTACTTCTCGCTTGATGTTTCCACCATGTAGCAGCACACAATGGGCGCGGTTGGTGTGTCTTGAAATCACTACATAGGACACATTAAAAATCACAGTGACACTGTTCATGAACAGAGGTCTTAAAATGACTATGTTGGAAATTTGGTGACAAAATTCCTAAAAATGACTGTTTTATGAGCTCTCGTTGCTACGCTTCCTCGCGACTCTCGTAAGTTGCGGATTTTCAATATTTTCACTCCAGATTTTCAACATTGTCATTTTACCACACCTCCTTATGAGCAGTACAGCTGTTATTTTTCACATCTCACCCAAAATGTGTTTCTGCCCATAGTAGTGCACAATGGCATTGGTCGGTGTGTGAAATCAATGTTTGGAACACATAAAGAAAATCACAGTGACACTGCTCATGAGCAGAGGTCCTAAATGGCTATGCTGAAAATGAGTGGAAAAATTCCACAAATGAATGTTTAACAACTGTGTGTTTGGCATGATCCTTACTCATGCTCGTAAGTTTGAAAATGTTCAAGATTTGCAGTACACTGAGTTCAAGTACCTACATAGGACATACATGTGTTTATTATTGAAAATTTGGTATTTTTGCCATAAAGGGTGAAATTGTGGCAATAATAGACACTTTGGGAATATTGTCGTAATGCACAAAAGTGTCACAAATAGTACTTCGTGCATTCAACAGTGTCATGAAATTGTGCTGTCGTGCATTCGACAGGTATGGTGTAAAGTACTGTCGAAGTTTGAGACTTTCTCAAATTTACTGTCGTGGCATTCGATTAGTTGTTAAAAATACTTTCTGCAGAAAAGTAAAGTGTCGCAAAAATTACTTTTGTATCTGAAAGTGTCTCAAATTTAACACTTGGGAGTGGCAAATACATTCATTATCAAATCAGATTTGAGTGTGTTTGACTGACAGGTGGTCCCACCTAATGTAATGGAAGATTTGTCAGGCCATGTTAGACAACCAATCATGAGACGGACAACACTGAAGAAGAAGTCAACAGCAGCCATCTTAGTTCTAACTGAGACAGACACTTGCATAACTGTGGGTACAGTATATTTTATAAATCATTTTTATGGTATGATAAAAAATGTTACCAGCATGTAAATACTATTAATCAAAAATGTTTTTCAATGCTGAATTTGATTGTTACATGTTATTATCTAACATGCTGTATTATTTAGAAAACAGTTTAAAGTCAGATAGCATTTTAGTACTAACTTGCAGGATACAGCTGCAAATAGAGGAGATAGGAAGCTTGCATGTGGACCCATAACAGAAGATGAAACCAATCAGACATGTTTCTGCTGTTGTAATTGTTTTTAAAACTGCCTATGAAAAGGATGCATTTTCCCACTTCTCAATGTTTGCAGATTTTAGCTGAAGCAGAAGTCTAGTAATAGTCAGTGCATGACTTACATTGGTTTATGTGCTAGAGCAGTAGCCAATGTTTATTTTTCATTTGTGTGTTATGTCTCAGCCCAGTGAGCTGGCTTAAAATAAGTAGGGAAAATATCAGTTTTAGTTTCACTACTGCCTGGTCACTGCAGGGTGAAGACTGACTTTCTTGTAGTTTCTGTACACTTCTGAGTGTAAAAACTTAGAATGGTGAGAAAATTGCAAAAGGACTTTGTGGATAGTTGGAAGCAGTTTCATGAGACGAGCAGCTGAGTATGCTGTTAATAGTGATTTGGAAAGGACCTGACTCCCAGTTACTTTGTAAGATGGTTTGGTCAGGGGTGGCATGAGATGGGAACATCTTGTACCAACTATGCCTGAACTTTGAAAACTCAACCTCATCCTGACATGCTGCTAATTCTTCTCAGAGGCAATGATTTGGGCACAAAACTCTGGGTAGATTTAGTTACAGAGGCAAAATTGGACCTTGCTTCTATTATGATATGTTGCCTGCCTGTATTATCATTTTTAGAAGAAGTCAACAGCAACCATCTTAGTTCTAACTGAGACAGAGCACTTGCATAACTGTAAGTACAGTATATTTTATAAATCACTTTTATAGTATGATAAAAT
Organism: Neoceratodus forsteri; assembly: GCA_016271365.2. Classification (NCBI taxonomy): domain Eukaryota; kingdom Metazoa; phylum Chordata; order Ceratodontiformes; family Ceratodontidae; genus Neoceratodus; species Neoceratodus forsteri. The sequence continues at coordinate 443,612,116 of CM028131.1, read as the reverse complement.
GTTACCAGCATGTAAATACTAATAATCAAAATGTTTTCAATGCTGATTGATTATTATGTTATTATCTAACATGCGTATTTAGAAAAACAGTTTAAGTCAGATAGCATTTTAAGTACTAACATCGGATACAGCTGCAAATGAGGAGATAGGAAGCTGCGTGGCCATAACAAAGATAAAACCAATCAGACATGTTTCTGCTGCCGTAATTGTTCAACACCCTATGAAGGATGCATTTCACTTCTCAATGTTTGCAGATTTTAATGACAGAAATCTAATAACAGTCAGTGCATGACTTGTTGGTTTATGAAGCCAGGCAGTAACAATATTTATTTTCATTTATGTGTTATGTCTCAGCCCAGTGAGCTGGCTTAAAATAAATGAGAAAATATCAGTTTTAGTTTCCTACCTGGTCCTGCAGGGTGAGCAGCTTTCTTGGTGATTCTGTACCTTCTAGTGCAAAACAAATAGCGAAAATACCAAAAGGACTTTGTGGATAGTTGGAAGCAGTTCATGGACGAGCAGCTGAGTATGCTGTGAAGTGATTTTAGAAGGACCTGTCCCAGATTGCTACATAAGATGGTTGGTCGGTGGCATGAGATAGAACATCTTATACCAACTTCCTGAACTTTTAAAACTCAGCCTCATCCTGACCTGCTAATTCTTCTCAGAGCATGATTTGGGCACAAAACTCTGGTAAATTTAGTTACGAAAAAAGTGGTTCTTCTATTATGATATTGCCTGCCTGTATCATTTTTCTAATATTACAGGCGTAGTCTAGCAAGCAGAATATCATATGTATCTGATTGACAGAGCTACAGAAAAGTAAACATACAAATATATCCTTTTCTATGCATACATGGAATGTACACTCGTCACGAAATTAAGTATTATGATTGGCTATACGATGGTGCACTTCTGCAGCTGGCAGTACCATTTCCAGGGAGACCTTTGAGATACAATCCTCAAAATTATAAAATATCGACTACTTGAACAAATAACTACAAAGTGCAAACAAAGGTTCTTTCAGAACCAGAAATGTGGTCAAAAATAGAACAGGTGTAAACATCACTCCAACAGATGTAAGATGATTCAGATTATTCAGACCATTCCAGGGTCTGGAAGAACATGGACAAATTGCAGCAGGACTGCAACAAGTGTAATCAAGACAATCCTATCAGCTCCTGTCTCCCCTAATAGTCATAATTAACCACAATCATGCTGTTAATTATTTAAAGGTAGCTTTGCAGTCACTGCCAAATCACTTTTCTGCACTGATTAATGAAATGACACTCCAGTGTTCATAGTGTGCTCTCAAAAAAGCATATATTGAATGGAACTGGATATTCAAACTGTGCCATTCATTACTGCAACACTTAACTGAAAATGTTCCGCTGGGGTGTGGCAGGCAATATTCAATGGGTTAGCTGGCAATTTCTTGAATATCACCCCACCACAACTACACGTAGACTTGCGCCACGCAAATGGTCAGTGGGCATTCAAGATGCGGTGGGCGAGTTCCATTACCATGTACAAATTCCGATATTCAGTGACATGCAAATAGACCTAATTCATGCAAGGTGCAAATACTTGCATCTATTGCTCGGTAAATTAGCATGCAGTGCCGATTCCCAAGACAGCACCTATAAGTACCTGACAGCAGCAGCCATCGAGGACGGCGCCTATGGACCATCAGGGAAAAGCAGTAACCCCAATTGAACGATCATAGGCAAAACAGTAATAATCCCCAACTGGCCCAATCATGGACAAACTATAGCCAATCCCACCCTACCGAAGCGATCATGAGCAAAACTGCATAATACCCCACTAGCCGATTGCCGGGAAACAATAGTAATCCCACCCAGCGATAGCAGGCGAAAAGTTCAACCTCCCCCAGACCATTATCCTGGTGGTCGATGGACACAAAACCAATCGCTGGCATTACAGTCAACCCCAGGTCAAGTACCTGGTGATCTAGTAGCCCCCACCCACCCACCGGGCCTCGCGCTTCATCAGACGGTGGTGGCACCACCTGTCTGCTGTCCCCACCGTGACTGAAAGTATAATAGGGCTGCATTCATTAGTTCAGAGCAAGCCAATGGGTGTGCAACATTCTGTACAAGGCAGTGCAGATATGTGATAATTCATTCACATATCTGCACTACCCTTATCAGGCTACTGCGCCCGAACGCTCTGTAATCAGGCATCCAGCCCTACTGAGCGGTCAGTCAGTGGGTAGCAGGGTGGCAGATGGGTGGGTGCTGCCACACGGCTGATGGGAGAAATGAGGTGGGGCTCCCGTGGGTGGAGTGGGGTGGGGGCCACTGGATCACAGGGTACACTTGGATTGCAGGGGCTTGACTCTAATACCCAGCGATTGGGCTTCCGCAGTCCACCAGACCACCAGGGAGTATTAGTCTTGAAGTTGAACTCTGTTCTGCCCGTGATCTAGCCCTAGTGAAGTGGGGGATTACTACTGTTTGCCTGTGAAATCCAGGCTAGTGAAATTGGGGATTACCTGTTTTGCCTGCGATCGGGCTGGTGGGGTGGGGATTACTATTGTTTTGCCCATGATCGGACTAGTGGAGGTGAGTTACTACTGTTTGCCTGCAGGTTGGGCCAGTCAGGGGTACTATATGTCCATGATCAGGCTCCATCATGGGCACAGGGAATAAGGGAGGCCACCCACAGGTGACAGCTGCTGTGTTGTGCTCTGCAGTGTGGCAGCTCAACTGTGGGTGGCCTCATCTCTCCTTTTTTTTTGCTAAAAGTTGTGCAGGCACAGGTTGGGGTTGCGCCTGCACACTATGCAAACCAGCTGAATATCGGACTATGTAGTTTATGTGGGTTCCTCCCTGGTGCAGTTGGTGTGTGACATCACTGTCATGGGACACATGAAGAAAATCACAGTGACAATGTGCATGAGCACTGGTCTGAAAAGGCTATGTTGAAAACTAGTGACAAATGCCTAAAAATGGCTGTTTCATGAGTGTATGTTGTGCAGTTGTTATGGATGCTCGTAAGTTTGCAAAATTTTATATTTGCACTGCACTGACTTTGTACTTAACAGAATGCTTAAATGTTATTTGAGTATTTTTGTGTATGCATGTAAAGATTTGTGATAATGATGACACAATTAATAAGATACAGCTGTAAAGATTTAACTAGTTTAACTTAATAGAACAGAAAGTCAAATATTTACAGAACATGCCAATAAGTACTATGATTTGTGTGTTTTTCAGAATCATGAGAATCTGGAGCCTCAGAGAGTGTGTGCGCTGCTCGAGGCAGTACAGGCGGGGTAGTGCAGCATCCTCATGCATAACTAACCAGTAGTTGGACAATATGTGAGGCGCACTTACACTTATTTGTATGCAGTGTTAAAGGTTCACAACAAGACACCGTTGCAATGTAAGGAAGTAGAGCTGTTGCGGCAGTGTTTTTACCAACTCAAGCAGAGGAGGAGATACCTGATCCAGGATACATGTTGGAACTACCTCGGCTTATGAGCTGTGGGAGGTGGCTGGAAAGCCCAAGCTGGGGAGCATGCTATACAACGTAAGTAAAGTATCAATATTTTCATGATAATAGTAGTTGTGTTGTGTTGTGGTGTATGCCATTCTGCAACCAGTATACACCAATGTAGCTGTGTTAATGTTAAGGGTGTGTTTTGTGTTTTGGTGGTTCACTCACACAGCAACTGCAATATTCGATCCCTGTATAAACTTACTTACTGCAAATGATTTTCTTGGTGTCTTAATGTGTGTACCACCACCAAAGGCATGATTGCAAACTCTCAGTAGTCGGACAATGACAGGAATATCTGCTGTTGTAGTGGTGCCTGCCTGCTCAGATCTGTGCTGGCCATCTTCTGTGTAGAACAGTTCACAGATAGATCAGTGGCAAAAAGGTCAGGACTCTTCTGAACACTACAGCTCTGTCTGATGAATGTGCTATGCATTACTGCTACTGCAGTCTCTAGCCAGTTGTGATGGTGAGGAGAACTGGCCTGCTTGTCAGACCGTTCTTACTGTGTATATTGGAGGATGGACAGTGCACTTCAGGTTTTGGGGTAGTAAAACACTAGATATTGCTATGATATTTGAGTGCTTTGAATAATGTTTTTGTGGTTTGGGGGCTGAGGGGTACTACTTCACCAGTTAAACATTACTCTCATGCCGATGTGCTTGAGGTGAGCCGGTGGGGTTGGGTGTTCTACTGGAACAGCAGGTATATTGATGTTAGCATGACAATGTAGGGTTATGATCATGCTTTCTGGATGGAGAGCAGTACCAGTACAACTGAGATGTTCTTTCATTTATGTGCCTACATGTGTTAAAAAGTATTATTGAGGTGGGACAAAGAGCAAAACTGGCGCAATCCTTACAAACATGTGGGTCTGAGGCTTGGGGATTACACTTGGTGAGTGGGGAGTACAGGCACTATACTAGCAGAAAAAAGAAAGAATGTAAAATGGTACTGGTGACAACCATAGTGTCATCATGTGTAATAGTTAGTAGGGCAACTGTTACTGTTTTGTGATGTGCTATCAGGTTAAGTGACACTGCAGGAACCACTTGCCGTGATGTAACAATGGTTATCAGCTGTATATCATGTATTATTGTATATATCTGTAACTGTCATTATATGGAAGTGTATACTGAATATAGGTAGTATTATATTAAACAACAATGGTTTTCATATTAATTACACTGTTGAACTGATGACAATTTGAATAATGTGAATAATTTGTTTGCTTGCAATATTTATAACAACATGTGACATTTTACATGTCTGTATGACTGGAAATAGTTGATAAAGGAAAATGTTAAGTAGTAGAAATATATCCAATTATTTATATTTAAGTGTTTCTAAATAACTGATGATTCAAACATACAGTAACTAAATACCCTTTTTATGTTAATTTAACAGATAGATCAGGCGCTCCCCCTGTTGCGAGGTAGTACCAGCACGGGCTGAAGCTGTGGAGGCTGTGAGTCTGACTCGAAAGTGAAATTTTTGTGAAGTCAGATGGTAAGAATCCACCTGTTTTCATAATGTTTAATATCACCTATGAGTACTTCTTGGGTATGGTATAAGTAAGCCCTTTTGATAAGTGAGGAACACAGAGTTAACAAGTATTTCATGTGGCTATAATTGATCAATAATGTGGACAGGGTGTGTGTTGTGGTGGGATTATGTCACGCCTCAAGTGCTTGGACAAAAGGATGCAGGCGAGCGGCTCCAACACCTGAGGCATCATGCTATGCAAAACAACACGCACCTGGAGACCATTATTGCTATTATCAAGGGTTCATTGGTATACAGAATAACAAATATCATTGTAAAAGATGTATGTGTAAGACAAAATCTGTTTTGTAAAAGAAGATTCAACAATGAAGCTGATCATCAAGCACAGCATCAAGCAAAGCTTAATGTACAGCGTTACAGTGAGGTTCAGACTACACCCGTGATGTTGTACTGATTAAGATCATGGAACAGCCCAACACTGAACAATTAGAGACCAGGCAATGTATGATGAGTAATATCAAACTGACAAAAAGAATGCAGCAGAAACAATGGTATTTTGACATTGAATAGGTCATGGAAAGAATATTGTAGTGCTTGTGATTACTTCATTTGCATTACTACTGTCACACACAGTAAAGTTAAAACACAAACAAAAAACAATGACTGCTCAAACTGAGGTAAGCTGCTATACTACACAGTGCTAGAGATGACGTGGTCCCTCTGAATAAATCTGATTTCTGCTACTATTCTGTGTTGCCATGATACCTCCCCACACACACACATATTAGGACAGTGTAATAGACTACAGTGTGAAGAGTCAGTGTTCATGTTGTGTATAGATTAGAGTAGAGAGCAAAAGTCAATGCTATCAGTTGTTGGCTGTGTACTTCTTTGCCAGGTGATAGCTGCTATCTCCTGGTGACTGAGTGAGTGGGCAGGTTGTCAGGACTCAGTGGTAGGGTTGCTAGGTGGGTATGACTATCAAGCAGTGTACTGGCTGATTGTATTTGCTGTAATTTCCTAAATGCAGCCACTGGCCCAAAGCACTATCATTTTTCAATTTTGTGTCAGAATGAGGTTGTGATAAGATTCCAGTGCACTTCTATGTTTAAATATAGCATAGTAAGTTTGCATTTGGTCATGGGGTGGAGTCAGATGGATATATGATTATATATATATCATGAAAATACCATGAGTGAGTGATAGGTTTTGCTTCACTGCATCAGTATGGATACTTCAGAGATAACTGTGCGATTGGGTGAATAGTTGCTAGTACTTGACTGACAAGGAAAATGTCTTATAGTAAGACTCTGATCAGGTGGCGTGGTTGCCTGCAGTGCTCTAAAGGAACATTTTTATGTTGAAAGGATGTAATTCAGTTACGGGGTACATTGAAGTTAAAGGTCATGGCAATCAGTATAAAGTGCTCACTGTGGCAAGGTAGACAGTAGCAGCACTGCAGCCATACAGGTGATCACACACAGTTAACTGTTAATTGCCTTGTATACTAACTGCTCCACATTGACACAGCAATGTTAACATTTGTAGTTCACATGTACTATGTTGATATGTGGTGTCCATTGCTGAATATAATAGTTTATGTCGTAGTAATACACCACTGGTGCTGTGTAGTTGATGTACTATTGTCTGTTGACTTACAGTGGCACAGTTCCACGCATGATGGAGGTGGTGAAAGTACACATTTAGTTGTAGTAAGACAGGTTACAGCACTGCAGCATTTTTGCTATGTTGAACTTTGTAGAAACACCCCAGTACTATTACAACAAGGTTGTACCACTTTGTGTTGCAGTCGAATATTGTAGCCTTTCTGTGTTTTGCAGTTTTCATAGGTACTATGTTTATAATGCTGTACTATAGCTATTTAGAATTAAACATATACTTGGATGCTACTAGTGCAGTATGTGATCTTTATGTAATACAGTAAGAGTTTTGTTAAATATCAAAATATTTCAATTATGATCATTACATACAATTGTGATATTTTTATAGTAGCCTACGGAGTGTGGTGACACCAGTGGTGCAGGTGAAGGAGGAGGAGAGTGGTACTGTAGAATGTAAGTATGAAATCAGAGTATATAGTTGCAATGTAATGATTAGTACATTTAATTAACAGTTATTGCCTATTAGATTATGGCCATAAAAATGAAATTGACTTCTCTGATCTAATTGTCTGTCTGCACAGCTCTGTGATTGTTAAAACTGCAATCAGGATATCAGAAGGCGTGATAAAGAGCTGTATCTACAAAACACTTGTTACCAAAGAAATTCTGAAATAAAACTACTATCTTGAACAACCTAGCTGCTGTCTGCTAAAGCTCAGTAACAAAGTACAAACACCCTTTACTTTCATAATTGTACTGCTAGACAAACTAAGGCGACAGCCAGCCTCTTGACAGATGGTGTGTATAAATCAGTTGACACCCATCTTGGTTCACATGAGGACAACATCTCCGTCACTTGCATATACACCCAGTTCAGTATAGAAAAGACAGTGTTTGTTAAAAGGAAAGCTAATGGGTACTTCATTCGCATTAACAGACAGAACCGTGCAAACAGCAGAGTACCGAAAAACTATCACCAGACAATAACATCTGAAGCGTGCTGTCAATCCTGTTTGGCATGTCAATTGGCTGCTTGCTCACAAAGTGTCCCTTGAAATATGGTGAAACTGATAATAATGATACAAATCTACACAGGCTCAATAGCTGGGCAGTGTAGCAATTGAAATATTTTTCCAGTGCAACAAGTACCACAGTAACATTGCATAAACACACTGCGTTTTAAATTTACTTAGTTCTTTCTATCTTACCCAAAAACAGGCTAGTGTATAATTCCACTGTGTTACTCGGAGGATGTTGGTAGTGGCAGGATTCCACAGATGCTGTGTTTAAGGCATTTTCGTGTGCCTTGTTGCTAAACAACATTACAGTACATGGGCAAATGATGTCATCACCAATACCGTTTGGTGTGATATAGCTTAACTATATGGTTGCTGAATGTAGAATAATTAGAACTGTTTGGAATACTGTTTATGTAAATATCATTGTAGGGTTAGTGCGAGCATGTGTTCTGTGATGTACCACTAACTTGTAACTCCGTGTTACGATTTTCCATTATCAAACTGTGAAAAATGTATTGTTGATACTGAGAAAAGAGTAACATTTTGAAGATAGTCTGTACATAATTGTAAGTAGTAGTTGTAAAAATTACTGTTGCTTTATATTCACTATGTTATGATGTGTAAATATTAAAAATCAATTAAGCAATAATACACGACAGGGTGTGTGTTGTGCTAGGATAACGTGACGCCTCGCGTTGAATGAAACATGAGGCCCACCAATGTCCAAAATACCTGGTAATCTAGGGGCTCCCCACCCCACGCATCCATAAAGTGCCACCACCCTGCTCTCCCCCGCAGATGGTGAGGCAGCACCACACCCACCCCGCCCTGCTGCCAGCAGACTGACAAGCTCAGTAGGGCTGCACATCCATTGGATCAGGGCAAGAGCCAATGGGTGTGTATACCATACAAGAGCAGATTGAGATATGTCAGATTAATAAATTCATTCACATATCTGGACTGACAGTCTACAGTATCGTCTGCATGCCCATTGGCTGTTGTCCTGAACCAATGGGCGTGCAGCCCTACCAAGCTGTTAGTCGGGGGTGGGAGGGCGGCAGGTGTGGGTGCTGCTGCGCCACTGGCTGATGGGGGCGGATAGAGTGAGGTCCATGGGTGGGTGGGGTGGGGGCTGAATCACTATGATATTGGAGGTTGGAGGTTGACATATACTTACGATCAGGCTTTGCAGTACAGTGGAACACCAGGGATATTGGTCTTTGGTGGGGTTGAAGTTATGGTCATTATCAGGTGCTTGGAAGGGGTAAATAATGTATACGCCGCGATTGAGCTGCTTGGAGGTTACTAATGTTATGCCGCAGATCGGGCTGGTTGGGGGTTAATAATTATGCACACCATCAGGCTGCTGTGGGGGTTTACTGATGTTATGTCCACCATTGGGATGCTCAGGGAGTTTACTAACATTATGACCCATGATCGGGCTGCAGGGGTGTCGGCTCCTGGCTGCTGCCTGGCAGGGCACAAGGTGCAAGTTGTTGGGGATCTGAGCAACCGCATGATAATGCCATGCAAATGGGGCCATAATTATACGCAAATGGCCCCCACTGCCTTTTCATAAATCGTGGCCTCATTTACATGTCACCTTTTGAATATCGCAGGTTTGCGATGATGTAATGGAACTTGTGCCATTGCTACTGAATGGTCCACTCTGACCACTTGCGATGCTGCAAGTTACGGCGCCATGAACAGTGGCTGTGGAGATGGGTCGATATTAAAAAAAATGCTCAATACTGCAATTCCGTAGAATATCGTCCTTGCCACACACCTGCACAACTTTTTGAGTAGTGCAAGGGCTTGACCACAGAATGGCACAGTTTGAATATCTCCCAGTATTTTAATATCAGTAGAAGATCGTTCTTCAGTATTGGTTGTAAACAGTTACAGTACAACACTGTTTTAACTTGTTCTATATAAAATAAATCATTATTATTAACATTTACTAATATGTACTACCTGATGTAACAGTGTCAGGGTGCACAGCAGAAATGTTCAAATAAGAACTAGTTAACAAAAAACAGTACATCTACATTGTGGTAGTTGCACAGAGTTTACTTTAAGAGTGTAAATGACATTAGTTTGGTCAATATCTTACTGTGCTATAGATAGCAACAATTGTATGAATCCAAAATCTGATGCATAAGGTTATGTATAATATAAATATATTACATTGACAATTTTAAACATTTACAGTACTAACTGAGTAACGGTTCATCATATGTGACTGATATTATATATTGAGTAAGAACAGTAAGTTTAAGAATCACTACTTAAATCTATATCCTAGTAGCAGTGATGTATGTCTGCTTATGATATATGAAAGGAAAAGATAATATAATAATTAGATACAACAGAAGAACAAAATGTTATATTTATTACTATATATTAATTGCTATTTTATTTGTATCTTTACAGAACAACAACCAGCGAGGAGACATGCACTGTACACTGCTGCTGTATCCATGAGCTCGAGAAACAAAAATAGATTCCATTAAAGAAGAAACTGCTGCGCTATGGAGGGGCAAGAGAAATTGTTGTCCCTCTTCATAGCACAGCAGGCAACCATTAAATTGCTGCTCTAGCCTGTGGACACAGTAGCAGGTGTCAGTGTGTCCAGTACCACTGCTTCACCTGCACCACCAACAACTCATGGACAGACACAATAACCAGCCTCCACAGCTTCATGTGTGTCTCCCCTCTGCTTTGCCGCAACAGCTTCCACTTTGGTGTGCCTCCACATATTGTCCAACTTCTGGACTGTGCTGCCTTGAGCAGTGCCATACCTCTCTCTATCATGGATCTGTTGTTTGTAGATAGTTTTATAGTTCTATTAATAATAATCATGTTCATTTGAAATGTTTAGAAATAATGATTTCTTCAACATATTTATTTGTCAAATTATTTTTTTAAAGTCTAATTTTCATTTCTTTATTTTAAGAATGATAACTTATTTTGTATGAAAGAGACATTTTATTTTTGTATAACATGTCATTTTTATAATTGTATACTGAAATATAAAAATATAATATTTTCTTTAACAAAACGTTTCTTGTGTTTCATTTTCCTTTATTCATAGCATCTTTGAAAACATGATTCATTAGAAAGTCTTTCCTATACTGATTTTATTACAAGGGTGTAACTGTTGATATTCTGTTAAACAGTGCAGCATTTGTAACAACCTTATGCTAATCTCTTATTTACCATATTAGTACAGTTTAGCAATATGCTATTCAATATTTTCTAGTGTTTGATAACATATATAAAGTATTATTACAATGCAGACAATGACAGATTATGATCATGGTGAGTTCAGCACTGTGTGACTAGATTTCATACTTGGCGAGATCTTGTGGTACAATACAGTGCTACAAGGTTATAAGGATAGTATTAACATAATTGTGTAGAAACCATTATTGGCTAATTAACAAACAGTGAAATTTCTTATGCAGTATAAGATTACAGACACAGCAGAGTTTAACATATTTATATTGTGAAACACATAGTATTTCTTATCACTTTCTTTAGAAAATATGTTAACATGAATACAGTCATCTGGACAATATCTTTAAAGTCAAGTTACACAGGTATAACATGAGAAAATATTGACATCAGCAAGTAAGTTTAACACAAAAATGTTTGCATATGGTGTTTAGTCTGAAAATCGAACAGTTACTGTAAAATCAAAAAATTTGCAAGAGCAGCAAAACATTTCTTGTCTGTGGTATTACACTGGCAAGTAGATGGGAATGAAAACCAGTTAGAAATGTATCAGTAGATAGATCACCAACACAAAATACTATGTGCTCTTAACACCATGCAAATATTTATCTGTCTAACTTTGCATTTCTGTGGGTGGAAATGTTAGTTTAGTTTTTGACACTTACCTTTCATGTTTCATGCATTAAATAGTGTGGTTGTTTAACAGCATCCTAAGGTGTGTACTTGCACTACAAATGCATAATGTTAATGATTAGCTGGTACTGTGAGGTACGTAAACTATTTCTGTATTACCACTGTACTCATACACCAGATTATGTGGTGGGAGTGTACGACAGAAGGTTAGGCAGTAGCAGCACTGTAGTCATGCAGGTGATCATGCGGTGATACTGTACATCTTGAAGGACCGTCCCTCTACCACCACATGTATATGCCAAATCAGATACTGTCACTATATGGAGTTGTGGGACGTACACTGACAGAACAGTATAGATATAACAAATGATTTTATGAGACCGTAGGAGCAAAAGGGTCCATGGTACCACATCTGCATTCATACAGTGAATGATTTGTTGCCATTGTGTGACTGCAGTGCCATGTCTGTAGTTACTACTTATACTTACCATTCTCAAAAAGAAGGAAATTCATAGCAAAAACTCTGTTTAATGCATCAGTTAGAGTAGTTCCACAGTGACAAAAGTGAGGAAATTCAGTGTTAGGGTTGAAAACCTAACTCTGAATCACCCCCCAGCACCACACACACACAGACACACACACACACACATATGCAAGTATGGGGAGGACCAAGCAACACGACCAATGATAGACAACCAGCAGCAGGTGACAGAAATAAGAAACAACTGTCAAATGTACTACAAGACATCCCCAACCACCTGACCAGGTACTGCATGCTCAGTGGAGATCAACAGCAAAACTGAGGACATATGCACCAAAGCGTACACATCCCTGATTGCAGCTGCACGATGTACCACACTTAGTAGTTGCATGGCCTTACCTACATGCCCACACCACACCACAACTGTTACTGTAACCGTTAGTCAATATAAATGCTGAAGGTGCATGATCGCAGTTGTACAAAGGTTTTACACTAGTGACTATACATTAATTAAGAGAACTACATAAATTAACTACAAGACACAGCCATGCTCAAGATAAAGTAGTGTTGCTTTTAGTATGTGATTTACATAGTAGTACATTTACTGCAACTGTTTACTCAAGATAGAGAGGCTGATGTAAACATATGGAAAAGCACTGCCTGTTCAATGCTGTGAAATTTGTACTGCCAGTATCAGATGCATTCTTGCTGATGAAGGTGTACTGCTGATGTACATACATATACCTTCAGTGTGTTTGAATACTAAAGATGCAGTAAGTATTCTTTGTAAGAAACAATGTAATTGCATGGATCAGGCCAAGCAACTTCTAAATATCATAGCACTACTGAGCCAACAATGGCGTAGCTGTATGGAGATGTCTATAGGGTAGATTTTCCTGTAGGCACTTACTGAGTATGTTGTACCTGATAAAGACAATGTCATTGCATCTGTGATGACTAACTTATTCAAATAGTGATACATTTACTATTGTTGCAATGAGTGATCTATGCCACTTATGGACACAGCCTAATTTTTTAACAGTTGTTTCATACTCAGGCTGTATGCCTAGTGTTTGGGTTTACCACAGTTCTGTCACTGATGCTATCAAAGTGATAACTATGTTAATTGTGCTACAACAGGAATCAAGTAGGTATAGTGCAGATATAAATAGAATGTCTTTTAGTATTGATTTAACTCACAATGGGATAAGTGTACTAGGGCGGCAGGGGTTATTCTTTATCACTGACTCTGTCAGTTATAATCATACTAAAGGTTTCGATGACTGTAATGATCAAGTTCACTGTTCATCTTCATGAGTTCATATGTAGCCATTCTCCAGTAACTACACAGTGGATGGTGTAACTGGGTGGGACACTGTGTTGCAAAGCTCCTGCAGTGCCTAGCAGAGGACAGTATCTACACATGAAGGTAATTAAGCAATAAGGCATGACCAACGGTTATGTTAAATGGTCTGTTAATCACCCTCTGGGGTTTAATGTTGAATGAGGCATAGCGAGTGCCACATGTCACTAGACAGTGATAAACTGACCATTGACATAATACCTGGGAGTGGTTTATTGCTATCATAATAAAACTGTTTTTAAACAACATTAAACCATGTTCATCATATGGTTGGGCTCTACATGTATGTTAATAAAACTAAACATAAGGCTGTTAGAATGTTTACAGCCAATCAGAAGCTGCATTTCTCAAACCCTAGTTATAATCAGAGATATTATACCTGTACAACTCCTTGGGTTTGCTCAACTCTATTGCTCAGATGGCCACCACATGGTGTGGTGTAGAGACATCGGTAGGTAAACCATGCAACCTAAGTGTGAGTGAATTTGTGTGCGGCTGCAATCAGGGTATGTATCGTTTGGTGTACATGTCCTCAGTTTTGCTGTTGATCTCCACTGAGCATGCAGTACCTGGTCAGGTGGGTGGGAATGTCTTGTAGTACATTTAGACAATTGTTCTTATTTCTGTCACCTGCTGCTGGTTGTCTGTCATTGAGTCGTGTTGCCTTGGTCCTCCCCGTGCTTGCATATATGTGTGTGTGTGTGGTGCTGGGGGTGACTGGAGTTAGGGTTTTCAACTCAACATCAAAGTTCTCTCTTTTGTCACTGTGGAACAACCCTAACTGATGCATTAAGCGGAGTTTTTTATATATATATATATATATATATATATATATATATATATATATACATATATATATGTATATATTTATACAATGGGTGAGGGATAAATGAGTGTGATAAACCATGTTATTTCCACAGAGTGAGAATAAATGCTGATGACTTCAGCGGAGTGAGAATAAATGCATTTATTACACCCATGCAAACCGTGCTAAACCCATGCTAATCTCACTAAAGCCATGCAAAGCTGCACACATGGTAACTTTTGCAATAATAGGGCCCCATTATGTAAACTGACACATGATGGGCAGACCATGGGATATGGAAAATATTCTCACTCCTGCAGGGTGAGCTGTGCATTCTCATGAGTGCTGAATCAGAGCTCACACTGCAGGAGTGAAAATATTTCAATATCCCACTCCCGCATCATGTATCCCATATATGTAAAATTATATATAATGAGTACCGGTAGTGCTACCACAGTTAGGGTTGAGTAGCACTTTAAGGTTAAAAGGTGAAATGTTGCACCTAAATAACTTTGCAACTGTTCAACAGATTTTCCTGAAAGTAGGTATGCACAGTTGGGCATGGTAGCTCTTAGGAACTGCCAACTTTCGTACTGGTCAGATATACAGCTGCAGAATTATTAGCGACAACCGAATGCGCAATTACGCACTTTTTCAGCATTCAGTGCTCACGCATACAGGTCGTACAGTCTGCTAACTGGTCCAACACACCTCAGAAAACATGCAGTCAGGGTTCCTCATATGCCTTTTGAAGATTTTGTGAAAAATATTGAACAGCTCAAAGTTATTCAAAAACAAGTTCCCATTATAAGTCAATGGGAAAAGTTAACAAAAGTTCAGTACTTTCGCAAATGCACTTTTAGTGTCACAAATAGGCCTAGTAGTGTCACAAATCCACCATTTTTTCAGTTAATGATCATAAAAATGCTTGGCATTTAAAATTGGGACTCTCTAGGAACACAATTCTTTTGTGTTCACCTAGTAGGACCCTCGGGATGCTAGCCATGTCTTTATTTTGGGGTTAAACCCCAGAATATATGTTTTAACATTTCTGGAAAAAGTAGTGTCACAAAGTAGTGTTGCACTTGTGACACTTTCCACAAATTCATAAAGCTTTTGCAATTTGCTACACTACTTTTCCAGACTATGGCCAAATGACAGCAGTTCTTTGCCACTCCTGCTGCAAAAAGAACGGTTTGGTCTTTGGGCTCGAATTTGGAGGAAGGCGCCAGCATGTCACATATGTGCCTTTTCATGGTTTAGTGACAAAATATTGCATGGATGCCAAGTTACGGTACTCAGTTGGAGTTTTCCCATGAACTAACATGGTGGTGTCACGCCCGGCGCCTTTGTTTCGTATCTTGAAAATGGTGTGAAATATGGAATTTTCGTCATGACAATGTGATACACATTCAGTGAAAACTAGCCCAGAAACTCATGAATCATGTGAAATTAAAAAAATGTTCTACGCCTTACGGTTCCTGAGATATAAGCAATTTAGTATTCCAACTGCACGTTTTGTGCTCCCAGGCCCATTATTATGCATACATTCTTTGTACACACTGTGTTTCTCTATGCAGCTGTTGAGCAAAACAGGATGTGTGCTTCGTTACTGTAACAGTTAGTGTTTCCACTTGCGTTTCCATACCTGTTTGCGTTACCATTCCCTGTATGCCTCCATGTGCATTGCCCGTTGCTTTCTCATTGCGCTTGCATTACTGTTACCATTTGCTTTTCCACTACTGTTTCTGCTTGGATTTCTGTTTGCGTTTCATCACCTTTCATTTTGCGTTTTGCGTTTCTCTTCGGTTTGCATCTTCGTTGCTGTTACTGTTACCATTTGTGTTTCCAATTGCGTTACTGTGCCCGTCGCATTCGGTTTGTGTTTCCATACACGCTTGCATTTGGTTTTATTTCTGTTTCCTTTGGTGTTATTGTTGCTGTTACCATTACCATTTGCATTTACTACTGCTATAACGTGACCGTGAGCCTTATGGTTTGGCGTTTCCTTCGCACTTCCATTCGTATTTCCATTTCTGTTTCCTTTGGCGTTATTGTTCATGTTAACTTTACCATTTGCATTTACAATTCTACGGTACCGTGACCGTGAGCATTATGATTTGCGTCTCCATGTGCTTGTGTTTGCATTTCCGTTTCTGTTTCCTTTGGCGTTATTTATGCTGTTAACATTTTCATTTGTGTTTCAATTGCTATACCGTGTGTGTCACGGTTTGCATTTCCTACAGGTTGCATCTCCTTTTGATCACTTTTCACTTTGGCATCACTTTGCACTTGCGTTTCTATTAACATTTGCTTTACCATTTGTGTTTCTGTCACCATGTGCACAACTGTTAGCGGTTGCATTTCCTTAACTCACGTTACTATGTCAACAAAACATTACGTGGTGGGAGCCGGGCCCCACCACCACATTCCATTCACTATTTCTATTGCAGATTCTCAAAAGAAGGGAAATTAGAGACAAAAACTCCATTTAATGCATCAGTTAGGGTTGTTCCACAGTGACAAATGTGAGGAAATTGAAGTTAGGGTTGAAGCTGGCATCGGGGTGTGCGTTGGGGTCATCGGTCCTAACTCATCCTATTTCTCCTATACTTCACCACCTCAGCTTCTTTACACATGTGATGGGGTGAGAGTTAGGAGCCAATGACCCAGCACACACCCCTATGCCGGCTGGGGGCACGGTGGGTGGGTGCAAGAGGGGTTTTCAACCCCAACATTGAATTTCCTCGCTTTTGCCACTGTGAAACAACCCTAACTGATGCATTAAATGGATTTTTGCTCTATATATACACCTCACGCACACACACACACACACACACATATATATCCATTGCAAAAACTGTGTTAATGCATGCATCAGGTAGGGTTTAAGATAAAGTGACAAGCGTGGGAAAATATGACATTAGGTTTTCCAACCTAAAACACCTGCCCACTCCTTAAGCGAATGAGGGGTAGGTCTTCCTGGGATGTCAACCATAACACTCACCCCATTGCAGTAACAGAAAAGCATAGATGTGATGGAGACAGGTGTGTACGTTTCATGAGTGCATACAATAAGTGAGTGTTAGAGCTGACAATCCCAAAGAGGACTTCATCCCTCATTTGCTTCAGGGGTGAGCAGATGTTTTAGTGTTGGAACCCTAACATAATTTTTTTCCTATGTTTTCACTTTATCTTCAACACTTACTGATGCATTAACATAGTTTTTTGCAATGAATTTGCTTACTTTTGAGGTAGTGTAATTGTAGCCAGATTTGACTGTGGGAGCACAGGACCATCTGTGCCTTGCCCTCCCACCCATGTATAATTTTGAGATAGAGTAATCATGTCCATATTTGTGATAGCAAGAGACTGGCAGGTAATGAAAACAGTTTGAACAGTAAATTTACAATTAGAACTGTTTTCATTTTACTACTACTACCTGTCTTGTGATTACTAAAATCGTTATAATTCAAAATGGTAAAATATGTTTTTCCACACCATCCAAAGGCACACCTTTGGCTCAGACCCCATCATCCCTGATAATTCCAAAGAAAAATTAATTCTGTCTGGTCTGTAGATGATGACAAAAGTCTAATGTTAACCAATGGTAAAAGAGGGTTTTTTTGTTTTTTTTTTTTTACCACTTTCTATCTCAAAACCATACAAGATGTCATCACAAAACTGATGCAGTGGTGCTGAGGGTTGAGGCACTGGGTGCCACACCTTGTGGGATGTCGGTGATCCGGGTCTTGGAGTGAACCTGTATCATCGGGGGTCAGCCAGGGGGCAGGAGAGAGCAGGATTGAGCAGCTGTTTGGCAAGCTGTCCTCTCCTGGGAAGGGAATCTGTGGATTCTGGCATTACAGTGGTGCACAGAGGTAACTGGGTGCTCCCACAGCTGGAACCATTGGGAGGGCCAAAGGAGGAGGAGGCAGACACTTGTGTGGGTCACTTGGAAGCATGTGCCTCGATGTGCTGGTGTCATTGCATGTCCTCCTCCTTCAGGGGTAACTCAACAAGAAAAACCCTCTGGAACATGCAGTCAGAAGCTCCCAATAGACCCAACCTCTCCTGTCCTGAACAAAACCCAGCATAAGTCGGGGTGTGGGCTCAGGGCAATCCTCCCCATCCTCCCGAAGGCTGTCCATGAGAGGTAAGTCACGGTCCTCCCGTCTTGTGGTTCAGGTGGAGGCCAGATTGAGAGGGAGCTTGAAGAGTCCATGTACCAGGGCTGATAGTGGGTCAATTGTTCCCTGCTGCTCTGAGGCAAATAAACAGAATCGAAAAAATAAAAGATGCTGTCATGAAACTTTTCATGTTTTGAGACTTTGGCAGAATGACCACTTATGCCAAATTTTGGGCTATGTTGTCAAAGCACGCCAAGGTTATTAAGGTCTAAAACTTTGACTTTAACATTGAAGTGTTGTACTAACACTCTACAGTTCAAACAGCAAATTTACAGTTCAAACTGCTTTCATTTACCTACCTGTCTTGCAGCTATCACAAAAATCGTTATATCCAAAATGGTAAAATACATTTTCACCAAACCATCCAAAGGCACACCTTGGCACAGATCCCATCAACCCTGACAATTTCAGATACATTTTTCATTCCATCTGGTCTGCAGATGATGGCAAAAATCTCATGTTAACCAATGGGAAAAAAGTTTTTTTTTTCGTTTTTTCTACCACTTTATATCTCAAAACCATACAATATGCCATCATGAAACTTTTCATATCCTGAGATTCTAACAGAATGACTGTGTATGCCAAATGTTGGGCTATTTTGTCAAAGTATGCCAAAGTTATTAAGTTGCATAATTTGAATTTAACATTCAAGTGCTGTACCAACCCTAACTATAGTGGCTCTACCGCACTACTGTAATATATATATATATATATATATATATATATATATATAAAGAGGCAAAAAACTCAATTTAATGCATTAGTTAGGGTTGTTCCACAGTGACAAAAGTGAGGAAATTCAGTGTTAGGGGTTGAAAGCCCCTTTGACCCCCCATCCACAACCCCCAACCGGCATCGGGTGCTCATTGGGGTTGTCGGCCCTAACTCTCACCCCATCAGATGTGTGAAGAAGCAGAGGTATAGGAGAATGCGGTGAGAGTTAGGACCAACAACCCCAATGCACACCTCGATGCCGGTTAAAAGGATGGGGAATAAGGGGGCTTAACCCTAACACCGAATTCGCTTTTGTCGCTGTGGAACAACCCTAACTAATGCATTAAACAGAGTTTTTGCCCTAATTTCCTTCTTTGAGCATGATAATGAGAAATAGTGAATGTAATGCAGTGGCGGGAGCTCAGGGCCATTCGAGCCCCATGCCCTGCCACGCGAGGTCTTGTCACATAGTAATACGGTGCCCTAAACACAAATGGTAATGCGATGGTGATGCAAAGCAAAACAGAAAGATAAACAGTACTGTAGACACAAATGGTTAAAATAACACAAGCGCATAGCAAATGAAAACACAAAGGGTAGCATATGGTGCCGTGAGACGGGAACGGTAAGTGAAACAGGTACGGAACCGCATGGCGGAAGCGGTAAGGATAACAGTAATGTAAGTGCACAGGCTAGTTTTCCCAAAAGCTGCATAGAGAAAGACAGTAAGTACAAAGAATGTATGCATAATAATGGGTCTCAGAGCAGAAAATGAGGAGTTGGAATACTAAATTGCTTATATCTTAGGAACCGTGAGACGTGAAAAAATTTAAAAGTCATATGATGTATGACTTTCCTGGCTAGTTTTATACTTAGCCCCTGTTAGGGGCTAAGCACTTTTCTGATGAAAATCCGTATCTTGCACCATTTCTGAGATATTGCCCTGAAAGGCGTGGTGAACACCGCATCTGTTAGCCTCATGGGAAAAAAAGAGAAGTTCAGAGTGTGATAACTTTAGCTCCCTGTAATATATTTTCATCAAACTACTGAAAGGCACATCTGTGATGATGTTGGCTTTCTTCCTCCAAATTTTATCCCAAAAGACCAAACCGTTATTTTGCAGCAGGGCGGCGAAGGATTCCTGTAATGTGGCGGACGCCGTAATGTTATCCTATGGGAAAAAGTATCAACTTTGGAGTGCCATAACTTTGCTGCCCTGTAACATTTTTCACTGAAGCACTGAAAGGCACATCTGTAAGATGTTGGCTGCATTCCTCAAATTTCAGCCCAAAAGACCAAACCGTTCTTTTGCAGCAGGGTGGCAAAAGAATTGCTGTAATTTTGCCATAGCTTGGAAAAGTAGTGTCACAATTTGAAAGCTTTCTGAAAAATTTGCGACACTTTCATGAGTGTGACACTACTTTGTGAAAGTACTTTTCCAGAAACTTGAAAAACATATTTCTATGGTGTTTAACCTCAAAATAAAGACATGCCTAGCATCCTCAGGGTCAGATTGGGTAAACACAAAAGAATTGTGTTGCTAGAGGGTCCCAAAAGTAAATGCCAAACATTTTCTGATCACCAACTGAAAACAAAATGGTGGATTTGCAAAAGTAAAAGGGCCATTTGCGAAAGTAAAACTGCATTCGAAAGTGTTGAACTTTTTGTTCACTTTTCCCATTGACTTATAATGGGAAACTGATTTTTAATGACTTTTGAACCGTTTAATATTTTTCACAAAATCTTCAAAATGCACATTAGGGACCGCCAAACATTCCTTGAAGATTTCGGACCAGTCGTGCAAACCGTGCGACCTGCAGAGACGACCAAAGAATTGCAGAAAAGCATAAACGTAGTGTGCAGATTATGCTTAATAACTCCGCAGCCATATATCCAAACAGTACGAAAGTTGGCAGATCCCATGATGTATGGTTTTTGATCATGTAGTCCAAATCTCAGACAAATCTGTGGAATGGTTGCAAAGTTATTAAGGTGCAGAATTTTAGGTTTAACATGTAAATGGCTCCTCAACCCTAACTATGATAGCACTACCGTGCTGCCATAATATATATATATATATATATATATATATATATATGTTAGAGACAAAAACTCCATTTAATGCATCAGTTAGGGTTGTTCCTGGCGACAAAGTGAGGAAATTCAGTGTTAGAGTTGAAAACCCCTTGGACCCCAATACCCCAAAGCCATTGGGGTGCGCACTGGGAGTCATCGCCTAACTTGCACCCCATCACATGTAAAGAAGCAGAGGTATAGAAGAATGGGGTGAGAGTTAGGACCGAAGACCCCAATGCGCACTCCAATGCCAGTTGCGGTGGGCTGGGGTCCAAGGGGATTTTAACCCCAACACCGAATTTCCCACTTTTGTCACTGTGGAACAACCCTAACTGATGCATTAAACTGAGTTTTTGCCTCTAATTCCTTCTTTGAGAATGATAATGAGAAATAGTGAATGTAATGCATCGGAGGGCCCATAATGGGCATGGTGACACAAAGCGAAACAGAAAGAGAAACAGTACTGTAGACACAAATGGCAAAAATAACAGAAATGCAAGCATAATGAAAACACAAAGGATAGCACATGGTGGCATAGACGGAACGGTAAGTGAAACGGTACAGAACAGCAAGAGGAAAGGGCAACGGTAACAGTAATGTAAGTGCACAGGTGTGCATAATAATGGGTCTCAGAGCAGAAAATTAGGAGTTGGAATACTAAATTGCTTATATCTCAGGAACTGTACGATGTAGAAAAAAAAATTTAAAAGTCATATGATTTATGACTTTCTGGCTAGTTTTATGCTTAGCCCCTGTTAGGGGCTATAATTTCTTTTGATGAAAGTCTGATTCTCAGATTGTTTCCAAGATACGGGCCCTGAAAGGCGCGGTGACCTACTTTAATGTTATCCTATGGAAAAAGTTTGGAGCGCCATAACTTTGACTCCCTGTAATATTTCTTCACCAAATCACTAAAAGGCACATCTGTGGATGTTGGCTGTCTTCCTCAAATTTCAGCCCAAAAGACCAAACTGTTATTTTGCAGCAGGGTGCCAAGAATTGCTGTCATTTCCCACAGCCTAGAAAAGTACTGTCATAATTTCGCGACAGCTTTATAAATTCATTCGACAGTGTCGCAGCGCGACAGTACTTTGCAAAAGTACTTTTTCTAGAAATTTGAAAACATATGTCTGGGGTGTTTTACCCCAAAATAAAGACATGGCTAGCATCCTCAGGGCCCGACTAGGTGAATACAAAAGAATTAGGTTACTAGATGGTCCCAGTTTTAAATGCCAAACATTTTTCTGATCACTAACTGAAAACAAAATGGTGGATTTGCGACAGTAAAGGGCCATTTGCGACACTAAAAGTGCATTTGTGACACTGTTGAACTTTTTAACTTTCCCATTGACTTATAATGGAAATTGTTTTGAATAACTTTTGAACCGTTCAATATTTTTCACGAAATCTTGAGAAGGCACATCGGGGGACCCTGGCTGCACATTCCCTGAAGATTTTGGACTGGTCTCATCAAATCGTACGACCTGTAGGCGCCGACTGTAGAATTCCAAAAAGTAAACGCATCGCGGCAGATCACGCCGCTAATAACTCCACAGCCGTATATCCAATCAGCTCAAAGCTTGGCAGATCCCAAGGCGTATGGATCTTGATCATGTATTCCAAATTTCATGCAAATCTGTCAAATGGTTGCAAAGTTATTAAGGTGCAAAATTTCAGGTTTAACATGTAAATGACTCCTCAACCTAACTATGGTAGCACAGTAATTGCTACCATAATTATATTAACACGGTAGTGCTACCAGTTAGGAGTTGAGGAGCTATTTTAAGGTCAAAGGGTCAAACTTTGCACCTTAATAACTTTGCCACCATTCAACAGATTTGCCTGAATTGGTGAGTACGATTGGGCATGTAGATCTTGGGATCTGCCAAGTTTTATGCGGTCAGATATATGGCTGCAGAGTTATTAAGCACCAAAATGTTTGAATTTACGCTTTTTGCAAATCTCCTCTTCACCTTCAGGTCACGCGTTTTGCGCGACTGGTCCAAAACTTCAGGATACATGCAGCTGGGGTCCTCCGGCGTGCCTTTTGAAGATTTCATGAAAAATATTAAATGGTTCAAAAGTTATTCAAAAACAAGTTCCTATTATAAGTCAATGGTTAAAGTAACAAAAGTGAAAGTGTCATACATGCAGTTATTAGAGTCGCAAATCACCCCAGTAGTGTCGTGAGTCAGCCATTTTTTTCAGTTAGTGATCACAGAAATGCTTGGCTTTTAAATTTGTGACCCTAGGGACACAGTTCTTTTGTGTTCACCTAGTCAGACCCTGAGGATGCTAGCCATGTCTTTATTTTGGGGTTAAACCCCGGAAATATGTTTTTCAAATTTATGAGAAAAGTAGTGTCGCTCTCGACACTTTTATAAAATTGCAAAGGTGCCACAAATTGCGACACTACTTTTCTAGGCTATGGCCAAAATGACAACTACTTTGCCACCCTACTGCAAAAAGAATAGTTTGGTCTTTTGAGCTGAAATTTGAGGGAATGCAGCCAACATCTCACAGATGTGCCTTTGGTGGTTTGGTGAAAATATTGCATGGCTTCCAGGTTATGGTACTCTGAAGTTGGCATTTTTCCCATAGACTAACATGGTGGCATACGCCAAGATTGGGCTCATATCTCGAAACGACAGATACAGATTTTGTTGCAAGTTGCATAGTCCTTAGGCTATGTAGTAGCAAAACCCCAGACAGGAAAATCATCATTTTTTGTGAAATTTAAATTTTTTCTAATCATCGTGGTTGCTGAGATATTAGCAATTAAGTACTTCCAATGCTCGTTTAACTGATGCCTTTACAATGCATACATTCTTTGTACACACTGTGTTTCTCTATGCACCTGTTTGGCAAAAACAGGGTATGCGCTTCCGTTACTGTTACAGTTACTGTTTTCACTTGCATTTTATGTCTCCGTTTGCATTACCGTTCCGATATGCGCCACGTGTGCGTTACCCTTGCATTCTCATTTGCGTGTTTCCATTACTGTTACCATTTGCATTTCCACTACTGTTTCTGTTTGCATTTTGTTTGCATCTCCATGCGCATTGCCATTTGAGTTCGCAGCCCTTTCATTGCGTTTCAGTTTCTCATTTATTTTGCATCTTCCTTGCTGTTACTGTTACCATTTGCGTCTATAATATGTATCCTGTGCCCGTGTATGTTTCCAGTTTGCATTTCCATACATGCTTCTGTTGCCATTTCCATTTCTTTTTCCTTTGGCGTTATTCTTCATGTTAACTTTACCATTTGCATTTACAATGGCGTACCGTGCCTGTCGTATTACGGTTTGCATTTACGTGTGCGCTTGCATTGGTGTTCGTTTCTGTTCCTTTCACATTCTTTTTGCTATGACACTTAACATTTCCATTTAGAATACTGCTGCCAACACTGTTAGCATTACCAGTTGCATTTTTTCGTATAATGCTTCAATGTCCGTTTTGCGTCACTGTTCTCTTTGGCGTCATTTTCATTTGCACTTCTATTAGCGTTTCCTTTACCATTTACGTTTGCATTACAATGTGCACCACTGTTGGCACTTCTGTGTGCATTGCTGTTCCTGTTAGTATGTCACAAGACATCACATGGCGAAGTCGGGCCCTTTGGGCCCCATGCTCACCGCATTACAGTCACTATTTCTCGTCATCATTCTCAAAGAAAGGAAATTGAGGCAAATACTCCATTTAATGCATCAGTTAGGGTTGTTCCACAGCGACAATGGTGTAAAATTGATGTTATTGAAGTTGAATGCCCCCCTTACCCCTCAGCCCACCCCTCAACGGCCGGGGGTGCGTTGATAGTCGGTCCTAACTCTCACCCCATTATCCTATTCCTCAGCTTCTTACACATGTGATGTGGTGAGAGTTAGGGCGCGCCCAACACGCAGCCCCGATGCCAGTTGGGGGTTGGAGGAGGGTGCAAGGGGGACTTTCAACCCTAACACTGAATTTCCTCACTTTTGTCGCTGTGGAGCTAACTCTAATCGATGCATTAAACAGAGTTTTTGCCTCTATTATATTTATATATATATATATATATATATATATATATATACCTGTTAAATAAAGAAAACCATCCTCGATGTGTTTTTTTACCTGTAAAAGAAGAGTCCTTATCATCTCCCAACACCCCTTCCCCATCCCCATCCTCCCACTGAGCACCTTCCCACCCCACCTTACCTATACTTACATATGGAGGTCAGGAGCAGTGATCTTCTCTGGACGGGACACGTCTGCACTCTTCAAAGCTGAACTCCAAACTGAGGAATCAAGGTAAACACTGTATAATGGCAGTCAATGGTGGTTTCCAGAGGTTGATATCTCAGCCATTTTAGGAATTTTCTTACCAAATTTCCAACTTGGGGTTCTTGGGACCTTCCTCATGAACACTGTCACTGTCATCTCATTAATCAGACCCGAAGGTGATTTTGCAGTTACTGAGCAGAATCTACCAGGTTTGGGAATTTTATTTAAAACTAATATATTTAATAACACCCACCAAACCTATGAACTAAATCTACATCTAAATCCGCATTTGGGATTAGTGTAGTACCACAGTGTCAAAACTTACAAAAACAATTACAAGACAATCGCTTAAAAGCACTTAAAATGTTAACTTTTGAGACTATAAAGCTTTAAAACAAATAAAACCCAATAAGTAAAATGAATAAAAGAAAAAATATAAATTTCTCTTACTTCTGAAGGCTGTAACAATTAGCTCTGGGTTGAGCGTGGCTTAGCTCACGCAACTGCAATAAATTTCAATAGTTACCAATATGAGCCTCCGAGCCCAGATCCTCAGCTGGCCACTCAATCCACAGAACCACTGGTTCAAAAAACTTATTTGTAAGAGAGGGTACAGGTGTGCACTGCAACTGTGATTACCTGGTGTTTCTTATACATTTTTCTTGCCAAGCTAAAGCCAAAGTGCAAAGACCAACACGGTGACCATGAATACCCCAAGATTAAATCAGCAGCACTGTTAAAATAAAAACCCAAATCTCAGGCTCTTACACTGTGCAGGTGGTAGTAGAGTCTAAAGGTGAGTGAGATGATGTTCCTGTGCTCTACGTGCTCACTAAAATGCATAGATCACGTGACTACTTTGCATATGCACGTAAAATCTCAGGTAGAGTCTGAGTTAAAAATGTATCAATATATACTATATATGCTTAAAATAAACAGAAACTTAGAACAAATCACTCAGACCCCATGCAGAGTGGTACAGTATGTACAAATCAAACCATCCGGATGTGACATTATTAATGTATCATCCTAAATAAATGAACCCTAAAGTAAATCAACCACAAAGAAAAGCAGAATGTTTGGGTACCCAAACAGGAGGAATTAAAAAATCAAGTTTGCATTATAATGTAATATAATATAAAAGTATAAATATAAATAAGTGAAAAGGCAACATTCCTTTATGGTAGTCTTTAGGAATCAGGAGCAGTGACTACACTCTGCCTGGTGGGTGTAAATTACACTTCTCCAAGCATTTTCAGCTGGGCCAGATGGCTCCTTGTACTCTTCTTAATGTCCTAGATCAGGTCACAGCCTCAGAAAAACTCCCAGTTTCAACACCATAAGTAGGCCACTTCACCAAGGGACACAAAACACATCCGAGGAGGATTGCACTGATACAGGCTCATATAAAGTTGTACTGTAAAGGAGATTAGCATAACACAGGCAGCGGTGGCATACCTGTGATAAATCCTCAATGAGCTTTGTCCTGCTTCTCTGTCCTTCTCCTCAGGGCAGAGATCGCACAGCGATACCTCTGTCTCTGAAACACAGCTCCTTTAATTGCACAGAATCACCTTCCAGTACCAACTGACGAATTGACAGTGCCAGTGTTCATGAGGTGGGGTCTCAAAAAGCCCATCTTGAAAATTTAGTGCAAAATTCCCAAAATGACTGTGTTATGAGTGTGTGTTATGCAGTTTCTACATATGCATGTAATGTCACAAATTTTTATTTCCACTCCAGATTTTCAACACTGCCATTATTTCACACCTCCTTCTGAACAGTACAGCTGTCATTTTCATATTCTGCCTGAAATGTGTTTTCACACCTGTGATGCAGAATGGCAAGGTCGCTGTGTGAAATCAACGTTCAGCGTATTAACAAAATCACGTTGCCAGTGTTCATGAGGGGTGGTCCCAAAAAGCACATCATAGGTATCATAGGCAGGCCCCGATTTTTTTTGGCACATCAGAGCAAGGTTCTGCGGGTTCTCATTTGCCACAGAACTTCTGAGATGCTAGACAACAATTTCTGTGACAATTCTGTGGCACATTTTTACCCTTAATTTTACCCTTTTTTTTTGATTTTTGCCATATCTGACACAATGCATGCTTGTAACACAATCATTTTATGGACTTTTGTCACCAAATTTTCAACATAGCCAGTTTAAGACCTCTGCTCATAAACAGTGTTGCTGTGATTTTCTTCATCTGTCCCAAACACTGATTTTGCACACTGACCAAGCCACTATGCGCTACATGTAAACAAATTTCAGGTAAGATGTGAAAATGACAGTTGTATTGTTCATAAGGAGGTGTGGTAAAATGGCAATGCTGAAAATCTGGAGTGAAAATATAAAAATGCTCGAAGTTACAAGTGTGTGTAGGAACTGCTGGCAATGCACACTAAATAAAAGTCATTTGGTGAATTTTTCACCAAATTTTCAACATAGTCAGTTTAAGACCCTGCTCATGAACTGTGATTTTCTTAATCTGTCCGAACATTGATTTCACACACTGACCGCTCCATTGTGCGCTACATGTGTGAAAACACATTTTGGGTGAGATGTGAAAAATTACAGTTGTACAATTCATAAGTAGGTGTGGTAAAATGGCAATGCTGAAAATCTGGAGTGAAAATATTAAAAATGCTCAAAGTTACGAGTGTGCATAGGAACACACAATGCATGCTTGTAAAATAGTCATGTTGAAATTTTTCACCAAATTTTCAACATAGGGTTTTTGGGGCCTACCTCATGAACTCTGGCACTGTCATTTTGTTAATCAGTCTCAAAGGTGGTTCCATGCAGTGACCATGAAATCACCTTTCTGGACCGAATAACAAAATGACAATGACTGTATTTATGAGGCACGATCCCTAAGAACCCCATGTTAAAATTTGAAAAAATTCCCAAAAATCTCTGAGATATACACCAAAGTTGAAAAATCCATTTATGCCATTATACAGCATATCGGCAGTTCTTCAGTTCATGGTTGGCTTTGAAAAGTGCAAACATGTTCCTGGTCCACTGATGATCATCGCACTGGGCTCCGGAGGTAAGTATAGGGTGAGGTAGGGGTATGGAGGAGTGCGGTACACAGAGGGTGAGGCACGGGTTAGGAGAGGGGCAAGAGAATCAATGAGGATTTTTTTCTTTTCTTTTTGTTTTATTTTTAAAGACAATGAGAGACTTTTTGCCATGCTGGGGTGGGCTCCCAGCATGGCACCACTAACTTGGGGGCAGTGAAGCTGACAGGGAATGGGCACCCCAGCAGCAAAGGAGACTTTGCCATTCTTGGGTGGACTCCTAGCATGACATATGGCTGTTTGACTTGGGAGGCAGTGAAGCTGACAGGGGTTGGGCGCCCCTGTTGGCAAGCGCCATTTGTTCCACAGGCGACTGTGAATTCCACAGGCAGCTGGAATTCCATGGTTAATTCCATGGTTTGCCATGGAATTACAGAAAACTCAGGGCCTTGATCATAAGTAGGATCAAGCTCGTAGACTATTGTCCTTTAAAGCTTGCAATAACCCCAGGTTAGAATTGGAATGTCATCTCCCATAATGTCTATCTAAACTATTCTTAAAGCTGTCTATACTTGAACTATCTGCAACTTCTATTGGAAGTTCATTCCATGGAACTACCACCCTTTGGCTATACCAAAATTTATGCTGATTACATTTCCAGTTCTGGTGTAAGAGCTGTCTGTTGTGTCTCCTGGCACTAGACCATCCCAATCTGGGCTGGAGACCAATCTCTGCTGGTAGCTTGTTTTCTCCCTTAGTCTGTAAAGTAAGCACAAATCACTCCTATGCCTCCTATAGTGAAGAGAGTATAGGTCGAGGGCTACTAGTCTTTCACCATAAGGTTTGTTCTTTAACCCTTTCACAGATCTGGTCAAACTTCTCTGCACTCCCTCCAGCATAATTATGTCCTCCCTATTCTGTGGGGATCAGACCTGAGCACAATACTCCAAATGGAGCCTAACCAGTGCAACATATAATGGAATCAACATTTGTTCACCTCTGCTGACTGTGTGTCTAAGGATGCAGTTCAAATTGTGGTTTGCTTTCTTTACCTGTGCCCTGCAATGAGAACTGAATTTGAGGTCATTCATGATCATTATCTCCAAGTCTCTTTCCTCCTTAGTATCACTAAGTATAGTATTTACAAGTTTATAGAAACCATTCCATTGTTTTTACCAAAATGCATAACCTTGCATTTGGCAATATCAGGACAAGTTTGTTAGTCGCTGTCCATTCGGAGATCACATCTATAGCCCTTGTAATGATGTAGTGTGATCATGATTATTTACTACTGTCCCTAATCTACAGTCGTCTGCAAATTTATAAAGCCAGATTTTGGATTATTTAATTTAAGAGAGGAAATATAAATGCTAAAGAGGATTGGTCACAGAACAGAGCCCTGAGGTACCCCACTAGTGATAGGCGCCCAATCAGAAAACCCCATTTATGACCACCCTCTGTTTTCTTCCCTGGAGCCAGGCGAATACCCAGTTACAAATGTTGCGATTAAGGTTACTCTCCTCTACTAGGGTTAATAATTTGTTATGGGCAATTTGTCAAATGCCTTGGTGAAATTCAGATAGATCACATTCACTGAGTTCCCAAGGTCCAACTCCTACTGACATTCTCATAAAAAGCTAAGAGATTTGTTTGACATGATCTGGACTTTGTGAACCCACATTGTACAGGGTCAACCAGATCATGAGCCATTAGATATTCTAATATGATGAGAGCATCCCTCCATCAGGATAGTACAACAGTATCCATATATGTCATGCTGGAATCACAGGGTCCTTTGGACCCTGGGCTTCCATCCCTCCATTGACATAGTACCACAGTATCCATAGGATATGGTGGAGCGCATGGTCCTTAGGACCCTGTGCTCTCATCCCTCCATCAACATAGTAAAACAGTATCCACATGTTACAGTGGGAGTGCAGGGTCTTTCAGACCCTGGACTCTCATTCCTCCATTGAGAAAGTATAATACTGCCCTTATTTGAGCCCTAATTTTCAACATAGCCTTTTATGAGCCTCACCACATGTACCTAGCACACAAAATTTTCAGAATCCTGCCAAAACATAATTTTGCACAATCACAACACCAATCTATGTCACAGGTTCAAAATCATGTTTCAGACAGGATTTGACAAATGACAACTGTGACACACCATGAGGTAGGGTAACAAGAACAGTATGTTGAAAATACAGGGTGAAAACATTGAAAACTATTAAGTTATGAGCGCATGTGTAGCAAGATTGCACCAAATGCCCATAACGCACCCATTTTTCAAGCTTTTGATACCAAATTTCAACATAGCCTTTATGACCTCACCATATGTACATAGCAGAGACAATTTTGAAACCCCTGCCAAAATGTAATTCTGTGCAACCACAATGCCAATCTACACCACAGATGAGAAATCACATTTTGGACAGGATTTAACAAATGACAGCTTTTACACACATGAAGTGGTGTAATAAGAAGAACATGTTGAAAATATGAGGTACAAATATTGAAAATCCACTAAGTTCTGAGCGTGCATAGTGAGACTGTGCTAAATGCCCATAACGCAGTCATTTTTCTTACACTTATGACCCCAAATGTTCAATTTAGCCAGCTTATGACCCCACCTGATGAACAATGTGACTGTCATTATACAAATCTCATCAGAAAGGTGATTCTGCCAACCTACAATGAAATCACCTTTCTGGTGAGAGTTGCCTAATGACAATCATTGTGTTCAAGAGCTAGGTCCCAAAAGACCATATTGAAAATGTGGGACCAAAATGTAAAAAATGGTTGAGTCATGGCTGAAAGTGGAAACCCTCCCATTGAAATACAAAGCACCACATTTACCTTGGTTCAGATTGCATTAGCTGGTCCAGCAGCAAAATGAGTCTTCGATCGTGGGAGTGGGTGTCAAACCAGGGAACTCCTCAGGTGAGATGTGGTCTGTGGGGAAATTGGGGCGTGGGGAGGAGGGTGCACAGTGGGGGATTGGGTGGGAGGGTATGGCTGTGATCAGAGATGGGCCGGTTTCTTATTTCCAGGAGTAAACAACAGTAAAAGACAACAGGGGTGGTTTTCTACTTTTACAGGAAAAAAAAATAAAGGGAGCACAGAAACGGACCCAGTGCCACTACTGTTAACTGAGGCAATGGAGGTGGGGGTACCAATGGACAACAGGGAGATGGGGCAAGTAGCCACATATATACATAAGTGGGGTAATGGAGGGTGGGGTATGACTGGACACCAAGGAGATGTGGCAAGTAGCCACTAAAATAAAAATATATACATATAAAACCAAGGCATGGGTTTAGCTTAGGGGATGTCTATACCCCCATGTCTTTAGTTTTGTCAATTATTTAAAAAGAGATCATTTAAATTTAAAATCCTTCTTATGATTCTTTTTCACTGGCTGATCCTCACGAAAAAGGACTGGCTGAGAAAAGGATCACTTAAGAGGGATACATAATTTTAAAAAGTGCCATTTTTTAAAAATAAGTACACAAAACCAAAGGCATGGGCAGGCACAGGATGTCCCCTAAGCTAAACCCATTCCTTAGTTCTGAAAAAAAATCCTGGGGCAAGTTCAGAGATTTAGTTTTTCCCTCACTAAATGACAAAACAAAATGGTGGATGACCAAACAGGAATACCTCGCAAAGAGGATTTATTGAGATTTCTGAATCCTTTTACAATCCCTGTTCATGAGCCACTCAAGAAGAGGAATCCCTCATCGAACTGTGCATCTATCCCAAAGACTAAACTGAGCATGCTCAGAACCCCAAATGTCAAAATGTAATAACTTTGGAACAGATTAACATTTTGCACTAAACTAATGCTGGATTGTTTTTAGGATAACCTCTTTCTACCCTGAACATTTCAGGCCAAAATTCAAAATGGCGTGCATTCCATGCGATTTCAAAAATGACCTGACATTTGCCAAAAAAGTACAAAACTTGTTTTTCATGCTTCACTGCACAAAAACTGCAAAGCCGACCAAACCACAACTTGGCAAGTCAAGAGATCTACCATCTGAGACCATGTATTCCAAATTTCATGCAAATATGTGAACGGCTGCAAAGTTATTAAAGTGCAAAATTTGGGGTTTAACATTAAACTGCCTGCTCAACCCTAACTATATATATACAGTATATATATATATATATATATATATATATATATATATATAATTCATTGTAAAAAACTTCATTAATGCATCTGTTAGGGTTGTTACTAAAAGCAGGAAAATGTGGTGAGATTACAACTCTAACATCCCACCCTGCAGACACTGACAGGCGCGGAGTGTGTGCCTTGTGGTCATCAAGTCTAATTCTCACTCTATTGCATGAGTAAGCTGAGATGAGTACAGTATAGGAGAATGGAGTGAGCGTTAGGGATGACAACCCCCAGGCACACCCCTGACACCTGTCAGTGTCTGAAGGGTTGTTAGGGTTTGAAACCCTAACATCACTTTTATTTGCTTTTGTCACTTTAGTAGCAACCCTAATTGATGCACTAACAAAGTTTTGCAATGAATATCCTCACTTTTCAGAGAGTTTAATCATATCCTTATGTGTCTGTCTTTTATAGTGTATATAGGCCCTGTGCTTCCATTCTTAGGGCAACAGTGACCAAATTGTCAGCATAGCCATCTTATTACCCAACCTCATGTGCCATGGTACAGAACATTTTGAAATCCATGCCAAAATGTAATTCTGTGCAACTGCAATGCCATTTCATGCCACAGGTGCAAAAACACATTTTGGGCAGGATTTGAAAAATGACAGCTGTGCAATACAGAGATCAGGTAATAAAGAAGGCTACAGTATATTAAAATCTGGGGTCAAAATATTTAAAATGGCTGAATTTACAATCAGGCATTCTGAAATTACAATGAATGGCCTTAACTAGGCATTTTTCATATTTGTAGCCCACATTTTTTAACACAGTCTTCTTATGACCCTACCTCATAAACTCTATAGATGAAAATTTTCAAATCCATGCCAAATGCCATTCTACACTACCTGTGCAAAAACACATTTTGGGGAGAATGTGAAAAATGACAGTTCTAGTGTTCATGAGCTGGTGTGAAAAAAAATCACTATATTGAAAATTTGGAGCCAAAATATTTAAAAATTGCCTGCCCAGTGGTGCTAGAGGTTGAGGCACTGGTTGCTACACCTCACGCCATGCCAGCAACCTGGGTTTGAGAATGAGCTCGGGCAGCTGGGGGTCAGTAGGAGGAGAGAGGATTGAGCAGCCGAGGACTGTTCTCCTCTCTTGGGGAAGGAGACCAAGTCATCCTGCTTGCTGACTGCCCTCTGGTGGTGGCTGGAGGGCAGTGCAGGTAGGGAGGCTAGAAGCTGATGTCTCTACATTGGCTGGGAGGAGGGATGGGAGAAAATGGAAAACTCAAGCATGGCAGGCTCTATGATGGCCTGCCACCACTGGGAACAGTCCTGGAGTCTGGATTGTGTCTCTGGGGAGAGGGAGAAGCTGGTAACCTCCCTTGGCCCCATCGTGGTGGGCAATCCACAGGGAATTTCAGGACCACCTAGTATAGAGTGGCAGAGCTGGAGAGAGAGACTCCCTCCATTCAGAGGGCTGAAGCCACCTGCCAGGGTTCAGAGGATCAAAAAGACCCCAAAATTAAAATGACCAAACTTATGCATGTGCGTAGAAACATTTCAACAAAGTTCATAACTCTGCCATTTTTGGAATTTTTTTCACTAAATTTTCAATATGGGCTTTTTGGGACCCCACTTCATGAACACTGGTACTGTCATTTTGTTAATCAGTCCTGAAAGGTATTTTGAACAGCAACTGCAAAATTACCTTCTAGGCCTGATTAATGAAACAACAGTCACAGTGTTCATGAGGTGGAGTCTCAAAAAGCCCATGTTGAAAGTTTGATGAAAAATACCTATAAATGGCAAAGTTATGAACAGAAGTTCAAAACACTACTGAAATACATTATAAAGCACTTCCGTTGATTCCTCAATTCACGGTTCACCTTTGAAGAGTGCAGACTACAGAGGCAGCAAATTTAAATTCTGCCTTGAAGTGCCCGTGAAGTGGGCACTGCGTTGCCTCACTATTCTAGGAAGACATTGCAAAATGCTAACTTAGCCTTGTCATTACCACTTCACATTAAGGCAGAATGCTAACACGAAGTAAGGCAAAGTCATTGTTTAAATGGACTTCCCATTCCTCATTATGATTCTAAGTGATCCACTTCATATTCCAGAATTGGCCCCCTCTCACATCATACATGGCTTACAGTACTGTAAGTCACATGCTCTTTAGCCAGGCAGGAAGGAAGTGCCTTGCAATGGAGATAGTTTCACTTTCTCCTGTGCAGATGGAGAGAGAGGTGTGTTGTGAGACAGCCTGTGAGACTTGGAGATCAGAGCGAGGAGGAGATTTAAACTTTGAATTAGACCCATCAGCTTTTTTAAAAGCTTAATTTTAGGGCTTTTCTGTACTCTTCTTTACTTTATTTGTTCTTTCTGTAATTATTTTTTCTTACCTTTATAAGTATTTGTTTGCCTGTGTCTGTGTGTGTGACAGTGTGAGTGTTTTCTGTCAAGTTGGGTAGTCATTGCTCAGACTGAGGGAGTGCAGTAGGAAAAATGGACCAGAGTGAGGAAATGTCTGGGGTGGGGCAGTTCTGGGACAGCACGTAGGCATTGCACTGTGCACATGCGTAGGGGCATGGCCACCAGTTCCTGTTGGACCGATCCAAAAGCAGGACCAGCACCTCCTCCTGAGGCAGTTGAACCACCACCACCACACGTCCAGGACCAGCTCCAGCAACAGGTCCTCTGGAGCAGGATATGCCTGTGCCCCCAGGCCCAGGTGTGGATCCCATTTTGTTAAGCACCATGACCAGCCAGCTGCTAGTACATTTGGCCCTCCTGCCAGTGCCTGGTCCTTCCTGAATTTCCATTGTTTGGGTTTTTTACTGTGTGGTGGGGACAGAAGCATGGTCAGGTGCTGTCTATGTCAGATGGAGGTGCTCCATGCCCCCAAGGGACTCACCTGGGGATTGAGGGCCAGTGCACCCATATGCTGAACCACCACCAGTTGGAGTGGTAGGCTGCTACAGAACAGGCCAGGCCTGCACCTGCTGGCCCTTCTGTGGCAGAGGGTGCAGCTGTGCATGGTGGTGGCCCTAAGAATAAAAGGGCAGAGCAGTGCCTGCTGCTCCACCAGCACCCCACCACCACCACCACCACCAGCAGCTGAGCCTGTAGAATGTGTGGATCCCAGAGAACTGCCTGTAACACAGGCTGACCTGGCAGTTCTCTGGAGTACTGTCGAGGAGAACAATGAGAGGGTGAGTGCTGTCCAGCAGCGGTTGAATCGCATAGAGGGAAATCAGTTACAGATTATGTCCATGCTGGAACTGCTGCTGGATCACCAGGGCATCCCACATTAGTTTTTTCTCACACCATGTGCACCACCACACCTTCCTGTTGTGTTATAAAATGTATTCCTCCACCATCTCTGAATCCTGTATGTAATTATGCCCTTTTTGTTGTCTTCTGTATGCATGACACTTTGTATTCTGCCCCTCTTCCTTCTGTTAAGTGTGTGTGTGTATGTGTGTGTGCACTGTTTTGGTGCCTCATTAATGTTTACTTTCTGTCACAGAGTTTTTGTGGAAAAGCAGGACTGAAGAGTGCAAGTATACTGTGCTAAATTGCATGTGTGCAGTCAATCTTCTTTCCTGTCAGTGTATGTACTGCAGACACTGTCCAGCTTCTTACAAACATTTATATGCTGATTGCTGTCTGATTTGTTGCTGTGTTTATGGTATAAAGAATAAAGATAAGAATATATAATGTATATTTATTTGTTGGGAGATCATAGCAACAAAAATCGTGCTTTTCAACAAACTGTATCCAACAGACATGAAGTATTGCTGATGCACCCAAAATATTTCATGGTGTACAGACATTATAAAGTCAGAAAATATATAAGGTCCAGTTCACTGCCACCACACTGTACTACCATATTCCTTATTTTCATTATTTGTTCTGGAATGTGCCTTTCTAGTTTACACTGGCAGTGTCAGTTTTGCAACAAGTTGATGTACACCATAACATGACACAGTGCCAGTGGTAGCACAGTGTGGTGGCAGTGGACTGCAGGACCTGTTATATATTCCGACCTGAAATGTATGTACACCACAAAATATTTTGGGTGGCTCAGCAATATTTTATGTCTGTTGGGTATGGTTTGTTTAAAACATGATTTTTTGCTATTATCTTTGCAAAGTCATGTGTGCACTGTGTGAGTAACTGAGGTGCACACTGGCTGAACCTCTGAAAACATATCATATCACTTTGTCTGCTGCTGTTGATGGTACAAATCAAATATACTATATACATATTCTTATCTTTATTCTTTATGCCATAAACACTGCAACAAGTCAGCAAATATATATGTTTGCAGAAGCTGGACAGTGTCTGCACACAGGAAATAAGACAGACTGCACACATGTAGTTTAACACAGTATAATTGCACTGCTCAGTCCTGCTTTTGACAACCACTTCACGATAGCATGACAGAAAGAAAACATTACTGAGGCTCCAAAATATTTACCAGACTCACCAGAATTCCCAATCCCAAAATGCAACTGTCTTGTGTCCAGAAAATTCCCCAGTGCTGACAAAGTGAAATTGCAGTGTAACAAAATTGCAGTCTCCCAGAATTAATGGCGCACTCAGTCACGTCGCTTTACTCACACAGATTCCCCAGAATTTTCTGCATCCCCAAAATGCAACTGTCTTGTGTCCAGAAAATTCCCATTGCTGACAAATTGAAATTGTAGAGCAACAAGTATTGCAGTCTCCAGAATTAATGATGCACTCAGTCATACATGCAGTACTCACACAGAGTCCTCAGAATTTTCTACATCCCCAAAATGCAACTGTCTTGTGCCAGAAAATTCCCAGTGCTGACAAAGTGAAATTATAGCATAAAATTGCAAAATCTCTCAGAATTAATGGCACACTCAGTATTGCACACAGTACTAACACAGAGTCCCCAGAATGTTTCTGCACCCCAAAATGCAACTGTCTTGTGTCCAGAAAATTCAGAAGTACTGCTGCTGTTGCACTACATGTAATGCTACTGTGTGTATTGACCTTACTGTGATGATGATGTCGTGATGCACAGTGTCTTGCCAAACCGTGTGAAGGAGGGATAACATGACATTAATGACCATTCAGTGTTCGTCACAAATGATGACAGTGAGAGAACTGTTTCTTGTCCAAAGTGTGCTGCGTACGATTCCTCAACCGGATGGAAGGGTGCCCTTTTGTATGTACACTAATAGTAGCCTTGAGAGTTGTTATATGTATATATATATATTCTAGGTGGGGTTGATATATATATATATATATATATATATATATAATACATATACATATATATATATATATATATATATATATACACACACACACACATATGTACTCACTGTATTGTTTTTGTATCAGGGTCACATACTGTTGGTGTGCACATCCCCAAGCTTGATGAGAAATTTTGGTGTTGGAATTGAAATGGAATATTCTCAAGCCAATGAAGGGAAGTATTTTTTTTTTTTTTAGGGGAGCATATTTGTAAGTAGGTCTCATCAATGGTTTATTATCTGGTTACTTCTCAGATTTTATCTGTATCCTACTCCAGTCTGGTAATGATGGTCGTGGTCATCATCAATTCAAATGACTTCTGCTTGTTGCATGTCTGCCCCAGCTGGGGCATTAAGTTGAAGAAGTTCTTTGGATAAGGCAACTAGGACACCACACAGCACCTGGAAGTTTCCTAAAAACAGAAAGGAAGGACTTATTACAACTTGATTGCAGCAGTAAGACATTATGTTTACGCTGTGGCTGTTCCACCACGGGTGTCTAGATTAACACAGATATTAAGCTGTCCATGAAATCATCAGATCACAATTTAAATACCAGGCTGTAACAAATACACTGTGTCAGTGTCCCTGCGTCTTAACTCAAGTTACATTTTAAAACCACATCTTGCAAGTAACACTTCCTGGGTCAAACTTTTCAACACTGACACATGGCTGCAGCTGCAAATTTGGAATACAGTGCATGATATGTTGCAGAAATATCTTTTGTGACTTATATGTCACCTAGTTTATGAATCATCAGTCAGATTTTTGCACTCTTATGGAAAAAAAAACTTATGAAATAAAATTGATATACTTACCAGTATGGATTAGAAATGGATATCCCATAGGTTCCTGTCAACAGTACTGCTGTGACCATTGATACAGACCTTCAGCAAAGGACAGTCCTTTGTTGTTGACCTGTAAAAATGCAAAATAAGTTGACAGCATGTGTTTGATAGTTGCAGCTTGGAAAAGCTGCAGAAAACAAATACACAGCTAAAGGAAATTGAATAGCATGAAAACCATTAGTACACATACTCACTTTATAGTTTTTATAGTAAGAAGCCTTGTGCCTGTGGCTGATGGATGTGGTCTCCTGTTTGACTCCCTCTGGCTTGACATGGTCAAGACATGTAATGGAAAAACATTGTCACAATGGTGGTTGTGGGTGGTGGTGGTCATAGCTGAGGCATATGATGACTTTCCCTCGCCAAATCTTCCTGCATCTGGTGGTGGTGGCAGTGGCTAACAGCGGTCCTATGGTGGTGATCCAGGGGCACACAGTGATATTCTCTATGGTGGTGGCAGTGGCTAACAACAGTCTTATCATGGTGCTCCAGGGGTACACAAAGTCATTACCCCTGGTGTGCAGTGGCTAACAGCAGTTTCATGGTGGTGCTCCAAGGGGACACATGGTGACATTCCCTATGGTGATGGCAGTGGCTAACAGCAGTCTTATGGTGCTGGTCTGGGTGGGCAAACAAAGTCATTTCCCTGAAGGCAGTGCTAACAGTGGTTTCATGGTGATGGTCAGGGTGGCACATGGTAACATTCCTATAGTGGCACTGGCTAACAGCAGTCTTGTGGTGGTGGTGGTATAGGGGCCAAGATATATTGTGTTCTGAGTTACAAATCTTAAGTGACATATGGAATATTGAGTCACTCTGGTGGGACACTGATTCAACTTTATGAAAAGGAAAATATATATCATACAAAAATGGGACAGCCTTTTAACCACTTAAGTTAAAACCTGCCAACATTAACCTCATCATCATCATCCTCATAAAAGCTGCCCTCACAGTCATCTATGTCTGAATTCTTACCACTGTGAAATTCTTTCTCCATTGTGTCATAATCTACATCAGTGGTAGGCCGTTTCATGCTGCCAGTGCCACTAGGATGGTCACTTTCACAACATCAGCAAAATCATGACTATGCTGGGGTATGAATACTGAGGTTGCAGTCTGAGCTGGTATGTGCCTCTCATTCGTTTTTATGAATGTCAGCAAACTGACATTTACAGGAGAGAGGTTTGTACAAAGATCGCAAACTATTGCACCTGATGAGCTGAATACCCTCTCAACACTCACACTGGAAGGTGGGTGTGTGAAGTACTTCAGTGCCACAGCCGTCAGTTGTGGCCATTCACTGACCTTTCCACTCCAGTATAAAGGGATCATCAGTGATTGACAGATACCTGTTTTCAGACAAATATGACTCAACCATTCACTGTGTTGCACTAAGTCCATTGGTTGATGCATCATCCTGTTCTCCAGAATCATTTATGTCACAAATCCCCACTTGTGACAAAAGCCTCCCAAAGTGGGTTAACACCAATCGCTTTTGATGACAGACCACCTGGAACTGCAGTCTCCTTCCCCTCACAAGATATGCTTGATACTACTCCTCCAGGTTCACCTTCAGCCTGACTATGCTGCTGAGGTCTGCTGACTTTGGCACGTGACTTCTGTGCCCCACAACCAAGAGCACCAGTTGCCCACTGATATTTTTTATCTATTCAGGCCTTCCCTCCAGTGCCGAGGCAATTCCATGTTTGTATTGTGGGTCCAGCATTGTTGCTATTGCAAAGTTGTCACTACGCTTGAATGCTCAAGATGTGACAATTCTGGTAGAATACTGTCAGCATATGTTTCAGTAACACATTGCTAGCAGTATCTCCAGCAACATCAAGGCAATGCTGTACATTCACTAATGTCTGCCTCAGCACCCGCAGCAGTGGAAATGATTGGCTAATGGAGGCAGACTCACCACTCACTGCCTGTGTGGCATGTTCAAAAGGCCTCAAAATTGTTATTACAGAGTCCATGAGGTGCCACTGTTCAGTCATTATAGACATGGAGGCCCCGAACTGTGACAACTAGTGTGCATGACAAGATATTCTGAGATGGCTTTGTATTGTTCATACAACCTCTCTGCCATGTGTAAAGTGGAGTTCCACCGGTGACAACTTCCAGCTTCGGCGTTGCTGTGGGAGGCTGTTTCAGATCTGCAACTGCCGAAATTGGTTACAGGTCTTTGCAGACCGTGAAAACTGAGAACAGATATGGCATGCAGCTGTCAGCATTTCCTTTATATCAGGGTGCTGCAGAAACTCCTGCACTACAAGATTTAAACAGTGGGCCATGCATGGAACCGGGCAAAGCCACCATTCGTGACGCATTTCACCACATTTGACCCATTGTCTTGCTATGAACCCAGCTCTCAGGGACAGGGAGTTCAGCCACTTGTCAATTTCAGTCAGTACCAAGTCCAACGTGTTTTCACCAGTGTGTGAACAGGTCACATTGCACATAGCAATTGTTGCATGCTGTCGAATTCCTAGAAGAATGCTACCACGACACTCCACCTTACTACACTGATTTTCACACTACCAACAGCACAAACAACACCCAGCACCTCGCCCAATGTGCAGTTATACACAAATATGAACTCCCTGCTGTTTTGCCACTTGTCCACATATTCATACTTAAATGGATGAAGGAGAGGAGGAATGTTGAAGGGCATGTCTTACAGAGTTGGACACAGTACGGTGCGACACGGGGACAGCACCAGTCGAAAAGTATGTCCTGGATGGGACTTTTTTGACAGGCACATGCAGCAAACTGCAGAACCAGACCTCTCCACAAAGGAGAAGGGCAAAGATCAATTGCCAGCATTTCAGCTACAGCAGCATTAAGTTCATGTGACACTGTATGATTGAGTGGGTACTTCAGCTTATGTGCAAAAACACTCTGTAACGTGAGCTGACAAGCGTTTTACATGGGGTGTGATGACAAATGGTTCTGCTTTGCAAATGGCAGGGAGTGGAGTGTGGATGTGTGCTGAAGACTGCTGCACAGGTGATGATGACAAACCCACAAATGCAGTTATTTTCCCAGATTTACCAACCAGGGTTGATCAACCACTTGCACAAGACATACTGCATTCACCACCACCACCACCACCACCACCAAAACTGCTACTCTCACCAGCACTGGATAACATTTCAAAATCATTATGCTCCTCCACCTCATTATGCCTGTAGTAATTCTCTGCTCTTATTTCATCACTACTACACATTTAATTTCCTACTCGATTTTACAGTCATGGAAGGGGATAACATGCTGATTACGGTTGATGATGAGGGTGAACACCCCACTGTGGTATTATTATCTGCCATCTTGTGCTGGGTCCACAGTGCCATGTGCCTGTTCTTAAGATGTGTATGCTGTCCCCTGTGCCCAGATGGCTCCCCTTTTACCTTGCCTCACACGTGCATGACAAACCTGACAGATTGCAAATGACTCATCATTTGCATCTTGCTAAAAAATCCCAGACAAGGGATTGTAATGCTCTAGTTTTAACATGTTCCTGGTGCTGCTTATTGGACTCCATTTTTTAAGCCATGAATGGGGGTGTGCTACATGATTTTTCAGGCAGGACACACTTGGACTGCAACTGACCACCATGACTACCTATCATTATCACTGGGTCATCATCATCATCTTCATCACCATCAACTGAAACTGGTAAATAACAACTTTTTATGGGGGTTAATGCAAAGAGACCCAGACACAGCCACCTTGAATTTCTTTTTGCCAGTTCCCAACTGGGGTCACATACATAATCATCATATCCGTTAACATCACTCCATCCACATCTTCTGCTTGGATGCTGGCATGTGAACTGAATGTTGCAACCACAGCAGCATCATCATCATCAGATTCATCATCATCAACACCACCATCACCGATATTTTTTACCACACTGTGCATCACTGCATGGCAAATGCATGACCTGAACTGCAGTGGAAGAAATGTGACATTGTGTGCTATCGTTCACATGATGATCAGAATCCTCATGTTCTGTTACTGGGATGTTACTGGGAGTGTGAAATCATCTACACTGTCACTCACTGGCACTGCTTCAAACTCCACTGTATTTTGGACACAGTAAACTGGTCAGAAGTGGAACTTGAGGCAGCAATACTCATACCACCACCAGCAACTGCACTAACACCACCAGCTGGGACAACATCAT
The DNA here is from genome assembly GCA_016271365.2 of Neoceratodus forsteri. Lineage (NCBI taxonomy): Eukaryota > Metazoa > Chordata > Ceratodontiformes > Ceratodontidae > Neoceratodus > Neoceratodus forsteri. Next base: position 443,569,194 of record CM028131.1, on the reverse strand, counting down.
CTCCTCAAAGTATGAGTGAAGCTACTGATTGTGCTGTAGAAAACACTGAAGAAGAAATACCTTTCCTCACATCAGCAATGCACTTCAGTGTACTACCACACCCACAGACAATTTTACCACTAGCAGCAGTGCCATGGTGATACATAGCTTGGCTTGCACGTCTCTTTGTGGGCATTTTGGGGATCAACAAGAATATTCTAAACAAATTTAGATTTTGGAGCGTTCACCCTGGTGGTGCCCAGAGCCTGGGGGGCGTTGGATGTAAGCCAAAAAACAACTGTGACTTCATCAAGAGATACAGACACAAAGTCACAACAGGTTCAACAACACCTTAAATAACCAGTGGTGCTCAAATCACAAACAATCCAGTCTGGAAAAGAATACCCTTTGCCAGTGGGGGGCAATGACTGCAGATTATGGCAGTGCAAAACCAAGAAAAGATACCACAATGGCAGTACAAAATCATGCAGATGCAGTGGATAGCAGGTTCACACTGCTGCACCTGCAATTACACTGTGGCACAATAAAAGGTGTATTATTTGATGACATGCACCACACACACACACTCACACACACACACACGCACACACACACATACACACACACAATTTGTTTACATGTAATGCATAGGAAATAAAACTTCAGTAATATACCACGTATTTTAAACAACCTGAAATTATGCACTGCTGCACCAGGTACACACACACAATCAGCAAATAAATGCCAACAATTACTGAAAATATTACTGTGTGTACATTAACACAGTCAGTTATACAACAAAATATAACCAAAAACAAAGAACTGCCTATTTCTCAAACTTAAATCTATCTACACCACAGATATGCCCCTCCTCCAAAGCACACTTCCCCACTGCCTCTCAGTACACAGACTCACTGTTGTACATTAACATTCAAACTACATACACAAACAATAAACACTCATGATATGAGCACAGGAGAGTTTCCTACAATCGAACTAAAATTTGAGCAAAAAGTTACTCAGAAAGACTTTTTAACAGCTTTTAGAAGGTTTAAATCACAGAGAGCTCTCAGTGCAGACTGTCTCCTACAGCTTCCTACACACACTACCCCAGACTGAGGCTGTGCAGAACAATCTAGAGCCCATGTGACCTGAAATCCCATGAATCACTGCAAAATTTGCCTTTGGAGCTTTAAAACAAGGTGAAGTGAGGCAAAGTACATTGTTTTCAGTGTACTTCACCTTAAATTGGTGGAGTAGTGGTTTGGGAAGGCTGAGAAATGTGAATTCATTGTTTTCAATGGACTTTGCATTACCCATTATAACATGAAGTTCTAGGCTCGTGTTGAGTACTTAGCAAATTCACCTTCACTCCTAAATCACTTTGTGGACGAATTGAAGCCACTTCACCCACCACTAGTGCAGACATGTCCTGGTCCTCTGAAGATGACAATGGATAACCTCTGGAGGTAAGTATAAGATAATCGGGCTGTTGTGTAGTGAGTGTTCAGTGGAGGGTCAGGATGGGGGAGGGATGGCGGGGATGACGAGGGACCTATTTATTTTCAGGTTAAACAAAATAAAATAGACATAGGGGATGGTGTTCCACTAGAAGTAGTAGATAGTAGTAAATTAATATCAGAGAAACATTAGCAGTCAACCTAGAAAGGAGGTGCTGCAGTAGGTAAATTCCATAGAACCATGTGAGTGGGGTCATCCCAGCACCTAGTAAGATTCTAAGTATTTGCTCCTCACTGACCACATTGATAAGTCATTATATGTACTGTATGAGTTGCATATGAGCCATGGTTATCCATGTTCCATACCCCTCCTCCCAAATTTAGGCTGCCTATTGAACCCTCCAGCTCAGACTAAACCCTGAGAGCATTTAGTAGGGGGACATAAATATCATACTGGGATGATTTCTGCTTCTATCCAGCCCCAATTTAAATACATGCATTATTGAGGTGATTGGATAACCAGTAAATATGCATCCATGCATTGCTAAGAAGGAACACATTCAGCAAGGGGTGAGTCTTGATGGGAGAGGGTGCTCGAAAATCACATGTGCTCCAAATCTGATGGAAGGCTGATCAGCTACCAGGTAATGCACTAGGGAGGGACACTATGCCATCAGTCAACAAAGGAGGTCAGTCTCAAACAGGGCACAGAAAGATGTCAGTGCAATCCAGCAGTGAGGCACTACCCAGGCGTTGTCTGCTGTTGGTGTATGCATATGGGAAATCGAGCAGAGATTGCTCATGGAGCTTCCATGAAAGAAGGGCTTCCTGTGATATTACCCAAGGAGTGGCACTGCGGCATGTTTGAGATGGATCACATCATATGTGCAAGCAGGCTGTAGGTGTGATCAGAATTTATCTCTGCTAAACCCCTGAGGGAGGAAGGGATTGCATCAGCAGCAGGAGCAGAACCGTGTGGACTGTGCCACAGACATTAAGCAGCAGAGACACAGCAGCTCACCTCGGGAGACTGTCACAAAGACAGAGACAGTCAGCAGCGGAAAATGAGGAGCTGACATGGGGATTTTGGCAATGTACTGCTCGCTCTCTTTCTCTCTCTCTCTCTCTCTCTCTCTTCTAATGTTCCATAAATACAGTGGAGAACTGTCACTGTCTCTCTAACTCCCAGAAACTAGATAGGGTGAGTCACACAGACACAAACAGCTGGACATATAAGTGGGCTTAAAATACACACACACACTGCAGCTGACAGCAGTAGTTCAGCTGTGATTGCAGAACACAATAAAATCCTCTTTCTTATACAGAGAACACAGCAGAAGGCTCCTCTCCACTAAGCTTGGCATTCAGATTTCAGATGCCCAGAAAAATATTTCTGGCCCTAAATCCAAAAAAAAAACCTCACTGAAATCTAGTTAGAATTTAGCTATGTTCTGGTGTTTGATTTGTAAAATGTCAACATTTATATGTATTTAGCAAGCATTTGAGTTGGTTGGAAAAAAAACAAGATGGTGGCTCACGAAAAAGTATTTTTCCTCATGAAAATGAATGCATCTTGCGAGACTGAATCCTATTTCACAAGATCAAATCCTTTATCAAATTTTATACATCTATCCTGAAAATGAACTTCCCACAGGATATAATGGAACTTAAAATGTAATAACTTTGCAACAGTTTAATATTTTTGCACCAAACTAACAGTGGCAGTTCTGTTATCCAAGTTCTTTCTACCATAAAATCCAAAACAAAATTCCACATCATCTGGGTACAAGGCGATGAGGACAAAACTGCAAAAAATAGTGACTTTTTTTCCACTATCTGGATCTCAGAAACTGACATCCAATAGGAAAAAAATTGCCACATCAAGAGATCTATGCCACAGGACAATGCATACCAAATTGTATGAAAATTCATTGATCAGTTGCAAAGTTATTAAAGTTTAAAATTTGAGGTTTAACACTAAACAGGCTACTCAGCCCTAATTATAGGTGCACTGCCATGCCTATATATATATATATATATATATATATATATATATATGTATATATATTATAGTAACGCGTAGTGTCACTATAGTTAAGGTTGAGCACCCCATTTAAGTTTAAAGCTGAAATTTGGCAGCTTAATAACTTTGCAACTGTATGACAGATTTGCCCGTAGTTTGGCTTACATAGTTTGATACAATAGATCTGTGGACCTGCCAAGTTCTGTTATGGTTGGATGTACGGTGGTAGAGCTACAAAGCACCAAAATGCATAAATTACAGGTTTTGCGTGTTTCTTTGCTCGTGCCTACAGGTTGCACAGTTTATGCGATCTGTCCAAAACCTTCAGGGAATATGCAGCTGGGGTCCTCGATGTGCCTTTTGAAGATTTCATGAAAAATATTAAACGGTTCAAAAGTTATTAAATAAAACCTGTTCCACATTATAGTCTATGGGAAAAGTTAAAATATTCGGCAGTGTCGCAAATGCAGTTTTTACCGTCGAAATGACCCTTTCACTTTTGTGATTCAGTCATTTTCATTTCAGTTGGTGGTCACAGAAATGCTTTGCATTTAAATGTGGGACCCTGTAGGGACACAATTCTTGTTGTGTTCACCTAGTCCAGCCAGAGGATGCTAGCCATGTCTTTTGGGGGTGAAACACCCAAGAAATATATTTTTAAATTTTTGTAAACAGTAGTGTCTCAAAATACTTTCGCATATACAACATTTTGTGATTTTCTTTGCGAAAGTGTCATGATTCTTGAAAGCACTTTGAGACACTATGGCCAAAACAACAGGAAAGGTTTTCCACCCTGCAGCAAAATAACAGTATGGTCTTTTGGGATGAAATTTGTAGGAAGAAAACCAACAGCCCTGATTGTGCCTATTGGTGGTTTGGTGACAAAATATTACAGGACTGCAAAGTTATGGCACTCTTAATTTGATAAGTTTTCCCATAGGATGACATTTACGTCTGTGGCGCCTTCAGGTCCGTATCTCAAAAGCCATCAAGATACAGACTTTTGTCACAAAAATGTTAGCCTCCATTGGGGGTTAAGTGCAAAACTAGCCTGGAAAGTCATAAATAATATGAGATTTAAATTTTTTCATGTCGTACGGTTTCTGAGATATAAGCAATTTAGTATTCTAAGTGCTCATGTTCTGCTCAAGGGTCATTATTATACACATTCTTTGTATTCACTGTGCTTCTGAATGCACCTTTTGGGCAAAAAGTGTGTGCATTTGTGGTACTGTGACCATTATCGTTCTGCTTGTGTTTACATTACTATTTGCATTTGCGTATGTCACCGTGTGTGTTATCCTTTGTGTTTAGCGTTTCTAGCGTTACTGTTACCGTTTGCATTTCCATTTCCATTTTCATTAGCATTTACTCTTGCATCTCCATGTGCATTACCATTTGCATTTGCATTTGCATCTGCATTTGTTTACCAATACTGTTTCTTTGGCTTCATCATTGGTGTTACCGTTACCATTTGCATTTCAATTGCATTACCATTTCGCAGTGTTTGTTATTGTTTGCATTTGCATTTCCATTGGCTTTAAGCGTTTGCATTTTCAGTAATGTTTCCGTTGTCACTTGCATTACCATTTCCTTCTCGTCACCATTGCTGTTACCATTTGCATTTCTGTTTGTGTTTTTGCTACCGTTTGCATTTCATTACCATTTCATTACCATTTGCATTTCCATTGCCGTTAGCATTTGCATTACCATTTTGTGTTTGCATTTACATTTGCACTGCGTTTGTCTTATGGTTAGCTTTATCATTTCCATTTGCATCACCATATGTGTTTACCATTTGCGTTTGCTTTACCGTTAACGTTACTATTTTATTTTACATCACTATTGCCATTACCATTTGCATTACGTTACTATTTCTGTTTTGCATTTTCGTTACTGTTTGCATAACAATTTGTGTTTGCGTTAACATTTGGACTTCTGTTTATGTTACCAGCTGCATAACCGTTTTCTTTCACATTAACACTTGCATTTCCATGCATGTCTGTGACATTTGAAATACTTGGTCTACTATGGTACTTCTGTGTATTTACCAATTTTCATTTCATCTACATCGTTTTGCAGAGCAAGTGCCCAAAATTTATTTTGCACTCATCGCGAAGTCTTGTGCTCATTCTGCTCTGCAACTGTCAAAGAGATTTAGATAAGATTTGGAATACATGGAGTAGAATGGTGCATCTATTTATTTACCTATTTATATTTCACTGGTGCATATGGTTTTGCATAGTGCAGTGCAAAACTTTCTGTCTCTGCTTTTTTCTGCACTATCTTGCGTGAAACATAGAGCAGCTACTGTGTGGTTGATTGGTCTGACACTTGGCAATTAGAAAGCCCTTTCTTCAAGGAACATGCCAGTTTTGTCTGGTGAAAACATATTGTTCTGTTCCAGAGTTATAAGCATTTGAAGTTGCCCCCTTTGCAGTCAGCAATTTTTAGGTTCGAGTTCTGCCATTTTGTGGTGGAAGACTTCTTAAAGGTGCAGAAACTTAAAATTGAATATCTCAGGAACAGTTTGGTATTTTCACATGAAATTTGGAGGTGTTGAGTGGATGTCCTGGAGATGTGAACTATGCTACATGTTGGGAATATAATTTGCTGCGGAGATACTGCATGATGCACTTATTGTTTTGCCATAGTATTTTGAATGGTGCTAGTGCTTGAAATTTATAACATAGGTAGCCCTAGTGGTACGGAGGTGCCTTTCAGTGGTTTGGTTCACATTAGCCTTGCCATTATCTCAGAAATGAAGTGAGATACAGACTTTTCACTATTGTTGGATCACATCAAATTTGTGGCATTATCTCGGAACTAAAACGAGACACATACTTTTTGCTACTGTTGCCTTATATCAGCTTGCTGTTACCGTTTCCATTTGCGCTACTGATTGCATTTATGTTTGTGTTTCCCTTACCATTTGCATAATGGTTTGTGTTAATACTTCCATTTCGTTCTAATTTCTGTTTCTATTTACATTTGTGTCACTTTTACTATGACTGTTAGTGTTTGCAGTTACATTTACCATTACCATTGCCTTTCATGTTTGCATTTGTGTCACTGTTACCATTACCGTTTGCATTTGTGATACCATTTCCATTACCTCTTGCATTTCCATTTGCGTTACCATAACAGTTAGAGCATGCATTTGCATTCATGTTTCTGTTGGTGTTACACTTATCATTATCATTTGAGTTTCACTCACCATTACCATTACTGTTAGTGTTACTGTTATGGTTATTATGCAGACATGGGCAGCATGGTGGGAGATCAGGGCCTGACCACCACATACCATTCAGTATTTATAGTGCACATTCTCAAAAGAGGGGAAATTCATGGCAAAAAATCCATTTAATGCATCAGTTAGGGTTGTTCCACAGTGACAAAAGCAGGAAATTCTGTGTTAGGGTTGCCACCCTTGCACCCCATGCCACCCACCGCCCCCACCAACAGGCATCAGGGTGTATGTTGGGGTGCCCGACTAACTCTCACCCCATTCTCCTATACCACCACCTCAGCTTATTTACACATGGAATGGGGTGAGAGTTAGGGATGATGACTCCAACGCACCCGATGCCTGTTGGTGGGGATGGGGTGGGCGAAGGGTCAAGGGTAGCAACCTAACACAAAATTTCTTCACTTTAGTCACTGTGGAACAACCCTAACTGATGCATTAAATGGAGTTTTTTGCCATCATATATATATATATATATATATATATATATATATATATATACACACACACACCCACACATATATATATATATATATATATATATATATATATATATATGAGCCAAAAACTCCATTTAATGCATCAATTAGGGTTGTTCCACAGCGACAAAGTGAGGACATTTGGTGTTAGGGGTTGAAAACCCCCTTGGACCCTCAGCCCACCCCTCAACTGACATTGGGGTGCGAGTTAGGAGGTAGTGGTCCTAACTCTCACCCCCATCACATGTGTAAAGAAACAGAGGTATAGGAGAATGGGGTGAGAGTTAGGACCGACAACCCAACATGCACCACAATGCTGGTTGGGGGGTGAGCTGGGGGTTCAAGGTTTTTTTCAACCCTAACACTGAATTTCCTCACTTTTGTCGCTGTGGAACAACCCTAACTGATGCATTAAACAGAGTTTTTTGCCTCTAATATATATATCTATATATATAGATATATGATATATAGACAAATATATATATATATATATATATATAGAGAGAGAGAGAGAGAGAGAGAGAGAGAGAGAGAGAGAGGAATGCATAGATTTATGCAACCAGTATGTATTAATAACAAGAAAGAAGCAATATCTTGACTCAAAATACTAAGATATTAGTATGTGAAGTTGGGTATGTCACAATGTATACTGAACCAAGTGGAGATTAGATTTCACGATGCCGATGACATCATAATAGTCATGTGCAGCACTAAAACCTACTGTTGAAATAAAAGAAAAACAGTAAAATTTCATAAAAACAACATATTTAAAAGCTATAACTTATAAACTAATGTAATGTGGTATTGACTGAATTTACAATGGTTTGAGTAGAAGTAAGGCAAGGGGTGCAAACTGAAGACCAAAGTAGGGTCTGTGGTGGCACTGCAGGGCAGACTAGGTGGGCTAAGAGGTCCTTATCTGCTAATAACTTCTATGTTCCTATGTTTCACTATGTGACTAACAACCTTTTGGTTACTACATAGTCCATTCAAGATTTTAAGGCACTATATATATATATATATTCTTTCATTTTACAAGTAAAAATGATTCTAGAGGAAAAAATGGATGTGAAGTCCTCATTTTGTGTTTGATAAGATAGTAGGAAACCTACACTAAACTATGGAAGTTTGAATTGGGAAATAATAGAGCTTGACTCATCTGATAGAGAGAAACACTGCCCACCAAATGGGAATACAACCTAGACAACTGACACTGTGAAATCATTTGACCTTGTCAACAAACATAAGAACTTACAATCTTCAAGATGTAAATTTTTGTAAGAGTCCTTCCAACTTGAGAGAACAGTTACCTTATTTTCCTAGCTAGTTAGGTCAATTTTCCTAGGTCACTGAATAGTTAGTCAGGTTGGATATAAAGATGCCTGATCCCAGCAACTCACTAAATGTTGGCCAGAGGCCACTAGACATATACAGTACCAGCAAATATGTGATATTAATTATGCTAGATAATCAACATGTTGGTTGTTCCTCAGTCATCTATTGGCCTGCCAGTTAATGGTGTGAGTAGGTCTTGTTTTAAATGCAGTGGTAGCCATAGTAATCTTCTGCTTTACCAGGGAACAGTTTACATTAAAGTACTGCATAACAACACTTTTTCTTACAATATTATCAATGTACCACAGCTGCATTAACCATAGGATTACCATTATTGGGGCCTAGGCACGTCTGTGGGTGAGAAATGCATGACAAGGACATATCCAGCCCACAGTCACACACACCCTGGCACAGGCATGCATTGTGTGCTATTCACTGTTACTGGCCACCTGCATGTGAATCTGCCCCAGAGGCACAATGGCACACAGGAGGCAGACTGGTGTCCACAGGCAAGCATCTTTAAGTGACTGACCTGCCAGCCGAGTGATTCCCTGCACAGAGCAGGGGATTGTAGTACACAGCAGGACCCACAAACCATATCAGAATGGGTAAGTGCCCCACTGTCTGACCCCAGCCTTCCCTTCATGTCCAGAGGGCTGAAGCAAGATGGCAAGGAGGAATGCCCTTCCTGTAATGGTTGGCTACTGTGGAATTGAGGGGCACATAGTAGCTATGGCAGGGTCCCTGCCTGCATAGTCTGCACACACCCTTCTTGGTAACTCCATGCCTTACTGCATGGTGCAGAGTGTAGCACCACCCCTGGCTATTCCCCAATCTGTCTGCATGCACAGAGCCATGGATGGGCAAGGGGCATGTCCCTTTAATGAATGACATGGGGTCCATGGGACCCCAAATGTGTGGTGGCTGGTTGTACTGAAATCTATACACTGTGTATATATGCAGCATGTAGGCTTCGAGCATAGGGACCATTGTGTTTAGTCAGTACAATGAAGCTAGTAAGTAGAGACAGTCATATCTGACTGAAACATCTAAATCACTTCTTTTTAATTTCAAAGGATGATTCAGATGACATAATTGGAACTTAAAGGAGCCAAAGAAAAATAGAGGGAACTGCATTCCTCTCATAGGTACCTCCTTTTGTGTAAGTCTGTGAAATGAATTACATGTATGTGGGTTTTATAATTCCCCAAGTGTCTGGTTGTACCATCTAAATCACTTCCCTTTATTTCAAAAGGATGACATAATCAGAAGTTGATGGAACCTAAGAAAATGCTGTGTAATTATATTTCCTCATCAGTACCTCCTGTTGTGTGAGTCTGTGACAATGTACTAAACAGGCTTCTTAGTACCCAGTCATCCAACAGTGGCATCTAAATCACCATTTTTGGTTTTAAAGGATGATTTAGATGATACAATTATAACTTGATGGAGCGTAAGAAAAATGTAGGGAATTCTATTCCTTCATCATTACTTCCTGTTGTATGAGTCTGCGACAATGTGTATGACCCACCAGACCCAGTCCATATCTATTCTATGTCCCTACTGGCTCAGGCTGACCTAGAACTTCACATCTCGGCATGAGCCAATAGTCAGTATCACTGATATGCCTGTGCTCAAGTTATTTACTATTCATTTACTAACTTCTGCCATCCAGATGTATTACTTAAACAGCTGTTACAAGATACAAGCCAAACCACTCCTTAGTGTATGCCTGTTTCTCTAGTAGGTGATAACATTTGATCACTACTGTTACCCAGTTATTGACCTAATTACTGTAACTGCTGAGACACTAGTTACAGCCAACACCCATTAGGTATGCCTGTTTTACAACTTAACTTTCTGTTTAGTTTACGGCAAAACAGCAAACAGAGCTACTCTAAGTGATGCATGGTGCCAGAAGCAGCAACAGCTCAAAGACAAAAAAAAAGAAAGTTGTGTATATACATGTGAAAGTCCTTGTTCATGACCCTAAGGTCTGTTTGCTGGGTTGGAAGCATGCCTGTTTGATGTGCACCTGCTTGTTAAAGAATAAAATTTCAACTCAAAGCAGTTTCCTGTGTGTTGATCATCTGTTCACGAACAAGGACTTAGTGAGAGTGTGTGTACGTGGCTTTTTATTTTGTTTTTACTGTTTAGGTTGTTGTAGTGATTTGGCCACTTGCCTTTACCTGGATTTTCATCTCACCTCGTATTACTCTGTCCATTTGTCAACCCTGCCAACTTCCACCAGAACATAACCTGTTTTCAGACTCCCTATACTGGGCCTTCTCATTCATCTATTACTGAGCTGCTTCAGTGGTGACTTACTGTGCCCTGTTTGACTTCATTCACCAACATGCTAACCTTTAATCAGTTGGACTAAATATTACTTCCTCTCTCTTTTACCCAAAAGGATGTGGAACTTAGTAATCTGTGTAAAAGTATTATGTTTGGAACTGCTCCTGACCTTACCTAATAGGTTTAAGACCACACCATTGTTCTTTCCTTTTTTGGTATCTGATGGCACTGAATCCAATCCAGGCCTCCAGCAATCCAATACACCTGCTAATGCATTCACTACATCACCCTGGATAGGTGTCAAGGGGCTTAAGATTGCACAGATGAATATACTGAGCCTCACTAAAGTCTGAGTGAACTCACTGTATCCTCTTCTAGTTTGACTAGGAATTCTGCCATGCTGTCCTCACTCTAAGAAACTATAAAAACTTCCCATTCTTTGCATCTACATTTCCCCTGCTGGAAGTCACCAACCTTCCCTCCTTCTGAGTGAAATCAGCCACTCGTCTTAAACAATAAATTTCTCCTCGCTGGAGATTTTATTGTTGATTGGCTCGAGGACCATTCCAAAAAGCCAGGCTTATGCTAAATTACTTACAGCTCAACCAGCGTATCTCAGTCCCCATAAGATGTGTGAAGAACAGCCAAATAGCCACACTCCTAGACTGGATGCTCACACCATGGCCTTACAGACTCATCTGCTCTGGAGTAGTACCAGACTGTATAAGTGACCACTTCCCTACATACTGCATCTGGAGGGCTAAAGCCCCTAAGCCTCCCCAAGGATCATCCATTTTTTGACTTTTCAAAACTAGACCCTAATCAGTTGCAACGGGAGACTGCTAGTATTGATTGATCTCCACTGTGGTCCACCACTAATTTGCAATGTGCCCTTAATATCTTCTATGATATCCTCCTTGATATCCAAAATAGACTTGCTCCCTTGACCACAAAATGGGTTCATGCCACTGTCTCCAAGTGGCTGGACCACTCACTGTTGCTTGCCTAAAACTGAGAGATGCCAGCTGGTCCCTCTATAAATCCTTCATGACTGCCTCCAACTGGGCCAACAATAGGGTGCTCAGAAATGAATGCAAAAAGCCATCAGGCAAAGCAAAATTTGATATTTCAAATCACTGCTTGCCTCCTCAGTTAATAACTCAGACTTTTTGGCTAAACTTAAAGCAAGCCATTGGCCAGTCCAGTAAGAACACACCTCATGTCCTAACCATTGATGAAACAAACTGTAATAACTCTGTTACCATTACAAACACTTTTAATACATGCTTCACTGACCTCTGTGCTTTCTTAGGTAATTTCATTAGTATTGCCACCTCCTCTGCTCCCCCTTAACTGAAGCCAGGCCATGTCACCCCCTTTTCTATTTCAAGCTGTCACCTGCTGGGAGGTACATAGACTCTTCTCCAAAATCCCCACAGACAAATCTGCAGATTCAGATGAACTTGAACCTAGAATTGTGAAAATTGTGGCAGCTGAACTAGCCGTCCCTGTCACCAGAATTCCTTAATCTATCCCTCACTTCCCAAACTGTCCCTGATATGTGGAAGGCATCCCATGTTGTTGCACTCTACAAAAGGTTGACCAAACTAACATAAACAACTACAGATCTGTTTTGATACTCCCAGCACTCAACAAAATACTAGAAAAACTGGTGACCTCCCAACTGACCAATTAGGAGGAGGCTACCCACAAATTACCATTGTTCTTGGAGAAACACTAGAGTATGTAGCTAAATTCAAATATCTAGGAGTTTGGCTCGATCATAAACTTTCCTTTGCTGACCATCTCGAAGAACTACAGAAGAAACTAAGGCAAGATTAGTATTATTGTACAGAATAACCACCTGCTCCACAAGGAGGCCAAGATTCAACTGGTTCAAGCTACCTTCCTATCTTTAATAGATTACATGGACCTACTCTACAGCCACTGCACTGCCTCTGCACTGGTTAAGTTGGACACCCTCTACCACAGAACTGTCAGGTTTATTACTGGCCTTTCACTTTCCACACCACTGCTCCTGTACTCATCGTTATGCTGGACTTCCCTTCACTATAGGAGGAATAGAACGCTGCCCTGTGGGCCTTCAGAGTGGTGACCAACAAGCACCCCTCGTATGTCTCAGATTGTATTCCGTGGGTGTGTGTTGAGCACCTCACGGCTCTAAGGAGCTATTCCCTATTGCCTTCCAAGTTCCAGGGTCAACACTCATTTCGGCAAAGCTGCTCTAAGCTTCTCTTTACCCACATTGTGGAATGGTTTACAAAGGAACTTGAAGCTGAGCTGCCCTGTTAGCCTGAATATCTTCAAGGTGCTCTATGATCACTACATGAATGCACCTTGCAAATGTTTTCCTCACTGCTAGCTCACTAATTCCACAACTCCCCTTTTCATCCTGATGCTCACCATGTTTCTACCTGGCTCTCACTTTTTCCTATTAACTCTTCCTGCTGCACCCACCCTTCCCTGTATGATCCAGCCTGGCTAAAGTCCCACCTCATCCATAGTAGTGTCCCAATTATCTACCCCTCCTCCGTCATTATCATAATAAACAAGTACATGACAGCCATCGTCACTTTCTGTGGTTTTAGCCCAATTTTTCCCCAGTCATTGGTAATATATCCCTCCTCTTCCTTACTTCTCTAACCTGCCACCCCATACCGGCCTCTTTCCCTATATGTGTAGTTGCTGGCTGCCTCACTCAAAAGATCTCTGCTTATAACCCCTGTATGCCTATGGTTGATTGTACATCTGCTGACTGCTTCAATTGTAAAATAATGCTGTTTTTTTATTTATTTCAGCCTTGTACTGTACTGTATACACTGTATATACTTTTTCTTCCTTGTATATTATTGCTTTTTTATACCTGCTTCTGTACTGTACTTTGATGTATTCATGACCAGGTCCACCTTGCAAATGAGCCTTGCTCAATGATGCCCGCCTGGATAAATAAAGATTTTGATTGATTGATTGACTTTACCAACCACAACTTTCTCTCTTCTGCTCAGCATGGCTTTCTCAAGGGTCATAGTACTACTACTGCCCTCCTCTCCCTCTCGTCCTCTATTTCCACTGCTATGGATAGGGGCATATTCACAGGTGTGGTCTTTATTAACCTCACAATGGCCTTTGACCTGGTTGACCACACCCTGCTAAAAGATAAACTAGGTACACTGGGTATCTCTCTCCTTGTTCTGGGGCCTGATTCAACGCTGCATTAGCAATAGGTTTCGGAGAGTTAAATTATCTTCTTCTACCACTAAGCTAGAGTTCCACAAGGCTCCATACAAGGGCCACTCCTCTTTCCATTTACATTAACTCTATTAGTACATGTCTCAATCTCTGCACCCCTATCCTTTATGCTGGGGATCTAGCTCGTTGCACTAGCTCTTGCAACATCCCTATGCTAAATCATCTCCTCTCTCCTCTGACCTTAAATCCATACAATCCTGGCTTCACTCAAACAAGCCCCTAATGAACTCTGCCAAGACCCGAGCAATGTTATTTTACTCCACCTTTAGGTTAAGAATGAATAACACCCCTCTTCACATTGAATGTCTGGATGGAATTTGCCTCACTACAGTTCCTACATTTAAATACCTAGGGGTGACACTAGATGATCCTCTAGACTTTTCAGCACATTTTACTTCCACATGTAAAGCAGTCAACACTAAGCTTGGACTCTCTTATAAAGTCAGTGACTGCATGACACCTGTGGCCTGCATTGCTATTGCCTGTGGCATACTTCAGCCTACCCTGGCATATGGGGTGACAGTCTATCACTCTACCTCTAAAACCACCCTCCATTGTTGGGACATAACCTACAACAATTTCTGTAGATTTGCTCTGGCTTCCTCATAACTGTGATCTTCATGCCAGGTAAGGGTGTCCCCGAAACTGTGAACATTTGCCCTGGGATGCCTAACCTTCTCAATCATTAACAGGCAGTACCCCACTACACTTTCTGAGCTTATAAAATCTGATAATTGCACTTACCCCTTATATCCAAAGTCACAGGGTCCTTGCTTGTACCCAAAATGAAGACTAACTTTAGTAAACTGTCCTTTCCCTTTACTGCCCCACTGTCTGGAACTCAATCCCTGCCACTATTTGGCAGTGTGAGTCCTCTCATACCTTTGGAAAGGCATATAATTCTTACCTCTCCCAGGTTACAGTATGTTCCTGTACCTAGGCTGAACTGAGTTTTTTATTTCCCCTTAGCTACTCTGTGCCACTCCTGTATCAACAGTGTTAAAATGAGAAAATATTCTATTGTGCTTTCTGCCTTATGTATTACATATCTATTGCTTTTGTATAATGTATGCTAAACGTTTCCTGTAAGCCAGTTGTTGTTAGCATTTTTGTCTCAAGTGTTGCACCATACATTGTATTCTTATCAAAATTCATTCCTTTTATGTTTGCTTGCGCATGTGCAAAGAAACATGATGTGACAACAAGAGATAAGTGGGTTGTGGAGGCATGGCATTGTAGCAGCCAACAGAGGCAGTAGGTTTGGGGGCTGGGCAGTGGTGGACCAATGGAGGCACAGTGTGCTGATGACACTGGTCTCCAAAAGTGCCACCAAGTTGAAACATTTTACTGCAGTGATCAGTGACTGCCTCGTCATTGCAGCATCAGCCATTCGCTACAATGGGGGCGACCCGTCATTGCTGGGCAGAACATTGGACATTGTAATATTGTTTAGAACATGGCGTGACAAGCCACCACATTCACAAACAATATTACTCAGCCCCCAGTGCCCTCGGCAGCATGTGCCCCCAACAACAGTATTTGTTTGCTGATGGGGCCCCAATCCCCGATTAGCTTGAGTTCCTTCCAGTTCACCTTTGCCGATGGAGGAGCCCAGTCCCTGTCAGCACAATGTCCCCCTCCACTATGAGTGTGCCAGTGGGAAGCCCCTCCTCATCAGCATAATATCTCTCCAAAAGAACCAGTGGCTTTGTGCCAAGGGGGTGCCCAATCCCCTCGGCTGTTCGCCCTCTTATGTGCCGACAGGAGTGCCCAATCTCCCACTGGCTACAGCAGCCCCCAGATAAACACTTGGTTGGCACACTGGAACCCATTACAACATGCCAAATGTCCTTGTTAAAAGAAAACCTTCCTGTGATTTTTTATTTTATTTTACCTGCAAATGAGAAAGCGGTCCCTCGTTGCATCTGGTAGCCCACTCACACCCACCCTCTGTGCACCCTTCCTCCCAGCACCCCCCTCACCCCATACTTACCTCCAGAGTCCAGCATGATGACCTTGGTGGACTGGGAACACATCTGCACTCTTCAAAACTGACCACAAACTGAGGAAATGCGGTAAGCTATTTAATGGCATAAATAGGGTTTTCAATTTTGTTGCATATCTCAGGCATTTTTGAAATTTGGGCACCAAATTTTTCAACATAGTGTTATTGGGCCCCGCCTAATAGATTTTGCCACTGTCATAGTGTTAATCGATCCCCAAAGGTGATTTTGTGGTCACTGCGAGAACGCCTTTTTGGGACAAGTAACGAAACAACAGTGTCAGTGTTCATGAGATGGGGTCTCAAAAGTCTATGTTGCAAATTTGGTGGGAAAAATCAAAAAATGACTGTTTTATGGCGTGCGTTGCGCAGTTACTACGCGCTCATAACTTCCAATTGCAATATTTTCAGTCTAGATTTTCAACATTGCCATTTTCCACACCTCCTTGTGAACTGTATAGCTGTCATTTTCACATCCTGGCTGAAATGTGTTTTGCAGTTCCGGCACAGAATAAGCGTGGTGGCTGTGGGAAGTGGTGTTTGGGACACATTAAGAAAATCACAGTGACACTGTTCATGAGCAGAGGTACTAAAATGCCTATGTTGAAAATTTGGTAATGAAGTCCATAAAATGACTGTGTTATGTGCATGCATTGCGCAGTTTCCACGTATGCTCAGAAGTCGAGCATTTCTACTATTCCCACTACAGATTTTCAATGTTGCCATCTCTTTACACCTCCCAATGGATGGTACAGCTGTCATTCTTCATATTCTGCCTGATCTGTGTTTTCGTACATGTGGCAGAATGGCACAGTCACTGTTGGAAGTCAAAGTTCGAGACACATTGACAAAATCATGCTACCACTCTTCATGAGAAGAGTTCCCAAATGCTTTCATGAGTTGGGGTCCCAAAAGACCATGTTGAAAATTTGTGGTGCAAATACTAACAAGCGCCTGGGCTGTTAGGGTTTCTAACCATAACGTCCACCCTGTACAGACTTGACAGGCATAGGGGTGTGCCTTTGGATTGCCAACTGTACTGCACATGCCATCCCACCCCCACCCAGTGACAGGCATTGAGGTGTACCTTGGACTGTTTGGCCCACAGTTCACCCCATTCTCCTATGCTGCATCCATTTCAGCGTATGTCCTTATGGAATGGGGTGACTATAAAGCCAAACACACCAAGACACACCTCAACACATGTCGGTGTCTGAAGAATACAGTGAGGTGACATAGCATGAGCGTCATGGGCAACAGCCAAACTCTTACCCTAATGCCTGTCCATCTCTACAGGATGGACGTGCCATCGGCGTGAAGTTCAATACTTCACTGCTTTTCCTATTCTGCATCTGTTTACCTCCAACATTTCCAATGCTAATACCAGCAAGCAAACATTTGGCATTGACAAATGCTTGTTTTGTATTGTTTTATGCTGATATTGTCCTATGTTGTACTGTCTCAAGTCGTGCCTGAAAATAGGCACCTGTTACTGCCTAGTGCACTTTCCTGGTAAATAAAAACTAACTAAATGTAATAAGCATTGACTGTCTTGATAGTCAGCATAGTCCGTGGATGTTGAGTGACACCCTCTATAGCAGAGACAAACCATGTTTCCACAAGGTGCAAGATCTGTCCATGATTAAAAAAAGTCAGCATACCTCTGCCTGATGATGGGCACCCAGAAGCTGCATTTGAAGGGATAGGTTCTGTGTTATGATGTCTGAATGGGCCTGCTTTTATGTGCTCCAGATTTACTGGCCTTCCTCTGTATGTTCCCTAGTTTTTGCCACTACAATAGATATATCAAAGACCAACTGTTGTTCCTTTGTGGACTGTTGTGAACTAAAAGGCTTTGCCTGTGGTTTGAAGGGCAGCTGGTGGCACACACCAGGCCCCTCCACATAGTTAAAACTGCACATGTCAAAGTGCCTCTTGGATGCTCACAATTTATTGTTGGGTGTGTGGCTGTTCCTTCTTGTTGGTTCCCTCCCAGTACCTTTTCTGCTGCACAGCATGACTTCAGGCATCACTTCTTCTATCTGGCTACTTCTTCCTCTCAGGCTGTGTGCAATTTTGTCACTTTCGTCTGCTGTCACATTGAAATTTGGGCTTTCAGCACTCACAGCTGCTTTCATGGTGGCTAAAAGCTCCTCATGCAGTCGGTCCTTGGCCACCCCTCCCTTTCTACTGGTGGAAACCTGCCTTGGCACTCCAGTTCTTGCCCAAAGTACTCCAAATGTCAGCAAGCAATTGGCACTGTGTTTTCCTCTGGGCCAAGCTTACAGATCTGCTTCCTAAACAGCAGCTGTTCCTTTCAGTTGCTGACCCAGGGTCCTAGTGCCCTTGGTATAAGTGAACCCCTGCTCAGCTGCTAAGACTCCACACTTAAACCATGCATGCCTGTTTTTAATTCCACCTCAGAATTCAGCAGCACACTGCTCCCAGTTCTCTATGGACCTGTTATGCTCCCTGTTCTCCTTGTCAGTTTCATTTTAGTTTCTCTCCATCTCAGCCTAACTGATATACAATTGCAACCAGTTGGTATCATTACTCAGTCTGCCTCCATGTCTTCTACAGCTCATGTTCTGTTTTGAGCTCATCCTCTAGCTAACACCTTCCCTTGTGAATTGTTTGGAGTGTCTAGCCAATCAGTCCCAAGCATGTATCATTCAGTCTCAGTCCATGTTTTAATTGGCATGCCATACCTTCAGTCAGTCATTCTGCCTTGCTTACACTTCATTTCTACCTTTTACTCAATGGCTGTTAGGCTTCGTCCATCAGCCTTCTTCAACTCCTGCTCTTGTATGAATGCTAACCATGACTATACCATTGTGTCCAGGGTGCCCTGCCCTCTAGACTGTTGATCTTGCTCTGCTCCTATGAAGCCCACATCGTGAGGATGGGTCACTCAACCTGGGGAGGGGGCACTTCTCTTCTGCCCTTTGGATGAGAATGTCCTACACTCTGGGAGAAAATTTAGTCATGTGGATTGACTTAGTTGCAACTCTTACTTAATTATTTATGTATTGGTTTGTGTGTTTATTTATTTAGCTATGCAGGTATGTATTTATTTATTTACTTAGTTGTTATTTTGTTAGCCAGGTGAGTGCACTAGACAACTGAATGCCTATTTACAGGTATGGCTCAGAAGAGTACAAGGAAGTCATAATATATAAAAAAATCAATTACAATGTAGGTAAGGTAAAAGTAATGATAGGAACACGAACCTAAGTAACAAATAACTAGTAGGTGAACAGATAAGAAAGCATAGATTCAACATTTCTTCTGCTTCTGCAGTGTTTTTCATATGTTCATATGTAACATCTGGAATGCACAAGCAAATTAATTTAAGACAGATACAGAGTCATGGCTGTCACAACCCCCACTCAGTAGGTCAGGCCTCTAGTCCCAAAGTGCCAATCTCTGAGTGTAGAATTGTGAACAGTTAACAGAATAAGGTAACCCTCTCGTCTGTTTTGAGGGTTCGAGTCACCTTTGTCCCAAGTTCTGGAGGGATTCAAACTGATAACCTCTTATTAGCATACCCAATTGTCAGGCTCAGATAATTCTGTCTTCAGGAGGCCAGATATATTTGCCTACGGGCACCTAACCAGGTACTACAAAATTAACCCTTAGAACTCTATGCAAGACCTAGAGAACTCTGACCTGTTTCCCAGTTTGGTACCACAATAAGCTCATGCACAGTGTCAACTATAACCATCTAAGTTTCACTTATATAAAAAAAGAAGTTTCAAGGCACACCAGGCAGTTTCTGTTTTAAAATATATATCTTTACTTTAAAATGGATAAAAATAGATAGGAAAAGAGTAAATACAGAACAAGATATCCCAACACATACAGTCTTAAAACAAAACAGGTTTAAAAGTGTAAATTCCTACAACCCATACACTCAGACTGGTCTTAGCTAATGTATCCTTACTTTCTAAATCTTTCAGTGCTTTAATGTTCTTCTTTCTCAGTCAGAAAATGAGTGTGTATGTATGTCTTTAAGGTCTGCTCAGTATACTTAAAAGCAGTCTTGAACCAGCCTTCTCTGAGGTCACCTAACTCCGCCTTGGTGTATTAAAATTTATGCTTTATAACACAGGATGTCCTAATAAGATATTTAACAAAAATAGGTGACAGTGAATCTCCTCTTCATGTGACTTCACCAACCCCAGTCTGTGATCTGTTTCACACAGACATCAACGTCTCTTTGATGTAATTCACTTGATACCCCAAGCAAATGCATATTGAACTTCCTACTTTAGTCTGGGACCTGTTTCACACAGACATCAAAGTCTCTTTGATGTAATTCACTGGATATCCCAAGCAAATGTTTCTTTCCTCGTGACACCAAGTGCAACTCAAAGGATTTCCTGAGGGCATTATTAAATGGATATATTGGTCCCTGGCTTCAAAGCAAATTGACAAAGTAATTGCATCTCAAATATCTGTAGTTTAACCTATGTCCTGTCCTTTGACCTTATACCTGGGGAGGGTTGACGTGTCAGTTTCAGCAAGACTGTAGTGTCTCCTGACAGACACTCCCTTACATTTTTTATATTGCAGAAAAATATCATATTGTAATCAGAACCAGCTGTCCATGTGCCATGATGGCAAGAGGATGTTGTAAACTAATTGAATGACCAGAGACATTACAGGGTACATTGTCCCAGAATCACAATGCAAAGTGTTGTAGAAGTGCTAACGGAAGGCATTAGGTGCAATAGCAGGCTGAGGATATGAGAAAATGTTTCTTCAGAGAACCCATGAAGGAAAACATAGTATGTGAATTGCAGACTGAGACTGATAGGGTGTTCCAGAGCTAAGAGAAAAATAAGGAGAAGGCCTGGTTGCCCATTATGGTGGAACATTTGGAGACTGTGAGAGGGTAGCATCAGCAGATCTGAATGAGTAAGATGAGTGAGCTTTTGTATAAGAGAGAAAGGTGGCAGGGAGGCAGACCTGAGTAACAAAGAATCCCAGACTATAGTAACATGATGCAGCTGGAGAGAGCTACCCTAAGGAAGAACAAAGTGTGCAGCAGTGTGTGAAGTGGAGGAGGATGATACAAACCTGCATACATTATTGTAGGCCACATCTCATTTGTGGAAGATTGCTTTGGGTTGTTCAGTAAACAAGTCTCTTCACCCTCCCCTTGCCATAACTTAAGCCTCTCTCAGACCTCAACCAGGCAAGTGGCGCTGGTGATAATTGAGCAGCCGCTAATCTTTGCCTGCACCCTTCCTCCCTCTATCTGCTCCTTTCTCTGCTAACCTAACACCCCACCCTGATCTAATCTTTTGTGTCCCTAAACCCTTTTGTCCCTTAGCGCTATTTCTAAACTGCCTTCTCTGCTCCTTTTCAGCTCCAAATATGCTCCTGACAGAGTGCTCACCTCCTGAACATGGCCATGGCTGGAGAAGCCAGCCAGCCATGCACCACTCCTCAGCCCACCTCGGAGCACTGAAAACTGGGTAAGCCTGTCCTCTACCACGGAAAAGCACCGAGCCCGATTGGATAATTTAGACTGGGAATGCCACTCTATTGGCTGCCGCTTACTGCTCTGGCTGCGATTGGCCACACGAGGGAACTCCACTCCCAAGGCCACTTTAGACTTGCTCCCTGCCCTTATTTACTGTGTGTGCTGTGAATTTTCTTCCCACACCACCTGCCCCGACCCTGGCCTCTATTAAATGCTCTTCTATGAGCACTGTGCTCACCCTTTTCACAGCTATTGGTTTGTATGTTTTTACCATGTCCATTCCGTTAGTTTCTACCCTGGCTTCTTCCTCTCTTAAAGAGTCATACTTGATTGGATTACGCTGTGCAGGCCGCTTATACCTGAAGTGAGCCTCTCTTTTAAAAATGCCTCATGCATCAATTCTGCTTAGTTGCCTTTTATTTTTCTTACTCACTTCCTTTAATTTTCTGGCTACCAACTTAAATCAGGGCCATAACTCTCCATCTAAGGACCCTCATGGACTGCTCTCTCTCAATTACACAGGGCATATCATAGCAGGAGAACCTCCCTATGGCCATCCCCTTCCAACGCCATGACCTGATCAAAGTACTCACATGCACACCTTGAATCTATCAGCCTCGACCATCATATATATATCACATCTCTCTCAAAATTTTACAATGCCCATTTTAATGCCACCACTAAACGGACATCTGTTAGACAACGCAACAAGAGGGTACTTTAGCAGACTAAGCCAGTACCACAAGAAACTAATCCTGCTTCTTCTGTTCTGCTCTGGTAACACTGAATTAAACCCAGGCCCTCTTGCTCCTCTGGACTCCCTGCTGACGTTCCAGATTATAAAGGCATCAGTTTTCTTCTCATCAATGTATGTAGCTTACTGAAGAAGAAAGATCTTATTCAGGCCCGAGCCTTGCACGCATCTCCTAATTTCTTTCTGATTTCAGAATCCTGGCACTCACCCTCAATCCCCGACAAATCCATTAATATAGCAGGTTACAACATTTACCGCTGGCAGACTGACTAGAGGAGGTGGGGTAGTAATTTATGTCAAATGCGTAATATGATGTCGCAGTCATAGATTGTACTTCAAAGAGCAAGGAATTTGAATGCCTGGCACTCAAACTAGGTATCTCCACTAACAAAACCCTCCTTATTGCAGCTTGCTATCGACCTCCTTCCAGTGGCTTGGCCATCTTGCAGCACCTCAAAAGCTAATCAACTAATCTAGTTCCAAATGTATATTAATAGGAGACCTCAGTCTTAATTGAAATGATGAAAGCTCCAAGATATTAAAGGACTATGCGATACTAATGGCCTGTCCCAAATAATACATGCGCCTACTAGACCTAACAGAGAGCACCCTGAGCGTAGCTTCCTCTTGGACCTTGTTAGTCAACAAGCCTCATAATTTCTTGCACAGCAGAGTATTCTTTAATGACACAAGTGACCACTGTGCTATAGCCTGCATTAGACACTCTTCGCAAATAAAACTGTCCCCAAATTCTTACTAAAGATGCCTAAAGAACTTCTGCCAGAACACCTTCTTGAAAGTTCTAAGCAGTATCAGGTGGCAGGACTTCTACCTAGCTCCAACAATTAGCGAGGCATTTAATATCTTCCACAACCTTTAAGAGGTTAATCGACAAACACACCCACTTTGACTGATTAGGTCAAAAAGTGATCTCTGGGATTGTTCTCTCCTAGCCTGAAGAAAGTGCTCAGACAAAGGGACGCCTTGTTGAAAAGAGCAAGGAAATCTCAACAGGAGAATGATTGGCTTGCTTTCCACTTCTCCAGAAATGCCTGCACTAAATTAATCAGGTCTGAAAAGCCAGATACTTCCAGGCAAAACTTGAAGTCAACAAAAACAACTCTGCCAAAGTCTGGAGTATTCTCAAGGAAATTGAAGGTCAACAATCGGCTGCCTCTCTCCCAGCCAGAATCGTGACCAATGGAGTAACATATACAGATAGAGCTGCTATTTTAGAGCAGTTCAATGACAATTCTCCATGGCAGGACTTGCCTTCGATTCCTCACCCATCAGTAAGCTTAGCCATGTGGATGATAGTTCAATTAACACAAATGCTATCCCTTATCCATACCAACCAAAACCTCCTGTATTCAGCTTTTCCTTTTGGCATTGGACACAAAAAAGCACCAGCATGGACAACATTGCACCATTCTTCTTAAAGCTTGGCTACTTCTACCTGATCACCCTTATCACTCACTTATTTAACATCTCCTTGAGTCAAGGTGAATTACCTGGGATGTGGAAGACTGCCCATATTCTACGTCTCTTTAAGTCAGGGGACCCTTGTGACCTGAATAACTACCGCCTATTTCTACACTCTCCACCTCTCAAAAATCCTGGAAAAGGTTGTCAATACTCAAATCAGAGATCACTTGTATCAGCACAATCTCTTAAACCCTGCACAGTCTGGGTTTCGGGCAAAACACAGCACCATTTCTGCTCTCAAAGTACTGGCAAATTGCCTTAGACTCTCAAAAACATGAAGTTGTTCTATTTCTTGACCTCAGTAGGCCTTCGGCACCGTGGATCACAACATCATGCTTATACCACCAAGAAATATTGGCCTAGACATCCCTGCCATCAACTGGTTCTCTAGCTACCTTTCTAACAGATTGCAACAAGTTAAATCAGCAGGCGACCTGTCTCCTCAGAAATTCCTATTGCATAGGGTCCCCAAGGCTCCATTCTGGGACTTATTCTATTCGCTATTTATATCAACAACCTGACTCTCACCTACAAGCAGCAAACGTGCATCTATTTGCCGATGACACAGTACTCTACGCCTCAAACTCCTCACTTCTCATGGCCTACAAGACCTACAATGAGACTTTACCTCCTTACAGCATAGTCTCATCAAGCATAAACTCCTTCTCAATGCCAAAAAGACTAAATCTATGATTCTCTCTCCAAAAGCAGCCTTGGCATCTCACACATCCCACTGTTATTAACACTCATGTGTGAATCCTTGACTCAGTAGATACCTTTAAATACCTAGGGTTCTGGCTGGACAACAAACTTAACTTCCTATGCCACCTAAATGAAGTCTTGAAAAAGTTAAGACAGTGACTCGCTTTTTAATCATGTCAAATATCTGCTTACCACAGAATCTAGAAAGAGACTAGTACAAATCATTTTTCTACCCATACTTGATTATGCTGATTTCTACAATCATTGCCCTCTCACAGCTTAATAAATTTGACACTCTATATCACTGAGCCCTAAGATTCATCTTTATCCTGCCTTTTGCACCCATCATTGTCTTCTGTACCAAATGGCGAGCTGGCCATCACTGTCAACAAGGAGAAAAGAAATGCACTCACTTGGTTCTATAGAGCTCTCACAGACAAGCTCCCTGCATATATTTATAGCCTGTTCAAACTTGCCCATGGCTCCTATGGTCTCAGACATTATGCAACTCTTTGCTTCAAGTGCCTCAAACGAAAACTAACCTTGGACTGACCACAATTACCTCCCGACTCCCTTCACTTTGGAACACTATGCAAAGCACTCTCAAGCTTACCTCACTGCCGAGCCCCTCTCCTTCAAATCTTTGCTAGTCAAGTATCTGCTGGAACCTTGTTGCTGCTATAGGTGATTTGTCCCTTCAGTTTATTGGTGTCTCTTCTCTAAGTAATTGTTAATATGTCATCTCCCATCGTCCATAGGGACCTCCACACACACCCTCCCCTCTTCACGACTCTCACTCCCCTCCCTGTATTTACTTATCCACTTGCAGGCCCCAGCCTGTTTTACTTATCCACCTGCAGGCACCAGTCTATTTTCAAGTTTTCTACCTTACCTTTCCTTTCCCCTTCTTACTTTTATTGTTTTTTTGAATATACCTAAGTGGGAGTTCCTTTATGGACTCAAGTATCTTGCAACTGACTGTGTACCTTAACTCACTGTTGTCACTATTTTTGTATTACCTTGTCTTTGTTTTGTATTGTTCCTTGTCCAGGACCACTTTGAAAATGAGCTTGCTCAATGGTGTTGATGCCTGGTTAAATAAAGTTTGATTTGATTTGATTTGAAGTGAACTGTATTGTTGACAGGGAGAAGAACATCTAGTGATATGGGAAGCCATACTTTGTGGGTCAGGAGGTGCTGAAGGGTAGGACAGGCCAAGTTTTGAGTTAATGGCTTTGTTAATAGTAGCAACACCTAGGTGTTTGAACTCCACCACAAAGGAGATGAGAGAGCCATCAGGACACTGGATGGATATGGTGCTGGGGCTTGAAAGTATGTGTGCCTTTAACCCAAGCAGCATGGCTGAGTTTTGAAGGCATTGAGAACTAATGTATTGTCAGCAAGCCTGCTCTGAATAATGGAGAAGTCAGTGTTGAGTTGGGCATTAAGGCTAGTGCAGGGAGGAGCTGCAGCAGAGGGCAATGTCATCACCATACATTATAGTAAAGCAGGAGATGGTGACTGAGAGGAGGTTGTTAATTAATATGAAGAGCAGAGGCCCATAATAGAGCCCTTAGGGAATGCCTTTGTTGATTGGGGCAAGACTGAAAAGGCATCTCCAAATCTGACAAATTGCTGTCTGTTCAGAGAGTAGCTAAAGAACCAGGCTGAGGCATTTGTAGAGGGGCCAGTTTCAGTCAATTTTGTCATAGGAGGGAGTGGTCAACAAGAGCAGAGGCTTTGGACATATCAATGAATACTGCAGTAGTGACAGCCTTTATATAAAGCAGTCTTGATGTTGGTGGTCAACTGGACAAGGGTAGGTGTGGTGCTGTGCTCTTTACAAAGCTCATGCTGGCAGGGGTGAGCAGGTTGTACTCCTACAGATAGTCATTAAGATGGGAGGCAGCTACTGTACTTTTCTACTAGTTTGTTTAGGATAGTAGAAGAGCAGTGGGAAAATATTGGGAGATGAGCTTGGGATCTTCTTTTTTTTGGTATTGGGACAATTTTGGCAATTTTTCTGTGGGACCGAATAGTGCTGGAAATAAGAGGAAAGGTTTAAAATATGTAACATGGGTAGAAAGAGGATAGAGATT
Source organism: Neoceratodus forsteri (assembly GCA_016271365.2). Classification (NCBI taxonomy): domain Eukaryota; kingdom Metazoa; phylum Chordata; order Ceratodontiformes; family Ceratodontidae; genus Neoceratodus; species Neoceratodus forsteri. The sequence continues at coordinate 443,542,570 of CM028131.1, read as the reverse complement.
CCTAGTCAGAGAATTCTTGGTTCTACCCCATCTAGGCTAGGGCTGGCACATAAGAGAAGAGACTTGAGAAGGTTATAAACCTCCCTCTTGCTAATAACTTTCAGAAAAAAGGGGATGGGTACAGGGAGTTGAGAGGAGGGTTTGAAATGTAGATATGACCTAGGCGGGGGACTGGAAGAGAAGGCTGAAAGGTTGGTGAACTGTGCATTGAAGGCATTGAAAATGGTGGCTTGGCTGTTACAGTAAACACCACTGATGACCATGTCCTTTGGGGTAGTTTTGGTGGAGTCGCCAAATAAGCCTTTAATATGCTCCCATGACCTACGTAAGTTACCAATGGAGGCAGGCAGTTGCTCTTTACAGACGGTACTTTTGGCAGGGCAAGTTCCTTCTTGCATTTATTCTGTGGTGATTTTTGACAGCCAATCCTGTGAGTTGGAGGAGGCCTTGTAGGCTGTCTAACATTTGCCTATGGATTTTAAAAGGAGAGATGGTCACTTTGCAGTCAGTGAGTTGAAATTCCTCTTACTCCACTCTTAGAGAGAGGGATGAGTATACCCTGTAGGCTTGGGATGCAGGACAGAATGATGTCCAGGGCAGATTTTACATTGGTAGAGGTGAGGATGGGGACCAAGCAATCAAAGAAAGTGGAAGGCAGAGTCAAGGTGACAGAAATCCCTGATGATGAGGATTTGGGAGTCACACTCAGGGCCTGGAATTTCCAAATGCAAAAATGGTGAAGTAGCCACTTAGGCAGTTAGGTAGCACTCCATATGCCTGCACTTTGCTTGGTCTGTTAGACAGCACCCAATCAAGCAAGGAACTGCACATTCCATTGTTAGAGAGACAGGTGGGGTTGGATATGAGATGAGGCTGGCTTTATTAATTGTCAATTCAAAGGATTTAGACTGAGGACTAAGCCAGTCAAGATTTAGGTTACCCATAACAATGATCTCATTTAACCCTAACTTAGGTAGGAAAGTGTCTATAAAGGGAGCTAGAATGGAGGATACATTTTTTATTTTGTGGGGTGGGGTTCTACATGCACATCAGGTGTTGTTTTTGGTATTCCCTAAGTGGAGGATGGAATGCAGTAATTTCACAAGGGGAACTAGTTCCAGTGTAATGAGGGATCATGGATACATTAAAATGGAACTTGAAGTACAGTAGAGGGCACCACCCATTTTGGTGAAAGGGTGGTCGACTCTGAGAAAATGGTAACTGGGAATATTACAAAGTGAGCCAAGTATACTGAGATTGAGCCAGGATTCTAAGATGCTAAGAATGTCCAGTGAACCATCCAAGACTTAAGGTATGTTTGCCAAGAGGCTATGAAACATAGAAACATAGAATCTGTTGGCAGATAAGGACCGCTTAGCCCACCTAGTCTGCCCATTTCCTACCCTAACGGTTAAGCTGCAGATCCTAGTTAACCAACAGCCTACTTCCTCCTACCCCGCACTAGAATTGCCTTGTGTCTGTCCCATGCACTTTGAATTCCGCCACTGTTTTTGACTCTACACTCTTCCTCCGAAGGCTGTTCCATGCATCTATAACCTCTCTGTGAAGAAATACTCTCACATTATCTCTGAGCCGTCCTCTATCTTCAAATTGTGCCCCTTTGTTCTTGCACATCTCTTTTTCTGAAAGATGCTACCCTCTTGGACTTTGTTGATTCCCTTGAGGTATTTGAAAGTTTCTATCATATCCCCTCTCCCTTCTGTCCTTGAGGCTATACATCTTAAGCTCCTTTAGTCTTTCTTCATATGTATTCTGGTGCAGACCCTGCACCATTTTAAGGTTCTCCTGGACAGCCTCCACCCTGTCTATGTCTTTGTAGAGATGGTGTCTCCAGAACTGTACACAGTACTCAGATGTGGTCTTCCCAACTGTCTGTACAAGGGCCAACAACTTCCTGTTTTCTACTGGTGATGCTTACCCTATGTATCCCAGTGTCCCCCAGCCCTCCTTACTGCCTTCTCGCATTGCTGGCCCACCTTTAAGTCATCTGATATGACTACCCCAAGGTCCCTTTCCATTTTTGTTCTGTCAGTATCTCACCCCGTTGTGTAATCTTCCCTGGGTTTTGTTTCCCAGATGCATTAATTTGCACTTCTTTGCATTGAATCTAAGCTGCCATACAATTGATCATTCATCCAACCTTGCCAAGTCCCTTTTCATCCTTTCCACCCCACCTTACAGATCAACCCTGTCGCAGATCTTTGTGTCATCTGCAAAGAGCTATACTTTCCTTCCAGTCCCTCTGCAATGTCACTTATAAAGACATTAAAAGGACTGGCCCCAGTACCAACCCTGCAGTACCCCACTAGTAAACTCTTTCTTCACTGTGGACTCCATTTACTATTACCCTCTGTGTCTTGTTGTCCAGCCAGTGTTTTACCCAGGCTACTATCCTAGGACCCTCTCCCAGGCTGGCTAGTTTGTTTATTAATGAATTTGAACCCTTTGTGACCAGCCGGGGATCAGGAGGAACAGAGTTTCACTTAATATCACTTGCAGTACAGAGAGGGTGAGGCCCATATGCAGAGAGCTTTGATTACTGCCAGATAGTTCAGGGGAAGCAGGGCAGAGCCCATGAATATACTGCAGTAACATTTTTGAGTCAGCAGAGCAGTGGGTTTGGACAAAAGTATTGGATATCAATAAGCTGGAGAAGCTGAAGTCAAAATAGAGGTAGTGAGCTAGTAGAGTCATAAGAAATGGCTTACTAGAGTCAAAACAACAGTTGTGCATTGCAGACTTGTGATCAGATAGAGATGCAGGGTCATTAAATGAGTTCAAGCAGTAAGCAGATGTAAAAGTGACATACTTGCTGAATGTAAACTAAATCATAGCATTGAATCAGGAAACTAAGTACTTTGACAGCAGCCTACTTGGTCCAGCCAGCAGTAAGTCGTGTGCAGCCCATTCTACCATGGCTGACTGGGCAGCCTCTACTCAGCTCATGCCATTCAGCACTGGGCTGCTTGTGGTGGGCCACTGGGAGAGTGTAATGTGAGTCTGAGGATGTAGGAGCCAGACATCTTCCCCACAGCCTGATTGGATGTTGGAGGGGAAGGCATGAATTTCAAAAGTGATTTATGGCCTCTTAGTCTTTGCAGGCTCCTTTAGCTGTACAGATCACAATGGCAACACCTTCAAAAGGAATTTGTCCCTATGGACACCTAAAGTTCACCTGGTCTTTACCAGCTTCCACTTCCTATGCCCATCAAGGGTGAAGATCATACAACTACCAAATTCTCTGCCCTCAAGAGCTCAACTCCAATGCTTTGCCCTTGCTTTGGGGGCGGCTCCTTCATGGTGAACGTTATTTAGCTGTAGAGATCAGCTTCAGGCACCCTCATGGTATTATAGTTAGCAGGATAGAGTGATAGCCCTTCTGCTAAAATACTTCTCCTGAATTTCTAATTGCAGTAGCTAAGCCATCACTAATTCCATACTTAGCCTGGAGGGAGGGCTACCAAGGCCTTGGATCCCCAGAGGTTTTCTTTCTTTACAGGGCTTTTTCCTCTTTTCCATGCTGAGAGTCATCAAACATTAGATAGTTCCTGCAGGAGTTGGAGTTGGTTGGTGAATCTCCATGTCCAGGTCTCAGTCTGGCTACGTCTCTTCTCTCCTTGGGAAAACGTGCTTGTCTGTCTTTGGTTGTACTTTTGGGGCTTCTTTCCAAGGAGCCATTGGTCCTGAGACCCTGTCCCAGCTATACCACAAGAAGTTGGAGCCCTTCATCATGGTTCTGTGTCCTTGAGACACCACAATAGGGTAGTAGTCACTGTAGCAGGGACAGAGGGAGCATAAGCTAAAGTTCACAGGTCCACAAGCTCCACATACTATTCAGTCTCAATCAATCCTAAACTGCTCAAGAGTCAGATAACCCTATGAATTAAAATCCTTTGCCTGTGATTCAGTGGAACAGAGGGCAACACACTCCACAATCCTCTGCACAGTTAAAACCGTACATGTCCCAGTGTCCCTTGGACACTCAGATTTTTGTTGCCACTTTCCTCCCTTCCTCCTCCTCCTGCAGCACTTCTCTTTCCTGGGGTTGAGCTTTCTTCCTTAAGGTGCCTTTGGTCCCAGGACCCCATCTCTGCAACACCTGAGGGGTTAGAACCCTTCCTGAGGGTTCCATGGTCTTGTGAGACCCTGACATAGCAGGGTCAGGGGGAACATAAGCAAAGTTTACAACATGAGCACCGTGATATTACTGATTGTCAATCAATCACAACCTACTCAAGAGACTGATGACCAATGAATCTTTGTTTTGTAAAGGATCAGATCCCTCCATGTTTACCCATTTATTCCTTGAGGTGCTTGAAGACCTCAATCATGTCCCTATCTCTCCTCTCCTCCAATGAAAACAGGCAGAGCTCCTCAAGTCTGTCCTCATAGCCAAACTCCTAGTCCTCGTATCATCTTAGTTGCCCTCCTCTGTACCTCTCCAGGACCTGTATGTCCCTCTTCAAGTGTGGTCTCCAGTACTGTACACAGTACTCAAGGTGTGGTCTAACCAGTCCATTGTACAGTGGCAGAACTACTTCCTGGCTCCTAGAGGTGATCCCCTTATGATGCATCCCAACATCCTGTTTACCTTGCTAGCCGCTCTCCTGCACTGCTCAGAGCTATTCTTACATGCATCCACCATGACCCCTAGGTCTTTTTCACCTATTGAGGCCTCCAGCACCTCCCTCCCAGGGTGTACCTGTGTTTGGGGTTTCCTGCCCAAGATGTAACACCTTGCACTTGGTGATATTGAAATTTAATTTCCATGTGTGAGCCCAGCTTTCCAGGGTGTCCAGGTCCTTGCAGGGCCAACCTCCCTCTTCTCCCTTAACTACTGCTCCCATCTTGGAGTCATCAGCAAAGAGACTCATTTCACACCCTATACCCTCCTGATGTCCGATATGTATGCATTAAACAGGATCGGACCCAGGACAGAGCCCTGTGGTACCCCACTACCAACCTCTCTAGGGTTCAAAAGCTCACCACCGACCACTACTCTTTGGGTGCATCCAGCTAGCCAGTTTTCAGTCCATCTGACCATCAAAGGGCCTACTCCCAACCCCAGCAGTTTCTCCACCAGAGCATTGTGGGAACAGAGTCAAATGCCTTGCTGAAGTCCAAGAATATTACATCCACAGGCTTTCCCTGTCCAGTTCTGATGTTACCCATTCGTAGAACTCCAAAAGATTGGTTTGACATGATCTACCTGGCACAAACCCATGTTGCCGACTATCCAGACCTCCCACCTCCTCCAAGTACACCCCAATCGTTCCTTTAGTATACTCTCCATTAATTTTTCCACCACCGAGGTCAAACTGATGGGTCTATAGTTACCTGTACTTCCTCGACCCCCTTTATGGATTGGCACCACATATGCCTCGGCCAATCTCTAGGTACCTCCCTGTCTCAAGTGACCTGTTGAAGAGCTCTGCCAGTGGTGCAGCCAGTATATCTGCCAATTCCCATAGTACTCTTGGATAAATGCCAACCGGCCCAGGAGATTTGTCTTTTTAGGGCCTTGAGGGCTAACCACACCCTTTCAGCGGAGATAGCATCATCCGTCCCTCCACCTTACTGGCCTTTTATCCTTATCCTGATGTGACACCCTGGGGTACTTCTCCTCCCTCTTGCTCCATTTCTGTTGCTCCCTGATCCCACTCACTGCCACTTCTATCCCCATTGTGCCTTGCTTTGTAGATATCCCATCCCCTCCCTAGTGAACACAGAGGTGAATTACTTGTTAAATACCTCTGCCTGGTCCCTCGCCCTTCCACCCACCCTCCTTCTGATCTCAATCTGCTAAGATGGCCCTTAGTTTTTCTCCACTCCCCAATGTACCGGAAGAACCCTTTTCCTGCATGTATCCCTGTGCCAGCTGCTGCTCTTACTGGACTTTGCCCCCTCACCATCTGAGTGACTTTTTCTAGATGCAAGATGGTACATTTCCTTATCCCTATCCCTCTTGTTGTTTTATATTTTTGTAGGCACCTTCTTTCTTTGACCACTACCTGAACCTCACTGGACCACCAGTATGGTTTATGTGTATGTGACCTTGCTCCTTACATCTCACCTTACCACAGGTCCTGACTGCCTCATGAAGTCCCCGTTTATGACCTCCCATCTCCTTTCCACATTTGTCATTGATGTAATCCCCTTCAGTGATCCTTGAGAATATTACCCATGTCCACAAAGTCTTCCCTGAAGTCCAATGCCAGTGTCCTAGATCTCCCTCCCCACATGCTTATTTGAAACCAGACAGTATTGTGGTTGCTCCCAGTCAGGGATCCTCTACATCCAGGTCCCTTACCAGATCCCCATCTGCCAGAACCACGTCCAGGACATGCCCTCCCTTGTGGGCTCCATCACATGATGTTAAGAACACATCCTGGAAGCCGCTCAGCAGCCTCTGCTCCTTGGCCACCTTAGAGGACATGGTTCCCCAGTTTGTACCTGGCATATTAAGGTCCCCATCAACACCACTCCTTCCCCTTTTGGTCCACACTGGGCAACGATGTTGTCCAGCAAACCATCCTCCAGAACATCATCCATCTCGGGGGTCTGATATACTACACCCAGCTTGAGCTTATCTCCTGCTGGGGATGCAAGGTGACCCATAAGGCCTCCACGTTTCTCTGCCTCTTCTATCCTAGCAATTTCTATGTCATCTCTAATGAACATAGCACTCCACCCCCTCTGTCCTCCTAGCAGGTACATAATAATAATAATAATATTAATATTTTATTTGTATAGCACAATTCCAGTGTCAACGCGCTTCACATACAAACATCAGCAAGCCATTCATTAAAATCACATAAAATAACAGATTCAGTCAAGATCCACAGAATACCTAAAAGTTCAAATATTGAACGCCTGTTTAAATAAATAAGTCTTCAGACTGGTCTTGAAACCCTGCACAGTCCCACACTCTAATCTGACAGGTAGAGGTTCCACAGGATGGCGCCATGAACATAAAACCCCTGGCACCTTGATGACTTTACTTAATCGTGGGAACCTCTAACAACCTCTCATCAGTTGAGCAGAGAGATCGGCCTGGGCTGTAAGAAACCAGGAACTCTTGCAGGTAATTCAGTCCCAATCCATGTAGGGCTTTATAGGTCAGAAGACTGACCTTGAAGGCGGAGAGCCACTGTATAGGCAGCCAGTGCAGATCATGCAGCATGGGAGTAATATGACTGGTGTGTGAAGTCCCTGTCAACAACCGTGCTTCAGCGTTATGCACCAGCTGCAAGCAGTGGGCATCAACCCCCAGAAGCCCAAGGTATAGGTAGTTGCAGTAGTCCAGGCACGAGGTCACAAAAGCATGGATTAACTTGGGCAGATCATCGGACAGAACAAGGTGCTTAATTCTGGCAATGTTACTAAGATGGTAAAAGAAGATCTGATGACTGCCGACACCTGTACCTGTAGCGCAGTCCATCATCAAATACCTCCCCAGATTATTTACCCATTCAGAGGTGGGCAGCTGTACACCATCGAGCCAAAGCCTGGAAGATAACCCCAACACCAGCCTCTCTATCCAGTTCCCGGTTCCACAACTAACACCTCAGTCTTCCCATAATTCAATTTCAGCCAACTGGACTTTATCCAGTCATGGATTTCCACTAGACAGTTGTTAAACATCGAGATCGCACTATCCTGGTCAGGTGCAAAAGACAGATAGAGCTGTATATCATCTGCATAGCAGTGAAAACTCAGCCATATTGTCTTACAATGTCTCCAAGGCAGCAAATACACTGCAAACAACATGGAGGACAGCACGAGCCCTGAGGTACTCTGCATGGCAGAGAGAATGGTTCACAGGAAAATCCCAGAAACCACCCTCTGAGACCTGCCAGCTTGGAAAGAATGAAACCATCTGAGAACTGGACCAGCCAGTCCACAGATGGACCTCAGGCACTGCAGCAGAACCCCATGGTCCACAGTATCAAATGCTGAAGAGAGATCCAAAACACCAAGATGGAATGGCTCTTCAGATCTCTCGCCATCAGGAGATCATAAAGCACCTGAATCAGAGCGGTCTCGGTACTATGTCTCTTTCAGAAACCTGACTGGACAGGATTGAAGACATCATGGATGGTAAGGTGGTTCTCCAGTTACAGCACAACTATTTCTCAATCACCTTCCCAACAAAGGGAAGGTTAGAGATAGGTCTGTAGTTGCACAGATGCCTGGGTCCAAAAAGCTTTCTTAAGAAGCGGTGTCACTACCACCTCTTTCAGGGAGCTAGGAATTATCCCAAATCTAAGGACCAAAGAATCTCTGCAAAGACCAGGCCCATAATCTCCAAACACCCTAATACTAGGCGTGTAGGGGCCGGATCCAAACTACAGCAAGTTGGCTGCAATTCCTGGACAATCCGCTTGATGTCTCCTATCTCCGGTCAGTCAAAAGATATCCAAGAAGACTGAGGGAAAGTGACTGTACACTGATGACCACAAACCCCATAGAGGTTGTTGGACAGATTTCAGCCCTGATGTCAGTCTTATCTGCAAAAAAGTGAGCGAACTCATCACACCTATGTTGTGAAAATGCTCCTTGAACCTGTAGACAGGCTGGGTTGCACAGCCTGTCCACAGTTCAAAGAGCTGAGCCAGTCGGTTTTGAGCAGCAGCAGCTATCTCACCAGACAGGAACTCTGCCTTCTACATGACATTGCTGATTGATAACTTTGATAGTGGTCCATCAATTTAAGGTGGTCGACATTAAGGGCTGTCTTCCACCAGCGACGCCTAGCCTTTGACCCACCTGTCTCAACTCCCTCAAGGTCCCATCAAACCAGGGGGACCGAGGGCGGAGAGAGAGGGGCTAACAGAATGGGGTGATAACATCCAGAGCCTCAGTGATAGCCTTGTTATAGGCCAAAACTAGATTCTCTGGATCCTGCCCACCCTTGAAAATCCTGATAGGTCTAACACCACCATAAAACCCTCTGGGATTACACCCTCAATGGGCAGTATCTAACCATCTACACATTGGCAGGCCTATAAGGGAGGGGCTGGAGATTGAATCTCATGGTGTAGTGATCAGACAAAATGACTGGCTCCACCACTAAATTGCAGGGCTTGACTCCTAGGAGGAAGACCAGGTCAAGTGAGTGACCGTGATTATGAGTAGCAGAAGCAACTACCTGTGTGAACCCCAATGATGACATAAGTTGGAGGAAGTCTTGTCCAAACTGCGAGAGTTCATCATCGACCCAGGCACTGAAGTCACCCAGGACCATCAGCCTGGGTGACTCCAATGCCACGTCAATGATGAAGTCTGCCACTTCCTGCAGTAACAATTTCTCACCCCGGGTGGATGGTAGAGGAGAATGATCCTGTAGCCCACACCTGCTACTGCGGTAGCTCAAATGATCTGGCCTCCTCTACTGGTACACCAGTGAGGCCCAATTCGATCTGAAACAGATAGCCACCCCCACCTCTGTGGTCCGATCTCATGGTGTGTATCACCGAAAACCTGGTTGGGACAGCCACTTCCAAAATGGGGACTGCATTGTCATCAAGCCAGGTTTTGGTGATACAAGCCAGGTCTGCTGTTCCAACAAGATCAGCAATAATTGCTGTCTTATTTCTAATAGACCTGGCATTGCATAACACCACCTGAGTCAGATGGGGTTTCAGGGCTGACCGAATTAACTGCCCAGAATTACAGGAGCCCTTGGGTATGGAAACCAGACTATGGTGAGCCATGATCTAGAGACCATTTTGCCCCAGAGTATCTCCTGGATCTCACAACTCCAATATGGCCACCCCACTGCCCTCCCTCTGAAGTCCGGAGCTCCCAGCCCACCCCTCTTTCTACTAACAATACCCAAAGCCCTACATTTGTTATAAAGCTCTGCAGGCAAAGGAGGAGGATAAAAGGGCTGGACGTCCTGGAGTTCAGCAGGAGAGTAGTGCCTGACCAGGAGGCAATAGGCCAGTACATCTTCTATCAAAATATCCGATATTACACCATCTCATAAAATTCCAGCCCTCTCCTGAAATTATCAACTAATAAAATAAAATAAAAACTTCACATAAATCTTTATATAATAAACAAAATAAAAAAAAAGGTAAATATGTTACTCTGGGGTTCTCTCACAACTCCAGCACTAAATTGTCTAAACAGTCACCTCTGCTGCCTCCACACAGAGGAAAAAGGTGTGATAAACTAGAGTCCTCTCACCACTCCAGTTCAATGTTCAATAAAGTCACCCCCACCACCTCTCATGTAGTGGGGAAAAACAGCAAACAAAAATGAGAATGACAAAGAAATTAAGATTAATTGTCACACAGTAATGGAAGGAGAAAGATCCCAAAAAAGTCCTCCACTCTCAATTACAGACCTTCAGGAAGCCATAAACCACAATTCAGGATCTTAAATAACCAAAGGGCACACTCCAGACCCACACAATAGTCTTCAACAAAGTCCACACATCAGAAAATAAACAGTAGGCTGGGGTGTAAAACTGGCCACTAGGGAGGCCCCCACCAAAATACTCAGCCTGCAACCCCCACCTCCCCACAACCCACAACTACAGTCCCTCAAGGAACAATCCCACGGCACCCCATGAGGGACTTAGGAGAAGCCGAAATGGGTCACCGACTCCCCAGTGCCCAAAAGGCAACTCCCGTTTGGTCACGGAGAGAGTGATTGGTCATAATGTCATATGCTTAATAGCATATGGCATTATGTAAAACCTGGACCAGTGCGCTGTCTGAGTTGGACCCCCGAGCTAGAATCCTAAGTGGGGTCCTGAATCGAACACCGAATAGTCCACTATTCAGCTGGTATTTGTATTCGCCATGCAATGAAAAAAGTAATTCCCACCCTCCTGGCCAACATTAAATAAATATTTTAGCCCTGGTGTCTAGTGGTCCCACTTCCCCAGCCAATCCCCTAGTCCAAAATGAAGAACCTCTCCAAGACCCTTAGATACTCGTTTCGTTCACCTCAAATGTATAAAATAAAATATTCTTGATTTTTTGAGCCGACTTCATTTCAGGAGTGCTCCCCACCTCCCTCCACACCCATGACAAGAGCAATATCAGATCATTTTTCATGTCGGTAAGCCTGACTGAGTTTCTCAATGAATGAGTGCATGCATGCGCCATTCACTGAAAACTCAGTCGGGCTGCCGGCCGTGGAGGTGAGTGGAGGGCTGTGCTGGTGGCCCATCTGGAGTCTTGGAGTGGGGTGAGGAGGGGGTGGGAGGCACTTCCTGACAGGGTGGGGGTCCACTAGACACCAGGGAAATTAGAAAATCTTTTTATTTTTATACATTTGGGGAAGGGGCTGGGGATAATGCTGGAAGTCTGGGCAGGTGGAGGGATTCTTTATTTTTGGACCAGCGATCAGCTGGGGGTGGGTGGGACCACTGGACACCAGGATAAAACATGTATTTAATGCTGGCCAGAGGGGGGTGCCTTTATTTTTAAATACCTCCTCCCAGACATCCAAATCACTAATAATCTAATATCGAATAACCTAATATTTCGGCAATCGAATAACGACTATTAGCTGAATATTTGAAAAAGGTATTCAGACAGCCCTATCTGTCTCCACAGATTTCACAAGAATATAGCAGTTCCTACCATGATATCAAAGCAGATTAGAAGCTCTTTCCTTATTCCTTCTGTAGATTCCTCTTGCAAGCTCCAACACTCAGTACCAGGAGACCTATACAGAATCCATTCCAGTAATGCTCTCGGCCTCCAAATAAAATCCAACATGGAAGTCTAAATATATCCTCCTTTGGGACTCCAAGTACTTTAAGTCCCAATTGCAAATTTAAGTCTGTCAGTCGATGAACCAGCGAAACAACAAAACAGAGCGATCTTTGCGTGATAGTCACGGCAGGAGCAAAACCCAGCGGACTATCATGGCCCGATAATAACAATCTTGGGCCTCCAGTGAAGCAACAGCAGTCCAGTGCATCTGGGGAGTCCAACACTCCCAAACAGACTCTCCTCAAAGACACTAAAACAGGTGAAAAAGCAACGCTACAAAAGCAATAAATAAATTAATCAAAAATGACTTTAAAAAACTGAAACTAAAATCGAGGAAAAATGGAAACATTATAAACAAGCAAATCAAAAGAAATAGCTCAGTTGAACACAGAGCTCTTGATGGTTGACTCAGCCTAGTCGCCATCTTGTTCTCATGAGAGTCAATTTGCATATTTTCTCCAAACATACTATCCTCCTTGATCACTGGGCTGGGAAGGAGGACACCTCCCAGCCCGCAGCAGCACACCACCCTCCTCTGCTGCATTGGACCTCCATCCTAGAAGTGGCCAATAGTGCCCCTGCAAGTGTGGGTTTTTTTATGTAAAGTAAATATCAACAAAAATACATTCATATGAAATCTCAACAACTGCATTACCCTACCCATGCCTAATATATAGAATAGTGGATGGGTGAACATCCACAACAAAGCTGTGTTTCCATCGAGGGAGTTGATGACATCACAGAGACCTCGAGAACGAAGCTCGAGAGGTCTTTCATGTCATCAACTGCTCGAAATGGGAATGCAGACTTAGTTGTGATGTTCACCCATCCACTGTTTATATAGTATATGTTTTTTTTTTTGTTTACATTATTTTTTCCATTATTCTGCTGTAGGCGCTGCTCCCATTCTGTCTGGTGCTCCTGCTCACGCCCGTTCCCACTTATGCTCCATCCAGCTTCTCAGTTTCTCCTCTGCACATCATTAGTTTCAAAATCAGGGAGAAAAAATAAATTGTGTTTTCAGAAAGGGAGCCATGTATGGCTCTCCGTGTCCGACTCCCGACTCCCGACTTCAAAGTCGGTGGCTCCATGCTCGGTGCTCGTTAAATCGCTCCGCCATGTTTTTTTTTCTAGAGAGCCTCATCTGAGCCAATCAGGCAGCAGGTCAAGGGTAAAAGTTGTTTTACTATCGATGTGATGTCAGAACGATAGTTAACAACCTTTTGATCTTTGAATTGTACTACAAGATTCTGAGCAGTTGCTGAACCATGCACAATAGACAGCACCCATATACTATAAATATATAATGTATGGTAGAATGTTATCTACCAATATCCATCTTTTACTAGGTTTATTATACCGTCAATATGATGTCACTTTGTTGTTAACCCATTGAGGTTATGTCACATCAATGGTATAATGACAGGGATCGCCCTGCGCATCGCGATACAGTAAGTGAGCGCCTCCCAGAATGGCAGCGTGGTTAGAACTTGACCCAAGAGTCAGCAATTTCTTGTTTTAAGGTACCTGTTTCTTTTTGTTGTATATGGGACCATACACTATAAAGATAATGTATGGTTGATCAGCAACCAACTTGGTTAAGCGTCTTAAGGTTGCCATGGTGACCTAAACCTCTGAGCTTCACTTTTGAGGTTTATATGATTTCTCATGGCAACCTCTCGATGGTTAACAAGCAGGTTACTGATCAGGACCCATACATTATCCTCTATGATCATTAATGTAAATCAAAAAATAAATCAACAAAGACCATATTTACTGATAGTATTACTTAGGCAAATGAAGAGAAGTAACAAAAAGAGGAAGTGGCAAACCCACGACTGAGGAATCTAAACCACTGGCTCTGGTTATAACAACCAATGAACACCATTACAAATATGATTAAATATGTCTTGTGGTAACAAATTACATAACCTTTCTCATATTGCTACTTATTCATTCATTACCATGTTTACTATGATATTTAGTGGGAAGTTTCCCAGCCCAGGCCAAATTTCCTCGATTTAGTAGAAATGCCACCAACATCTTAATATAGTTCCATTTCAGCTGGTTTGCATCTGTAACCCCCGTCCCCACTCCCAATGAGGCTGAAAATAGGTAGCATTGCCTAAGTCTCCTTTTCGGTCAACAAAACTAAAATAAATCATTTAATACTATTCTTAAAGGAATAATGTATGACAGGGTGGATGTTATGACAAGATAACACCCTGCTTTTGGGTTTTAGGCCTGAGGCTGCAAGCTGAGGGCATCCAACACTTTGAAAGGATGTTATCCCACCATAACATCCAGCCTGAAGTGCATTATTCCTTTTATACAATGGCTTGTTTACATTTAGATTAGAAAATAGTTAAAAATCGTATTTTTATTGTATTTTTTTGTATTTTTTTATTGTGGAAGGATATTAGTTTAAAAAGTAGTGCCTTACAGTGTTTGTCCAGCAGGTGGAGCTGTCATTCTGTCTGCCTGTCTGTGTGTTAATGTTTGTGGCTTGACTAATAGCTGCCCCCCAACCTGGTGCTGTCTTGTTGGCTTCCGTCTGCTGTTATTGTTTGGCACATTTAAAAAAGAAATACAGAAAGAAAAGGAGTGAACGGGAGCAAGCATTTCTACTACAGTCAGGTGTTGACTGTTGAAAGACGGTGTTGCTCACTCATTTGCTCAGCTTCATTTTGACTGGAATGGCGTGTTGTTTTACTGTTTATTTTTTTTCATTTAAAAGTCAAACTAGAAAGGCTGTTAATATCACCAGCTGTGGAAAAAGAGTAACGGAGGAAGCCGGAGGCAGGAAGTGAAGACTATCGAGTGTTGGCGAGGTAGTAGTAGCTGGGAAGCTGGAGACTGCTGCGGTTGATCACAAAGATGGCTTTATTTTGGTTTATTTTTCCTGTTTTCTTTTTTTCAAATAATACAAGGCAACTTTGTTTGAGGAACATGTGAGGGCTCTGGTTTATTGTAGTAATGCTGCGATTGGAACCATGGCTTTCAATTTGCCTGGAGGCGGGAAGCAATGGACAGTTGTGGACTTTCTTGTTTTACTTTTAAGGTGGTTTTACTTGTGTTGGGACTAGAACTCGGATGTTATGCTGAGATAACATTCGGTCCAGTCCCAGATAAACCATTCAGAATCCAGCATTTTTCTTGCCATTGTATAATTAATGATAACATAATTTAGGAGGAGTATGCAAACCTATAACCACAACCATTTATTCCTCCACAGAAGCGGTTATTGGGAGTATACTCCTTCTAAATGTATCTTATTACTATTATGCCACTAGGAGTTATATAGAATTTTTATGTAACTCCTAGAGAAAACAAGCACTGTCAGATGTTTAATTGAGGCTTTAAAGTAAAGTCGTGAGTCTGAGTATCGCAATACTGCCAGACAGTCCACATGCCTATAGTCACGGTTTTATTTTTTGTGCGCTATTTGAAAACATTGCTTGTGTGTCTCTACTTTATGCTCCCATTACGCTATCGCCGTCATGTTGTGCTGATACTCAGCTTACCTGAGGTAGAAAACTGTTTGCTTCCTCATTCCAGTTTCACTTAGGTTCGCTTTGGTTCCTGACTCGCTGAAGAACAAGGGAGCATGAAACGATGAGAAGCTTAGAGGTCTAGTGGTCAGACAGCTGTAGGGCTGAGCAGAGACGCCGTATATTCACATGAGATTTATTGTTGCCAATTGAAACTTTGCTGCTGTACTGTAGAAGGGCAAGATTGAAACACGAAACTGCAGTGTAGAAGGTCTAATATTAAGTGTGAGGAGACAGGCAGCATAAAAGATGAAGATTGACTGTGAGTGTGATTAGAGGGGCATTAAATGACTGTGGGCATGGCTAGAGGCCATTAAAAGACTGTGGGTGGGGTTTCTTGAATAAACGACTGTGTGTTTGTATGTGTAGTTTGTGAGACAATAATTGATAGTAGTTCTGTGTTGTGATTGGCTGAGAAGACATACCGGTGGTATAATACATTTTCCACCATTGCCTATTGCTTTATACTGTTGCCAGATCAGTGTATTGATTGATTGATTGATTGAGTTGTTTGTTTGTTTTGGTCATCCAGGGGCTGTATTTCAGCGCTACAGTACCGCTTATAATTTCAAATAATTTCCTGCAAATTTCTGAAAAATCATTGCTCACAATCTGTTGTCTATGGTAGTTTTAAGATTACCAGTAATCAAAATGCTCAAACTAAAGCAGTCCCTAATAAGTAAATATATAACAGTAAAAGTCCCTTGGTTAATTTTGTCCATAAGTCACACAGTTACAGCAATTTCATGGGCCCTATCAAGAATATGGCAACAACAGTTTATTGAGATAAAAACAATTGGTACTTCAGAAGTAAAAACAACTTTAGAATAAAAATAGCAAGTTACTGTAAGTGCACTGCAACTCAGAGATAAAAAAAATGATATCACAGACTTTTAGCCAGCAATGTATTTCACAAAAGCGTTTCCTTCCTATACATTCATTTTCTTAATTTCCTTTTCTTTCATGTTTTCTTTCTTTCATGCTTATCTTTTATCAATTGTTTTATTTTTATAGTCCTTTGTCTTTGTGAACACATACTTTCACTTCTTTACACATTTCACTTCCTTTGTTTCTCAACACACTTTCATTTCAACATACTGTACCTTTCTATTATCTCCACATCACTATCAGTTTTGTTCATTTCATATTTTCCTTGGACCTCTTTACTGCATTCATGCTTACATTTTTCTTTTTTATTCCAGTTTTCTCCTTCATGCTTAGAATTGTATAATTCCACTTATTTATAATATTCATTGCAAAAACTTCATTAATGCACTAGTTATGGTTAAAGCAACAAAATAGGGACACTTAGCATAAGGGTTTCCAACCCTAGCACCCCACCCCTACCCTACAGGCAGCAACAGGAGTGGGGTGTGCCTTGGGGTTGTCAGCACTAACACTCACCCCATTCCATTAGTAAACAAGCTGAGATGGATACAGTATAAGAGAATGGGGTGAATGTTGGTTGATAATCCCAAGCCACACCCCAAGACTGGTTGCTGCCTGGTAAGGTAGGGGTGGGTGTTATGTTGGAAACCCAAATGCTGCATTTCCCTACTTCTTTTACTTTTGACCCTAACTAGTGCATTAACTAAATTTTTGCAATGCATTTCCTTACTTTCTGAGATAGTATAATCACATTCTCATTTGTCTGTGGGAGTGTAGGCCCATCCATTGATACTTTTTGAGATAGTGTAATCATATCATATCATATATCATATCATATAGACACTGTGTGGTCAGATGACTAAGTGCCTATTTTTCCATTGGTGCCTTATATTGGGGCTGCTGGACTGCTGACTCCATGTCCACTCCTGGTGACCAGGAAACTGCTTTCAGGAGCTTTAGTGCTGTGGACCGTGCTGATTTACAGGCTGGTCCTGCATTCTCCAAAGACAAGCAACAAGAAAAGGCGCCTACCTGCCCCAAACAAACAGCTGCCGGACAAGTCCTCTCTGCCACTGGAGCACAGGCTCGAGCCATTCCGCTGATTTGGCTGACTGAAAGTCGCTACTCCTCAGGTACATCTTTGGCACCTAGCCACCACTCAAGCCATCCAGAATTTTGAACTGGAAGCCCCTGACTGCTAATTGGTCAAAGCCGCCATCACTTCAACTGAGCTCCTTTCTCCTGACACTACCGCTCTGCCAAGTACCTTCCTGGCTGAACACCCTGCTGACTTACAACTAGGCCTCCTGCATTGTGCAATGGGAACTAGTACCATGGACCCGATGGAAGCATCTACTCTTTCTAGCCATTGTGCCACAACTAATCCCCTTGTCTACTAACATAATATTCAAAACAGAAGCGAAATGGACCATAATTATGCCACCTGTGAATAATTTTCACTTCTCCAATCTCCTCTGCTTCCATGAACTACCATGAGACTCATACACCTCTTTTAATAATTAAAGGCATGATCTCCACACTGTATCAGATACTAAAAAATGCTTACTATGCTACCTGATTCTATCCCTTTTACCATTGGAAACTCTGGTACCTCCTGCTACTGGTCATCTTGCTCTCTGGCAACATTGAAATTAACCCTGGCCCTACTTGCCACCTATCTCACTTGGATGCTGTACTACAATACTAAAGGTATCCTTATTGTCCACCACACATTAGGAGCCTAGAGCACAACTTCCCTAACTAGAGGCCTGGGTCTCCCTATGCAAGCCTGACATCCTGTGTTTGATTGAAACTTGGTTGAAGCCCACAGTCCCAGATTCTTGGTGCTCTATTCCCTCCTACAACCTGCTCCAGAAAGAACTTCTACTAAAAGAGGGGTGGAGTTGCAATCTATTCAAAGAGTCACCTGCATCTCACTGTCCTGAACACAGACCCCCTAACACAGTGCAGTCTCTTCACTCCTTCCTTACACTGGGCAAAAGCTGCATATTATTTTTACATACAACCCCTCAAACAGTGGCCACTGTGGCTTTTGATAAGCTCCTCAACCAAATGGCCATGCTCGCTGTCAAAAGTGAAGCACCTACTAGGGATATAAATATAATCTGGTTAGGAAAGTGCCAAACAACCTCAGTCTCCAAATAAAAGAGCTATAACTTGCAACAAATGATCACTGAACCTACAAGGATTTCATCCAGCTCCAGCTCCATCAACTTAATCAACTGGGTGCTACTAAACCATACAGAGCATATCTTCTCTGTCAGCTATCTGCAGATGCCATCATGGACCATCATCCAATCTTTTGCTGCTGAGGGCCGGCTCCATCATCCCCACAAAACTGGATTTCATTGCATCCAAAACTATGCTAACCTGAATACAGATAGCTTTCTTCACAATGTAGCCAACATAGACTGGTCCAGTCTCCATCTGACCTCTGACATGTAGTCACTCTCAGCATCTTCACTGCAAATTTCTCAACCATTCAGGACACTCACGTCCCTTAGATAACACATCGAGTCAAAGGAAGCCTACCAATTGGCTAAAAAAGATCTACTAAACAAAATAAAACAGCGTTGATAAAAGCTGGAGCTATTTCAAGTCCTCTGGTCTACAGGAAGACCAAAACATCTACAGGACACTTAGAAATACATGCAAAAGGAGATCAGGGCAGCTAAAGCTCCTATTGCAAAAGCTTATTAACCAATGCATCAGGGATCCTAAAAAGTCTGGTCCCACATAAAAACATTCCTGGAATCTAACCTTTCTCCTACCCCGTATAACATGTTACTAAATGGTTGCCACTGCAACAACCCTCAGACCAATGCTAATTTCTTTAATGACCAATTTACAGACTTGACCAGATACACATCCACTTTCTGTGCCTTGAATCAATTGGGTCCTTCAATTCCTCCTGCCAATCATAAAAATCCCTCCTTTTGCTTTAAGGCCATTACTCATAGGAGGTCACAAAACTTCTTAGAAAGATCTTGGCCAGCACAGCCACTGGATCAGATGGTATAGAGCCCAGGCTGCTAAAAATTGCCACACCTTCATTGCCGGACCCCTGGCTAGATTTTTTATCTCCTTATGTTATAGCAGAGTCCCAGACATTTGGCAAACAGCGAGAGTCACCCCTGTCTTCAAAAAAGGTGACCCCAAAGACCCTCTAATTACAGGCCCATAGCTTTCTTCACGATGTAGCCAACATAGACTGGTCTAGTCTCTATCTGACCTCTGACATGAAGTCAGCAAATTAGCAATTGCCCGAGGTATTCTGCTCCCAACCCTTACTTATGGTGCCTCTATTCTTACCTCTGCCCATAAAACCTGCCTACTAAAATGGGATGTAACTTATAACAATACATGCCGATTTGCCTCTTTGTCGCCTCGACTCAAACATCATTGCCTTTTATAAGGATCTGAATTGGCTTTCACCTCTGCTAGTAGACAACTACCTTGGATCACTAATGGACTTGATCATCTGGGAAAAACCCGTCCCAGCTGCAGGCATTGCTGGTCCTTCAACCATCCTCCCATGGCCTACGATCAGCTGACAAATCCTTGCTCTATGTTCTGAGATGTCGGACTCACTAAAGGCACAGGGGCCTTCCAGTTCTCTGCTCCCAGGTTATGGAATGCTCTTTCACTCAACCTTCAGCTGTCTCAGTCTCACTTTGGATTTAAACGTGAATATTGTCACTATCTATCTATCCTTAGCTGATGCTTGTACATGCTTTGACCCAACCTGAAGCTCTTGAGACTTACCAGTAATGTCACCCTGCTGTAATCCAGCTCCAAGACTGTCTCCTCTTCCCTCCCATGTTTTTCATTCTCTTTGTAAATAACTTCTTGAGTACTAGCTCTCTTCCTTCTCGAACCTTGTTGCTGACCATCCACTGTTGTTTTGCCAGTTATCACCCCTGACCTTCCTTCTGTCAGTCATTCTTGTTATGTTTGAACATTCCTCACATTTTTCTCTATATAATCTTACTTTCTTATTAACCCTTTCACTCCACAGGTCAGGTCCATGGTTTCTGCACTTATTATATATCTTACTGCCATTATCTGTATAATGCTTGCCATTATTTTTATTGTTTCTACCCATAGTATTTTTGTAGCACTGCTGTACTGTTCATCTATTTGTATTATTGTACCCATGTTGCTGTTGTTCAACTGTTCTCTTTTGTTGTACTCTCCTGGGTTGTGCCTGAAAATAGTCATTTTATGGCTAGTGCACCTACCGGTTAACAAAAACTAAATAAATAAAAATAAATAAATAGCCATCCTGTCAGTTCTAAGCAAAATATTGGAAAAGCTAGCTGCACACATATCACTGAATTCCTCTGAGACAATTACCTCCTAACTGCTGCCAACACAGCTTTCAAAGATCATGCACCACAACTGCCCTACTCAAATTTACTACAGACACCCTCCCTGCCATGGACTCCCAGCTTCTCACGTTAATGATTTTCATCGATATGTCAAAAGCCTTGACTTGGTAGACCACCCACTTCTCCCCGACACACTCCACTCTATGGGCTTTTCTCCTAGTGTTGTCAGTTGGTTTAACAGTTACCTGTCAAGTAGGGCCCAAACTGTTAAATTCAGTTCTACATGCTCTGACCTAAAGACGGTGTACATTTGAGTTCACCAAGACTCAATCTTTGGGCCACCTCTCTTTCAACTTTTATCAACAACATCAAAACTAATCTCCTTGACACCTCATCTCTACTCTATGTGGATGACATAGTCATGTATGCCAGTGTGAAAGATGTGTCCAATATCAACCTACATCTCGCCTCTGATTTCCAATGCACACAAGCCTGGCTATGGGACCACAAACTTGTTCTAAATGAGGCAAAATCACAGTCCATGCTATTTGGGACCCTTCCTAAACTCAAGACATTCCAAGATAAGTTCAGGGTATCCTGCTTAGATGGCTCACTCATAACTCCTGCAACATCATTTAAATACATTGGGGTCACCCTTGTTCAGTCTCTAAAGTTTGAACTCCACATCATCAACATGTGCAACTCAGTCAATTCCAAGCTAGGCATGTCATACCAGACCAGCCACATGCTAACCCCTACTGCTAGAGTGGCTATAGCTTGGGGCATATTCCTACCTACTCTGATCTATGGAGTGGCCACTTATGCTCCTTTACCAAAATCAGATCTTCAAAGATGGGATGTCACCTATAACAACATCTGCAGGTTCACCTTAGCCTCCCACAGGCTAAAACACCATTGTCTACTATACTCAGATCTAAACTGGTTGCCTTCCAATGATACTAGACATTACTCCCTTGGCTTCACTGTCGACAGCATCATGAGATCTGTACCCCAACAGCTCTGACCAAGCTACTCACCTACCAGACCTCCAACTACAGTCTATGCTCAGCTAACAAATCCCTGCTATGCATCCCAAATGCAGTACCACCAAAGCCTCTAGAGCCTTGCCCACCATGCCCCTCAGTTATGGAACTCACTCCCTCTGGATATCTGGCTAGCTCCTACACACAATGCTTTTTAAAAAGCACCCCACCAGCATCTCAGCTCCACCAACAAATGCTCCTGTTTCAAACCTCCTTAGTCCTCCGGGTATCCTGCCTATCCTGAAGCGCTTCACCTTTTCTCCAAAATACTCCCTTGTGGTACAACCTATCACAGCTCTCGCTCCTGACACTAGCACCCTGCAGCCATCCTCTCTCTTGCCAGCTCCTATCCTATACCCTACCTTTCCTTATCCTGACCTTCTATTATCCCTGCTGTTCACAATCGTGGCACTCCCCTGCCCATTATCCCCCTGCACTTGTCAGTATTTGACCACATTTTTATTTATCTATTTTTGTTGTACTTTCTAAATTGTATTTTTAGGACTACTACTGCAATACTCTTGCTACTGTATGTTTTTCATCATGCTATGACTGTAAAACCTCTATGATCCTACCAGGACCACCCTGTGTACTAACTGTAATGCTTAGCTTATTGTTAAATGTTTTCTACTCTGTATACTACCTGTGCTGCTTAGCCTATTGTTTAATGTTTCATAACACCTTATTTATGTATCTCGATGTAACCTACTGTTTGTTATACCTGCAATGTCTGCTCTGTAACCTCCCAGGTCATGCCTGAAAACAATCATCTTTATTGCTAGTGCATCCACCTGGTAAGCAAAACAAAATAGATTAAATAAATATCCTTGTTTGATTCTGGGCCCTGTGCTCTATCCATCCATAGATGCTTGCATATATGTTGCAATAGAAGCGGAGGGCCTCTGAGGTCCTAGGCTTCCAATTTTATCAAAACTGCAACCAAACTGTCACCACAGACTTCTTATTGCCCACATCATGGACTGAGTACTGAAAATTTCCAAATCCCTACAAAATGTGATTCCACGCCACTGCAATATCATTCCATGCCACAGGTGTGAAAAGACAGTTTGGCTAGGATTTGAAAAGTGACAGCTATCAGGTTCATGAGGTGGTGTAAATTTGTGTCAAAATATTTAAAATTACCAGAGTTATGAGTGAGCACATCAAATGTCATTGCATGCAAATAACTTTGCTATTTTTTATATATTTTGACCCCAAATTTTCAACATATAGTCTTTTTATGACCCCATGGCATGAACAAGAGCAGTGAAATTTTTCAAATCCTATGCAAAGGTGATTTCACCAAGCAACTGCAAAATCACATTTCTGGCCTGATTTATGGAATTCAACTGACACTGTTCATGAGTTGGGGTCCTAAGAAGGCCACGTTGAAAATCTGGTGTCAAAGTATGCAAACTTGCAAAGTTATGAATCAAAGTTGAAAATCCCATTGAAATCCTGTACATTAAACTGCATTTGCCTTAGTTTCTCAAATTGCACTGGGTGGTTCCAGCACCAAGATGTGACTTTGATTGGAGAGTAGTTCTTCACCCAGGGACCTGTTCAGGTAAGTGAGGGTGATTGGGGGTCAAGGGATGTGGTGGTGTGTGCTCAGTGGGAGTTCAGGACGGGGGTGTTAGATCGGTGAGGAACTGTTTTCTTTCTACAGGATAAAAAAGATATTGAGGGACTTTGTTTTCAGAGAAACAGCAATCAGAGGGTGGGGGGGCTCTACTAAACACCAGGAAAAGACAAAATTTGAGGGAACAGTGATTGGAGGGTGCTGTTAGACACCAGGAAGAGATTCCATATATGGGAATGATGATTGGGTGGGCCACTAGACACCAGGAAAACAGGTAAACATATGGCGATGACAATCAAGGGGTGCCACTAGACACCAGGGCACCATTACAAATTATGGGGACACTGATTGCAGGGGTGTGGGTGCCACTAGATGACAGGGAATGCTTACAAACTACAGGAATGGCAATCAGATGTTGGGGCTGCCACTAAGAAACAGGGAAAAGATGGCAGCAAACAAAAAAGGATTTCCCTCATAAAAAGAATGAAAGCAGCCACAAAGATGGCATAGTAGAGGTACATTCCATGTGTGCTGGTCATCGGGACCCCTATTAGCTGAATTCAGTAGACGGATGGAGAAATGCCCTTGAAATGTTCTTTTTTAAGGTTATAAATCTTTTCCATGACTCATGATATTCATATCACGAGTCACATAGAAAGATTTATAATCTTAAAAAGAATATTTTAAGGGCATTTCTCCAACAGTTACATGCAGAATCCAGCTAAGGGGGTCCATATAAGCAAACTACATATGTTGGTCATGTTCCAGAATTTCATTTTTGTGGTTTTCCAGATTTAAAGTTTTAGGGAAAAAATGGAAAACAAGATAGCAGCATACAAAAATTCTAATGAAAAACCTCAAAGGGTTCCCATATGAAAACTTCTACAGCTATTTTGAAATGCTGACTGAGCATACTCAGAACCCACATTTTTAAAATGTAATAACTTTGTAACAGATTAATATTTTTTCACCAAACCAGTGAAAGACTTTTCTGTAGGATAAGCCCTTTCTACTGTGACAATTTCAGACCATAATTCTAAACCTTCTGGGTGCTACACAATGGCAAAAAAAGCAAAAATGCAGATTTTCTGCATTTTCTCTATCTGCATCACAATATCCCCAACTCTTACCAGAATAAAACTTGCACATAAAAAGATGTACCCTACAGGACCATGCATGCAACATTTGTGCAAATCAATTGAATGGTTGTGAAGTTATTAAACTGCGAAAACTGGGATTTAACATTAAAGTGTTTGCTTAACCAGAACTATAGTAGTGCTACAGCACCATTATAATGTATCTTTTGTTCTCTTTTCATTGTAGCTGCTTGTAAGTTATGGCTTTCTCACTTGAGATAAATTCCACATTTCAATTTAGGAAATTGCATTTTTCATATAGATCATATAGCTAGATTAGGTTCCACTATTCCGTGGTGATAAGAAATGTGTCAACTGACAGCACAAGGACAGCACAATACTGCCAATTGGTGTTGTGCCATCGCTCGGGGAAAAAATGTTTTCTGTGGGGGTTTTGCCCCTCACCCCCATGTGGGAGGTTATGCCCCCGCACCCCATACTTTAGATTTTTAACTCGAGTCAGATGAGTTAGTTTGGGGCAAACACCTCACCAGCAACAGTATCAGGAATATGGAGACCATCACAGTGAACTACTGAAAATGTCTCTGTGATGGTCTTTACAGTATTCTTGATGCGGCATGGTCAGTATACCGATAGATTATATTATAGGGTTGTGGTAGCACCCCAATAGTTAAGGATGAGCTGAAGTTTCTATGTTAAAGGGACACTGTCAACCCCTTAGAGCTTAAAGTGTCCCAAGTTAAAAAAACACATTTTATGATTGCCAACATTCTGTAAAGATTGCATCTAGCTGGTAGCTTGATTCTGACTCTTTTTTCCTTTAAAAAGTGAAAAACAGACTGCCCACTATACTGGTGCTACTACACAAACACACATCATTTACATTCCTTGGTCAGCTCCAGCTGCATCTTTTCTGATTTGGGAACACCTCCAACACAGTCCAGCCTCTCATGATGCAGTGGGAGTTTAGGAGGCTACTGCCTCATGAGTGACTGTACTGTTTGGATGTGTTTGTAATGCTCAGCAAGTATGCAGTAAGAACAAATCCTAGATTGTAAACAAAACAAGGTTGTTTATAAATATGTATTAGCATGCATTTCAGTTCTAATAAACAAGGAGACAGACAAAACCAACAGCAACATCAATGAATGTTGTAATATGGCACAATAAATTATGCTGAAATCGAGAAAGCAGATTGGTGGAAATGCATCATGTGATGAAAACCGAGTGGTGATTAACCCAGCGTAGAGCCAGCTGGCACCCTACCAGAAGTAGCCACACGGTGCAGCACTGCAGCGGGAATGAACAGGGCAGAGAGTGAAGTAATCGCCACCCAGTAGCTATCGTGAAATGGCACAACGATAGTAGTATGAGACACAAACATAGATAAATTGTGTTAGGATTCTCTCCTTCTGTGGAGTACAACAAATAATTATGTGTGTTGATGATGAGTATGGCAGTAGCGGGGAACAAAGTACTAGCAGGAAAACAGTGGTAAGGAAGTCAAGCAGGGTGCCGACAGCAGACATAGCCGCACCGCCACAGTGATAGGTAGAGAAAGAAGTGAGGGAGAGAAGATGTAGCAATACATGCAAATGAGTGACACCACGCTCCTGAATCTTTACAATACGGGCATTCCATACAATGCTATGTTAGTTTCCAAAGTTTTGCATGCATCGATATTAAAATAAGTCAGTGAAGCACAGTACTCATTGAGTGCACAGTAACAACAAATCATGTTGCTTTCCAACGAAGTACTAAGCGCAATATAAGTAAGAGTTACTGGTCAGAGCAAAGTACACTGAGACATTTATGTCAGCAGTAGTCGATGTATAAAGAAGTCTATAACAGAATGCTTCCTACAGTGTCACACTATTGTTCAGCCTTGCCATATTTAGGCGCGATTAATCACCTAGCGTTGGTTTCTACTAGTAGATTAATGCCCACTGGATGGTTGAAGCACTGCCTCGCCTCATGCACCCCAGCAGGGCATTAATCCATGGTAGAGCCCTCCTCTGTTGGTGATTAATGCTTACTTAGAGAAGGTATAATCATAAAATGTGAGTTTTCATCTAGAAATAATATGATGAAAACAGGTTGACAGTGTCCCTTTAAACCTCACATTTTGCACTTAATACCTTTGTAACAGTTTAATGCATTTGCACTAAATTTTGCATGTTGTGTTGTAGATCTCTTGACATGCCAAGTTTCATTCTGATCGGATTTGAAGATTGTGAGCTGCACATAGTGCAAACATTTTGAAAATTGCCTTTTTATTTTTTTGCTTTTGTTTGTCATGCCACTGTGCCCAGATGGTTTGGAATTTTTGTCTACAATTTACAGGGTGCAATAGACTGGATCCACAGATGTGCCTTTTACTGGTTTGGCGAACAAAAAATATGAATCTATTCCAAAGTTATTTAATTTTAAAGTTTCAGGTTCTGAGCAAGCCTTTGGGCAGCTTCCTGGAATGACTAAGAATTTGGTCTCATGAAAAGGATTCTTTTCCTTGAAGGTTCAGTCCTTTTCATGAGAAAATGTTTTTTCAAGAACCGGTATCTTGTTTTCACTTTTTTCACACAACAAACTGTCCTAACTCTGCACAGTGATGTCTTCTACAGACATCCAAATGTATATCTTGCTCATCAGGAGTTGATGAGCTTCATTCTTGTAATTTTATTAGCTCCTCTGGCCCTATAACATTTTTCCCACTATTTAAATCCTTTTTGCAACTTGCTAAATTCCTTTTTGTTCTTGTGAAAAAGGAAACTGGCTTGCAAAAAGAATAAAAAAAAAAAAAACTAAGTCTGAAATCTGGTGCCTGCTCTATGAGAAATAAGGTAACTGAAGTCAGGAAACAAATTGAACTGCAGATAACTGATTTGTCATACAGCAGTCATCGGTTCAAGCAACAAGACATGTCCCTGAACGTGGAGTGGATCTTCACTGTAGGACCACTTCAGGTGAGTGAGGGGTTTGTGGGGAGTCAAGGGGTGCAGGAAGGTGGGTGCGCAATAGGAGGTTGGGTGGGGTGCGATCATCAGTAGACTTTTTCAGCTTTAAAAAAATATAAACTCAACAGAGGACCATTTTCTAATGTGCAGATTGACAGTTACATGGAAGGGTGAGGGGTGTCACTGGCCACCAATGGGGGATATAGTTATACAACTAATTTGGGGATTGGAGCGTGGGGTGCCACTAGTCACCAGGAATATACATTTGGGGTGTTACTCATGTACTACAATTAGAGAGTGGGGTACCACTGAAAGCAATAAATATATATTAATAATGTGTACAATTCACAGGGTGAGGTGTATCAGTAGACACCAGGGATATACATTTTGGCAGGGGTGAAAATTGGAGGGTGGGGTACCACTGACACCACTGACAACTATTATGTGCCAATGGAAAATTGGCATGGTGGGGTGGTGCCACTAGACACCAGGGCTATTCACTTAAAATTAATGGGGAACTGGCCACCATTGTTGGATGAGTTGTTCCACTGGATGCTAGGAAGAGACAACAGTATTTTTTAAAACAATATTGACCCACTTGTATATATGTAGGAGTGCAGGGTCCCACAGCCAAATAAGGGTACAATTATACTATCTCAAAAGTAAGGAAATAAATAGTGAAAACGTTGTTAATGCTTGAGTTAGGGTCAAAACAACCAATGCTTGGAAATGTGGCATTAGGATTTTTAAACCTAACACCACCCCCCTCCCCAAATCATGAAGAGCAGTGTGGGTGTGCCTTGGGTTTCTCAAGCCTAATGTTACCTCATTCTCATAAAATCTGTACATCTGACCTTGTTACAGATGCAATGGGGTGGGTGTTAGGCTTGAGAGCCCAAGGCACATCCCACACCTGCTCTCCCCTGCACGTTTGGGGAGGGGAAGGTATTAGGGTTGGAAACTCTAACACCACATTTCCCAATTTGTGTCGCTTTGACCTAACTGAAGTATTAACAAAGTTTTTGCTAATATATATATATATATATATATATATATATATATATATATATATGCACGGATCATTCAAAGACTCTTACTATTATCCCAGTGTTCTATCCCAAACTGTATTACTGTAAATCATGCAAATTAATTTTCAGAGTTGGCAAAAGTCTATATTTGTGATGTAAACTCTTTTGAATACACAGTAAAATGTGTACTTTTAATTGTACTGCAGCTCCATCCTGGAACTGTTCGTATTGATGTACCCTAGGGCCTTTAATAAATGAGATGTTACATTTCAAGGGAATGTATACTTATGAGCAAATTGATTAGTAAATAAGTTATTTCAGGAAAAAGCACCCTGTGCCATTGACGCTATAAAGAAACAACTTGACCCCTTTCAACTCTCCTATAAAGGTATGGTTAAATTACTTGATAACATAATTCAGCCAGTTATTTTGTATGGGAGTGAAGTCTGGGGACAAACAATAAACCCAGACTACACAAAATGGATCAAAACCTGAGCAGAAGGAATGCACATACTGTTTTGTAAATGCATACTGAAGACTCGCAGAAATATTCCCAATAATGGCTGCTGGGCTAAATAAGGATGATTTCCTCCACTGCTAAACATACAGAAATGAATAGTTTAACTCTGGTCCCATCTATGGAAAAGTGAAGAATATTCCTACTAGTTCAAAGCACTAAAGTACTTACTTAAAGCAAACAAAACACAATGCACTCCTATGTGTCCACACTCTTAGGCCACAGCACTGTTGACGTAAAGGCTATGACATAAGTGAACCTAAACATGATTTGTCTTATCCAGAGCACTAGAGACAGCCCTGAAAATTACGTACTGGGAACAGCAAATCAGAATTAAGATAAAACTAGAATGCTACAGGTCCCTCCCAAAAACTTCACTATAGCTGTTTACCTGTATACAGTTAACAATGCGAAACACACGCACACACACACACTCAACCAAATACAGAATCACGACCACAACTTTGAAATAGAAGCAGGCACAAATTAAAGGAATGTGCACCATTCTCTACATGCTTATTATAAAGATTACTATATAGAGCTAGTATTTAAACTGCAGGGTTATAGTTATCAGTACAACAGAAAAATGCTTCTGAAATTCTGATGTGGAGGCATCATCATGTGGACAGGCATGGTGCTCTGATGATGTCACTCACTGCCTCACCAATCCTAACAGTGTGCAGGAAGCAGGTTAAAAGAAACTGCTCCTACAGACAGAGATCATGTCAAATTGTGATGGAAACCTTGACCTCTTTAGCACACTGAAAACAGAAAAGACAGTTAGAATCTATTTGACTATAGGTCTTCTTCAGAATCATCTAAAAGAGAAAAAAGCAAAGTTTGTTTCTCTTTAAGATAATTTCTGAAGAAGACCTATAGTAGAAATGTTGATTCTTACTCTATTTTATATTTTCAGCATGCATTGACTTACTATTTTGCTTGGTTTTCAGACCACATGCTAACACAGCACCTTGTTTTTTTTCTTGATCCTTTTGTTACACTATGCTACACATAAAATCTAGGGTTTTCTTCACAGTGTAATAGGACCCCAAACAGCACAGCACAGCTGTTGTCACCTATTGCAATGCACACTATTAAGACTGGTGAGGCAGTGACATCACAACACCAGCCTTGTCCAAAAATGGTTTATTTATTTTGTTTTTGTTAACCAGGTAGGTGCACTAGGCAAAGGCATTGCCTGTTTTCTGGCATGACCCGGAGAGTTACAAACAGCAAAGATGATACAATATATATTGACATAGTTACATGTAAAACACAATATCACATAGCATGGCTGGGGTGCATCCACAGTTTGGAGTTACCAACAGTGTAAGCATCATATAACATGTATATACAGCACAGCAGAGGTTGGAGGATGCAACCCAACAAGACAAGTAAACATAGAGCTTGGTCAGGTAGCTACCTAGTATAGAATAACGTGAATAGTAGGTCGGATAAAAGTTGGTTATGCACTTAAACTTGATTGTCAATAGTTAAGGCCTGGCTAAGTAGTATTACAAGGATTGTGCTACACACACACACACACACACACACACACACACACACACACAACACACACACATATATCAGTGCTCAAGAAGTGTTATAAGGTTGCTCTTAAGGACCTGGTGAGACTGATTGAGACAAACTGCTACAGGGATAGAGTTCCATAGTTTGGGGACTAATGCTGTGAACACTTGCTCACCCATCTTGGTCTTTGATTTAAGGATGTCTAAGAGCAGCCTGCTGGCTGACCTTAACAGGTATGCCTGTGGGGTACGTCTTAGCAACATGGCAACTGCAGGTGACATGCTGGATCTTATAATACTGACAATTGTGCAACCTGCTGTATAGGTTCTGAAGGAGGTCGGGGACAGCCATCCTAGATTGAAATAGAGGAGGCAGTGGTGGGTCCTCTGAATCAGAAACATAGAAGCTGACAGCAAATAAGGACCGCAAGGCCCATCCAGTGTGCCCATTTCTTTTCTACCTTATGAATGTGCCATCGGCCTTTGCTCTGTCGATGGCCTCATCTATTCATATTCATCTGTATTGTTCCCTATGTCTATCCCATGCCTGTTTGAAGCCCTGCACTGTATTCATATTCATCACTTCCTGAGGTAGGCTGTTCCATGCATCCACCACCCTTTCTGTGAAAAGAACTTCCTCACATTACCCTTTAATCAGCCTCCCTCTAATGTCATGCATGAGTACTAATGCCCGTAGTCTGGGTAACAAGCTTCCTGAATTAGTGGCCTTGATGGAGGAGGAACATCTGGATATTGTGCAGTCACAGAAACATGGTACACACAAAACCATGACTGGGACATAAACATACCAGGATACACTGTCTACAGGAAGGACAGGGAGGGTAAAAGAGAGGACGAGTAGTTCTTTACATAAGGGAAGGAATAAAAGCAACAGAACAAAGGGTAAACAGGAGGAGGAGAAGCACTGTGGGTAAATTTGGAGACAGGCAATGGCACCACAATACGCACAGGGTTGTATACAGACCCCTTCTCAGGAGGAGGAAATGGACAGAAATGATAGAAAGTATACTTAGAATGGCAGAAAAGGGAGATATTGCTGATGGGTGATCTGAATATGCCAGATGTTAACTGGAGTGCAGTTGCAGCTGCCACTTCAAAGAGTGCAGTTATTCTAGATGCCCTACAGGGCATGCCTTAGACAACTAGTACTGGAGCCCACTCGAGAGGGAGAAATATTAGACTTGATTCTCTCAAATGGAGATGGAGAGGATTACAGATGTAGAAGTGGGTAGCCATCTGGGAACTAGCGACCATCGAACAGTATGGTTCACAATAAACACAGCACTAGAGTCAAGCCATACAAAGACAAAAGTACTGGACTTTAGGAGGGCTGACTTTGCCAAAATGGGTGAATGCCTAAGGAATGCACTAGCAAATGGGCAGGAAGGAGGGTGGAAGAACAATGGGAATAATAAAACTACCATCACAGAGGTAACAAGCCTTTGTGTGAAGCAAATAAACAAAACAAGGCGATGTAAGAAACCACTATGTTTCTCAAAGGAAGTGGCAGTGAAGGTTCAAGAGAAAAGAAAGCATTCAGGAAGTACAAGGAATCGCGAGAAGAGAGGGACAGAGAACTGTATCAGTTAAAGCAAAAGGAGGCTGGGAAGGCAGTCAGAACAGCAAAGGCCCAAACCGAGGAAAAGATTGCCAACTCAGTTAAGAAGGGGATAAAACCTTTATAGGTACATCAGGGAGTGAAGGAAGACCAAGGGAGGGAGAGTGAGGCTTAATAAAGGGGGAGGGAGGGTGGGCAGAGGGAGACTGTGAAAAGGCAGAGATACTAAACAAATATTTTGCTCAGTATTTACAAAGGAAGAGGGAGGTACATAAAACAAAACAGTAGTAACACGCTGGATACAGAAGTTGATACCGCCCATTTACAGAAGAAAGGGTTCTGAAAGAACTCTTAAAACTGAAGGTGGACAAAGCAATGGGGCCTGATGGGATTCATCCCAGAATTCTAAAGAACTAAGGGTAGAACTAGTGACACCACTGTCTACCCTTTTAACAAATCATGGGAGGATGGGGTGGTACCCGAGGACTGGAGGAGGGCAGATGTGATTCCCTTCACAAAAGTGGGAGCAAGGCAGAAGCAGGAAACTATAGACCTGTTAGTTTAACCTCAGTGGTAGGGAAAATGATGGAATCACTTCTAAAGGAAAGAATTGTCGAGTATCTAGAGGCCAGAGGGGCACAGGACCCTAGGCAGCATGGATTCACAGCAGGAAGGTCATGCTAGACGAATATGATAAATTTCCTTGACTGGGTGACCAAAGTAGTAGATCAGGAGGGGCTGTAGACATGGCCTATCTAGACTTTAGCAAGGCATTTGACACAGTCCCACACAAAAGATTAATATACAAGTTAGCCAGTCTGGGAGTGGGTCCCAAGACGACAGCCTGAGTAAAGAATTGGCTGGATAATAGGACACAGAGAGTAATAGTAAATGGAGTCCACTCGGAAGAAAGGAGGGTTACTAGTGGGTACCGCAGGGTTCAGTATTAGGACCGGTCTTTATAAGCGACATTGCAGGAGGACTGGAAGGAAAAGTATGTCTCTTACCGATGACACAAAGATCTGCAACAGAGTTGATGCACAGGGTGGGGTGGAAAGGATGAGAAGGGACTTGGCAAGGTTAGAGGAATGGTCAAATGTATGGCAGCTTAGATTCAATGCTAAGAAGTGCAGGTAATGCACCTGGGAAACAAAACCCAGGGAAGAGTATGAATGGGGTGAGATACTAACAACAACAAAAATGGAAAGGGACCTGGGGTAGTCATATCAGATGACCTAAAGATGGGCAAGCAATGTGAGAGGGCAGCAAGGAGGGTTGGGGGATACTGGGATGCATAGGAGAGGCATCACCAGTAGAAAACAGGACATTATTATCCTCTGTACAGACAGCTGGTGAGACCCCATCTGAGTACTGTGTGCAGTTCTGGAGACCCAATCTCCGCAAAGACATAGGGCAGGATGGACGCTGTCCAGAGGAGGGCAACTAAAATGGTGCAGGGTCTGCACCGCAGACATAAGAGAGAGACTTAAGGAGCTTAATATGTATAGCCTCGAGGAAAGGAGGAGAGGGGGACATGATAGAAACTTTCAAGTACCTCAAGGGAATCAACCAAGTCCAAGAGGGTAGCATCCTTCAAAAAAAGAGGTGTGCAAGAACAAGAGGGCACAATTTGAAGATAGAGGGGGCGGCTCAGAGGTAATTTAAGGAAGTATTTTTCACAGAGAGGGTTGTGGATGCTTGGAACGGCCTTCCGTGGAGGTTGTGGAGTCAAAATCAGTGGTGGAATTCAAGCATGCATGAGATAGTCATAAGGCAGTTCTGGGGTGTGGGGGTAGGAAGAAGTAGGCTGCTGGTTAACTAGGATCTGCAGCTTATCTAGTAGGTAGGAAATGGGCAGATTGGGTGGGCCAAGTGGTCCTTATCTGCCGTCAAATTCTATGTTTCTATGCTGTGTTCTGCTATTTTTCTTATATTGAAACATGTTAGACTCTTTTCACCTTGTTAATGCCCTTAAGGTGTTTGAATGTTTCGATCATTTCACCTCTCCTCCTTTGCTCTAGGGTATACATATTGAGTTCCATTAATCTGTTCTATGTTTTCTGATGCAGTCCCTGCACCATTTTGGTTGCCCTTCTCAGGACTTCCTCAATTTGGTTAATGTCCTTGTGAAGGTGTGGCCTCCAGTACTGCACGCAGTACTCAGATGGGGCCTAACCAGTGTCTTGTAAAGAGGGATTATTACCTCCTCTTCCGACTTGTGATACCTCTACTAATACACCCCAACATCTCCCTAGCCTTACCTACTGCTTTAGTGGTTTGCTTGGATGATTTCAGGTCATTGGTGATGATGATGCCCAAGTGTCTTTTTCCCTTGTGACTGCCAGCAACTCCCTCCCAGCCTATAGGTGGCTTCAGGGTTTCTCTTCCCTATGTGCATGATCTTGCACTTTTTGCGTTAAACCCCAGTTGCCACTCTTTCAACCATTTTGCTAGTTTATTCAGATCTCTTCTCATTCTGCCCACCCCATCTGGATCATTTACTCTGTTGCAGATCTTGGTGTCATCTGCTAACATACAAACCTTACCTTCCAGTCCAGCTGCAATGTCACTGATGAAGATATTGAAGAGGACTGGCCCCAGGACTGATTCCGAGGTACCCCACTTGTGACATGCCTCTCTTCTGATTGTATACCATGTACCACCACTCTGTTTTCTGCCCGTCAACCAGTTTGCCACCCAGTTGACCAACTTCTGACCCACCCTGAGCCTACCCAGCTTATTAATCAATCTTCTATGTGGAACAGTATTGAAAGCTTTGTTGACATCAAGGTAGGCGACATCAACTGCTCCCTCATTGGTCCACCACTCTGGTTACCCAGTCAAAGAAATCTATGAGATTAGTTTGACAGGACCTTCCTTTTGTAAACCCATGCTGTCTTGGATCCTGTTCTCCATGGATTCCAGGTGTTGCACTATCCTTTCCATAAGGAGTGACTCTCTTGCCCTCTTCTGAGGTAAGACTGACTGGTCTGTAGTTCCCTGCCTCCTCCCTGCTGCCACTCTTGAGCAGCGGGATCACATGAGCCCTTCTCCAGTCTTCTGGGACCTCTCCTGTGCTCAGAGACTCACTAAACAGTTCTGATAATGGATCTGCTAGTTCCACCCTTAGCTCCTTTAGTACCCAGGGATGTATGCCATCAGGTCCCATTACCTTGTCCACCCTGAGCTTATCGAGCTCTGTAGGACCCTTTTATTTTGTGAAGGGACTAATGCACACCTCCTCCCCTGTGTCCATGGTGCTGAGCTGTGGACCCTGACCTACCTTCTCTTCAGTAAATACTGAGCAGAAGTATCTATTTAGGATAGATGTTTTTACATGGTCATCCTCCTCACACACCCCTTATCCCCTTTGATCTTAGCAATATACCCTCTGGACTTTCTCCTTTCACTAATGTATCTAAAGAAAGTCTTGTCACCTTCTTTTACTGTTTTGCTAGTGTTTCCTCAGTTTGGGCCTTTGCCTGCCTTACTGCCTTCCCTGTTTCCCTTAGGAAGTTTGGTATGCCTCCTATCTTCATCCTGCTGTGTTCCCTTACATTTTCTGAAGGCCAGCCTTTTGGCTCTGACCTTTCTGATACTGATTTTGAGAACCAAAGTAGTTTCCTTCTTCTTTGCACTTCCTTTTCTCTCTAACACAGGGGGTGTTGCTTCATGTATTGTATCCTTAATGTTTGCCCACTTTGCTTGTACCCCTTCACCTGTATTTCTTTGCCAGGGCTAGCTTAACTCTGTTGGCCATCTTATCAAAGTCAGCTCCTCTGAAGTCCTATATTTTGCCTTGAATGGGATGATTTAGTTCTAGTGGCCAAATTGAACCATGCCATGTGATAGTCACTGGCCCCAGGTGACCTTCTACCTGGAGATCTGTGATCCTTTTCCTGTTAGTCAGTACTAGATCTAGGATAGCCCTGTCTCTTGTGGGTTATTGTACTAGTTGTTTGAGGTCCTCCCTGAAGGGAATCCACCATATGTTTAGTTCTGGCAGATGTTCCTTCGGTATTGACCAATCTATATCTGGCATGTTAAAGTCTCCCATTATCAGAACCTCCCTTTAGCTATCATGTTTTATATATCTTCTAACAGTAATGTGTTTATGTCCTCCACCTGGTCTGGAGGCCTGTACACAACCCCAGTTGATATGGCTGTCCCATTTCCTGTTTCCAGGTGATCCACAGTTCTTCTGGCTCCTTATGTGTATTCTGAATTTCTAGGTTTGATATTTTCATTGACACTACACCCCCCTTTTGTACCTCGTCTCCTCTGAACAGTACATAGCCGGGTACTGAAGTCTCCATGTATGTTCACTGGTAAACCATGTCTTTGTAATGACTACTATGTACAGTTTAGCCTCTGTCATTATTGCCTGCAGGTCTAGGATCTTGTTTCCAGACTGTGAGCATTTGTGTACATGATTTTCCATTGGCCAGATTTTGGTGTGTGTTGTTGGTGAGGTCTGCATTTCCCTTGTGTGTTGTATGGGGAGCGCGGACCATTTTCCTTACCTGGTGATGCAAATGAACTACAAACATGCTGAACTCCTGTTTGACCACTAGCTGAGGGGAGGGTGTTCTTCCCATTCAACGATGGGGTGCTGCACCCTCTTCCCATTTGCTAGTTTAAATATTCTGCAAAGACATCAGACTTCTGCCCCAATGCACTGACTCCTTCTTAGTCAGATGCAGTCCATCAAATTTAAAGAACTTTCGCTCCAAAGGCTGTTGCCAGTTCCCTACAAATTCCTGGCACCAACCCTTGAGCCACATGTTTAAGAAACATAGAAACATAGAATTTGATGGCAGATAAGGACCTCTTGGCCCACCCAGTCTGCCGATTTCCTACCTACTGGATAAGCTGCAGATCCTAGTTAACCAGCAGCCTACTTCTTCCTACCCCCACCCCTAGAATTGCTTATGACTGTCCCACGCATGCTTGAATTCCACCATTGTTTTGACTCACAACCTCCTCCAGAAGGCCATTCCATGCATCCACAATCCTCTGTGAAAAAATACTTCCTTAAATTACCTCTGAGCCGTCCCCACTCTATCTTCAAATTGTGCCTCTTGTTCTTGCACACCCTTTTTTGAAGGATGCTACCCTCTTGGACTTTGTTGATTCCTTGAGGTACTTGAGCATTTCTATCATGTCCCCCTCTCCCTCCTTTCCTTGAGGCTATACATATTAAGCTCCTTAAGTCTCTCTTCATATGTCTTCTGGTGCAGACCCTGCACCATTTTAGTTGCCTTCCTCTGGACAGCTTCCATCCTGTCTATGTCTTTGCGGAGATTGGGTCTCCAGAACTGCACACAGTACTCCAGATGGGGTCTCACCAGCTGTCTGTACAGAGGGATAATAATTTCCTGTTTTCTCCTGGTGATGCCCCTCCTATGCATCCCAGTATCCCCCAGCTCTCCTTGCTGCCCTCTCACATTGCTTGCCCACCTTAGGTCATCTGATATGACTACCCCCAGGTCCCTTTCCATTTTTGTTGTTGTTAGTATCTCACCCCCATTGTGTACTCTTCCCTGGGTTTTGTTTCCCAGGTGCATTACCTTGCACTTCTTAGCATTGAATCTAAGCTGCCATACATTTGACCATTCCTCTAACCTTGCCAAGTCCCTTCTCATCCTTTCCACCCCACCCTGTGCATCAACTCTGTTGAAGATCTTTGTGTCATCTGCAAAGAGACATACTTTTCCTTCCAGCCCTTCTGCAATGTCACTTATAAAGACATTGAAGAGGACTGGTCCTAATACTGAACCCTGCAGTACCCCACTAGTAACCCTCCTTTCTTCTGAGTGGACTCCATTTACTATTACCTCTGTGTCCTATTCTCCAGCCAATTCTTTACCCAGGCTGTCATCTTGGGACCCACTCCCAGGCTGGCCAACTTATATATTAATCTTTGTGTGGGACTGTGTCAAATGCCTTACTAAAGTCTAGGTAGGCCATGTCCACAGCCCCTCCCTGATCTACTACTTTGGTCACCCAGTCAAAGAAATCTATCAGATTTGTCTGGCATGACCTTCCTGCTGTGAATCCATGCTGCCTAGGGTCCTTGCCCCTCTGGCCTCTAGATACTGACAATTCTTTCCTTCAGAAGTGATTCCATCATTTTCCCTATCACTGAGGTTAAACTAACAGGTCTGTAGTTTCCTGCTTCTGCCTTGCTCCCACTTTTGTGAAGGGGAATCACATCTGCCCTCCTCCAGTCCTCGGGTACCACCCCATCCTCCCATGATTTGTTAAAAGGGTAGTCAGTGGTGTCACTAGTTCTACCCTTAGTCTTTTAGAATTCTGGGATGAATCCCATCAGGCCCCATTGCTTTGTCCACCTTCAGTTTTAAGAGTTCTTTCAGAACCCTTTCTTCAGTAAATAGGCTGGTATCAACTTCTGTATCCAGAGTGTTTCTACTGTTTGTTTTATGTACCTCCCTTCTTCATTTGTAAATACTGAGCAAAATATTTGTTTAGTATCTCTGCCTTTCACAGTCTCCCTCTGCCCACCCTCCCTCCCTTTTTAAGCCTCACTATCCCTCCCTTGGTCTTCCTTCGCCCTGATGTACCTATAAAGGTTTTATCCCCTTCTTAACTGAGTTGGCTATCTTTTCCTCGGTTTGGGCCTTTGCTGTTCTGACTGCCTTCCCAGCCTCCTTTTGCTTTAACTGATACAGTTATCTGTCCTGCTCCTTCTGCGATTTCTTGTACTTCCTGAATGCTTTCTTTTCTCTTGAACCTTCACTGCCACTTCCTTTGAGAACCATAGTGGTTTCTTACATCATTTTGTTTTGTTTATTTGCTTCACACAAAGGCTTGTTACCTCTGTGATGGCAGTTTTATTATTCCCATTGTTCTTCCACCCCTCCTTCCTGCCATTTGCTAGTTCATTCCTTAGGCACTCACCATTTTGGCAAAGTCAGCCCTCCTAAAGTCCAGTACTTTTGTCTTTGTATGGCTTGACTCTATTGCTGTGTTTATTGTGAACCATACTGTTCGATGGTCGCTAGTTCCCAGATGGCTACCACTTCTACATCTGTGATCCTCTCTCCATCTCCATTTGAGAGAATCAAGTCTAATACTGCTCCCTCTCGAGTGGGCTCCAGTAGTAGTTGTCTAAGGCATGGCCCCTGTAGGGTATCTAGAATAACTGCACTCTTCAAAGTGGCTGCTGCAACTGCACTCCAGTTAACATCTGGCATATTCAGATCACCCATCAGCAATATCTCCCTTTTTCTGCCATTCTAAGTATACTTTCTATCATTTCCCTGTCCATTTGCTCCCCTGAGAGGAAGGTCTGTATACAACCTGTGCGATTGTGGTGCCATTGCCTGTCTCCAAATTTACCCAAAGTGCTTCTTCTCCTCCCTCCTTTAGCTCCCTATCTCCTCTTCTCTGACCTTCTCTCCATCTGCCCCTTCTCCCAGCCTGGCAGGATCTCAGAGAAGGAGAAGCTGGATGGAATGGATGATAGTTTGTCACCCAGCCTGGTCAGGTGTTTTTGGTCTCCACAACTGAACTGCTGGCAAGATCGTTAGTCCCTATGTGTACCAGCACATCAATGTTTTCTCCTGCTTCCTGTACAATTTAGTAATGTGGTCAATGTCTCTCCATGCTGATGTACCTGGAAGACATCTGACCATTTCTGGCTGAAGATAGGTATCAACTCCCCGAATCATGGAGTATCCTATGATCAGAAGTTTGTTTGATTTCCTTTTTGCTATTTTGTTTTGGTTCCTGTTTTGGGTGAGTTTTGTTGTGCTAACTCCTGTGTGCAGTGTCCTGCTCTGCAGTGTCCTCTGCCCCTTTGCTTGATTTTTGAGATAGTGGCAGATACCTGTTTGTAGTTTTTATATGGTTTGTGGAGGTGATATATTGGAGAGCACTGCGTGATGGGGCACCAATTTGCCCCTCTTAACCACCTGCCAATCTCCCAGACCAACTACTCTCTGCAGTCAAAGTGCTTCTGTTGGATGTTGGAGAAATGGCAAGTGGGTCTTATAATATATTTCCTCTTGATTATGCAATTTAAGGTGTGCAGTCTTTGCCCATGCTACCGGAGCTGAGCCCTTAGAACTCCAATGGCCCAGCATGTGGGGACAGTGTCCTAAATCCTGTAAAACTGCCCTTCTGAAAAGTGTTCCACAGTACCTGCAGTTAATGAGATCCATTCCAGATAAGTTGCTGGGTTTATAACAAGGTCAGAGTAATTAGAAGGAAGAAAATGAAAGCAAAAGTTTGATTTTGTATTTTGTTTGTTTGTTTTGTATAACTTGTTATAACAAGTTATAAAATGGGAGAAAAAAATGAGGACGTTTGATTGTTGTCACCTGTGCATTAGATCCATCTAATGCACAGGTAAAAACAAGTACAGGGCAGTAGTAGGCAATAAGTTCCTGTTGATATAAATGCTCATTTGAATGTTGACATTTCAAACAGTAGCCATTTTTCCCTCAGCTGACTTCTGTCATCTCACTAGCCATGAACACGAATCTTGCAGTAAACTTTGATGTAAACTTAACCAAAGAAATGGAAAACAGCTTCTCAACAGAACAAGACTCTGAAAACCAGCCACCAATACCAGAACTGACTGAAATTACAAACTAGTGAGTAAAAGATATGCCAACTTATCAGCCACAGAAATAGACAGCATGCAAGAGGGCATAAATGAAAGTAACACTATTAAAACTACTGCTTGGGCTCTCAAAGTGTTCAACGACTGGATATCTGCCAGAAATATAACTCTAGATTGGAAGGCAACCCCTGTAGAAGAGTTAAATAATATTTTAGACGTTTTATGCTGAGGTCTGCACTTTCACAGGTTCAGAATATGCCCTCAGTAGTTTCTCAGGGATCCGTAGTGGCTTTAAACAGGCACCTAAACTCACTGGCACTTGGTAGAAATA
The DNA here is from genome assembly GCA_016271365.2 of Neoceratodus forsteri. NCBI lineage: Eukaryota > Metazoa > Chordata > Ceratodontiformes > Ceratodontidae > Neoceratodus > Neoceratodus forsteri. Next base: position 443,501,770 of record CM028131.1, on the reverse strand, counting down.
TCAATATTATCAGCGACCCTCAGTTTAAGTCAAGCAACACTGTCTTTGTGACAATAATGAAGCGTTATCATAAAAATCGAAAGACACATCCAAACACCAAGGTGCCATCAGTAAAACAGACCTTGATTTTATCAGAAATTCCTCAGTCCTGTTGCTGAACACTGCACCTGGCCTGGTCACCAAAGTCTGGCAGGACATACAGCTCTATATGGCCAGGTGCGGTAGGGAGGACTATGCAGAAATGAAGATGGGCAGCATAGCAATTAAAAAAGATGAATCCAGACTCCAGTATGCCACGTTGTCATACAACGAGCATACAAAACCACTGCAACCCCAATGAAATAAACAAAGAAACATACCATGGCTTTATGTATGAAATTCTGGATCTCCTCTGTGCCCTGTCTCCAGCCTCCAAAAATATATAGAAAAGCTGCCTCCGATGCTCCTTTTTCTATTGCCACCCAAAACATTTGCCCCAACATTTCCTGGATACAACAACCACCTGGTATTCAAAAGAGCCGATGGGCATTAATTTCTTATCGACTATGATGGCCCAATTTGTAGAGAAGCCGCACTGCCGAACCGATACACAAACCATAGTGTACGAGCTACGGCCATTCAATTGATGTCAGATGCGGGCTCAAAACAGAGAGATCATGTCTGTTACTGGACATAGAAGCGAGGCTAGTCTCCGATCCTACTGGGCCCCATCAACGGACGCATCGAAAATGTTGAGCACCATACTTGCACCAAGAAGTGAGCAACTGAAAGAAATTCTACTCCTGCTGCCAGAAATGCAGACATCACAATGCAGCCTGCATTCACAGTGTCACCTGTCATTCAAGCTTCACGGAATGCACAGGGTGCTTTCAACCTCATGAACTGCACATTCAATGGGACAATAAACTTCATAAACCATGAAGCAAGTAAGTAATTATTACACATTACTGCTGGGCTCTTTTCTATGTATTTAAATGGTTTCTATGGTGCATTTCTTTCTCTCTTATTCTAGCTATGCATCCCAGTCCTCCAGCACCTATTCAACCCACTGAGAACTCTCCAAGCAGCTCATCCTAATGAACCCTGATGACATTTCCAGGTATCCATCTGCAAAAGACTATTAAAACTAGATAGCTCAACTGTTACCTACTTAAATATCTTATAATAATTTATTGTTTCCTCTCTCACATGCAGATCTATGAACTACTTTATGCAGTGGAAGGATATTTATTAAATAAAGCTATTTAAATCTATACAAAATATATGATACTATTTTTATCAAGATGTAAAAGTGCAGTTACCCATTTATAAGTGCAATAAGACACTCTGGGGGTGTGCATTAGACATTTCTAATACACCATCAGGAACTGAAGGCACTCGGCCTCCAACCCGTGACTCATAACGCTTCGACCGTGCATTGAAATGTCTAATGCACACCCCTCGTGTCTTATTGCTTACTTAAATTACTAGTGCCCCTGTAAATGAGATCACTGTATGGGTACCCTCTGATCTGCCCCCTCCTGCTTTGCTACAGAAAATGTCATGACTGTGCTACCCTATAAAAGGAGTGTAGTGTGGGTGGTTGGGGATGGGTGGTGGTTGGGTCCTTCCCACCAAAAAGAAGAACCATGGATGAAAGAAACAAGGAGGTAAGAGCAGAAGCAATCAGCCAGCAACAAATGCAGTAGCCCTGAAAGCTTATCCTAATGATAGATAAAACTATAAAACCTGTAAAGCACCACCTGTAATTTTACAGAAGATATACCCTGCAAGAAACACTTTGCTACAGAGAAAAATAAAGCAGCAACAGAAGATATAACTTGAAAAAGACAATTTGAATCAGAAGATTACAGCAGTAATCTGGAAGCACACACCTGTAGGCACACCCTAATAATGCTGCTGAAGGTATACCCAGCAACAACAATTTGAATCAGAGAAAAATAAAGCAATAAAATGTTAGCAACAAACAGCAACAATCCCTGTGAGTACAAAATAAAAATAACAACACACAGTACATCTATCTAGCAAAACAAGCCTTAATCCTTTTCCTTGCTCTGGTAAGGTTCTTTACTCTGTCCTTTAAAGCAACCTAGAAGTAAAGAGCCTCAGGTGAAGCTAGGTGCCTTGACCAGCAAACCTCGTCTTTTTGTTGTTTTGTCATTGCTTTAATGTTAGTAAAGTGCACCTTTATGGAACTCTGGCGTATGCCTTCCTGTAGCACTGCCTAGGTAGCTAGAGAATTTAGCTTTTGCCATTTTGTAATAATGGAATGACACAACAGTTGAAAAATCCCTCAAATCTCTAACACAGAAGGCTATCAATGGAGCATTAACAATTCAGTCATCAAGTAGTCAATGGACACCTAGAGAAGAACACTGGCCATCAAAAGTTTTAGCCAATTGACTTAAATATTGCTATGTGAATCTATTCTTTAGTACGGCAAAAGCAATGTCATTGTTGGCTACCAGACACCATGGGGCCATTTGATCACAACTAATTAACAGAGTTTTGATAACCTAGTTACCTACTGTACCTTGAGAATCATATTTGATTGTCTTTAACACTAACCCACTTAAAGAGCTAGTGGAGCCAAAACAGGCAGACAGGAAAATAATATAAATGTTATATAGTAGTCAGTTGTAAGTTTTATTTCTGAAGTATTTTCCTTTTCCTTGCTCATCAGAAAGTATTCTATGTGATAATATTGTACTGGATGGGTGGAACAGCTCTTAGCCTGGCAGCTGACATATCTAACTCTACTGTCCCACACAACATCAGCATTGTGATCTCACTGACAGTTGCATCACAGGTGAATGACCTGGCAGTCACTCACTTGCTGTTCCTAAGTAGCAGTGATGTCACAGTCAGTGAGGTTACAATGCTGATGATGTAGTGTGGAGCAGTAGATCAAGACATGTCAGTTGCCAGGCTAAGAGTTGTTCCACACATCACACCTACTAACATCAGGTAAACAATCTTCTTCTGACTAAACAAAGGTAAAAGAAAAATACTTCAGATATAAATGCAATGGTTGGCTGCTTTTAAAATCTAATATTAGTTTTGGGCAGTACACTAGCTCTTTAAACCATTCTAATGTTCTAAAAATCCGAGAGTTGCCAAATAGGATTAATTTTGGTAGTCACAGTAGTCTATAATATTTATTCACTGGGTCAGTGAGGGACTTCGATTGATAGATGGAATTATGCTTCTGCAGCATAGTACGTTATTCTGGTAGAATATCTGTAATTGAAGATTTTACGGCAGAAATTTGTTTGAATGCTTATGCTTATAGTTATGACCATTTGCACACTGTCTTGTTCTTGTACTACTACACTTGTGGGGTACCAGAGAGGTACAGGAACCCCTTGAGGAGTGTTCCACCTCTTGAAGTGCCATGGCAATAAGGTTCCTTAAGGCTAAAGGTACATTAGGGAAGGAGTCCAAAAAGATATGAGTCAAAAGGAGATGTTAATGTTAACTACCTGAGACGTGACTTACTTGAAAAAGAAGGAAATTATGACATTCTAACACTGGAATTGATGTGATGTAACTATTATTTATTATTTTTATACAGTACAAAGTTGTCTGTGGATGCTATTGGAAATATGCATAGGCTAAATGGCTGATATCCCCATAAACATAACTTGAACTTGGGAAAGGGTGATAATGAGTAGCAGTATGAAGGAACTACCATCTAACCCCACCGTGGTGGAATAACACTAATTGGGAACCTATTATTATAAATATTTTTAATAAGGCCTTCAGCATGGAGGAGAGAAAAACCCTTGGCTAAGAAACCTCTGGGATCCAAAGCTGTGAGACACCATTCCTCCTGCCATAACTTTAATTTACTTACATTGTTAACCAAAACACTAACTCCAGATGAAAGAACTAATGATTCTGTTAAACTTAAGTGTTCTACTGAAGCTGCCAAACACTGCTGAATTACTAGGATGAATACTGTCCTCTCTTTCTGTGTCTTTGAGACTTCTGCCATCACTAAGGTGCTGCAAGGCATGGCTTTGCAACCAAATGAACCCTGCTGTGGAGTCTCTAAAAAAACTGCCCTCTTTGTACTTTTTGCTTCCATCATTTTCCTTGAGAACCAAATGATTATTTTCTGCTTTTTCCTAACTGCCTCAAACCAGAGTTAGATGTAAATTCAGTTCCTTGCTTTATAACTTTCCACTTGACCTCAGCCTCCTACCCTTCCCTCACCCCAACAAGTTTATTCTGAATTACATGCCCAACCTTTCTGAAATCCATCCTTCTGAGATCTAGGACCATTGTCTTTGAATTTGAGCATTGTGTTTCCAGTATGATGTTAAACCCCACTGAGCTGTGGTCACTGCTTGCCAGGGGTGCCTCTAATCTGATCTCACGTATGATATCCCCACTGAAGAGCACTCAGTCCAGTATGAGGATAAGCCAATGTGGAATTGCTTTGGTGAACATGTCAAATCTGAGCTTTGTACACCAACAAAGCAGATCTAAAGGAACTTGGTTTCCTTCAGTGATTTCACACTTCAGCATCATGATGTAGCACTTTTACAGTGAACATATGCTGAGCATGTCCAAGTTGCTGGCAAGCCACAGAGTTAACTACTTCACTAGTTTCAGAAAGGCAGGCTAGTAAAATCAAAAGCCATGTTTACATGGTCGCATTTGCACTGGAGAAATTCGAAGTTCTCTGGTTGCTCCAGCACAAGTGTGGGCATGTAGGTAGACACGATTGTGGTAAGCCACTCACTAACATTCTCCCAGATTCCCTAGTAAGCTGTAAACACTGAGTGTAGTGAGCGGCTTACAGCATTTCCACTGCTGTGGACTGGGTGCACCGCTGCAACCCGTTCAGTGGCTCATGATTCCTTCGAGCTGCCAGCTGGCTCTCAAACACATGGCCCCTCACCAGCGCAGACTGGAGTGATTCAGAGAGGGGCCATGTAGACAGGCAGATGATTGAGTCACAGATGATCAAGACCACACTGTTGTGGTCAGAGTTGGAGGTGCTGCTGCAATGTAAACACAGCTAAACTGTAGAGGAGAGGACAGAGTGCACAGTGTAAGCTTGCACTGGCAGCTAAAGGCCCTGCCTGTAGCAAAAGCAGGAGCAGAGCGTATTTAGTAGACTGGGTAAAGTTGCAGAGGGTTTTTGAAAGATTTATGTGACTATTGTTTTTTAAGTAAAGCTAGTGGTATAAAAGACACAAAAATCCATACTATATTTTATTTTATTTTTGTTTCTCCCTGCAGCAGGAGCAAGGGAGATTAAATTTAAGCAGATTGGGAATGGTGCATGGGGAGTTTGAAGGATTTATTGACAAATAATTTTTTACTGACTCCTGCTAGTATAGCATGGCAAAGAACCATCCTTTTATTTTTGCTTGTGAGTGTAATCCCAACAGACAATCAGTGAATGAAAAGTAAAGTAGATTGCTATGTGAGATACAAGTGCAGGGATATTCAAAGCTAATTAACAATTGCAAGATGGGTTAGTAACTCCCAAACACTACTTTGACCCCCCAAATCAGGTTAGGATCACAAAATGCTATTGTTGATGGCATGGTTAGTGAGTTACTAACCTGTTTGCGACTGGCCCTTAGTCATGCTGGTTCATCTATGCTAAGCAGCTGATAGCAAAGCATGCTGGTAGGTTCAGAGAGGCAGAAACTAGCCCATAGTGCAGTGCTAACTACTGCTTCTTCTGAATCAGTTATTATGGCCTGTGCTCCCTACCCCCATCCTATCATTGATATCTGAAGGTATTTTGTCAGGTGCCCAGTAGTCCCCTGCTACTGATCATCCTTCTGGTACCCCGTGGTCCCCCGATCATACAGTTGGTATTTATAAATGATTTCCTGGTCTCCAGTGGTCCTCCCCAATTCATAAGTTTAAAGCCCCCATCCCACTTTCCAACCCAGTCCTCACTGCCATCACCACCATCCCTGGCCCCCTACCTCCAGTGTACATGCCTCCACACCTGCTCACTTCTGTGGCCAGCTGCCAACTGACAGATTGTATTCATGTGCCTACTGTACAGCAATGTTCAGTAGATGTACAATCACAAACTGACAGCAGCCAGCCACAAAGGTAAGTGCAGGGTTTGTGCCCATCACTATTGCTGGCACATATTCTGGAGGCAGGGGGCTGGTGGTGGTGGGGGTCTGGGCGGAAGGGTGGGGTGGAGGCTTTCAAATACTCTAAGGTGGAGGACCACTGGACACTGGGGAATATTTTATATGAGACTGGCAGGGTGATTAGGGGCAGGAGAACCACTGGACACCAGGAATATTTTATGAAAGAGACTAGCAGGGCAGTCATGGCAGGGGAACTACTGGACACCCAGGAAAATACCTACCAATGTTGGACAGGGTGATCAGAAGTGGGAGACTACTGAACACCAGGGAATATCGTATAACAGATCAGCAGGGTGATGGGGGTGTGGAGACCACTGGACACCTGAGAAGTTCCCTGTAGATAAAGACAGAGCTTAAGGGCACACTAGACTACCAGTCACAGTCTGCAGGCAACCCTGATGGGTGCTTTGGGGGTGGAGCATACACTGTTTTTAATGGGATGCAAATGATCCCATAGTGCCTTGCTGGTGCTTTGGAGTCATTAGCATATTAGGGTATAAATATGGCAGAATGGCTTGCTCCAGTGGAGCAATCTCCATTAGTGGGTTTTATCATTTGGTTTGCTCCTGATATCCCCATCGCAGCCTATTGGCCACATATCTCCTGTGCCTAGTAGGGAGCTGGGTTTGCAATTGCAATCAGGATAGTGCCTTGGCTGGTATACTGAAACATTCTTTTAATGCTCACAAAGTGTCCAAGCTTGTCCCAGTATACCGATGGTTTGCTCCATGCACTAATTTGCTTTTGGAGAAAACATTTAGTAGGCTTACACCAGGACCTTTGACGCCTGTCAGTTGGGGAGCTGGCCTAATGTTGTCACTCTTCCCTATCACCTCATGAGTCATATGCCACTGCAGCTTGTCCATGCACTGGGTTGTGTCTACATGGGCATCTTAATAATCACTGATGATGACTATTGTAAGTCATCATTGTTAGCATCCAGCAGTTGCTGTTTAATGTCATTCATCTGTTGTGTGTCTGTTGCCAGTTTGGGTAGAAAACATGAAGAGAAGAAAAGGGGAGAAAGGGATGAATGAAGAGGAAAGTAAATGTTCCACCATGCTACTTAAACCACCTGCAAGTTCTGCAAGTGGTGGTGGTGGAGACTGAAAATTTTCATTGGGTAACAGGGCTGGGAGACATGGTCATTGGGCTGTGAGGACAAGTGCTGCTGGCACATGATAGTAAAGATAAAGATAAAGAAACCATGGTTGTTAAGTCCCCAGAAATCCACTGGTTCTACTTCCATTGCAGAACAAGCAGCCTTCTCTGATGGTCGTCAGTTGCATCTGGTGATGAAACTATCCTGAACAATCTAGAAGCATACCTTTTCCCACTTTTCTTTCCAATTGCCTCCAGTTCCTCTACTCAAATAGAAAAGATCCATCCAGAAATGTAAATTCTCATTTCCACCAAAAATAATCTTGCATTAGTTCCCTGATTCCTCAAAGCACCCCACACTCAAAATCATATCAATACCAGCTTCTGAAAACAGCATGAGGAAAGAAAGTCAACAACAAGCCCAAATCACAAGTTCGATTTCAAGGTTCATGTTTTTGGCACATATATAAAATAATAAATAACAATAAATGTAATAATAATAAGAAATGTAAAATAATACAAATAGTCACATTTAAATGATTTTGTATCATATCATTTGATATACTGTAATAGATGAGATTATACTATCAAATACAATGTCATTCGATATATCATTGATCAGATTATATTATCTTCTCATATAACATATCATATGATATCTGATTATATTATTTTATAATACAGTATGTCATATCATATTACATGTAAGCAATAAGACATGATGGGGTGTCGTTAGACAGTTCTAATGCATGGCTAGGGGTGTGTAGTGAGGCACGAGGCCACAGGCCAAGTGCGCCCAGATCGTCAGCGCAGCATTAGAACAACGACACCCCAGAGTGTCTTATTTCACTAATAAATGGGGCAGTGTATTTTCATTCATGTTGAAATAAAAATGTTATGTTTACATTCAAAAGAGTTAAATATTTAATGCCTTTTGTTGTAAAATAGTTTCTCCACCTAAACAGGATTGCTGTGTATACAGACCCCTCTATACATTGAGTACTGTTTTAATTCACTGAATATTTTTTTAACACTCATCTTTTCCATTTGTTGTATTTATGTTTTACTTTTTTGGGGCATCAGTAACAGTAGGTGTGACTAGAGCAGGAAATCGGGAGGAACGCAAGTGGGCAGGTGACAAGAAGGAGCGAGCAGTGCTGTGTTGTGATAGTGTCTTTCAAACAGAAAGTAAAGGAGATGCAGGTATTTGCTTTCTTTTTTATTTACCCTGTCTGAAGGAGCAAACAGTGCTGTGATAGTGTCTGTTTCAAACAGAAAGTAAGAGATGTGGGTATTAGCTTTCTTATTTTTAATTTACCTTGTCTGAAGGAGTGAGCAGTGCTGTGTTGTGCTGTGCTGTGATAGTGTCTGTTTCAAGTGGAAAGTAAAGGAGATGTGGGTATTTGCTTTTTTCTTATTTACCCTGTCTGAATTCCAATGAGTGAGTGGCAGTTAGTGACAGAAGGTAAGGAGCAAGGGAGTGAGTGTGGTGTCCTGAGGCAGAGTAGGGAGATGTGGGTTGTATGAGAAAATGCTAATCGGCCTTGACTCACACTGAGGTAGGGCCTGATTTTAGGTGGATCGCCTTTAAAGGTCTCGATCATATATACCCCTCCCTCCTCTTCCAGGGTGTACATATAGTATGTAGGTTCTTAAGACTCTCCTTAAAGGGCTTCTGATGCAGCTCCTGCACTAAATTAGTTGTCCTCCTCTGGACTGCCTCTCTACTCTATGTCCTTCCCGAGATGTGGTTTCAAGAACTGGACATAGTGCTCTATGTGGGTATTCCTAGTGATCTATACAGAGGCAGTACCACCTCCCTCTTTCTGCTGGTGATACCCTCTGTGTGCACTCCAGTACACTAGCCTCCCAACTGCCGTGTCGCACTTCTCGGACACCTTTAAGTCATCGGATATGATATCACACCCAAGTTTCTTTCCTGTTTGGTGGTTATCAGTGCCATTCCTTCCATTTTGTATTCTGTCCTGGGTTTCAGTGCCCTAAGTGCATTACTTTGCACATTTTCACATTGAAGCCTAGCTGCCATACCCTTACTCACTCCTCAGGTTTTCTCAGGTCTCTGCTTATCTTTCAAAATGTTCAGGTATATAACTCTTATCTGTATATATTTGATATCCCAGGTGTGTAATTTTCTGAAGGCTTCCTAATATATAAAGGAGTTACACAAGAGTTTTGTAACACCTTTAATCTCCTAGCCTCCCAAACTTTTATCCAGTCAGAAATGATATTAAAACCCACATAGTCCAAGGTTTTCAGAAGCCAAATAAGGGACAAAAACTATAGTGAAAACATACTGCAGAAATTATATCAAGGTTAGACATGGCTAGACCAACCTGCTTAATGGGTTAATAGGTAAGATTCCTTTAATGGGGTTAAGTCTACTCCCCAGCATACCGGAAGAAGATGCTCAACACAGTGGATTCCAGTGCACTTGGGGGGAATCCAACATGCAAATAGATGGGAACCATGAAAGTCTTTATTAAGTAGATTTGTTTGCTTTTACTTAACTACCTCTTTTTCTGATAATTAAGCATTTGTTTGCCTATGACAATTTTGTGGTCCCATATTAATTCAACAATATCCCCGGAGCTGAACTTAATCCCTAAGAATGCCAGGATTTCCAATGTGAGTCAGATATCCCTGACAGAAGCAGGTTGTGGAAGATATCACCCAGGACTCTGTCTTCACACTTGGTGAAATTAAGGGCTGCATCTGAAAACAACCCTAATAATTTAAACCACTGTAAAGAATGTGCAACATAAGTCTCATCATGTACTAGCAGGCATACATCATCAGCATAGGCAATAGCCTTACAGTGGAGTACACCATCTTCAGTTTGCAAAGGCAGTATGACAGGGTCCAATTCCAGTTTCCATAGCAGAGGGTACAGACATAAAATATAGAGAATGAGGCTGAGGGAACACCCTTGGTGGACCCTTTGAAAGTGAGTGGGCTATGTAAAGCCTGTCATTAACTGGTATGACTGAAGTGCCATGGTACATACACTACAACCAATGTATAAAAACAGACAGATATCCACATTTGCCAAGCACATACCACAAAAACTCATGTGAAACCAAAACAAAAGCTTTACGTTGGTTCAGGGATAACAAATACCTCTTAACCTGGCAGTGTTCCCTCTCTCCACCATTTTCTACAGGAGGATCAGGAGGTCCTGGATAGTTGTACAGTACCTGGAACTGAGCAAGCCTGTGACTGTGATACTAGATGCCCTACTACCTGTGATAGTAGAGATGTTAGGATTTTAGACAGAATTTAAATATCCCTATTTAGGAGACAAATTGGTCTCCAATTACCAAGGTCACTTTCCCCAGCTTTATGTAAAAAATCAGCAATCATTCATACTGGGAACAAATAACTGGTGGTGTAGTATAAAGTTGAAAACTTGTGCTGATTCTTCCAAATCAGTCTCCAGTTGCCAAGGACACTTTTCCCCAGCTTTATGTAAAAAAATCAGCAGGTCTTCTGTCATGCTAGGAACAAAGGACTGGTGGCGTAGTATAAAGTTAGAAACTTGTACTGATTCTTCCACTGCTGAGGGAGCTATCAATTTGTAATGCTCATCTTTCCCCAGGCAGTACCATTCCCGAGGGATATTACTTCTCTTTCCCCACCACTTATCAGTGTTTAAATTCCTCTGTTTTGCAGCTTTCAGCCATCCCTGGGTCATGGGGCTTCCAGCGCCCACCAGCCCTCCCGCTCCTAACTCAGCTGCAGCTTTCCAGGACCACAAAGCCCCAAAGCAACTACAGAGGTCAAAAGCTCAACAGAGTGTGTGGTACAGGGGAGTGCAGCGCCACATGGCCATATAGTACTTCTCACCCACCAGCCCCTCCACCTACCCACCCAGGTTGTTGGTAGCTTTGTACACCTGTTGTCGGCCTAAATCATACAGCCCACTTCCTCTCCCCTCTTCTGGACTAGTCCAAATCTTGCCTTCCCTCCAGCTGTTCCTCACATAATCCCTCACTGGCTCTAGTTCTTGCTTACTCCTCCAATGTATTCTGATTATCTTTACTCTGACACATTTTGACCAACTGGGAAATTGGCATTGGCCTCCTCCGTAACCTGGACTCTCCTTGTGATTGTCACTGCCCTGGCAAGCATGAATGAACTAGGTGTGAGACTCCAGTAACAAAATTCAGACACCTCCCTATTGTATAGACTGAGGAGGTGACCCACTTCCACTGCACTATTGCCCATGCCAGTGAGACTTTGTAGCCATTAGAGTTCAACTTCCTGGTGAGATTAGTTACCCCACTTGATGCAGATTTCAATGGTCAAGCTGGTGCCACATTATTAAGCTCCATCCCATGAACTTACTTTGTTATTTATTTGAAAACTGGTAACTGGGAAAGGTACACTGAGCCAAGGCTTGTTTCAGGTATGAACCAGGAAAGGGAAGGGATACAATCAAACAAATAAGAAGTATAGAAGCATTAGAAAACAATAATAATAATCATAATAATAATACTAATAATGGCAAACAAGGAAAAAAAAGCAGGTTGCTTCGTGACCAGCAGGGTGAATTAAGTAGTGCTTTTAGAGCATAGTACTAAGCAGCAGTAGAGCTCAAGCTTAAGTTGAAAACTGAAATATAAACAGAAGCATAGAAAAGCTTATATACTGTAGTGTGTAGTAGAGCATTGTTCTGTAGAATTCTGTCCTTTTCAAAATGCTGTCATGCCACAGTTCAAAGGTCATAGAATGTGATTGCACCCTTCTGTAGTACAACAGCATTCTGAAACCTGTAGAGACTGCACAGGTCAGTTTGATTCTGAAAGCAAAAGAAGCACTGAGTGCACATCTCACGTAATATGATACACTATAAAACACACAGGATGAGCAACTTTATGCACAACCAATGTGTCCTGCTACCTCGGGCTTCAGATTTCCATGGACCTCTCAGCTTTGCCCTTGAGGTCAGAGGAATCAGAACCCATCTGTTGTGGAACACACTGGTTCTGCACAGTTGCACATCCAGTATCCTCTACTTTGGAAATGTCCACTGATACATGTTGATGTTAATACAATAAAGTTTAAGCAAGACATGGGGACAAGAAAATGCACTGCAGCATGCAGACAAGCTTTTTATTTATTTATTATTTATTTAGTTTTTGTTGACCAGGTAAGTTCACTAGACAAATTCTGCCTATTTTCAGGCATGATCTGGGGAAGGAGATCAGATGAATGCCAACTGACCTTGAACCAGATTAAGCTGTTGGTGGTATTTTGTAGTGAATAGGGAAAAGATGGCCAGGGCACTGGGAAATTCCCCTACTCTTCCTGCAGGAGCCTTGCTTCCTGTGAGCGGAGGGACTGCTTTGTTTGCAGGACTAAGATGGCTGCTCAGCAGACTACTGGAGTGGAGGAGGAAGAGATGATTCTTGACAAACAAACTGCTGTATTGGATATTGGTGTAATTCCTTCCATGAATATTGACTCTGCTGAGAATGCAATGGATGTTGCTGTGGACCACATTCCAACTGACCCTGACCCTGCACAGATGACTTTATTACCTGAGATACCAGAAGATAGTTTTTTGATGGCAGTAACAGCAGTGAACTTCTACAGGATACTCTGGGTGAGCAAACACACTTTTCTATTGAAACTGCAGATATTATGGCACAGCTTGCTGCTGAGGAAAACAGTATTTGTTTAAAAAATGCATTACAAAAGAAGCTTTGTGACATTAAAACTGACAAAAGACACTGTCAAGGGAGCACAGCTAAGCAAGCATGATGTAGGTGCATCAAAGGATTCCTCAGGGAGCTGGGCAGTGGCCATATAGCAAGCATAATGCCAAGAAATGCAGGGAACAGGGCTTACAGCAATTGCATCGGAATGTCAATGTTGGGTGAACAGACACCTGGTCTAAGATGTGCTGCAGAAGGTGAAGTTACTCCACAGATAGAGTGGTCAGTGGATACTGCCTTGAAAAATGCAGGGTGGAAGCAGAATAAACAAACAGGTCAATGGGTTTCAGGCTCATTGCCTATTCATATGCCAGAATCAACTGCAAATTATGCACCTGTTATTGTACCAATTACAGATTTGAGGTACCTCCTGAGCTCGAGCTAACACAGAATCTGGTTTTAAAGCTACCTCAAAATGCTGACTCTTCAGAACATAGCACTCAGAGTGGAGGACACCCCAATATATCTACTGTTTTACCGCAATTGCCTCTAAATATTGTGAATAAAGATGTTCGAAGTCATTTTCTTCTTTATTTAAATTTCTGATTTTTCCAGCTAAAAGTCATAATATGCATCTATCCTACACTGGAGGTATGTCTGAGCCTCCTGATCAACTATTTATAGCCAAAACTCTCTTGAAGGACTCTATGAAGTTCTTTTCCAATGAAATTTATGCACTGATCCATGTTTCTGGAGAAACTACTTTCAATGTTAGTTTAAGTCTCTCAATGGCTTGAGAGGTTTTGGATTAAGTCACGGTACACTAAAGGAATATGCCCTTAGGGCACCATTTGTTACAATACCACTAAACCTGCATGAAGACTATTAATGTGTTATTTTCACAATGAGGGGTCAGTGTCAATGACCTTACTTATTGGCTGAAACAGAAATGTACGGTACTTGAATAACCGGTGGCTATATTGGACTCAGAGAACATATGGACTGGGGATGGAAGGTTAAGGTTTTGCTAAAAACTACTGCAACTGGTATTATTCATTTGCCTAACTCTTTTTGGAGGATGGGATGGGGTATTGTGTTTTAATGGGACAGCTGAAAATGTGCTACAAATGTGGCTCAGTAGCTCACTTAAGTAGCATATGTGATGGATCAGGTGTAATATCTGTGGAGAACTGGGTCATGTAAGTTCTCCAGTGTACAAGTGATTGTAAGTGTAATCTCTGTGAAGAGATGACCATACCTTTCAAAATTGCCAGTGGGCTGCACATAACATACCTGACCAGGCTGATGGGGAGGAGCAGCTTGTTAAATCACTTTGATGCAGAAAAAGAAATTGGTTCTTCTAGATTGCAACCTCAGCAAGGGGTTTCTACAGCAGACCCCCTGGACCTTTCAGTCACCCTAATCCCACTGAAGCTTTATTGACTTGTGATAACTTGGAAAGTCAAAAGAAACCTTTTAGAAGAACAGACTCAGGGAAAAACCACAATCCAAGATATCGATGCTCTGTCTGTTGTTACTAAAGCCTGTCCCTCCACCTCTGGACTCATCCATAGAAACATAAAATTTGCCAGCAGATAAGGACCGTTGGCCCACCCAGTCTGCCCATTTTCCTACCTAATGGATAAGCTGAAGATCCTAGCTAACCAACAGCCTGCTTCTTCTAACCTCCACCCCTAGAATTGCCTTATGTTTGTCCCATGCATTCTTGAATTCCACCACTGTTTTTGACTCCACAACCTCCTCAGGAAGGCTGTTCCATACATCCACAACCTCTCCATGAAAAATACTTCCTCACATTACCTCTGAACCATCCCCCTCTAGCTTCAAATTGTGCGCCTTGTTCTTGCACCTCTTTTCTGAAAGATGCTACCCTCTTGGACTTTGTTGATTCCTTGAGGTATTTGAAAGTTTCTATCATGTCATACTAAGGTTCATACTAAGGTTAGAAGAAAGAGCTAGTAGGTCAAAGCCCATAATGCTCCTATGCTAGGCCATAGAGTAGAATATAAAGCCATACCCAGACATAATTAAGCGTGTCGAGACGATGTTTAAAAACTCTTTAGTATTACTTGTTACTACAGCAGTTGGAAGTCTATTCCAAGGCCCAATAGTTCTTACAGAAAAGAAAACTTATGATTATTATGTTTAAAAGATTTACCAGTTAACTGGAGGACATGGCCTCTAGTATTATGTATTGATGACTTAAAAGAAAATCCTAACTCAGTCATGATATAGGGTCATGAATAATGTCATAGGGGAGAAGGTCACCTCTTATGTGTCTGATAGTAAGAGGCATTAGTTTCAATGTATCCAACCTAAACTCATAAGATGAGGATTTGAGACCAGATATTTTTTAGTGTATTTTCGCTGAACACTTTCAAGAGAGTAACTATCTGATTTTTAAAGGACACCACAACTGTGAAGCATGTTCAAGATGGAGATGGACATAGGACCTGAATAGGGTAACAACACCTCCTGATCTCGAGATCTAATATTACACAAAATAGACCAAATAATTTTATTAGATGTACTAATAACCAAATGCATATGCTTGGAATATGTTAAGTCATCTGAAATGTTTAAACTCAAATCCTTCTCATTATTAGTGGCACACAATGGTAAATTGTCCAGAATATACTGGAAATTTAAATTATTAGAACCAAATGCATTACTTTGCATTTTGTAGAGTTTAATTTCATGCCCCATTTATTAACCCAGGTACTAATAATATCAAGATCATGCTGAATACAAGATATTTGGTCTAAATTAGAACATGGTCCTCCGATCTTCGCATCATCTGCATATTTAATTGTAAATGAAAGGCAGGAATTAGTTAAATCAGATATAAAAGCCTGAAAAAGACAGGGGCGAGAACGAGCCTTGTGGAACACCACTTAAAACTTTACCAGAGTAAGAAATGCCCCATTAATCATCACCTTTGAGTTCTGTTTGAAAGCCAATTATGAATCCATGTAATTATATGACTATTAATACCAAGACCTGTGAGTTTTTGAATTAGAGCCCAGTGTGGCATGGTGTCAAAAGCTTTACTGAAATCAATAAAGGCAATGTCACAGGCTAACCAGTTATCCAAACAAGAACTAAAATATTCATAAAAGCAGAGCAAATTTGTCAGACAGCTTCTACCCTTCTTAAAGTCATGTTGTTCCAAATCAGATGCATCAATAATAGGGTCAATAATATCCTTTAGTAGACTTTCTAACACCTTACGTATGGATGAAGTCAAACTAATCGTCGATAATTTTCCCATAGATGTTTTGATCCTTCTTATATATTGGTACCACAAATGCCTCTTTCCATTCACAAGGGATAAAATTACATTGTAAAAAAGGTTGAATAAAAGTTTGAGTGGAAAGGCAATAGTTTAGATAATAGGTAAAGCAAATGCCCTGCTATATTGTCTGGGCCGAACAAAATTTACCTTTTAGTAAGTGTAGTTTTTAAGAATAGACTCAACTGAGAATGTGATAAAAGTACCTGATGGTGAAATCATAGGTACAGGTAATTGAACTTTGATGCAGAGAAAACTTTACAAAATTCATTATTAAATATATCAGCCATGGCTTTCAGCTCATGGATAAGTATGTTTTCTGTTGTAAGAGGCCCCACCACATTAGACTTTTCCTGAGGGAGTTCATATAAGAGTAAAATTGTTTGGAATTAGACTTACTAGCTATTGTTGCCAATTTCATATCCCATCTAGATTTGGCCCTATGGATGACTACTTTACATGTCCTGCTTGATTTTAAATAGGATTCCCAATTAGAAACTGTCCTATTCTTTAGGTAGTTACAATGTTTTTTATTTTATATTTATTAAGCGTTTTATGTTTTAGTCATCCATCTAGGAGTCTGTTTCCCATTAGAATTCTTATTTTTGATGGAATATAAGTATCACGAAGAGTCAAAATAAGTGATTTGAAAAGTACCCAACTTTGTTATAAGGACTGGTTATCAAAAAGATAACCAGTTTATTTTTCAAGGTATAGATTGATACTGTGAAGATCAGCTTTTGCCATACAGGTATATAATCAAAGAATTAGTATTAAAGACAATATGTCTCTGCAAATTAAATAAAATAGAATTATGATCACTGCTGCCAATTGATGATGAAATATGCACATCCCTAATATCTAAGGCGGTACTACTCAGAACAAGATCTAATATATTATTACCTAGGATTGCAGAAGTTATCCATTGCTGTAAGTCCAATTCTGAACAAGTGGACAAAATGTATTACTAATACTGCTAGATGTTGTGAATTACTGCCAATTTATATCTGGGAGATTGAAATCCCTGTAATAATAACATAACCCATTTGAATAGCTATTTCAAATTCGGAAAGAATGGCATCCATAATTAAACTAGATGAATTTGGGGAACATTACATGTCCCAAGGATAATAAAATCCTGTTTGGATAGGAACATTTTAAGCCAAAGACTCTCAGTCGAGAGATAATTAATTTTATAGAACTAGAAATAGTGACTGAGTTGATTTTATTGTTAATAAATGAGGCAACACCTCCACCCTTTCTTTCACTTCAATTCAGATAATAAGAGATATATCCAGGAGTTGCTTGATCCAGTGGGAGTTATAATCACCCCATGTTTCACAAACCGTAATAATATCAAAATCCTTATTCAAAATCACAGTTTGTAACTCATCAAATTTCTGTGTCAAACTTCTATATAAAACTAAGAAACTGTAATTGTTTACTGGAGACTTTATAAGAGTGAAACGAAGAGGTGTGTACATTTGCATCCCCCTCCCCCACACTATTTAGTTTAAATTTATGTTAATTGTAGATTGGAATTGTTGACTCAGCAATGCATTCCCTAGTTTGTTAAGATGCAAGCCATCAGGACACTAAAGCTCAGATCTATCAGAGAACTCTTCCGATGGGTCATGCATTGAATATTCTGTCGTAAACACCATTGCCTAAGCCAGTTGTTAATAATTTAATTTTATGATTAAGAAACCGGAAGTACCGTGGTATGGGTAGAATCTCCGAAAAAATAATATCACACCGAGATCAATCATTTTATTAGTCATAGAAACATAGGTTAATTTGATATTCTGAACAGAGTCCCTGTAGGTGTTGTTGGCTCCAACATGGATAATATACAGTGGATTTATGTCTTGAGAGCTAATAATATTATGGACCATATATGTTAGATCTGAGATCTTAGCACCACTGAAACTAGAACAAGTTCTATTATGTTTGTCAGGCTCGCATAAAACCCTATCCAGATGTTTAACTAAGAATCACCCAGAACAAATATTTGTCTGGTATGTGAATCATCAGTATTAGGAACACACATAGAGGTGCCTCTTCACCAGTTTGAATAGTAGCAAAATTAATCAAAGGAATAGCAGTCGTGGAATTAGGTGGTGGAGTTGAAGAATTTGGCATATCAACCATGACTTGGGAAGTGTTTTAGAATTTAATCCTTCATCAGGGACTCAATAGGAATACAATTAGAATTGGCGGGGCAGTGGACAATGGGTCAAAGCTATTATGTAGTGGAATGTTAAAATACTCAGCCTTTCTCCTTCTTTTTAGTAGCTTTAGACCCTTGCACATTATACCAAGTTGTATCTTCTACGCTGTTTACCTAACTGTGCTCATCTTTCTAGCTCTTTTTAGAGACATCAGATGCATAAATCACTGAACTACTCATAGTAGCGTGATTATTCTCACTAGATATTATTTTGTCAGAAGGATGCTGTAAGTAGAGGTAGAGGAAGTCTAATTTAAGGGATATTTGTTACATATAAAGCATCTTGAACTGTTATAGGTTCAGAATCATTTGATTCAATTGCCAATATCCGTTTATAGTATAAGCTATTCTCACATTGTAATACAATGTTGTCAGTACATTTTGCACATTGAAAGGGAGATTATCAGCAATATCGCTGATAAGCTAAACATATAGCAAGATGTGCATTGTATACCTGTTTCCTTTAGTAGTGGTTACAAACACTTAATATTGTCTGGTAGATTTAAGGAGGATGCCATTACCATGCATTAGAGGTGAAACAACAGAACCACGAATGTAATAGTACTCACAAGTATAAGTGAAGGTGACAACACGGCCGTAATTATTCCACCTAACACCACCTAACACGCTTAATACAGCTGAACGCGAGTGTCTTAGCGCACGCCTTTGCACTACCCTGCTCCCTGGCTCACCCTGCTCGCATAAGAAGTGCAATAAATGGAGAGGAGTGACCTGAAGTACTCAAACAAGGTCACAGAGCCTCTTGAGATTTAATGTGTTTAATGCCCTTTTAAAACTCCACGAAAACCACTCATCGTGGAGCTGGTGGAGTATAAGTGTATGTTAGTCCACAAATTAAAAATGAAAAGTCCGTTTTGAACTGTAGTTCTTGAGTCTGGTCAAAAGAACTACAGTCTCTTCCTGCTTCCTGACAAAATGTCAGCAGAGCTCAGTCACAGACTCATAGTATGGCAAACATAAACACAGAACAGAATCACATTATTTTTTAAACCAGCTTGTAGTTTTAAAGCAAAGAACCTGCAGAGAGATCTATACACTGCTTGGTTTAAAAAAATGGCAGAACAAAACAAACAAACTAGGAGGTTTAAATAGGATGTTGTGACCTGGAAGTACTCAAACAAGGTCACAGAGCCCCTCGAGATTTAATGTTTTAATGCCTTTTAAAACTTCACGAAAACCACTCATCGTGGAGCTGGTAGAGTATAAGTGTATGCTAGTCCCCAAATTAAAAATGAAAAGTCCCTTTTGAACTGTAGTTCATGAGTCTGGTCAAAAGAACTACAGTCCCTCTTCCTGCTTCCTGACAAAACATCAGCAGGGCTCAGTCACACACTCGTAGTATGCACAAACACAAACACAGAACCCGAATCACAGTATTTTTTTAAATAGTTTGTAGTTTTAAAGCAAAGAACCTGCAGAGAGATCCACACACTGCTTAGGTTTAAAAAAAAAATGGCAAAATGTCCCCTCCTCCCTCCTCTCCTCGAGGCTATACATATTAAGATCCTTAAGTCTCTCTTGATATGTCTTCTGGTGCAGACCCTCCACCATTTTAGTTGCCTCCTCTGACTGCCACCATCCTGTCTATGTCTTTGTGAGATTGGGTCTGCAGAACTGCATGCAGTACTCCAGATGGGGTCTCACCAGCTGTCTGTACAGAGGGATAACAACTTCTGTTTCTACTGGTGATGCCTCTCCTATGCATCCCAGTATCCCACCAGCTGTACTTACTGCCCTGTCACACTACTTGCTCACCTTTAGGTCATCTGATATGACTACCCCCAGGTCCCTTTCCAGTTTTGTTGTTGTTAGTATCTCACCCCATTGTGTGCTCTTCCCGGGTTTCTGTTTCCCAGGTGCATTACTTCTTGCATTGAATCAAGCTGCCATACATTTGACCATTCCTACAACCTTGCCAAGTCTCTTCTCATCCTTTCCACCCCACCTTGTGTATCGACTCTGTTGCAGATCTTTGTGTCGTCTGCAAAGAGATATACTTTTCCTTCCAGTCCCTCTGCAATGTCATATAAAGACATTAAGAGGACTGGTCCTAATACTGAACCCTGCAGTACCCCACCAGTAACCCTCCTTTCTTCAGAGTGGACTTTGTTTACTATTACCCTCTGTGTCCTGTTCTCCAGCCAATTTTTACCCAGGCTACCATCTTGGGACTCACTCCCAGGCTGGCCAACTTGTATATTAATCTTTTGTGTGGGACTGTGTCAAATGCCTTGCTAAAGTCTAGGTAGGCCATGTCTACAGCCCTCCTGATCTACTAC
The DNA here is from genome assembly GCA_016271365.2 of Neoceratodus forsteri. Lineage (NCBI taxonomy): Eukaryota > Metazoa > Chordata > Ceratodontiformes > Ceratodontidae > Neoceratodus > Neoceratodus forsteri. The sequence goes on along the minus strand of CM028131.1, from coordinate 443,481,011 downwards.
TTTGGTCACCCAGTCAAAGAAATTTATTAGATTCATCTCTAGGTACTCAACAATTCTTTCCTTCAGAAGTGATTCCATCATTTTCCCTATCACTGAGGTTAAATTAGCAGGTCTGTAGTTTCCTGCTTCTGTCCTGCTCCCACTTTTGTGAAGTGGAATAACATCTGCCCTCCTCCAGTCTTCAGGTACCACCCATCCTCCATGATTTATTAAAGAGGGTAGTCAGTAGTGTCACTAGTTCTACCCTTAGTTCTTTTAGAATTCTGGGATGAATCCCATCAGGCCCATTGCTTTGTCCACCTTCAGTTTTAAGAGTTCCTTCAGAACCCTTTCTTCTGTGAAAAGGTTAGTATCAACCCCCATATCCAGCGTGTTTCTATTGTTTGGTTTAGGTACCTCCCCCTCTTCATTTGTGAATACTGAGCAGAAGTATTTGTTTAGTATCTCCGTCTTTTCACAGTCACCCTCTCCTCCCCCTCCCTTTATTAACTTCACTACCCCTTCCTTGGTCTTTCTTTGCTCCCTGATGCACCTATAAAAGTTTTATCCCCTTCTTAACTGAGTTGGCAATCTTTTCCTAGCTTTGGGCCTTTGCTGTTCTGACTGCCTTTCCTGCTTTCTTTGCTTTAACTGATACAGTTATCTGTCCTGCTCCTTCTACGATTCCTTGTACTCCTGAATGCTCTCTTTTTCCCTAACCTTCCCTGCCACCTCCTTTGAGAACCAGAGTGGTTTCTTACATTGTTTTGTTTTGTTTATTTGCTTCACGCAAAGGCTTGTTGCCTCTGTGATGGCAGTTTTGATTATTCCCCATTATTCTTCCACCCTCCTTCCTGCCCATTTGCTAGTGTATTCCTGAGGCACTCACCCATCCTAGTGGAGATCTTATGCTCCCCCTCCTCCCCGACTGGTTCTGAAACTGGTTCTAAAGTAAGTGCCACAAGACCTAGTACTAGGGCTTCTGTCTTAAAATCACAGCTGACTGGCCTGGTGGCACAGAGGTTTGAGGTGCTGGACACCACACCTTGCACCAAGCTGGCAACCCATGTTTGGGAATGAACATGGGCTGCCAGGAGGAGAAACGATCGAGCACCAACGGCTGCTCTCCTTCTCCGGTTGGGTTATCTGCACACTTCGCCACAATACTGACACCTAGGAAGCCCAGCTGAAGGTGCGGCAGTGGAAGTAGCAGCATCAGGGATAGGGTAAGATGTTGGCAGAGGGCAGAGCAGGAGGCACGTCTCAGCATGCCTTCTGGTTCCTTAGCCCTCACTGCACGCCAGCGTCAGGGGTAAGAACAGGAGAAAACACCTTCTCTCTCCTAGGTGATGACTCCTCGCTGTGTGTGTGTGTGGATCCTCGGGCTTGATGGGCAGACTCTGCTGTGCACTTAAGTCTATGTCGCAGCATGTATGGTTCGGAGGGGGTAAGTGGGGCATGCCTCCTCACCTTTCCGGGGTTATCTGGACACCTAAGGTTAGTGGACTTAGCACTCTAGGGGCAGACCCAGATGAGGAGAAGGACCACACACACGGATAGAGGTAGGCTTAAGGAGTGGAGACAGGGGCAGCTAGGAGGAGGATAAATATGATAGTCAAAAAAATCACAGCTAACTGAAGTACTTTTACCGAATAAGTCTGATGTGCTACAAACTGAATTTATGGAAGATGATTCTGATGACTCCTCTGTAGCATCTTCTGTGCCAGAAGTTACCACTGACACTGAGAAACAAGAAAGGGAAAGGGCCTCAAAAGAAGACTAAGTTGAAAAATAATCTGCAGAGGGGAAAATATAAATAACATAGGTATCCATGTTTATTCCTTTTCCTGTTATACTATTAATGTGAATAGTATAAAGAGGGCTAGCAAAAGAAAGGTGTTTTTTCCTTTCTGACACACTTATCTTTTAGTACTTTCTTTCTCCAGGATGTTCGTCTTCATTCCTTGAAAGAAACATAGCTAGCTTCAAAAGAATGGTATGCTGGGCCTTCATATTGGTCTATAGGTCAGGACACCTGTTCAGGTCTGGGAATTTTGTTTAAATTTCCTGAAGTTCATCTTTTAAAACTATGATTTAGCACCAGGCAGAGTTTTGATCTTGGATGTGTCAATACAGGCTACTCTAGTTAGGTTAATAAATCTGTACAGCCCCTAAAACAAAAGCGAACTTTGTGAAATCCTTCATTTAATACAACCTTTTTGTTTACTGCCCATAATGTAGTTTTTCAGGCAACTTTAACTGTCCATTACAAGCTGCTACTCTTAAAACATACTGTGATTCAAATCTTTTAGCTCAAATAGTACAAAAGCAAATCTAAAGGATTCTTTCTTTGCATATACTAAAGTAGCCACTCCTACTTTTCAAAAGGGCCTTTAGTCTCTAGGATTGATTGTGTTTTGTGTCCTTTTATTCATCTATACTGTCAGCTAATACATATCTAGTGGAGTTTTCAGATCATAGTATAGTGGGCATTAAAATAGGCCTACAGGCAGGGGTACAGAGGGGCCAGGTTTTTGGAGCTGAACACTTCCTATTATCAATGAATAGACACTCGAACTCTTGTTCATGTTATCAGCAAGAAAATCAGTGTTCTTCCTGTTTGAGATTCTACCTTATGGTGGGAAGATACCAAAAGATTTACAGAGTTAAGTAAAAATATGAATAAAATACACAAAAGTACAGTACTTTAATTATCTACAACTGAGGAAAATTCTGCAACAGTTGCTCCCTATGATGCACGATACTGGTCAGAATCTCATACAACAAATAAACATGGTGAAACAACATATGTGGGACTATCATGTACAAAAAACAGGATTTTATATCATCAGCAACAATTTGGTGTAAAGGGAAATTCAGTGAGGTTTGTCCCTTTGTGTGTTATGCTTCACAGGTACAGGCAAAGGGATGTCTGCCCTACTAGGAGATGATGGAGTTGCCTATTCATCTAAAGAAGGTATGCTGGGATTGTAAGTCAATATACAGCACAAATGTATAGTTGCTCAAAATTGATAGAGAGTGTCTAATGGCCTATTTTTCAGACTTACAAATCCCAGCTGTTGATTTCAATACAAAATTGCACATAATTAGGCCAATAACAGTGGAAGAAGTGAAAGCTGCATTATCGATGTTAGCAGGAGGAAAGGCTCCTAGACCTGATGGACTCAGTGATGAGTTACTAAAATTGATAGGCCCAGAATTGATAGAAGAGATAACATCTATTTCAGTTACATATTAACTAATAAGGCAGTGCCTTCCATATGAATATAAGAATATTAACCTTTATATATAAAAGGGGACAGGAGATTATTAAAGAACTGGAGGCCTATTTGTTTATTAAATTCTGATTTTAAATTGCTTACAAAAATATTGGCAAGTAGATTGGCCTTGGTCACATAACAGGTTGTTTCTAATGTTCAATCATATGCTCTTCCAGGAAGAAAAATTCAAGATCATTTGTTATTTTGAGGAGATTGTAGAAGCGGGACAAACTACAGAGTTGGATGGGTATTTAGTATCTTTGGACCAAGAGAAGGCATTCAATAGGGTGAATTATACATTCCTATGGGAAGTTTTAAGACATTATCAGGTCCCTGAGGTATTTATAGAATGGTTGCAAATGATTTACAGTACAGCCACAGTAACCCCTATGATGCAAGGATGGAAGGGCCCTCTGGTACATCTACAAAGAGGAGTTAGACAAGGATGCCTACTCAGTCCTATATTGTATAGCTTCTTTATTGATCCTTTGTTGAGGAAAATTAATGAACATCATCTAGTAGTGCCAATCCAAATAGGACAGGAAAACCTCCTTTTAAAGTCATGGCATATGCAGATGACATGACCCTCCTTATCTGGACTCAGTCTTCATTAAGTATGGTTTAGACTTATGAAAACAGTTTGGGCAATTATAAAGGGCATCATTAAATATAAATAAATGTGTAGGCCAAAATCTAAATTATGCTTCACAGCAGATAGATAGTATTGAGGAGATTATTATAAAACCGTAACCTATTAACATATTAGGTATATGGTTTGGGAAAGGTGATCTGGATGATTTAAATTGGAGTAAACAGATAGCAGTAGGGAGGCAGAAGGAGGGTTTATGGAACAGAGATAAATTGAGTAAAAAAGGTTTATCTTATAAAACTAATTTAATTCCAGTTTTTTATTTTTAAGTTATATATTTCCGCCCCAAAGCATAAAGACTGAACTCCTTAATATATTTTTTCAAGCTTGTTGGGGAAGTAGATTAAACCTGGTGAAGAGGAATATTTTATATCTACCCTGAAACAGGGGTTTGAATATAATAAACCCTATTTTATTCTTTAATAGTTTTTTGTATGCAAATATAAAATCTCTTTTAATGCAGCAAACTATAGGCTAAGTACCTCTGTTGGCTAAAAGGTTTCTCATTTTATGGCATTCCAATGCCTTGAAAGTTCTGAAAAATCAGTTATACTACCAGAATATCTTAGATGCACCTTCTTGAGGTTAAAATAATGGCAGGTCACTGTTCAACAGGTGACTAACCTGTCAAGAAAGACATTTTATTTTCTTTATTGTCTAATGTCTGTTTTGAGGAGGAGATATTTTCAAAATGTCCAGAGGAGCACCAGAAGATCTTGAAACAATTTTTGAATAACCTAGAATTCCAGAACAGATATGGAATTTTCATTGGATTGCCTGTCATAAGAGAATTAATATCAAGGCAAATCAGAAACATAAAAAACAGGATGGCAGTATTGTAGCAGACTTCAATGTATACAGAAGGAGGAGAATATACAGCACTTATTGTTTTCTGCTGCTTTATTTTAGGTTTTGGGGATTTTCTAGCACAGTCTTTGAATGAACCTATATTTAAATGTAACCCCTAGGTGGTGCTATCCCAAGGGCTACTACCCCTACCTGCTTGGCTACTAGCAGGTTAAGGGGCCTGAGTTCTGAAATGGGTGCCTCCACCCAAAGATCAGGGTTGGTAGTGGTCAAACTAGGCCAGCCACAGCCCTCTGGGACACTGTAACCCCCTCTGTTCCTGCTAGTGGCCCACACAATACACAATAATTACTTTCACAATACCCTAATATGCTTTACAAGTATCCACACAGTTTACACGTACCACCAGGGTCGGTTTCTCTAGTTCGACCCTGAGGAGCCCTAATCAGAACAAGGTTAGACAGGACAATTGATAACAATCCGATACTTGAGCACAAACTAGAATCACAGTCTGGTTGAATTGCAGAAAAAGAGTAGATCTGATTTATTTGGGGGTTGAACAAGGAAGGGAAATCAGGTCAATTACATTAGTACCCCATCAATCACCCAGCTGTGCATGTCGTCAGAGTCCTACCACAGTCACACTCTCTGGGTACCCAGGTGAAAAGGAAAGTTGGGCTAGCCAGGACTGTTGCCTGGGGTAGGCCAGCATGCAACTGGTTGGGGCCCTGAAATGGAAAAACAACATGCACAACACACTATTTGTAATCCAGAGCCAGATGGCTTAGTTCCTGAAGAAAGGAACAATCCAGCAATCAGGTGACACACTCAGATTTAAACTGAGTTGCAGGAGCTACCCTGGTGGTTACTCATGATACCCAGAACTGTGCACAGGATGGATGACAAATCGAGACAGCAGATGAACTCTCTGGAATATCAGGAGAAGCAGGACCCCATGATTCGCCATGGCATCATTCCTGTTCAGGTATGGAGCAGGAGTTGATCCCCAGGCAGGTCTCTCATTGATGGCTCTTTTCTGTGCAGCAGGGTAGGATGGCGGGTCCCTCATGGCAGGCTCAGCCTCATAGAGCAAGTGGCAGATTCAGTCAGTTTGCGCTGGACGCACTCCAGCTAGCACAACACAGCTCACCACAGGGTAACCAGCTAGTGATCCCCTTCTAGCACACAGTACATTTATATATAAGGCAGTTCCACAGTACCCAGTGCAATAATCCCCAGTCACAATCGCTCAGTTTGCTTAGACAGGGAGCTCAGAAGTAGCTGGAGTTCTTACCAGACCCGATTGCATATAGTAAAATCTTCAGTCCTTAGCAGGTTGAGCCTGGCTTCACTTCAGTGGCTTAATTCAATCCCACCATACTTGATTTAGTCCGAAGAGCTTCTTTACTCCCCTTCAGAGTAATTGGCAGACTGCAGGCCTCAACTCAGGCCTTCCCACAGCTTTCCCACTCAAAACTCGCAGAATCACTGCTCGACTATCTGAGCTGCTCCTCTCTCAACTTCCAACATCGATCTGCCTTGCCGGCAGACAGCTCAGGGATTTACCTCATATCCAAAAGGTTCAGTTGGTCAGCCCAACTGTCAGTCACAACAAGTGCTCCCCTTCAGTTACACAAAAGGCGCCAACAGTCCAAAACTACAAATCCCAAGCTCTGTCATTCAGCCCCTATTTGCAGGCTCCATTTTAGTGTCCCCAAGTACTGATTGGTCCAATTCAGCAGTTCGTGACCAAAATGGTGGAAATAGACAGAAACCCTTCACTGCAAAAAGGCAAGTTAGAACAAACAACAACATCTCTATCACTCTAAATGATTCTCAGCAATTAGTTACATCTTTCAGCAGGGCTCCTCTGCACAATTAGCGATAGCAGAACAGAGCAATTTTCTGGCTGTCTGGGTGGGATTCGAGCATGAAAACACACAGCCCCCTTCAGATTAACATTACTGCAACAGGCAGCTCTTAAAGTGACAGTACATAGAGGCTACACAGCACTCTTTAGCAACACCATTTAAACTGCTAACCATAGAACACCAGCCTAGCAGTGAGCACTAGACAAGCTCGAGAAGACTTTTGAGACCCCCATTTTGTAGGGGTTACACCCTTCTCTGCCTAGAGGAAACTTGGCATCCACGTCAGTCAGTACCATCACAATAATTACAGTTACACATTACACTATACATCTATACCATTAGCAGATTAGGCGGTGACTTCTAGGCATCAGTCAACATATTTAACCCTTACTATACACATTTCTGCATTTCACAGTACAATATCCATTCTGAATTACATTATGCATTTGTTACACAGGTAAAGTACACATTTCTATACTGAATCAGGTAACTTCCTGCACATTGAACAATGTGAGAGGGCCTTCCTATAAGCTAACCTGGGGCTAGATGGGGCAGGGGCTCCATACCTAGAAGCAGGACAATCAACTGGGAATGGCACTTAGACTCAGTTTGGGCAGTGAGTTCTGGGAAACATAAACCCTTTATGGACCACACTGAGAGGCAAATCCACTGGCCTCCCGGAGAATCATAACTGAAGCACTACTGGCTTGACAGCTCAGCCAGTCCTTCGAGAGGAACAGCCAGAGTCTCTGTACTTTCAGCTACATCCTGAGGGCCTTCATTACTTGTGAGGGGCCTCTGCCTGGTAGGAAGGTTCACACTGGGAGCACTGTCCAGCCCCTGGCTCTGTAAGTTCTGTTTCTATGACACTTTGTTCACTTGAAGGCACTCTAGCACTGAGAGGGAATTATCATCACACTCAAAGTACTCCTCAGGTTCTGGCATGTCCCCAGAATGTCTCATATCATCCACCCCACCTCAGACAACTCATACAGTTCCACCACACACAGAGACTCAGCATCTTCAGACGTGATACTTTGCACTTCATTCTCTGGGAGCATTGGCTCCAAGGACAAAGCTGTGGGGTTAGGCAGTCCAGAAGACCCAGCTTCATCCCACAATTAATCATGGGGTTACCTTGAAACAGTGACTCAGTTCATAAGAGGGTTAGTAAGCATAGTTGCACTCACTCTCATCAGGCGTGGACTGAGTCATTATCATTCTGGGCTTGATGTGAAGAAACCTTAAGTTTGTGACCACTGGGATAGTTTGACTCCATCTTTCTTTGCAGCAGCATGAGTTACTGGTCTAGGGGATCAATCTCCAGGGTTCAGCCTCAATCATAACTTTGCCAATAGATAGTAAGTGGTTATGGTGCATGGTCTTGAAAACTTTGGAGTTGTTTTCAGGGTGCACTTTGTGCATGAGTAAATCATCCAGCTGGCCTACCACTATAGGGGGAGATGGTGCCACGGTCAGCAATCTTATGTTTACCATGAGTCCCAAATTTCGAGAATAGCACATGGTCTCCAGGTCAAAGTTCTTGAGCCTTTACCCTTTATCATGCCTCTCTTTTTGGCTAAATTTCTCTTGGTGGCCTTTGTCTGGGCCAGTTGGTAGGCATGATTTAATTGAGCTTTAGTTTTGTACATACTGCAGAAAATTTTCAGCTCAGACTCCATCCAGAAACCCCAAAACAGACATCCACAGGCAATAGAGCCTCTCCCTCGAACATGAAGCAGTAGGGAGAACAATCAGTAACATCATTTTTGTGCAGTTATAGGTGTGTACAAGGTGCTAATTTGCTGGCTCCATTTATGCTTATCTTTGGGTGAAGGGTGCCCAGCATGTCTAGCAAGGTGCAGTTAAAGTGTTCTGGTTGTGGGTCCCCTGTGGGTGATAAGAGGTGGTTCTTGACTTTCGTACCCCATAGAGAGCATTTCTTTGATTAAGTGACTCTCAAAGTCTCACCTTGATCAGAATGAATTCGCTGTGGGGCTCCGTGAGTGAATGAAGAAACTTTCCACTAGCACCTTGGCCACGGTGGATGCCTTTTGATGTTTGGTGGGGAACGCATGCGTACCATGTGAAGTGATCCATAACCACTAACACATTACCAATGTTTCGCTGGTCAGGCTCCAAACTCAAAAAGTCTGTACAGACTAATTCCATTGGGTGCTGGTAATAATGTTAACAAGGGGCAGCCCTCTGAGGCGGGGTCTTTCTCTGCAAGCAGCCACTGCAAGTCCTTATATGGTACTCCACACGGCCCCATCTTGGGCCAGTAAAATCAAGATCGTACTAGAGCAAGGGTTCAGTCGATACAGGCGTGGCCCATATGATTGTGGAGGGACCTCAGCACCAAATCTCTGAAGGCTGTGGGCAGAACCAGTTGCTGTTTGTCTACTTGGCCACCCTGATCCACTGTCTCTGTATACAACTGATTAATTAGCTTCAACTTGGGGCCTTCTTTAAACAATAAAGCAGTTTGAAAATCAGAGGACACAACCTGGACACATCTTTCCCTGTATGGAGGGCATCAAGGGCAGGCTAGAGCATAGGATCTTGGGATTGAGCTCACTGAATGCTGACATTGTCAAATTAAGGTAGTGCACTAATATCTAGTACAGAGAAATGACAGTATTCAGCTAGTATGCATGTATCAGAAGGGCTCAAGCAGTCTACTAAGCAGTCCATTGTGTCTGCAGACATCTGTTCATCCTTATCAAACTTTTGGCACAGTGCTCGAATGTCAGGTTCAGACAGTCTGACCCAGTCACTTTGGGAAGTGGGCCTTGGGATAGAGGCGTCAGTATTGATGTGATTCAGGCCTGATCTGTATTTAACAGCATAATCATAGGCAGACAATGCGAAAGCCACCGATGCCTGTTAAATCTAACTTACCTGAAGTCTGCACGTGGGTCAAGGGGTTATTGTCAGTCTTCACCAGTATCTTTGCCCCATATAGGTATTCATGGAACTGGTCAATGATGACCCACTTAAAGCCAGGAATTCCAACTTGTGCACAGGTAGTTTCACTCTGATGGGGTCAGACTCCCACCAAGCGAAGGCCATAGGTCTCAAACTATCCTCATGGTCTTGATACAGCACAGCTCCCAAACCTTGTAGACTAGCATCACATGCAGAATATAGGATTTGGTAGGATCAGCATAGAGCAAGATGGGGGCATGGGTGAGCTGGTACATGATTTCATGGAAGCTGCTTCTCAGTTAGGCATCCAGCGAGACCTGAAAAGTTCACCTGGGTAGAAGTATGCTCTTTCTGTTCCTGAGGTGGCTCCTTCCTTGTATTTAAGGTTCATGGGAGGGTAACCCTGGGTAAGATTCAGGAGCGGGCAAATCATCTTGGAATAGTCCTTTATGAACCTACGGTAGTAGACACAGAACCCCAGGAAGCACTGTAATTCTTTCAGATTGTGGGGCTGGGGCCAGGTAGTCAGGACCTCAACTTTACTGGGATCAGTCTCTATCCCCTCTGTGGATACTATGTACCCCCGTACTTCACGGAGGTCTGGAAAAACTGGTGCTTGTTGATGGACAGCTTGAGGCCGAAACCCTGCAGTCGGTCTAATACTTTAAATAGTTGACTCTCATGCTCCTCAACGAACTTCCGAACACAATGACATCGTCAAGTACACCAGGAATTCCAACAGATTCATCTCCCCGCATTCCATCAATCACTGAAAAGCGACCAGGGCACCCGATATCCCTGTGGCATCCTCAAACTCATAGAACCCAAATGGACAAATGAAGGCTGTTTTCTCACAGTCTTCCAAGGCCATGGGGATCTGGTAGTACCTACTGCAAAGATCCAACACCGGTACCATTTGCTCCCATTCAAACAGTCCAGAGCATCTTGTACACAGGGCATGGTGTATTGATCAGGGATGATCCGCTGGTTCAGAGTTCGATAATCCACACACATTCTCACTGGCCCATTTTTCTTACACACAACTATAATGGGTGAAGCATAGGGGCTCCTGGATTCTTGTATCATGCCAGCCATCAGCATTTCCTGCAGGTGTCTTCTCACATCATCTATGTCTGCTGGAGCTGAACGCGAGACCTCTCATGAAATGGGCATTCATCATGCAGGCGTATGATGCTCCGCACCTTGAACACATCCACATCCCATTTCTTCTGTGAAAACACTTGGTCTCTCTGGGCAAGTTTCTTGCTGATTCTAGTCTTCCATTCAGTGGGCAATAGAGTCACCAAAGTCAAACAAGTTGGGAGTCACTATCAGTCTCACTAGGGTGCTTGTTACTGGGTAACATTGCAGTGTCTGCACAGTATACCATATCTAAGGTGCAGCCTCTGTTCACCCAAATCTCCCAATCTGACACATTGTGAATCTGGACCATCACCTATTGAGCATAGGCATGAGCACGAGTGGGCAAGATGCTGGCTTGACCAACAATCCTTTGGCAATTTTCCATTGCCTGGTGCATGCAGCATTAGTATTTTATTCATGACATCTTTCCGTAAGCGGACCTCACCTTGTAGGGTACACTGGGCATTGTGGGCTAGCACCATCAACTTGGGATCCTTCTTCCATACAACCCCGACTGGTTCATCCTGGTCCACCTCCTCAGGATTCTGCTGCAACTCATAGGCCCTCTTGATCAGCATAGGAATTCTCAGAGCCCTACCAATCTGGTGCCCCCATTTCTCATAGCATAATTTTGCCTGTCTCCCAAACATGTGAGCATTGATCCCAATTAGCAGGGAACCCCATCATACAGTCCAGTAGGGGGACACACTAAAGGCAAGGTCTTGACTTGCTCCACCACTCCAGCCACTGAGGTAGTAAAGACAGCCAGATCTGAATATGCCCAGAGTAGGGGTACGACTTCTCACTCAACCCCCAGACATGCAAACCTTCCAAGAGTTGTAAGAGCACATCAGGCAGGTGCTTCTGATACCACTCTTGAAACATGATAGTCACTTGGGACTCGCTATCAAAGCACAGCTAGGGTGGATACACTGTTCACCTTCATTGTCATCTCCATTGAAGGATCCACCACCTAGGACCATTCTGGTGGTGCAAACTTAGGTGTTGACTTGGCGTGGCCTTTGAAGAGTAACCTTTTTGTGCAGCTCCCTCTGGTGGTCGGTTGTTATATTGTCAAATTACAGCTAGTAGTCTAGTAGTGACCCTCCTCAGATTCTGTGGCGTGCTGCAATAGTAACGGTGTGTCCATCCTCCCCCTAATGATAGCAAAAGGTGGGATCTCTAGGATCTCTAGGGGCCATGGGCCATCCCCATTTTTGCACATCAGGAGCACTTCCCTTCCCCTTTGATTTGTGACTTGTGCCTGATCCTCTGGACTTCCACCAGGTTTGGAGATTTGTGTGGTTCATAGGAGGTCTCCTAGAGGCTCTCAACTCTCATACTTCCTCCAATAGGTTACCTCGGTCCGGGTTTCTGAAGAAACAACATGCAGCCCCACCCCAGTTTTTGTCTCCGGGTGCCTGATACAGGTCAGGTTCTCTGACCGCCTCTGTCAATTCTTTGATCAGCTACCTCAGTTGCTGCGCCTCATCTATGTCACTTCATTCAGGGTCTGGCATGTACCAACAACCCAGCACAGGGCTCCCAACCCTCTTCATCATTCTCTGTTTCTCAAGTCTCTTTCATAAGATGACAATACTGGAGGATTAGCCTTCCTGTCTTGCAGTTTAAGTTTTAACATCATCACGCTGGAGTACCTGGCTGACTTTAAAATATGGTCCAATCTGACCCAGTTCAGTTCCTTAGCCAGCACCTCTCCTTTCCTGTGGGCCCTCTGCAGAGCCCTCTAAATTCTACTAACAAATGTGGACAACTTCTCATTTTTCCATTGCTTAGCAGACTTGAATTTCCACAGCAAATCATCCTCTGACTCAGTGCTTCCAAACACTCCTTCCAGTGCTGAGAGGTATTCAGCTGCAGTAGCCTCTGGGCTAGTGGCTCACAAGAAATGGATGGCCTCCAGTGCAGGGCCCCTTGAGCTCTACATAAGTCTCTTTCTCTTTTCCCCTCAGAGCTCTGCCATTCCTGTACCAAGAGGGTAGCATAGTCCTTCCTCATTTCCAGGTCATCCTCCCTGTAGGCACTGGGACTGTGCCTCAGAAAAGTCTGAGTTTATGGTACGAGTCCAAGTGCACAGATGGAATTACTATGGGGAGGGGACTACAGGGAACTCTTAGGAAAAGCAGGAGACATGGCCAGGACTGCAGTGGCGTGTGTTCCTTGGAAAGGTCTAGCACCTTTACTAGCTCCTTGATAGTTCGTCCTTTGAGCTAATAACTGAGCAACTTGTCCTTAACACCTCTATACTGGGGACCTGCACAAGTAGCCAGATCACTATGAAGATGAATGACCCTCCACCCCTTCTGGGTCCCTTCTGGCAGGATAACAGGGTGTACCTTCTCTGGATCTAAGGGAGAACTGCAAGAGAGTAAAACTATCATAGTCTGTTCAAACTGGTAGCATAGCCTAGAGTGGGCTGGCAGTATAGCCTAGAGGTTAGAGAAACGAGGTTTGAACAAGCTTGATACATCCAACAGACCAGACCTGAGTTTGATTCTCACAACCTCCACTTGCATACTGTGTGACTCTGAGCAAGTCACTTAACAGCCCAGTGCTCCCAGGACGCCCCTGAATACAGGCACTTGTATCTAGTGGGCCTTACCAGGTTACCAAAGACTAAACTAAAATAAAATAAAAAAACAGGTCTGAATCCCTCCCCTCACTTCAACTTTGCTCAAACCTTTGACATGTTCCACAGTTTCATAATACCAGTGTGAGTGGTCCGAAGGTTGTCCAAAACAGGAGGGTCTGGTGGGGATCTAATTCCTCAGCCTCGCTCCACCCCATCATTCGGTGCACTAACAGCTTATGGGGGCGAATTTGAGCTTAGGCGTAGTAAGGTCCTCCATTTCTCACTAAAACTGAACATAACTGGGTAATTCACTCCTCTGGCCACTAGAGGATGCCAATCCCAGTGGTGCCTCCAAGATGTAACCCCTAGGTGGTGCTATCCCAAGGGCTACTACCCCTGCCTGCTTGGCTACTAGAAGGTTAAGGGGTCAGAGTTGTGAAACGGGTGCCTCCACCCAGAGGTCAGGGTTGGTAGTGGTCAAACTAGCCCAGCCACAGCCCTCTGGGACACTGTAACCCCTCTGTTCCTGCTAGTGGCCCACAATACACAATAATTACTTTCATAATACCCTGATATGCTTTACAAGTATCCACACAGTTTACACTTACCACCAGGGTTGGTTTTTCTAGTTCGACCCTGAGAACCCCTGTAGAACAACGTTAGACAGGACAACTGACAACAGTACAATACTTTGAGCACAAACTAGAATCACAGTCTGGTTGAATTGCAGAAAAGAGTAGATCTGATTTATTCAGGGGGTTTGAACAAGGAAGGAAATCAGGTCAATTAGCCTAATTACCCTATCAGTCACGCAGCTGTGCATGTTGTCAGAGTCCCTACCAGTCACACTCTCTGGGTACCCAGGTGAAAGGAAGGTGAGGCTAGCCAGGACCATTGCCGGGTAGGCAGGCGTTGCAGCTGGTTGGGGCCCTGAAATGGTAAAACAACTTGCACACCACACTATTTGTAATCTGGAGCCAGATGGCTCAGTTCATGAAAGAAAGGAACAACACAGCACTCAGATGACACACTCAGATTTAAATTGAGTTGCAGGGAGCTACCCTGGTGGTTACTCATGATACCCAGAACTGGACACAGGATGAATGACAAATCAAGACAGCAGATTAACTCTCTGGAATGCCAGGAGAAGCAGGGCCCACACAATTTGTCATGGCGTCATTCCTGTTCAGGCGTGGAGCAGGTGGCTGATCCCCAAGGCAGATCTCTTTTGATGACTTTTCTGTGCAGCAGGGTAGGATGCGAGGCCCTCGTGGCAAGGCCCAGCCTCAAAGAGCAAGTGGCGGATTCAGTCCATTGGTGCTGGACGCACTTCCAGCTAGCAGAACACAGATCACCACAGGAGGAACCAGCTAGCGATCCGTTCCAGCACACAGTACATTTACAGTATATGTGAGGCAGTTCCACAGTACCCAGAGCAATACTCCCCAGTCACAGTCGCTCAGTCTCTGCTTAGACAGGAGCTCAGAAGTAGCTGGAGTTCTTACCAGACCCGATCGCCTATAACAAAATCTTCAGTCCTTCGCAGGTTGAGCCTGGCTTCACTTAGGTGGCTTATTTCAATCCCACCATACCAGATTTAGTCGAAAGAGCTTCTTTACTCCCCTTCAGGGCAATGGGCAGACTTGCAGGCCTCAACTCAGGCCTTTCCACAGCTCTCCTGCTTGAAACTCACGCAGATCACTACTAGACTATCACGAGCTGCTCCTCTCTCAACTTCCAACATCAATCTGCATTGCCAGCAGATAGCTCAGGGATTTCTCTCGTATCCAAAGGTTCAGTTGGTCAACCCAACTGTCAGTCACAGCAAGAGCTCCCCTTCAGTTACAAAAGGTGCCAACAGTCCAAAACTACAAATCCCAGGCTCTGTGTCCATTCAGCCCCTATATGCAGGCTCCATTTTAGCGTTCCAAGTACTGATTGGTCCAATTCGGCAGTTCGGGACCAAATGGTGAGACAGACAGAAACCCTTCACTGCAAAAAGGCAGGTTAGAACAAACAACAACATCTCTATCACTCTAAATGATTCTCAGCAATTAGTTACATTTTTCAACAGGGCTCCCTCTGCACAATTAGTGATGGCAGGATGGAGCAATTTTCTGTAGTCCGGGTTGGGACTCGAGCATGAAAACACTCAGCCCCCTTCAGATTAACATTACTGCAACAGGCAGCTCTTAAAGTGACAGTACATAGAGGCTACACAGCACTCTTGAGCAACACCATTTAAACTGCTAAATGTAGAACACCAGCCTGGCAGTGAGCACTAGACAAGCTCAAGGGAAGACTTTTGGGAACCCCATTTGTATGGGGGTTACATAAAATTACATATGAAAACTTATTGAATGGTGTCTTTACTAAAGAATGGGATAAGTGGAACTGGGATATGTTACAAGTGATAATGGTTATTCTAAAATGGAATATTTGGACCACTAGATGTAGATTTACGTTACAACAGAAAGACAACAGTCATATTGAATTATGCAACAAAATTGTTTTGGATCTTGATAAGTTGTACAAGGCAGAAAAGAAAGTATTCTAAAGTTATACTCTTAGAGCTATGGAAAGGTTTACCATGGATGACAGACAGTGATGCACCAATAACTTAATTAGGAGGTATAGTACATAAAGGTTTCTTGGAGAATCACTACTCCTGGATTTTTTTTAATATAACTGGTATGGTATGGTACATTATCATGTGCTTTTGTTGGATAAGAATTATTTTTGAATGAACTGGGTGGGGTATTTACAATTGGTTTTGTTAGAAGTATGATGTTTAATACTCAGTCATATTTCTTTTTTGGTTTTGTTCTGACTTAAGGTGGTGGCAAGGTGTTTTGATCAATTTTGTACTTATGTATGATGCAATACATACTTTTGTTTTTCTTTTCTGTTGTTATGATATAGTGTGCTGTGATGTTGTTTGGTTGTATTTTATTTTATGTTTTATCAATAAAAATTCTCCTTACTCTTTTCGAGAAGTGCCATGGGATCTTTAACATCCACCTGACCTACCAGAACAGGCAGATGGGACCTCGGTTTAATGTCTCATCCAAAAGACGGCACCTCAGGAGTGCAGCACCCCTCATGCTGCACTCACAGTGTCAGTATTAGGATTTAATTCAAGTGCCTAGTGTGATAGAATCCACAGCCTCTGAGCTCCTGGCCTCAGAGGCAAGTGTGCTACCTGCTGAGCTACTGACACAATGTTTATCTAATATATGTTGCAGCCCTGAGAAGTATTATTTATTTATCTATTTTATTTAGTTTTGTTTAACGGTAAGTGCACTAGCCAGCAAGTGACTGTTTTCAGGCATGACCCAGGAGGTAAAATTACAGAACATAACGATACAGTCAGGATAACGAAAATACATGATGCACAGAAATACAGGAAGATACATATGGCAGGATATAATGCATGACAAAGGAAAATACAAGGCAAAATACATTTCAAGGACATTTTCCATTGAGCGCATACATAAAGTGCATTGAAAGACCTAGGAAAAGGAGAGGATAGGTGTAGGGTAAGTCAGAAACAAGATGGAAAATGACAAAAGGGGGAAGGTGAGGAGGTGAGGAAAGGATAGAGGAAGGATAGAGGGCAAGGGGCCAAAACGGGAGGGCTAAAGAAATGGCTAAGAATATAAGGACAGAGAGGTGGTGGCAGGAATAGGGAGGTAGGAGGGAGTAGAGGAGGGATGGGCCAGGGAGAGGGAGGAGGGAGTGAGGGTTAAAAAGGCAACACGGCAGCGGCGTAAAGGTTCCAACCTGCGGCCTAGTCGGTGGAGCCAGAAGACGGCAAGCGGAGAAAGGGTGACAGGGGTTACGGCAAAAGACGGCAACAGCGGCAAAAGGTAGAAGAATGCGGCTGGGCTGGTGGAACCGATAGACAGCAGGGCAAAGTGATGATGCCGGTAAGAGGAGGAGAGAAGCGAAGAGTTACGGCAGTAGCGGAAAGGTAACAACGCCAAGCTGAGCCGATGGAACCGAGAGAGGCGGCAGGGCAGGAAGAAGAGGTCGGGTAGGAGGAGGTAAGTTCCACAGCAAGTGGAGGTAATAGGGAACAATGCTCAGCTGGGAGGGTGGGAATGAGCGAACGGGCAGGGGTGACTCAGGAGGAGGATTATAACATTGTGTGTGTGACAGATAAAATTGTTCAGTAATAAAATAAAAGCATTTTATGATTCTAAGAAACTGGAAGGAGAATATATCTTAGAAGTGTAGAAACAAGAGCAGATATGTAAATTCATGCACCTGCCTTTGAAGCCCTCACCAGTAAGCTTGCAGAGCATAATCACCTTGAGATAATCATCCTAGGAGATTTCAATCTCAACTTGTCCCTGGACTCCAATCCAGGGTTCAAAGCACAGCTCCTTGATGCTTGACTGACCCAGGTCATCAGTGAACCAACACAACACAACTGCAAAACTGGCAACCACTCCTTGCTTGACTGGGCCTTGTGTCCCATCCTGACAGAATGAAAGCTGCAGGCATATTTTCAGACTCCCTTAGTGACCATTCCCGGTCTTCTGCATATGGAAGAATAGCCCCTAAAGTGCCTCCCAGAATGTTTGCAGCTCGTGATTTCTCAAACTTCTCATCTGAATCCTTCCAAGCCTCCTCGAGGAAATTGACTGACTCCCATCTGTTCACTCCCAGCATGGACACTGCTCTTGAGTACTTTGTAAACAATTTTCTGTCCATTGCCAACAAACACGCCTCAGTTAAGAAGCTCAGGGTCAAGGGTCAATACTACAAGTGGATAACTCCACATCTAGTTTAGTTTAGTTTATTGTTCTAGGAATTACTACCTTGAGCCAGAGGCTCTTTACAAAGGTTCCACATCAATTAGGTACAGTACAAAAGTTTATAGATAACACAACAATTTGTGTTGTGTCAAGAGCAAGAAAACATATACAAATACATATCAAATCATTTGTGCAAAAGGACATGAGATATCAATAATCACATTATTATTACAAGAAAGAGGTCATGCCAGATTCGGAGAAACAAATAGGGAAAAAGTCCAGAACAGAGAGGGTAAGTGAAAGGTGGGGAGCAGACAATAGCAGGAGAATAGGTTTCCCAAACATGTCTTTGTCAAATAACGGGACAGGGTGGGTAGTGAGAAAACAGGAGGTTTAATCAGGGCAGTCACAGGAGCTGGAGGTGGCAAGGTGAGAGAAAAGCCTTGATTTGAAAATACCTAGAGAGGTGGAGGCAGTAATATGAGTGCTGAGGGCATTTAGCCAGCTGGGGCATGATAGGCAAATTATCTTTGTCCCTGAGAAGTCCGGCATCGGGGACTTAGAGAGGCTGGTGTTCTGATCTTCTGGTAAAACGGGTGCTAGCGCCAGGCATAACAGGTCTTCGATACAGGGTGGAGTGAGGCCCAGAGTGGATTTTTCGCCATCAGGCAGGTAAGGTACTTTTATCCGGTTTGAGAGTTGCAACCAACCTGAGTCAGCAAGAGTTCACATGTGTGGGTACGTTGGTGTGCACCAGTGAGCAACCGACAGGCCTTATTTAGGGATGTTGTAATGCGACTAAGTGCTGTAGTAGTGGCAGATCTGTATATAACTAAGCCATAATCAACGACTGAGATGATAGAAGATTGGATGGCAATCCTCAGTGCAGAATGGGTAAGAAGCTGTCGGTTCGATACAGAATCCCAATTCAGCTGATTAATAGTTTTGCTGTACTATCAATGTGAGTTGCAAAGGTTAGGCCTTGATCAAAGTTGATTCCAAGATATTTGAAAATTGGCACTTGTTCAAGGGTATTTCCTAGGTATGTATTAATGGTGAGTGGGACTTGCGTTTCTTGTTTCTGGGTTAGAGAAGAGCATGGATTTAGTTTTTGTGGTTTAGAACCAGCTTATGTTCAAGGAACCACATCTCAACTTTGGAAAAGCATGCTGAAGGTTGAGGCATAAGAGGTTGGATCTTTATGGTGGCAAGAATCACGGCATCATCGGCATAGAGGATTATTTGTTCAGGGCAGGATTTGGGGAGGGAGTTTGGAAAAGGCTGAAAGGAGGGGCCCAGGATGGATCCCTGGGGAACTCCTGAGCGAACCGATTTTGAGTCTGGGAGAACTCCAGCTACTTTTACAGATTGAGAGCGCTGAGCAAGGTAATTTTACCCAGTCACCAGGACCCTAGAGCCCTAGGATAGTAGTTGTTTGATAAGTAGCCATGGTGAACTGTTTCCAAATACCTTGGTCAAGTCAATGTAGACTGCTTCAGTTAGGTTTCCTTTGTCCATGGCATTGTGGATTGCTCCTGAGAATTCAAGTAGGGCAGTCGATGTGCTGTGCCCTTTCCTAAATCCATGCTGCTGAGTGCATAGGATGTTGTGCTTTTCAGGTAGTCTGAAAGTTGGTCCTACCAAGCATTCAAGGGCCTTAGAGAGAGGTGGTAGTATTGATATCGGGCGATAGTTACCAGGCAGTGACTTATCACCACTTTTGTGCACCGAGTGACAACTGCAGCTTTCCATTTCCTAGGGAATTGGCTGTAGCAGAGGAGAGATTGAAAATTTTTGTGAGGGGAGCAGTACTTCCTCCAGAGTGAGGGACAGAAGTTTAAGGTCAATAGTGTCGCTGCTTGCTCGGGACTTAGAAATAGCCTTCTTTACATATTTATAGACTTCATGTGCCTTTACTAGTTTGAAATGGAAGGGTGGTTTGGTTGGAGAGATAGTAGTAGAAGTAGAAATTGGAGGGTCAGCATCAGTGAAGAAATCAGATGAGAGGACACCACTAAGGTCCGTGAAGGTATCATTTAGGGTGTTAGCAATGATCTCTGCATCTAATGTAGTGGTTCCATCCACATTCATTATTGTAGGAGAGGATTTGGACTGCTGACCCATGATATTCTTTATGTTGTCCCAGAAGGATTTCCCTTCGCCCCAGGAGTTGGAGAGGGCATTCTTGAAGTAGGAGCTCTTCATCAAGTGGATCTGTTTAGTACAGTGGTTACGAGCCTGTTTATACTTTTGAATGTCTGACAGAGTACCAGTAGCTCTTGCAGTGGCCCAGAGGTGATCCCTACTTTTGAGTTGTGCCAATAGCTTCTCCGTGAGCCAGGGATTTGTGAGTGCTTTGATTTTGGCTTTTTACTGGTGCATAGGTGTCACAGGCAGTGTTGAAAGTAGAAATAAAGTAATCAAGGGCTAGGTCAACATCTTGATTTTTGTAAATCAGGACCAGTCTATCTACCTAAGACAGGTCTTGAGATGAATAAGGTTGCCATAAGGTAGGACTCTGCTATAGATGGTTTTTGGAGGCTTACGAAATGTATTTGTCAGGTACATATTATTGGAGTGATCACTGAGAGAGTCAGGAGAACACTTACATTGTTATACTGGTAGGGTGGCTGGTAAGGATCCAGTCAATGAGGTGCTGGCCCTGATTTGTAGTTTTCCTGGTAGGGAGTTTACCACTTGTGTTAAATTTGCTGCTAGGATAACATCTTTGTTTGACCCTGCATCAGGAGCAAGCCAATTTATATTAAAGTCCCCAAGGAGAAGGAGTTCGATGTCAGAGGTTGTGTACTTATGAACTCGAGGACAGCCTGTAGGCCGGAATCAGGATCTTTTGGTGGGATATAGACAGCAGCAATCGTGAGGACTTTGTTTTGGGCACCAAGTAGTATCTTGATAGGGAGGAGTTGCACTGAGGTTTCTGTGGTGGGTAAGAACCAGGAAGACAGATGAGGTAGTCCTTTATGTAGATTGCACCCACCACCCCTTTCAAGGTCCTATCTAGCCTGAATATCTTGTAGTCTTGTATAGAGATGGCATGATCCGAGTATTAGGTGTCAGCCAAGTTTCGACGATAGCAAGGATATCCGGTTGTGCTGGCTGGCAAAGATTTGAAGGGAGGCCAGTTTTGGGAGGAGACTGCAGATGTTTAAGGTAGAATTTGAGCCCCTCCATTTTGGCAGGCTTTGTTGTACTGTAGGAGACAGGGCCAGGATTTGAGTGGACACTTCCTGATATCAAGAGGAGGAGGAGTAGGAGTTTAAGAGACAGTTGCTGTACTGTAGTCAATAGAATTACACTTCTGAGGCTTATGCGACTTGGACCAGTGCAGGCGTCCTAGGGACCCAGAGCAAGGAGGTTGTTAGTAATAGAGGATGATATGTCCATTTATCCTTATTGTAGCTTGTCAGTTGCACCCAGTCGCTTGCAGATAGGTACCTGGTGGATAAGTCAAAAGCCAAAAGAATGATCAACAGCTGAGGTCCAGAGTCACCGAAATGTTAAAATTCCTGAAGGTGATTAACTGTGCCTGCACATATGCAGGATGTGAAATCCCTTTGTCTGTATGCTTCTTTGTCATTCAAACAGGTTGCTGAAAAGCCCACATACAGATCATGGAGCAGGTCAGACGAAAGTGTGGATTCCAGCAGGACCCAAGTCACCAAGGTTGTCAGATGTAATTGCTTCACTTATGTTTTGCTTGGGATAGCTTCCAAAAGTTGATTTTAAAATGAAAATAAAGATACCTGATGATGATTTTTGCAGAAATCCAGTCCAGGAGACTTTCACGGATGTAGTGAGCAAGAATAGTATAGTTACCACAAGCAGAAAAACATGTAAATCCACAAAACTAAGCTACAGACACAGACAAACACAAGCAGCAACCACACAGACCCAAAACGAGTGGTGCAGGAAGACAATGCTTGGGGTCAGTGTAAGAAGTCTGGCCAGCAGGTGGATTGGGTCAGATTCTGGGAGCTCCAGAATAACTGTAAGAAGTGCACTAAGGCTGCCAAACCTCAATACATCGAGACCTACAACAGTACAATCTGGCTGATCCCAAGACATTTTGGGCCCAGGTAAACACCCTTATCAAGGGGGTCTTTGCTCCACAAATGGCCCAATGACTCATGATGGCAGGACACTCAATGACCCCAGATGGCCGCCAATGCCTTCAACCAAAACTTCACAAACCTAGAAAAATACAAAAATGGGTCCAACCGCCCCTCTCCAGACCTAAGGAATCTGGCCCCTGCCCCTAAATTTCACCTCAGACTAGTTACTAAGAGCAAGGTACTAACTCTGCTCAGAAAAATAAAATTGAGTGGCTCCATGGCCCCGACAAGCTGGAGCCAAGACTACTGAAACCAGCTGCCCCAACCATAACATCTCCAATCACAATATTAGTCAACAAATCTTTCCTGGCTGGGCAAATCCCAGGAAAATGGAAAGGAGTGTTAGCAGTTCCTGTCCACAAGGTGGTCACAGGGAACCAATAGAAAACTACAGGCCCATCTCTCTCTCCTCTGTATTCTGGCCAAGGTGCAAGTAAGACTAGTGTACAATCAGGTAAGGGACTACCTGGAAATGCACCACTGTATTTCCACTCAGCAGCACAGGTTCGGTGTGACCACAGCATTGACACTGCATTAAGCAGAATTACTGCTAGTGTACTACAGGAGCTGAATCATGGTACCCCACTGGGGCAATCTTCATAGACTAAACAAAGGCTTTTGACTTGGTTAGTCAAGAGCTAGTCAAGTTAGTCAACAGCATCAAAATCTCACAGACCTTGGACTTGATGCGTACTCATTAGTGTGGTTCACCCACTACCTATCCAACAGAACCCAAGTAGTCAGAGGAGGGTGTTTCTTCTGCCCACCTACCTGTCTCAGGCAGTGTATCCCAGGGCTCAATCTAGACCCTCCTTTCACAGTATTCATTAATGACCTCAGCAACAACTGTGGAGCAACCAACTCTTATCATACGTAGATGACACTGTCCTCTATAAGATATCTGGAGACCCTGGCTCAGCACCCAGCTGAACCAGGACTTCCTATGCCTGGAACTATGGTTAAGGCAAATAGTCTGGTACTAAATGTCAAAAGATCAAAGTTATCTTGTTTGGTCCCAGACATCTTGGTACTGCTAGAAGTATCACCATGTCAGCGAGGAGTAAGATCGAGGTACAGGTAGTGGATTCGATAAAATACCTTGGGGTACACTTACCAAGGCTTCACGACAAGGCCCAGGTGGACCAAACAACTCACGCTAGCCACCAGAAACTGGGTCTCCTATTTCAGCTAAACAAGCAACTCATCTCTGACTCTAGACTTGCAACTGCAAAAGTATCCTACAGCCTAAACTTACTGATGCCACCCCATCCTCCAGTCCACTCCCGTCCTCCAGTCCATAGGAAAAACTGAAGCTCATAGGCTGGAGCCGCTATACTACAATATAGGACATTTCACTGCAGTGTCCTTCCTAGGACACACCACTGTGACATGTTAGCCTCCTTAAACTTGCCCTCACTGCCGAGTAGGCTCCAGTATCCCCTACTAACTGTAGCATACAAACTAATCAACAGATTGGATTCCCCAAGCCTTGAAGGCCTCCTTGTCCCAAGCACTCCTACAGAACACTCTGCACTTCTGGGAAGACATTACTCAAGGTACCCAGGACAGGACTACTCTTGGAGTAAATCCTTTGTGCATTCAGCCTCTAAACTGCAGAATACCCCATCAGACAACCTGCAATCAGCTGGCTCCATAGCCACTTTTCGCAAGGGTCTAAAAACACACCTCTGTCTGCAGCACCAATGTACCTACTAGTTGTTGCATGTAGTTCTAGCACTTGCTCCCTAACCTCTACTGTACTCCAACTTCCCCAAATGTTTAGTCTAGCTTTGCCCTATGAAGTTGCTCCGCTTTGCTTGTCTCCACCATATGAATGTAACCTGCTGTAAATAACAACTGTTTATTGATTGTCGCTGTTATGAATTTACCTTTCAACTGTATTCTCCTTCTGTACAACTTGTTATGATAATCTGCTCTACTTACATGCAACTAATTCCAGGTCGCCCCTGAAAAAGGGACCTCTGGTTCCAGTGGGCCTACCAGTTACAAAATTAAATAAATAGATAAAACATGGAGATTTTGCTGTAATTCACAGTGGAGTAAACACACTGAGTAGTCTGCATAAGGAATAATATAAAAACAAGATGAAATGGATTGTGAGGCTTAGGAACCATAGCTTGAAGGAAATGATGGCAAGTTAACAGTTTTATAAAATAGGTTTAAAGTAACATAACCATATAATTAAATATACAGATAAGAGTACTATTTTTATTTTTATTTGTACAATTTTAGAGGACAAGTACCTCTGGAAGATGATTGCTTAAGATATCTTTTTTGAATGGTATTATATCTTGGACATGCGAACATATTATTGATGGTCATGGTATCTCTGAGTACAAAATACTAGTGAAGGTGATGTGTTGTTTATCTGTTAATGACAAAAGTAAATGAATCTAATGTTGTGATGTTTGTTTTATATATTATGATATACAGGTGACCACCCCAACCTTGAAAAGGTGGAGTCATCCATGAAACATTGGACACTGATGTGTTTTATGTGGCAGATTAATTAAATATAGAATAATTCATGGGGTGGTATATTTTATGAGAATTTTACACATGCCCAAGGTGTTGGATGCTACATAAACTCCAGAGTGAAGTTCAAGGGGTCTATTTAAGCATCTAGCATTGAGGTGTGTAAAATTTGAGTTTTACATTCCACCCAATGTTTTATATAATTGCTGGATTCACATTTTGCCACAGCAATTATATAAAATGCAGCTTTTGGTGCTTGTTAGAAGACAGTGTAGCGAGGCCACACCTGGCACATAGTTTTCTCATAGGAAGAGCAGAGCTTGTTCGCCGTTATAACCAACTGGTTATAACAGCAAATCATAACCAGCTTTTCCTATGGGAGAACACACAACCAGTCATTATATAAAATGATCTCATTACAACCAGTTCAGGTGTAGAGTCTATATCATTCTGATTTTGTACTAATTTGTATTGTCATTAGACTCCTCTGCAATTAAACTGCATGCCCATTTTGATGGACTGCAGCATCCAGGATCAAATGTTCCTATTCTTCACCTCCACTCAACTCTCTGGCCCTTTTCAAACTCTAATTTGGTGGCCTATCAACTACACCCAGATTTAATTTCCTTCCTGATGCAATTTGGATTTAAAGCCACAGTGCTTCTAATTTCCTACCTCAATTTCCTCACTAAGTAATGCTATCCCTGATGTATAGTGCAATCTCTTCCCTTCCTTTTCTCCCTATCCCTTCTATAGAAAACATACCAAGGAATGGAGGATCCCAATCATGGTTTGGGGTAGCCCAGATCTCAGTGACCACCACCAGATCCACCTTTCCCTCCACCGTCATGGCTTGCAGGTTAATCATCCTACTCCTGAGACTTCTAGTATTAAGGGAGACTATTCTCCATCATTCTGTCTCTCTCCATCCTTATTGACCAAATGCCTCTCACCCGTCTGCTTGATTGCCAGCCCTTCCCTCTGCTCTCCCTTATTTCCTGTCACCTCAGCCCCTCTCATGCCCTCAACTCTTCCCTTTGCTGTTCCTCTGTGTTGTTTAACTAAGATGTGGGTTGATCATCCCTTCTGCAGAAAATCCTTCCCAAGTCCCTCCTATCTGATCACTCTGTGCACTCTAATAGGGCCTGTCTTCCCACCTCTTTGGAAATCATGGGTGCTGTGACACTTGCTGCCCCCATTTAGTTTGAAATTAAGCTCCTGTCTATATATTTCCAAACTGTTTCACTAGTAGCCTGGTTCCTCTTCTGCTTAGCAGCGCCTATCGGTACATAGAAGATTTTTCTATCCCAGATCCCCCGGACCCTTACATATCCAAGTTCCTCCTCCCTATATCATTCCTTCAGCCAGTCATTGAACCTCCATACCTTGTTTCCTGGAAGTGCTGGTTCTAGGTACCTGTTGCACTTCTGAGAAGGCTACTGACCTTTCCACGCACCTGCAGACCTGACCCACCAATCTGAACCTCTCCTGAAACTTCCCTACTTCACATCAGTTAGGTCATTGATATCTAGGTGAACAGTCACATGTTGCTCTCCCTATCACCTGTATGAGTGGGCCTACCTTTGGTCCTAGGCACTTAGCTCTCATTCCTGGGACTCAAACCACTCTCTAGTCTTGTTACCCTCAGTCCTTCTAATCCCTTCACTACTGGATGCCCTATCTCTATAACTCTGCCTCTGCCCTTCTCCTCCACACCCCTGCTACTAAATCTACCTTTACCTGTCCAATCTAACCAACCCCTATTCCCTTATCTCTTCCCTCCTTCACCTCATCTCCATGCTACCAGTGTCCCCACTTCTTGTCACTCCCCCACCTACTTAAGCTTCATTTGAACCCTTCCACCTGTCACCCCAGCCCCTTCTTTCTAGTCTCCAAGAGTGGTCCCTTCTCTTCCTGTTGTCCTTGTCTCACCCTTGTTGCCCTCTCTATCCCTGCAGCTGTCCCAACCTCTTACTACAGACTAGCTGCCCCTTCAACCCTTCAACTACCTAGTTTCCCCTCCACAGCAGTACTCAGTAACTGGAAGTGGTTTCTCATTGGTGCCAACATGGATGCTCCTGCCACTCCTTCCTGCCCCCATTGAATCAACTTCTCCCTAAGTTCCTCCAACCCATCCCTTGGCTTCTCACCTCTAAGTTATGGTCCCCAGTGCAACTGGACCTCCAACTCCTGCACTCACTCTACTCCTTGATTCTGCCTCTGGCCCAGCCCAGTTCTTCTGTCTCTCTGCCAGCATTTCCAACTCCATCTTTAGCAGCTGCATCTCAGCCATCACAAAACCTAGCCTCCTGCATATTGTGCAACTCCCTGCCATCCAAATTGTTCCCAGGAGCACTGCAGTCCCACAATCCTTACAGCACACCACCCTCCCTTCCTATTTCCTACCTCAGTATTTTATATCAAACTCTACCCCACCCACCTTTGCAGTCCTAACCTGTAACTGACTAGCTCCAATCCATTATTCAACTGCCTTCACAGGCCTTCCTGAGGCAGCAAGTAACACTAAACTGTATGACCATCTGCCTTCACAAACCTATCTCTGATAGGAAGTAGTTTACTAACATGCAATGCCACCTTGCTTTGCTGGCCTACCACAGATAGCTGAAACTACCTTCTTGGAAAAGCATTTTTGTTGCACTGCTGCTTTAACCTTTATTAGAAGTGCCAGCTCCTTATAACAAAAAAGCCCCCACACACACTAAAGCGCTAGCCTCCCAACTCTCCCCACCCTCAATTAAGCCAAAACCTGTCCTGTTCAGTAGTCAACCTCTGTCCAACACACCCACTATCTCACTTCCCTTCCTCAACCTTTACAACCCATAAAATACCTCATTCAGGACTGGAGCTGAAGGCGGTTCCCACAGTGCATGTAGTTGTTCTCTTCAGTCACAAAGGTGAGAATGAAAATGATGATGTCCTCTATACTGACACCTGATTAGTCAATCAGGTGTTACTGTAAGAGAACGCCACCATTTCATTCTATAGCTTTTAGTGAATGAAGAGAGCAAGTTACCTCCATTGTAGGACCATCTTTACTCCAATCTGAAATGGGATATCCTTTACTTTTGGGAGGTTGTGGGGAGGAAGGGGAGGAGAGTTTGCCCTAGCAGTTGTGTTGGATGGGGGTTAGTTATAACTCACAGTTAGAGTTCTAAATGAACATGGATATGTTCCCATTTAATTAAAACATCCAGTACTTTTAGTCTAATGCCTATAGTTTAACTTCAGCAGAGAAAGAACAGTTGGGCAAATACCCATTGCTTGTATAGACTTTAGTACGCTTAAACTTTTGAAAGTTATTTAAGTGGATGGCCTTAAACCCAGACCCTGAGGGCTCATATGGAATGCATGACGCCATTAAAGTAAGTTTTATTGTTTGGGAAACTGACAAATCCACACTATATTTTCATCATATATAATCCCAACTGTCCACCATCACAACTGCCAGGGCTTTTTAATGCCAGGACAGCAGGATAAGGTATTTAGTGTGGATTGCCTCACTTCAGACTATTGTTTATGCAGGGACATTTTCCCAAATGGATCCAAAGTAGGCTTAGTGTTATTTTGTTAAAGACCAATGGCAAATATATTTTCTTGATTCTGCAAACTGACTGAATTTTGTCTGTCACATGTTTAGTCAGGCAAGGTTCTAGCCAACAGGTAGTAACATAAGTTGCAACAAGGTTTGTTAAATTATTTTTAACATTATCTAACCTGCTGCTGTTGTGATTTCTCCAACCCTATCCGCAGCTGTTGAGATGGCCAACTGGCAGAACTGCATGTCATAGGGGAACATGGTGTCAGAGAAATTGTTTCTCAGGGAAACATATCCTAGGTTGCAATGGGAAATGAGCAACTTGTTGTTCAGTGTGCCTTCCTGGTAAAACGTTTCAATAAATAAATAGATAAATAAAAGTTATGAGCAGGAGGGTTGGTGGGGCATCATCTGTCAACTCGACCCGACAGCTGATGCACGCCAAGCCCATCAGAAACTGGCTCCAGCATGACATGGGGTCAATATGCCACAACCAAAACAGCATGGTCAACATCTGTGCAGACAAAATAATAAAAACAAATTTAACGCTGTGGAAAACACCAACCACTACATAAATGCCGTGTAAACCACACCACTACACCAGAAAACTTAGTTTTTTTGTGGGGCTCTGCCTCTGCCCCCATCATGGGGGCTTCAGCCCAAATCCTCCTGACTTTAAAATAATCAACTCCATGGGGGGATCACAGGAACAGGGAGAACCTCAGGAAGGGTTAAGACTTATTTCCAAAATAAAATTCCATAGTGGGAGGCAGGGGAACAGAACCTTGGTTCCCCGATCCCCACTGCTTCAGGTGCTAGTGCCTTAGCCACTCCACCACAGAGTCTGCTTGACCCAGCACCATGCTTCAGCTACTTCAGCCCTTCTTCCTCTCTCTGAAAAGTAACAGGAGTTGCAGTAAATCACTAATGCTGTTCTACCCATGTCGCTGTCAATGTAATCGCAGTTACTGCAGTACACTTTACACCGCACTATTTCAGAAGCGCTATGTTGACCTGGTACCTCCTGCACTGTAACTGTCACAGTATCTCTCATAAGCAAGGCTGAACTGGAAATCACTGACTGTGGCAAATGGGCAAAATTTGTAGAATGAATTTAGGAGGCTGAAGGAACGCTTTTATTAGATTATTTCTATGGCATTCTGGTATTTTAAGCTTTGGTTGTGAAACAATGCAAAGTGTGCAGCATTGCTAGTTACACATACTTCTTGTAAATATTGCTCATTCCTCTCAAGATGTACTGTTTTTTATTTTTTTTGTTTTGTTTTTAGATTTTATGAAGTACTGTAGTGCGCCATTTTCTTTCATTTGCAATAGATTGCCATGTTGGTACAGCTATTTGAGGACTTGATATAAAGTTGCTGGCAAAGAAAGAGTAACCTTTGATTCCATACTGAAGAAATTTTATCTGTCTTTTCTTTGCCTCTTGTATTGTTGTATAATAAGTTGTAATCACAGCCATCTCTTCATTGGAATAATTAAGATTTGCTTTCTGCTCCACACTGTCAGCAACTGAACCCTTACTTGCTTGGATACCAGATTTTATATTATATTCCCAACCTCACCCATCCTCTGTCACCTTCTCCCTTCCTCCTAACTTCAACATAACTGCTCAACTACTGTATGGTCTCTCATAGTGGATCCTCAATGTACACACATAAATTTGAATTATTATAATTAGCAGATTGCTGTGAAATAATTTATTTTGGAGCAATACAGGAGGTAAAAGATAGATAAAACATTGCTCTTGGAACTTAACATGTTTCATGCTAGCAACAACAGTCACCAAAACATTCACCAACACAGCAATCTATTACTAATGAAAGGAAAGCATGCTATTTCATAAAAGAAAATAAAAAGAACTTGCTGCAATTTCTATTACTGCCTGTTTGTTAGAGGCTTGTCACACTGAACAAGTAATGCCCCAAATCGAGTCAGTTTGTAAAATCAAGAAAATATATTTGCCATTGATCTTTAACTCTCCTGAAGTAAAACAGATCAGTTCCATTTAGAGCATTCTATAGTCTAATTATAGGGAAAATGTATCTGTATTTGCAAATAAACTGTGGTATGAGCTCCATAAGAGTTGTCCATGAGAAAGTTCAGATTGCAGGTATCTTTATCTAGATGATTAAACATTTTAGGAGTTAATTTGTTATGAAACTTGTAAGTGCTCCATGTGTTTGTAGGGGAGGTTGGGGAGACAGCAGTAATCAGAAATTATATTCTTGTGTTATACTGGAGCTGTTTTGTTTGGATTTATTCAAGTGCATACAATCAGTAAATATGCAATCCATTTTAAGATATGAATTACCTCTACATGCTCAACAGAAATTTTTCTTGTGCTTGTGTCTACTGGATTAAAATGGTGAGCATGTTTGGAAATTCCTGTGTTACAAAAATGCATTCATACTGTTGCTGGGTAGGCTGACGGTTGTGCCTCTTGATGATATAAAAGGGGTTGCTCTGTTAAAGGGCAGTCTAAGTTGTCATTGGTCCCCAAGATTAGCAGGAGGCTAGATAAGGAAGAGGGGCAGGAGGGCTAGGAAAAGGCAAGCCAAAATACCTAGGAGGAAGGAATGGGGAAGTGATGGGGCAGGAACAGGAGGGGGAATGAGGTCACAGGTGATGAGGTCACCAGGAAGAGGGAGGGAACAGACTTTAGTGGAGGGTCAGACCCCATTGGCTAGGGATGAGGCAGGAGGGGTCCAAGCAGGGTAGAAAAGGGCTGCAGGAAGAGGGATCTCCCACTTTCCTGCAACTTCTCATTGAGATAGCTGCACAGGACTACTGTTTTTATGAGATTTCTAGGCTGAGGTAGGTGTGGTAGACCAGGCCTTCCAACAGCTTGATGTCTGGCCCATTGATTTTGGAGTAGCAATTAGATGCTCAGTGGTTTTCTTGCTTTAAGAGGGCTGATAATTTTCACCCTGTTTTCCAGCAAGAGATGTTTTGTTTCTTATTTACCATCATTGTGCCCAGTGCTTGTGTAGGCCTGATGTTTTGTTCAGGGTGGCAAGGCAGCTATGAAGGCTTGCATAGGGACCTAGATTAATCAGTGATGCATTTCTCTGGTGCTGTTCAGCTGAGCTTGAGCAACTTTGAGCAGCGACTCAGTGTGAGTATAATTGCATATTTTGGACTGAAGCAGAACTATTAGCACATGTTGCAATGGACTTGTAAATCAGTAATTAAATAAAGCTGAGCTAAAACTAACTTGGGTGTCAGCTGTGTATGGTTTACACTGCCTTTGTGATTTTGCCCATTGGCTCACAGCCATGTAGGTTTCTCCTTGATTGGTCAGGGCATCGGAGCATGTTTTGAGAATCGGTGTTTGGTCTTGGCACACCAGGCCAATGGCTCTGTCGGGCCGGGTAGCCCACGCTGATCAGCATAGTTGTATCATTATCATTACCTCCCCAACTGCTTGTTTGGGTGGGAGAAACAGGCAGCTTAGCAACTGTGATGGGTCATTGTAGGCCAGAGGGGGAGCTGTCTTGGGAGCGTGGGATCTCTAAGCAGTTACCACATCCTCTCCTGGTTTCTGGCTGGTTGGTTTATAAAAAAAAAAGGAGATATGGTTATTATAAATAATTAAACAAATTAAATCGGAGGAATGCATGGAGACAGTTTGTTGGCGGGGCCCACAGCATTTGAGTGGGCGACAGTGGAGTATGGCAAGGTGGGGCTTGTTTTCTGTTTGTTTTCCAGTCATGGGGAGTATTATTGCATCAGCAGCAGGGTGGACCCTGGTTGTAGGCTGTCTCAGGCAGGTTAGCTGCTGGCAATGCAGGACGGCAAGTATGAGCAGAGAGGTGGTGGGCTCCACATGGGTAGTGACAGGGATTTTGTCCCCAAGTCCTGAAAATAGGCTGCCCATTCAAGGCTGTGGCACCAGTGGTGGTGCTTGGCTTGGCTGGGACTCCTTACTTGTGGGGTGGGGGTAGTTGGAAACCCCATAAAAAAACTGCCATTGTATCATTTCTGGGAAGGCAGACTGGCGGCTGGCAGGTAAGGACCCTTGTCAGCAGGTTCCAAACTGCATGGCAGCATGAGGCCGGTGGCACAAGCGGGTGTAGGTTTATTTCCTCAAAAGGCCAGATCCTGGCATGTTATGGACAGAGGCCCACTGAGGGAGGCTGACTGGGTTGTTTTCCTGAGGCAGTGACTTGTATGGTGGCAGATGCAGGCTCTGGTTAGGGCCAAAGTTGTAGTTTTCCCCCAGCGATTCTGCTGGGTGAAGGGGGATCTTGGAGGCCAACAGGTCATGCGTGTCCGAAATGGCCATTGGGGAGATATGGACTGAGGTAGATGGTGGGTGCCTCCATGTTGGTATGGTGGAGCAAGCCATGGTACGCCACCATTCTGTGTGTGTGGCCAGGCACTCCTCCTTTTCAAAGGGTGAGAGAGGCTGGGGGTGCGCACTGCTGCTGTACTGGCACGGGTGAGGATGGTTTATTCAAGGGCCCATCTGAGCCTCCAAATAGCAGATGGGAGGCTGGCATGGGTAGCTGCATTTCAGCCTAGCTGAAAAAAAAAAAAGGAAAGAGATGGATTACACATACAGCAGTGTGTTGCCTCAGAGCCAGTTGTGCCCATCATCAAGGACAGGGCATGCAGGCTAGTGGATGGGAGGAGGTGCACTGGTGCCCAGCAAGGTACTCAACATGGAAACCCAGTGGGGAGAGTTTAGAGGGGCTGGGGAGGTAGCAAACTTGGAGAGAAACTCAAGTGTGAGCAGGGATTCAGGACATTTAAAAAAATGAAGGAAAAAGGGAAGGGAGCTGGTAGGGGACAGGAGCAAGGGTTTGTATGCCTCCCACCCAGCAGGGGAGCTGGTGGGATTGAGAGGTGGGGTGGTCTCGGTGTCATCATGGAGTAACAGGGGAAGATGCAACAGAGCATGAGGGAATATGCCAACAGGCAACTTTGCAGTTTCTAGGAGGATAGATAGATAGATAGATAGATAGATAGATAGATAGATAGATAGATAGATAGATAGATAGATAGATAGATAGATAGATAGATAGATAGATAGATAGATAGATAGATAGATAGATAGATAGATAGATAGATAGATAGTTGGGAAGCAAAGAAAGTACTGGTAGTGCTACCATAGTTAGGGTTGAGTAGCCCTTTGTTAAAGGGTCAAACTTTGCACCTAATAACTTTGCCACTGCTCAATAGATTTGCCTGAAATTTGGAATGCACAATCAAGAATCATACATCTTGGGATATGCCAACTTTGTAGTGGTTTGATATACAGCTGCTTTGCTCGCACTTACAGGTTGCATGGTTTGGGGTGACTGGTCCAAAACTTCAGGGAACATGCAGCCGATGTCCCCGATGTGCCTTTTGAAGATTTTGTGAAAAATATTAAACAGTTTAAAAGTTATTCAGAAAACAAGTTCCCATTATAAGTCAATGGGAAAAGTTAGCAAAAAGTTTGACAGTGTCGCAAATGCATTTTTATTGTCGCAAATGGCCTAGTAGTGCGTCACAAATCTGCCATTTTGTTTTCAGTTGGTGATCAGAAAATGCTTGACATTTAAAATTGGGACCATCTAGGGACACAATTATTTTGTTTTCCCTAGTCGGACCCTCAGGATGCTAGCCATGTCTTTATTTTGAGTTAAACACCCCAGAAATATGTTTTTCAAATTTATGGAAAAAGGGGGTGGCCTGGCACCAAGAAGATGGATGCTTAATTTCAGAGTTCCTCACTAACATCCAGTATCTAGCGACATCCTCTGCAATCTAATGCCAGAGATAACATTCTACTCTAAAGAACAAATGTAAGGAGAGATATTACAACGGTTCGGACAATTATTTTTCATAAGATATCTATACAATTTACCATACTGCTGTGGATCTGAAAGAGAACCTGCAAGGCCTCACAATGACCTATTGTGATAAACAATTAAATACACTCGAAAAGATCAATAAATGTTTAACAAACTATCTACGACATGAGCGCACCTAAAACTGCTACTCAACAAAATACACAAATGATGAAAACCATCGATTCCAGACTTGCATTTACAGAAAGTAAAATTCATCTCAGTGAAGATTCCATACAAGAGTTAAATACAACTATCAGATCTCAAGATCGAATGATTAAAGAACTACAATTTAAAATCTAAGACTTAGAAAATAGAAATCAAGAGACTATCTTCGATATTTGGATTTCCTGAGTGTGTGGAGAGCAGGAATACCACCACATTCTTACAACGGGAGCTACTGCAAATACTCGCCTATGAACTAGCAGTGAATTAATAATAGAATGGTCTCACCGCTCCCTAGGCCCAAAACCTTCAGTGGAGCAAAGACCCAGGCCTATAATTGCTAAATTTTTAAACTATGCAAGTATAGAACTAATCTTACAAAATCCAGGGAAATTGGGCATCTCAGATGGCAGGATCATGACATATATATATATATATATACCGAGACTTTTCTAAAGAACTGTCATTGAAAGGGAGAGCTTACACTACTTCAAGAGAGTTATGCATCAAATGGGGCTCTGCTTCACGCTTAGATACCCTGCAACTATGTGGATCTTCATGGAGGGCTGTCATAAAGATTTCTACGACCCAGAGGCTCTAATGGCTTTTCTGAACTGTTACTCAACAACTCAACACAATGACTCTGTGGTCCAAAACTCAATTTACAGCCGAATCCCTGATCAAAATCAATACTGATAAAGTGCACAACAATGGTGCCTCAGGGAAAGCTGGTCCTGTTCTGAAATCTTCTGACAAGCCATTGAAGGTCAGACCAGCCCTGTCACGAATAAGGCAATTCCTGAAACAGCTCATGTAGCAACACAAAGTTACAATTTGAAATAGCAAGTAAAAATACCTTGAAATCTGTTGCTATGGAGCCAATTATTCCTAATGATTCTGTGCAAAATAGATATGCCCTACTTCAGGATTTAGCTTCTCCTGTGATGGATTCACTATAGAATCAGATATGCAATTAAAAGATGAGGAAAGCCGCACAGATGGATGCCCCTGGTCGATGATGGTGACAGTTCACATGTTAAACTTAATGAACCCCTGAAAAAGAAATGCTGGGGTAAGAGCAAACATAAAAGAGACTCCACACCTTTGAAGCACTTGAAATAAGATACAGGAAATCGCTGTTAATAATGTGCTATACTTCAGGTGAATCAGCAGTTTGACCTGAGATATCGAGGAATACGATCTGGGTCACTCTTACCCGCTACCCTTCAGCATAGATTTAATTTCATCTAAGCTGTACTTTTGGAAGGAATTGAGCAGCAGCAAACACAGGTGGCTGTGTATAAAGATCATGATATAATGGCTGTGGTGGGACTAGAACATATGATCTATGGCAATGTGATAATATACTAGCAACCACACTGTAATAGACTCCAAGCAAGTCTGGGGCTGACTTTCTTTGCCTTTGCTGATAATATTGTTTAACAGGCAAATTACCTGATGAGATAGCGTGTTTATATAATCCGCCTTTAGGATTAAAAAGCATCCGTCTCGATATGAGTGGCTAATCAAGGTCATTATATGGCATAGATCCCCAATTCTTTCAGATTTATACCCAGTACAAGATCTCTTCACTGAATCAGGATTGAAGTTGGATTCCTAATTGGAGAACATCTTTATATGTTTTGATCCTGCAAACTTATAAATGATTTTTGGCAAAATAGATGTGCTGGATATCAGTTAACGAAACAGACTGTTGTATCAAAACACACTTTACTTTATGTAGGGACAGATAATGGATCAACAGACTGGTATATACTAAAATCCTGTAATAACATATTCTTAAAATCCTGCAATTCGATTTTCACTTTTATTTTTTTCTTCCTTCCTCCTCTTCCTTTTTCAATCTTACTTGCTATTTGACAATATAAAGGTATGGGGAATAGATGAAAGAAATACTATAGCCATCATAGAATGTATGCATCTTCTTTCAATAGCTACTAGATCAAATACATTAACTACATGTTTAGGTTGTGCTGAGCAGCTCTACTATATATATAAAGCAGGGTTAAATATAATATACTATATACTACATGTATATAGTATCTTGTACATGAATGCCATCTAATTATTATAACTGCATAAATGGATATATGCAGATAAAGGAATTAATTTTTTCCTTACATTTCATTTGGTCTCTCCTTACTAGAGGTGATGCTAGACCTGGTAATGTCCTTGGACTCTATTGCCTCCAATTACAAGCATAAGAGAATACAATAAGTGTTATTCTATTTGAGCTTACTTTAAATTTCAGTACAAAGATACTGTTTGGAAACTGATTGAATCATTGTTTTAAGGAGACTTGATAGTACTCTCTTTATTTTTCTTGGTGCTATCCTATTTCCTGTTTGATAAGTTGTGTCCTAGAATATAGAAGGGAGAACATCTTGGTCTTTGTTTCCTTCCTTTTCCACTTACTGTTTGGGCAAGTACACTCAGACTGACCTTATCTCCTCTATATTTCCTAGATATCTGTTTTATTTTATTGTTATAAAATTAAAATGTTATACAGTGTTAAGGTTACTTTGGTTAAAGAGAGCTGCATTGTAGGAAACAGATAGAAGATATGTATCTGTTTGTTATACTAATCCAAGGAAATTTGCCAACACATTTACTACAAATAACATCTATAATAAGATGTTCTGCACCACAATGGTAAATGTAAATGAACATTATAGTCCCTTGACATCACATTTATCTCACAACAGATCAATAACTTAATATAGGATGGCTAATTTAACATTATGTTCATGGAATGTCAAGGGACTTAATGTCGAATAAACGTAAACAAGTTCTTAAACATCTTAAGAAACATAAAATACAAATTGCATTATTGCAAGAAACCAAATTATTGGAAGCAGATAGTGCTAGACTAAAATGTGATTGGGTCGGTCAGGTGTTCGTAGGCCTCAGCAGCATCAAAAAAAAGAGGTGTAGCTATATTAATACATAAAAATTGAAATGGACAACCTTTAATATTCAGAAAGATTCAGAGGGCAGATGGCTCATTACAACTTTCGATACCTCTTCGGGACCACTTACCATAATTAATATTTATGCACCAAATTCAGATGACCCACAATTCTTTCAGAAGCTAACTCAAATGTTGATTGAATTAAATCTAGTCAACTCTCCTATATTGATCGGAGGGGACTTTAATTTCACCTTAGATGCATACATGGATAGGAGTAATGGTTCATTAGATTGTCACCCTAAAAGTCTGATTATAGTTTCTCAAGTAATGAGGGATTTAGGCCTATCTGACTTATGGAGGACCCTCCACCCCAGGGATAGAGATTATACCTTTTATTCTCCCTCGCCACCAGACTTATAGCAGAATAGACTATGTGTTAACCTCTCCTTCATTAACGATTAATACAATTGAGCTATATATTACCGTTAATTATATCTGATCATGCTCCAGTCAAACTCTTACTTAATTGGGGTACCTTCACATAAAATCATCATCTTGGCCATTAGACCCTTTACTGTTCAAAGATCCAGAATTTTTACCCTGGATTAAAATGTAAATTGAAGAATTTATTGATATCAATGACCCAAAAGATACCTCTATGGGCATTACATGAGAAGCCTTAAAGCCACACTACGTGGGAAAATAATTAGTTATGCTGCTCACAGGAGGAAGCTTAGGAACAACAAATTAACAATCTTGAAAATGCACTAAAATTAAACAAACAATACATTCAAATAACCACATCCTGACCCTTCTTCTAGCTTGCATTATGAAATCTTACAATTACGTATGCAAATCAATGAGCTAATTTCCAGAAAAACAGAAATACCATTATTAAGAATAAAAACAAAATGTTGGGAAGGAGGGAGAAAGGAAGTAAAATACTTGCTTATAGACTAAGAATGTAAACAAATGGAGCACCATATAGCCGCTCTAAAAGATCATAAGGAAAACACAAATTAGTGAGTCTGCAATTAACGAAATTATGATATCCTTTTATAAAACTATACTCTTCATCTAGTCTGACATCATCTCTTGACATTTCTTCCTTTCTGGATAAACTAGCACTTCTCCATCTCTCACAGGAGGTGATACATTCTTTAGATACACCTTTCACTATAGAAGAAGTAAAGAAAGCGATTCACTCTCTTAAATCTGGACGATCTCCAGGAGGAGACGGATTTCGTTGAATTTTATAAGCTCCTTGTTGAGCAAATATCCCCTTTATTATGTAAGGTTTTTATGAATCTTCGGTCTGGATATCTACCTTTACTATGGCAGAAGCAGTTATTACAATTCTCCCAAAAGATAAGGACACTACTAATCCAGCTAACTACCGACCAATATCTTTACTGAATACAGATGGCAAGATATTTGCCAAGATTCTGGCAAATCGATAGAACCATATATCCTAAACTAATTCACAAATCTCAAGTGGGCTTCATAGGCAGGATGGGTTCTGATCATCTGCGCCTTCTAATTAACCTTATTCATAAGGCCAAATCACTTAACTCTCCAGCAGTAGTAATTGCAATAGACTTTGAAAAGCCTTTGATTCTTTGGACTGAAACTTTCTACATGGTATTATCCGAGTTGGTTTTAGTAAACAATTTTGTTCTTGGATCAAACTTTTTATACAAAGCCACATGTGAGAGTACTCACTAATTCTACATTATCACAGTCCTTTATATTAGCAAGGGGTACTAGGCAAGGATGCCCTCTTTCACCATCTCTTTTATTTTAGCTCTTGAAATTCTTGCCACCTTTCTCAGACAGAATAATAAAGGGCATCTCTACTGGGCATACGCAATATACAACATTGTCATATGCTGATGATATGCTTATTTTGTTAGAAAACCTAAAATTATCAGTGCAATCACTCAATAATATTCTTAAACTTTTTCAAAGCTCTTTGGGCTCACAGTTAATTATCAAAAATCTGAAATATTACCACGGAATAAACATTGTAATCTCCTTATGAATAAACATTTCGGATTTTGTTGGTCCCACAAGGCATCACCTACCTAGGGATTAAAGTATCAGCTGATTTAGACAGAATATGGGAAATAAACCTACGTCCCTTACTTGCAACTGTCAAAACAGACTTGGATAAATGGAAAAATCTAAATCTATCTTTATTTGGTAAAATATCAGTAATTAAAATGAATATTACACCTAAAATTCTTTATCAGTTTGCCTGTATCCCACTTAAAATTTCTCCTCATCTTTTAAACAGTATTGATAAAACTATAGGTAACTTTTTATGAAGGTCGCATACCAAGGTTTAGCTTATATTAAATTACGCCTCATTGGACTCATGGCTATTTTGGGTTACCATGGTATAGGGCCTATTTATGGGCTTTTAGAGCATCACAAACTATCAAATGGTTTCTTAAACCTAATCATAATATACCACTATGGTATGATATGGAAGCATCTTTGTCTCCAGGATACATACCAAACAGTTTTATTTACTTTACACTAACCCCTAAGTTCAAAATGCATCCCATAATTAATCGCTGTTTACTATTGGTTCAAAATGCATAACTGGCTTAAATCTGACCCGCACCTTTACGCTTACCTCAATTTGGGGTAATCCTAAATTACATCTAGAAAATAAACCAATATATTGTAAATCATGGATGTATAAGAACATTTTATTCTTGAACGATATCTTGACTGATAATAGCGATACATTAAATTCTTTTAGTAATCTTCAGACAAAATAGAATGTCCCCAAAAGAATTTTGGAAGTATTTACAATCTGAACTGTTATACTCCCCTACATCCAACAAACAAACAGATCTGTTTTAAGTCCTCATATTAATATGTTGGTCATTAATCCTCCGGTTTAGCCAGTAAAATATATAAACAGGTTAGAGATATGTTACTGAACCAATACCTTCCTGCTAGAAATAGATGGAATCGGATATTAAATGAAAACATATTAGATGTTCATTGGGATAAATGTTGGAAACTCTGTCATGACTCCTTTAAAGATATGCATAGTAGATTAATTCAATTTAAAATCTTACTTCTATGGTATAAAACACCATCTCATTTACATAATATAGGTCTATCACCAGATAATAAGTGCTGGTGTGTAATGCTCCAAATAGTGATCTTTGACATATTTTATGGTCATGCAAACCCATATCTAACTTATAGCAAACCATTCAAAATTAGTTGTAAATTATTGACCGCAACATCTCACTTGAACCTAAGTTGTACTTATTAGGAATCACAAATAACAACATAAATTTTGTTGTTAAGGTATCCTTTACCATCTTAGGAACATCGCCAGGATCAGCACCTTGTTCCATCCGGCGACCTAACCATTCTGATCCACGCTTTTGTGACCTCACGCCTGGACTACTGCAACCTCTACTTTGGGCTGCCTGAGGTTGATATCTGCCGCTTGCAGCTAGTGCAGAACTCGGCAGCCAGGTTGTTAATGGGACTTCCGTCTCCTCCCATATTACACCGGTGCTCCGAGATCTGCACTCTGCCGATCCAGTGGCGGATCACCTTCAAAGTTGGGCTTCTGACTTACAAAGCCCTACACGGGTTGGGCCCTGATGACCTGAAAGAGCTTCTGGTGCCTTACCTACTGATGCTCCACCCGCCTGCTAACAAGGGTTGCTAGAGGTCCCAGGTAATTTTAAAATCTTCCGCGCCCAAGCTTTTATGTTCGTGGGCAGACCCTCTGGAATTCTTCCACACGTTGGATTAGGAGAGTGCATGACGGTGTAGGGTTTTAAAGGGGCTTAATGTCTTTTTATGGAGCAAGGCATTTGCAGATAACTTGGATGCCGATTAATTGTTTGTAGTCAACTGAGTTTTAAATATGTTTTAATATGTTTTTATTGTATTTTATTGTAATGCGCCTTGGTTTTCAGAAAGGCGATACAAATAAAGTTTATTATTTTATTATTATTATTATTATAAATCTAACAAAACACCAGCACAAGTGGTTACAGATTTTATTTATGCAAGTCAAGAGACTGATTTTAATCCACTGGAAATCCAATATAACACCTACTTTAATAGACATCTTGAAAAATTTGACCTATATGCTTCCTTAGAAAGAATTTCATATTTGACATCAAACCGACTCAATGAATATTATTTGTGTTGGCAGGAATATTTTAATTTCTTTCAAACCCATAAGTGCTAAGTATCGATAAAATTTCTCCTCTTTATCGCCTTATTTTTATTAACAGATACACTTTTCTGTATGGATTTAGTTGTATAATTAACATTATAATGCAGCTCCTTAAGTTTTATTATAAATTAGATAACTATGTTAGTCTGATATATTTTATTTTATGTTATTATTTCTCTTTCTGTAACATAGTACAGGTTGTTGTGTACATACTGTATGAGGCAATACATAAGATCTTTTATCAGGAGGCAAATTTTCAGTGATTACATGGATAATGGGACATAATGTTATGTTGAATATATTGTTATCTACAATATTCATTATAACATGAAAGTATGTATCTGCTTAAGGTAACATATGCTGTACTATGTGTTATGGATAAAACTAAAATAAACAAATTAACTGCAAAAAATTTATGGAAAAGTAGTGTCGCACTCATGACACTTTCATGATTTCATTTGTGAAAGTGTCGTGATTTGCGACACTATTTTAACACTATGCCAAAATAACAGAAGTTTTGCCACCCTGCTGCAAAAGAACTGTTTGATATATTGGGCTGAAGTTTGAAGGAAGACAGCAACATGCCACAGATGTGCCTTCTGGTGGTTTGGTGAAAAAAATATTGGAGGACTGCAAAGTTATGGCATTCCGAAGTTGGCGCTTTTCCATAGGATAACATTACGGTGTCCGTCGGCGCCTTGGGCCTGTATCTCGGAAATGGTGCGAGATCACGGACTTTTCATCGGAAAACACTTAGCCTCTGACATGGGGCTAAGTACGAAATTAACCAGGAATGTCATAATTCATATGAAATTTTCATTTTTTTCCACGCGTATGGTTCCTAGATATAAGCAATTTAGTATTCCAAGTCCTCCTTTTCTGCTCCGAGGCCCATTATTATGTATACATTCTTTATATTCACTGTCTTTTTCAATGCAGTTTTTGGGGAAAGAAGGTGTGCCCTTTACGTTACTGTATGATTAGCATTTCCAGTTGCATTCCATTCGTGTCACTGTTCCCATGTACGCCACCATGTGCATTACTGTTTGCATTTTTTTATGCTACTGTTACCATTTGCATTTCCATTACTGTTTATGTTTTCATTTTATTTGTATCAGCCTGTGCATTGCCATTTGTATTTGCGTCGGACTTCTGTTTGCGTGTGTCTTTCATTTTGCGTCATCGTCGCTGTTACCATTGCCATTGGCATTTCAATCATGTTACCATGACCGTGTGCATTACAGTTTAGCTTTTCTATGCGTGCTATAGCGTTTGCATTTCGTTCTGTTTCTTTTCTCATTATTGTTGCTGTTACTGTTTCCATTTACATTTCCAATTGTAGTACCATGACTATGCGCATAATGGTTTGCATTCTGTACATGCTTGCATTTGTGTTTCTGTTTCCTTTGGCATTATTGTTGCTGTTACGTTACCATTTGCATTTACAATTCGTGTACCGTGCCCATGCACATTACGGTTTGCATTTCCATACTCACTTCTGTTCATCTTTCCATTTCTGTTTCTTTGGCATTATTGTTGCTGTTACCACTACCATTTGCATTTACAATAAGCGGTTCCGTGACTGTGCTCGTCATGGTTTTGCGTTTCTGTCCGCAGCGCCCTCGTTTTGGTTTCGTTCTCTTTTCTTTGGCGTTATTGTTGCTGTTACCGTTACCATTTGCATTTCCAATTGCAGTACCGTGACCATGTGCGTTACCAGTTGCATTCTGTGCGCACTTGCGTTTCATCTCTGTTTCTGTCACTGTTGATTTGGCGTCACTGGCGCTTGTGTTCCTATTACCATTTGTTTTACCATTTGGTTTGCTTTACCATGTGCGTCACCGTTGCCGTTGCATTTGCTTTGCAGTTCCTGTTACTGTGTAGGATCATGTGGTGGAAGTGAGGGGCCCATTGGGTCCCACACTCCCACCACTGCATTCCATTCACTATTTATCATCCTCATTCTCAAAAGAAGGAAATTAGAGGCAAAAAACTTCATTTAATGCATCAGTTGGGGTATTTCCACAGTGACAAAAGTGAGGAAATTCGGTGTTAGGTTGAAAGTCCCTTGGACCCCCATACCCCAACCGGCATCGGGTGCACCATTGCGGTCATCGGTCCTAACTCTCACCCCATTCTCCTATACCTATGCTTCTTTACACATGTGATGGCAAGAGAGGAATGATGACCCCAATGCGCACCCTGATGCCGGTTGGGGGTGAACAGGGGTCCAAGGGGGCTTAACCCTAACACTGAATCTATCTATCTATATCTCTCTCTATCTCTATATCTCTTTCTATCTCTCTCTCTCTCTATATATATATATCTATATTATCTCTCTCTCTCTATTATATCTATCTATCTATCTATATATC
The DNA here is from genome assembly GCA_016271365.2 of Neoceratodus forsteri. Lineage (NCBI taxonomy): Eukaryota > Metazoa > Chordata > Ceratodontiformes > Ceratodontidae > Neoceratodus > Neoceratodus forsteri. Next base: position 443,437,254 of record CM028131.1, on the reverse strand, counting down.
TCTCTCTCTCTCTGTCTATCTCTTTCTCTAGCTATCTCTCTCTGTATGTATATATCTATAGCTATATTAGAGGCAAAAAACTCTGTTTAATGCATCAGTTAGGGTTGTTCCACATTGACAAAAAGTGAGGAAATTCAGTGTTAGGGTTGAAGCCCCCCTTGGACCACCCACCCACCCCTCAACTGGCATCAGAGTGTGCATTGGGGTTCTTGGCCCTAACTCTCACCCATCACATGTGAAAGAGCAGAGGTATTGGAGAATGGGGTGAGAGTTAGGACTAGCGACCCAATGGGCACCCGATGCCAGTTGGGGTGGGTAGGGTCCAAGGGGTTTTCAACCCTAACACTGAATTTCTACTTTTGTCACTGTGGAACAACCCTAACTTGATGCATTAAATGGAGTTTTTGCCTCTAATTTCCTTTTTGAGAATGATGATGACAATAGTGAAAGTAATGCAGTGGTGGAGCGCAGGGCCCCGCCACGTGATGTCTTGTGACATAGTAACAGGAACAGCAACACAAACAGAAGTGCCAACAGTGGCACACATGGTAACGGAACATGAATGGTAAAGGAAACGTTAATAGAAACGCAAGTGCAAAGTGACACCAAAGTGAACAGTGACACAAAGGACAATGAAACGAGTACCAAAACACAACTGGTAATGTGAACAGTGATGGCAGCAGTATTTTAATGGAAATGTTAAGTGTCACAGCAAAAGATCACGAAAGGACAGAAATGAAAACATGAGCGTAGCGCACTGCATAGCATAAACTGTAATGCGCACAGCCTTGGTACCACAATAGTAAAACACAAATGGTAAAGTTAACTATGAAGAATAATGCCAAAGGAAAGAGAAACAGAAACAGGAATGGAGGTGCATACAGAAACGAAACCGAATGCGTATGGTTACGGAACCGTAATTGTTAACGCAAATGGTAATGGTACAGCAACAATAATACCAAATGAAAGAGAAATGCAAATGCAAGTGAGTACAGAAACACAAACCGTTATGCACATGGTCATGGTACCACAATTGAAATGCAAATGGTAACAGTAACAGCAAAAATAATGCCAAAGGAAACAGAAATGAAACAGAAATGCAAGTCACGATGAAAATGCAAACTGTAACTACATATGGATGATACCACAACTGCAAATAAAACTGGTATTGGTAACAGCAACAATAAGGCCAAATGACACAGAAACGCAAACGCAAACCGTAATGCACATGGTGGCATAGAATAATGGTGCCATAACGGAAACGAACTGGAAACGTTAACTGGCACAGTAATGAAAGGGACACCCTTCTTTTCCCCAAAATGCACTGGAAAACACAGTGAAAATAAAGAATGTATACATAACAATGGGCCTTGGAGCAGAAAATGAGGACTTGACTATTAAATTGCTTATATCTCAGGAAACGTACAATGTAGAAAAGAATGTAAATTTCATATGAATTATGACTTTCCTGGCTAGTTTTGTACTTAGCCCTTGAGTGGGTGAAGCATTTTGCGATGAAAAGTCTGTATCTCCACCGCTTCCGAGATACCGGGCCCCAAAAGGTGAGACGACGCTGTAATGTTATCCAATTGGAAAAAGCGCTTAACTTCGAGTGCTGTCACGTGCCACCCTGTAATATTTTTTCACTAAACCACCAGAAGGCACATCAGTAGGATGTTATTTCTTCCCTCAAATTTCTGCCCAAAGACCAAACTGTTCTTTTGCAGCAGGGTGGCAAAGGATTCCTGTAATGCAGCGGCGCGTAATGTTATCCTTTGGGAAAAAGCATCAACTTTGGAGTGCCATAACTTTGCCACCCTGTAATATTCTTTCACCAAAAGACTGAAAAGCACATCTGTGAGATGTTGGCTGCATTCCTCCAAATTTCAGCCCGAAAGACCAAAACCGTTCTTTTGCAGCAGGGTGGCAAGAATTGCTGTCATTCGCCATAGCCTGGAAAAGAAGTGTCGAATTGGCAATGTCTAAAAAATTTGTGACACTTTCATGAGTGCAACACTACTTTGTGAAAGTACTTTTTCAGAAACTTGAAAAACATATTTCTAGGTGTTTAACATCAAAATAATGACATGCCTAGCATCCTCAGGGTCTGACTAGGTAAACACAAAAGAACTGTGTTGCTAGAGGGTCAAGTTTAAATACCAAGCATATTTCTGATCTCCAACTGAAAACAAATGGTGGATTTGCAAAAGTAAAAGGGCCTTTTGTGAAAGTAAAACTGCATTTGCAAAAGTGTTGAACTTTTGTTAACTTTTCCCATTGACTTATAATGGGAACTTGTTTTTGAATAACTTTTGAACCTGTCAATATTTTTTCATGAAATCTTCAAAAGGCACATTGAGGACCCCATCTGCATTTTCCCCAGTGTTCGGACTTGTCGTGCAAACTGTGCAACCTGTAGGTGAGAGCAAAGAAATAGCAAAAGAGTAATTCGCAATTGGTTGTCACTTAATAACTCAGCAGCTGTATATCTGACCAGTACAAAACTAAGCAGATCCCAAGATCTGCCATGCCCAATTATGCATACCAAATTTCAGGTAAATCCATTGAACAGTGGCAAAGTTATTAAGGTGCAAGTTTGACCCTTTAACCTTAAAAAGTGCTACTCAACCTAACTATGGTAGCACTTCACGTTTTACCATAATATATATATATATATATATATATGGCAAAAACTCAATTTAATGCATAAGTTAGGGTTGTTCCACAGTGACAAAAGTGAGGAAATTCAATGTTAGGGTTGAAAGCCCCTTGAACCTCCCAGCCGACCCCCAACCATCATCGGGTGTGCGTTGGGGGTACGTCGAGCCTAACTCTCACCCCATCACATGTGTAAACAAGTTGAGGTATAGTAGAATGGGGTGAGATTTCAGTAACAAAGTTATTAAGGTGCAAGTTTCACCCTTTAACCATTGAAGGGCTACTCAACCTAACTACGGTAGTGCTACCATAGTTAGGGTTCAGTAGCCCTTAAAGTTAAAGGGTGAAACTTTACCCATCAATGGATTTGCCTAAAATTTGGCGAGCACAGGTGTAACCATAGTTCTTGGGATCTGCCAACTTTAGTACCAGTCGGATATATGACTATGGAGTTATTAACAACAACTGTGATGCGTATTTATGTTTTGAGGCATTCTTTGCTCATGCCTACAGGTTGCATGCTTTGTGTGACCAGTCTGAATACATCAAGAAATGTGTGGCAGGGTCCCTGATGTACCTTTTGAAGATTTAGTGAAAAAATATTAAACGGTTCAAAGTTATTCAAAAACAAGTTCCCATTATAAGTCAATAGGAAAAGTTAACAAAAAGTTCAACACTTTCACACGCACTTTTAGTGTTGCAAATGGCCCTAAGTAGTGTAGTGAGTCAGACATTTTTTTCAGTTACTGATCACAGAAATGCTTTGCATCATTTGAGATATGAGTCTGAATACAAGAGTGCCACCATGTTAGTCTATGGGAAAAGCGGCAACTTTGGAGTACCATAACTTTGCAACTGCAATATTTTTTCACCAAACCAGCAAAATGCACATCTATGAGATGGCTGCCTTCCCTCCTCAAATTTCAGGACAAAAGACCTAACTCTTTTTGCAGCAGGGAGGCAAAGAATTCTTGTCATTTTGGCCATTGTCTGGAAAAGTAGTGTCGTGATTTACGAAAGCTTTCTCAAACATTTATGAAGTGTCGCATTGCAGACACTACTTTGCTACACTACTGAAACCCAAAATTTGAAAAACATATTTCTGGGGTGTTTCACCTCAAAATAAAGACATGGCTAGCATCCTCCAGGGTCCGACTAGGTGAACACAAAACAGAACTGTGTTGCTAGAGGCTCCCAAATTTAAATGGCAAGCATTTTCTGATCACTAACTGAAAACAAAATAGCAGATTTATGCACCTCTACTAGGGCCATTTGGGACACTAAAAAGTGCATTTGAGAAAATGTCAACTTTTGTTAACTTTTCCCATTGACTTATAATGGGAACTTGAATAACATTTGAACCGTTTAATATTTTTCATGAAATCTTCAAAAGGCACATCAGGGACCCCAGCCACATGTTCTCTGAAGTTTTCAGACCAGTCAAGCAAAAACGTGTGACCTGTAGGTGTGAGCAAAGAATTCACCAGAAACCATAAACGTGCATGCAGATCTCACTTAATAACTCCAGAGTTGTATATCCTACCACTACAAAAGCTGCCAGATCCCAAGATGTGTTGTTCTTGATCATGCATTCCAAATTTCAGGCAAATCCGTTGCATGGTGGCAAGTTATTAAGTGCAAAGTTTGACCCTTTAACCTAAAAAGGGCCACTCAACCCTAACTATGGCAGAACTTGTTATACACACACACATACACACACACACACACGAGGGAGCTGGGAGACAACACAGAGAGGGCAGTAGCAAGGGTCATGGTGAGGCTAGAATGCTGAGGAGATTGGATGTAAAATTGAGACCTTGGGGCATGGATGGAGGGTCAAGCAATTCAGCGCCACCCAGGTTACAAAGGCAAAGAATGGACACTACATTATTGACGTATTCACATTCCAGGATGCCACGGGTTTATTCTGTGTTAGGGGATGAATACGACCTGCAGGGGATTGGGTGTCAAAAAAAAGGGGGTGGAATATCCTTCACAAGACAGAATGCATAAGGGAGTACAGGAGGGATTAACGGTATGCTCTGGCACCAAAAGATACTGAGGATGCATGGATTGGCACCCATATGAGGTACATTAATAGCAGACATAACCACTTTTCCTGGTGCTCATTCTTTTGCAATTTGTTCCATAGGGGAACAGAAGGTGTGCGGAGCAGAAGGTAAGCAGGGAGCAGGAGACTGGGAGGGGCATGGTCTGGGCATGGCCCCATCTTTTCCATGTGCAGGGTATTGCCACTGGGAGCATCCTAAGAAGGTAGGTGGGACTACCAAGGGATCAACAATTTATCAGGGGGCAATGCTGCAGGATGCCTTATAAAAAAGTTTTAAAGAAAATGTAAAAGGGTGGGCTCTGGGTAGCTGTACCAGGCACAGAGTCAGCTGTCCAATTAATTCTGGTGAGTCAGCAAGAGGGAAGTGGTTAGGTTCCAGTTTTAAGGCAAATAATACTTTGATAAGTCTATGACCAGTGGGGTCAGGCCCTTGTGCCATGTCTGAGGCTTCCAGTGCCTGACTGCATGTCCTTGTTCCAGGATGATTTTCAGTTCATGGGAGAAGGGAAAGGGGGCACCATTTGGCATGTCCCAGTGCTTGCAGGCCAGGTAATAGGAGGTGGGGAGTTCTGCTGGCCAAGGATGAGGTGGAAGGACCAGTGGATTGCTGGAACTTGCTAGGCATTCTACTGTATTTACACCAATGTCTTTCCAGTATCCAGAAGGGGAGGAGAAACCTCTAGGAACTTGTCAGGGAAGGAAGGAGTCGGAAGGTCTTGTTGAAGGAGGCCAGCAGGTATGCAGGCAAGAATGTGGACAATGTCACGGCAGGAAGGACAGGCCCTTCGCAAGCGACGGGTCCGGGTGACATGAGAGACCCCATCTCCACAAAGACATAGACAGGGTGGAGGCTGTCCAGAGGAGGGCAACCAAAAGGTGCAGGGTCTGCACCAGAAAACATATGAAGAAAGAATAAAGGAGCTTAATATGTGTAGCCTTGAGGAAAGGAGGGGGACATGATAGAAACTTTAAAGTAGCTCAAGGGAATCAACAAAGTCCAGGAGGGTTGCATCTTTCAGACAAAGAGATTATGCAAGAACAAGGGCACATATTGAAGATGGAGCGGGATGGCTCAGAGGTAACGTGGAGGAGGTATTTCTTCATGGAGAGGGTTGTAGATGCATGGAACAGCCTTCCTGAGGAGGTTGTGGAGTCAGAAGCAGTGGGGAATTCAAGAATGCATCAGACAGACATAAGGTAATTCTAGGGGAGTAGGAGGAAGTAGGCTGTTGGATAACTAGGATCTGCAGCTTATCAGTTAGGTAGGAAATGGGCAGACTAGGTGGGCCAAGGGTCCTTATTCTCATCAAATTCTATGTTTCTATATTTCTATGTTAGGGCAACACTAATGCCCAGTTACCCATCACTGGGGCTAGGGCAGTAATGGGGTATGGGATGACCAGCAGCCAGAGAGGGATTCCTGTAGGTTTATAGTGGGGTCAATTCATGATGGAGACAGGAAAGGCTTACAGTGACCGGAGCTATATATCAATCAAACATTATTTCACCAGGCTTTTTCCTTGGGGAAAGCTTGTCTTGCAAGGTGGTTTGGGACAACTATTACAATGGACAACAATACAGTGGTATAGAGATATACATATACATTTGAATACAGTCTCTGACACATTTTGTGCATGTTAGAGTATGTACAGACTACTGGCACAAAGTATAGAAGGGGGTAATGCTGCAAACTATATACAGATGTAACCTCATAAATGGGGGTTGCCAAAATCTTCCCGGAGCTTGCTTGAATGCTCCAAGCCTGAATGGTGTTCAGTCTAAGCCATTTATCTGTGAGAGTGCTTTTAGAGCCTCTGGTACTGTCTCTTTAAGAGCTGCTGCCTGCAGATGTAATTAATTTGGATGGGGGCTGTGTGTTTCCCTGCTTTGAGTCCTACTGAGCTGATGCCAACGTCCGCTTCTGCCGCCACTAAGGGGCAGAGTGAACACTTTTCAAAGATATAACTGTTTGCCAGACATCATTTATAGTAATAACGAAAAACAGTTTGTCTAACCTGCTTTTGAACTGCTGAACTGGACCAATCAGTGTGGGGGACCTTGAAATGGAGCCTGCTGCTGGCAAATCAGAACTTGACTCTCATTGTGGAGCCAGCCACTTATGTACTGTATGGCCAATGCTTCTGGGAATTGTAGTTTGACTTCGGTGCCTTTTTCCACCAAATGGGGAGTTTACTGTGAGTGACAGCAAAACCAGCCATTGAACTGGAGGAACTCAAAGGAAATGCCCTGCTCTGTCTACTGGAAAGTTCAGTTGAGTTGTGACTGTGAAGAGGAAGGGCTCCGTGCTCTCTTGCCTTAGTTAGTTTCAGGAAGCTCATATGGGGCTTCAAAGTTCGTGCAGCTGTTTGTGGAGTGCCAGTGTGGACTGAATCAGAGCTAAGGAGAAAGAAGCACCAGAAGTGAGGAAACCGGCTCATCCTGTAGAAGACTGGAGAAATTACTGAACGCGCCGGTCTGTCAGGAACTGAATCTGCTGTGTGTTCTCCCGGTATTGTGCAGTTATTATGATCGATAGAGAAGCAGCCTGCCTGGTATAGTACTTCCCTTTACATATAATGTGTGTAGTGTTTGTGGGGAATCACATTTCAAATCCCTGTACAGTGAAAGAGTGCATGAAGCTGGAAGTAAACCCCAGCTTAAGCCAGCCTACATCCATTTGTTTAAACTGCAGTGGGGTCACAAGGACCTTGTCCACATGGTCTGCTCCTCCTGGCAATCCAGGACAATCTGTCTTCCATCCAGTTCCCAGCATTGAGTTGTGAGTACAAAGCAGGGTAGCTCCTGCCATCTGTTTGTTGAATTACAAGTGTGTCATCTAATTGTTGCTTTTTTCATTTCTTCTGAACTGAGCCTCCGCTCCAGATTACAATTGGGTATTGTGCAAGTGTTTTTTCCATCGCAGGGCCCCAACCAGCTGCAACCGATCCTGGCTAGCCCTCCCCCATCCTGGATACCCAGTGAAGGTGACAATTTGGGACTCTGAATATGTGCACAGTACTGTGATTATTAATGTGTTTAACCTAATTAACCCGTTTCCCGTCCTTGTTATATCCCCTAAATAAATCAGATTTGTTTGTTTCAGCAAAGCTACACTGTCTGAGGTATCTGCTTATGTTAAAGCATTGTTCTGTGGCTTTGCACTGTATCATCTTGTTTTACAGGGTATCCCTGGGGTCCAGTCAATGGAGCCAGTCCTGGGGGTAAGTGTACATTGTGAAGATATTCCTAATGCATTGTGTGGGCCACTAGTGGGAAGAAGGTGGGGGGTTACAGTGTCCCAGAGGGCTGTGACCAGTTAGTTTAACTAATGCAAGCCCTCACCTCTGGGTGGAGCACCCACCATTGGACCTGAGCCCCTCAAACTGTTAGTGGTTAAGCAGGCAGAGTAGTAGCCCTTGGGATAGTGCCACCTAGGGGTTACACAGATGAAGCCAGGTGGATATGGCATGGTGCCCACTTTCAGGGTAGGGGTATGAGATTATGATGGACCAATGGGTCGAACTGAATTTTTGGGCATTTCCATAGGGTTATCCATGATGGTGGTGGTGGTGGTGGTGGGGTAATTGGCAGAAGGGTACATGGAGGCTGTCTTGCTGGAGGCGTGGAGTGGTATGGGAGGGCTAAGAATGAACATATCCTTCAGGGCCAAGGAGGTTGTAAGGGTCCGAAATGAAATAGATGCCAACATTTCACATTCTGAGAGGGAATAGCTCCATTCAAGTTCCAGAAGGGTAGCGTCCCGGAGGGAGAGCAGAAGTATACCACCGGGGACAATAGCGGGTTAACCATGCTCCTTCGGGCTGCCGGGCTGCTAATGATGGGTGGTTATATGAAGGGTAGAGGAAAGATTACAAGGAGTACTGTGGAGGGAGCAGTGTTTTGAGGCCAGCGACTCAGTTTCGAATGACATATCTTCGGGTATATTGGGGTACAGGTAGAGGCCTAGGAAGGCAATTTCCACCATTAGGGATTCACCTATCCGGTTTTGGCATACCGACCACAGGTGCAAGTACCCTTCCTGGGCACCTGCTTGTGGCATGCTGCAGCCAGGGTGGTGAAGGTCAGAGAGGCAACAAGGGGACAGAGATAGGCAATGGGCAGGGGCATGCTACCCAGCTAAGGGACAGTATTTTATGATGACAGAATGGGGTCCTTTGTGATTTTAATGAGGTACTGGCCGAAGAGAGACATCGCCTGTCAGGGATCTCTCACCATACAGAAGGTGGGAAGGGGGACATCCAAGGCACTTAGGAGGCATATCACTAATCGAGATCTAATTTTCTTATGTTTTGTTTCAAGGAATACAAGAGAAAGTTCCAGTGAATGTTCAGACATGCATTCATGCATTGGTGGAGCACTGGGCTGGAGTTGAACAAGACCCTGAGAAAATGTTAGGGAGAAAAGGGATTCAGCAGGAGGCATCTCCTACCGCAGATTGAAGTAAAAAGTTGGGCTTTCACCCACACTGGACTAGAGTATTTGTTCATTCAGGGGAAAGACCTGGGAGCATTTACTGGGTGGCACGGGTGCAAGCTAGTTGACAATCCATGAGGGACAGGAGCATGGCGCCACAGAATACAATGGGATGGGTGGAGATCCTTACTGGAGGACCTGGAAGCAGGCGAGGGAGGTGCTGGCAAATGAGAAGGTTTATTAGAAAGTCAACAGGAAGCTGGCAGAATGGGCCAGAGGGTCTGAGGAGTTGCTACAGCAAATCAAAGATAATTTACATATGATTTGGGGGCTTGATGGTATGATGTGGTGGCACATGGCCATAGTAGGTAATCCAGCTCTAACGGGGCATCTAGGAAACTACTGAGTTATGATGAGGTGCGGGGCTTGCCTTTGCTAGTTTTTGGGGAAGCCCATAGGCTGTCTGGGTGGTCAGCATATGGGCTAATGGGAAAATGGGCCCCTGCCATAAGGAGGTATGTAGGCAGGAGGCTCCTTGAGGAGTCAGCCCTAGGGAGGACAGGGCTGGCGATCAGGTAGGACACCTGAGCCTGGCAGGAATTCCAGGAGGAAGGGGCATTGGGTCATCACACCTGAGCCAAGAAGATGAAAATTGTAATGAAATTGTAATGAAATTTACGAAATGTCTTATGGAATTTATGGAAAGGATTCATGTAAATAAAGGCCCTTCCTCCCCAGTGATTGTTTGTAATTAAAGAGGAAAGTTTTATGATTGGGTTATGATATGGTGGAAGTAATAAGGATGTTAACAAAGAAATCTACCCAATAAAATCAGCGATTGAACCAAGTACATGTGTGGGTGTGGTTGATTTCAGAGGATCCAAATGACAAAAGGGTTGCCCTATTAAAGGGCAGCCTAAGTTGTCATTGGTCCCCTGAGATTAGTAGGAGGCTAGATAAGGAAGAGGGGAGGGAGGGCTAGGAAAAGGCAAGCCAAAATACCTAGGAGGAAGGAACAGGGATGGGGAGGGTACAGGAGGAGGGATGAGGTCACCAGGAAGAGGGAGGGAACAGACTTTAGGTGGAGGGTCAAACCCCATTGGCTAGGGATGAGGCAGGGAGGGGTCCAAGCTGGGGTAGAAAGGGGCTGCAGGAAGAGGGATCTTTCTTCCTGCAACTTCACATCGAGATCCCACCCACCTACCCTATGTATTAAAAAAAAAAAGGCAGGAAGTTACTGGAAAGATTTCAAGTGATAGGTTGTGGGTTGCCAGGTGAGGGCAAAAGGTATTCACAGGAGAATTGGGTTGCTGGTGAGAGCAACAGGACTGAATTGGAGCAAAAATGGTCCCCAGCCAGAAGGAGGTATGGCAGGGCAGGAGAGGGCTCCTCATGGAACAGTCACCCTAGGGGAGACAGGGCTGGGGATCAGGTAGGACACCTGAGCCTGGCAGGAATCCCAGGAGGAAGGGTCATCGGGTCATCACACCTGAGCCTAGAAGATGGAAATTTTAATGAAATTGTAATGAAATTTACGGAAATGATTCATGGAATTTATGGAAATGATTCATGTAAATAAAGGGCAACCCCAGCGATTGTTTGTAATTAAAGAGGAAAGTTTTAATGATTGGGTGATGATATGGTGGAAGTAATAAGGATGTTAACAAATAAATCTACTCAATAAAATTAGTGGTTAAACCAAGTATGTGTGTGCGTGGCTGATTTTGGGGATCCAAATGACAACAGGTGCACACCATGCAGGGCATGAACCTAGTCTTATCTGGAGTGTTGTGCTTTTCTTGTTGATCATAGCCTATATCTGAAATTGGTATGGAAAATTAGAAATAATTATATCCCCACCAGTTGTTGCAGAATGATGATACATGTGAGTCACTTATGTTGTCTGTCAGTCAGCAGCAGAATACAAGAAAAGAGGCCTGTCTGAATCAGTCACAAACTGGTTTAGCTCCTGCTTTGAAGGCAGGGACGCAATCAGTCAAAATCGCAGATTCCACCTCCCTCCACTCCAGATTAATGCTGGAGTACCACAAGGTTCCATCCTTGGCCCCTCCTATTCTCCATATTCCTAAACGACTTCCATCAGTGTGCACTTCCTCATTCATTCATATGTATATTGACAACACTGTCCTTTTCTACTCCATCCAATCACCAACTGATATCACTTCCACACTCCAGCATGACTTCGAAAGTTCAGCTCTGGTTAAGCTTCCATCAGCTTTTCCTGAAGGCCAAGAAAACAGTCTCTATGACCTTTGGCACTAGGCAGAGACTCTCTAGGCTATCTAAATTGCCCTCCTTCCACACCCTTGATGGCTCTTCTAAATTGCCCTCCTTCCACATCCTTGATGGCTCTTCTCTTGAGGACACCACCTCCTTTAGGTATCTGGAGGTCTGACTAGATCAGCACCTCAACTTTTCTAGTCACATAGACTCCATCCTGAAAAAACTGCACCCCAAACTAGGTGCCATTTATAGGAACCAAAGCTGCCTACCTTGACAGGCCAGGCCGGAACTCATCCAGAAAATTATACTACCCATCTTTGACTAATCTGACATAGTCTACAGTGCCACTCTGAAGTCATCCTAACCAGACTGGACACCCTTTTCAATGCTTTCTGTCATTTCACCTGGACGCCCCTTCCTTTACCCACCATTGTGATCTATATCACTCTCTAGCTTTTTCTTCCCTGGAAAATCACCATCTAGTCCATTACATAAAATTCATTTCTAAATTCTGGTTTGGTATGCTACCTCCCTACCTCACCTTCTCACTGTCCTCTTGACCCTCTGGCCCCATTTCCCTCAGATCTAGTGACTCCCGCACCTAGCTATCCACGGTGTACCACCTCTATAGGTCAGTCTCCTATAGATTCCCAAAACTCTGGAACTCAATGCCTCATCAAATCAAACACTTCTCCATGGTACATCTCTTCCTCCCTCCTCAACTTTCTATCTCCAACCTGCAACTGCTCCTAATTTCTCTTCAGGCTTCTCCTCCCTACCCTTTGCTAGCCTAGCACTTAACAGGAGATGTAACCACAATTGTGTTTTATTGCCTTCCAAGTCTGCTTGTTTTTAATAAATTGTACCTTGTATTTAATAGATCTGGATTGTTTCAATGTGCAGACTCCTGTTCTGTGGAGTGCAACCTACAGTGTGTTTTTAATGTTACAAATGATGACTGTATACCTTGGTTCTTTTTTTTCTCCTGTTTGTATTACCTCATGTAATGTGTTTTTGATTATTGTAGTACTGCAAATAATGGGTCTGTTGTTTTCCTTTTCTTTATTACTGCATGTATACATGTTATATTGCCTCACATAAATGTTGTTTTGATTACTGTACTCCCATGTCCCATTTCCCCAGGACGCTCCGTGAGGCAAGCAGTTTCATATTGTTCAGTCTGCCTTTCCTGGTGAAACTTTTTAATAAATAAATAAAATAAAATAAATAGAGGGTGGGGGTTGGCGATCACACAGAGACAGGGAGGAAACAGGTGTGTGTGTGTGTTTGTGTTTGCATGCTAGCAGAACAACATTTCAGGTGTGTGTCACTTTTGGGTCCAATGCAGGTCAGGCTTTAGATCTTGGCTTCTGGTGGAAACTTCCTGTAGTTGAAAGAAAGAGCATCTCTAATACAGAGCGGCTTTATCCTTTCATCTGCATGATGCTGTCCAGCAGCCAACTGATCAGTAACATGATCAGCCCCTGGACATCTTCCTCCCCAACCTGAAAACAATCCCACTCTCTGCCATATATTCCTCCTACCTCCCATTGCTTCTCATGCCCCATGCCCTTTTAAATAGATCCAACCTCATCCAAGCACCCCTACCACTTCCTGTCACTTCCCATGCCCCATGCCTCTTTCCAACAGATCCCACCCCCTGCCAAGTATCCCTCCCACCTCCCCATCACTTGCCATGCCCTGTAAGTAAAAAACAGTGCTGGGGTGCCCAGTCCCCAGTGTTGGTACCTGAAATAAAGAATCCATCCTTCATAGACTTTGTTTATTGTTATACCCTGTAAAAAGAAAACAGTCCACCAATGTCTGTTGCCGCCACCACCAATCTCTCCATTACTTCCTCCCTACCCAACCCACACACTCAGCACTCACTCCCACCCACCCCACCCCTTACCCCTTATTTACCTATTGGAGAGCCAATGCCATAATGCTTTCTGGACAAGAGACACATCTTAACTCTGCAGTGCTAGACTGGGAACTGAGGAAATCAGGAAAGGGCATCAATGTATTTCAATGTGTTTCAAACTTTTACTCATAACTTGGTCATTTTTTTTTTAAATATTTTCCCTCAAATTTTCAACATAGTTTTTCTGGGACCCCACCTCATGGACAAGGCAGGTAACATTTTTCAAATCTATCCCAAAAAGTGATTTCACAGTCACTCCACAAAATCACTTTTCAGGCTGGATTTGAAAATGATCATCCATGAGGGTTCATGAGGTGGGGTCATAAAAACTATTCTAAACCAACCGGTGGGCTGAGGGTTGGGCGCTGACGCCACACCTCGCTCCACGCCGGCGACCCGGGTTCAGGACCGGACTTGGGTCATCGGTGGGTTGGCTGGGGAGACAGGCTTGAGCATCCAACGACAGCTCACCTGCTCGGGGAGGATTCGGCCAATGCCGGCACTTGCACGACCCCGAGCAGAGGCTCGGGGAACTGCAAGCCCCATTAGGGGATGGCTGGCGCTGAGCAGCACGGATGTCGACGCGCGCGCGGCGACGCCAGGGGAGGTCGCCGGCTGCTCGGGAGGGTGAAAACGCAGAATGAGCCTGCCTCAGCCGGAAGATGGGAGGACTTTGGATGTGCCCATGATGTGCCCGTGCCGCCCAGCTGACCATGAGACCGACGAAACGTAAGTTACGGGGTTAGGAGCCCCCACTCGTCCCCACAGGGGTAATCTGCGGCTCATGGGGATCTATGGTCTGAGGGCAGGGTTCCGGGTGGGATGTCCAGGGTCCTCACTGAAGGGTCGGAGGAGGCAGGCTGAGAGGAGGATAAAGAGTAATTTAAAAAAAAGGCTATTCTGAAAGCGTGGGTCAAAATATTAAAGAAAACAACAGTTATGAAGGTACATTGAAATGTTCTGACGCCACTCATAACTTTAGTAATTTTCAATATTTGACCTCAAATTTGCAACATAGCCATTTTCAACACCACATCATGAATGCAACAGGTGTCATTTTTCAAATCTTGACTAAAATGTGTTTTCACACTTGTAGTGTGAAATGATATTGCAGTCAGTATTTTATAAATTATACCTGTCATGTTCACAAGGAGAGGTCATAAAGACTATTTTGAAATGTTGCTTTATTTAACAATTTTTGCCAGTGAAAACACACTAAATTGAAACTTGTTTCCATGTGTATACTGGGAGCACAGGGAAGTTAAGCAGTAGTAACATCTTTTATTGATCAACTAAAAGTCTTTACAATATTTTTAAAATTACACAAATAAATAACAGATAAATACATAATTCAGTAGGTACCATACATATAATATCATAGGTTTACAACACATACAGGCTAAAGAGACCCATACAAAAATGCAAGGCAATCCTGTACATCTAGGTATCAATTTGGATTGTAAATTCCAGGATGCTCTGAATTTGGCTATGGATTCTCTTGCTTAGTTACATTCAACGTCTTCCTGTGGAGGTGCCAAGCTTAGGGAATCTATAATTCTCAGAGACATTTTCAATGTGTAAGTGATCTCATTTATAGTTTAGTTTTATGTCTCCTGATTTTATTAATCTGAGAGAAATATTTGGCCAATCGAATTATAGATTGATTATCTTGTGTATGCAACAGAATACTGGCTTGCACATTTTCATCCAGCTCCTCCCAGTAAATAGGGAACTAGTCAAACTGTCTAGCCCCTATATACCAGGGACACCTCCAGAGCACATGGAGTAGATCTTGTTTGTTACCAGTTGCACAAGAACAAAGCTATGCTTCTGGAGGAGTCGATTATATCTAGCTATAAAATTATTACTTGGTGCTCTTTCAAATTTGTATTGGATCAATCTTTTCCTTAAGCTTGGCTCCATCAGCACATTAAGGTAATCTTTGTACCCATAGATATCATTTGAAGCCAGAAACCAGGGTGAATAACGAGTCTTTTGATATTGTCCTGATCATGGGTGATCCAAAATTTTTATTTTTGTTTTAAAGAAAAGTTAAGTAACTCGCACATGGTCATACAGCATGCAAGTGTTGGCTGTGAGATTCAGACCGAGTTATCAAGGTTTGTAGCTCATGCTCTTAACCAAAATTTCACAAAACAATGAAATTATGAAGAAATGTTGCATTTTTTAATGTTTGCTCATAACATTATGATGTGTGCAATTTTGACCCCCAGTTTAACATAACTCTCTTCTTACCCCAACTCATAAAAATTATATAATTTTCAAATCTCCTCAAAACATGTTTCTGCATTTGCTCCACAAAGTCACTTTTTCCATTAATATTTTTACTAAAAATTTAAATACAACATAGTCAATGCCAGTAACATCTAAGAACAGTTTTCCACATTGCAAACAATGAAAGCATTATCTAAATGAAATATTAACAACCAGTACAAACTTCCCACAATTCCTCCTTTTATAGAAAGTGGAACTTAGAGTCTCTTTGATCCCCATGATTTTTGCCATCACTGGGGACAGATCAAATAAGCAGACAGAGTGAAAAGTTGGACGTCTGTCTGATCTATACAATATATATCAGCAAGGGCAATGTCTGAAATATATATGAGAACCCAAATCATACAGCTTCACTAGTTTTGACATCCTGGCCCAGATATTCAAACTGGGCCCAAAAAGTGTGCAACAGCAGGAGCAAGTGCAAGTCCATTGCACCCATGCGTAAGAAGCACGATATTCAAAAACTGCACTGGCCAAGATGCGCCTACAGCCCGATGACTGAATATCGCACTACTCCGGCACGCATAGCTAACTAGGGAGGGAAGCTGAGCATATCTGATGCGCCATAGTGCAACAAGGATGTTCAGCTGAGCAGTCCAGATGCACCATAACACAACCAGGGACACCCCCAGCAGCAGGGCAGCAACGCAACAGCACAACCAGGGATGCAGGGCCCACCACCCATGCCACAGATGGGTAGAGGAACACACAGCAGTACAGACATCGCCCCCACACCCCATACACTGCACAACTGGGGAGGGCTGAATAACCACTGGCCCATGGAGACAAGCAACCAACCCACAGCTGGGCCATGGTGCCCCATCACACCTCCTGGCAAGCTGTGACGGCGCACAAGGAGGGCCGACCACCCGTGTCACACCATCCCCCAATGCAGAGCACACCCTGCACCATGACCCCAGACACCCTGCCCAGGAGCAGCATCCACCAGTGCAGTATACCCCATGCATGCCACCACCACCACTATGACAATGCAACCCTGTGCACCACAGAACCATGCAAGGCAGCCCCACCATGAGCACCCATCAGCGGGTGGCAGCACACAGCAATGCAGCGATGGCATACACAGTGCCACCATGCACAGCCCCTACGAGGTACAGCTGAGAGACCAACCATGCGTCTGCACATGAGGTACCCCACAAATGACAGGGCATGCCCTGGACTCCACCACTAGTGGTACAGCACCCTGCATGCCCTCCCAAGAACACACCCTGACCAAGCACTGGCCACAACAGCCAGCGCAGACACCCATAGTGGTGCATGGAAGCATGCACCACACTGGATGCAACACAATGCATGGACAAACACCCACCCATACCAAGAGAACACCAACACAGGATGCAGTAGCGGGCCACAAGCCCCAGCATGGGCCATGGAAACTGTGTACACACGGCCAGCAGTCCTCCATGGCACAGGAGTGCCAGCCACCATGCAGGCACTGTGGACTTGTACGCCACCAGCATTTGCCCAGAGCACAAGTCACAGACAGTGGTGCACATCCTTTGCAACACACACAGCCACAGCATGGAGCTGGGACAACAACAGCAGAGGCCACAGTGTCACCCGAGGCAGACATGCACCACACCAGTGACAGGAGGCAACCTGGCATTGTGACCAGGTACAGTGGCTGCCCTGCATGGACAGCCACCACTGACATGCCAGCAGACCGTGCAGGTCACAGACATGCAAGGATGTCAGCTTCACAGGCCATGGATGGGCTGACAGGTGCACCATGGACACAGAGCATGCACCATGGACCACTGCACACAGTCATCCAGTGCACAGGGAACAACACACACACCACAGACAGTGACTGATAGCTACTCCCACACCATAGTAATTTCCCCATGGACACACACACATACCCATGACTACACCACCCCTGACGCCATGCACACCACTGCAGCTGAGCACCTATAGCCTGCTGAAAATCAGAGACCACCAGTAGTAATATCAAAAGAATTGTATTAAAAACATCAAACAAAACTATGTACAATTATTTACAAATGTGTGGGGAGGCCACAAACAAGGTGGGGGTGGGTAAGGGGCAGGATGACCGAATGGTATAGGGAAGGAGGGATGTGAGGGTGGGTCCAGGGGGTAGGGGAAATCAGGGGCAGGTGATGCTCAGTGGAGCCCCACTCCCACTCGGCTGCTCCTCCTTCCATGACACTGCCAGACCCCAGCCTCTCAATCCTCTGCAGGATGTTCAGCGATGCCCTGGCAACAGTCAGGATTTCCTGCAGCATCTCATAGAAACATAACATAGAAACATAGATTTTGACGGCAGATAAGGACCGCTTGGCCCACCCAGTCTGCCCATTTCCTCACCTAATGGATAAGCTGCAGATCCTAGTTAACCAGCAGCCTACTTCTTCCTACCCCACCCCTAGAATTGCCTTATGACTGTCCCATGCATGCTTGAATTCCACCACTGTTTTTGACTCACAACCTCCTCCGGAAGGCCATTCCATGCATCCACAACCCTCTCTGTGAAAAATACTTCTTAAATTACCTCTGAACCGCCCCTTCTATCTTCAAATTGTGCCCCCTTGTTCTTGCACACCTCTTTTTGAAAGATGCTACCCTCTTGAACTTTGTTGATTCCCTTGAAGTACTTGAAAGTTTCTATCATGTCCCCTCTCTCCTTTCCTCGAGGCTATACATATTCAGTTCCTTAAGTCTCTCTTCATATGTCTTCCGTGAAGATCCTGCACCATTTTAGTTGCCCTCCTCTGGACAGCCTCCATCCTGTCTATGTCTTTGCGAAGATTGGGTCTCCAGAACTGCACGCAGTACTCCAGATGGGGTCTCACCAACTGTCTGTACAGAGGATAATAACTTCCTGTTTTCTACTGGTGATGCCTCTCCCTATGCATCCCAGTATCCCCCAGCCCTCCTTGCTGCCTTCTCACATTGCTTGCCCACCTTTAGGTCATCTGATATGACTACCCCAGGTCCCTTTCCATTTCCTCCCAGATCATGCGCAGCTGCCGTCCACCTAGGACAAGGGAGCAGAGTCAATAGGTGTGAATGCACTCCCATACAGCCCACCCACTGTGCATGGCATGCAGCCATGGGACATGCCTCTGTGATGGTGTGTGACCACCCACAGTGATCGTGTCCAGAAGACCTGCCCACCCAGGCGCACACAGCCATGTGGACCGCTGCACACCCACCGGCCAAGTCCTGCACAGCACCACCATGGCTGTTTAGTGACATGGCTATGTGGGCGAAGACAGTGGCTCAGCCATGTACCCGTGCATGCATGGACCACCATTGATGCACTCCCAGGTATGCAGTGCCACTGGACAGTGCTGACTGTAACAAGTTGCGTGCATGGCAGTGATGTCAATGGACGTGGCCATGCCCCGCTGCCCGCCCTGTTACACAGCATGCAATAGTAATTATGGATGTAATGCACTCACCATCATCAGGCTGGTCTCTCTGCCTCTGTGGACCGTTGCCCCTCCTGGTGTGCCGGTCTTCCAGCTGGTGCCTCCTCTCCCTCACCAGCCATCACTCTTCTGGGCCTAAGGTGCAAACATGGAGAGAGGAACATCAGTACAATCCTGTAGCAAAGTCCCCTGCCCCCATATGTGTGCAATCCCACACAGCCAGACCCACCCACCCCACACCCTGATAACACCACCACAGCCAACACCGGACGGTCCCCCCATGTTCCAGACACATGCAACTGTGATACCCATATGGAAGATAAAAGTGTATAGACGTTACACCTACCTGGCCTGGCCATGGCCCCTTCTGGCACATGCCCGCAGGTGGGCAAGCAGGTCCAGGTCCCTCCGCCTCAGGTCCCCATATCTGTGGCGGCACTGCTCTGCCATCCAGCCCATTCCTGTGGCCTCCTCCAGAGCTTGCCACCTCCTACCACACCTGACTCCTGGACCTGTCCAGGGTGCCTCCCAAACAGTGGGCCAATAAGTGGCTCCACAATGGCAAGGTTTGCCATTTCAATCTGGCTTCACTGGGCAGCTGTCCTCCATGCCATCTCTCTTGCTCGGTAGGGTCAAAATGGCACTCTGCAGCGTGGTTCCATCACGTGAAGATGCTGTGCAGTACAGCACTGCCATTCCCTATCACACTGTCACCGAACAGCGCAATAGTGGAGCACCATGCCTGATGCATGGCACCTAGAGGGCAAAGGTCGGGCACAGGGTCAAGGGTCTCTGGCGCCGGACAGCCACAGCGCGATTGGAACCCATTGCATGTAGCACGATTGGGTGCCTGTGTGCCCCTCCAGTGGCGGCCTCACCGTGCTGTTGCCGTCCAGGTGCCTACAATGCCCCAGGTGCCACAGCGCCATATAGGTGAACATCGCTGTAGTGCCATTGGCACAATGGTGGCTGTGTTTGCATTGCCTCCCATGCACAGCACATCATGTACGGCAGGCGCCTGCATCATCAACCCAGGCATGCTCAGTTAGGTGTGTACTGCGCATGTCACAGAACTGCACCCTTGGATCAGCATGTTCAACACAATTGCACAAAGCGCAAAAGCGCCGATATTCAGCTATCATATGCAAATCAGCTAATCAGCCATTCAATGGCGCAGCACTGCAATTGCATCCACTTAAAGTTGCGCCTCGCCTCATAACATGGGTTGCGCTATAAAAGTGCGACGCATTGGGCTGCACTGGCCATAGTCGGTTACTGCAGTCTATTGGTGAGTTGCATGCTGTTAGGGAGTGTGGACTGTGGATTTTGGGACATGCATGGGACTGCACAGTCACAGGTAACAACTTTCATTCTCACAGGGCTGAATCATGACCGAGCAAGTTGTGGGAGAAGAGGAACTGAGTTGTGGAAGGAGGAGGAGGAGGAGGTCAAATTTCACCAAGGCCGAGACGGATGCCTTGTTTGAGGCCTACCTGGACCAGGAGCTGCTTCTCAGCGGACGTCCAGGGAACATCACAGGCCCATGCTGCTGCATGGGAGGAGGTGGTGTGTGCTGTGAACCTGCATGGCAGCCACCAGTGCTCTGTGCAGGAGTGTAAGAAGAAGATGGGCACAGACAGGAGGAGGATTAAAGAGAAGGTGGCTGCCATCAGGGCAGCACGATCTGTGACAGGTGGGGACAGCGGAGGTGCTACATCTGACCCCACAGGAGGAGAGGGTTGCTGGCAGCATGCAGCATTGTGCCATTGAGGGTGTTCGGGTAGTGGCATCCAGATGGGTGGTAGCCCATCGCTGCATGGTAGGTCATGATCTGTCTATTGGGGGGCAGGGTAGGTCACATGCAGTAAAGTGACTTTGTTTTCCCTTACAGATCCTGAGCGCCTGCATGGGTCAGTGGTGGTGGGCCTCTCCACTGAGGCCAGTCAGATGGAGATGGAGGAGGGCCCATCCACCCCACAGAAATATGCGGCTCCAGTGCAACAGTGGGCCCACCTGGATGTCCAGACTGATGTTGTTGGAACAGGTGTGAAGGAGGCCCTGCCCATGTCCCAGCGTGCCAGTGTCCATGGATGCCAGCATGCTGTGACTCGGGCTGGTGCCAGGTCCATCACCAATGATGATGTCACTAACATCATGGGCAGTGACATGTGTGTGCCACAGGATGGCCACACAGCAGGTAACATGCTGGCCATGGCTGTGGGTGGTGCTGCTGTGGAGGCCTGCTTGTCATCACAGTCCCAGCCTGTGTCTGTCAGCACTGGTGGGACAGCACTGGTGTGTGTACAGGACAGTGGGACTGTTGCGGCCACTGCGGTGGCACCAGTGAGCCCTGGGGAGTGGCAGCCAGAGGGGCAGCATCAGCAGTCTACCAATGGGCTTGGGGTACAGTGTCAGGGGCAGCGTCAGTGCACCACCTGTGGACATGCCCAGGCCTGGTCCTGGTGTGCAGCGCCCACCCTCAAGGGGTGCTGAGCATCAGGGCCATGCACCCCTGAGGGACAGGATGCTGAGCAGGCAGATGACCTCTTGGATGAGCACACCTGCATACTGCAAGCATCAGTCAACCAGCAGATGCGGCTTGTGACGTCGGTGGATGCACTGCGTGCAGCTCTGGAGTGGGCAGAGTAGCGTCGCAGCAGAGACACTGCTCCGATCCTGGCAGGGATGGACCAGTTGCGGAAGGATGTGACCGCTGCCATTGACAGGCAGACACAGGCATTCACTGCTGTCATGGCCACAATGGGCACACAGTTATTTGCCCATGCATCACAGACACCACGCAGTGCACTGTCCACCCCGTTCCGGCGTGGTGCTACACCATCCTTGTCGACACCGGGTTCAGCTGTGGGCATCCCAAGCACACCTGGCCAGGCATGTTTGGTGTGCTGCAGACCCCTGCGTGAGCATGGTCGCGTTCACACAGTGGAACCCTGGGGACCATCGGTGCCACCCATGAGGCCAGTGGTCAGCCTGTCAGTGCTGGTGGGTCTCGACGGGCTGCCCACACATCCGTGGTGGCTGGGGCACTGTGGCATGTGACTGACCTGTCTCCCAACACAGCTACTGTCTGATGCTGCCTGTGTGCATTGTGTCATTCAGCGGGCAATGAATGGGTGGTACCTGGCCCTGCACGCAGACACAGTCCATCTGCACACCCTTCCGGCTGCTGTCCGCAGTTGCATGAACATGATGATGCCTGCATTGAGCTGTACACCAATGTGCAATGGTGCTCAGCATCTGACACATGCACAATGACAGGCAATGGGTGTGGTGGTCTGTGGACATGTGGCTGGGGTGGCATTCTGGGTCGGTGTGTCTCTACCCTTGTGCATGTCTGGTGCATTTGTGTGTGTGTGTGTGTGTGTGTGTGTGTGCGTGTCTGTCCACATGCCATGTTAGACCTCACCCATCCCTGGTGGTGTGTGTGGTTCCATGCCCGGCCAGTTCCTTGATGGCATGCACCCCTGGTGTGTGTCCATGCATGTTTGTGGGTGTGCCATAGCCACTGGTGGTTGCACATGGCCCCATGACTTACCTGGGTTGGCTGAAGTGCTCCTCTGTGATGGTGTCCCAGTGCAGCTGTGCCAGCCGGAGCAGTCGGGGTCCTGTCACCCAAAGGGGCTGCTCATCACCATTGTCACTGGCATCCTCATCGTCTCCATTGCTGTCCCCCTCTTCAACCTGTAATGGCTATCCCACATTTGTTGGCCATGTTGTGCAGGATGCAACAGGCCAGGAATAGCCCGCAGGCCTTTGAGGGCTGTACTGTAGGCACCGGAGGTGTCCAGGCAACGGAAATGTGCCTTCAGCATCCCGAACACCCGCCGATGACATTATGTGTGGTGGCGTGTAGCTCATTGTAACGTTGCTGTAATGGGGTCGAGGCCGCCAGTATGGTGTGAGCAGCCAGGGACAGAGTGGGTATCCACTGTCACCTGTGTGTACAGGGTGGAGGTTAGTTTGGTGATCAGCATTGCCCTGCCCCGGCCATGTAGGCCACTACCCATGTCACCTCTGACCATGCCCCCAGGCCCTATGATTGTCCATGTGGTTTACATACTCACCCACTAGGTGGTCAGTGGGGATAACCCCACTCTCAAATCTGTGGCACAGTGCTGACTGGTGCCAGATGAAGGCATCTTGTGCTCCCCAGGGTGCGTGGCACAGACATTGATTATGCCCCTCTGGCAATGCACACCACCTGGCAGTTGATGCTAGCATAGCCCTTCTGATTTATATATATGGGCCCCTTGGGGCCAGGTGGTGTGTGGATGGCCACATGGGTGCAGTCTATTGCCCTAGCATGCCAGGCATCACGTGCTACCCTGTGGAACTCCTGTATGTTTGCTGTGTGCTCCGCCGGTGTGCTGGGGAAATGGATGTACTCACAGCATGTGGCAGCAGTATGCTGAGGAATTGGGTGAGGTGGCATGACGCGCCGACTGGGTTATGCCTGTGGTGTCCCCAGTTGGTCTCTGGAAGGTACCCATGGTGAGCAAGCACATGCAAGCTGTCACTTTCATCTCCACTGACAGAGCATGGCTCCATCGTGTGGGTGCCTGCATCACATCACTGCACAGCTCACAGAGCCACCTCAGAATTGCCCGATTCAGATGTACTGGCCCACGATCTCCATATCACTATACAGCTCGAAGCTGGTGTGGGCTCGGTACTGCCTGTTGGGGCATACCGCCGACAGGCCCTTCCACTGTCGTGCCCCCTGCTGCCCACCTTCTCACGCCCCTCATTACTGCCTCCATCTGGATGGTGGCACTGGTAATGTCCATGGCTTGTGTTCACCCCCAGCAGCTGTTTCTGTGTTCCCCCGCTGTCCTGGCTGCTACTTCCCTTGCACGGAACACCTTCCTATGGTGGACTCTGTGCTGTGTGGCACTTCCCCTTCTGCACTGGCTGTGCTCCCCACACCTTCCCTGTGCCTCTCTGTTCAGGTTGCCTTTCCCTGGCCTGCCCTGTGTGTTCCTCCTGCCCAGTTTGAGTTGCTATAGTTCAGCCTCATGTGTCTTCCCTGTAGCGTTCTTGCGCCTCTCCCTTGCTGCTTTTTATTTTGTCTCATTTCCACTATGGCGCAACTTCCGCTGGCTCCCCTATTGCTCATAGCGCATGTTGTTGAATATCGCACTCGCTATTTATGCATGGTTCTCCCCTTCAGTTGCGCATACATTCATTATCATTGCGCTGTTGCTTAGCGTGTTTTGGGGGTGCAACTGCTCCGATGAATATCATCAGAATGGCGCATTTTCGGACTTCGCTGCTGCAACCCTATTGCGCATGGTGCAACTCTTTTGAATACCTGGGCCCTGTCTATAATAAGAAGATATCAGTTGATCTGACCAAATCAATCTGACCTTTAGTCTGTAAAAGATATTAATTAAATTTCAGTAATTTAACTGTTTTGAGCTATTATAGAAACAAGTGTTTTCAGCTCTATAAGCATCAGGTGCTCGTTTGTGCTACCAACTCAATTTGTTTGGCATGGCTGCAGATTGACAGGGTGGGTGAACCAAGCCTGCAGATTTGTTTAGCATCTGTATGAGTGAAAACACTTTAAAAATGCTTATTTATTTTAAAATACGAAGGCATAGCAAAAGGCATCAATGTCAGTATATCACTCATTGTTTTAGTGATGTATTGTACTTAGAGACTGCTGATATCACAGACATCCCTTATGTATTGATGTGCCACCTTCTCTCCAGGAAGAAGCAGCTGTGGCCTGTCGATACATAGGAGCATCTGTAGTTATGCACTCACATTGTTTGATGCATTTTATGTTTGCTTGCATGCATATGCAAGAAACATTATGTGGCACTTAGGAAAGTGGGTTGTGGAGGTGTGGCAGTGTGGCGCCACTGCCAGCACTACATTTGCAGTCTTGGAGGGGGTGCACCCAATGCAGGCCCAGTGTTCTGATGACACTGGTTCTACAGAAGTGCCACCAACTTGAAATGATTTGGTCACTGTAATGAGGGGCCTCAGTATTGCAGCATCAGCAATTCCACAGCAATGAGGGAGCGACCTGTCATTGGAAGGCGGTACCTTGCCTGGTGTAACATTTCTCCCGGCATTTCCCTAAACATGGTGGTGACTTCCTCAGACCCCCATGAGAGCTGACTGATGGGGTGCCCAATCCCTGTCGGCATGACCCCAACCCAGTTCATTTGCCAGAGGGCCCACATCCCGTCGGCATAATGTATCTCTCCCCATTTTTATTGTGCCAACAGGGGCCCAGTCCCCATTGACTTAAGTCCCCCTTCCCCAAAATGCAGGTGGTACACTGAAGCCCACCCCAGTGTGCACAAATGAAGCCTGAAAAAACAAACCTTCCCGTGACATCCTTTTATTATTTTTGCCCCTGAAATAAAGAAAATGGTCCCTCACGGTCTTTTGTAGCCCCTCTCACAACCCATGCCCACCCACTGCGCACCACCTCCCCACACCCACCTTATCCCATACTTACTTCCAGAGTCCGGTGCAATGATCTTCGGTGGACTGGGAACATGTCTGCACTCTTCAAAGCCGACCACAAACTGAAGAAATGCCGGTAAGCTGTATAATGGTATTAATAGGGTTTTCAACTTATGTGGATATCTCAGCCATTTCTGGACTTTTGCCACCAAATTTTCAGCATGGAGTTATGGGACCCCTCCTCATGAATACAGTCACTGTCATGGCTTTTATTCGGTCTCGAAAGGTGATTTTGCGGTCACCGCGCAGGAATCACCTTTCAGGACCGATAACGAAATGACTGTGTGACTGTTCATGAGGTGGCTCCAAAAGCATATGTTGCAAATTTGGTGAAACAAATCCAAAAATGACTGTTTAAAGAGCATGCGCAGGTTCCACGAAGCCGTAACTTCGCGAATTTGCAATATTTTCACTCCAGATTTTCAACACTGACATTTTTCAGACTTCCTTATGAACAGTACAGCTGTCATTTCACACTTCCGGTGCAGAATAGCACAGTCGCTGTGGGAAATCAGTGTTTGGGACACATTACAAAATCACATTGACACTGTTCATGAGCAGAGGTCCTAAAATGCCTATGTTGAAAATTTGGTGATGAAAGTCCATAAAATGACTCTTACAAGCATGCATTTCGCAGTTTCCGCACTCTTGTGACTTACAAATTTGTAATATTTTCACTTCAGATTTTCAATTGTGGCATTTTTCCACACCTCCTTATGAACAGTACAGCTGTCATTTTCACATCCTGGCTGAAATGCGTTTCACACTTCCAGCGCAGAATAGTGTAGTCGCTGTGGGCAGTGAGTGTTTGGGACAGATTAAGAAAATCACAATGATTCTGTTCATGAGCAGAGGTGCTAAAATGCCTATGTTGAAAATCTGGTGACAAATATCCATAAAATGACTTTTATAAGCGTGCATTGTGCAGTTTCACGCACCCTCGTAACTTGCGCTTTTGTAATATTTTCACTCCAGGTTTTCAACATTGGCATTTTTCACACCTCCTTATGAACAGTATAGCTGCAATTTTTCATATCCTGCCCAAATATGCATTTATACATGTGGCGCAAAATAGTGTGTCGCTGTGGAAAATTAATGTTCGAGACAGATTAATAAAATCATAGTGACAGTGTTTATGAGCGGAGGTCACAAAATGCCTATGTTGCAAATTTGGTGAAATAATTCCACTAAATGACTGTGTTAAGCATGTGCATTGCACAGTTTCCATGTACACTCATTACTTCACAAATTTGTAATCTTTTCGTGTGGATTTTCAACACTGATATTTTTTTCACACCCCTTATGAACAGTACAGCTGTCATTTTCACATCCTGGCTAAAATGTTTTTTCGCAATTCTAGCTCAGAATAGCGCCGTTGCTGTGGGAAATCAGTGTTTGGGACAGATTAAGAATGAATGAGTGAGAGAAGGGGACTGAGCAAGCTCAAAGGAGCTCTGTTGGGACTGCTGCGGATTTCTTTGTGGGCAGAAAAAGGCACCAATGCAGGCAGGAGCACAGTACAAAAGGGCATCCTGCGCCAGGAGAAACAGAATGAGGGAGTAAGAGGAGGAGTGAGCAAAGTCAATGGAGCTCTGTTGGGACTGCTGCAGATTTCTTTGTGGGCAGAAAAGTTGCCAATGCAGGCAGGAGCCCAGTACAAAAGTGCAGCCTGCAGCGCCAAGAGAAACAGAATGAGCGAGTGACAGAGGGGAGTGAGCAAGCTCAACAGAGCTCTGTCTGAACTTCAGAGTTGCCCACCCAACCACCCATGGTCCTGTGTTGTCCTATATTATTACAGCAGGGTCTCTGGGATGGAAACAAAGCAATGGTTGGATACTTTTAGGACTGCTGTAATGATACAGATTTAGTTGTTCTGTTTATTTCTCTAACTGAGCTAAGTACTGAGCTATACTGTTATGATTGCTGTAATAATACATATTTATTTGTTCTGTTCATTTCTCTAACTGAGCTGAGTAATACTTGAGTGCAATACATTTTCTAACTGGGCTAAGTGAAATTATGAGGGCTGAGAACAAAAGTATTGTAGCTGAGGGTGAAAAACGGACAAATAGGCTTTAGGATTGCTACCTTAATACAGTATCTAACAGATGAGATTTTGTCTGCCTACAAGTGGTCCCCCATCAACAAGGCATCTACACTGGACCAGGCCCTTAGTTTTTTCACTGAGGGCTTCAATTCCATCCGTGATCTCTATGCACCACTCACAAAACAGAAAATTCGGGGAGGTTAATGGCTGGATTGATGGCAAGCTCCTCTCCTCCCTAAAGGAAAGGGACTGCCTCTGGGAAAAAGCCTTAAACTCAGGCAGCAAGCATGACCTACAGTGCTATAAAATGGCTAGAAGTCAGTGCACCAAACTTATCAGGCTCATGAAAGCCAATTTCCATAAGACCCAGCTTAACAATGCATAGGGAGATGGAAAGAGGTTTTGGGACAACATCAATAACATCCTTGGTAAGGTCAAAAGCAGCACCCTAAGATGCTCAACATTAATAACTCATCCTCCTCCTCAGATCCGCTAGCCATTGCTGATGCCTTTAACTAGGCCTTTACAGACCTGTCCTCAGTGCTGCCTCCAGGCTACCTCCTGCCTGTGGAGGACCAAGGTTGCACCAACCTGCTCATAACTAACCACCCAGCCTTCTACTTTAAGAAGGTGATTGTGAAGGAGGCCCTAACGATGGTCAGGAAAGTCCTAGGAAAACCAGATTGGGGAGTGATGGGCTAGACATGAAGTTACTATCTCTCACCCTTGATATTCTTATCATGCCCATAACAATGCTATTTAATAAATCCTTGGCCCTAGCTCAATTTCCAGAGGTATGGAAGCAAGCCCTGGTAACTCCAGTGCATAAGAATGGTGACAAGGCGCTGGTGTCAAACTACAGGCCAATATCTATCCTCTCCCACTATCCAAAGCTTTGGAAAAATCATGGCAAGTCAACTCACAGAATACCTCAATAAGTACAATCTGCTCTGCCCAAACCAACGTGGCTTAGGCAAAAACACAGTACCACCACGGCACTGCTGGAATACACTGACTATGCACACAAGGCGCTGGATGAAGGCAAATTGGTGAGGTCCATCTTCATTGACTTCACCAAAGCCTTCAACACCATCAACCACCCTCTACTAGTACTCAGCTCCAAAGATTGGGTGTGGCACCAAACGCCGTAAGTGGTTCAATGACTACCTAACACACAGGAGCCAGCAAGTCAAAATTGGGCAGACGTTATCCAGCTCCAGAGATGTACTCCTAGGAGTCCCTCAAGGATCAATTCTAGGGCCCCTGCTTTTCAGCCTCTTTGTAAATTACCTACCCACAGCCTGTGACACCAAACTTATTCTGTATGTGGACGATGCCATGCTGCTGAGCAGCAGCACCTCTCAGGTTGCCCTACAAACAGAACTACAGAACTCTTCCAATAAACTCGAGGACTGGTTCAGTAGGCAAAAGCTGCTACTAAATTACAAGAAAACAAAGCCATGCTACAATCCAGCCCCTACAACAAACACAAGCATGCTCCTCATAATCACCAACAAGGCTGGTGAGCAGATTGAGCAGGTGCACTTGTTCAAGAACCTTGAGTCACCATTGATGACTCTCTGACTTACTCGCTGCAGTAGACTCCCTTGTCAAAGTGGTAAACACAAAGATCAGGGTCCTCTATAGGCATAAGAAATCCCTCACCCGAAGCACTCCGAGATCTCAGTCTCCAGCTCCATACCTCCACGATAGACTATGGGCTGGTGGTCTATGGAGCTGCTACTGATACAGTGCTCAAAAGGGTCCAAATTGCACTCAATAAGGCATGCCATCTCACCCTGTGTGCAGATCACTACATTCAAACTTGCACCCTGTATGAGCGTACAGACTGGCTTAACCTAAAAGACAGGATCAAATACCAAACTTGCCTCCTGGGAAAGAAGGCCTCCTCGGAAAAACTCCACCTTATATAGGAAACCTGATTGAGGCTTCTCTCTCAACACACATCACCAGATGGAGGAAGAATGGAGCACTGTCCATACTATTCCGAGAACCTCACTAGAGCAGCGTGCTTTCTCCTATGGGCCCCCCTCAGGATAAATGAACTCCGATGAAATTACAAACAAACAACAGCCTGTCTCAATTCAAAGTAGGCCTCAAACAGCACCTAATGCCTAACTCAAAATGCACCTGCTTCTCAGGCCCCACTTGATAGACAAACCTACCCCAAGGTGACACCCAGCAGGGCTACCTAGAACCCGCCTCCATTCCAGCCTAGTCAAGGGCTTAGTAAGCTATCAGTTCTCTTTAAACGCTGGTACTGCCCTCCCAACCCCCCACACACACACCATACTCGACAAAGCCCTCTGGAGCTGCTCCCCATCACATCCCCCGTTTCACTATCCCCAACCTCTCACTGTCTGCGGTTGGTTTCAAACCCAGTCCCCTTGTTTCACTGTCACCCAGTCTCTCACCATCTGGGATAGCGTTAAATCCTATGCAGTTACTCTGTCATAGTCTATCAACAGATTTGGAGGTTTGCAGGGGTGTGCTACCTAAGACAACCGATTAGAAATAGCTTAGTATTCAATTACAACTGCTCAGTTTTTTCTCCTATTTGTCTAATTGTCATGTAATGCTGTTTAATGCCCAATGATCAGGCCTCTGTAACCACTGAATATGTGCATTGTCTTATTGTCCACCCTGACGTGGAACCTTTGTAAAAGAGCTCACGCTCAAAGGTCTTTCGAAATACTAATTAAACAATTAAATTAAACAATTAAACAGTTAGAGACTGAATTAATGCAGTTGGCAAGGGGCAGTAGGGGACTAATGTGGGAAATAGGAATTGAGTAAATAGGGCCTAACAGTTTTAGTAGGGTACAGAAACTGGGATGAAGAGCCCATAACATAAGATGGGAGCCAAAATGGGGCAGGTGCCACATGTCAATAGGGCGGGCATCTTTGGAAGGGTGGTGGGGTGTACAGGGGTGTGGGTCAGCCATGATCCAGACTGGACTTGGGGAATGCATGGTCTATAGACACACAGCTAGTTTGAGGGCTTCTTAGAGGTTAGGGAGGCGTCTAAGTGGCAGGGCAGATGAGTATGGTGAGCATCCTGGCTGAGGGGAATAGGGGATGGCAGGGGTGGGGAAGAACAACTAGGGACTGAAACTGACTCCAGTATTAGAGGCACTAGCAGAAAAGAGGAGAAGGGAGGGTGCTGGAGGTGAGGGGAGCATCTAGATGGAGGAGGAAGAGACCATGAGGAATACCAGGAGAGAGAGCAGATGGCTGCTGGTAGGGAGGGACCAGGGATGGGACTGGGGAGGCATGTGGGGGAACAAGTCAGAGGGGAACCGGTGAGGAAGAGATGTAGGAGGAGTATCAATTAGGAATAGATTTGAGCCTCTGCTGTGGGAGAGAGAGAGAGAGAGAGAGAGCAGGAACATACTGAAGGGGGAGGAGAGACAAGCGGGCATGAGAGGGATGACAACAGGTGGGGAAGAGATAGCGAGGACGAAAGGGTAGAGGGAGGCTAGTAAGGAAGGAGGGAGGACTGGAGGAGAGGGGCTATGGGAAGGGAAGGATGGGAGGAGTATCACTATTGGGGTCAAGAGGAATGGAGGTTTAAATCGACAACAAGGGGGATAGGAGAGGGGTTGGAAATCAGCAGGGAGGAGGAGAGGTTGACATGGGAAGTCAGTAGGAAGTAGTCAGGCTGGGAAGGGGTTCAAGTGGGATGGGAGGAATAAGGCAGAAAAAGGGGTGAGGCAGAAGTAGGGGTGTAGATACAGAAGTCATAGAGGGTGCAGCTGTCGGGGTAAGAGGCAAGGAAGAATGAATACTGGGGTGGTGGAAGGAGCATTAGAAGGAAAAGGGTGGGGACAGGGGATACTGGTCCTGGGGATTCTATACTGAAAAGAGGTGAGATAGGGCAGAATGGGGAAAGGCACAGCCGTGTTCATGAGTTGAAGCTATCCCTAGGTTGACTGCAGGAGGGCAGGGCAGGCACTGTTCAAATGTGCAGCGAGGGAGGAAGAAACCTCATTTAGTGTTGCATGTGGTACAAACGACTTGGCAGGAGAGACTGTGGAAGTAGTAAGGGGAGGTTCTAGGAGTTGGGCAGGCAGTGTGATGGGGTGGGAAGTCGGTGGCATTCTTGAGGTACTCCCAATACCATGTGAATGTATCGGGAGGAAGGGTAGGATCCAGGAGTTCAACAGTGGCTGAGGATTGGTGCCACAAAAAATTGTGGGTTAGTGACTAACTGGGGTAGGGTCTGGGGCAATAGTGACTTGTATGCATGGGACAGGCTACACTTGAGCAGGAGGAGGGAGTATTAAAGGAGGGATTAGAGGGGTATAGCTCTACTAAGGTGGATTTAAACTAGTGGGGGTGGCCAAAGACTGAGGTTGGTAGAAAGGTCCAGACAGGGGAGCCTAATGAGCTCACCCACCAAATATAGATAAAGGCGGAGGCATAGTAATCTTGGAAGGGGCGGGCAGAGTGGTCTGGTGTAATACAGAAGGTACCACCACCTGGTAACAATAATGTGGAGAAGGGTGCAGACTACTAGGAGGGAGGGCACAGGCCAGGAGAAGTGTGAGGAGAAGGAGGGGTATGGGTGGAAGGTGGTCTCTCTCAATGCAAGAAGCCTGGGAACAAAACTGCAGAGCTTCAGGTGCTCCTTTCAGAGGGAAGGTGGGCACTGCTGTGGTGATAGAGACTTGGGCGCATGAGTACCATGACTGGACTTGGCAATCCCAGGATACATGATATACAGGAGGGACTGGGGGTTGGAAGGGGGTTGCACTCTATGTGAGGGAAGGATCAAATGCATAAGGGACGAGGGAGAAGAGGAGAGGACAGAGGCACTTTGGGTGCAGCTCCTGGACTCCAAGGGCAGAAAGCAGAGGCTGGGGTGGTGTACAGACCACCAGTCCAATCAGAGAACGGATGGGAGTTGGCAGAGCAGATAAGGAGGGTGTGTAGAAGGGGGTGTTGTGATATTGGAGGATTTTAACCTACGGGTTGACTGGAGCACCCTGGCCACTAGCAGTACCAGGGAGCAAGTGCTCCTTGATGCATTCAGGACTGCCTTTTGACACAATTGGTGAGTGGGCCTACAAGGCTTGGTAGCACTGTGGACCTAGTACTGGCAAATGGGAAGGTGGTGAGGGAGGTAAGGGTGGAGGACCCACTGGCGGGTAGTGACCACCAAACAGCATGGCTCATTCTCGTGCTGGGCAGGGAGACAGGAGGCATGAGCGCTAAGGTGCTGGACTTTAGTAGGGTGGACTTGGGAGGATGGGAGCAATACTGCGGGAGACTACAGGATATAAGGTTGGGGAAGGATGCAGAACAAAAGTCGAGAGTCCTAAAGGCTGAGCTAACAGAGCCACAGTAGCCTGCACCAGGGCCAGGAGTAAGAAAAGCAGAGCCAAGAAACCATGCTGGCTGAAGAATGAAGTGCTGCAAGGGTGAGAGCAAGAAGGGCTGCATACCAGAAGTACAGGAGAACTGGGAGCGGAGGATAAGGAGGCTACAGGGAGTTGGTCAAGGAGATGGCCAGGAGGGTGAAAAAAGCTAAGGCCTCCAGGGAATTATGGTTAGCACAGGGCATAAAGGAGGGGAAGGGACATTTTAGGTATGTCAGGGAAAAGAAGAAGTGCAAGGAACATATTGTGAGGATAAAGCAGGGAGGCTGGATTGGGTGGAAAGGGGAGGAGCAAGCAGAAATTCTAAATGAGTACTTAGGCTCTGTTTTCACTAAGGAAAGGGATGGTCCACTACCACCATGGGCTGCGGGGAGGGAAAGGGGAGCAGGTGACAGACAAAGTGATCACAGGAGTAGGGTGCTAGAGGGCTGAGGGCACTAAGGAGAACAAGGCACCAGGTCCCAATGGCATCCACCCTAGGATGCTAAGGAGATGATGGAGCTGTTGGCTGAGCCACTGACAGATCTGTTCAGCACCTCCCTGGAAATGGGGTGTCATGCCCCAGGGTGGAGGAGTGGCCCATGTGGTGCCCATACACAAGAGTAGTTCTAGGGAGGAGCCTGGAAATTATTTGATGGTCAGTCTCATGCCCATAGTGGGTAGCTTATGGAGGTGATACTGAAGCAGAGGCTGGTGGCATTCCTAGAGAGTAATGGCCTCCAAGATGGCAGGCAACACAGGTTCATCTCAGGAGGTCTTGTCAAACCAACCTAATAGAGTATTATGACTGGGTGACAAGGGAGTTGGACAGGGGCCATGCGGTACATGTCCTGTACTTGGCCTTCAGTAAGGCCTTTGATACAGTGCCTCATGGGAGACTGGGGAAGCTGACAGGCAGTGGGGTGGGGAAAAGCTGACTAAATGGATAAGAACTGGTTACACAGGAGGGTGGAGAGGGTGGTGGTGGAGCTCTTGGCACCTAGAGCAGTGACAAGCAGGGTGCCCAGGGTCAGTGCTGGGCCCAGTGCTGTTTGGGCTCTTTATCTCTGATACAGCACATGAAGTGAGGAGCAGAGTTGGTCTGTTTGCAGATGATACCAAATTGGGGGCAGTGGTGGACAAAGAGGACGGATGGGAAAAACTGCAGGGGACTTAACAAACTAGAGACATGGTTGGTGGAGTGGCAGCTGGGATTGACGCAAGAAGTGTAAGGTGATGCACTTTGGGGCTAAGAACCAGAAGAGGGACTATTGGTTGGGGGTGAGGTTGGGGATCACAGAGGAGGAGGACCTAGGGCTGTTGGTAACTGGGAGCATGAACAACTCAGCCCAGTGCAGGAGAGCAGCAGTGAAGGCAAACAGGATGCTGGGGTGCATCACTAGGGGTTCTCATCCAGACACAGGAATGTGATCCTATCTCTCTACAGATCATTGGTCAGACCGCACCTATAGTACTGTGTGCAATACTGGAGGCCATACCTGAGGAGAGGTATAAAGTTACTGGAGGGATGCAAGAAGGGCAACAAACATGTTAAGGGGATGGAAGAAAGGGATATGAAGTTAGGCTGAAGGAGCTGAACATGTACACACTGGAGGAGAAGAGGGATGGGGATACGATCAAAGCATTTAAATACCTGAGGGTAAATAAACCTACACCAAGGGGTGTTTAAACTGAGAGTGGAAGAGAGATGAGGGGACATTTCAAGAGGAAATGAGGAGGCACTACTTCACTGAGAGGGTGGTGTTTAGCTGGAATGCGCTGCCAGAGGGGTGGTAACATGTAGGACAGTCAATAGCTTTGAGAAGGAGAAGGATAAAAGCAAGACAAAGAGTCAGGGGCAGGGGCTGGGACAAGTGGGGAGGAACTGAGGACAGGAGGCTGAGGCAGCTGCAATCTAGGGTGCTAGCTGCACACTCGGGCAGACTTAGATAGACTGATTGGTCTGTTCTGCTGGCAGATCCGTATGTTCGTATGTATGCTCATATGTAAAATCACAGTGACTCTGTTCATGAGCAGAGGTCCTAAAATGTCTATATTGAAAATTTGGTGACAAACATCCATAATATAACTGCGTTACAACTGTGTGTTGTGCAGTTTCCACGCCTGCTGTAACTTCACAAATTTGTAGTACTTTCACTCCAGATTTTCAACATTGCCATTTTTCAGATCTCCTATGAACAGTACAGCTGTTATTTTCACATCCTGCCCAAAATATGCATTTACACATCTGGCGCAAGGACTGCGCTGTTGCTGTGGAAATCAATGTTCGTAACAGATTAAGAAAATCATAGTGACAGTGTTCATGAGCATGGGTCACAAAATGCCTGTGTTGAAAATCTGGTGAAATAATTCCACTAAATGCCTGTGTTACACTCATGCGCTATGTTTCCATGTACGCTTGGAAGTTGGAGCATTTTAATATTTTCACTCAAGATTTTCAATATTGCCATCTCTTCACACCTCCCTATGAATGGTGCCGCTGTCATTCTTCACATCCTGCCCGACTTGTGTTTCGCACATCTGGAGCACAAAGGCACAGTCACTGTGGAACTCAAAATTTGGGACACATTGACAAAATCACATTGCCACTGTTCATGAGAAGGAGTCCCAAATATGCTTTCATGAGGTGGGGTCACAAAAAGCCATGCTGAAAATTTGTAGTGCAAATACCAACAAATGCCTGGGGCGTTAGGGTTTCTAACCATAATGTCCCACCTGTACAGAACTGACAGGCATCAGGGGTGTGTCTTTGGATTGCCGACTGTAATGATCATGCCATTCTACCCCCACCCCCCACCCTGCAGTCAGTGACAGGCATCGAGGTGTGCCTTGGACTCTTTGCTCAGAGTTCACCCCATTCTCCTATATTGCCCATTTCAGCATATGTCCTTATGGAGTGGGGTGATTGTAAGCCGAACAGCCCAGGGCACACCTCAGCACTTGGTGTCTGCAAGACAGGTGGAGGTGAAATGGCATGAACATTATGGGCGATAACCCAAACACGTACCCGATGCTTGTCCATCTCTGCAGGTTGGAGGTGGGGTTGGCATGAAGTTCAATACTTCACTGCCATTCCTACTCTTCATTTGTCCAACTCCTGCATTTCAATGCTAATATCAGTAAGCAAACATTCAGCACTGACAAATACTTGTTTTGCTATGTATTTTATTTGCACTGCTACCCATGCCTTGCTTTTCTCACTTTTGTTGTATGCTTTTGGTTTAAGAGTAGCTGTCTGTAAGTCAAGAGATGTGAACTTTCTGATGTGGGTCTGAGAGAAACATTTAACCTGCAATTCTTTGTTTCCTTAGTATCTCTGTAGGACTGTATTGTTAGTTACTACTATTCTCTAAAACAGGAAAAAAAAAACATTACAGAGACACTAAGGAAACTGAGAATCCATGATTAAAAAGACACACCAGAATGCACTGCACAGCAGTTCAATGATAGTATAATGAAAAACTTCAGTCATTAATAGGAAATACTTCAGTTGTCCATCACAGCTAGTGACTTTTGTGGAGATGTGTGATTGTAAACTACTGTACTGTAGCTAACAACTGTGAGCACTAGCACTTGTCATGCCTTCCTGTTTCTATCATATAGTATGGTTTGTTTGTATAGCACCTGGTCCCTTGATGTTGGTTCCCAATCACAGACTGTTACTGCAGAGTAACAATGTACCCAGTAGGTACCAGAGGTGCTGCTAACAA
The DNA here is from genome assembly GCA_016271365.2 of Neoceratodus forsteri. NCBI lineage: Eukaryota > Metazoa > Chordata > Ceratodontiformes > Ceratodontidae > Neoceratodus > Neoceratodus forsteri. Next base: position 443,400,549 of record CM028131.1, on the reverse strand, counting down.
GGCAGTGGTTACCAACCAACTTTGTAAGACAGAAGAGGAGAACAGACAAAAACCAGTCCAGTGGACTTATCTTGTATTTTTGTCAAACTTGGTGTTTTTGAGGTTATTTATAGATCAAAAGCACACAAAGGAAAACCTCTTATGTGCTTTTGTGATCTGTATTGGACTGTAATAACCATTGTTTTCTTGTGCAAAATATTTGAGAGTGTGCTATTTTTTCTGTATCCTCTCTGGACTCAGTGAGAAAGGCTTAGATTTTGCCTGTCTCAATCTGTCCCTCCTACATTTGTACATCGATTACTGAAGAGAAGAGATATAAAGCATAAATATCAGTCCCTCATTGATCTTTTCTTTTCACAGTTAAACTGCAAAAGAAAATGATCCTGTTAATCTTGATCCCCACACCTCCACCCCACCTGGCGCCCGCTCAGTACACACCATCAACACCCCACCACACACTCCTTCTGGCACCTAAAACTGTCCATGGTATAGATCGTTCTCCTATTGAAAAGATATCCTCCTGCTGGAACTGCAAGCGAAAGTGATACGAGACAATAACGTAGAGCCAGTTAATGTATTTCAATGGGTTTTTCAACCTTTACTCATGACTTTGTCACTTTTTAATATTTTGACACCAAATTTTCAAAGATGGCTGTTTTGTAACCCCACCTCATGAACAAGGTAGTTGAAATTTTCAAATCCATCCTGAAAGGTGCTTCATAGTAATGGCAGAAAAGGCAGGAATGAAACATTTTAACTTATCGGGTTTATGAGTAAGGTCACAAGAAAATTATTTTGAACAACTGATGGAAAAATATGGAAAATGGCCAGGTTACAAGTGAACACTAAAATATTTCAATGTTCACTCACTAACTTCACTAATTTTCAGTACTTTTCCACCAAATTTTCCACATGGACTTTTAGGACCTAGCCTCATGAACAAGGCAGGTGAATTTCTTCAAATCCACACTGAAAGGTCAGTCGCTCCACAAAAATCACATTTCAGGTGGGATTTGAACATGTTCCTACCAAGTGCATGACATGACTTGGGGTTTAAAATAGAATAAAAATGGCCAATTATGGGTGAACACTGAAATGTTTTAACGTTTACTCATAACTGTCCTAATTTTCAATATTTTGACTTCAAACTTTCAACATAACCATTTTTTCACACCTCATAAATGTGATGGATGACATTTTCAAATACTGGATGAGATGTGTTCTTGCACCTGTGCTGTGAAATTACCTTCTGGCCATTACTCTATAAATGCCATATGTCATGTTTATAAGGGGAGTCATAAAATGAATATCTTGAAAATATGGGGTAAAAAAATTATTAAGAAGTTTTTGTGCAGTGCCAGCCTTTTCTACAGTTGGTAATGCTTTGAGCTCCTATGCCGGTGAGCTGAGTTCAGGGCAAGCTCAATGAGCCAGCTGGATGGGCTGAGGCTGGACGAATGACAGTGGCACTACCCAACAGTCTGGGAAGGAACATGTAGGGTTGCCTGCATGGACCCAAGTATCATTAATGAAGAGAAATCTGTTCTTGGCATAGGGTCCTGCACCTCTGCACCCATGGGTGCCACAGGGCCCTGCACTTCGGCTGATAGATGGACTCTTTGCCTGTGTTTCTGTATCTGTAGCCCTACAGATCTGTTCACACAGATCCTGAAGGGACCTGTGTGAATGAGGATTCAATTCCACTATCTCAAAAGAAAGGGAATTAATGCAAAAACTGCATTAATGCACCAGTTAGGGTTAAACTTAATGCCACAAAAGTAGGGAAATGTGATGTTAAGCTTTTCAGCCTAACTCCCCACCCCAAGCAGCAAAAGACAAGACCACACAGAAACCACAGACAGCCATCATCAGGTAAGACAACCAACATACAGTTGTTTCAAGAGGACACAAAAGCAGTAGCATTGCTATGCTACCTTTGTGGATTGTATCTGTGGCTACATAAGTACTGGTCCCACAGGCCTGTGCTTATGTAGCCACACCTGTGTGTGTACATTGTACAGTGTGCATGAGTACCTCTGGCTGCAGAAGTACTGCTGCAATGTGGGTATGATGGTTTCAGCAGCAGATCCAGAAATATTTCAAAAGTCTATCTAAGGAGGTGGAGGAATTGGAGGAGAGTGATACAGAATAAAAAGGGAAAAAAAAACATAGGGAAGAGGGTAAGGGATTAGATGGGAGAAGGTGAAGAATTAAGGAAATGAGTAATAGGAAATGCATGTGTTCAAGAGCAGGAGCAGGAAGGAAATGTGGTTACAGAGAAGATAGAACAGTGAGTTAGAGGATGGGGCAGAGTGGATATTTAAAGGGAGGAGTTCCAAATATTTGAGAAATGATAGGAAGGCAGCCCATCCTGAAGCTGAAGTATGGGCAGGGAGGGAGGGAGGCAAGAGTCCTATAAAAGGAGTTATGGAGGGTGTAGGTGGGAGAAGGGGTGAGAGGAAGGTGTTTAGGTGTGGTGGAAGGTGCCAAGTCAGAACTTCCAACTAATGAGGCACAATGGGCAAAGCATCTATCCCAAGAGGAGGGAAGGAGAGGGTAGAGTGAGTGTACAGTGTGGATGAGTACCTGTAGCTATGGAAGGGCAGGTCCCTATGGAGCCTGCACTTCTGTCAGCAAAATAATTCTTGTAATTTAGGTATTGTGGATTTGTATCTGTGGCTGCAGGGCTCGTACATTTGCATTTAGAAGCAGTGTTGTGATTTGAGTATTGTGGATTTCAATCTGCATCCAGAAGTGAGTGTGTATGTCTTGTAGTATGCATACTACAGATACAATTCCATGAAGTTAGCACATCAGTGCCACTGCATCTGTGTCATCAGAAAAAGTTATATGCTGTTTGTCTTACCTGATGATGGCTGTCTGTGGTTGCTTATGTGGTCTTACCTTTTGCTGCTTTGAGGGGTTGGAATTTAGGGTTGGAAACTCTAGTGCCATATTTCCCTACTTTTGTAGTGTTAAGATGAACCCTAACTGGTGCATTAATGCAGTTTTGCAATGCATATTGATTATAGAGGCGCAACTGGGTTGAGTGGCAGTTTCTATGTTAAATCTCAATTTTGCACCTTAATAACTCTGCAACCGTTTAATGGATTTGCACAAAATGTGGTATGCACTGTCCTGTGGGATAGATCTCTTGATGTGGCAAGTTTCAAGTTCTGGTGGTGGGATGTGCAGATTCTGAGATCTGGATAGTGAAAAAAGTAACAAAATACCTCTTTTGCAGTTTTTCCCTCATCTCCTGGCGGCCAGAGGGTGGGGAATGTCTGCATGTGTTTTGTAGCACATAAAGAACATTGGTAGTAGAACAGACAGTGAAAATTTGATGCAATAATATTAACCTGATGCAAAGTTATTAAGTTTTGTAACTCCCATTATATCCTATGGGATGTATATGAACATTACAATCTTTAGGATAGCTTTTTTGACAAAGATTTTGATCTTGTGAATGAGGATTCAATTCCACTATCTCAAAAGAAAGGGATCAAGTCTCACGAGACATTCCTCTTCCCCTGAGAACAAAAAGCCTTTTTAGCGAGCCACCATCTTGTTTTTCTCCCACCAATTGAAAAGCATGGAAAATACATAAATCGATTGTCATTTTAAAAACAAACACCAGAATCTAGCTAAATGGGTCCTGTTTAGCTAGATTTTGACTTTAAATTATCAGCTAGAAATACCTTATCTGGGCACCTGAAATCCTGGAGATCCGACAGCATCTTCTGTACAGAAAAACTTGTGAGCTGTACCGGCATAATATTTAGGCTTCTAGATGCTAGCATTCACATTGTGTTCTATTAAAACTGAACCATTCATTATACTATGCATTTGCAAATAATTTATGCCACTATAACAATTTATTATTAATTAATTTATATAAGCAACAGAACACTGTAAGCTGGTTGTGCACTCAGTGCTGCAGTTCCTGTACACACACAATGCACTGTAATACTATGATTTCACTGTACAGCCACTGTGATCTGTTACTGCACTACAACAGGTAGACAACTGCAAAAAGTAACTGGAAACATCACTGTACAGCAGCAGCAGTGTGCAGTCACTTGTCACAGCTGCTGACATCATTGAAAACTATGCAGCACTAGCTTCCATGCCAGTGGTGCATTGTTCAAGTGGTTGGCTTTCTGTAACATGCAGCTGTCTTGAGACTACAGATTGCAGATCAGGTGTACAGCACTGATCTCTGGTTCTGGACTGACTTACACCTGCAGAAAAAGATAGAGGAGAGCTGCTATTACACTACTGTCTCTGTCCAGACCACACTGAATGTCCTGTTCATGTAAGGTTTCAACATGAAATTGATACATATAAACATAGCAGCCACAGTGGTGTGTTGAAGAGAGACAACCAGTGGCCAGTGGACAACTCATATGTTCTGGTTGCATGATGCAAGATCAATGCACATCAACCCTCTGAGTCAGCCTTAATTGCTATTGGGAGGATAGAGGAACACCAGGGATATGTATATTGTTTTATCCCAAAGCCAGAAAGCACCTGTTACCACTGACTTGGGGCAGAGTTGTGACGTATATTGGTCACCCTCTCTTGAAAATCTGCAGCAGGAGACATTGCTAGTAGGTGCACCAGAGCTAGTCAAATATCAATCTGAATGAAAGGTGTGTGAATGACTTAATCAAATTTACTCAGTGGAGCCATTCTTGACCCCTGCATGAACAATGTAAATCCACAAAATTTAGTGTGTGTGTGTCTGTGTGTGGAAAATCACTGACAAACCCAGCAGAACCCCTGGTGTCTAGTGGCACCACTGATTCATCATCTGCTGTCTTGCTAAGAAAATAAAATATCCCTAGTGTCTAGTGGCACCCCCACTGATCGCTGTCCCTATAAGAAAAAAATATTTCCCTGGTATTTAGTGACACCTCCACCCCCGATGGCTGTCCCTGTAAGAAAAAATATTACAATGAATTACATATCCCCACTCACATGGCAGCAGCATCACAGTGAGTCCCTTCTTGAAGGCAGGTAAAATGTGATGCTGTGATACTGGCTAGAAATGCTTCCCATGTGGATCTAACCCACATGAACCATCAAGAAGCAGTAAACACCAAGATATTGAAAGCTGAGTTAGGAGATTGACTGGACTCAAGAAGTAGCGCAAAGAAAATTTTGCAACAGCTGACAGTCATTGCCATAATTTCCAATAAGCACAATTCTGCAACCATGCACTCACTTCTCCTGCCACCCTCAAACAAAACCTGAAATCAGCACTCAAAATAGCCGACAAAGAGTTAATATTTCATTAGACTTGATTCAATTAAATGAAATAACAGCATTTTCCACAGTACAACTGTACATTCAGAAAGATATCTTAATGTAAATGGATAGCAGTAAAAATTGTCATTTTTAAGGAACATCGTGGCTGCTGAATGTAGATTGTCAAATAGGAACATATCGATGTCAATGCTAACCAAGTGACTGGCAAAACTACTTAGTGTATCTATTATTTTTAGCTGCAACATGAGTTTTCTACGTACCAAAAATGTCATTTTAAATAGCACGTTACTGCAAACATTCACTGATTGTGGACCGACAGTAATGAATGAGAGGCCAACACAATTAATATGCAATGCTTTGTATATGCAGCATGAGATCAGGTGTTTTGTTATACTAACTACACTTATAAAAATATGTCATTTTAAACAGTAGCAATAGCAAATCAATTTATCAGCTGGGTGCTCTTTAGGCTGACGGAAAATTGACTGCAAGGCATTCACTGATCAGCGGACTGACAGTAGCAGATCGCAAGGAGAGCTAACACTGACAATTAAAATGCATTGCTTTTCATATGCAGCACAAAATCAGATGTTTTTGTTATACTTACAATGCTAACACAAATATGCACATTTTAAACAGTAGCTGGTGCTCTTTTACATGGACCAAAATTGACAGCACTTGACAGCAAACAATGAACATTCACTGATCGTGGACTGACACTTATAGTATTCACAGATCTCAGTGTCCCAAATAGAAACCCCACTCACCCTCTGTCAGTGCGGGACACTGGGAAGCCCACTTCTGGTGTCCCGAAATAGTGATATATTTATAAAATGTGTTTTACTGACATTGGGTGCCCAATATCTGTCAGCACTAGAACAACTCCCCTGCCAGTGTGGGACACTGGGTAGCCTACTCCCACTGTCACAGTAATGTCCAAACACCCCGTACCATGGAACACTTAGGAGCCAACTCCCAGTGTCCCAAAATAATGTTTAGTATACCTGTAAAATAGAAAGCAGTCCCCAATGTCTTTTTTTACATCCTACCAAAAGAAACAATCCTCATCATCTCCCCATCCCCTCCCCATTCTGACCCTCCCACTGAGCAACCACCCACAGCCCTTATCCTATACTTACCACCAGAGACCATTGGCTGTCATCTTCTGTGGACCAGGACACGTCTAAACTTTTCAAAGCTGAACCATGGACTGATGAATCAAGGTAAGTGCTGTATAATGGCTATCAATGATATTTTGAACTTATGTTGAAATCTCAGCCATTTTCAAGAATATTTGCACCACATTTTCAACATGGGCTTTTTGAGACCCTACCTCATGAACACTGGCACTGTCATTTTGTTACTTGGTCCCGGAAGGTGATTTGCGGTCTGTGTGGAATCACCTTTTGGGACAAATTAATGAAATGACAGTGCTAGTCTTCATGAGAGTGGGTCCCAAAAAGTCATGTTGAAAATGTGGTAAAATATTAAAAACGCCCAAGTTAAGCTCTAGATGTTGGAAATTTTGCTACGCTTGGGTGTAACTTTGGCAATTTTAATATTTTCACTCCAAATTTTCAATATAGTCATTTTTCACACCACTTCATAAACAGTACTGCTGCCATTTCTCACATCCTGCCCAAAATGTGTTTAAGCACCTGTGGCACAGAATGGCATAGTTGCTGCACTAAAATCTCCTTTCTGGACTGAGTAATGAAATGACCAGTGCCAGTGTTCATGAGGTGGGGTCCCAAAAGGCCATGTTGAACATTTGGTGCAAATATACTAAAATGGCTGAGTTATGTACGCCATTGAAATTTTTTATGCACGTGTGTAACCTTGGCAATTTGTCATATTTCACCCAAATTTTCAACATTGCCATTTTTCACACCATCTCACGAATAGTACAGCTGTCATTTTTCATATCTTGCCAAAATGTTTTTTCCACACTGTAGCACAGAGCAGCGTTACAGTTGCGCAAAATTACATTTCAATGGGGATTTAAAACCGTTTGTACTAGGTACATGAGGGTGAGGTGATAAGAAGGTTATGTTGAACATTTGGGGTAAAAATTATGTAAGATAGCACTGTTATGACTATTTGTTGCAATTTCACTATGCTTGCTCATAACTTTATGTGGAAGGGCAGGGGCTGGATGCCCTGCTTTTCCATAGCTAGATACATATGTGCATCTGTGGAGGGATGGGAGCACTGGGTCTGAAGGACCCAGTGCTCCCACAATAAATAAGGATACTATTATACTATCTCAAAGTAATGAAATAAATTGCAAAAACTTCATTAATACATCATTTAGGGTTAAAGTTACAAAGTAGGAAATGTGGTGTTAGGGTTTCCAACTCTAACACCCCACCCTGCACAGACGAAGAGGGATAGGGGTGGCACTGGCATCTCCTGCCCTAATGCTCACCACTTTCAATTAGAAAATAAGCTGGGTGAGCACAGCATGGGAGCATGGGGTAGCATTTGGGCTGGAGATGCCAGTGCACCCTGATCCCTCTTCATCTGTGTAGGTGAGGTGTTAGGGTTGGAAACCTAACGCTACATTTCCACTTTTGTCACTTTAACCCTAACTGATGCATTAACAAAGTTTTTTTTGAAATTTATATGTATTATATATGTACACCTCTCATGTTTAAGCTGGATGCTTACTCTCCTCGCTGTCAACAATTGGAGCACTTGCAGTCTAATTTCATCATAGTCCTTTGCAGGTTCAGCAACTCCATGGACTTTGTGTTGAATAACAGTTCATTAACTTGATTCAAGAACTGAGTGGATGAACTTTAATGGATGTTCATGAACCGCTATGAATATTCATCAAAGTTCATGAGTTGATGAACTCCCGGTCGTTCCTGAAAATAGGCATAATACTCGTCTAGTGTACTTACCCAGTAAACAAAAGCTAAATAAATAAAATAAATAAACTTCATTTTCCTGGATACTTCCAGACCCTTATCGGTTATCATTAGAGGATTATTGTAAAGTGGCTACTGTTAATGTAGCTCACTTAATCTCGGAGAAAACATTCCATCTTAACTCCTTTTATGAGAATCTAACAGTTCTGAAAGGGCTTCAGTTTTTAATGAATTATTCCCACAATTTAGTAGGAGAAAACATGTTGTCCATTATAGTGTTTCCATAACAAGCATTTTAAAATGAGATGGAATCCTTTGTTTGTCAGACTGAGGAACTCAAAGAAAACTTGCATGCAGGCCATTGTAAATCAATTAAACTGTATGCCATGCTTTCTATTCCAAATATAATAGTTTTCTTTCTAGCAACTATCTCCTTTCAGCAATAATATTTATTCATACAAATCTCCCTTCTGGACTTTTCAGTGGTTGTTGTTTAAGAACAGTATAAACTTAATATGTGTAACCCATTAATTCAGAGTGGATTCTTGCTTGTAATGGTAGTTTAAAATGTCCCTCAAATAAACAAGTTAGTTCATCACAATGGCCAGAAATGCTCCTTCATCATGAAAATGTTGAATGTAAATACCATTTTTGAAACTTTATATAACAAAATGAAATGTATTCTAAAATTATCTCTTTCGCATTAGACAAGACTGTACCTCTGTGATGTATAATAACAGATACCCTTGTTTTATGTTTATTTTTCCTGTTGTAGGTCTGTGTTAATAAGTCAAATGAGATGTGATCTTCATGACCTTTAATACTTACGTGTACCAAATGGTAAAACTAGAAAGATGAAAACAATAAAATTAAATGCCCCAGATAAAAAAAACCTTAACCATATGAACATCATTATAATTAAATATTTCCTAACTGCACTAATTTGCTCCAGCACCTGCATGCAGGTTAGATAATTATGTTTTTAGTATAATTATACAATTAGTGGTTGAAGTGTTTATCAACATGCAAACCGGGTCTATCAAATGCTGTAAGAACTGGCTGATGCAATGTCAACCAGGAACCCAGTTATTGAAGAGCACCATGATAACTGGGTAACGGTTAATATCTCAAAACATTCTCCTATCTACCATTTCAGTAATAAAAAACTTCTGATTGTGTAATAGTAAAAGAAATGCGACAATAATACAAAAATGTATTTCTTACAAGCTCTTATGCTGCACACACTAAAGCAACTCCTCCAACCACCATGCATTCCAGATAGCACAGCAGTTTATCTCTGGTCTCTAGCCACTTGCAATTCACCAGCCGTCAGTTCTCAGCAGGCGCTCATCAGTCCTGTCAGACGTGTTCTGTTCTTTCTAAAGTAAAAAAAAATGAAAATCAGCTTTAATTGCCACATCATTCCACCAATGTGATCAACATCAAAATTATTTATGGAGGTAAATGTCCACACTGGCTGGAGCGCAGCACAGAGGAGACAGTTTATTTAGTTTTGCAGCATGACAGTTTGTCTGAAACACATCTTTACATCCCTGCTGGTGTTTCTTTTACTTTTACACTTTTAGAAGAGTTTTTTTTATTACAGAAATTGGAGATGAGAGTGAAATTTAGTTTTGGTGATATAACTTGTTCTGTTTTTTAAGAATGAAATCTGCTCTTGCAGTGTTGATAAACAATGTAGGCTACTGAATTATATAAAACAAAAATATGCACATGTGCATCATTCATTTTAGACACCCTTGGTGTGTGATGCCTTTTAAATCATTTGAGCTTTACTCTTAGGATTTTGGTAGCAACACATCTTAGATGTGAAAAAAACTCATATACACATGTGCATATGTATTATCTTATATATAATTAATGGTCTCCGTTTTTCTTGTATTACGAAACGTGTAGAAGAATGCCGTAACACCTGAGTAGGTTGGCTATTTTACGCGCTCCTTGTCTACAACAAAGCACTGAGGAAACCAAAGATAGCACATTCAAACTGTCCCTCTAACTTCAACTGCCACTAAGAAAAAAGAATTACTCTCATCCCAGATAGCCAGCAGCAGCCCTACATATCATAAGTTTATAAAAAATGTTAAGCCGATTCTAAACAGTGATGAAACTTATCCAGTTAACACTAAACGATGATCCCTAACTCTCTCCCTTTCAACTCTAACCTTTCCAAGAGGTCAAACGATCATACCATTCAACCAGGAAATGAAACGAAGGATCTCCATACCGGACTTGTGGCCATTTCCTTTTATCGTTTAATGAAATTAAATATTATCTTAATGTTTAGGTGAAACGTTTAACCTAATTCTCTTCTCACACAAATAAAACCTTTTATCTGCAAGTTAAGCACAGTGACTTTTTTTCAAACGGATCCTTCAATTATATAAAATAAATATGGGGACAAGTGTGTAAAACTCAATTACACGCACCCTCGTTGTTGGATGGCATTCATCAAACCCCTTGAGCCGCCCTCGGGTGTTATTAGCCATACAACCTCAGGTGTGTTAAATTCTCGCAACTTCTCCCCATACTTTATCCTATATATAATAGCCTGCCTCAGTTATTTAAACCACTTTGTTAGTCTGGCTCTTAATTGTGACACACTGCTGTAGTTGAAGAGTGTGTTGTAAGTCTGCTCACACTCCTTCACTGGCAGCAATAGACCTGAGCCTGAGACAATAACTGAAAGGTGGTTTTACTGTGCCATCAATGTCCATTAATCTGTGGAAGTGCCATTCATGAAAGTACTGCCTCTGTGTGTGACTAGCAGTTGGGGTTGTTTGGCATAGAACAAATTCATTTTCAAAGATATTGCCTCAGTCAGTGGACATACAACAAACTTGTAATAACCATTTATAGTATATGGGTGCCGTCTATTGTGCATGGATTTCAGCAACTGCTGAAATCTTCTTGTAGGACAAATCAAAAGGTTAAAAGTTGTACTGTCATTCTGACGCCACATCGATAGTACTAAAACTTTTACCCTTGACCTGCCACTTGACTGGCTCAGACGAGGCTCTCTGTAGAAAATAAAACAAATATGGTGTCACGATTTAGTGAATGACAAGCAGCAGAGCCACCAATTAACTTTGAAGTCAGGAGTCAGGACACAGAGAGCCACACATGGCTCCTTTCTGAAAAATCTATTCCTTTTTCCTGATTTTAAAATAGGCGCCATGGAGAGGTGAAACTGAGAAGCTAGACCCAGGCAAAAGTGGAACCAGCAGGAACAGTAGTGAGCAGGAGCACCAGGGGAATGGGAGCAGCTCCTACAGCAAGGGCAGGGTCATAATGTTGCATGGCAGAATGCCATGCGGCAGAATCACATTGCGTGATTTCTATTTATTTCTTGTCCTGTGGGGTGCTCTGCCCCCATACCCCCATTACAGGCTGTGCTCGACCCCCAATAAGATTCCAGTCTGGGGTCCATCCAGAGTGCGACAGGTCCGGGTTTCGCCATAATGGTGTACACTATTAAGCGTGATGACATTATGACCAGGTGCGATAGCAAGTAACCTCAAAAAATAATGTAAACAAAACAGAAAAAACATGTACTGTATAAAACAGTGGATGGGTGAATATCCAGAACTAAGGCTGCATTGAAAATCACAGGCAGTTGATGACATCAAGCGAGACCTCTTGAGCTTTGCTCCCAAGGCCTCTATGATATCATCAACTCCCTCGATGGACACACAGCCTTGTTGTGGATGTTCACCCATCCACTGTTCTATATATGTATTATTAAAAGTTTTGTAGTCGAAACACTTGGGAAATTAATCTTTGTGGGGGTGATAATAAAACAGTGAAAAACATATACTGCACTTGCATTGGGAAGGAAAAAAACAACAAAATATCTTGCCACATTTTCAGTTAGTCTTGTTTATAAAGCTGGAGTTTCAAAGATTGAAGGTTCCATTACAAAATGAACTGGTTGAACTGCAGGTGGCAATTTCCTGTATTTACACAACAAGGGATTGCAACCATCTTGTCATCTATGCCTGGTGAGGAGATTGTCCAAACACATTGCCACACAGTTTTGGTCCAGTGATGAGGCAGCTCAGTAAGGGCAACTATTGCTCTGCTCAGTTACCACCATGATTTCATGAGACTCGGGCCTGGCATCAGACAACAACTGTACTGCAGTCAATCAGACATTGATTAATCTAGCACATAAACTGAAACTAAAACATAGACTTTGACAGCAGATAAGAACCGCTTGACCCACCTAGTCTGCCCATTTCCTACCTATTGGATAAGCTGCAGATCTTAGTTAACCAACAGCCTACTTCCTCCTACCCACCATTATAATTACCATATACCTGTCCCATGCATTCTTGAATTCCCCACTGTTTTGACCTCATGACCTCCTCAAGAAGGCGTTTCATGAGTCCACCGCCCCTCTCCATGAAAAAAGCTTCCTCAAGTTGCCCTGAGCTGTCCCCCTCTATCTTCAAATTAGGACCCTTGTTCTTACACATCTTTTCTAAGAAAGATGCTACCCTCTTGGACTTTGTTGATTCCTTGAGGTACTTGAAAGTTTCTATCAAGTCCCCTCCCTCCTTTCCTCAAGGGTATACATACTAAGCTCTTTTAATCTCTCTTCATATGGCTTCTGGTGCAGACCATGCACCATTTAGTTACCCTCCTCTGGACTGCCTGCATCCTCTCTATGTTCTTCTTGAGCGGGGTCTCCAGAACTGCACGCAGTACTCCAGATAAGGTCTCACCAACTGTCTGTACAGAGGAATAACAATTTCTGTTTTTTACTGGTGATGCCCTTCCTATGCATCCCAGTATCCCCAGCCCTCCTTACTGCCTTCTTACATTACTTGCCTACTGTAAGGCCATCTGATATAACTTACTCCAGGGTCCCTTTCCATTTTTGTTGTTGTTAGTACCCCCATTGTGTACTCTTCTCCTGGGTTTTTGTTTCCAGGTACATCACTCTACACTTCTTTGCATTGAATCTAAGCTGCCATGCTTTTGACCATTCCTCCAACCTCACCAAGTCCATTCTCATTCTTTCCACCCCCGTTGTGTATCAACCCTGTTGCAGATCTTTATGTTGTCTGCAAAGAGGCATACTTTCCTTCCAGTCCCTCCACAATGTCACCTATAAAGACATTAAAGAGGACAGGTCCCAATGCCTGAACCCAGCGGTGCCTGCTAGTAATCTCTCTTTCTTCAGGTGGACTCTGTTTACTATTACAGTAGAACACCAATTATCCATACTGCTTAGAGATATAAGTTTGGTTTGGATAATCGGGAGTTAGTTAGTGAGAGAGTCTCATTTTCTGTTTTTTTGCTTGTGCTTTTCTCGTGCTTGTGCAGTAACAGTGCATCACGTTTTTTTATATGCTTGTGTCGAGTGCTAATTGTGCTTATTGTGGCTTAGTAACAGAGAGTACTGTATTCACTTAGAAACTCCATGATGTGGGCTTTTGTTTCTGAACCCCCAACCTGCTCGCGTGGCTTTTACTTGTAGACTGCATAGCAGCAGTAAGTTCATTGGGTCGCATTCCTCCTGATTCTGTAGCCACATAAACACTGATTGAAGCATTCCTCTGCTTCACTGTGGCTAAGAACCTTAGTCTGGCTGTCTGGTTTAGTCGTTTCATCCCCTCACCACTGTCATCTTCTCCCTTGCCCTCACCCCTCCTCTTGCCCTGTTTTCTGACTTGTGACTGCTGCAACCATCATCATCATCCAAATGTTCGTGACCATCTTCGTCCAGGTCACAACTCACCCACTCATTTATCTCCTCCTTGGAGATGCTCAGTGTGAGTTTGCTTGCAGGACCTGTGATGTCCTCAATGTCTGTCCTTCTCTCCACAGAAACAGCATTGTCAGGTGCACAGCTTGCACCTATTGCTGAGTCCTCGACCTGAGATGTGCCCTCTCAATGGGATCATGTGGTGATTTACTTTTCTCTAGTAGCCTGACATAGCCCAAACCTTTGCTATTGTCTCTGCCAGCACATTGTCCCACGCCTCACTAGCCATGTAACATAGAAACATAGAATTTGACAGCAGATAAGGACCACTTGGCCCACCTAGTCTGCCCATTTCCCTACCTGATGAATAAGCTGCAGATTCTAGCTAATCAACAGCTTATATCCTACCCCCACTAGAATTGCCTTATGCCTGTCCATGCATTCTTGAATTATCCCACTGTTCCTGACTTCACTACCTCTCAGGAAGACTGTTTCATGCATCCACAACCCTCTCTGTGAAAAAATACTTTCTAACATTACCTCTGGGCTGTCCCTCTATCTTCAAATTGTGCCCCTTGTTCTTGCACATGTTTTCTTCTGAAAGATGATACCCTCTTGTACTTTGTTAATTCCTTGAGATACTTGAAAGTTTCTATCATGTACCCCTGTTTCCTCCTTTCCTGAGGGTATACATATTAAGCTGCTTTAGTCTCTCCTCATATGTCTTCTGGTGCAGACCCTGCACCATTTTAGTTGCCCTCCTCTGAACAGCCTCCACTCTGTCTATGTCTTTGCGGAGATGGGGTCTCCAGAGTACGCAGTGCTCCAGATGGGGTCTCACCAACTGTCTGTACAGAGTGATAACAACTTCCTGTTTTCTACTGTTGATGCCTTTCCCTATGCATACCAGTATTCTCCAGCCCTCCTTACTGCCTTCTCACATTGCTTGCCCCTTTTAGGTCTTCTGATGTAATTACTCCTAGGTCTTTTCAATTTTGTTGTTGTCATTAACTCACTCCCACTCTGTACTCTTCCACTGGGTTTTGTTTCAGATGCATTACCTTGCACTTCTTTGCATTGAATCTGAGCTGCCACATATTTGACTATTCCTCCAACCTTGCCAAGTCCCTTTTCGTCCTTTCCACCCCACCTTGTGTATCAACCCTGTTGCAGATTGTTTTGTCATCTGCAATGAGACACTTTCCTTCCAGGTGCTCTCAATGTCACTTATAAAGATATTGAAGAGGACCAGTCCAGCTACCGAACCCTGCGGGACCCCACTAGTTACCCTCTTTTCTGCACTGTGGACCCATTTACTATTACCCTTTGCGTCCTGTTGTCCAGCCAGTTTTATCTAGGCTACCACCTTGGGACCCACTCCAAGGCTGGCTAACTTGTATATTAGTCTTTTTGTGTGAGACTGTGTCAAATGCCTTGCTAAAATCTAGGTAGGCCATATTCACAGCCCTCCCTGGTCTACTACTTTGGTCACCCAGTCAAAGAAATCTATTAAGTTCATCTGACATGACCTTCCTGCTGTGAAACCATGCTGACTTGGGTCCTGTGCTCCACTGGCCTCTGGGTACTCAACAATTATTTCCTTCAGAGTGATTCCATCATTTTCCCTACCACTGAGGTCAAACTAACTGGTCTATAGTTTCCTGCCTCTGCCCTGCTCCCACTTTTGTGAAGTGGAATCACATTGCCCTCCTCCAGTCCTCAGGTGCCACTCTATCCTCCTGATTTGTTAAAGAAGTAGTCAGTGGTGTTGCTAGTTCACCCTTAGTTCTTTTAGAATTCTTGGGTGAATCCCATCAGGCCCCATTGCTTTGTCCACTCTCAGTTTCAAGAGTTCTTTCAAAACCCTTTATTCTGTGAATGGACTGGTATCGACCCCCTATTCAGACTGTGTCCTTAAAAGCGCAAGTGCCTTGATAATGTCTTGTAATGGCACCTCATGATTGTAGTCATCAAGAACTATTTTCAGCAATCTCCTGTGGTAATTTCTTTTAAAGATCTCAATATGCCTTGGTCATGGGGCTGTAGTTTAGAGGTGGTGTTAGGGAGAAACAAGCAGGATATGGTGCCATCTCTTGTTTTTATCACAGGCATTTCAGGATGGGCAGGAGAATTGTCGTGAAGCAGAATCGCTTTTACTGGGAGGTTTTAGAATGGAGGAAGCACTTCACACTAGGCACAAATGAGTGCTTGTACCAATTCAAAAAATCCTGCAGTCCATCAAGCATTTAGTTGGGACTCATACTGGACCGGGAGGTTGCCTTATGTTTACATGTCTAAAGCACCTAGGTTGCTTTGACTTGCCAATTAGAAGGGGAGAGGTTAGCTTGTGACTGCTGGTAGCATTAGTACAGCCAGGATACACTCTCTTCTTCTGCTTCTTAAAACCTGGGGCATCTTTCTCTGATCCACCCACCAACGTTTGTCTGGCAGCATCGCCAAAACAATCCTTTCTTATCAGCATTATAAAGCTGATCAAGACAAATGGATTGCTGGCACATGGTTTCAAGCAGTCGTTCAGTGAAGGTCTCAATACTCTCCTCGGCAGCACTAATTTTTCAACACAAAGCCATAACTGTCTTATACCATGCCTCCTTTTAAAACGATCTAGCTAGCCATCGCTGGCTACAAGGAAAACTGGCAACCAAGTTTATGAAAAAATTAAATCCTTTTCTTTGAGAACTGGCCCAGAGATTGGGTGCCCTTTTCCCTCCTGCAAAGCCATAGATAGATTGTTGCATCTCGGTTATCTTCTGCACACTGCCGCATGTTCTTATGGCTCGGTCCCATCTGAGCCCTCCACAGTCATAGCAAAGGAACAAAGCTTTCCTTCGCATCTTTTATATCAGTAACAGTGGACTTTCCAATGCCATATTCTGCTGCTAGCACAAGGTCTTTCACTGTTTTCTAATCTCCAAGATTCTGAGCTTCTGTGCTACAGTAAGCACTGTGCGCTTCTGTTTGACAGACATTCTGTATGCTCCTACAGTGTCTAACAGTCACCAATGCCAGACTCATATACACAGAGTCTGCAATTCAACAAGCTCTGGTTTTTAACATTTAAAGCGCAACACTGCCACTGAAAAACAGTGGAAGAATTGGGCGACACACCCCGAGTTCATTAGATAGGATTTTCGGTTTACGAGGTTCGGATTTTGGGGTTCTGCCTCTCTGCCTCCTGTTGTCCAGCCAATGTTTTACTCAGGCTGCCACCCTGGGACCCACTTCCAGGATGGTTGACTTGTTTATTAATCTTTGCATGGGACTGTGACAAATGCCTTGCTAAAGTCTAGGCAGACCATGGCGCAGCCCCTCCTGTTCAACTGCTTTGGTCACCCAGTCAAAGAAGTCTCTTAGATTCATCTGACATGACCTTCCCTCTGTGAATCCATGCTGCCTTGGGTCCTGTGCTCCAGCTGGTCTCTAGGTACTCAACAATTCTTTTTTTTTCAAGTGATTCCATCATTTTCCTACCACTGAGGTCAAACTAACAGGTCTGTAGTTTCCTGCCTCTGCCTTGCTCCCACTTTTGATGGAAATCACATCTGCCCTCCTCCAGTCCACAGGTACCACACCATGCTCCGTGATTTGTTAAAAGGGTAGTCAGTGGTGTCACTAGTTCTACCCTTAGTTCTTTTTAGAATTCTGGGGATAAATCCCATCAGGCCCCATTGCTTTGTACATCTTCAGTTTTAGGAGTTCTTTGGGACCCTTTCTTCTGTGATATAGGCAAGTATTGTTCCCCTATCCAGAGTGCTTCTATTGTTTGGTTTAGGTACCCTTCCTCTTCTTTGTGAATACTGGGGCAGAAGTATATGTTCCAGTATCCCTGCATTTTCACTGTCAACCTCTGCTCACCTCTCCTTTATTAAGCCTCACTATCCCTCCGTTGGCCTTTCTTACTCTCCTAATGAACTTATGAAAGGTTTTATCCCCTTCTAAACTGAGTTGGCTATCTTTTCTTCAGTTTTGGCCTTTGCTATTCAGACTGCCTTTCCCACTTCCTTCTGCTTTAACTGGTACAGTTCTCTGTCCTGCTCCTTCTGTGTTTCCTTATACTTCCTGAATGATATCTTTTTCTCCCTAACCTTCCCGCCATCTCTTTTGAGAACCATTGTGGTTTTTCCTTTGTTTTGGTTTCTTTATTTGCTTTACACAAAGGCCTATCATCCCTGTGATGGCAGTTTTGATTTTCCCCATTGTTCTTCCACCCTCCTTCTTGCCCATTTACTGAGTGCTTTTCTGAGGCACTCTGCCATTTTCCAGTCAGCCCTCCCAAAGTCCAGTACACTCTTGCTTTGTATGGCTTGACTCTATGGCAGTGTTTATTGTGAACCACACTGTTTGTGGTCGCTTGTTCCCAGATGGCTACCCACTTCTAAATTTGAGATCCTCTCTCCATCCTCGTTTGAGAGTACCAGGTCTAAGATTGCTCCTCAGACTGGGTTCCAACACTAGCTGTCTGAGGCATGTCCCTTGTAGGGCATTGAGAATGACCCTGCTCTTGGATGAGGCTGCAGCAAGGTGCTCAGTTAACATCTGGCATATTCAGATCCCCATCAATAAAATCTCCCTTTTTCTGCCACTCTAAGGATGCCTTCATTCATTTCCTTGTCTATTTCCTCCTCCCTCTTTACCCTTTAGTTCTATTGCGTTGATCCCTTCCCTTATGGAGAGCTACTCCTCCTCCTCTTTCATCCTTTCTGTTTCTCCTACAGATTGTGTACCTTGGTATGCTGACATCCCAGTCATGGTTCTCTGTGTACCATGTTTCTTTGACTCCACGATATCCAGGTGTCCTCTTCCATCGAGCCCACTAGTTCAGAGAACTTGTTACCCAGACTATGGGCATTGGAACTCATCACCCTCCATTTTGTGATGGCTGTACTCCTTTAGCCTCATCTCTGTCCTTACTGCCTTTGCCTTTCTCCATTTACCCCAGTTCTGCTCCTATCGACTTCTCTGTCTTGGTGATTACCTCACTAACTACCCTGTTCTGTGTGTGTGGGGATCAAATTCCTGCTTCTTTTCATAGCCTCCCCTTGATTAGTCTAAATGATTGCCAATGAAGCATTTAAACCTATCACCAAAGATCCTGGTTCCTCTTGGACAGATGCAGACCATTGTGCCAGTATAGGCTTGTATCCTCCAGGTGGTTCCCCTATCCCAAATGAAGCCAAAACTCTGAACTCCACCAGTTTTTCAACCATTTATTGAATCCCGTGGTGCACAGTACCTAGCTGGATATCTGGAGGCAACCTCCATAGGCTGCAGCTGGTGCAGAACACAGCAGCAAGATTGTTGACATATGCAAAAGATGTGACCATATCACCCTGGTCCTCCGTGAACTGCACTGGCTGCTGGTCAGGTGGAGGTTGTCTTCAAGATAGGGTTCCTGACCTATAAGACCCTGCATGACATGGGTCTGGTTTATCACAAAATCTCCTTGTCCTTACTGGCTACCCCTGGCACATGTTCTACCAAGGGGAGGCCCTTGGAGTTCCCAGGGTTAGGTTGTGGCACTCCGGGGACTGGGCATTTTGGTGACCATGCCTACCGCTGTGGAACTCATTATCTGGTTATTTGAAGGAAGCTGTCTTGGTAGAAGCCTTTAAAAGTGGTCTAAAGACCTACTTGTTCCAACAGGCTTTTAATGGTTAAAATACATACTGTAATGTTTAAAACTGGGATAGATCATTTTCTGACTTCCAGTTAATCTATTTATTTTATGATTTTAAGAATTGTATTGTTTTGAATGTTCAGTGCCAGAGTCTTTGGAAAGGGCGTTCTATAAATAAAGCATCTATCTATCTATCTATCTATCTATCTATCTATCTAGCCTCACCAATGCCATAGACAACCAGCACCTCTGAAGGTTACCGTGTGTGCTCCAGCAACAATCAGCTACAACTCTGACCCACCACCCCGGTGAGTGCCTTTCGTCCGTCACAAGACAACCTGCACAACAATTTAACAGAAAATATGCTCCAGCAATAGACAGTTTCAGTCAGAGAAAATAAAGCAGGTGGGCATTCCTGGCCTACTGTAGTTTTCCCACAGCACTTGTTTTAATTTGAAGTCCAAGTTTAAAGGTACCCCAGTCACTGCCTACCAAGTTTCCAAAGTGCCCAAACCATAGCACAACCTAGCTCAGATCAGCCCCAAGTAAAACAACCAGCCTAAGTTTAAATCAAATAGCAGTAAACGTTACTTGCCAGAAATCAAATACATTGCTATACTAATTCAAAAATCAAATCAGCCCCAAGTAAACAAACCAGCCCAAGTCCAAATCAAATAGCAATAAACTTTATTTGTCAGAAATCAAATACACTACTATACTGGCTTCTCAGACAGCAGTGAATCACAGAAGCAGCAGTCTGTCACCCAAGTGTAGTAATTACTCAGTACTGTAACAACACTTTTACCAGGGCCCTAGTGCTCTCTGCAAAATTTTCTGATTTCTGTGGCAGGGTTCTCAGGGCTTCAAGTGCAGTATTTTCCAATCTCTACAGCATGATTTATTCATTTCTGCAGCAGAATGCAGTCCTACCATTGGCTTAACTATGATGTGATGTCATAGATGACATCACCTGCCAAGCATAAAAGGAGGGGCTTCAGGATAAACAGGATGGATACGGAGCCTGGCACTATGGGAAAATTGTATATTTGAATGAAAATTCACCAAAAACAATAAATTTGTGGCACTATATGAATTCTATGCATGACACAATTGGTGGAAAATTCAATCAGCAGAATTGCAGAATTCAGGGCCTTGCTTATTACCAACACTTGGGACAAAACAAAGTTATCTGTATTGAGAGGATGGGGAGTGAGGTCTACATATACAGTATATATATAGTTTGGGCTGCTACTTGATAGTCCAATAGTGGACAAGTACACAGAGAGTTAGAGAAGATGTGGGAGAACAATCCCATTTACATGTAAACACCTTCCACTGGGCATGGCAAGGGAATCTGCCTTCAAACAAGTAAAGTTAAACTGCTTCAAGTCATGGTCTGATGGCTATTAAAGGGCTTGCCATAAACTGGCTATCTTCAACCCCATCTACAGTACATGTAGTTCCTGACCGGACAGAATAACAGCACTCTGTACTATGGAAAGTATAACAGTAGACCTCAGATGATCAAAAGCAAATGTTTCATTAAAATGGCAGCAGGTATGGCATACATACTGTATATAACTGGGAATGTAATAAAATAGGAGAACAGCTCATCAGATGGCTAAACAAGTTTTAAATCATGTGTTGAATATCATGGCTACGAAATAAATGTGTAAGAATATGGAGTGACAATGAAATTTAAAGTAGATGGAGGTCCATATAGGATAAACTCGAGGGGTATTGATAGAAGTAGATGACAGACTACGTGATGTAATGCAACAGTTCCTGAACTATATTTTATTGAAAAGTTTTTTCTGTGATGTTTTACCTGTAAAAGAAGAATCCATAAACTGCAATAATATGGGAACTCTCCCTTACTGCAAAACAACTGTAAGTATGGAAATTTAAATATTTGTACTGCTGTACCTTCTGTATGAAAACACTACTTAATAAAGATTGAGTTTTGTTTTTAAGATGAGGCAGCGTTTGTTTTGTTGTTTATTTCAGTCCCCGAAACTGGTCTTTACCTTGAACATGCACAAGCCTATGTCTTGCAATGGCAGTAAATTTAAGTCTGGTGGGATGCTTACTTTCCCTCAAAACTGCAGGCTCCAGTGGAGTAGCACAAAAATTAACACTGCAGTGCCTATACAAACTATCACAAAGTACCAATCCAAAGTGCTTTCTTACAACAACTAACTTATCTCAGCTCAGGTGCAGCATAACATTCCCAACTGCCCCTTAGCTCTGCCTGCTCAAAATCACAATTCTCCTGCCATGAAAATATTTCTGCCAATTGAGATCAACCACACATCTTTATGAAGGCCACAGTAGCACTGATAGCAGTTAGGCTGAGTATATCTCAAAAGAACAAACAGAAGATGGTGGGGCTCAATTCTATAAACTTTCACTGAAAGAGGCACAAAGAGAAAAGATGAGGGTCATAAATCTTAGCTGCCAAAACATGTAGCTCCTATAGCCACCTTAATTCAAATACTATCAAAATAATAGTATCAGCAGGGCTCTTCTTACCTTTAACATTGTTTTTATTATTGAGGCATTGTTTTAAATGTTCTCATCTTATTAAATTTGGTTTTATGTTTTATTAGTTACCTATTTTATAAGTGTAATAAAACACTTCAGAGAGTTGGGTTGTTTGCATAAACCATACTTTCAAGTGCCTTGTGCCTCACAATGCACCTTGATGTTGATTTATGCAACTAAACTAACACCTGTTGTGCCTTATTGCTTACTAAGTGCATACAAGAATAGCTAACTCTTCAAAAATGAACATTTTAAACTATTTAATGCAATGATTTGTAACAGGCAGTGAGACCAAGTGGACAGAACATGTTTTTCTTGTGGGTAGGTGACTAACCTTTTCCAACTTCTGACCAGTCAGGACATAGGATTTACCTGCCCATTTTATAATAGTATATCGCTTTTTATATTTACTTGGTTAGCAATTTATATGTTATCAATGTATACCATAAGTACTCTATCAGCTGTATATTAATTTACATTTTCCTATCAATATTTTGTGTCATTACATCATTCATATAGTGTATCAACATATGGAACACATTTTACATTTTTATATTTAAGAATGCATTTTCAAAGTTTTTCTAAATGTTTCTGTTTCAGCCTTTTCTATGATGAGCAGTGCCATTTTAACTTTCTCTTACTGCAGCACTTTTAATTGCACTGTAAACATTTCACCTTCTGCTCAAGAAACCCCAAATCTTTCCTACTTTTGCTGGGTGCAGTACACCTGCAAAGCATTGACAGATAATAAAAGTTAAATGTCTTGCCTTAAGGATTCTAAAGTTAAGCATTTCCAAATAAATTGTCATTAGAAAGGGCTAGGTCTGGAACTGTTACGGCTAAAAACTATTTTTAAACAAAAGCTTGCAGACAGGTTGGAATGGATAAAAAAACAAAGTCCTGCCACCAGCAGACCTCAGTACATAATCACATACACAAGCCATGCAATGGAGACCCCACTGTTTCCACTGTTTGAAAAAAAAAACTATACTTAGCACTATGCATTTCTTCAAGAGGCCCAGCCCATCATCACTTGTGCCCTTATACAGCATACCAGAAAATAAATAAACTGCCTGTTAAACTAATAAAAATGTAAGAGCACGAGATTTATAAATAGCATCCAATAATGTACAAACAGTATTTAAGAAATCTCTGATTAACAAAATTGAAGACATACTTAGACATGGCGAAGTTACTGTAATGTAATAAAGATTAAACTGCATAATCAAGAGAAGAGATCTGTCAGTGTTTCTGGGCACTAATTCCACTTTACTTCTCCTGTAATTGATAGCACACACTGTATGTATAAACTCATCACAGGACCTGCTGACAGAGAAGGGTCATTTAAAACAACACAGAAAAAGAAGATAAAGTCTTACAAGGAAACAGGTTAGATTAAAATAAAAGCATAATAAGCCACTCACTCTGGTTACGTAATTAAAAATAGGGAAGGATATGGGGGAAGGAGGAATTGAAAGGTTTCACCCATGGTTCAGTGTGGGGCTGCCAGTCTCCACTCCCTGCCCTACATAAGCCAAACACTCACACACCTCCCCAGCCTTAGTATTTTTCACAGCTACCTCCTACCCCTGTTGCTTCTTCAGTGAGCTGCCTCTTGTGTGACTCTTTTAGCTGTTAATTTCCTTTAGCCTTGAGAAAATTCTCCTGGCACATTTATTAGAGTGGACATCTAGAGGAAAGAGACAAACCAAAGTAGCTCTTTAGAGTAACATTGCACAAACACACAACTGGCAGCCACACTTTGAACTGGAAAATAATGAAAAGAAGGGACTTAAGGAAAAGGGAGAAGAAAGAATGATCCAAAACAAGAGAAATTTATTACAATGTTATAATATATATATCAAACTCAGATTCTTCATTCAGGTTTTTTAAAGTTTTTTTTCTTTATGGTACATAAAATTGGCAGTGGCCTGTATCAGGATTGGAAATTGAAACACTGAAGGGTCCATTGCAAAATAAGTTAGCTGCACTGCAGGTAGCAGTGTATTTCCTGTATTTAGACAACAGTGGATGATATCCTCTTGTCATCCATGTCTGTGTGATAATAATGTCCTCATAATACATTGCGCCAAAGTTTTTGGTGCAGTGATGATGCAGCCCACTAGGGACAGAGGCTGTTCTTGATGTAGTGCCCAGTTACCACCATAATTTCATGATACTCAAACCTGGCATTGGACAACAGCTGCACAGCAGTCGAGGGAACTGAGTGGTTAGTGTGGCAAATAAAGTGGCTCATTTTCTGGCTAACTTCAGACTTGGTTGTTGCCAGGTAATTCACCCCATAGTTGCAGCAGTATTCCATACTGGGCTTGAATCTATAAATGTTTGGGGAGCCAGTGGAGGTCCAGCCAGAAGACAAGTGCATTTGGTGGAAATTTGGAGAGGTAAACAGTTTTAAACTTTTGACTGGACAGAGAGCAGCCCACAGAGCTAAATGCCATATTTTCCTTTGTTAAACTCAAGTGGGTAACACGGTTTTAGTTTGTTGATTGCGGGTCATGGTCACAGATTGTCTGCCATTGTCCTCAGGTTTCACTGTAAAATTTGAAGGTATACATTTTCAAATGCCTTCATGTCCTCATTTGACCATGTACAGCTGTAAATCCAGTCAGAATTTTCTGACTAAACCTGTGGCATTCAATGGGGAAACAGTTTTGAAGGCTTGCTAGGTAACTGAAAGATGTATTGTAGGTGGATGGTTCTTTGCACTGTAGTTTTGCTCTGTCTTGTTTTTATTTTTGATAGGAAAATGATTGCTGATCTAGAATACTGCGTCACTAATAATGTCAACTCATTCAGTTCATGGTGTCCATTTGAATAAGGGTGAGCATAAAGCATTTCAACTTATATACAGTATTAGCTACAGGAGTGAGTGAATATTGATATCTACTGCTGTGCTGAATACAGTAGGTGTCGCTTCAGCCCATCTAGGAGATTACAATAAGTGCCATGGCATATTCTGAGCCATTTGAAGCTCTTGCTGATGCTTAAATATTTTTCATTGTCATTTATTTCATCCACACTTTTTCCAGTCAATAACAATGTTTTCCTCTTGTCCAATCATTAAACACCTAGCCACAACACCCAGACTGTGCTTGTTAATATTTACCTCCTGTTTATTAGACTCAGTTTTATTTACTTAATCTGAAGTCAAACCTCAAACCAAGTTGGTATGACATGGGAAGTGGTACCTATTTGCTTTCAGCACACTGTAAAATGGCTACCATTGTAAAATTAACACTCTAAGCTATTTGACTCAGTGATTTGTAACAAGTAATGAGACCATGTGGACAAAACATTTTTCTTGTGGGTAGGGGCTCACCATTCCCAGCTTCTGACCTATCAGGTCACAGGGTTTTCTTGCCCATGTTATAATGGTATATTATTTTTATATTTTCTTGAGATCAATTTATATATTTTTCAGTGTATACCATAACTATTCTATTAACTGTGTATCAATATTCATTGTTACTATCAATATTTGTACTGTCAATATTTGGTGTCATTAATTCATATACTATATCAGCATATGGAAAAGTAGAACTTGTAATCTTTTAATTTAGAAAAGCATAATAATTGCATCCACTCACCCTGGACCACTCACTCACAATCAATTTTAAATTGTTTTCTACATTTTATTTTATTTATTTAGTTTTTTGACTGGGTAAGTGCACTAGACAAATCCTGCCTACTTTCAGGCATGACCAGGTGGAGGGATACAGATGAATGCCAACTGACCTTGAATGAGATTAAGCTGTTGGTGGTATATTTTTAGTGAATAATGGAAATTTGGCCAGGACACTGGGAAGCTTTACCTACTCACCTGAGGTGGACTTTCTGGTCATCAAAGATGGTGGGCGACAGTCAGGGGTGCAGAGGGTTGCTATGGAGCTGGAGAGTCTGCTTCTACCCATTCTGCTTTATCACCTAAATTGGCCTTGGAAAATTCTACTGTGGATGTTTCTACTAAGCATGTTTCATCTGTACCTAACCCTACTGATGGGAGTGGGGAGATTCTGTTGAAGGCAATTTGGAACAGAACCCTACTGACCTTATGGTTTCTGAACCAGCTTCTGAAATCTCTGAGTTTCCTATTCCTTTGGAAATCCTCCTGATATTTCAGGAGAGGAGTTGGAACTGCTCCATATGATTGAGACTGAGGAATGGTCTTTTGCTCCAAGAAATCATCCCTGCTGCAAAGGATTTGGTGACTGAAGGTTGACAGCGTGTCTAGCCCTGTCAGTTCATCTCAGCTGAAGCCTGGACCTGTTCCTTGCTCCTGCACTGCCATCTGCTGGGGAAACCACTGCTACTGTGAGTGCACCAACTGTTACTTTGCCTCAGACTCCTCCTGCTTTGCTGCCTGATGTTTTTGTCCCTGGACCTGTACCCTGGTCAGTTGACCAAGTGCTCTGGGATGCTGGCTGGGAAAAGGACCCTTCTTTGGGTCAGTGGACCTCTGGTTTGTCCCCAATTTGTAAGCCTGCATCTCTGTCCCACCCACTTGTCGGCAGTTCACAGCAAATTCTCCGGGTCCCTGTTTTGGATCCGACTGTTGCCTATTCTGACCTCTCTGTCTCTCCTGACAGCTTGCAGTTAATGCAAAACCATGTTCTTGCTTTTCTGATCTGCCTTCTACTTCTCAGACCATGCCTTCAGGCCCCAGCCTTGTGCAGGATCCTCTGAACTCTTTGCCTGACAGGCGGAAAACATTTTCTCCCTGTCTCGTCTGCCGGTTTTGCCAGCTAAGAGACACAATGCTGTTTGTCTCTCCTACCTGGGTGTCATGCAGGAGCCTCTGGACCATTTCTTTGTGGCCAGAACCTTATTGAAGGACTCAATGAAGTTTTTGCTCATGAGCTCTATGCCTAATCCACATTTCAAGCAGACCACCTTTGATGTTAGTTTTCAGACTTCTAAAGGCTTGACAGGTTCTGGTCTAAATACCATGCTTTGAAATGGTCTGCTTTGTGGTCTCCCTTTTGCTATTCTGTTGACCAAGCCTACTTATAAAACTGTTTCTATTCTATTTCATAATGAGGTGTAGACCTGGGAGATGTACTTTATTGGCTGAAACTCCAATGTACTCTTCTTGGGGACCCTGAGGCTATTTTGAATTCTGAAAAATCTGGACTGGTGGTTGGAAAGTGAAGGTTTACTTAAATCTGATGATCCTGGTGTTGTTCACCTCCCAAATTCCTTTTGGGGTAGGGACGGGGAGGGGTTTGTTTTACCCATGTCAGCCTAAGGCCTGTTATAGGTGTGGAAATCCCTCACATTTAAGCAGTGTTTGTGATACTGTAAATGTAACCTTTGTGGGATTTGGGTCATTTAAGCTCTTCCTGTCTCAATTAATGTCACTGTAATCTAATCTCTGTGATGACCTTGGCCACACCTTCCAGAATTGTACCTGGGCAGCTCATAATCAGGAACATCATGATGGTGGACTCGATCAGCATTTTCTGATAACTCACAGCTCAGAAGGCCAAATGCCACAGTAGGCCATGTTGGACCTCCCTCAACCACTGCACCACCATCTGTCCAGGAGGCTGTATTAAATATAGGTGAACCTGTGGTGTCGGCCCCCCTCCACCTGTGTTGCCGGCGCCAGCTGCTCTGGATCCCAAAGATCAGACTCCAGTCCCTGTTGTCTCGGATGTTATGCCTCCCCTCAAGAACCTATGCAGGTTGTTTGCCGATGTTATGCTTGTTCTAAAGTGAAGGCTGTGCCGCTCCCTCTAAAACAGTCTGAACATCCCGGCTAACCTGTCTAACTCCTATATGTCCCAAGAGACTTCTGCTGACTCTGGTGAGAATTCTGACTCCTCCTCTGTTATTTCTTCCTACCCTGAGGGACTACGGACACAGACGTCCCTTCTATGGGAAGGAGGTACAAAAGCAAAGCAAGGTCCAAATTGAAAGCAACTAGGGGAAAGATAAAAGAAATGAAGTTGATTGCTTGTTTTCTATCTTCCCATGTCTTCCACACCTTTGCTATTTATTCTCTGAATGTTAATAGTATCAAGAGTCTGGATAAACATAACACAGTTTTGCCTTCTGAACTTCTTTACAGGGTGGTGTTATCTTCTTGCAAGATGTTAGGTTCCATGCTGTGTATGAGCTGAAACAAGCCCAAAGATACTGGCTTTTGGGTCCTTTCTACTGGTCGATGGGCCCAGATCATTGCTCTGGTGTGGGGATTTTGATACATTCTGTTGCTTTTGTGCTCTTGAAATTGTATGATGTGGTCTCTGGTCCTGTTTGATACTCGATGTTTTACTTTTCCAGGTCCCATATCACCTTATTTGTTTATATGCTCCCCAAACTAAAACTGCTCATATTTATATTTTTCCTGATTCAACCATTCCTGCATACTTCCAAACATGTCATTTTTGTGGGTGATTTTAACTGTAGACTTAGTCTACTGGATAAAAGTTCACATGCTACCACTAGGAAGTTGTATTGTGACTCCGCTCCTTGAATTCTATTATTCACACTGCTAACTTGCAGGATGCTATTTTAGAATTCACAAAGAGCAGTACCCCAATGTTTCAAAAGGGTGCCCTAGCTACCAGGATTGATTATGTTTTCTGTCCCTTTTCTCACTGTTTCCATGGCCTGGACTGATCCAGTAGAATTCTCGGATCATAGTCTGATTTCACTCTCCTTTGATGGTAATCCCTCCCTTCTAAAGGCCTGGGTATTTTGAAATTTAATGCCTCGTTACTTGCAGATGAGGTTTCCTCAATTCCTTGAGCCAATTTTTTGGCAGCTAGGAAGTCTGTCCTGCTCTGCTATGAGAATCCTTTTCAGTGGTGGGAGGATTCAAAACATGATTTTCCAGGCTTCTCGGTGGTATGGCAAAGCTCACTGTACCTCTGCGTATTTATCTTACTTACAGGATCATCAGCGCCTACAGTCTCTGTTGTCCCTTGCTCATATCATGGGACAAGATTTGAGTGTCCAAATTCAATCTGTCCAGTGGACTATGCTGTGTTACTCTAAACAGAAGGCAGCACATCTGTTCTGGCAGCATAAGTTTGGTACCGGGGCAGGCCCATGAAACCTGTTCCTTTACTCATAATAATACACAAGTTGCTAAGAAGGGTATCACTGGACCCTGGATGATCCAGGTGTTCTGTGTACCTCCCACATGATATTATGCAACTTGTGTCTGATTTTTCCTGTAAGTTGTTTTCGGACCTCCTTTCTGATGTTGGGAAGATCAGAGCCTATTTGCATGATATTCCAGTGCCTGAGATTGCTCCTCAGGTTCTTGCTAGTCTTAACCACCCTATTACTGTGGGTGAGGTACTGGAGGTTATTCAGCATTTGAAGACACATGTCACCCCTGGTCCAGATGGTCTTCTGAATGAGCTTTATCAGCTTATGGGTGAGACCCTGGGATATGAATTGTCCATGGTGTTCAATGCTCTGGTAATGAGTGGGATGTTCCTCTGAACTTTAATGAGGGGACTTGATTTTTCTGCATATGAAAGGGGACAAATATGACCTATGTAATTGGAGACCTATCTGCATGCTCAATGCTGATTGTAAATGTTGTCAAAATTCTGACCAACAGACTGTTGCTTATGGCTGATCTTGTTATCTCCTCTGAGCAGATTTGTGTGATCCCTCAGTAGAGATTCAAGATCACCTCATTCGTATTACAGGAGAAATTTTACATCTGGGTATCCTGGTCTGTGTTCTGGGTTTGAGGTTCTTTGGATCAGAAGTCTGCCTTTGACCTCTATTTGTCATGAAATTTTATGGGAAGCTCTGTTACATTATCACATCCCTCCTATATTTGTCTCTTGGATACGGTCTCTTTATAGGACTGCTACTGTTGTGCCACTGGTCAATGGTTGGCTAGGCCCCGTGGTCACTATTAAACAGGGTGTGAGACAAGGCTGCCTCCTGAGCCCCCTTTATATATTTTTATAGATCCCTGTTATGTAAATTGAATGCCTCCCCAGCCATTCTTCCGATTTCCAGCTCCTCAGTTCATGACACCTTCCTCATTGGCTTATGCCAATGATTTGTGTTATTGACTTTGACTGCTTCCTTGGTCCTGGAAGCTCTTTCTGAGTGCTTCTCTTTTGGCTCCGTTTCAGGGGCAACTTTGAATCTAGATAAATGCCATGCTTTGTGCTGGGCCCTTCCCACAGCCTACCACCTTTATTGGCCCGGTATGTCTCTTTCCCTCCTTTATTACTATTCTGAGTATAAAATTTGGCCCCCTGATGTTTATGTTTTGAATTGGGAAGAAAAACTTGCAGTTGGCAGGTCTAAAAGTTTCCCAGTGGAATCACGGTAAACTTGGGAAGAAGAAACAGGTGTTTCTGATTAAGACTTTATTGCTTTCTATTTTTTATATTTAAGATATCACTTCCTATTCTGAAATCGCTTGAAACCTCTATTTTGAGTTTGTTTTTCAAGCGGTTTGGACAGTCGTTAACCCCATTAAGCATGAGGTTTTGTACCTGCCCATCTCAGAGGGGGCTGGATATAGTAAACCTGATTCTTTTTTTACAAGTGTGTTTTGATGTTGAATTTCTGACCTCTTTTAATTACTAGGCAGAGATGATGGGAAGGCTGGCTCTATGAAAACTGCAGCTCTTGGTTCCATTCCTGTGAAAGACATTCCATTACAGTTTTGGTGGAGCAGTACCCTTCAGAATTTGAGCGATACTTTCCTCTGTTTAAAACAATGGAAGGTTACCCCACATCAGCGTTTAGGCCTCTTCTCATAAGGTCTTGTATAAGAATTTGAGGGCTTCTGTTTGCCCTACTTTGGACCCCTTTCCTAAATGTGATGCTTTGTACAGAGCTTCCCTGATACATTGTCAGAAATCCTATGATCCCTGTGCATATGTGGGACTTCCATTCGCTTTCATGCCATGAGAAGATTAATGTCAAAAGTAACCATAAACATAAACAGCTGTCTGATAGATTCTGTAGTAGACCCCAATGTACTAACTCCTTGAAATGATTGATCATTTGTTCTTTCACTGCTCCTTTATTAAAGATTTTGAGGGATTCCTTGCTGACCTCTGGGGAGACATTATTTTCTATAGTTTCATGTGTTAACCTTTTGTATGGCCATGTCTCCTCTGCCTCGAGCAAATGGAATATTGCAACTTTAGGTGTTTTATTCTCCATTATTAAGTGGAATATTTGGATGGCTTGCTGTCTTTTTACTTTACAACAACAGCACTGTACTTATGTTGAACTCTGTCACAAAATTGTAGCTGACACTCGTGCCGCTTATTTGTCTGACAAGTCACATCTTTTTGCTCTGGACATTCCTGAATTGTGGAAGCAAGTACCCTGGATTACAGATACAGATGCAGCTGTCACTTGAACCAGCAGAGATTGTTGTTTTTTCTTCTGTTTTGGACTTGTATCATTTCTTTTGGATTGTAATTTTTCCCTTTTCTTTCTTTTTGTATCTCTGCCTGATTGTAATTTTTTGTATTTTGTATTGTAATTTTGGACATGTACTGATTCTTTTCTAATAAAACTTTCCCCTACTGTTTTCAGTAAGTGCCATGGGATCTTAAACATCCACCTGAACTACTACCAATCCAGGCAGATGGGACCTCGGTTTAACATCTCATCAGAGAGCACCTCGGAAGTGCAGCACCCTCTCATGCTGCACTACGGTGTCAGTACTGGGATATTAACCCAAGTGCCAGATGTGGGAACTGAACATACAGCCCTCTGATCTCCTGGCCTCAGAGGCGAGTGTGCTACCTACTGAGCTACTGACACTGACTCACTTCAGCCAATTTCATGATGATCTGTGCCTTTTTAACCATTTATGGCATTCTCTTACACCTTTAATTGTGTTGCAAACAGTTCACCCTCTGCTCAAGTAACTTTTGATCTTTTCTCCTTTTGCTGACTACACGTGCAAAAACATTGGGAGATAATAAAATTAAGTTCCTTGCCCTACTTTTCCAAAGTTAGACATTTTCAAAACAATTATCATTTGAAAAGCTAACTTTGGAATGGTTGGGACTAGAACCTTAAACAAAAGCTTTAAGCATGAATACTGTATGTGGACATTTACATGGAACCAGTTTGGAGTCAGGCTGACATGGATAAGTCATGTTGATATAGTTTTCATGTATTAATACCCTCAATATTATACTGGACATTAATTCACATTAGTAACAATTTGCAGTTCATTGTTTGTGCACCCTCTCATTGAGTTTTCCCCAATCAATGCTTCTATGATGGCTTACCACCCAGGTTGCCACTACTTGTCTGGAGCCCTCTAAAACAGTCACCATCATCTGCACGCCAGTCAGCATCAGATTAACCCCAAGTGTGGGGTTTCCCCTTTCTACATTGCCACTGTAGTCTGCAAGAAAGAGGAGGTTATTGGCTTCATTGACAGTATGGTGATTAGGAATGAAATGGCATATTTATGCATGTTCAGGATGTGGGTCACAAAGGAATCCAGAAACACTTGTATGCTAATGAAACACCCACCTCCCTGCAGTGCATGCTCAGGACTGCACTGGTGATGAGTGGTGGCAAATGTTCACCTATGCCACCAATTTCTCTCTACTACACCATCCTTATATGTCATTCTGTCAGCTATGCATTGAGGGCACCCTGACAGGGAAGCATAAACATAGATGCTCTTAACTGTCTCTGCTGGCCTCTAATTCTGATATCCCAAGTTCAGAACACAAACCTGGGTTGCTAGGGTGTAAGAGTGATCCACCTTAACTGCTTGGCACCCCAGGGCCAGTTTATTAATATACATTTACCATTCAATAGGCTGAAATTAAAAACCAAAACTCAGAAAAAGCTTAAAAACATATTTCTAAAAAAACAGATTTCAAAACCATATTACATTTATATACTGTAAATCAAGGTATATATATATATATATATATATATATATATATATAGCTTATTTATTTATAAAATGGGTATAACATTTCCTGTAGTTTGTTTGGCTAAGAGGTACCATTTGCTGTGTCCTTATCAGGATATATACTGGCAACTGGTACTACTTATGCCAACCAGAACACAGCACACTCAGATCAATGTCTGCTACAGATCTCCCACTGCAGGTCAACACCTAGTGTTAGAACCACAATAGTTACAGTGGGAGAGCATTGCCACTAAGATAGAAGTAACTAAAACAGTATGTCCAAGGTCCCCTTCTTTTTCAGAAAATAGTACCTCTTATGTTATTTTTAACCTTGCCCATTTGTCATGTCTCAAGTCTACAACTCTACAACTCTCACTCCCACTGTGTAAACCACAAACTGTGCCAATGAAGCACTGCCTGTTATACCTCGGTCTCTGGTATTGCAGTAGCTGACTCAACGACCGACCTGGCAGTCCTCCAGATCACCCACAAAAAATCATTCTTTATAATAAAATGACTTTCTTGCCCCAAAAGCATGTCAGATAACTGAGCAGCCTGATTAGAAGTACACTGAACAATAAATAGCTTACTCTTCATGTGCAAAGCAGAAACCATACAGTATAGTGGGGACATGCTCGCTCCATTTTGACTCTTGCTTCCTCTGTTGATCTCTGCCAAAGACACCCTCCAAAAATGGAAATAATCAAATACTGGGTGGAGAGGGGCAGAGGAGAGACAGACAGACAGGCAGACAGACATCACATCACCTTCCCTAAAATCAAATCATAAAAGGAGTTTTAAAATGTTCTGTAGATGGGCAATAAAAGGATTATTTTCTTCAAACTGGAAAAAAAAATTAAAAAATAAAACCTCCCTTTCAAACTACGCTAGCTTTATCAGAATCTGTATTGGAAAATTTCTACTGTATTTTATAAATGGAACAAGACATTCTGAGGTGTGATTTATGGGCTGATAAGAGCATGTCCCAGGTGCTAAAAGCACTCGGCACAAGCGCCTCATGCCTAATTACACACCTGGTGCGTGCTCTTATCGGCCCATGAACCACACCTAATTGTGTCTTATTCCTTAAATATATATATATATATATATATATATATATATATATATATATTATTTATTTATTTAAAGTTTGGAATTACAACCCTTTGAGTCAGGGACTCATTTACAAAGACACACGTCACACAAAGAATGAAGACAAATACAGAGTATGACAGTACATAGATTAAATACAGTGTCAATGTACAGAGCTACTACATCAATTGTTTCAGAGGTGTGTATTCTACAATCAAAATAGAGTCAGGTACATATATAGCAGAGGAACAAGGGTTATCTGCAGTCACAGTGGGAGCTGGTTAAGATATAGTCACACAGCTCAGTTTGAGAGGCCCCAGCCTGGAATAGATAGGCTTGGCCCAGATTGTGTTCATCAGAGTGGAGCTCTATAGCAAAAGGACCATTGGCCCATACTGGGATGTGGAAGGTAACAGTGTCAGCCTGCCTTGTGGCCCTCCTTGGCAAGTTTGGTTGGAGTAGCAGCAGGCAGCCAGGGAGCGAGACCTAGCAGATTTTTTGGACAGGAGGCAAGTGTGATAGAATAAGCGCCCTTGGAAGTTTAGCCATGGCAGCGCTTTGGAAGAGGTCACAGGTGTGCGTAAGCCATTCATTGCCTGTAGCCAGCCGGCAGGCCTTTTGAGGGTGTGTTTTATGGCCATAAGGGCAGTGGCTGATGCAGCCCCATAGATGACTTTGCATAGTCTACCAGGGAGATAATGAAGCAAGAGATAGCTAGTCAGAGGGCATCGGGTGGGAGACAGGACCTAAGTCCTAGAGAAGGCCAGTTTTGATGTTAATTGCAGAGCATGTTGATGCTGTATGCTCACAAAGGTGAAGGCCGAGTCGGGGAAACCCCAAGATATTTGAAGCTGGTAACTGGTTCCAGTCTGGTGCCCTAGAATTTTGTATAGCCAGTATGAGTCGACTTATGTTTATGTTGCTGGTGGGCGAAAAGCATGGTTTTAGTTTTTTGTAGTTGAGGACAAGTTTGTGGGAGGCAAACCATGATTCAATTTCAGTGAAGGAGGCCTGTATTAGATTAGGGTTGTTCCACACCAACAAAAGTGAGAAATTCAGCGTTAGGGTTGAAAGCCCCCTGGCCCCCTGACCACACCCACAGCCGGCATTGGGGTGTGCATTAGGGTTGTCAGCCATAACTCTCACCCCATCACATGTGTAAAGAAGCAGAGGTGTAGGAGAATGGGGTGAGAGTTGGGACCGATAACCCTAATACGCACCCTGATGCCGGTTGAAGGTATGAGCAGAGGTGGCAAGGGGACCTTCAACCCTAACATTAATTTCCTTGCTTTTGTCAGTGTGGAACAACCCTAACTAATGCATTAAATGGATTTTTTGCCTCTAATTTCCCTTCTTTTTGAAAGCGATATTGAGAAATAGTAGAATGTAATGCGGCGGTGGGGCGCGGGGCCCATGATGTCTTGTCACATAGTAACATTGTGCCTGCAAATAGTAATGCACATGGTGACGCAAAGTGAAACAGAAAGAGAAACAGTAGTGTAGACAGAAATGTTAAAAAGAATGCAAAAGCAAGCGCAAATGAAAATGCAAAGGGTAACTCGTACATGGTGGCGTACACGTGACTTGTAAGTGAAATGTGAGCGGAACACTAAGCCAGCAAGTATGGTAACAGTAATGTAAGTGCACAGGCTGGTTTTCCCCAAAAGCTGCATAAAGAAAGACAGTGAGTACAAGAATGTATGCATAATAATGGTTCTTGGAGCAGAAAATGAGAGTTGGAATACTAAATTGCTTATGTCTCAGGAACAGTATGACATAGAAAAAAAATTTAAAGTCATTTGATTTATGACTTTTCTGGCTAGTTTTTACTTAGTCCCTATCAAGGATAAGTATTTTTCCAACAAAAGTCTGTATCTCACACCTTTTCCGAGATACGGACCCTGAAAGGTGCAGCGAACACCGTAATGTTATCCTATGGAAAAAAGAGAAGTTAGAGTGCCATAACTTTGGCTCCCTGTAATATTTTCACCAAACCACAACAAGACACATCTGTGGGGTATTGCCTGTGTTCCCTCAAATTTCAGCCCAAAAGACCAAACCGTTATTTTGCAGCAGCGTGCCAAAGAATTGCTGTCATTTTCCACAGCCTAGAAAAGTACTGTCGTAGGTTAAAGCTTCGCAATTTCATTTGACAGAAATGCTAGTGCAAAAAGTACTTTGCGAAAGTACTTTTCCAGAAATTTGAAAACATATTTCTAGTGTGTTTTACCCCAAAATAAAGACATAGCTAGCATCCTCAGGGTCCGACTAGGTGAATACAAAAGAATTAGGTTGCTACAGGGTCCCAATTTTAAATACCAAGCATTTTATGATCACTAACTGAAAACAAAATGGCAGATTTGTGACAGTAAAGGGCATTTGCGAAGTAAAACTGCATTTGTGACACTGTCGAACTTTTGTTAACTTTTCCCATTGACTTATAATGGGAAATTGTTTTTGAATAACTTTTGAACCATTTAATATTTTTCATGGAATCTTCAAAAGGCACATCGAGGACCAACTGCACATTCCCTGAAGATGTTGGACGGTCGGCATAAACTGTATGCGACCTGTAAGACTTGACCGTAAAATTCCAGAAAAGCGTAGAGCAGATGATCATGTAATAACTCCACAGCCGTATAAGCGACCAGTACAAAACTTGACAGATCCCAAGGTGTATGGGTCTTGATCATGTATTCCAAATTTCAGGCAAATTTGTCAAATGGTTCAAAGTTATTAAGGTGCAAAATGTTGGGTTTAACATGTAAATGGATCCTCAACCCTAGCTATAGTGGCACTACCGTACCACTATAATATATATATATATATATATATATATATATATTTATATAGACATAGATATAGATACAGATATAGAGCTGACTATAAGCTTTTATATAAAAATACATTTCAAGCCCTAACGGTTCCAAAGTTAGCCCTTCTAAAACAAATTATCTTTGCAAACTGGTAACTTTTAAACTGCTAAGGCTAGAAATGTGTTCTTTATAAGAGGAACTGTGCAGTCATATTAGAGTAGGAGTGATGCAAACAGAAAACAACATGTGCTAAGACCTTTTATTTGGCTAACAGAGACTTATTTTGCAGACCTTGGAAGCAATGTAGTGTAGGCTTCTTCATTAACCAGTATGATAAAAGTTACATGAAGAGGAATTTATATAGAGAACTCAGTGCTAATTAAATAATAATGTCATGCAGTTCTGATGTTATGAAGCTTTTACACAAAGGTTTGACAGTTTTGTTGATAATGAAGCATCATTGCAAGAGAAATTTAAATAATTGAATGTTTACAAAGAAAATAGAGCCGTCTTTGACATACTGAGTTCTAATTCACCTTGGAGATACAGACCGTTTTCCAGAGTAAACAAACTTATTATGCAGGAGTGTAACAGTAGGAGACCTGTAAGTTGTTAGGTGTTTATCATGAAGAGTCTCCCTAAAACAGACTTTGAAGTGTCCATGAAATTTTGCTTTATTTGGCAGCAATAACTGAGGAATATGTAAAGTAGTACTGGTTATTTCTGTACTCCAAGACTCCTTCAATCATGCAGAACAAGTTGCAGGGTCAATCTTAACCTTTGTTTTTGCACTAACCAGAAGGAAAAGTTGATTCAAAATTGCACTAGCCCACAGAAGGTTGCACTAGCCCAAAATTATAGTAGAACATTTTGATCACTTATACAGGAAAAAACAATTAATAAATACTCTGATTATTGCACATTTATCTTTCTCCTTATTTCTTGCTGTTCCAGCAAAAGAAAAAAGAGAATGCTATGCAATCATACACAGTGTCCCTCCACCCCATTGTTTTGTACCATGGTCCCTCTCTTCCTCTTTTTGTACCCCCCACTGAATCAGAGGACCACAGCAACAGCAAATGTTCAGTCAAGTAGGCCTAGCTCTGCACACTGCATAGCCAACATCATCATGCACATCATCACACTCTCACCCCACCCACAGGGTAATAAACAGAGACAGGCAGAAAAGACACTCTCAGCACCCACCCAGTGATCAACTCAGAGACCTGCACTACTGGAGGATTTTGTACAGTGTCAAGCGAACCAGGGTAGATTTCAGATTTCTTTGGGAGGGGCTACACAAACATAGGGGCTTGGGAAATAAAAAATAACTTTAATATATATATGTATATATACAGTATATATATTATATACACACACATACATACACACACACACACACACACCAGGCACAAAAGTATTGCTTTTATTATGGTCTGCTCAACAATAACATATTTTTAAAGCACTGCCCTTTCATTAGCCAGAAACAGTATCCAGGTATAAAGCTATTGCACCTCTGTTTATATTTAGAAAGATCTATGCACCCCTGGAATGCCTATTTTAACCATTCATATAATATATTTTATGAAGGTTTATTTTTGTACCATACATGCTCCAAAGCATTATTTTTAGGATGAAAGGACATGCTGGGTGGGATAAGGGATTGCATGGATGGCACTGACTAATGTGGACCATTAAGAAGAGCTGGGGACCCCTACAACTGCCAGTAATGGCATCTGTAGGTCTATTGATGGTCATTTCAGATTCTGGTCTACAGTGGTGTCCAGGGAAAGTACAGAGTTGGGAGATTGTGAGAGGAGATGGAGAAGCTGTGGTGAGACTGAGATAAAATCTGCTATCTGCAGGTCGGACTCTGTATACCTCCTACAGTAGCATTTTGTCACTGAAATGTTTGACACAGACACTCAGAATGTAGGAAATGAGGGACACTGGTCTTATAAATGTGGGACAAATCATCAGACAAAGACAAAATTAGAAAACTGGAAGCTAGTGACTTAGGCCCTGGACACAATGGGGAACTTAGAATGGTTTAAGTGTCTTAAAATGGTTTAAATCCCCAGCACTGTTTGCAGACAGACTACAAGACCCTTAAAACGTTTTAACAAAGTGTTTTTAAACCCTGCTAGATACCTAGTCTTAAAACCATTTTAAAAATGTTTTGGAGCTAGCATGGTTTTACTTACAGGTCTGTCCAGAAGTAAAAGTGTTTTAAGCTGTAATGGTTTAAGTAAAACAGTTCTAGATGCAGTGTGAAAACAGTTCTAGATGCAGTGTGTCCAGGCAAGCACAGTTCTGTGTGTTGGACTTAACACAAAACAGTTACAAGGAGAACAGGTTTAACACTAGCAATGTGGCCACACTAAACCGTTTTCAAAAATGGTTACTGAGTAGTGTGGCTGCACTGAAATGGTTTAGCTAAACTGGTTTTAAAAACAGTTTTCAAAAACAGTTCTGTAGTGTGTCCAGGGCCTTACAGGTCTGTCCAGGAGTAAAAGTGTTTTGAGCTGTAATGGTTTAACTAAAACAGTTCTAGCTGCAGTGTGTCCAGGCAAGCACAGTTCTGTGTGTTGGACTTAACACAAAATGGTTACAAGGAGAACAGGTTTAACACTAGCAGTGTGGCCACACTAAACCGTTATCAAAATGGTTACTGAGTAGTGTGGCTGCACTGAAATGGTTTAGCTAAACTGGTTTTAAAACGGTTTTCAAAAACAGTTCTGTAGTGTGTCAGGGCCTTAAAAGCACTCTACCCTTGATCACAGCCTGGACACTAGCTGGCAGTCCTAACAATGGAGTGATAATGTCTCATATTGAGTCTTTGTGGTATCCCTCTTGTACTGCCAGGTAACTGTAGCTGTTAGTGAGCTGTTACTCACACCAGGCCATTTGGAGCACTGATGAAGATTGCATGAGGACAAGAGCCAGCTGAAGTAGGGAATTTTTAACTTCATTGACAGACATGGAAAATCTGTACTAGCAACAAGGGACAGGTAGAGGGTTAGCTGCACTAGTCCTAGTCAATTTGCACTAGGCCCTTGGCTAGTAAAACATATAGAAACATAGAAACCTAGAAGTTAATGGCAGATAAGGACCACAAGGTCCATCCAGTCTGCCCATTTTTCTACCTTATGAATGTGCCATATACCTTTGCTGTGTCAATGGCCTATCTATTCATACTCATCTGTCTTGCTCCATAATGCCCATCCATGCCTGTTTGAAACTCTGCACTGTATTCACTAGCCACCACTTCCTGGGTAGGCAGTTCCATGCATACACCACAATTTCAGTGAAAAGAACTTCCTAAAAGTTACCTTAATCAGCCTTCCTCTAATCTCATGCTGTGTCCTCTTGTCCTGCTATTTTTCTTATATTGAAACATGTTATACTCTTTCACCTTGTTAATGCCCTTAAGATGTTTGAATGTTTCGATCATATCACCCCCTCTCTCTCTCTCCCTCCTTTGCTCTAGGGTATACATATTGAGCTCCATTAATCTATCCTCATGTTTTCTGATGCAGTCCCTCATCATTTTGATGCCTTCTATGGACTGCCTCAATTTTGTTAATGTCCTTGTGCAGGTGGGGCCTCCAGTACTGCATGCAGTACTCCAGAAGGAGCCTAACCAGTGTCTTGTAAAGGGGGATTATTACCTCCTCTTTCGACTTGTGATACCCCTACTAATACACCCCAACATCCCTCTAGCCTTGCCTACTGCTTTGGTGGTCTACTTGGATGATTTCAGGTCATCTGTAATGATGATGCCCAAGTCTCTTTCTTCCCTTGTGATTGCCAGCAACTCCCTCCCAACCTGTAGGTAGCTTCAGGGTTTCTCTTCCCTATGTGCATGATCTTGCACTTCTTTGCGTTAAACCCTAGTTGCCACTCTTCTGACCATTTTGTCAGTTTTCCAGCTCTCTTCTAATTCTGACCACAACATCTGGATCATCTACTCTGTTGCAGATCTTGGTGTCATCTGCAGACAGGAAAACCTTACCTCCAGTCCATCTGCAATGTCACTGATGAAGATATTAAAGAGGACTGGCCCAGGACTGATCCTTGAGGTACCCACTTGTGACTTGCATCTCTTCTGACTGTATACCATTTACCACCACTCTATTTTCTGCCCACCAACCAGTTTGCCACCAGTTGATCAATCTCTGACCCACCCTGAGCCTACCCAGCTTATTAATCAATCTTCTATGTGGAACAGTATCGAAAGCTTTGCTGAAGTCAAGGTAGGCAACATCAGCTGCAACCCTTGGTCCACCACTCTGGTTACCCAGTCAAAGAAATCTATGAGATTAGTTTGACAGAACCTTTCCTGTGTTACATGTTAAAATGTTAAAATCAACCCTGACAAGTTGTATGTCTAGAACTTTCCAACTGAATCAAATCCTTAAAAGGTAATTTTACAGTACCATGCCAAACTTTCCAAAAGAAATCAATCTAAAATAAAATACAATATTCAGAAGAAAACCAACTGAGTAAGGAATACAATGTTAATAATGGTGTGTTAACCTAGAACAAGCTAAACTATAGCGACATGCATTATTGCAAACAATTCTAACTCTATTTAGAGAAATCTCCAATGCAGCTGTATAAATTGGTACTCCTTAATCAATTACAGGTAAAATTAATGATTGTACCAACATTGTTTTAACTGTAAGAAAGACAATCCTTTTTTTCTATAAACTAAGCCCAATTGAACATTAACAGTCTTAACTAAAAATCAACATTTAGTTTAATTTATTTAACAACACTTTGCAGCCAAATAACCCCACAAGAGAGTAGTGGCTAAAGTTACATACAGTTAGAAAACCAAACAACTTTATTAAAATACATAAAATTCAAATTACAAATTTAACATATTGCTACATTATGAAGAGGCATATGCTGCATTGGAAAACATATATTGCATAAATAAACTTATTACATTAATCATATTTTATCAATCTCAGACAAACAGGGCACATGGAAAAAGATTAATTCATCTAAAAATGCATAAAGAAGGTTGATCTGTACTTCTCTGTCCTAAAATTGGTTTCACCATCTAACCTGCTTCCTTAGACTGTACATAGTCCTTTTGGTGGTCTAAGTTTCCATGAACAATTTTTTCTCAAATATGAAAATTATATGACAACGTATTATCTAATTAAAAATCCAAGTACTGAAAACAATCTACCCTCTCAATTTCCACATTATTTTCCATAATTAGAAGTTGATTAGGAACAACAGATAACTTATTCCTATTTTGAAAAACATATACTTGGTTTTGGACACATTTAATAACCCAGTATTACTCAACGACTATTAACCAAATGAAGCTCACACTATGGGCCTGATGCCAAAAGTAACTAGACCGATGCAAGGTGCTTGCGTCAAACATCAGTGATGCAATTTGCACCTTGCATCAGACATTGTGGAAATCCAATTCTGAAACGCGGTCTGCATCGGAATGGGAAGCCGCTGCAGCAAATGGGCACTGTGCCACCTTGTGACCTATATCAGGGTACACCATGTCACAAGGGTGGCTTGCACCATGGCAGGGCTGCACCATCCCATTTTTGGGTTTCTGAAAGCCTGGCCGTGGCTGTAGCAAGGGTTCAAATTAGACCAGCCAGGAGATGATCTACACCCTTGTGTCTTTGCTTCACAATGTGGGGAACTGGTGGAGGGGCTCTGTATGTGGGGCCTAGTGGCAGAAGGGACATGGAAGTGCTACAGGGGTGTTGGGGAACAAGTTGGCATGCTGGGATGGTGATCAGGCACCCAGCAGGGGTACTGTTATCAAAACTAATCATAAGCAATCACCATAATAGTTATATGAATGGCACCCCCACTGCGTGCCCGATCACCTCCGGCATACCCACTTGGTCCCCAACACCCCTTATGGCATCCCCATGCCCTTCTGCCCCTGGACATCTCCTGCTATTCCTTATTTTGTTGCACCAGATTGGGGCAGGGCAGATCTCTACTGCATGTCCTGCAGGTGCACCTATTGTTTGGCTAGCCTGTGAGTGCAGTGACTCCCACAGAATTTTGGTGTAGGGACCCTCAATTTCACAGAATCAGGCACAAGGTCTCTGACATACCAGGTGTGCCCCAGCCCTAGATTGCCACAATTTGTGGCGATCTAAGGATCTTTGAAATTGGGCCTCGAATCCAAGATCAAACTTTCACAACTTCTCCCATTATTATACAAAACAATGTTTATTTATTTTATTTAAAATTTTGGTAACTGGGAAAGACACACTGAGCTGAGACTT
Source organism: Neoceratodus forsteri (assembly GCA_016271365.2). Classification (NCBI taxonomy): domain Eukaryota; kingdom Metazoa; phylum Chordata; order Ceratodontiformes; family Ceratodontidae; genus Neoceratodus; species Neoceratodus forsteri. Next base: position 443,357,379 of record CM028131.1, on the reverse strand, counting down.
GTTTCCTGGGGTGACCTGGGGAAGAGGAAGGGAGTAGAAAGGAATTAACTTAAAACATCAGAATGCAAATTACGTGGCAACATCACAGAAATGATCACAAAACATAATACACAGCAGCATGAAATGATGCAAAGATGATAATTAAGTAATAAACCATGACAGGGTCTGGATTAAACCCCTAATTCCATGTGAAGACCTGCCATCACTGGTGCATGCTTTTGTAAAGTTCAGGCTTGACTACTGTAATGCTCTTTACCTTAGGGTCAGTGGAGGAACCTCCACTGACTGCAACTAGTGCAGAATGCAGTGGCCAGGCTTCTGACAGGGCTGGCAAGATCCTGTCATGTGACCTTGGTCCTGTGGGGTCTGCACTGACTCTGGTCAGGTGGGGAATTATCCTCAAGGTAGGCTTGCTCACCTATAAGGCCCTATATGGACCAGCCCCAGCTACCTGTCAGACCTCTTTACTCCTGCCATCCCAGCTCACTCCCTCTGTTCCTCTGCCAAAGGCTGCCTGGTGGTTCTGAGGACCAGGCTGAAAACCTTGGGTGACTGTTCATTCGGGTGGCTGGCCTGGTCCTCTGGAACTCACTGCCAAGATGTTTCAGGGAGGCCCCTACTGTGGAGGCTTTTAGGAGGGGCCTGAAGACTCCCCTTTTAACATTGCCTTTCCTGTTAATATTTTTTAACTTTGCAAAATGTTCTATTTATTTTAAATCTGTTTATTTATTTATTGCTTATATTATTTGGATGTTGTATCACTCTTTTGAATCTTTTTACTGTATGGTGCCCTGAGCCTCTGGGATTGGGTGCCAAACAAATAAAAATTTACTGACTTACTTAGGATGTGGATTATGCTGGGATTTACCCATGCCTGGTACAGTTCGGTCCACAAGGCCACAGGCGAGTGACCAAATTGCACAAGTGTGTAATCCCAACATAACTACACCCTAGAGTGGTTTGTTACAATTATACAATTACCCTTTTTATTTTTCTGCCAAAATTTTGTTTTTGTATTTTGCATTATTTTTGATCACAACACACACAGCGTGCACGCACATGCAGGCACACACACAAGCACACATGCACACACAAAGCTCCAGTTTTTTCTTCCCCAATGTCATAAGTTTGTTTAACGAGCAATATTTAGGTAAGCATAGGGACTGATCGCCATTTCATCTCCCATTTGGCAGGCATGCTTTTTTTTTAGATATGGGTACATCGACTATTTAGTATTTAAGATGCAGGAGTATTTAGTATTATTTTGAAGAAATGGGATACACTGTGAAGGTCCAGCCAGTGGTGTGAGTTGGCAATTGCAGTTAAATATGTATTTTACAATTGTACAGTTTCAGCTGAAAAGAGATAGTGTGCTGTAAAAGTGAGCTCATCAGTCCTTGGACAGCATTGCTATTGTGCTCAAGACTTTTATTTGTTATGTTGTTGTGATGGAATCTTTGTGGGCTGCAAGTATCAGGTTGGTGTCAGGGTGCACAGCACTGGAGTGCAGGCAAGTGTTGATATGTGGGTTGTTGTTGGGTAAGAGCCATGGTCTCACTTTGGCCTGCACTCTAAAGCATGTAGTGGACAATTGTTTAATGATTAGGAACTGTTGAATATTTTAAAGTAGAACATATTTAGTGTTTTTAGAGTCAGTTTGGGGACTGGTGTGTTCAGCCACTGTTAAGCACTGATGAGCATTTTAAAATTCCCATTGTAGCATCACAGTTTAGCAGTAGCTTAGTGGGGAGTTTTCCTCCTTCGATGTTGGAGGGGTCAGACTGATTTGAAAAGGGTGATGACTCATGCAGCTGACTGGCACCTTTTGCATGAGTAATGCCAGGATTTACAATGGCTGAAGCTGCCAGTCAATAATCAGTGTCCCCAATTCTAGGACCCCATTGCATAATTGATAATAATACAATAAAGTGTACTGGGCATATTGGGAAGGTGAGCAGTGCTGGAGGGTACAGGAAAAGCTCTGGGTTTAGTTGAACCAGTTTAGAAAGAAGGGAGGTCAAGGAGGAGGGAAGGGTGAAAGGTTCAGGGGACAGTTGACAGGGACAGGAGGGAGTCAGAAGGTGCCTTATCTGATGTAATGTGCATAAAGTAAAATTTATGAACAAGAAGTAACCATGGGTAAATCATTAACAGACATACTGAACAAAGGGGCCCAAAATGGATCCCTGTGGAACCCTGTATCAGTTCCTACAAGTGGAACATTACTGCATCAAGTGTTACTCTTTGTTTTCTACTACTCAAGTAGCTTTCAAACCAGGAAATAACTCCTTCCATGAAACCAATGTCCCTGAGTTTAGAGAACAGGCAACCAAGAGCGGTCCAGCCCTAGTCTTACTGCCTATTGATCTTCACCAACTGCTGTACCCACTACTGAAATAGTGGTCAGCTAATGGAAACTCTCAGCAGAAACAACCAGAAGCAACAGCTCAGACACAAAGGGCAACCCTAGGAGAATACGTCAAGTGCATTCCAGCCCCTAGCTTTACTGTCTGCTGAGCTTTGCTGATCTTCACCAACTGGGAGAGAGACCAATCATGTAGGGAAGGCCGACTCTGACAGGTGCAGAAGCAGGGATTCCTTGACAGCAGTTCTACCTGAATGCCCTTGGAGTGCACAGTCTGGGCTCCTTTCTTCACTGAGGCAGCTTCTCTCCTCACTCGTTCTGCTCAGACTCAGCCAGTGGCTGCTTTCTCAGCATAAGGAGCTGTTGGAACACTTACTCCATGCCCCCTTAACACAAAACAAATTTCCTTTTCATCCAATCAGTTCTGTGTGTACTTTGGTTTTATGTGCAGTTGATGTAACAAAGACTTGGTACATCTAAAAGGCAGAACATCATTGATTGTTTTACAGGTAGCAGAAACAAAGGTTCTTCCCACCCACCCTACTCTAATCCCACCCACCCCTGGGTCATCCTCCTTTATAGGGTCTACATTGCCCCACCCTTCCTGCCTCTAATTACAAGGAGGGCATACATACCTACATACATACAGCACAGACACAAAGGGCACCCTAGGAGGAATCGTGAAGTGTGGTCCAGCCTCTAGCCATACTGTCTGCTGAGCTTCACTGATCTTCACCCTGGGAGAGAGACTAGTCAAAGAGGGAAGGCAGACTTCAACAGGTGCAGAAGCAGGGATTCCTTGACAGCAGTTCTACCTGGGTGAATTCCCTTGGAGTGCACAGGCTGGGCTCCTTTCTCCACTGAGATAGCTTCTTTCCTCACTCACTCTGCTCAGACCCAGCCAGCAGCTGCTCTCTCAACATAAGGAGCTGTTGGAAAACTTACCCAGAATTCCTGGCTGCTGTATATATATATCAGCATTTGTACTGCTGTACCAACTACTAAAATAGTGGTCAGCTAATAGAAAGCTCTCAGCTGGAGGCAATAGCTCAGACACAAAGGGTGCCCCTCGGAGGCATATGCCAAGAGTGGTCCAGCCCCTAGCCTTACTGTTTGCTAAGATTCACTGATTTTCACAGAATGAGTTACCCACTACTGAAATAGTGGTTGGCTAATAGAAAGTTCTCAGCTAGAAGTCATATCTACTTCTCTTTTGTCCAAATATTGCTATAAAGCAATCAACTATTCTCACCTAAAAGCCTATACAGAGTAATACAGCCACTATGGATCTTGTAAACTGCAATTGCTGTGGACGCTGTTTAGCAAGGCTTTCATCCTCAGAGTGGGGCACTGTCCAACATGCTTCACATTCAGGGGCCTTAAATCTCAGCTGCATACAGCCTGGGCTGAGATACAATACCTCTGCACTATCATACATCAGGCCCCACTGGGCAACATCAGAGAACCTACAGGTCCTAGATGCACTGCACAAGCACCCCTACCTCAAAGGAAAAACAGGCCAGTGGGCATGCAGATGAGTCAGGAACCATAGAACTACCAACAAAACCTCTGCTAAGGGCAGTTCCAATCTTATTTCAACATCAAGCGGATACATTACCACTATCTCCCAGGGCAAGTTGCGTAGACAGCATTGAAGATTCTCCAACTTGCTTAACAGGCATCAAAAATTCTTCACATCCAAACCAGCACAAGGAGGTGTACCCACTACTAAACATACTAAATCAGAAAAGAAGAAACATGTTCTAATAATGGCGACTCCATGATTAAGGGTATAGAACCTCACCTCCAGCAGTATCATGCTTCAGTTGCAGTCAGATGCCTCCTGGTGACATCAGCATGGAAGGACACAAGCTGCATCGAGGGATCATATGCACAGTGGACCACAACACTCATGTCATTCTCCACATAGGTACAAATGACCTAGCCAGTAGGTCAGTGGAGGAAACTAAACAAAATATCTCCAGGCTGGGCAACAGACTTTCTTCTCTTTGACTGGTCTCACCTTCTTAGAGATTCTGCCTGTCTGGAATAAGGAGACAGCAGGCAAAATATCAGGAAAAGGACATCACTGAATTTAACACCTGGCTGAGGAACTGATGCCAGGAAAAAGGTCACTAGGTATATCAGTGGTGGTGGGACTTCTGGGAATATGATTTTTTAAATTCAACAGCATGCACCTCTCTAAAGAAAGTATATGAGCACTTGGTCAAAGGTTGATGTCCATATTGATCAGTTAAACTAGTGGCGGGGGTGGCACAGGCACCCTTATACCACAAAGGTCACCTTATGCCCCTCACCATCACCAACTACTAGTAGCATTTTATTTGTACAGTCTTTTAAAATGATTATCACAAAGTACAAAAGACAGACAATAACACATATACTTGACAAACAATAGTAAAATGTGAAAAAAATTAAAAAATTACACATGCTGTAATAGGAGAGATACAATATGCAGTGGCGCAGCCTAGTCATAATACAATTTCACATAAGGGTTATTTTTTCCCTGATTTTCCTGGTAAGCAGTAAATATTTTCCAACTCCATGTGTTATGAATTGGTCCTCAGTAGTTAGTAATACTGTAATTATCTCAGTCATATTGCTAAATATTATAGTGTCTATGATAGGCTGCAGCTGTCTTTTCTAATTTTGTTATACCCAAGGACACTTTATTAAGACATGGAGAAATCTTCTTTTTCATTTAAGCTACAGTTACATAAGGTGTCAGCCAAAGCATAACTTTTATTGTACATAGCTTGCTAGGTCTAGATTCAAAAGTTCCAGTCTGAACCTAGTGAAATATTTCCGGATATTTGGATCATCCAAAATATCAAGATAGTATCTGAATCCATGTTTATTATCATTTTGTGCATATGATTTTGCATACTTTGAGGCTTCAATGCAGGCCAGATCAATGTCTCTATAGTACAAGAGCAATTTTCTTTTGATATAAGACCTATCAAGGAGGACTAATGCCTATATCATTCTGCCTGTGTTCCATAAGAAAAGTCAGACAGTGTTTATCCAAGAGTCTGTTTAGGTGTGAGAACCAAATGCTGTTATTTATATTCTTTGAATTCCAAGATTCATTTTCTGTGCAACATTGTTTGGTCCATCTACTGCTTGGGAGGCTCAATAATCTGATCAATAATTAATAAATCTAATGTCAGCCCAAGCTTGTAGTCTTGTTATTCTGAATTCTGCTCTTATGAAATATGCTGGGGTTGGCATTTGGCAGCCCAAAGCTTTCCTTAACGATATTATTGATGGCTTTTCCAAATGATCGATTTAGGACATCCACCATATTCCACACCAAATAGAGACTGGGCATTAAATTTGGCTTGGAGTCAATAAAGTAGTGGCCTAATAGAGTGGCCACCATAAAGATAATTAAACCTAGCTAGAGCGCCTACTGTTTCTTTTTGTTTCAGAAATTGTGTGGTCAAGATGTGATTTCCAGGAGCCATTATTAGAATAAATAATGCCCAGGTATGTATATTTACTGACCACTTCTAGTCTGTTTTGTTTCATTTCCCAGACATATTTAGAATTCTTGGCTCCCATAATCAACATTTTAGACTTTCAAAATGTATTCTTAAAGATAAAGACTCAGAGGTTTTGGATAATAAATCCAGTTTCTTCTGGAGACCTGAAACAGTCAGGGCACATAAAACCAGATCATCAGCATATGCAAGTGAAGAGCAAATATTGGCCAATTTTGGGAGAGTCAGAGCTAGATTGCTGTAATTCTTTGAGAAGATTGTCTAAGTATATACAAAATAGCAGAGCGTTAAGATGCAATCTAGTCTTACCCTTTGTTGGTACAGATACAATCTGATAAATTAGTTCCTGAACAAATTTGGGCCCAGGTATTAGTATATAATATTCTTATGCTATTAACAAGAATTGGAGAAATGCCCGTTCCAGCATGATATTATCTAGCAAAGTTCCGTTTATTGTGTTGAAGGTGGAACTGTAATCAATGAATGCTAGATACAGTTTCATTTTCTAATTTTAACATATTTCTCAGTTAAGTGGGATAATATGTAACAATTGTCTATAGTGGGCGGTCTTCTCGAAACCCAGCCTGGACTGGAGCCAGGCCACCAAGCGCATTCATTTCTTTAAGTAATCTGCCCAATAGAATTTTGGCATAAACTTTACCCAAAATATCCAGTAGACTAATGGGTCTGTACACAGAGGGATCCTCCTCTGGATCTTTTTATAAATTGGAACAATTATTGAGCCTGACCAGGAGTGCAGAACGTGGTTGTTTAACATACATTGGTTAAAAATGTTACCAAGACATCTACCCATTCCTCAACTAAGCATAAGTAAACCTCTCCTGGGATCTTGTCTGGGCCAGGTGCCGTATTTCTTTTCAAGCTTTTTATTGCAAGTACTATTTCATGTTTCATTATAGGGCTGAAGTTGGAGTTTATTTCTTTAATCTCCAGATTTTCAAGAGGAAACCAGACTTAGATTGTACAGGATATTGTTATAATAATCAGTCCATGTTTTTAAGTAAATCGGTGCACCAAGTCGTTTGACCATCCTTTGCAGCCTTTAGCTACCAAGATCCAAAGGCCTTGGAATCATTCTTATCAATAGCTGTTATTATTTTCCCGAAGGTAACTCCTGGTATGACCCCTTTTTGTTTTAGAAGCAGCTTATATTGTCTTCTGGTCTCTCTTACTTTTATAATGTTATCTTGAACCATGTTTTATTTGCTTTTCTTATCACTTTCCTTAGTTTGGTTTTGAAGTTCTGCAATCCTTATCAAACCATGGTATGGTAGTTTTGTTCTGATAATTTATACCACTACCAAATGATTTGTAAAAATGCTGCTTCAACTCCAAGAAAAAGTTGATAATTCCTCATTCATTGAAACTGGATCCATATTTGTATTGCTCCAGAATTTATGAAAACAGTAACCTGACTTACTATGTGTGCCTCTAGGGATGTATTCCACTCCAGTTTCCTAGAGTATCTAACTGCCAAATTATTTGGTACTATTACCTGCTTCATTTTGGTCCAAGATTATCTATATCTTTATATCAGTGTCAGTGGTTCAGTAGGTAGCACACTCGCCTCTGAGGCTGGGAGATCAGAGGGCTGTGGGTTCAGTTCCCACATCTGGTACTTGGGTTAATATCCCAGTACTGACACTGTAGTGCAGCATGAGAGGGTGCTGCACTTCTGAGGTGCTGTCTTTTGGGTGAGACATTAAACTGAGGTCGCATCTGGTGGTAGTTCAGGTGGAAGTTAAAGATCCCATAGCACTTATTGAAAAGAGTAGGAGAATTTCCACAGTGTCCTGGCCAAATTTCCCCATTCACTAAAAATACACAAACAGCTTAATCTGGTTCAAGGTCAGTTGGCATTCATCTGTCCCCTCCCGAATTCGTGCCTGAGAATAGGCTGGATTTGTCTAGTGCACTTACCCGGTCAACAAAAACTAAAATAAAAATAAATAAATATATGATCACGGAAGGTGATTGCTTTCTGTTCTGCAGTCAATTGTTAGACCATATTCAGAAAGGTTGTAAGTAGATTACTTCTTTGCCATGAGAAATGGAATTTTCTTTTGCCTTTCTCTGTTCCCCTGAAGGACATCATGTGTTCTCAGTTGTAGTTGTAGCTTTATTAAAATTTCTTTTAATTGCCCTGACGTTTCACATGTTATGTGCTTTTTCAAAGGCCTTCTTTTACTTCTCTACAAGAAATACATATTTTTTAAATTTTGTATCTCATTATTTAACATTCAGTTTTGATTCACAGTTTTACAATCGTAGCAATTATATACACTTACCACCATCATTTCTTAACACTACTGATGCTTTCTATGCATATTCTATCTTTTTCTACAAAATCATACTTTGTAAAAACATTTATCATCAAAAATGTTACATTCTGTCTTCCCTACCTCAAATTACTACTGCTATAAGCCTGTTCCACTTTTTCACTCAGCATTCTGGAACCCTCACCTCATTATCCTATTGATGTAATTTCTCATTCACCATGCTAATATTCCCTCTAGTATGCTTGCTTTGTCTCCCTGTTCCTTTCTTTTAGTTCAATACACCACTTGGTAGTTTATTAAAGTAATTTAAATGCTCATACCTCAATTTAAAAGTTGGTGAGCTTGTTTGCCTTCTAAATTGGCTGGTTCTTTGGTACCTACCATTGTTTCTCACCTATATGAACAATACAGAGTTTAAATGCTTGTGTGTTATTTAATTATTATAACCCTTGTGCTTCATGTTATTGTTTTCTTTTGTATTTCATTAAAACATCTTAAACTTTGTATTGCCTTTCTTTAAATTTTGAATTTTTGAAGCACCTTAGCTACATCTTGCTGTTCTCTTGATTTTTGTTAAACGCTATTGTATTTTTATTTTTACCTCTGTAGTTCCTTTGAATTGTGAAAGACTTCAGGTTTCTACAAACCCAGCTTCTACTTTGCATTTTCCTGTGTTCCTGTGTGTGAAAAAGGGGGCTTTGTTAAATCTTTTGTTATTTAAAAAGTAATATGACTTCTCTTCCTGTCATTTTTTGTTTGCTGCACCTTGGCTGCGTATTACTTTCCTTAATTTTTAATAAGCTATTGTGTTTATTTTTACCTCTGTAGTTCCTTTAAAATGTACAGACTTCCAGTTTTCACTAACCAAGCTTCTGCTTTAGATTTTCCTGCATGCCTGTATATAAGAAAAGGCTTTGTTAATGCTTATTTTATTGAAAAATGTATTGTTGCTTCTCTTTTAGCCAGTTTTGGTGTACCATGACTGTGTTTTACCTTGTTTGGCTGCTCACTTCCACTTCCTACTTGCTTGTTTTGTTTCTGGAGAAACTTGCAGTTTGTGTCTTTGCCTGTGCATTAAATGAGACTTAAGTTTCTTGTGACTTAAAACCCTTGTACCAACATTCTAAACCATCTTTTTAAATGACTCAAACCACTTTTAAAATGCTGCTTTCCTACCATTTAACCAGTGTCTCTCCTTGACCTCCCGGTACCTCCTGTTCCTCACACAGATGTGCCTGCTTGTTTGAGTATGGGGTGCCTCTTATGCTGCTAAACCTCTTGGCCCAATTACGCTAGCTTGTTCTTAAAAGCAAGACTTCAGTCCTGCAGGACTGGGTTCCTGGTTGCCAAGCAACCTTTGTTGCGATGGGGCCTTACTGGGACTGCAGAATTTAAAGTTACACTGCTCCTTATAATATGTTCCTTTATCATGTTTTCTTTGCCATGCATTTTTGGACATCATTTGCACTTTTGATATGATACATTTTTTATATATCTAGAGCCTCCTAGACTTTTCTTCACTTCTTTTTGCTGTTTGTTCTACAAGTTATTTTTTATATTGAAAAATAAATGGAGCTGGGGAGGTGGAGAAGGTGGGGAGTTGTGTGTCCAGGCACCATGGGAATCATTATCCTGGTTGTCTTTTGGTTCCATTAAATGATTGTTTATCCAGAACATTTATTTATTTTATACTAAAAATCTGTCTTTCAGTTGTTTTTCTTTACTTATGTTCTAAATTTTTGTGCATTTTGTTATCCATGCTATTCCTGAATCCTTTTGGGAATTTCAAGCCCATAACTTGCTTCTTGCTCTTGTATTTGTCTATTACTGTACATAATATGGTATGTGCTCCTCTTTCTTGCTGAGATCTGGTGTTTTACTTTATTTGTTAACTTTTATATACTATGTCTGTATATTAAAGAGAATAACCATACTCATGTCGGTCTCTTACTCTGAATGTTGTATAACTTTATTATTGTTATGCTATAGCTCTCATTATTTATATTATTACTGTGAAAGTTTTTGTATATCTTTAAGTTTTTATTGATGTTTAACACTCTCATTTACCAACATGCATTCCAATTGGTGTCCCTGTTAATTCCTGTGTGTCTTTCTAAGGTCTGTAATTGAAAAATCCATTTAATCTCTGCTCTAGCTAATCATTTTGGTAATCCTCACCCTATGGGGTTGTGCTATATGTTCAAATCCCCAGAATCTGAATGAGACCCCTGTGTGTCCCTGTTCTGTAAAATGATTAGCTACCTGTGACTTTTCTTCCTGCCTTCTAATGTCCTCTTTATGTTCTTGTATCCTTGTTTTAAGTGCCCGTGTTGTGTGTGTCCCTCATATAAGTGGCCACACAGACACTGTAATACATATATTATACCCTCAGTTGTACAGTCTATATACTGCTTGATTGCATATTGTTGGCTTGATTAAGGGTGTCTAAACATCTCTTTTTGCTGGTATGGTTACAGACAGAGCATCGCCCACAGGGTCTCATCCCTGGTTTGAGTGATCCTAATAAAAGCTGTGAATCTTTCTTTATTGGAATTTTAAACTGTGATCTAACCAGTTTTCTTTTATTGTTTTCACTTTCTTGGCTGCTATAATGGGTCTTTCTTTAAATTCTGCTGTAACCTGCTCTCCCACTGACATTATGTGCAAATGCTTGTTTATAATCCACTTCATTTCAGGAAAATGGTCATTATGCTTAGTAGTGAACACCAACCTTTGTGTTTGTTCTGTCTATGTTGTTTTTTGTAATGTTTCATTCCTGGTTATTGTTTGTATCCTTTGTTCAAATCTATTTATCATTGCCTTTTCTCTTTCTGAAAATCATGTTCCTTGCTACAGTTTCTGTGTACCCTCACTAACTGCAGTATGGAATACTCTGTATTAATTTTGGTTCATGAAAACTAGTTCCATGAGGAAGTGTATTCCTACCTGCTTTCTTTTTATACAAACTTGTGAGCAATGTATTGCCGCCTTTATATATTTTAAATCCAAGTATGCTGTTTCCTTCTGGTCATATGTCATTATAACTTGGATATTAGGGTTTATATTGTTTAGATACTATAAAATAGTTGTAGTCTGTCTGTAGAGTCTTTCCAAATAAAGAATCCATCATCTATGTATCTGTTTCATGTTTGATGTGGAAAGAAAAGGGTTCGCATTAACATTTAAAATATGTTGTTTTTTTCCATATCATACGTGAAAGCATTTGTATAGACTGGTGCCATGGTACTGCCCATGGCAGTCCCCACCTACCTATAGTAATTTGTGTCAAATTTGAGATAGTTATTAGTTAAAATAATATGTGTTTACTCCTGCAAGACCTCTGTCTTTGGGTGTGCCTGATTTCCTCTTGCATTCAATAATGTGCCCATTGTCTGTATACCTTCATCATGGGTAATGATGTATACAAATCTACAACATCTACTGTTACCAAAATGTCCATTATGTCTATGCCCTGCTGTGTCATTTGTTCTAATTTGTAACATGCCCATTGTATCCTTTACATATGTGCTGGTTTGTTTTATTAACAGCTGTAAATGGAAGTTCATATACTGTGATATTGGTTCAAATAATGAGTCATTTGCTGACACTATTGGTCTGCCAGGAGGATTAATCTGATTCTTGTGCACCTTTGGGATGGCATAAAATGCTGGTATCCTGGGGTGCTTGTTTGTTATTATATTTGTTTCTCAGTTGTACATTCATTCATTATTCTCATACTCAGTAAGTGTTTGTGTTACAAGCTGTTGCAACCTCCCGTTGGATCCTGTTGTAGTTTTTCATAAATTTGTATGTTCGCTAATAGTCTCATACACATCATTTTGTATTATTCCCTATCCATAAGTACTATTTATTTATTTATTTGAACAAGTTGGATTTTCAACCTTTGAGTCAGGGACTCATTTACAAATGCATGCACCTCATTGCAGGGAGGGCAGGACAATAGAACCTTGTGCAGATACAACATTGGACAACTTTACAGGTGCAGACATTGAACACAGAATACCTTAGTTACATGTTGGTATAAAATAAAGAATTACAATTAAAGATGTGCAATTTCTCTGGAGTTGAGGTGGAATACATCCTTGTATAAACCTAAGGGGTAAGTAAAAGGGTAGGGAAAGATGGGTCAGCATCTATGCCTCCCCTTGTCTGCTAGTTTGATTATGAGTTAATCTTCTTTTTGTAAGTTGTTTAGTGCAGTCCTTTTTTATGCTTAGATTGCCTTCCTAGCCCCTATCCCTGGTTGTTTATACAATTCATGTAACTCTCTGTACTATGACACAGCATGTTTGTACTTGATGGTTTTTACCTATAGGTGGATTATACTTGGATTTAATCTTCAGTGCTCCTTTTGTTTGTTGTTTATAAGAGGTACCCTCTCTGCTTCTTGAAACTGTGTTTTAACCTCAGTGTTCTGAAAAATCTTTGCATGTCTGCCTCTAATTGGAATAAATCTGTTGTTTATTTGTGTGCAAGGACAATCCTAAGCTAAGGACCTCTGTTTCTGTTGCAGTAAATTCTTTGCTACTCAAATTAAACATAGGTTTCAGGTGTACCTCTGATTCCTGTTGCCCTGTAACCTGTTCTTGTTTGCTTTTTAGTTGGCATCTCCTGCTTCCCTGCTCACCCCACCCTCCCTGTATTCTGACCCCCTTTCCTGTTTCTCTATCTGTCTCTTAATAGGTATCTTGGTTCTGATTCTTGTTGATGTGAGGCCCAGGTACCGGATCTATCCTCTGGTGTAGGCATGGCTGTTTCTCCTGTGTCTTTTGTATTTGGATCCCTAGTATAACTGTTATCACTATCCGTGCTGTTATAATATCTAGTCTGTTGTCTCCATGTCTGTTTCTGGGCATATTTCTTATATGCATACTTTTTATCTCTAATCATTTGCATCCCTCTGATTTTTTTTTTTTTGCTGTTTAACCTTTCTTCATATTCCTTGATTTTGGCTTTGAGACTTTCTAAATTAGTTCTAAAGCTTCTTCTGCTAACTTAGTTTTGAGAGCTTCCTCCATCAATGTTGTTTCCTTTTCTAATACTTCCTCTCCTCTAAGATAGCCTCTATTAAGCAGTACATGAGTCACTAGATGCTTTTATTCCTGATACCATCCCAATTATTTGTTAATTTTCAGATTCTATACTAAATTTGGTTCTGTGAAGATCCTTAGCCCCTAGGTATCATATCATACTCTAAATATTTGGTTAATGTCAGTCCATGCCATTCCAGCCTGTTGTTCTTATATTTGTAGTTTTCAATTTTTGTACCAGTGTCTTGTTTGTGTCTCCCAGTTGTTGTGTCAAATCCTGTTCACCTCTCATGGCATTGAAAGGTTTCTTATGTGTATCTTCAGTGTATTGTGTTCTTTGGTACCTCCATTGTTTCTCACCTATATGAACAATACTGAGTTTACATGCTTGTGTGTATTTCAATTCTTATAACCCCTTGTGATTCCTGTTATTGTTTTATTTTGCATTTCATTAAAACATCTTAAACTTTGTATTGCCTTTCTTTAAATATTTGAATTTTTTGGGCTTAGCTACATCTTGCTGTTCCTTGATTTTTGCTATATAACATTCATGGTAAGAGACCGATATCAGTATATTTGTTCACTTTAATATACAGGCATAGTATATAAAAGTGAACAAATAAAATAAACATATCTAAGCAAGAAAGAGGGCACATACCATATTATATATAGTAATAGACAAACATAATATATTATTTAACTGAATGTTAAATAATGAGATAAAAATGGGGAATATAAGCATGGTGAATGAGAAATTACATCAATAGGATAATGAGGTGAGGGGTTCCAGAATGCTGAGTGAAAAGTGGAACAGGCTTATAGCAGTAGCAATTTGAGGTAGGGAAGGCAGAATGTAGCATTTTGATGATAATTTTTTTTTTACAAAGTATGATTTTTATAGAAAAAGATAGAATATGCATAGAAAGCATCAATAGTGTTAATAAATTATGGTGGTAAGTGTATATAATTGATATGATTGTAAAAACTGTGAATCAAAACTGAATGTTAAATAATGAGATAAAAATAAAAATAAATATGTATTTCTTTGTAGAGAAATGAAAAAAGCCCTTTGAAAAAGCACATAAAGTGCAAAACATCAGAGCAAATTAAAAAGGAATTTTAATAAAGCTTTGAAGAGTAACAGCCAGTGGAGTATTTTGTTCCCCACCCAACTACAACTGAGAACAATTGTTGGATTATCCCAGTAATCAGTGTGACCTTGCCACAAGATGAGGTCCAATACAAAGGCTCCTTTGTTAGTAAAATAGGTGGGAGAGCCTGTTATATCACCTGGGGTTGTACCATTCAAAGGGAAAAGTGAGTTATGATTCATTAGTTTGATTAATCTATGACCATTAGAGTTATATTTGAGATTGTTGAAGATCTCTTATCTCTATCAGAGGCTGGTACATAAGACCAATGATTGAATTATCATTAAGGCCATCAAAGACACCAATTCTGGCATTTGAGTCACCAGTAAGCAGGAGATGGGCAGCTGGGTGGTTGGTCTGGGCCTCATTAATTGAATTAGCAAGTTTTTCCCATATAGCATTAGCCTGAGTATTATTTTTATTTGTTGGAATATAAAATTATATGTCAGCATTGTGTTCCACAGTAAACCAAGCTGATCCCTAGAAAATTCATATCCAGTTCAAGAGGAGATATGTTTGAAAAAGTCCCTATTTTCATGTAGATGACCAATCCTCCCAATCTACACCCTATTTTACCTGTTTTTATTCCAGGTTTGTGGGCAATAATAAACACATTGATGTCTATGTCCTCATTAGTGGCATGCCATGTTTCTGGAGACATACTAAATGGAATTTAGAAATGTAATTAAACCAATCTATGTCCTGTAATTTTGTTTTAAATCCTGCAATATTCCAGGAGATCAGAAATGGAGTTTTATCCTTAAAAATACTTACAGGGTATCACTTAAACTTAAAGACAGCTCCCTAGGGCATACAGCATTTCTTGAATCAACAAGTTCCCTGTCACTTGATGGTTCAATATCATTATGTACCAGTCACTTTGTATACCCAGCCAAATTCATAAATTTGTTTGCAGCTGGAATGGTAAAACAACATTCTGTATTATGAATTTGTTCAAAAAAAGATAAGTAGCAGTCAAAGCATATTGGGGAAATACAAGGGGAACCATTTGACCCAGTTAGATCAACAAAAAGAGGCCAATGGCATCAGATCTTTTATTGTCTGCTAAACTCTACAAGCAACTGATGCATTTTTGAATGTTATATCAATTTGTCCATCACCTCTAAGGCTCAGGTGTCTATACACCCTTGTACCCAGTCCTTCCCAATCTGATGTTTAGGAAGTTTGCAAATAAATTACATAGGACCTTAGTTTACTCGGAATTTGTTTCGTTATAAAATTTTTGATATCCAAATAGACTCAGAGTAACTGGATCTGTATACCTATCAATTGTTGGTGGTCCTCTTGTATACCATCCCTTTCTTTATACCATGGGATACATTTAATAACATCCAGAACTCTTGAAGTTTTATCATATAGAGCCGCAGTCAAAATCATGGATTGAATTTTCTGCAGATTTCTCCATACAAACTGTAAGACCCTGTCAGTAGTAAACAGACATTAACACGTTTGGCCAGGGTCACATTATCTAGGTCTGTAAACCTCCTTACTGTATGGATGTCTCCTGCTAAAATATCCAAATTTAGTTTTATTAAGTAATTGAGTTACTAGATCATACAGCCTTTCATCTAGGTTTCTTTCTAGGCCATATATCCTGATGTAAGGAAGATTCAGTAATTCATATTCAGTTGAATCATTATCTAACTGCCCTATATCAGTTCATCTTTCCTTTCTAGTGGGATGACAGGCATGGTAACTTCTGCCTGCAAGTCTTTATTTATTGCAGGTTTTTAGAGCTGTTGAAATCTAAATTATCTGTGCAATTTTTGACCTGTCTTACTCCTTTTTCCCCTTTTCTTACTTTTTTCTTTGGTTTTTGTTTTGTATCAGTTTCCTTATTTTTACTTTTATGTTTCCTTAATTTGTTCTTAGTTTTTAAAGTTTGCTTGGATCTGAATTGGACTCTCTACTGGGAATTGGTTACTGGGTATTATTGGTTTGATCAAGTATGGAAATATCAGATGGAAAAATAATAGAAGTAACCAGGTCTGATGTTGTTATTTGGAGATGTAATCAATTCAATATCAACTATAGAGACTGAAGATGATTCTCTTAGAGAATGTATTTCTTTCAGGATTGCCAGAACATCATCTAACCTAGAGCCATTAACTGCTATATATTCTTTTAATGATCCAGTTTAATTTTGGTTAATGATTAAGTGTTCAAAAGCATAAGGTTGTCCACACACTGATTCTTGAGGACTTTAATAATATCCTCACACAGTATAGAAGGTGTATAAGTCAGTACATCACTACTTTGGTCATCATTTGTGGGTAAGGAATCCAGAACATCATCTTGAAAGTATGGAGGAAGACTATTACAATGTTTATTCCTTTCATTTGAGTGTTGAACAATTGAACTATCTAATTTAAACCTGGGTGTATTTCTCTGAATGTCATCCATATGTTTAAGTCCCTGTATGGTACTTTCCAGTGTCTCTATAACCTCCTTCTGTACCACATTACTTGTGATTTATTATTTGTGGGGAAATTAAAGATGCTTTTAATAGAACTGAGGGTGCTGGAAGTTGTGGATGGATAAAAGATCCTTTACGAACACTGCTGTCCAATGAATTTTTAACTATGCTAAGTGTGAGGACTTGAAATTATCTTGGGGCTGATTGGATGACTTAGGATACTTATGTTCAGATTCAGTATCAATTGTAGTGATAAGAGTGTTTCTGTCAGTACAATGGGCCCTATCTTCATTCAGCATTTTGTTTGCCTCAGTTTCTATAGACATGTTGTTCTCAGCCAAGACCAACAGTTCCTGGCATTAGGCCATGAACTGGATAGTTTAGTGTCAATGTGGAAGAGATTAGTATCTGGGAAGAGGCATCAGAAGTATTTTCAAGTTTTTAGTTAACATGTCCTTGACAGTTTGTTGCTTGTATTTATCCATTGCCTTTAAGTTTTTTTGGTTCAGTTGGATGCTCTTTTGGGCTGGCTACAGTACTTTCTTTGTTATTGACTGTCCTGCATTTTTTGTTTTTCTTTCCCCTTTTCCCCTGTTGTTTTAGGTCCCAGGGATCCCTAGTTTCACAGTATTTAAGAGGTTGGACATACCCAAAGGTTCCTGAAAATTTGAACCTTTGGGATGAATCATCTCAGAACTCTGACTTCTAGTATTCACCATTTTGATTGCCTATAGTGTGACTATAAAGTAGTAAAAACATAAAACAATATCTTGGATAACACTCAGCACACAATCAAATGTGTGCACTCCTCAGTGTGAGTGTCTAAAACTAACAAATACAAGGAAAATAGGCTCCAGGTGCTACAATATTCCACCCCAGGAATAATGCAAAATGCTTAATAGAAAGTGCCATTGTAATATCAGAACAAGTGAATCAGTATCAGTTATGATGGTTTATAGCTCCAGACATACAATTCAACAGAATATCCCCAGAGTTCAGGTTTTATCAAATAAGTGGGGTGTCAAAAATAAAGCAAGTCCACAGTGTACTGACACTTTTAAAAGGATGCCTAGGATGAAGACAAAAGCAATTAGATTGACACTGTGTGTCAGTGATGAAATTCAGCTGTTCAGCTATTCAGCTATTCTGCAGTTCATCAACTCATCAGTTCATCAGCACAGCAACACATCAACTCATTAGTTCAAGGCAGTTCAATAGTCCAATGATTGAATAATTGATTGGTGAAACAGTTCTGTCAAAACAGTTGTGATGAGAACTTAGAATGGAATTTCTTTGTCCAAAAGACCTTCTGGAAAGTTTCACAAACTCTAGTCTTCTCCGCTGAGAACAAAGAAGAAGGATAGATTCAAAGTATATTTAAAACCAAGACCTACTAATTCCTTACTAAAACAACAAAACAAAATGCTGCTAGAAAAGCCCTCAATTAGGCAGATTAACTGTTTGATTAATTTAACAGAATGGCCAGATGAAAATTTAAAAGGCAGGATTCTAATAGTTGCCATTAATAATTGCCTAAAAGATACCTAGCCTAATAGATCTAGGAAGAGTCTGTCACTCCAAACTTAACTCCAAAGAAATTCCAAAGAAACTCAAATATGTATAAAAATATGAGCCAGCAAAATTTATGTGGGATATAATGACAATATGTAACAAAAATAAAAAACAAAAACTGGCATAAAATCAGTTTTTATCCCCAGGTTTGACCTTAAGCAGCTTTATGTAACTCCTAATTTAATTAGGGCAGAGCCAAACACAGAATAACACTTAGATAAGCCAGAAAACTTCCAAAGTCTTTTAAAACTTTTCAAGCACATAAATAACAGGAGAAAAAACAAAAAAAAAACATGTAAGCACACAACTCACTTGATTGGATGTTTAAGATAATTAAAAGGACAGCAAGAGGACAGCAAAGAGGTTCAAACACTGTGTCCCTGCCGTGAAATAAATTGCACCATTCACTGTTTGTTACACAAAGTAGGTTCCAACAACAAGTGCAGGCTGCAATAAAAGCAGACAAGCAGGCAGGCAGAGTGCAAATCAGGTGCTGAAACCAATTCTCTCACTCCCCAGAAAAAGTAAGGACCGAGTAAAAGCAGAACAAAAAGCTAGACAAAGCGGGTGAGGACTGACAAAATGAAAAACCTGTGCAACTGTAGGCTTTCTTAGAGCCGAGACACTTACAAAGCAGACAGGTCTCTGAAGAGACTTTTACTCACCCCCGCAGCTGAACAACTGGTCCAATGCACAAGATGTGCTACACTGGCTGTGAATGAATGCCTGCAGCAACACATGCACCTTTTATGTGCAAAGATCATGTGGGGTGGCAGAATTAAAAAAAAGCTGGAACACAGAACCCAAATAAGAATAACAAAGATAATGAAAATAAGAAAAGTAAAATCCACCCTACTATTTCTCAGCCTAATTTAGCACTACCTTCAGAGAGCACTAAAATAAAACAAATAAAACAAGTGATTTGGTGGAAGTTTCACTCAGTTCTCTCCCAAAATTAATACAAAGTTCTCTGGACACACTAAAAAACATCAAGGGTTAGCTTCTAACACTTCCCTTTGTCTTTTCAGTCACACATGTGAATTTCAGTTTTCATAAAATCACTGCTATCAGGCAGGTAGAGCAAAATACAATGTAGCAGGGCAGAGTCTCTCGGTGAACAGCCGTTCCAAGCGGCACTTGTGTAGAATCTTCTGAGGATGAACCTCCTGGTCAGCTCCACCTCAGAAAAAACTCCTGGAACTCCTGGATCGATACCATACTGGGCCTAGACCTAAAAACACAAGAAAACTCCCAGAGAGGCTTTTGCCAGCTAGCAGTTTGCAATAAGCTGTATTCGAAAGGTGACAAACATCATTCAGGCAATGGTATCATGCCTTTTATAAATAAATTTAAAGCATTGTCACCCTGCTTCACAGGCCTCCTCCACAGACCCGAGAGCACATAGCAAAAACAGCTGCTTCCTCTCTCCACCCAACTCCCATCACCAACTAGTTCAGCACACATATGCTCCTATCATATGCACAATCAGCAACACAAAACACATACACAACAGAGCCAGGTAAGCCTTCAACTAACCAGAATAAACAGTGTTGAAGGCAAAGTGCATCAACGCCATAGCCTGATGAACAAAATTCATGATCCCATGGCCATGATGGCTGAAGTGCAGTTAGGCTTGGTCGCCAGTATAGAAACACGGTTCACTGGGAACAACACATGGGATGTCACCATCCCTGGGTACACACTGTTCGAAAGGATTCAGAAGGTGAAAAGGGAGGAGGGGTAGCATTGTAAGTAAAAGAGGACATCATTGCAACAGACATCCAAATGAAGCAAAGCAAGGCAGAGGAACTTTGGATTACCCTTGGGGCTGGAAAGAAGTCCCCAGCCTGGATTGAGTTATATACAGATCCCCATCCCAGGAAGCTGATACAGATAAAGAGCTCATGGAGACCATCTTGATGATGGCAGACAGGGAGAGATGCTGCTGGTAGGGGACTTCAATCTGCCAGATGTGGACTGGTTCTCATACACAGCATCCTTTGAATGAAGCAAAGATTTTCTGTTTGCACTGCAAGCAGCAGGTTACAACAGCTGGTGAATTCCCCACCAGAGACAAAGCAATACTGGACTTGGTGCTCACAAACAGCACAAAAGTCTCAGATGTGCAAGTAGGGGTCAATCTGGGGACCAGTGACCACAGGACAATCCAGCTAACTGTGAACAAGGTAGAATATACCAGTCACACTAAAACCAAAGTTCTAGATTTCAGGAGAGCTAACTTTCCCGAAATTAAATGTATAGCCACATCCACGCTTGATGGCAGAAACTCGGAAGATGTAGAAAACTGTTGGGAGGCCTTAAAATCTGCTTTAAATACAGCTACAGCTACATGCACTAGGCAGAACACCAAATCCAAAAGACAGAAAAATCCACGCTGGTTCACCAAGGAAGTTGCAACTAAAATCAAGGGGAAAAGGAGAGATTGCTAAATATAAACCAACTGAAAGTGATTTAGATAGAGAAGAATACAAAAACAAGGTGAGTGAAGCAGGAAAGGCAGTTGGAGATCAAAAGCACAGACAGAATAAAAACAGCACAGGGGTCAAGAAGGGAGACAAAACCTTCTTCAGATATATAAGAGACAGAAGAAAGAGTAAGAGGTGAATAGTCAGGTTAGCAACAATGGAAGGCTACATGGCAGAGACAGACAAAGACAAAGCAGAGTTACTAAATGATTTCTTTTGCTCAATCTTCACCATAGAAGACAGTGGGAAGGGTCCTACACTAAGTAGGTCAATACACCACACCACAGGAGCAGAAACAAGACCCTTCACAAGAGAAGGGTCATAGAAGAGCTGAATAGGCTCAAGGTAGATAAAGCAATGGGACCAGATGGCATCCACCTAGGGTACTGAAGGAGCTTCAGGAAGAACTCGCCACACTACAGGCTGAGCTTTTCAGCAAGTCACTGGAAAGTGGAATAATACCTCAGGACTGAAAAGGGGCAACAGTAGTACCTTTACACAAGAGCAGAAGCAGGAGGAGGGGCAGGAAACTACCGAACAGTCAGTTTGACCATGGTGGTAGAAAAAATGATGGAGTCGTTGCTAAAGGAGAGGATAGTGAAGTACCTGGATGATAGCAGAAAGATTGACCCCTGGCAACATGGCTTCACAGCAGGATGCTCTTGTCAAAACCAATATGGTGACTTTTGACTGAGTCACCAGAGCAGACGACCAGGGAGGAGCAGTGGACATTGTGTACCTGGACTTCAGCAAAGTCTTCGACACCATCCCCCACAGAAGGCTAGCTAACAAATTAGAGCATACAGGAGTCAGTCATAAGATTGTGAACTGGATCACCAACTGGCTACAAGACAGGATGCAGAGAGTGCTTGTCAATGGATCATTATCAAGGGAAGGCAAAGTGACCAGTGGTTCCACAGGGGTCTGTGCTGGGACCCATCCTCTTTAACATTTTATTGGGGATATTGCAAATGACTTGAAGGGAAAGGTTTGCCTGTTTGCAGATGACACAAAACTCTGCAACAGAGTAGACATATAGAAGGTAGCAAAAGGTATGGAAGCAGACCTGAAAAACTTGAGGAATGGTCCAGGGATTGGCAGTTGAAGTTTAATACCCAGAAGTGCAAGGTTATGCACATAGGAAAAAGAAACCAGGGATAAAGTACACACTGGGAGGCCATTAGTTAGAGGAGACAAAGACAGAAAGAGACCTCAAGTAGTCATTGCGGATGACTAAAGGTTGGAAAACAGTGTGAAAAGGCAGCACAGAGGGTGAGTGGCATCCTTGGTGGCATTGGTAGGGGAATTACAAGTAGAAAGAGCGAGGTTATCATTCCTCTCTACAGGTCCTTGGTGAGACCACATTTAGAGTACTGAAGTCAGTTTTGAGGCCCCACCTCCAAAAAGACATAGACCGCCTGGAGACAGTACAGAGAAAGGCTACAAAGATGGTGCATGGACTGCATCGAAGCCATATGAGGCAAGAATCAGGGAACTAAATCTGTACACCCTCGAGCAGAGAAGAAACAGAGGAACATGATCGACATGATCTTGGAGCAGTGTAGAAAAGCAGTGGTGAAAGCTAATAAGATGATGGATTGCATAGCTAGGGTATTACATCCAGAAGAGGGAGGTTATTCCTGCCACTGTACAATGTACTGGTGAGGCAACACCTGGAGTATTGTGTCAAGTTCTGGAGACCCTGGCTTGAGAAGGATGTGGCACTGCTGGACAGAGTCCAGAGAAGAGCAACAACAAATGGTTCAGGGAATGGAGAGGGTGACATATAAGGACAGGCTCAGAAAACTGAACATGTACACACTGGAGGACAGAAGAGACAGGGTGGACATGACAGAGACTTTCAAAAACCTGAAGGGGTTCAATAAGGAGAACGTTAATGAGCTTTTCCAACTAAAGGAATGGGGCAATCACAGAGACCATAGTTTAAAGCTCTTGGGAGGAACTTCAGAGGGAGACAAGAAAGCATTTTTTCACAGAGAGGTTAGGGCACACTGGAATGCATTGCCTACAGAGTTAGTGACACTGGAAACAGTAGAAGGCTTCAAGAAGGGTTGGGACAGGAATAGGGGCATGGTAAAGATAAGGGGTAGGGAAAACACCACTGTGGACGGGGGTAGGGAGAAAAAACTACAGGGGAGGGTAGCTCAGTCACTGTGCACAAACAGTGAACTGTATTGGTAGACGTGAGAGACCAATGGGTCTAATCTGCTGGCAACTATGTATGTATGTATATATGCATGCGTGAATGAAACTTTAAGCATGTTAAGGTAATCAACACAACACAAGCAAGAAACTTCTTCCAACAAAGCAGGGATGCATGTTCAAGGAGCACAGCTTGTGTGTGGTGGGAGGCTGGTTCTAAAGCATCCTCATGAAGTACTTCTTTACAGAAAGGGTCATAGACCCGTGGAACAGCATACCTCCAGGAGGTGTTGGAATCTAAGACATGCATGCAAGTTCAAACTCACATGGGACAGACATTGTGGACACATCAGGGTGCAGTCTAAATAGGAGGTGGTCAGAAACATGGGCAGACTAGATGAATCATGGGGTCCCCATCTGCCGACATGATTCCTATGTTCCTATGTGCACCAGATCAAAAGCTTTTGATAAATCCAAGAAAACAGCAGCAGCTGTCACACCCCTGTCCAAGGCCTGAAAGAGAAAAGTGGTCAATTCCACCAAGGCTGTAAGAATACTAGGTTTCTTTTAAGTCCATATTGTACTGATGATAAGATACTATGCTAATCTA
Organism: Neoceratodus forsteri; assembly: GCA_016271365.2. Lineage (NCBI taxonomy): Eukaryota > Metazoa > Chordata > Ceratodontiformes > Ceratodontidae > Neoceratodus > Neoceratodus forsteri. The sequence continues at coordinate 443,333,720 of CM028131.1, read as the reverse complement.
AGTAACCCATAATTTGGTCAGAGACCACCTTCTCCAAGACCTTGGACAGAGGGACAGCAAGGAGAGAGGTCTATAACTTTTAACCAAACACCTATCACCGCTTTTATAGATTAGTACCACAGTCTCCCACCTCCATAACTCAGGGACCACCCCAAACAGTAAAGAAAAATTAAACAACAAATTCAAAGGTCCAATCATTAAATCCTTTGCACAAAAAGTAATTTTAATTCAGTCCAGTCTTCACCATTTCTAGTCCTAATAGCCATCTGTTGTAGATACCATATAACTCATCCTCAGTCACCTCCTTGAAATAAAACAGTTCACTCCAATTCCCTTTATCAGATCAGATTCATTCAAGCAATAATTTTGCGGGCAACATTAGCTACACGATAAAAAGCAATATTTAATTCCATAGCTAGCTCAAATGGTGTGTTGACCTCACCATTAGTGGTGAACTGGGAATCAGGTTTTGTTGAGATAGTCAACAATTCCCTACAATTGAAAGCAATTGCTCAGATTTCACCCCAACAATAACATCAGGACATCTATTCAATCTTCTTAAGCTCTAAGCCCTGCAGCAGCTGTAAAAGAAACAAAAAGCTAGTCACACATTGTGAAGCCACAAGCATGTTTACACATTTTAGTATTATTTTATCCCAAAACATATGTCTGTATAAACAGAACAAGACATGGCCTGACTGAAGATATCATGTTTATCTTCGTTGAAGGCTGGTGATATTAAGATATCTCATTGTTTATTCTGATTACATGACATTGCATGGTTCACATTACTCAACAATAGTACAACTCCTTACATACTATCTTATTTTGTGTATAAACTGTCTTTCTATTGTACAACTGTACATTCAAGTATTTCCTTGCAACTGTTTTTATCTTTATCCATTTATCAGCTGGGCCCCAGAGGGATATGAAGTGCAGAGGAAGCAAGCAAAACACCCCCAGCTCACAGCTCTCCATTATACTAATGCACCTGGAAGGTTATATGTAAAGTGCAAAAGTTTTATTTGCTGTATTATTTTGAAAATAGCAGCATATGTAGATACAGGACAAAAGACATAGGCCCAGTTATTCAGACTGTGCCTGGCAATAGCATAAGTGGGGAGCAGTGCATCCAGGATGCGCTGGGGCCAGGACAGGTGATATTCAATGGTGATGCACCATGGCGCATCACCGTTGAATATAGCACCGAATGTGCATGGTGCAGTGACAATGTGCCAGCGCAAGCCACAGATAAGTGGACTAGGAATGTGCCAGCGCAACTGTGGTTGCGCTGTGCACAGCACCCATGATATTCAGGCATGGGCATGCAAATGAGGCCATAATATATGCATGGCACATATGGGTCCATTTGCATGTTATTATAGCTCCATTTGCATCGTTGTGCAGGGCATCCGGCAAACTGCACCTGGCACCCTGTGTAGCCACCGTCCCCATGTGCTGAGACCCTGGAGGTCTGGTGGTTAACCCCAATGCCGATCATGGGCTGTACATGAATAACCCCACCCTGGAGGTCTAGTAATGACCCCTCCCAACACCGATCATGTGCTGTACATAATGTGATCCAACCCTGAAGGTCTAGTGGCTCCTCCCTTCCTCCTGTGTGCTCAATCGTGGGCATATATCTGAGAAAGCATGTAACCTGGTGGTCCAGTGGTACCCCCTCCCCACCCACCCACAGAGGGCCCAGGCACACCCAGTTTCCCCCCACTTCATCGGTGGGTGGCAGCACCCACCCGCATGCCACCCAGCCACCCACCAAATGATAGCTTACACTGACCTGTAAGCCCTATTGGTTCACAGTGTGGACCATCGGGCTTGCAGACTATATTGTACTATACAGACACAAAGATATGTGACTGAACGTGCTCATTCACATATCTGTGCCTGTGTAGTACATTATGATCTGTAAAGCTCATTGGTCCACACTGAGATCAACAGGCTTACAGGTCAAACTGTAAGCTGTCATTTGGCGGGCTGTCGAGTGGTATGTGGGTGGAAGCTGCCGCATGCTGATGACGGGGGAGCTGGGTGACTGGGGGCCTCTGGGTGGGAGGGAAGGGGTACCACTGGACCACCAGGTTAAGGATTTCTTAGCACATGCCCATGATCAGGCACAGGAGGGAGGGGAGTCACTAGACCTCCAGGCAGATCATCAGGTAACAGCCTGTGATCAGGCATTGAGGGGTTCAACACTAGACCGCCAGGGTAGGGGTTATTCATGTACAGCCCGATTGGGCATTGGGGGAAACACTGGCATGCCAGGGGGTTTGGGTGCCTGTGGGACGGTGTCCCTGCCAGGTGGATGGCCAGCCATGGCTGGCAGCTGCTGTGTTGTGCCTTGCAGTACAGTGGCCTGCCTGTGGTGCAGAGCATTTCTTCCTGGGTTTCGTGGCACGACAATGTGCCAGGTTTGCGGTGCATCTGGGGTTGTGCCAGCAGATGTGCCGCACATCTCAGGCTGTATATTAGGATGTGCCGATATGCATGGCGCACCCCTTCAGATGGGCTGCATACATTAGCAATGCACCTCAGCATCAGAACATGTGCTGCGAGGTGCCTCTTTGAATATTGCACAGGGGCCATTGTGGGGTTGCACTGGCATAACTCTTTTGCACCTGGTGCAACCCCTTTGAATATCCTGGCCATAATGTTTCACAGTATCATGTGCTTTTCAAGAGTCCAACACATTGTGTATCACCACATGTATTTATACAACGATTTGTCACAGTTACACATGCATGTTATTTGAATCAAGACTAATTTGATTGCATTAAAAATGCAAGAGAAAATTACATATAGTGGTGCACATTCACAAAACAATGTGAATATAAAACACCCATTACCATTAAAAAGTTAACCATTAACTAATAGGCATGTACCTATTGCAAATAAATATACAGTTAAAAAACAGTAGCTAAACATTAAAATAATATAAAAGGGACAACAGTTTGAAATGTATCACACACTGTAGGATTTAATTATAAGATGCATTAATATCCCTTGTACTTACTGGTATCTATACCCATCTTATAAAGTCTCAGCTTTGCATATATTTATTTATTTGCTTTTGGTAACTGGGTAGGAGCATTAGGCATTACTCCTGCCTATTTTCAAACACGACCTGGGAGAATATAGTAAACAGACATTACATATGCAAGTACAAAAATACAGTCATAACAATCCTCAGCAGTTGTCCATGCAGGGATAACCAAGTCTAACTCATGTGTGAAGGTCAAAGAGGCAGGTTCAAACAATTTAGCAAATAAACACCAAGTTCAAGACAGTTAGGTTAAGTGTGACAAGTACAGTTACATGTATCAAGTGCATAGAGGTGGGAGAAAAGTGCAGGCTTGAAGGAAGTGGGATAAGTGACACTTTAAACTAGGGGAAGGGAATTCCAGAATTTAGGGTGAAATGAGAAAATGCTTGTTCACCATTTTAGATGTGCAGTGAGGCACTGAAAACTGTGGAGTGGTTGAAGACCTAAGAGTTCAGGAGAGACTCACAGGTTTAAACATGTTGGCCAGAGAACTCGGGCGTAGGCATCTTGTCATGGAGTCAATGAAACAACTCAGAGAGTAATGTCAGTGACTTAGAGTTAGCCAGTGAAGGATTGAGTAGAGAAGACAATGGTGCATGAGGCAAGGCCAATAAGGCAAATCTACAAATGTTGTTTCCACACCCAAGGGCTCCACTGTATGTAGGCAGATGACTCGGTCAACCTTGGGGTCTCATCCAACCCAGGTGGTGTTATGCAATGCCAAGTCTATTAAAACAAGACAGCTGTGGTGGCTGATCTTGTTGGATCATCAGACCTGGCTGCATCACCGAGACCTGGTTGGATGCAAATCTAGCCCAATATAGGAGTCAGCAATTCTGGCTAGTTTTGGTGCTACACTGCCCAAGGTTGGATAGTAGGGACAGGAGTGTAGCCATTGGTTTTAGATCAGAATTGAACCTTGTGGAGATGTCAATAGGGGAGACTCTGGTCCTTTGAATGTATCGTGAGGCACAGGTGTGGGGTGCAGGATTCTTCTCATCTACCATCCACCCAGAGGTGAGAAGCAATTCCTGCAGGAAGTCACGGACTTCATCGTTGACATGGTGTTGGAGTTCCCCAGATGGATGGTGCTGGGGACTTCAATGCCTGGGTCAATGATGAACTTTCCATTTGGTCAAGACTTCCTCCAACTGATAATTTTGTTGGGCTTCTCACAGGTGATTACCTCTGCGACCCATAAGCATGGTCATTCCTTGGACCTAGTCTTCCTTCTGGATATGGAGGCCTCTGATTTGGTGGTGGAGCCAGTCAGTTGGTTGGACCATCACACCATAAGGTTCAATTTCCAGGGTCCCATTATAGGTCTACCCCTACGGAGATGGTCCAATACTGCCCTTTAAGGGGTTTATCCCATTGGCCTATTAGCAGTGCTGAACCTATCGGGACTACCAGGGAATGCGGTGAGCCAGATGCCTTGGTCTGGGGTTATAATGATGCTGTGACTGCGGCACTGGTTTGCCTTGCTCCTGTTCATGTTCATCCCACTACCCAGTGCCCTCAGTCCCCTTGGTTTGATGGGACCTTGAGGGAGCTGAGGAAAATGGGATGAAGGCTGGAGCGTTGCTGGTGAAAATCGGCCTGATGCCGATAGACTTAGATTGTTAACCCATTATGAGGATTATCAATCAGCTATCTCCCATAAGAAGGCAGAATTCCTGTTCACGGAGATAGCTGTGGCACAAAATCCACCATCTCAACTTCGCTTCTGTAGACAGACTGTGTAATCCAGTCTGTCTGCAGTCTCGGAGAGTATTGTCATGAGAGAAATGCAATGAATTTGCTTGCTTTTTGCTGATAAGGTTGCCAACATCAGATCTGAGATTTGCACGGGACGCCCAAATGGGGTGGATGGTGATCGGTGGGGTGGCAGCCCTCGGTCTGTCTGGTCTGACCTTGTCCGACTGGTAATCATGGATATTGTGAAGATTATCCAGTCTCTGCAGCCAACCTGTTGTAGTTTGATCTGGACCCAACGCGCCTTCTTGTGGGGCATGTTGAGACCATCAACCCGGTCCTTGCAGAGATAGTCTGGTGTTCTTTAGAGTCTGGGGTATTTCCTGACACTTTCAAGGAGGTGGTAGTGATACCCTTCTTAAGAAACCATCTCTTGACCCAGACTGTCTTGCTAACTACAGACCTATCTCTAACCTTCCCTTTATGGGTAAGGTTATTGAGAAAGTGGTTGCGCTGCAGCTGGAGGATCATTTGACCATCCACAGTATCTACGATCCTCTCCAGTCTGGTTTTCGGAAACGGCACAGTACCGAGACAGCTCTTGCTCAGGTCCTCAATGATCTTCTAATAGCAAGAGATCAGAGGAGCCATTCCATCTTGGTTCTTCTAGATCTTCGGCAGCTTTTGACACTGTGGACCATTGGGTGTTGGTCGAGCACCTGCGTTAATCTGTGGAGTGTCTGGTACAGTTCTCAGATGGTTTCACTCCTTCCTCACTGGCAGGCTTCAGAGAATTGTCTTAGGGGTTACTCCTTTGACAAGGTCTCCCTGCCATGCAGATCCCATGAGGCTCTGTACTGTCCTCCATGTTGTTTGCAGTGTTTGTGCTGCTGTTGGGTGACATCATAGGTGGTATGGGCTGAGTTTTCACTGTTATGCAGATGACACTCAGCTCAACCTGTCCTTTGTGCCCGAGCAAGGGGAGCTGCCTCGAGTTTTAACGATTGCTTTTCAGAAATTGAGGACTGGATGAGTGCCAGTTGGCTGTGGTTGAACCGGATAAGACTGAGGTGTTGGTAGTGGACCAAGGCTGTCGTGTAGAGGGGCCATCGGAGGGCGAGCCTCAGATCTTTGTCTTGGTGGTCACCAGCTGATGACCTCTGAATGGGTGGGGATCTGGGTGTGATACTTGATGATGGATTGACGCTTAAACATCAGGTGTCATCTGTTTTCAAGACTGCCTTTTTCATCTAAGGAATGTAGCCCGGATCAAGCACCTAGTTCCGCACGATGACCTACCAGTCTTGGGTCACACCTTTGTAACCTCCTGCCTTGATTACTGTAATGCCCTGTATCTAGGGCTACCAGGGGTTGATATCTGCAACTTGCAGCTGGTGCAGAGTGCTGCAGCAAGGCTGTTAACTGGGCAGCCTCATAGCTGTCATATCATGCCTGTGCTGCATGGTCTGCACTGGCTGCCTGTTCAGTGGCGGATCACCTTTAAGGTCGGTTTACTGACCTATAAGGCCCTACATGGACAGGGACTGAGTTATGTGCAAGATCTTCTTCACCCCTACTGCCATTCCCAGCAGCTTCACTCCACTGACAAGGGATTGTTAAAGATTCCCAGGGTTTGTTTAAAGTCATCTGGGGCCCGTATGTTTGAATTTGTGGCCCGTCTCTGTGGAATTCTACCTCGTCGAATTAGACAATGCCTGATGGTGGAGAGTTTTAAGTCTGCATTAAAATTTATTTATTCAATTTGGCATTTCTGATGCTACTTGATCAACTGCAAATGTTTTTATATGTTTGATAAGTGTAGTTGTTTTATGTATTTTATGATCATGTACTACGCTATGGTTTTAGAATAGCACTATTTATAAATAAAATTGATTTGATTTGATTTGTTATAAGTGGTGTCCCACTTCTGTAGAATGCTATCCTTCACCTAGGAGAGGAGAGGGAGGGAATAAAGTAACCTGGGCAGCACCTCTAGCCACTGAGATCCTAGCTGCAGGAGTTGGGAGTGATGCATACGGTATGCCGCTCAATCCTCTTGTTAGCAGTTCACACATCATTTATGTGAGCAGAGAAGTCAAGTGAAGGATCCAGCATAACCCCTAGGTATTTGAAGTCATCTGTGGACAGGACAGCTGACCCATTGTGACACAGCTCTTGAAGTTTGGTGGACTCAACCTGGACTTTTCTAGGGGACCCAAAGAGCATTGCCTGAGTTTTGGAGAGGTTGAGAATTAGCAGCTTAGAGGAGAACCAGGACTGAAGTTGTTGGAAAGCCAAGATAGATAACCATTAAGCTCCGAGACTGACAGGAAGGCCGAATAGAGTACCAAGTCATCTGCATACATGATAGAGTGACAGTGGGGTATATTAGTAGGAATGTCATTGACAAAGATGAAGAAGAGCAATGGCCCAAGAATAGACCCTTGTGGAGGCACACAAGTGATAGGGGCAGGAGCTGAAAGCACTTTGCAGAAAGAGACAGATTGGAAACTGTTGTCAAGGTAACTGTTGATCCATGATAAGGTCGAATCAGTGGAAAGGACACTAGTGCAATTAAGCACATGATTGTATATCTTGCATTGATAATGTCCTGATATAGGGACTATGCACTATAGTGGGTCAGGTATGCACAACAGGCATGTACCCAACCTATGCTCACCTGCACCACCCAGACAGGCATGATTCATCATTCACAGTTGCCAGCCACCAGTCCATGGCCCTGCCCTGCCAGTGTGTGGAAGCATAGTGGGGACAGGGAGAAGAGCATGGGTGGGGTGGTGAACACCAGCAGGCATGCAATCAGATGCCCGCCCTGCCACCAGAGTGGATCTCCTGCTCCACATGGAGAAGGGAATTATGGGAAGTGGGATGTGGATGTCCCAGAGTCCCTTAAAGGGACATGATTTCAGCCAAGTGCCTCTAAGGGTGACTCAGCTCTCACTGCAGGTGCAGTGAGTTAGAGCAGTTTGGCAGGTGGAGGGTGTCACTGGCCTTGCTGTGGCTGCTGTAGTGGAACTGAGGGGCACTAGTAGATATGGCAGTGTCCCTGCCCACATGCCCTGCACCTTCCTCTTCTGGTTCTCTTCCCTTTAGTGCATGATGTAGAGTGTATCCCCCAACTACTCTTTGGTCTGTTCTCATGTGCATTGCCATGGCTGGACCAGGGATTAGGTGAGCAAGGGTGCACACTTTAATGAATGCTGGCGGAGGCCCTGAGGGATCCCCCATGCATGATGACTGTCGTAGTGAAGCCTAAATGCTGTGTATATGCAACATGTAGGCTTCGTGCATAGAGCCATAGTACTGATGACTTGTGTCTCTTTCTGGAGGGTCCAGCTTTACACTGCTTTTTCTGCCTCTCTCCTGTAGCTCAGCATGATCGAAGGAGCAAAAAAAGGCAGGGCATTATATTTTACACAAGATACAGAAATAAAAATAAAGACAGTCGTTAAGTTTAGATTCATATTATGTCACTTATACAAGATGTTCACAGAATAGCTTTTAGTGATAATGGAAATAATGCAGCAGGGCCAAATTATTTCAAGATCAGGCTCACATTAAATCTCTCATTTAAACCTGAGATTTTATGAATTTGTCCCCAAGCTAAGTCCCAGTCTATCTTGGGCAAGTCCTGCCCAAATTGCTATCATTGTATTCCTTAGCTTGTTGATGGCATCTGCCTGTGTTTGTATCAGTGATACCATATTAAGTGAGATGTCATTTTCTCCTTCTGAAAAATTTGCAACAGCAGGCTAACAATCTGTTTCACACGGCTGCCATCATATGAATCTGTTTCTCACAGCTGTCATCATATGACTATATGTAGGTATACAAGAAATACTCCCTAATCTGCAAGTATAAAAAAATCAGTATGATACAAATCATAGTTTTCCTGCAGAGAGGCAATTGAGGCTGTTAGGAGTTCTGCAGAAAATTAAAAATTGATTGGGACCCATGAAACCCAGTATCTATATATGAAATCAGTTGTGGCTGTTGTAAATTGTTATCATAAGGAAGCAAAGGGACTAATATATGGTGTACTTGCCTTCCACCTTCTTGTTTGTTGCCAAACTAGGGGTTAAACTTGCAAAGGGATTTCTCATGATAGCAAAGACCATAGGTAAGGCACTGGCATATAACGTCTGAGCAAATGGGTATGATCGTACTTGTCACAGTCCCAAAGTTTTCCATCGTATGCTTGGTAGGTGCTCATTAGCCAGTTCGATACTCTTTTCAACTAGGTTGAATAAAAATATTCCTAATATTTGGGAGCACTAGAATGCTTTTCATTTTGAGAGTTGTAGTATCTTAAATGTAATTTAAGTTTTTTCCCCATTTGATGTAAACCTGAAGAACTGCTTATCACGCTAGTCAAAAGCATTTGTGTGGGTCATTGGCAAGGTATAAATAAGTCTGGTATAAATAAAGCAATCTGGGCAATATATCCATGAGTATCATTTTGATATACTGTGATTGCCATGGGAAGCAAACAATCCTCTCTGGAGCTCTTTCATTAATTAGTGCATAAAGGGTATGTAGTTTATATGTTTAAGCTGATCTAATACCCTCCGACTGCTGAATCATGGCAAAAGATGAGCTCTGGGACCTGTGGCAGCACTGGTAGGTATCCCCACCTAACACCCTCCCGGATCCAATCGATGACACGGACAGAAGAGGTGCATGAATTTTAAATATAAGAACAAAATGAACCCTTTAAATTGGAGCAGCTGCACTGCTCACTGAACTTTTCCCCTGCTTACCTGGATTTTATCTGGTGGCCAGAGAGATTCACTGCTGCCACCTTCATGACTCTCCTTCTCCCTCTGATTGCCGAATCACTGTCAAAGATAAGCTCCAGGACCTGTGGCAGCAGTGGTGGGTAACTCCACCCAGCACCTTCTCCAGACCCAATTGGAGAAAATCTCCCGAGATAAAGGCAGATCCCCAAGCGCTCCTCCACTGTGGTTCTCACACAAAGGGGTGAGAGCAAAGGGCATAATCAGAGTCTGCCCTAGGAGTCAGCCTAATGAGGCAGCCAGTGGCTGGACACCCTGCCCAGCCAAACAGAAGCAACAATGGCTACAAGCAACTCCTAAACTGGTAGGACTTAACATACTGACACTAGGAAACCTCAGTACATGGAAGGTACATAACACCTCCAGTGTATCAGGTTATGAACTCTAAAGGGATATAATAGAATCTCTAGTACAGAGTTCTGAACTGTAGCTGCATGTCATAGTAGGGCACTCAGCTAATTTCACTAGTTACTCCATAGCAGCTGTAACTGTTTGCATGTCATAGTGGGGCACTCAACTAATTTCACTAGTCATTCCATGGCAGCTGTAACTGTTTACATGTCATAGTGGGGCACTCAACTAATTTCACTAGTCATTCCATGGCAGCTGTAACTGTTTGCATGTCATAGTGGGCACTCAGCTAATTTCACCAGTCATTCCATAGCATCTATAACCATTTTCATATCATAAGTAGGGCAGTCAGCTAATTTCACTAGTTATTCCATGGCAGCTGTAACTGTTTGCATGTCATTGTGGGGCACTCAACTAATTTCACTAGTCATTCCATAGCAGCTGTAACTGTTTGCATGTCACAGTGAGGCACTCAACTAATTTCACTAGTCATTCCATGGCAGCTGTAACTGTTTACATGACACAGTGGGGCACTCAGCTAATTTCACTAGTCATTCCACAGCAGCTATAACCATTTTCATATCATAAGTAGGGCAGTCAGCTAATTTTACTAGTTATTCCATAGCAGCTGTAACTGTTTGCATATCATAATGTGGTGCTCCACTAATTCCACTAATCCAATCAATCTTATTTTAAAAAGCACTATTCAGTTTATCATAGCACTTGTAGAATACTAATTTAAAAACAGGTTAAAATAATCATAAATAGATCAAATACAATAACATTCTTCAGTTCATTCAGAACTCCAGGAAGCCACGTGGAAAGATGCATTTTCAATGCAGATTTAAAAGCTCTCAAGGTCTGGTGCTCCCTTATCTGATGAGGTAGAGTTCCACAGGGTTGAGACCACAAATGTAAATGCACTGGCCCAGAGGTCTTCAAACACACCCTGGGAACCTGTAGCAATCCCTTACCAGTGGAGTGGGTGGGCAGTAAGGGTCAGAAGCTCTTGCAGATAACACAGTCCCTGTCCATGTAGGGCTTTGTTGGTCAACAAGCCAATCTTGAAGGTGATCAGCCACTGAACAGGCAGCCAGTGCAGAATGTGCAGCACAGGCATGACATGGCTAGATTGAGACAAACCAGTCAACAGCCTGGCCGGCATGTTATTCCATAGCAGCTGTAACTGTTTGCATATCACAGTGGGGCACTAAGCTAATTTCAGTAGTTGTATCATAGCAGATGTAACTGCATGCATGTCATAGTGGGGCACTCGGCTAATTTCACTAGTTATCTCCAAAATCCCAAATGTTTCTGCGCTCAAATTAATCAGCATTGAAGGACACACAGCCTCCTCACTGCAGGAAATCCAAATCAGTAATGAATACGGTATGTCAGCAACCCACTACTAATTGCAGAAGAATTAAAAATTCTTTGCAAATTTGGATGCCTACAAATGCCAGTTTCCAACCCTTCTCCCTTCATCCACTCCTAGGGCCACTCATCCCAGTTTCCCTTTTCAAACTAATTACAAGAAAGGAAGTCCTGGAGCACTACTTAAGATAAACCTTGACCAATCAACAGGCCATGATGACCTAGAACCTAGGCTTCTGAAACTTGCTGCTCCAGTGATAGCCTACTGTCAGACTAAAACATTTAACCCATCTCTCCTCTAAGGTATGGTTCCCCAAAATGAGAAATGGCCTGTGTAGTTCTGGTCCACAAAGGAGGATGCAGAGACCATAGAGAGAACTATCGTCCCATCTCTTTACTTAGTACTCTGACAAAATAGAGGAAAGACATATTCAACCAACTAACGACCTACATAGAAGCCTACTTCATGCTCATCAATGCTTAGCATGGCTTCCGAGAGCACCATGGAACAGACACTGTACTTGTCCATTTCACCACAGACATCTTCAGGGCCATCGACAACAGAAAAGCCACTGGTGTTATTTTTATAGACTTAAGCAAGGCCTTTGATCTTGGAAACCATGAACTTCTGATTGAAAACTAAAGAATCTGGGGCTCGGTCAGCTAGCCTTTACTTGGTTGTGGAGTTATCTCTCTGACCATACCCAGTCCATAAAATGGGAAGCAACCTATCTTCAGTCGTGATATACAGTATGTGATGGAGTACGCGAGGCTCCATACTAGGGCCTCTTCTCACTGTTCATTAATGAACTGCCCACTAACTGCAGCCAGGCCCAGTCACTATTATATGCAGATGACACTGTGCTATACAGGACTTATGTGGATGTAAAACAATAGAAACTTGTCTAAATACTGACTTTGCTCTATTGAAAGGGTGGCTAGTGGCTAACTAACTTGTCCTTAACACCAAAAGACAAAAGTAATACTCCTCGGATCTTATAAACTAGGTACTGATAGGGTAGAATCCCTCAGTATTTTCACTGCTGAGAGTGCTAAACTTGAGATAGTGAATAACTTCAAGCACCTAGGTGTCCTCATTGATCAAGAGCTTTCCCTTAGACTCCAGGTGGACCACACAGCAAGGCTAGTCTCAAAAACGTGGCTTACTCTTCTGGCTCCTCCTTACTTCACAAAAGAGGCCTGCTTCTCAATAGCCAGCACTCTACAACTTCCAGTGCTGTTATGCAGAGCTCCCATTCTTGCCATGCTAACAGAAACTAGGCTAAACAGAGTCAAGCAACTCTACCAGAGAATAGGCAAGTTTCTGGCAGGAACTGATAGCAAAGGAACACCACTGTGCTGTACTTACCTCTCTAAATTGGCCTACCCTTGAAGAGGTTTAACTACATGCTCTGCCTTCATACAAAATACTAAGTAGCGACCTCTCAAGCCTCAATGATATAATGGCAAATCAAAATCTCAAAAGAAACCTCCGCTCCTCCACCCAGCCCCTCGTGGAAGTTCCCAAAGGCAGGACCTCAACCAGTCAAAGGCCTTTTCCAAATAGAGCCACATGGCTCTAGAATGAGCTTCCAGCCCTACACAAGACTGCACCTCTAGAGCCTTTAAAAGCCTCAAAGAGGACTTCCTCCCCAACAAGCTGCAGTTGTACAAAAGATGAGATAGGTATGGGAGTGAACTCATCATAAGGTACTGCCACAAGTGCTTCTCATCTACTGTTAGAAACATAGAATTTGACAGCAGATAAGGACAGCCTGGCCCACCTAGTTTACCCATTTCCCCTACACACAAGCTCCAGATCCTAACTGATCTGCAACTTACCTTCTCTTTCCTACCCCTATGGTTGCCTTCTTTCTATCCCATGCATTCTTGAAATCCCCATGGTTTTGCCCTACGACCTCTGCAGGGAGGCTGTTAAATGCATCCACCATCCTTTCTGTGAAAAATACTCCCTCATGTTACCCATAGGTCTCCCCTTCTCCAACTTCTTACTGTGATCCCTTGTTCTTGCACTTCTCATTTTCTGAAAGATACTTCCCTCCTGTACCCTGTTTATCCTCTAGAGGTACTTGAACATCTATATCATATCGACCTCTCTCTCCTTTCCTCAAGGGTATACATATTGAGGTCTTTCAGCCTTTTCTCATATGTTTTCTGATGGATTCCTTTCACCATTTCAGTGCCCTTTTCTGTACCGCTTCCATTCTGTCTCTGTCCTTCCACAGATGTGGTTTCCAGAACTGAACACTGTATTCTGGATGTGGCCTTACCAATTGTCTGTACAGTGCAGTAGAAAACAGAAGATGGTAGGTGGTGAAGCCTCACCCCATGCAGCCCAGCATCCCTCTGGCCCTCCCCACTGCCTTCTCACATTGCTTGGCTACTTTCAGGTCATCCATTATAATTACTTCCAGGTCCCTTTCCAGTTTTGTTGTTGTTAATACTCCCCCCATCTTGTATTCCTCTCAAGATTCCTGTACCCCAAGTGCATGGCTTTGCACTTTTGTGTTAATTTAAGCTGCCACACTTTTGACCACTCCTCCAACTTGTCTAGATCTCTTCTCATTCTTTTCACCCCACCTGGAGTGTCAACCCTATTACAGATCTTGGTGTCATCTGCAAATGGACTTCCTTCCAGACCCTCTTAAATGTTGCTAATGTAGACATTGAGAGGGACAGTCCAGTATTGAGTCTTGTGGCACCCTGCTGGTCACCCTCCTGTCTGGGATTGAACTCCATTAACAGCCACTCTCGGTGTCCTGTTGCTCAGCCAATTCCTGAACCAATTTACTACTTTGGGACCCACTCCAGACTGCCCAACTTGTTTACTAGCCTCCTGTGTGGGACACTGTCAAATGCATTGCTAAAATCTAGGTAGGCCATGTCTGACCCGCCCCCAATCAACCACCCTAGTTATAAAGTCAAAGCTATCAGATTTTTGTTTGACAAGATAATAATAGTATTAATAATAATAATTTTATTTGTACAGTGCCTTTCCATTTCAAGGTGCCTTACAACTTAAAACAATTTAAAACAAGCATTAAAATCCAAAATCTTCAACACGAATGAAGACACATAATCAAAATACAGTTCCATTTTCCACAAAGGCCTTTTGCCAAAGAAAAGTTTTCAATCCTTTCTTAAATTCCTCCACGGAGGTGCACTCCCGTAACTGATGGGGTAGAGAATTCCAAAGGGTGGGCGCAGCATAAGAAAAGCTCTAGAACCAGATGATATCAGGTTCACACTTGGAATCTGTAGCAACCCCTTGTCAGCCAAGCGAGCAATCGACCAGGCAGTAGGGAACCAGAAGTTCTTTCAGATAGCCCATACTCTGACTGTGAAGGGCTTTGAAAGTCAGGAAAATGACTTTAAGGTGATCCACCACAGTATAGGCAGCCAGTGCAGTTCGCACAACACCAGAGAGATATGACAGGGTCTACTAGAGCCCATCAAAACCCAGGCTGCTGAGTTCTGCACCAGCTGCAGGTGGTGAATTTCAACCCTGAAAGCCCAAAGTAAAGGGTCTACCAACTGTGAATCCATGTTGTCTTTGGTCTTGTGCCCTGCTGGCTTCAAGGTATGCTACAATCCTTTACCATGTGATGTACTGGACTAACCTTATGTAAATCATGTAACTGTATTGTTTTCATGTGTCAGCTACCCTCCTGTGTATCCCTTCTGTATCTTCAACATTTTCTCCCAGTAATGGTATATTGCTTGCTCTGATTAATATAATCATTTCTGCATCTCTCCTGAAAAAGGAGCATCTGTCTCAGTAAGCCCACAAAATCCAATAAATAAATTATAGGTATCCCATAATAATTTCATTACAGAAAAATTTAATAGCAGTACTTCAGCTTTTGCTTTATTAACTGTATATCCTGCCAGGTCATAGAAACATCGAAACATAGAATTTGATGGCAGATAAGGCCCGCATGGCCCACCTAGTCTGCCTATTTTCCCTACCTGTTTCATATACCACAGATCCTAAATCATCTGCTGCTTACCCTCTCTTTCCTATTGCTAGTGTTCCTTTATGTTTCCCCATGCATTTTGAATTCCCCTACCGTTTTGCCTACAGTTTCTGCTGGGAGGCTGTTCCATGGATCCACCACCCTTTCTGTGAAAAATACTTTCTCACATTACACCCTAAGTCTACTCCCCTCTATTTTCATATCTTGACCCCTTGTTCTGGAACATGTTTTTCTGAAAGATGCTACCCTCTTGTACAGTACTTTATTTATACCCTTGAGGTATATGAAAGTCTTTGTCATATCCTCTCTCTCCTCTCCTCCAGGGAATACATATTGTGATCCTCCAATCTCCTTTCATGTGACTTTTGGTGCAGCCCCTGCACCATTTTAGTTGCCCTTCTCTGACCCACTTCTACTCTATGTCCTTCTGGAATATGGCCTCCACAACTGGACACGGTATGATGAGGTCTCACCAGTGTTCTATACAGTGGCATCACCACCTCCTTCCTTCTGCTGTAGATAACCTCTCCCTATGCACCCCAACACTCCACTGGCTCTCCTCACAGCCTTCTCACATTGATTGGTAACCTTTAAATCATCAGATATGATTACTCCCAGGTCCTTTTCCTGTTTGGTGACCATCAGTACTGTATCTCCCCCATCATGTACTCCCCGCATTTCTGTGCCCCAGGTGCATGATCTTGCACTTCTTTGCATTGAATCTTAGTTGCCAGACCTTTGACCACTCCTCAAGCTTGCTTAGGTCCCTTCTACTTTTCTCTGTCCCTCCTGGAATGTCAACCCTGTTGCAGATCTTTGTGTCATCTGCAAAGGGACACACCTTCCTTCCAGCTCCTCTGCAATGTTGCTTATGAAGACATTGAGGTGGACTGATCAAGCACTCATCCCTGTGGGACCCCACTGGTCACCCTCCTCTCTTCAGATTGAACTCCATGTACCACCACCCCTGTGTCCTATCACTCAGCCAATTTCTGACCCAGTTTACCACCCTGTGACCGACTCTCAGGCTGCCTAGCTTGTTTACTAGCTTCCTATGTGGGCATGTGTCAAATGCCTAGCTGAAGTCCAAGTAGGCCACATCCCTCCTGATCCACCTCCCTAGTCACCCAGTCAAAGAAATCTATCAGATTTGTTTGACAAGATCTTCCTCTGTGAATCCATGCTACCTTGAGTCATATGCTCCGTTGGATTCAAGATATATCACAAACCCTTCTTTTAGCAGTAATTCCATTAGTTTCCCACCCCTGAGGTGAAGAAGTCCTGATAAAAATTAACAGTTTTCAAAGTGATTGTAAAATTCAGAGTAGCTGACACCTGCAGGAGAACTTTAACAAATATAATATTTAGACACAGTTCAGCTTGTATTTCACATTAGTCCTATATTTCTGCTCTCTGGCCCAGATATTCAAAGCATTGCACCTAAGCATAAGCTGTAGCACTGGAATAGTGCTGGATTTGCGTGAGACTGCAATGTTCAAAAGCCCTATTAGCACTGGCACTGTGTGGTAGCACCAACACTAATAAATAATCATATGCAGGGGCAGGGATGGGGAGTGCCCAGGAATGAGAGCAGTGCGCATATTCAAACATACAGCGCTGCGCTATAGGCATTAGCGCGACCTTAGTAGCGCATCAAATATCACTGACAAAAGTGGGGGTAATGCAGTGGTGCACCCCCAATGAATCCCAACCCCATGTCATGGACAAAACAGACTTGTACCTGGTAGTCTAGTGGTCCCCCACCCCCCAGCAGGTATCCCGACCCCATTTCATGTAAAAATATGGAGATATCCCTGGTAGTCTAGTGGTAGTCTAGTGGTCCTCCACCTGACAGTGATGCCCCACTCATCCAATAACATCCCAGAACAGATCCAGTGACCGACTCAGCCTTCATCTCACCACCACGGCCAGGCGCCGACTGAGGCAATGCATGAGCGGTAGTCATGCATACCCTCAGTCGGCAGCTGGCCGTGATGGTGCGAGGAGGGCTGAGCCACCACCAGCTCTGTTCTGGGATGTTATTGGGATGAGCGGGCATCACTGCAGGTGGGGGGGACCACTAGGACTACCAGGGAAAATGCTTTATGTTTACATGAAACGGGGGTCAGGGTACATGCTGGGTGGGGAAACCAGTAGACTACCAGGAAAACTTTATGTTTACATGGAATGGGGGTCAGGATATATGCTGGGGGTGGGGGACCACTTGACTACCAGGGTCATGGGTGTGTAACAGGCATACATATGCATGGGTGCATTGTATGCACCCATACCCATCGACTGTCCCTGCTGTTGATTCCAAATATCCTCTGTCCCTCATAATATTTGTGCTTGTGACAGGACAGTGGGGATTAAATTCACTCAATAATGTCACACATTAAAGTTACAGATTTGTTCTTCTTCTGCAAATGCATCTTATCACATAGCCCTTATTCTATCAGCATTCTGAGTGACTAGTACCACTTTTTAAGATGTGTCCATGATGTTGGGTCTTTGTTCCCGATTTTTGTAAGCTGTGTCCCTGATTCAAGAGGCAAGGGGTTGAGAGGTATGTAGCCATCGACTGTGCCTGCCAGCACACAGTTCCTGCTGCTGCCAGCCTGTACTTCTATTCTAATCAACAGGGGATGCTGTGGGCATGCCTTGGCCTGCAGCATCCAGCCTGTATTTCCATTCTGACCAAAGAGGAGTTTGTGCTCCATTCAGCAGCACTTGTTAAACTGCATAGTACTGTATGCTAAGCAGCAGTTAATGAGATGCAAATGTACCTGTTTGCCCACAGATTACCTAGGTAGGCTCATTTGCATGGGAGCTTTGAATGTAGCTCCCATTTGCCCCAGGTTAACCAGTTTGCCCCAGGCTAATATGTTAGCACTGTGCAATCAGGTTAGCCCAGGCAAACCTCACTTTAGCATAGCACAGTTCTGCAATGTGTGGCTTACATTGTTGTTTGCAGTAGATGTGAGACATCTCTGTGCAGTCACACACAATTTTCTCCACCTGCAACACTGGCTTTCTCCAGGGTCTAATGAGCTGCAGTAGCAGTGTGCCCTTCCCTATTGCTATATTCAGTGCTGTCTTATTCCTGGGGTATGTTTGCCCTGCACTCCCAGACCAGTTTGCCTGGCTTTCTTATCATGCTATGTTCAGCAGGGGTTAGCACCAGGCTATTCCTTTTGAATATGGTGGGTTATTTGGTCGGGCAATGTTTGCACGCCGTGCAGTGCTACTTGAGACTTGGGGCAAAGTTTTGAATATCTGGGCCTCCATCTTTTATTATTGAGGTCATTTACAGGAAAATAGGATCTTTGCTTTTAAAGAGTTCATCTATTCCTGTTACTTTCTCCATACCTGAGGTCATATGCTGTGCTTGTGACATCTCAATTACTCCCATGGCAACAGACTGTGATGTCACAACAGAGGATTATGACTTGAAGTAGGCTGTAAGCTACAGAGGCAGACTCTAAGGATAAAGGTCATGCACTCGTGCAAATTTCCTCATTAATAAATAATGGAGAGGAGAAACATATTGACTATATATGGAATGCAAGTGGAATTGTACCTAAATATTATGCTTTTCAAAATTTTCTTTGCAGTGTCAGCAGCTCTTAAGTGCATCTGTCATATACCTGAGCAAATCATCTACACAGAGTGCAGCTTTGTGCTCCTGTCTCCATTGTCACTTTCAGTATATCCTGCTGTTTTCTGATAGCCAGGGACACTGGTGTAACATATAAATGGAATCATGAATTGAAATGTGGAAAGATGATTGGTCCATGGCGCCAAAAACAGAAACAGCATTTGTTCATGATTATTCTGTGAACACAGCACTATGGACAGTGCTATAAAAGTTGCTCAGCTGTATGCTGCTAGCTGCCACAAGTGAAACTGCCTGTGCTGCTGCTGACCTGGTCAACTCAGGCAAAATTCTGCCTCCACTAAAAACTAGCTGCTGCTTTGTTCTCCTGCCTGCCTGACATTTCCATCAGCCAATTGCACCTGCCACAACTGCACATTAGGCGTGAATGAAAGAACAGGAAATCAGAGCAAGCTAAAAATATTCAAATAGCTGCCTTTCAATTTGAGAATTGCAGGGGATTAATTTTAAAGCACAGGACAGGCAAGTGTTGCAGAGGGGTTGTTTATCCCATGATGATGGGGGAGGGTGTCACGGTCATGGTCACTCTCAATCCAGTCAGCCCTCCTAAGTTTTATTTTCAACCTGTCTATATTTTGCACTGCCTGCTGCTGACTGGAGTAGACTCTCTCACTATGCTGGTCACATAGTAAGCTTAATTTTTAGCCTTTTGTGATGGCATGCTGTAAACCAGGGGTTTCAACCTTTTCATGTGCTAGGGACCCCTGACTAAAGACAGTAGTGGTGGGGACCCCCTACTTGCAGTGGCCAGCAGAATCTGTGGTGGCATGGGGGGCTAAGTTATGTAGCAATAGAAAACAAAATAAACAATGTATCAATATATACCAATATAAACAATGCTTTTATTTTTAATACAGTTCTATTTAAAATGATGCAAAATAATGCATGAATACCAATATAAACAATAATAGTGACATTAGTGAGAAATTTGAGCTTGATGTGATGAGCACAATTTGCTAATCCTTGGTGTTATTTTGGAAAGACAATCTCAGGTCATTTTCTGGCGACAGTCTTGAATGGTATTTGTTTTCAGAGTAGTCTGTGAAGAGAATCCACTTTCACACAAGTAAGTTGTTGCAAAGGCAAAACCACCTTTAATGCCTTTATTGCAAGCTCTGGGAATTCATCCTCGCTACCAATCCAGAATTTAGAAAGGCAGTGTGCTGATTCATATCTATTTCTGTGTACACTGCCTGTTGAAAGTTCAAAAGCTGTTCCTTTTCTTTAACAGAAGGCATGTAGAACCAGTACTTCCATTTTGTGAAAATGGAAACTGAACCAATTCTTGTCACAACGCCAATCCTCAGAGTCTGAAAATATTCTCCAAATTGCTGCTCCACCACGGCCAGGTGTGCACAGATAGTGTCCTTTATTTCAGAGATGATGTTAGAATCAGAGATCTCAATCAAATCTTGTAATGATGGAAAAATGAAGAAATTTCCTGCTGCACTCACTCTTACCATTTCTTTGCCCTCTTAATGAAATATTCAATTTTGTTATACAGTTGCTAATATTGACATTGCAACCTTGCATTAACATAATTAGCCTGCTCAGATCTGAAAACAAATCTGCAAGATATGTCAGTTTTACTAACCATACACTATCTTTAAAATTGTCAGCAAGTTGTGATTGTGTGTTTTGGAATAAAAATCATTCACTTCAGCACATAATTCAAAAATACTGCTTAGAATGGCAATCTAACCTCCAAATGATAGAGCAGGGCTTGGTGATCTGCACCCATTCATTATAAAGAGCTGCAAAAAGCTGTGTGTTTAAAGCTCTGTTCTTAATGAAGTTGACTACTTTTACAACAGTTAGAAACATGGGCGGGATATTCAAGGGGTTGAGCCTGGAGCAACTGATTTGTGCTGGCGCAACCCTGCATTGTGCCCTGGCAGGATATTGAAAAGGCTGCCTGGCACAGCGCAAATCCCGATGCACTGGGACGCAATGTCATCCTATGCAGTGCAGCTACGGAGCATGTATGCATATGCAGCACATCCGATATTCAGCCGGGATGTGCGGTGTATATACTGCGAACCCCTATATGTGCCATACACTGGTGCTCAAAGTTTAGCTGTAAAATATAGGCTCAAAAGCTGGCCACCCACAGGTGGGCAGCTGTATTGCAGGTGCAACACAACAGCCACCAGCCATGGGAGGACACCCACCCAGCAGGAACACTGTCCAAAAGCACCCACACTCCCCTGGTAGTCTAGTGGCCCCCTCCCACCCTGTATGCCCGATCGCAGGCTTCTGTATTAAACATCTAACCCCTGGTGGTATAGCAGTCCTTCCATTGCCCAATCGCAGGCTGTTGTAATGGCAAAATGTAGCCAGTGGTCTGAGTGGCAGCCCCTCCCCACCCTCCCACATGGGTCCCCAGCCACCCAGTGCCCCCATCATCGGCAGGTGGCTGCACCCTGCCTCATACTGCCCAGCCATCTGCCGAATGACATGGGCTTGCAGACTGTACTACACAGGACCAGAGATGTGAATGAATCGTTCATTCACATCTCTGAGTCCTTGTAGTATAATATGTCTGCATGCTCATTAGTCCACACTGTGGACCAATAGGCATACAGGTCATACTGTATACTGTCATTCAGTGGGCAGCTGGGTGGTATGTGGGTGGGGTGCTGCCACCCACTGATGACTGAGAGGGGTGCTGGTGGCCAGGGGACCTCTGTGGGAGGGTGGGAGAGGTACCACTGGACCCAAGGCTACATTCTGCCATTACAACAGCCCACGATTGGGCAGCAGAGGGACTGCTAGACCACCAGGAAGTGTTTTATTAATACAGATGCCCATGATCAGGCACGGAGAAGGACCACTAGACCACCAAGAAGTGTTTTATTAATACAGATGTCCACAATTGGGCGGCGGAGGGAACTACTAGACTACCAGGTTTCAATATATATTACCACCCACGATTGGGCATACAGGAGGTGGGAGCTACACTAGCCACCAGGGAGCCATCCCCAATGACAACAGCCTGGCAGGGCACCAGGTGCATTTCGCCGGGATGCCCAGTGCAACACATGTAAATGGGGCCATCATGACATGCAAATGGCCCCATTTTCACTGCTACATAGATTATGGCCTCATTTGCATGCCCCCAGCTGAATATAGTGGGTGATGCATCTAGCACAACTGCACTTGCACTGGCACATCCCGTGCTCCCTCTCTGTGGCTTGTGCAATGCCACTGCGCCATGCGTATGTGCACCAACCATGCCATATTCAATGGTGCTGAGCCATGGCACATCACTGTTGAATATCGCCTGGTCCTGGCCCCAGCGCAACCCAGTTGCACTGTGCCCAGGCTTGCGCCACTGCCAGTGCAGTCTGAATATCCAGCCCATAGTGTTTAACTCAGGGCTCAGTCGCTTAAACCAGAGACTTCCTTTGTAACATACAATGAGTCCAAAATACATGACATGCCACTTTTTTTTTTAACAAGTCCAACCAGTCCACTCTGTAAACTAGTCATAGCCAAGGCTCCATCAGTACACAATGCCATACATTTTGCCCAAGGGATGCCATTCCACAGTAAAAACTCATCTATCACCTTAAAAATCTCAGCACTAGTGGTAAGATGTGGTAAAGTTTTACAAAACAGAAATCCTTCTGCCACGTAGCTATCTTCGACAAATCAGACAAATGCAAGCAGCTGGGCATCATTAGAAGTATCAGTAAATTCATCAACTTGTAATGCAAATGCATCTGTATTCCGTAATTTTTCTAATAATTGGTCTGTTATATCTGTGGCCATATCATCAGTTCTTCTAGCAATGGTTTTATCTGACAAAGGAACTGCTTTCAGTTTTTCACTGTATTTATGCCCAAACATATTTTGGCAGATAACCATTCGGCTGGCAATATAAAAGACTCAGTGACAGAATGTGTTTTTGCACTTTGCAATGTGAAGAGCTGCTTGATAAATTGTTCTCAATGCACTGGCACTAACAGTTGAAACTTTTTCAGCAGTGTCCGCTGCCTCTGCAAATTTTACCACAATTTTAAAAATATACCAGTGGTTTGTCTTTCATTCCATAATGTTTGTTTTCCAAATGTTGGATCAATTTAGATGGCCAAATGTTGGATCAGTTTAGATGGCCTCATGCCTTCGTTTGACAATACCAATGAACAAACAACACATTGCAGCAATTCTTCTCCATCTGGTCCAACAATTTTGGCAGGTATGAAACCATATTTCAAATATTGCTGTTCATATTTACTCAACTTCTTTGAGTACTTCTCTTCTGAAATTTCAGGCTGTGATACATATAATATTTAAACTTTCTTTTCAGAAGAAAATAATCCTTCCCAAATTATATCAGCTGTGTATTCAATTCTGTAAAGAGCAGAAAAAGGAATTTTAGCAAGGTTCTTATGAACAATTTAACAATTTTACTATCTTAGGAACATTAGTTTTACTTTGTAACAAAGATTAAATAGAAGGCACTATGCCTTTAAGAATTTGAAGAATTTGGGATGGGGGGTACAGCTAATTTGCCTTTGATCAGTACTATGCCACCATTCAGTTCACTGTGTAATAGGAAGCTTCAATGTAGCACTTACAACCAGCACTTGCATACAGAAGTTGCTTACAGCACTTTCAGTTCAAAATTTGAAGTTCCCAAGTACACATAACCTTGTGACTGGATGCACTGATATATCTCTTTGCTCCTACAACACTTATACTAAAGATCAAATGCACACCTATTTCATAAAAGCTTGAATTCACTTGAATACATGTCCCTGTGTCATGATTAGCGTTTCCTAAAAATAGCATGCTGTTTGGATTTTTGATTTTCTTTAAATCAGCATCTCTTAATGTGCCTGCAGTAACTGAAACAGTGAAGATGCTTCTGTCCCTGTCAGTGAGCAATGACATCATACCTGTCCAGCCTGCTGCTTCACCAATTAAGTCCCTGATTGACTGAATAAGCTGTTGCAGTTTCTAGTTAGAGCAGTCTGTAGAGCTAATTGTTTCACTCAGAGTTTGTTACTAACCCATCTGGCTTGTGATTAGAGAGATGTGCTTAAAATCTATCTTTTTGTTCTCATAGAAAGTTAATCATTTGAGGTGCAGTGCTGAATTTTAGTGGCATGAATGAATGTAAAAATTACCTTGCCTGTATCACAGATGTCAGCTCTCTGTCATCAAAACTCTACATTCTAGTCTGGCTATATAACACAGGGTTGTTTAATGGATATAAAATAATTATACATTCTGTTAATTCATAGAAGCAGTGTGTATTTAATGTAGCCTCAATAAATAGGTTCATGTGAGAACAATTTAGTTTTATATCAGATTGACAAATGTGTCTGCCACACTGCTATTTCAGGAACATGTACTGTATGAACTCATAAAATTCAGTTCTTTGTGGGGTTCTGTGTGAAAATACATCATGTATGTGTATAACTAGAAATACTATATGGTGTCCTGATACCCCTGTCTCCTGCCTCTCAGTTTAGGCTACTGCATCCCACTTCCTCTGTCCCCACCCCCACAGTCAGGGACAATGCACACTGTTGCCCTTTTCTTGTCTCCACAGATGGGCTGCTGTGCTCTGCTAAGCCCTTGAGTCCCAGGGTCACCACCTTCACAGTTTGGGCTGCTACATCATGCTGCCACAGGCCACCAAAAGTGGGGCTTTGCTGCACCCTGCTACCCACTTACATTGCCCCAAATGGGCAGGGCTGCTGCACCACATGCATCCCGTCATGCAGTCAGGGCTGCTATTCCCTGATTCCCCACTGTGTCCTGCACCACAGTCAAGGCTTCTGCACCATACTGCCTCTGTCTCCTGACACCACTGTGCCCTGCTGCATCATAGAGCATCTTGCCCCCACAGTTAGAGCTGTTGCACCATGCTGCTCCCTGCCACTACAGTCAGATCCTTTGGTACACTGCCCAAAACCACCCAATATAAAATACAAAAACACTTTCATCTTATGTTATATGGTGGGGACAGAGGGTAGCAGGGTGCGGCAGCCTAAACTGTTTGTGCAGGAGACAGCAGGGTGCAGCAGCCTGACTGTATGAAGAAGACAGACAGTGGGCAGCATGTTACAGCAGCCTCATATGAAGGCAGGAAACAGGAGGTTTTGGGGCAGGGGAAGGGAACAGAGCTGCTGCCTCAGCTATCGGGCAGGAGACAGGGGCATCAAGATGCCATATAGTATTTCTAATTATACACATACGTAATGTATTTTCACACAGAAACCCTCAAATAACTAAATTTTATGAGTTCACACAGTGTTCCTGAAATAACAGTGTGTGGCAGACACAGGTTTGTCAATCTGACCTGAAACAACACTGTTATAACGTGAACATATTTATTGAGGCTACATCAATGACACACTGCTTCTATGAATTAATGGAATGTAGATTTATTTTATATCCATTAAACAATCCTGTGTTATATAGCCAGAACAGAATGCAGAGTTTTGATGACAGAGAACTGACATCTGTGATACAAAGTAATTTCTCACAGACATTCATTCATACTCACTTCAGTTCAGCACTGAACCCCAAAATGATCAACTGTTTATGAGAACAGAATGATTATAAGTTGATCTTTCTAAACACAAATCAGATGGGTTAGTAATAAACTTTGAGTGAAAACAATTAGCTCTACAGACTGCTCTAACTAGGAACTGCAACAGCTTATTCAGTCAATCAGGGCTTTAGTTGGAGAAGCAGTGGGCTGGACAGGTATAATGTCACTGCTCACTGACAGGGACAGAAACATCTTCACTGTTTCTTCACTGTTTTCAATTACTACAAAGCACATTAACAGATGCTGATTTAAAGAAAACCACAAAACCAAACAGCATGATATTTTCAGGAAACACTAATCATGGCACGGGAGTGAATTCAAGGAATTCAAACTTTTTATAAAATATGTGCATTTGATCTTTAAGCACCCAGGAATCAAAAAGGAAGCTGGGGAGCATAGCAGACCTGCCAGGGATCAACAATTATGCACTTAAGCACCCTGGAATCGAAAAGGGAGCTTTGGGGCACAGCTGGTTTGCCTGGAATACTATGTCACCATTCAGTTCATTGTAATGCAAAGTGCACAGCAGTTCACAGCATGAGATAAAAAGAAATATACAAAATGATGAGAAAAAGTTACAAACAGCAGCCTGAACTTAATACTATGGCACAATTCACTGTGTGATAGGGAGCTTCACTCTTACATCCAGCACTTGCATACAGAACTTTCAGATCAAGAATTTATTTCAAACAGCCATTGCACTGACCTGACTTACATCCAGCACTTGCACAAAGCATTTACAAACCACGGATGCACTGACCTGTTCAAGCTAGGCATTAGTCACAAAAGAGGCACAGTAGAGGTTCCTTGTGATTGAGAATCAATAAAACGGAGTTTGTAGTTAAAGCCACAGAGGTTACGGTAATCAAAACAGAATAAAAAATGGAGCTCTGAGTTACTGGGAAAATATATGCAGAAGCTGGGCTGGAATAGAAAACAAAGCTCCTAGTTACAGCAGCAGAGGTTACAGTAATCACAAATTGAATCCAAAACCAGAGCTCTGAGTCACAGCAGAGGTTACTTGAAATTTAGACTTAGAGGTTACTCATTAGGTGTCGGAGGCGCACAGCTGATCCAGTGTAAGGCAATTAACATAGTGATTAGTGTGGAGATCCACAGCCACGGTCAATAGAAATCTACAATGAATTCTAGCTACAGCTTATTATAGCAGTCTGTAATGATCACGTGTAATAATCAACTGATTAGCTGTCATGAAGACACACACTAATTTAATGCTGTAGTCATAAGTTTTAGGATAGAAGAAATCTACAATTAATTCTAGCAAATCTTTCCATAACAGCCTGTGTAATCAACTGATTAGTTGTCATTAATTGTCATGGAGACACACACACATACACATACATTGGTGCTAGTCATGAACATGGAGCTTTTGGGACTTCTCAATGCTCACCCACTAATATAATGCTTAATGTCATCTCTATTGTGAACCTGTGCCTACCTGCCTGAGCACTCCACATCACCCAACAGTCAGTAGGTAGTAAGTAGGAAACACAGGAAGCATTCATTGTCATGTGCTTAAACACTATTTTTTCCCATTTAATCTTTATTGAAAGTTTCAATACAGAGAACAAATCATAATTTAAATGTCTTGGTACAAACATATCAAATAATGATATACAGATGATTCATTCTCACCTACCCAAACTCCCTCCCTCCACCTAACCCTCCGCCCCAAACCCTCCCAAAAATCCCGACACAATATCATACGACCCAGTCTACACCACATGGCATGGAATCATCAAGCCTATACATTTAGGGAGCACAGGGTTTGTATGGAGACCTACCTATTAAATTTCTTTACTTTATTATGGAGCTTGCTATAATCCTCTCTGTTCTAAGGTTAGCAAGAAATTCCTGGAGCCATTCAACATATGTCAGATCTTCAGAATTTTTCCAATGCCTAAGGACTACTCTTTTAACAGATAATGATATTAATGCCATGTGATATTTTCTGCTCACCACTGAGATACTGGAAAATCCCTAGGAGACATATTTCAGGTGTGAACAGATCAGCCAGACCTAAAAGAGGGTCTGCTTTTTGTTTAATAGCAGTCCAAGAGGAACAACTTTTGAACAGCTCCAGAAGATATGAAGGAGGTCCCCATGAAACAATTGGCATCTTGTACAAAGATAGGAAGACACAATACCTAGCCTAGCCAGTTTCTGCGGAGAATAATAAATGTTGTGCAGGATCTTGAATTGCATTAACCTCAGTCTATCCTGTAACAAAAATCTGTGGCAATTTTGCCACAGAAGGGACAATCAAATCCTTATCAGGAAAAGAAGACCAAAAGGTGACGGGCAAAATTATCAGGATAGGCCCAATTAAATAGAGCCTGATATATCTTGGATACCACATGAGATGAATCAGCCATATCTGTTAGGATGGTTTGAAAGAAATATGGGCAACCAGTGGAGGAACCAATCCCATTACCTTCAGTAAAGGTGGCCGGAGCTGGAAGATTTTAAAGATGTCAGTGCGGTATTGAGAACTTGTGCATAATCTCCACTGCAGTACACCACTGCCTAACAACTGCGATGAAATCCTCAAGCTGGCAATCTCTAATTGGGAAGCCAACTGGATGATAAGGGCTTGCCCTCTAGTTGGAAGTGGGTTTCCTTTTATAGGTTGGGCTAGATCTTTAATGTTATCGTATTTTAAAATGCACACAATTGAGAGTGGGCCTTGATTGACACTGCTATAGGGGAATTATGAAGAGATTCAGGAAGGGATCCTAGTTTAGTGTATAACATAGCATTTGGGGAATAACCATATCTTTTAATACTAGCTAACTCCACTTTTAACCAAATCAGAGTGTATGAAGTCTGGGCCAAAATTTGTTGGAGACCAGCCACCTGAGATATTTATTAGACTGACTGGCCCAGCAATACAACCCGATATCTGGAAGCCTCAAATCACCTTTTACCTTGGGGCAGCTAGTTTGTGGAAGGCCATTCTAGATTTTTATTCCCCAAATGAAGGTGAAATCACACCATGCACCTTTTAAACCAGGACAGAGGAGCCCAACGTTCAACAAATTGAGGGGATAAAAAGTCGGGGAAAAATAGTCATTTTAATTAAATTAATCCTTCCCCAGAGGAGAGGAGAAGCAGGGTCCACCGACGAAGATCTTGATCTATATTATAAACCAGGAGTCTAAGTTTAATTGCTTAATGCGAGCAACATTCCGTGTTAGGACAAGTCCTAAGTATGTGATGGAATCAGGTTTCCAAGCGAGCCCAAAGCGAATATCCTGTTTATGGACTCTATAATTGAGGGGAAAAACCACTGTTTTACCTATGTTGAGTTTATATTTAGAAACCTTACTAAAACCATCTATTATCTTAAGAATAGAGGGCTAGACAAAGCGGATCGTAATTTGCAGCAGGAGGTCGTCTGCATACGCTGCCACTTTAACAACCTGCCCATTCAGAAATACCAAAAATATCCTGAGCTCTGATTAACCTCCTGATAAGGGGTTCTAAATATATATTAAAGAGCAAAGGGGAAAGGGGCATCCTTGTCTAGTTCCCACATGTAAATTAAAGGAGTTTGAAATTACCCCATTACAGGAGATTTTAGCTGAAGGAGATATATATAGCTAACTAATCCAATTCCAAAATTTTAAGGAAAACCAAATGCTGCAAATAAATAACTCCAGTGAACCCTATCAAAGCCTTCTCAGCATCCAGGAGACCAATGCCATAGGGTGGACAGCCTCCCCAGAGGCTGAGAAGACATCGCCAAGGTCCCAGAGTGGTCCACAGAGGATCTTACTTTCATGAAGCCTACCTGCTCCAGCCCAATTAGGGAAGGAAGAACAATGCTCATGAGATCGGCTAACAGTTTAGCCAAGATTTTAATATCGTGTTAAGGAGAGAGATTGGTCTATAGCTAGAGACCAAATCATGTGGCTTATAAGGCTTGGGCAACAAAACAATCAGGGCCTCGAAAGAGATTGGTCAGAGTTCTGCCCAGTAAGAAGAAATTGAAAAAGTGATGAAAGTATAGAGTCAATTGCCTGGAAAAGATTTTGTAAAATTTGAAGAAAACCCATCAGGGCCAGGAGTTTTATCAGATGGGGACTTAATTAACCCTTCTATCACACCGTCAGAGATGGCGGTTGTAAGTGTAACCTGTTGGGATTTGGTAAGGAAGGTAATTGAAAATCCCTCAGATACTCCTGCAAGTCAACCTCCGAAGAGGTTTACCATGGGACAGTATAATTCCCAAAAATAATTGGTAAATTCCTCCGCAATCTCTGATGGTGAAGTCCTGAGGGAGTTGTCAATGGGAGAGTGAACCGCCGCAATGAACCTGGCAGATTCCTGCTGTTTAACGCAGCATCGCCAACATCCAACCTGCCTTTTCCCTTGATCAATGTATGCAGCTTTTGTTTTAAAATTTCCAGTTCAGCTTGTTCCCCTAACAGGCTGAGATAAGCATCTCTGTACCTAATAAGATCTTGTTTAAAAGGTGTCCAAAGAGGTTGGAGAGATTGGACTCCATACCCTGAATTTGTGTTAGGAGAGAGATCGGGTTTTCTCTTTCTTTTTTTCTTTTCGGCGTTAGGCCGATAATAACCCCCTCAAATATGCCTTAAGTGCCCCCATTCCCGTCCGGCCACCCAGTAGAGTTATTATTTATAGCCATAAACTGCTCTATTTGGTATGCTATATATTGGACCATTTTCTCGTCCTTCAATATTTGGTTATTCAGCTTCCATCTACCTCCTTTTTTTGGTAAGGATGACACCATTAATAAACAAGTGACCACCGAATGATCCAAGGTGGCCTGGCCACTATACTAGAGTACAAAACCCTGGTAACAAAGTTTGGGAAATTAAAATGTAATCAATTCGTGAGGAGGTTCCGTGCACCTGAGAAATAAAGGTGTATTCCCTCACATTGGGGTGAAGCACCCGCCATACATCACAGAGACCTGCAGAGTCAAGCAAATCTCTAAGAGCCTTTGAGCTGGGGAGAGACCTTTACAGGATTGACCCAACCTATCTACTGAGTGGTCAAAACAAGACCCCCTATGACTATAGGGATACCTAAAATAGGATTAGGGCTTCCAATACCTGAGCAAAAATGCAGGCGTGTCTATATTGGGACCATAAACACTTCCCAGGACAATATCAAGATATGCAATCTACCACGCACTAATAAAAACCTTCCCAAGGGTCACGAACAACCTGTAGAGATTTAAAGGGACTGATCTATAAAAGGATCATGACTCCTCTACTCTGGTAGAGCCTTCATAGCGAAGACTTGCCCCACTTGGTGCTTCATTTTATCAGCCTCGTCATTGAGCAAATGTGTTTCCTGCAAAAACATGATTTCTGCTTTCAAATGACTTAGGTACTTCAATATCTTATATTGCTTGGTCTTATGCTTTGCCCTTTCACATTCAAGTGACAAATCAAATAGTTCTAGCCATCACCTTTATCTACAGTCAGAAACTTATTATTTTTATTTTTTCCTTCTTTGTATTTTAATTAGATGCTTAAACACTATTTTTACCAAAGTTGATATTTGTGCTCTCGCTCTATGGACACCCTAGGCACTGATCGGTACCCACCTGGAGGTACAGACCCCAGTTGAAAAACCTGCTGTAAACAAAGAAGAAAAATGCTTTTTCTTTTTGCTGTGAGCCCACTGCCTGGATTCATGCAGGTTTGAGTGGTGCTGGCAGTGTGTGTGCTTGGGGTGCAGTGATCATTTTGGTGATGTGGTGGGGGGACTGCCTATGATGTTGGTGCAGAATTGCCTGTTTGTTTGGGGGTTGACCTTGTTGGTGGGGCTGGGGACTAACTGCTGGTGCAATGGTGGAGTTGCATTTGTTGGGTGGGAGCCCAATGTGTTAACTTTAGGATAACTGACAATGTACCTTGTTGGGTAGGAACTGGCTGTGTTGGTGCAGGGGAGCTATTTGTGCTGGTGTGGAGGAGCTGGCTATGTTGGTACTGTGTTTGTTTCTTGGGTGGGGTTGACTATGTTGTTTCTACAGGGTCTGTCTGTGTTGCTGCCGGGTAGGGGCTGGCTGAGTTAATTTGGGGGAGCTGGCAGTGTGTGGTGAGGGAGAGTTTGCTGGGTTGCTTGGGTGGGGATATGGGCTGTATTGATTGGGTGGGGAGTGAACTGACCATGTCAGTGGGTGGCAGAATTGGCTGCATTTGTGTGAGCTGTTTGCTACTGGGGTGGGGAGATGATTGTGTCCATTTTGGGGAACTGGCCATGTGTGTGTTTGGGGGATCTGTGTCTGGTGGCTGGCCATGGTAGCAGGGGTTGTCATATATGTTGGGAACTGACTGTGTTGGTGACAGGAAGGACTGGTTGTAGTGTATGAGTGGGGATTGCAGTGTTGTGGAGGTACTTGGGCATGTGCATAGGAAGCTGTTCATGTAGTAGCAGTAGTAGTAAAATATTTATTTTATACAGGATGTACAAGACTTTAAATCTGAAGACCTGTATTCAAAGTCATCCTGTGCTAAAACAATCAAGTTACAAGGCAGATATAATTCAAAAACATTACAATGCATACATTGCAATACTCTTTTATACTACAATACACAAATAACACCTAATTTATTTAGTGTAAATTGTAGTACAAGATTAAATGCTTCATTCCAGTTATGTGTCAAGCATTCCTTGTACCCCTTATTAAACATCACTTCATACAGATTACAATTGGTAAAGAATATTTCATTCAAACCAGTTTTAAATTGTGCTAATTTTGTTACATTTCTTAATTGAGAATTTCATTCCAAATTTTTGCCACCTAGACCTGCAATGTCATATTCCCATATTTTGTATTAATTTTTGGAAAAGTGAAACCCCTATGTTTCACATCCCTTAGTGCATAAGGATGACTCTTACAACCAAAGGCCAAATCCATATTAACTTTTATCATCCCATTGTTTATCTTATATATATAAATAATGAGTATTATTTTTAAACCGTACCCTCAAACTATCCCAATTTAAATAATTATACATGGTGCAATGATGGGTAGTAAAGCTACAATTAAGAACAAATCTTGCAAGTCGATTGTATGATTTGACTAGTTTGTCCAAATGTTTTGTCACTCAAAGTTGTACACTATGTTACCATATTCCAATCAGGGCATTATCAACTGATTAGCAATTGTCCTCCGAGTTTGGTGATTTAGTATTCCTGATGACCTACATAATGCCCCAATTCTGTTGTTAACTTTCTTTGTTGTATTATTACTATGGGCAGAAAAGATAAAGTATGGTATATCACAACACCTAAATATTTATATTGATTTGTAATTGACAATTTTTTCCCATCCTTCATTAATATCTCTGTCTCTCACCAATTTTTTGGTTACCTTATTTAGATTCTTGTCAAAATACATGACCTGAGTTTCTTGTCACTTAATACAGTTTTGAACTGGAAAACCAGTCTTGAAGAATGTCAAAATCTTTTTTTGCCATTAACTTTTTATTGGCATTTACCCACAATGGAGGTACAGAGGCTTAAGGGATATTTCCCAAAACAAACATACATATGACCGAACATAGTCCAGCAAGCCCTGCCCCCCAAACCTCCCACCCTCCACAACCCCACCTTTAAAAAATGAAAAAGGTACAAAGCCAATAATACATCTGTGATACCAGTATAAGGCTCAGGGGTTTATACTGCCCGGCCTCCAAATTGCTATGCAGTCAATTTGAATTGCAGACCCTTGAACACTCATATCTTTTACACACCCCTGGCCCCTCCCCCAAAGAAAGGGCACCTCAACCACCCCACAAGGCAGTCCATGAGAAAACTAAATGACATGGATACCGACACCAGAACACTAAGCACAGGCCACTTCTAGCGGACCAAATCTTGTCATAAAGGGCAATCTGTTCTGCAGTATTGCTATTGTCCTTTCAATCCTGAGATTCATTAACAACTCTCTCAACCATTCTATATATCCAGTTCTAGTTGAGTCTTTCCAATGTCTGAGAACTAATCTCTTTACAGTGATAGAGATCATGGTTATATGATACTTCCTCAACCTAACCGGGAGCAGGTCAGGTCCCCAATACCAAACCTCAGGTGTGAACAGTTCCCCTATTCCCAACAGA
Source organism: Neoceratodus forsteri (assembly GCA_016271365.2). Classification (NCBI taxonomy): domain Eukaryota; kingdom Metazoa; phylum Chordata; order Ceratodontiformes; family Ceratodontidae; genus Neoceratodus; species Neoceratodus forsteri. The sequence continues at coordinate 443,300,051 of CM028131.1, read as the reverse complement.
GGATCCGCCTGCTCTTTATATCTTTCCACAATGGAGCAACATTTGGGCAATTCCAGAAGATATGCAACAGATCAGCTTCTCTTGAGCCACATCTGCAGCATTTGGACTCCTGCAATATCTTCAGGTCCACTAATTTCTGGGACGTATAATAGATATTATTTAAAATCTTGAATTGGGTTAATCTAAGACAATCCTGCCATGAAATATTTATAACAATCGCCCCAGATCCTGGCCCAGTCGAATGTACCATCAGGGAAGGCCTGGCCAATATGAAGCAGGAACTATTTATCCTTAACAACCTGCAAACAACACTTTGTATATCTTTGAGATTGCATGTGGGGATCCTATGATTGGCTTGAGTTCTGACCATAGGTCTCCACGAGACATAGCCAGATCATTTGCCCCATTTTTTGCACCAGGAGGTGTCTTAGTTGATATATTTTGAATATTACCCTGCCTGACAATTTAAACTCATGCATTATCTTAGTTGCCGTATCACGGTTTACCCTCCTCATTAAGAAGATCTGCCCATCTACACTCACCCAGCTCAGGCAACCAGCTGGGCGTAATCATCCAGTTAGCAATGCGCCATTGTGGGTTGCCTATGATTGTGGGAGCCATCCAAAGTGTATTTGTAACCCAGAAATTACACATTTGATCATGAACCTAAGGGACACTCGATGGGCGTATTTTAAGTTGAGGTACATATTTTAGGTTATTATATAATAAGGCTTCCGGATTATATCCCAAAGCTTTAATCAAACTGACTTCCAGATTTACCCAGAGTAGAAGGTAGTCCCCACAGAGCCATGTACAGATGAGAACATCCATCTACCATATCTGTTCACGTGGGCGCCCAAAATACAAGCAAACTGAGGCAACCTCAGGCCGCCCTGGGTTCTTGGAGCCGCCAATTTAATATAGGCCATCCGGGCCCTCTTGTAATTCAAATGAAATCGGCCAAGAGCCCATGTAACTTCCTGAACCATGCTAGCGGAATCCAAATGTTAAGATTGCACAGTGGATAAAATAACCTAGGGAATACATTCATCTTTACCACATTTATTCTGCCCCACAGGAAAGGGTAGATGGGCCCACCTTTTTCAGATCTAATTCTACGGTATGTACCAGGTTGTCTAAATTGAGGCTCTGAAATCTTTCGAGATTAGTTGTTAAGGTGAGGCCTAAATATTTCAGAGATTTGGGCTCACTCCAAACAAATTTGGTCACATCCGACTTAAGGACCCTATTATTTAGGGATACACCACAGTTTTGCCTTTATTCAATTTGTAATTGGCTAACCTGCTAAACTCCCTAATGATCTCTAATAGTGCAGGGATCGAAGATACTGGCTTGCAATATAAATCAGCAGATCATCAGCAAATGCTGTCACTTTAATGGTATGTTCCCTAATTTGGATACCCTTAATCTCCTTTGACAGGATTATAGCCTAATTAGCGGTTCGAGATATAAATTAAAAAGGAGGGGGATAAGGGCATCCCTGCCTTGTGCCAACCTGTAATCGAAAAGGTGAAGATATAACCCCATTGCAAACAATTCTGGTCCTTCGAATTGGTATAAAAGGCCCTAATCCAGTCAATAAAATTTCTGGAAAACCAAATGCACTCAATACCTGGAATAAAAACCCCAATACACTATCAAATGCCTTCTCGGGCGTCCAAGGAGACCAACACCCAGGTATTACTGACCCCTCGGAGCTGAAGACATCTTTTAAAGTCCTAAAATGATCTGCTGATGATCTGCCTTGCATGAAACCAACTTGCTCTGCCCCTACCAGCCCTGGCACTACTCTTCTCATTCTGTCTGCAAGTATCTTGGCTAGATTTTTATTCGCAATTAAAAGGGAGATGGGCCTGTAACTATCAGGCTTCTCTGAGGCCTATTTGGCTTAAGCAACACCACGATAAGAGCCTCAAAGATATATTTATCCGCCACTGCTCCGAGAGACTATATTGAAATAGTTTAGCTAGCATGGGGATTAAAGGGGAAAACTTTGTAGAAATTTGGTGAAAACCCATCAGGGCCAGGTGTCTTATCATTTGGCAAGTTCTTGATTACCCTCTCTATTTCCCGTAAGTAATGGATGCAATCAGGATCTCCTGCTCTATTCTCCCTAGCTTTGGCAGGGATACTCCTCCAGGTAGGAGGAAATTTTTTCGGACTCGGGGAGCATTCATAGGACCATAAAGATCTTCCTAATAACTCTAAAAATCTGAATTATGTCATCCGGCTTGTCTTGATGAACCTGTCCTGCTCGACCATAATCTCTCTACCAGACGAGAAGCTTCCATTTGGCCAGCCTTCTGCCAAAACCTTCCAGGCTTGTCACCCTGATCAATGTAATTGGCTTTTGTTTTAATGATTGCCAACTCTGCCTGGTCACCCAACAATTTAAGATAAGTATTTTTAACTTGGATTAGCTTAGCTTCTGTCTCTTCTCGGGGTTGACAGCCAGTGCATCTTATGGGACCTTAATTTGGTTCAGCAAGTCCAAAATTGTAGAATTGGTCTCTTTCTTTCTTCTAGACGCCTGACTAATCAGCAACCCTCTAATATATGCCTTAAAGTCGCCCATAGGATATCAGGCCTTACCTTCTCCCTTGTATTGGTCGATATAAATTCTTCTATCTTGAGGACAAATCCTTGACCAACTTTGGGCTCCTCAACAATTGGTTGTTTACCTTCCACCACCGCCCTTCCGGGTAGTAGAAGGAAAGGCAACCACCATTTCCACCATAGAGTGGCCAGAGAGGTGCTACCACAATTTCGGCCCTACCAACCCTTTAAGCAACCCCGAAACTAACATATAATCAATTACGGGATCTTGAGCCATGGACCTGAGAAAAGAAAGTGTATTCCCTTGTTTTGGGTGGAGCACCCTCAAGCATCAGCCAGGCCTAAGCGAGTTAGCAAATCATTAAAGGTCAAAATGGCCAGAGTAAAGGCTAAATGATTGCAATTGGACCTGTCTAGCATGGGATCCAAAACCAGATTGAAATCACCTCCTATTATGATGAGATGTGCAAATGGTAGTAGTGCCTTTTGCAATACTGCTAGAAAATCCTGACTATCTGAGTTTGGGCGTACACGATTCCAACAGAATTTCCAGACTGTAGAGTTACACTTAACTAAAACAAATTCACCTTTTCTATCCTGCACCACTTTAGTGGGACAGAAGGTACTTGTCTATGTACTAAAATCATTACCCTCTACTATTAGTTGTACCCTGAGAAGAGAATATTTCCCCAATCTGCATTCTTCTCATATTCTTCCCTCTTCCTGCAATGAGGTGTGTTTCCTGAAGGAAAGCCCCTTTATCCTCATAGCTTCGATATGCTTCAAGATTTATATTGTTTCAGCTTATGACTGCCTTTAACATTCAAGTGCGAATTTGATGTCCATGTCAGGTCCCATCATACCTAGTGAAAACATAGTTGATATACGTTTTCCATGCCCAACTACCAGAAACCATAAGACTGCCTTGTAGCTACCACCTTTACCCCCTAATTAACAATCCACCCTTCCCCCATAGCCTTCCCTTTTCCCTTCTCCACCCCTACTTCCATCATCCCTCCCCCACAAAGCGGCTGCACTACATTCCCGTGATGTCAGAGCTCAGCCCATTCCCAGGTGCTCGCTCCAGCACCCACCTCCCAAGTAGGCACTCACCCTAGTACATATACCGGACATCCTCTGCCAAATATTGATCTTGTAGTCCCATTCCTAAAAGTAACTGCTCCCTGAAAACTTATTCAGAGCATGGACTATTAAAATTCTCATAATACCAAAGTCATTTTACCCTCCTCCCCATAACAATATACGCACCCTATTATCTACTAAAACAAATGAAACCATCAGAACAAATAAAGTAATTGAAGCCATAAGGCCGAGGGGTTTGGTGGGGAACACTCCCAACATAAACCCCAGATTATATATGTAATCAGTCAATAATAGTCCCATAGACCCCATCCAACTATCGGTTTCACAGAGTCCGGACCATATTATTGCCCACAAAGAGGTGCCAGGGAATAATCAGTCATCTTCATTCTGCACCCCAGCCCATTTATAGACTAAAGCAATTTAGCCAGTCCCATGCCGAACAACGTCTCACACTATTTTATGTAACATTGTTCATTTATTTAATATATCTTCTTCTTTCTCTGGAAAATGGCCACATGGGATAATAAGCCACTCTTGACCCAAATCACGGCTCCTTAAATAATGCTGGAAAAGTTTCCGAGTGCCATGGATGCGAGTCCAAAGATTCAAAGGTTTTCCATTACGTTTGCCAATCGGGACCTGTAACCTCGCTAGGATACCCCATTCTGAACTTAATTTCAGCAGCTATCAGTCTCTTCACCAACGGGTGAAATTCGCCCTTCTCTGACGGACCGAGTGGAAGGTCCTGTACTATCCTGATCCACGTCCCCTCTAATAAACCTCCTTCTCTTCCTTCACTTTGTCCACAAGCAATTGCCTTAATTGATAATTAAGGAACTTCACTATAAACGGCATTGGTGGTCGTCGGGCTGTGGTAAAGGCCGCAGTGCCCTGTGAGCTCTCGACTGTGAACTTGGGCCCAAAGGTGAAGGCCCCAATTTTCGTGATCTTCTGGGCAAACTTAACAGGATCTTGCCCCTCTACCTTCTCTGGTAAGCCAATAAACACAACGTTGTTGAGTCGGCTTCGACCTTCAAATCCTCCACCTTATTTTCTAGCTTTTGAATCCTCTGCAAAGTTTTAACAATCGCCACATCCACCTTGTCCCTGGAGCCCTCCAGGGACTTAATCACTTCATTATCCGATGCCTTGCGGAGAGGTCCTGATCGACTCCTTGATACTCTTGATTTCACTTGCCACCCCCAGCATTGCTTCTTTAGTGGGGCGATTTGGTCCAGGAAGCGAGATACGGTAGAGTGGCTCCTCCGGCGATATTGCTGCACTGCCAGTTCCTTGCGATGATGCCGTGGCTGAGGCCTTGATTTTTAGCTGCTTTTTCGGCGTTGCGGCGGTGTGCTTGGGGGGTTCATTTCCACCTCCATAGGCTTCCGTCCTCCTGCCTTCCCAACACTCCACACTCCGATTACTCCCATGATTTGCCTTGGGTGAGGAAATTAGCTGTATAATCGGGCGGTAGCGGAGCGGAGCTCCAAGAAACACAGCTACTCCGTGCTCCCTCATCACGTGACTCCAAGAATGTCAAAATCTAATTGTAACTTTGACATCATTTCACCATGAGATTTTGCTGATTCTAGAATTACGTGTGTCATCTGCATAAAGCCTTACATGTGTATTATTTATTTTTGTGGGTAAATCATTTATATAGATCAGGAACAGTAAAGGACCCAGGATTGATCCTTGGGGCACACCTCTTGATATTCTGCCCTCATCAAAAGCTGTCCATTAATTTCTACTTGTTGTTTCCTTGTCCCAAATAGAATTTAAACCATAGTAAAGACCTAGGAGCAATCCCGGTCCTCTCCATCCTCTCATACAGCAAATGGTGGTCAACCAAATCAAGGCTTTGGACAGGTTAATGAACACTGCACCCGTGGACTCCCTCTGTCCAGGGCTGCTACCACCTTATCCACAAAGTCCACGAGTGCAGTGCTAGTTGAATAGCCTGTCCTAAAACTGTGTTGGTATTTTGTCAATTTAGAATATTTTTCCAAATAGCTATACAATTGGTTGAACACCATCTGCTCCATTAACTTAGAGAGGATGGAGAGGACCATGATCGCCTATAATTCGAGGGTCGTAAGAATCACCTCCTTTGAATATAGGGACAATTTTTGCTACCTTCCAGCTAGAGGAAAACACTCTCCATCAAACTCTGGTTACATAAGGCTGTCAGTATTGGTGATAGAAGTTCTACTCGTCTTTGATAAATTTGGATTCAATGTTGTCCATACCATATGATTTTTGATATTTAATTTTTAATCTCGTCCTAACTTCTTTTATTTTTATTTTTCTGAAATAGAAGAGGAAGATTTTCATTGTTACTTATTTTGTTAACAGAATCAGTTCATGCTGGTAGCGAGCTAGTATAGCAACAAAGCGGTAATGTTATAAAATATTGATTTAACAGCTGAGCTGAGGCTTTCAAGTCGAGGAGCTCTCCCTTGTTGTTAAACATTTTTATATATGGCTTAGCTCTCAAAGGGTTATCCAATTCTTTTACTAAATTCCAGTACTGTTTTGGATGTTGAGTAGTTTCAATGTTGGTGTTATAGAATCTTTTCCTTACTAGTCTAATTAAATTAGTCTTTGGCATTCATTCCATTTCATTTTAAAGTTGACCCAGTAAACCTCACTTATTGTTTTATTATCTTTTCCAGGCTCTATCTTTAATACATATTTTTTCTTTAGAAATTCACTTATCCACAGGAGATATTTTTCTTTGTTTTAGTTTTTTTAAATGTTGCATGCCTATTACAGACCTCCAAAATATTTTTGAAACTTCTTCAATCCCCAAATCTACATCTGGGATTAGTTGCAACCTGTCCCACTTTACGTTCCAAATCTTGAACAAAATGTTCTGAATGATAATTTTAAGATCTCTCTTTATAATAGTCTTTCCTCCTACCCTGTTTTGATTAGTGTCAGTTATGACACAATATACAGGGTGTGTGGTTATAAGTTAGTAAAATTTGGCACTTTTAATATTAAATCCTCTGAGAGAAACATTAAGTCTAAATACTACCCTGACTGTTTGCCTCACTTCTCCTTGTAACTTGATTTATTATCCAATTTACATTTAAAATCTCAAAACATTTTCCAGTTTCAATCTCCTTTGTTTGCCCCAGGTGCATTGAAATCACTAATTAAAATTATGTCTTTACCCTCTGACAAAGATGCTATTTTTGATGACAACACCCTAAACTTTTCTGTGTTTACCTTAGGGGAGAATACACTATACTGATTAAAAGTAATCATTCAAATTTTACACAAAGACATTCCATCCTCCAGGACTTTGTGAAAACAACTTCCAGACACAGTTTATCTTTAACATATAAAAGAACCCCACCAGCCTTACCTCTATCTGACCTAAAAGGTTGTAACCATCCATTGATATTTTAGTATCCTGTATGTTTTGGGATAACCACAATTCTGTTATACCTATCACATCTGGCTCTAAATGTTGAGTCCATACATTGAATTCCTGCATTTTGTTAATAATACTTCTAGCATTTTCTAATGTTATTTTTAAGTGTTGTCAGTTATTTATTTTAGGCCGGGATTAATCTCACATCACCTGCCAGCAGCAGCAAATGCAACAAATAGCTGATTTTGTTAATCTGCAGTGTGTTAAGTTGAAACCTTTAGCTTTGAAGCCCTGCATTATCTATACGTCCACAGTCTTCTAAGGGTTAACATGGTTACACAAACTCCAATATTTAGTAGACACATTTCTTCCTGTCCTGCAGATTAGCACAGGACCCGAAAGAATAATCAATAACCACAGTGCAGTTCTTTCCTGCTGCCTCCCAGGGGCGGAGCAGCCTTCCAGCCTCACTGATTCAAACTTCTTTAGTTGGTTAAATAGTACAATAAACAAAACGCAGCATACTAAACATTTCAGCATGATTACTGTTTGTAGGCAATTTATAGTTAATAAAATACTTTAAACTTACAAACCCAATTGAGACTTTGAGTAATGTTTCAAAGTTAAACTTCCCAAGTTCCACAGTTATATGACCACAAGTCAGAGTAAGCAGACCCTTCTAAGAGTTTTTTACTACCGGGTGGCACTTGTTCCACGAGCTCCTACGTGGCAGCACAAGCCTTTATTGGTGACTGCCCCATCTCCTCTGCAGACGCAGAACCTAGTCCACGCCCCTCTCACTGGCAGCCAGTTCTGCGGTGATGTACCAGAATTTCAAACGGCAACACTGTTCAATTCAAATCCAGAGTGGAGCCATGGCACAATTATGAATTAAAGATGTAAGTCAAGTAAAAGGCACAATGAAGCTGGTATCTTTAGCTAACATGCAGTACGGTCTGTTTCAGGCAGAAAGTAGGTAGATGGTAATACCTGTGCTCAATCCCAACATGAGCCTTTTATTGGTGACTGCCACTCTTCCTCTGCAGATGCAGACTCAGATCCATGCCCCTCTCACTGGCGGACGGTTCTGTGGTGATGTACCGGAAGTTCAAACACAGGAACACTGTTCAATTCAAATGCAGAGTGGAGCCATGGCACAATGATGAATTAAAGATGTAAGTCAAGTAAAAGGCACAATGAAGCCATGTTGATAATGGAAACTGGAAGGGGGTGAAAAGTCATTTCTGGTCTATAAAAGGTTACCAGAGCATGCCACCTTTGGCTCTACTTGAGACAAGTGCTGTATGTTTATTTCATGTGGATAATAGCTTGAGAGACTACAAGGTAGCTGTTGTGTCCAGGAGCATGATTCCATGTAGGGTCAAGGCAGTATTGGTGTTGCCTGAGGAATCAAGGATCCACTTTCACTTTAGAAGAAGTTTATAGCAAGGGAGCATTCTTTGTGGTCATTTGGTGTGTGCGTGTGTGTGTGTGTGTGTGCATGTGTGTCAGAGGTAGCTGGCTGCATGTGTAGTGGAGAGATCTGACCACTTGTTGGGGGATGTGGAAGGAGCTGTCTGGTGCTGAGGGAGATGACAGAGGTCCTGGCAGGACCATTGTGCAGACCTGTTCTACACCTATCTGAATACAGGATGCATGCCCAGGGATTGGAGAGAGGCACATGTGGTACCTCCACAAGTGTGGACCCAAGGATGAGCTGGGGAACTACAGACTGGTGAGCCTTACTGCAATTGTAGGAAAACTGATGGAGGCTATCCTCAAAGAAAGGCTGGTGCAATTTCTTGAGGATAAGGATCCACAGGACGAGAGGCAGCAGGGTTTGTTTCTGGCAGATCCTGCCAGACAAACTTGGTTGACTTTTTCGACTGGGTTATGAATGCACTAGACAGGGGCAGACCAGTGGATGTACTCTACAGTGCCACATGGTAGATAGACTAGCAGAGTTGAAAGGTATGAGAGTAGGGAGGAAACTAGTCAGATGGGTTGAAAACTGGCTGCAGGATAGACAGCAGAAGGTAGTAGTAGTGGGGGGTAGGCATCAGAGCCCAGGGCAATAACAAGTGGTGTCCCACAGGGCTCAGTGCTGGGACTGGTCCTGTTTAACATTTTCATCACAGACATTGCAGTAGGATCAAGAGCAAGATCAAGTCTGTTTGCAGATGACACCAAGATCTGTGCTGAGGTGAATGGGGGAGAGGGGCAAAGTACTTAGGAGGTTTGGCAAAACTGGCGGAATGGCCGCACCTGGCAGCTTGGGTTCAATGCCAAGAAGTGCACAGTGATGCATTTGGGAGCTAGGAACCCAGGATACAGTTACTGGTTGGAGGTATCCAGTTATGCATGTCTAAGGAGGAGAAGGATCAGGGGGTGCCTGTGACCAGGAAATGAACCACTTGTCACAGTGCAGGAAGGCAGTGGCAAAGGCAACAGGATGCTAGGTGCATAGCAAGGGGGATTACCTCTAGGAGTAGTGAGGTCATATTGCCCCTGCATAGGTCCCTGGTGAGGCTGCACTTGAGTACTGCATGCAGTTCTGGTGCCCCTACTTAAAAGGGACATCAAACTACTGGAGGCAGTGCAGCGCAGAGCAACAAGGATGATCCTGGGGTTGAAGGATAGACTTTACAAGGAGACTGAGAAGCTCAATATGTATACCCTGGAGGATAGGCGGGAGAAAGGGGATATGATTGAGAACTTCAAGTACCTGAAGGGATAAGCAGAGTGGGCTCAAGGTGTTTGCTCAATCTAAAGAAACATAGAAACATAAATTTGATGGCAAATAAGGACCGCTTGGCCCACCTGGCCTGCCCATTTCCCTGCCTAGCGGATAAGCTGCAGATCCTAGTTAACCAACAGCCTACTTTCTCCTACCCCCACTAGAATTGCCTTTATGTCTGTCCCATGCATTCTTGAATTCCCCACTGTTTTTGACTCCATGACCTCCTCAGGAAGGCCGTTCCATGCATCTACAACCCTCTCTGTGAAGAACATTCTCACATTCCTTCACAAAAGGCGGAAAAAACCAGAAGGCACTCTCTGAAGTTGGAAGCGAGAATTCAGATGGAAATGAGAAGACATTATTTCACAAAATGGTAGTAGCAGGGTGGAACACACTGCCAGAGGAAGTTGTATGATTGCAGACATTGGGAGCTTCAACAGGGAGTTAGACAGATTCAGAGGAGAGTACAAACTGGGAGGGACAGAAGTGGGGGAAGAAATTGTAGGAGGAGCAGCTGCAGTCTATGGACTGATGTGCTGCACACTCGAACAAACTAGATATACCATAAGACCTGTATCTGCTGGCAATTTCATATGTTCATATGTTTGTATGTCTGTGTAGTGGGGAGCTGGCTGTGTTTGTCTGGGCCTGATTCTAAAGGGTTAAGGCACTGTAGTGCTGCCTGAAGACCCATTTCTACTTGCTTTGAAATCTGGGGAGAAGTTTATAGCAAATGGAGATATGTTAGTGGGTTGCTCATGTAGGGAGCACCCCATGTTGTTAGGGGTACCTGTTGGGGAGATGGCCTTTGCTTGGTTGTGCTGATGTTGTGTGGGGAGCTGACAATGTTAGTTGAGGTGACCATGCTGGGGTGGGAGACTGTGAAGCTGGTGAGGATCTGCTGTATACACTGGCAGTTTGGTGGTCTTGCTGAAATGGGAGATGTGGTGTGTGTGTGTGTGTGTGTCTGGTCATGGATGTTGTTGTGGTGGGGACACAGCTTTGGTGCAGTGAAGCTGGTTGCTATCATTTCAGGTAAACTGACCATTTTCATTGGGTTAGAGCTGGCCATGTTAGTGCAGGGGCTGTCTATACTGGTGTGGTGTGAGAGCAGGCCTTGCTGGGTGGCAACCAAGGAGGAAAACTGAAACGTGTGCAAAGAATTAAAAAACAGAACTGCTCAGTGATGATGTAGTGTAAAGTTTTATTGTGCTCACATACAAACAGATAGCACTATACACGTGCTTCAAATCTCTGAAGATTATTCCATGAAGGGGTGGGGGTAGTGTGGTGGCTAACAGACTACAAATTCCATTTAAGGGACTTATTTAAGGCACAGTGGCTACTATACGTTTTGTCTTGGGTGGGAGCTGACTGTACCATTTGTGTGGGTTGGAAGGACAGGTCATGGTGGTGCCAGTGGCAGAGAGGAGCTTAATTCACATAAGAGCTCCAGCATTAAAACTAAGAGACCCTCTTCATAGAGACAAGGTAGGAAAGTTGACAAATTGGTTGAAATAAATGTAATTCTTTTAAAAGAATTGTCACCGGGCGTGCACTGTTGTGGCCATAGCACCAGTAGCTCGCCTGAGAAATGCATTGAAACTTTGCTCCTGAGCAAGGGATTGATTTTGTGGATTTTTTCCTGCATGGGAGATGTAGCTCTCCATTAGCAAATGGAGGCATGTTATTTCAAAAGAAGCCAATTTGGGCAGTTATGCTAGGACCAAACCGAGAGACGTCCACCATGATATCTGGTTTGGCTTAATTCATGTCTGACCTCGACAAACAAGATCCAGAAATATGACTTGAGTGCATGATGTATGGATTCAGGGTGATGGGAGGCCATGGTGCTGCTGCCATCACAACAGAGAGATGGGGAGGCCATAGGGCTGCTGCCATCACACCGGAGGATGGGTGGTGTATACTGCTGCTGCCTTCATACCGAGTGATGGATGGCAATACTGCTGCTGCCATCACACCAGAGGGATGGGGGCCACAGTGCTGCTGCCATCACACTGGAGGGATGGGGGCATAGTGCTGCTACCGACACACCTGAGGGATGGGGCCATGGAAGCTTCTGTCATCACATCTGAGGGATGGGGGCTATAGTGCTGTTGCTGCCATCATACCTTGTACAGTACCTATTAAAATAATTCAATTCAATAATAATTCAATAGGTACAAGGATGATGGATGTACAATAGTGGAGGTCAAAACTGCTAAAATGCATGCTAGTAAAGTAAAAAAACTGTTAAAAAGTATACAAAACAAAACACTGGTAAAAACAGATCTTGGCTTTGCAGACACTGGTGACAAATACCATTTTCCAATCTGCAAAACAGAATTTGCTTTTTCAGTCATGGTAAACCAATGTTCCTGTAACAATGGTCTATGCTAAGGATTCTACATGCAGTGCAACTAACAGCAGTGAGTGGGCCTTCCAACTATGTACATTCTCTCTAAGGTACAGAAAAGTCTAACCAACCGCCTGGTCACCCTATTGTGTCGGGCATGAGATTCACTAACTAATAACGTGTGAATTTATTCATTTAAAAAAAAGAAATGTACAGTGTCTGCCCCTTGCATACCAGGGACACCATACATGTTTTAGAAAACTGCAGGACTTTACATGGGAAAGTGAAATAGGTGGCTGACTATAGATGTAGAATCACTCTACACCTGTATCAGACACTCCAATGGAACTGAAGCCTGCAAGTTCTTTTGATTCAGGATCCATTTGTGGATAGTTTATCTGTAAATTTAATACTGAAGAGATTAAATTTGTACTAAAAGAAACTATTTTGATTTTGACCAAACATACTATTTGCAAAAATGTGGTACAGCTAAAGGGGCAACTATGGCTTCCTCATTTGCCACATTATTTCTGGGACATTGGGAAATTACCATAGTACTCAATCCTACCTCCAGCACTTTCCATAAACACATTGTCAAGTGGATTCATTTCCTGGATGACATTTTATGTATTTTGTCAGGAACTGAGTTGGAGGCTTCAGATTTTGTGGCTTGGTTAAATAACAATGCCAGTAATTTGAGTTTCACATTCAGATGTGATCCATACAAGATTGATTTTCTTGATATTGCATTATCACATGATAAAATGGCCATGTCATAACAGAGGTTATCGAAAACCAACAGCTACAAAGAATTTACTTATGGCCACCACTTTTCATCCATTGTCCCTAAAAATTCTATTCCATTTAGTCAATTCCTTAGGATTAGAAGAAACTGCAGCAATATGGAGACTGTTTTACAACAGGCCGAGGATTTGAAAACTAGGTTCCTTGAAAGGGGCTACAATGAGACAGTTAATGGACAATGCACTATTTAGAGGCAAAGGCAATTGATAAACACACACTTTTGACACCCAAACATGGAGATGAGAGCAGCACAGACACCATTAGCTTTGTAACACAATATAATAGTGTAGCAGACACTTTAGGAAATATAATTACAAAATATTGGCCCATTTACAAGCTGACACAAATTGGCGGCACATATAGCAGCAAAACTGAAAATTCATTTCAGAAAAGGCAAAATTTTAAGGACTTATTGGTACACAGCCAATTTTCCAGAAACAATCCTACCCCCACCACTTGGCTACCTATAAGATCCCTGGTTCTCATAATTGTGGCAACTGCAATATGTGCATATAGTGCCAACAGGACACTGTATTCAAGCACCTACTAATAAGACATTGGTAACAATCAATTTATTTCCTGTTACATCCTTTGTTGTTTATACATCATGGTGTACCTGTGATAAACTTTATGTAGGAGAACAACAAGACAATTAAAAGTCCATATCCAGGAACATGTTAGGGATATTAAAATGTTAATCTTGACAGCCCAGTTGCTATACAATTCTGGACATTTCTAGGATCATCACAATGCTGATCCTAAATATCTAAAATTTCTAGGACTTGAGCAGGTCTGCATTGGTAGTCGAGGATGGATTGTTTGAATAGGCTCTCACAAAGAAACCCACTGGATTTATGAATTAAGAGCATTAACACCAGATGGATTGAATTTGGAATGGGACCCTAAGGCATATCTATGGAACCCATGTTATTTGTGAAATAAATACCCCCCATGAATCTTCCACCTATTCTTAGGCAGAACTTAATAGAACTAATGGCTTAACAGGATATTAGGGATGAGACTTATAAAGCTCACAGTTGTATAGTAATCTGAAGTATTATGTGTCCCAAATCTGGTATTTTATTCAGTGATAGCTGGAACTATTGTTTCAATTGTATGACTAATTTTGTCCTTCAAACTTCTTTCTTTTTAGCTCCTTGTGGTGTTGTAGATATGTGAGGAAATCTGCAAGACCATTAAAGGACCAGACTATTATAGTACAGCTGGGACTTATATTGCACTGCTCCAGTATCTAATCACTGTAAAGTAACCTTAAAAATCAGTTTAAAATTAAAATAATTTAATTAGTTTGTTTTTGTTATTTGTTATGAAGTGCTAGAGTGTTTAATACAATAGCAATAATTTAAAGGCCTCAAACATGCTGACTTGATGCTTATTATATAGAGATGAAAAAAAGAAAATAATTTTTGCTATAAAGAAAAGATTTATTTTGAAAAATGAATTAATTTCAGTATATATACTGTTTCACATGGCACTCATTTTGTCAGGGTTTCCACTATTATGACTGTTTAGATCTATATAACTTAAACATATGCTGGGCCAGATATTCAGAAATCGCCAAGGCAGGCGCAAGTCTGGTGCAGTGCAAATCCTGTCGTCATGGCTGCATGGGTGCCATATTCAGAGATTGCACATGCTGAACTGCACCAGTGCAATGCAGCTGAATATGGCACAGTTGCACCATGGTGCAACCAGAGGCTACCGGCGCAACCACAGAAGTGCTGAGCAAAGCAGAGCAACGACAGTGAGGGGCAGCGCGAGACACATGTGACCCAGGGCGCAACTGGGGAAGGACAGTGGCAATGGGCACAGGGCCAGGTCAGCAGGGCACACCAGTGCACACACAGGTACAGTGCATGGTGGAAGAATGGAGCATATGTGAGGAGCACAGCCATCTGCAGTGGTGCCGTGCACCACAGCACCAGTGGCCATCCACAGGTGGTGGACAGGGACAAGCCTAGGAAACAGAACCCAGAACACAGGCGTGGCATGGGCAAGAGATGATAGGAGGATGATGACTGACACAGGAAGCCAATGACACACCCCCAACAGCAAGATTGCTGTACCCACTGCCATGCTGCAATGGACGGCCACCCAGGACCATGAAACCAAACACACCCAGGCCCCCACATGTGCATATACCACCCACACACTGAGCAGTGAAGGAAGCAGGGCCCAGGCAGGTGGCTGCCCACATGGGACTGGGAGCACAACAGGAAATGCAGACATCCCATCCCAGTGGGAGGACAGGGCGAGATGGAGGACCACGGCAGTGTGGCAACACCATGCAGACACCTGCTGCCCACCTCACCACAGTCCCATGTCAAGCCTGACACACACAGCAAATCCAGTGAACTGGGGATGATCACAACACAATGTTACACACCACTGCGTGCAGCAGGAACCACAGTAGCAGCACACAGCCCTACCCCAAGCACCAGCAACAGAGACAAGTGCATTGGAATGGCTCCACATGCCACCCACAAAACAGACACGGACACAGGCATGCAGGTGGAAAAGCTTTACACAACAGAAACATCAAAACAGGAACAAGAACAGGGGCAGGGACAGGGAAGGTATGAAGAGGGACAGGGACAGAGAACAGGGGCTATACAACAGGTCAGGGGACTGTGGGGAACAGGGCTAACAAGGGTAAAAGGGCTATGTACAGTGCAGCTATCTGCAGCCATGGCTGGAAGCCCCATCAACATACCGTCTCTGTCCTCTGACCATTGAAACACGGTGGATTGCCACCACCACATACAGCACCCTCATGACTATGCTGAGTATCCTGCCTCATCTGCACCCTTTGTGGCCTCTGACCTGCAGTCTGCCTGACACCTATGGCAAAGGACAAGACAGATAATCAGTGACATGAGATAGGGAACCATGCCCACCCACAATGCACAATGGGCAGCATGTGGACACACACCTGGAGAGTTCCATATGGGCCCCGCAGAGGGGACAACGGAACACTATGCCAGTGCTGAGAAGCAGACATCAGCACACAGCAGCCATGGAACTGCACAGTGTCAGCCACATGACACACAGCAACAGCAGTACTGCAGCACAGCAAGTGGCATCCGGTGCATGCCCACCCCACCATTAGCTGGTACATGTGGCTAATGTCCAGGCCACTGTGGCATGCCCGACGGACCGTGTGCCATACACAGCTGTCAAGGCACAAGGCATGGGTGGCCATACACCCACCCACTGCCCCCGTCACAGTGATGAACAGGAGAGCACTCACCTGCACGGACTGCACTTCTGGTGCGGTTGCCCTCCATCAGTGGGCAGCGTTGCCCTGGCCTGCTCCACCACCACCCAGGCCCTCCTGTGGTCCTCTGGCCCTTGTTTGGGAAAGATAGGAGGTGGACATCAATACATGAGCATGGTAGCAGTGCTCCACCACTGCTCGCTGCACGCATGGCATGCCCTGTCCACCCTGTGGCCCACACACATGCAGTGGCTGAGCATGACATGAGGTGCATGGCTGGACAGCTATGTAACCTACTGTGGCCCATGCCAAGCAGCAGTGCTAATGGGACAGTTATGTGTCTGTTCTTATGAGCAACATGCAAGAACCTACCTGGCTGTGGCAGTGCACCATGCTGCACACATGCCTGCAGCCTCATGAGATGCTGTGGTGCACTCCTCCTCAGATCACCATATCTGTGCCTGCACTGCTCAGCAGTGCATGGCACCCATCCTCCACTCCAGGGCCTCAGCAATCCTTTGCCACACCTCTCCTCTGGCCTGCTGCAGGGCACCAACCCATACAGTTGCCCCTCAAGGGCTGGACAACTGCCACCAGATTTACAAGTGCCACCTCACTCCAGTTCACTGCCCTGCACTGTGCCATGGCTGCTATCTGAGGTGGCACTGCAAATGATATTGCATAGCGCCGTGCCTGCCACATGCAGGATGCACAAGATGCAACACACCGCCTCAATTCTGCAGCACGTGGATGTGCAATATGTTGCATGATGCAGAGATCATTGCGCAACACTGGGCATCACGCACAATGCGGGGGCCTAAGCGAGTCATGTAGTCGACCCATGGGTCCAGTGATCATTAATCATCACGCAGTGCGCAATAGGGTGCATGGCATGATAAGTGGGCATGTGCAGAGCTGCACCTGTGCAAACCACGCATGTGTCAATGCATGTCCCATTCCATGCTGTGTGCATGATTGAACCATGGGGCGTGCAGTGCACATGCATGCTGCAAGCGTGCGGAACACGCATGCTTGTGATATGTGCCATGGGCTTGCTCCAGCGTACCACAGCTGTGCACAGTGCAGTTCTGATATTCAGATGCACTATGCAAATGAGCTCATCCAGCAATGTGCAGTGCAGTGCATTGCATATCATTACTATGCGCACAACGGTTGCAGCACATTGCACCTTATAAGCGCCACTGTACTGCACAGGCCATGGACCGTATTGCAACTTGGACAGGTAAGTGGAGGATGCCGTAACATCACAGGGAGACAGCAGCACAGCAGGGTGGGACTGCCCATGACTATGCTGCCGCTGACTCACTGTGCTGTCCATGTTCACAGAAGACAACATGTCGGGACAGGATGAGGTCAGGAAATGCAGGCCCAACTTCACAAAGGGAGACAGATGCCCTGTTTGAGGCCTACTTGACAGGGGCCCTGTCAAGCGGTGTCATGGGCACATCACATGACAGGGCTGTTGGATGGGATGAGGTGGCAACCCACGCCAACCAGCACGGTAGCCACCAGTGGTCAGCACAGGAGTGCCGCAAGAAGGTCGAGACAGACAGGAGGTGCAGTAAGGAAAGGTGGCGGCCATCAGAGTGTCCTGGAATGCCACGGTGAGGCCGCCAGACACACCCACACTGATGCCTACAGAGGAGTTGGTGGCGGCCACCATCTGCTGCACCTCAGTGGAGAGTGTGTCTGGCGGGGTTCCAGATGGTGGCAGCCCATCACTGCGACAGTATATATGTCAGCTATGCATGGGTAGTGGGCCAGGGTGTGTACACGGGCATGCTGGGGTGCATGCTGCCATCACGCACGCCATATGCACCTGTGCACACAGATGTGCATAACACACTGCTGGCCATGTATGGCAGCAGCATGCATGGGGGTCACATGGGCACCACATCATTGACACTACTTCCTTCTCTTGCAGCACCAACTTGGCTCCATGCAGAAGATGGGGTGGCAGAGGCTGCAACAGCTGTGGATGGTGCACCAGCCCCTGAGGATGGACCATCCATGTCCACCAGCATCTGTTATCCCAACAGACTGTGTCCGGGCACCACAGTACCTGTGGATATCCTAGACCTAGGTGTGGATGAGGCCCTGGATGTGTTTCTGCAGGATGACAGCCTTGGTGTGCTGTGTACAGAGACACAGTTTGGGGTGGGGTCCGACTCCGATGACAACGTGACATTAATCCTGGACAGCATGGGCAACATTGTGGGTGTGTTGCCTCTGCCAGCAGCACAGGCTGCCTTCAGAGTGAGTGGCATGCCGCGTCTGCACAGCCGCCTGCCAGTTCTGCAAGTGCAGCAGTGTGCGGTGCCACTACTGTGCCCTGCGTAGAGGTGGCGTAGACCCGCAGATATAGGGTGGCAGTGGGCAGCATGCCAGGTGACAGCAACAGGCTACTGGTGCCACTGGGGTGGCGACATAGGGTCCACCACTGGTGTACCCGACAAACACCCTCCCAGTGGACCCCACTGTGCAGCGCCCACCAGAGTGGGGGCTGGACAGCGTGGCAGGTCCCCCTGCTGATCGGCATCCCAGCCAGGAGATGTGGGATGCAGATGAGCTGGCAGTGCAACAGGTGCTGCTTGCTGTTGGGGTGAGTGCACCATGGGTGGAGGTGCACCAGCTTGCAGAGCAGCAGGACAGGGGCACTGCGTAGATCCTGGAGGGGCTACAGTGCATGCAGGAGGCTATGACAGCATCCATGGATCACATTGCCAGTGCAATTGCAGATGGCTTTGTGTTGCTGGCTGCCACTGGGTGCGGGTGTGCACAGGGGTCCCCTGCAGTGTGCTGTCCACCCCACAGACCTGGCGTCAGGTGACCCCATCACAGTGGATGCCGTGTTTGGATGTAGGCATCCCTGGCATGCCTAGGGCTGGCCTGTCTGGCTGCCTATATACCCCATTGGGACACGGTCACATTCTTGCACATCCACCCCTGGGCGCTCTGGCACACACCCATGGCCGATGCTCAGCTTGCAGCAGCCAATCTGTCACAGCGCAGCTGCCTACATGGCTGTGGGGCTCTGCGGCTGTCCTGGGGTGTGTGCTGCCCTCCCGTAGTCTACTGTCGCTATCCTGTGTACTCACAGACACTGTATGTGTCGTTGCACATCTGTGTGCGTGCCTGCGTGACTGTGCTGCATGCTGCTTGTCTGTGCCTGCCAGCTGCTGGGACATGGCGTAGACCTGATGAGGGCAGACTGGCACCGCTTGCACCTGTGCACTGGTACACTGCCTCTCACCCACGCCACCATCCTCTGCCTGTGTCTGTGTGTGCTCATGCATGTGCAGCATGTGTGTGTCTTAATGTGTGTCGGTATGTGCCACTGCCTCCCTCCCTGCTGTGCACCACTGTCTGTGCATGCCCTCACCATGCACACCCCTGCATGTGTGTGGTGTGCTGGTCTGTGTGGCCCGCGTGTGTGCCACAACACCTACCTGGGTTCTCCAACATGTTCCTGTGTGACTGTGTCATGGTGGCGTCGGGCCTGCTGTATCAGTCGGGGTCCCTCCACCCAGGGCTGCACATCCCCTACAATCCATTGTCACTGTCATCCCACTACTGTCACCCTCCTCAGCCTCGACAGTTATCCCACGGTCCATGGCCATGTTGTGCAGTATGCAGCAGCCCAGGAATAGGCCGCGGGCTTTCAAGGGGCTGTACTGTTGGGCACCGCCTGACCAGTCTAGGCAACAGAATCATGGCTTCAACTTGCCAAAGACATGCTCAATGATGTTGTGTATGCTGGCTGCAGCCTTGTTGTAACGCTCTTCTGCAGGGACGCCGGTCACCGGTAGGGGATGAGCAGCCAGGGCCCCAGCAGGTACGCACTGTCATCTGTGTGAGATTGACATGGTTATCCCTATGCTATGATGTTCTGCACCCTTGCCCTGTCCATGGCACCCGCACCACCAGCACACCTGCCTCTCCTAACCCCAAGTCTGCCATGTTGCTCACCCCTGGCCCATGCCCTCCACCCACAAGGTGGCCGGGGATATCCCACATTTGAACCTGTGGCACAGCACAGAGCTGTGCCAGATGAATGCATCATGTACACTCCCAGGGTGTGTGGTGCAGACATTGATGATGCACCTGTGGTATCGCACACCACCTGGCAGTTGATGCTCAGGCTCCCTTCCTGTTGATATATGCCATTCCTTTGGGGCCAGGTGGCATGTGGATGCCCATGTGGGTGCAGTCAATGGCCCCAATCATGTCAGGCATGCGTGCAACCCTGTGGAAGTCATGCATGTTTGCTGTATGCTCCATCTGTGTGCTGGGGAACCATATGAACTCCGAGCTACGTGGAAGTAGGGTGTTGAGGAACTGTGTGAGGAGGCAGGATGTGGCCAATTGGGTGATACCTGCGGTGTCCCTGTTGGTCACTGGAAGGTGCCTGGCAAGCAAGCACATGACGGTGATCACCTTGGTCTCCACGGACATGGCGTGACTACATCTGTTGGGTTCCTGTATATCTTACTGCACAGCTCACAGAGCTGCCTCAGAATGGCCCTGTTCAGGTGGTACTGGCCACGATGTCGGTGTCAGTATAGTTCTTGAATGTGATCCGGCACGGTACCACCTGTGTCGGGCATACCCCCGCTGGGCCCTTTGTCAGCCATGTAGCTGTTCCTCCTGCCTTCTCACACCCCTTATTACTGCCTCCATTAGAAAAGGCACACTCTCCATCCCTCCTTCTCTTTGTGTGCCCCTGTTTGGATGGGTGCCTGTCTGTCTGCCTCCCTGGAGTGCTGTTTGTGTGTGTGTCTCTTTCTCTCTCTCTGCCCCATCTCCCTTTCTCACTCAACCTCTCTGTCTCTCTGTGTTTCTCAGCACAGGGTTGCGCATCTGCTGTTTGTGTGTTTGTGTCCTGTTTTTACAGGAACAAGTTTGGGCAGCGCATCTTGGGTTTGCTCGGACTTGCACCATGGCTTTGCAGTTGAATATCCATTATGCCGCATATTCATGGGAACGCCCTGCACTTGTGCTGCATACATTTTAGTGCACATGGCAATGGGATTTGGCATTGGCGCTATGCTCCCATTGAGTATCCTTTGTGGCGACATTCGCATTTGTGCTGGCATAACTCAGTTGTGCCATGCGCAAGTGCTATGAATATTCAGGCCACTAAATCAATTTATTCTGGCAGCCTTTGGAAAACTCTAATCACATAGTGTTGCTAGTTTAGTTTTGTGAACCAATTTATTATGTTTATAAATTTCAACATAGTATAGCATGAGAAATCAAAACTTAGCATGTAAAATGTCTCTCTCTTACTTTTTCCTAAAATGACATATAATGTTAGTCACTTTTGGGTTGTGGAAAGAATTTTGATTGGAATAGTATAAACATACAGGATGAACATTAAGGCCAAGATATTCAAAGGGAGTTTGCACCTGGCGCCCAATTTCTGCGGTACGCCTAGCCCAATGCGCCCTGGGGTAATATTCAAAGGGGACTTGCACAGCAAAGTCCTGATGTGCGGCTGCAATGGTAATGTATGCAGCACATCTGAAGGGGGCGATCCATGCATATGTGGCACATCCCGATATTCAGCCCGAGATGTGTGACTAATATGCTAACACAACCCTCAGATGCACCACATACTGGTGCACACAGCTGAGCCGAAAAAGTGCTGGCAACCCACAGGTGGGCTGCTGTACTGCATGGCACAACACAGCAACCGCCAGCTGTGGGTGGCCACCCGCCCACCCAGAACACCGTCCACAAGCACCCATATGTACCCTGGTGGTCTAGTAGTACCCCCTCCCGCCTGTAACCCTGAGCATGGTAAAATGTATAATTCCATTCCCTGGTGGTCCAGTGATACCCCCTCCTGCCCATAGCCATGCCACCCATACAATAAAATGTACCAATCCCTGGTGATCTAGAGATACCCCCTCCCCATAGCCCAATCGCCTAGGCTATAATAATATATAAACTCTGTTAGTCCATTGGGACCCACCCGATGCGGTGATCCCTGTAAGTGTACAAGTCTGTACAGCCCTGGTAGTCTAGTGGTCCCCCACCTCAACCATATCCCGGAGCACAGATCATGAGTATAGGTCCCCTACCTGGTGGTCCAGTGGCCCCCTCACCCTCACAGCCCCTTGCCCACCGCACCCCCAATCATTGGTGGGTAGCTGCAACCCCTCATACTGCCCTGCTGCCTACCAAATGACATTGACACAGTATGAGCTGTAAATCCATTTGTCCACACTGTGGGACCAATGGGCATTCAGTGCATACTAGCACATATCTACCACAGGCTATGTGAATGAAGGGTCATTCATTCACATATTTGTAGTAACATGTACAGTATGATTGACGCCCATTGGTCCACAGTGTGGACCAATGGGCTTACAGCTCATACTGTATGACATCATTTGGCTGGTGGCTGGGCGGTATGTGGTGGATTGAGGCTGCCCACCAATGACTGGGGGTGCAGGGTGGGCAGGGGACCTGTGAGGGTGGGGAGGGCCATTGGACCACCAGGTGGGGATCTATACTGGACGATCAGCGCTTATGGATATGGTTGGGGTGGGGGACCACTAGACTACCAGGGCTGTACAGACTTGTACACTTACAGGAATCACCACATCAGAGGAGGTGGGTCCCTAAGGACTACCAGGATTCATGTATTATTATAGCTTAGGTGATCGGCCACGGGGAGGTTTGGTACATTTTATTGTATGGGCGGTACAGATACGGGCAGGAAGGGGGTGTCACTAGACTACCAGGGATGTTTGGGATGTGTTATGTGGCAATACTGCTACAGGGTGGGGGTGCCCCAGGACCCCCTCTGTCTGCACCACATGCTGTGCAGAGCACCAGGCGCATTTTGCCAGCCACCCTGTACAATGCATGCAAATGGAGCCATAATGACATGCAAGTGCCCCCATTTTCATCTTGCATACATTATGGCCCCATTTGCATGTCCAGGTCTGAATATCCAGGACTTGCGCCCAGTGCAGCTATAGTTGCACTGGAGCATTCTAGTCCTACCTGTCCGGGGATGTGCCAGTACATTGAATATGCACCCTGTGCATTCTGTGCTATATTCAGAGGTGATGTGCCATGGCACATCTCCTTTGAATATCTCCCTTACTTGCTATGGTGCACCTCAGTTGTGCTGCACCACCACTTACGCCATTGCCAGGGCATTCTGAATATTGGGGCCTTAATGTACATGTTATAAATGGATTGAATTTTGGTTTTGTTTTTCAAATTTAATTGACTTAAACAATTTGGTTATTTAATAACTAATAGAATACAGCCATTTGTTTTGAGATGGACTTTTATGCAATGATACTTAATTTCTTTTTAATTGTTAGTTCTCTAAGTTGTTTTAGGCATACATCATATAAAAGCAAATATTGAATTTCGATTGGTTGATAAGATGATGTCATAACTATTTGAATTAAATGCCTATAAATTGAGTGCCCTACAGGTGCTGTACCCCTGAGGAAGCCTTAGGTACCTGCTAGTAGATCACTTGTGTGTGTTGGAATGATTCTTTAAAATACAATAAAATCATTTATTTTGGAACTTTGAAATTTGAAATTATTTGAAACCACCTTCACTGGGGTATTCACTCCCCTGGCTCTGGAGTCATGATGGCCACTGTTTGTTAAGTGGGCGTCTTGCCTTGATATAATGGGAAGGGAGTTTAGAGTGTGACTTTTGTTTTTACATATGCCTGAGGGTCTATATGAAGAGCTTGTATATGCTTGCAGAAGTCCAGTGGAAGAAACATTTTGCAATGTCTTGTGAAGGAAGAACTAAAATACCCTATTGGTTGCCTCTCTGCATCCAACTTAGAAACAGAGATGGCATATGGGTAATTTGTACATACAGTATTAGTACTTAGCAGTATGGAAGCGCACTTTCTATAAAAAGGGAAGAAGATTCTCTATACTTGTGGCTATAATAGTGATGGACAACTTATAAGCATTATTTAAACTTGACATTGGTCTATATGCTTCTAGCTGCATGAGATCTATTCCTATTTTGAAGACTTGAGATTGAAGCATATTGCCACTAGCACAGCTGCACATGATCTGTTTGTACCTAGTGCATGTGCAGAGCAGTAGAGATGAAACATAAGATTTAACCTTCATGAGATATATTCCTGGTTTGAGGATTCCAAATTGTGGCATATTGCCATCAGCATGGCTGCACAAGATCTGTTTGTACCTAGTGTGCACCAGATGTAGGGCAGTAGAGATTAAACTTCTTATTTGTTATATTTTTTGAAGCTGCAACCTGTGAGCTAGCAGTTTAAGCCATTTATGGTTCACAGTGTAATATATCTGATTCAGATATCATAACGTGAATTCTGTATGATAATTTCATACCCCTGCCATTCCCATTGCACCATTTTTAAGTAAGGTTGCCCTGTTCTGTCTCCCTGCTGATATAATTATGCAGGCTAGCAGTTCATTCAGTCAATATGTTATGTGCATGTCCTTTTACACCAGTGTGTGCAGCATAAGAAATGTCATTCAAGGTATCCCATAACACTAAGGACCCTATCTAATCTATGTCATTTTCTTGCATGAGCTGTGTCACCACTTGTTCTCCACAGACAGAAAATGTGTATCTGTAAAAGGGCTCTATTAAATCTCTAGTGGTTAGTCCGATGGGTATGTCACAATTGAGGTTGAGTTATTTATCTAAAAATGTTTTACAAGGAAAGGCATACTGAGCAAAAGCTCATTTCCAGATGGATTAGGGAGAGGGATAGGGATAAAGGTTGAGGATACAAACAGATACAAGCATCACAGGCGTATAAACTTATACAATGTAGTAATAATATAGTTACAGAGGGTATAAAATTTGATAAACATTGTACACTGGAAGACAAGGAGAATGTTGAGTTAGATACAGGCAAAGTTATATACAGTGCAAAAAATAAAAATCAAAGCAACAAAGCATACATTATCACACTGAAATATTACACATGACAGAGTGATTTAGCTATTTAACATTATAAGTGCTATTAGTACTTGTGCAATCTAGGGGAAAATAAGATGAGAGAGTATTTATTTAGTATTTTTAGAATAAGGCACAGGACCAGACAGAGGAAAGTTTTCTAAAGAGGGAGGAGAAGATTTTAGGTGAGGTTGAGTGCTGGACAGGCTGAGGAGGAATTCCATATTTTTGGGAAGTGGTTGGAGAAAGCTGATTGGCCTGCAGATGAAGATCTGTGAGGAAGGTTTAGGGTTCATGAGTCTTGGTTTCTAGGAGTGATTTGAAGGAGGTTTGGAAGAGATAGAGGCTGAGAGGTAAGAGGAGAGAGTGAAACCAGAATTTAGCAAGGAAGGAGGCACAGTAGATATGTTGTCTGTCAGCTAGAGGAAGGGGAGAGAGAGATGGGCAGAGATTGCAGTAATGGTGTGTGAGAGACTGTCAAGAGCAAAATGACAGGGGCCTGATAAGGGAAGATTTGGGAGAAGCAATGTAGACTACATCACTGTAGTCAAAAATGGGGAGTATCATTTTCTGGATCAATGCATGGTGAGCCGACAATGGGATACATCCACAATTTCTATAGAAGCACCAGTTTGGGATGCAAGTTTTGTGAATGGCATTGATGTGCCCAGAGAAATGGAGGTTCTGGTCAAGACAGACCCTAGATAGTGAAATGAGGAGGTGTCTTTGAGCAAAGTCCCATCAAGGGTGTGGAAGGATGGAGGAGGGAGGCGTAGCCGAGAGTCTCTGCCTAGTGCCAGAGATCATGGAGACTGTCTTCTTGGCATTAAGCAATAGCTGATTTGACTGTAACAAGTGCTGAATGTTATCAAAATCAGCCTGAATTCTAGATACTACATCAGCAGAGGAGGATCCAGATGTGTACAGGACAGTATCATCAGCATACATATTGATGGAGCAGTAAGACAGGCAGAGGGAAGGTAATTTAAGAAGATAGAAAATAACAGTGGGCCGAGCACTGAGCCTTGGAGAGACCCCATGTAGTTATGGGATGTGGGGGATGTTTTGGAGATCCAGACAGATTGTGTTCTTCCAACTAGGTAAGAATGGAACCAGCTGGTAGCAGTATCTGAGAGCCCAGCAGCACAGAGATAGGTAAACATGAGGGAATGACAGGCAGTGTTGAAAGCCTTGGCCAGGTTGACAAAGATTGAAGAAATGATAAGTCCTTGATCCATGTTTGTAAGTATGGAGTCAGTGAGCCTCAGGAGGGAGGAGGTGGTGATGATCTTTCTGGAAGCTAGTCTGGTAAGGTGTGAAAAGGAGGATGAGTCAAGGTAGGCGGAGTTGGGAAAGAACCAAAGCTCTCGAAGCTTAGCAAGAATGGATAGTAAAGAGATGGGCGGTGGTTTCCAGGGAGGTGGGATCACCACCTTTAGGCAGAGGGATTACAGTGGCATGTTTCCAGATGACTGGTGGAGATGCAGGTGAGAAGGAGAGGTTTAGCAGAGAGGAGAGAGTGGTTGCAATAGCTAGAGCAGATAGAGGATTTTGAATCAAGTCCAGAGGGGCATTTGCCTTTAGAGTGGTTTGGGAAAGGGTTTCAAGAGCACTAGCAGGGTGATAGGAGTGAAAGGTAAGAGAGGGGCTAGGTGGGCAAATTGGGAGAGGATTTAGAGGGTAAAAAGAGGTGGGAGGTGGGAAGAAAGCAGGGAGGAGGCGGAGGTGAAGAAAGTATTAAGTTCAGAGGCTACAGGAGGTGTCAGAGAGGGTGACATTTTCACTACTAGAACTGGTCCAGAAGGTTGGGATGGAGGGAGACAGGGAATTGACCACCTTCCAGAATTTGGATGGGTGGTTAAGGTTTTGTTAAAATTTGCAGTGAAGTACTCAGCGCCTAACAAGTCTCATTGCTATAGTGCAATGTTTCTTAGTGCATAGTAAGTTTGAAGCTAGAGGAGCAGGATGCTTTGTAGGTCTTCCAGACCTGATCCCTAGTGTATAGACAAGCAATTCATTTGGCAGAGTTCATTTTAGGGGCATAGCCATCCCAGATAGAAAAAGATTTTAGAATGGAAATAATGAAAAGCCAAGTCAACTGATGCAAGCATAATGTATGGGTGACCAGTCACAGGTGTACAGGTCATTTAGTATTGGAGATGGGTCCAAGGATTTGTAGGAACAGAGTATTAATGTGTTTTGGGGCTTTGGGATGGTGGATTTTCCAGACAAAGTAGATTAGGTGGTAGTCACTGATGGAGTCAGGGAGTGTACTGGCTGAACTTGTTTGATTAGGGTGGGAGGTGAGAGCCCAGTCAATTAAAGAGTGGTTTTGAGATGAGGGTTTAGGCATGTAGGTTCACTTTTTAGTTGTGTTAGATTTAATGCAACTATTTCATTTTTGATTTTGCTTTGAGAAGGGCAAGATGGTTTAATTTAAAGTCGCCCATGATGTAGGCTGCCTAGCGGAAGAAAGGATGGAAGGTGGTTAATAGTTCTTTAATAGAGGAGAGCAGGGGTTTGGGCAGCAGTATGCTCAAACAGTGAAAATGTACAAGAGAAAGTGGAGATCTTTATCATTAGTAGCTTGTGAGCTTTGGGGAGGGATGTTTTGAGTATGGAGTAAATTGAATGGTGGGGTTTATATACTGTACATGGCAATGCCACCGCCTCTGGTAGAAACGGTCCTGATGGATGATGGAGTAGCAGGTATTGAGATAGACTCATCAGTAATTTAAAGTAATAGGGCAGGAACAATGTATGGCAAATCTTGCACCAGTTATAGTGATGCATGGTCAGAGAATGTTATAGGGTGTATTATACAATCCTGTACCTTTCCACCATTCTGTCTTTTCATAAATAAGTAATAAATTTGAGAGTAAGTAGAATGTGGGTGAGAGTAAGTGGTGTAATCTCTCACTCCCTGGTGCAATATTTGCCACACATTATTCCTGTTCCATTACTTTAATATTTTTTTACAAAGTTTAAGAGCCAAGCTTTCTTGACAGGCTTCAGGATTGGCATTATCTAAGTGTGGATAAAGGTTCATGTTAAATCTCCTGCCAGTATAAGTAACCCTTGTGAGTCCTCAATATACTATTTAATATACAGGTACGTTTTATTTCTGATGCATAACTCCTTGGGAGAAAGATCAGCAATACTGACAGTACCCTCCAACTAATCTAAGAATATTAAGTGCCCTGTTTACCAGAACATGGATGTTTCAGTACATGCAGTGGAGCAGAGCATGGCACAGAATTGCCACCCCTATCTAACACCCATTTTGATATGAAAAGGCTATAACGTGAAAAACAAAATTTCAATAATTTAATGTTTTTCTCCCATGACAAATAGGCTTCCTGGACCATGATTAAAACTGGCTTTCTCTTTTTTGCTTCTTCTATCATTCTATATTTGTTGAAATTGAATGAGCTTTATTGAAATTTCTAAATAAGACAGAGACAACAACAACAGAAAAGAAGTGTGGAAGTCAAAAACAAATAATAAATTTAACAATTAGAACAATAATGGTGATAATACCCACCCCAGGAATGCAGATCAACCAACTAAACCCAAATTATGTTCTCCTCTACCAGCACTAAAAAGAAGGTGAGAAAACAGACACAAAGCAAGGAAATACCCCATAATAAACAAATATAAGGTACAAAGTGGCCGAACAAATGTACAAAATCCTTGTGTTATTCCAATCCTAAAACTTACCAAACTTACCAAAAGGGAAAATACTGAGCAATGATAACAATGAAGTTAGGAAGGTGGAGCAAGGAAAGAGTACAGAGAGCATGAACCTTAGCCCATTTCCTTTCATATGCAGGTAAATTGTTGCAAAGGTTGCAATCATCTCTTCTATCCAAAATTATATAAAAGTTCATTTAGCCATGTATTGAGAGTCTTTCCAATGGCAAAGTGCTAATCTTTGAACTGACATCGATGTAAGGATCATATGTATCTTCTTTCCTTAACAGGGTTTAAGTGGAAATCTCCTACAGTACAAACTTTGGGAGTAAAGTAATCTGTAAACCCTAACTGTAGATCCACTTTGCACTAATCTCAGTCCATAATGGTTTTATTGCATCATATTCTCAGAACATGTGTTGTAACGTGCCTTCTTCTCAATCACATCTATTTCATAAAAAGACACAGATTTACCCATTTTTGATAATTTATGCAGAGTAAACTAGAAATTATGAAGAATAAAGAATTGGGTTAACTGTAATTTATCTTACGTGAAATATTGAAAGAGATGTTTCCAAATTTTAGGCCAATTTAACAATGTTTCTGGAAAATAGATTGCTAATACCTGCAAGCACTGTCCAAGTTTTAAGTAAGCTCTGCCAATAAGACTTGATAACTTTTAGAAACTGAATGAGGAGAGGCGTTGCATCCAGTACTGAAGAAAAAAATCCGAATATGACGATGACCATGGTGGGGTCCCATTTACTATTGCATGTTTAACTTGAAAAAGTTTGCATACAGAAACTCAGAGGGCCCAAAAAGATTATTGACTTGTGCCACCAATATCATTTGTCCTTCCCAAACAAAGGCCCCTACCGAACGTCTATCCAATCCTGAAATCAATTAGATAATATGACTTTGCCAGCTATCGTAATATTAGATTACCCACAATTGGTTGCTCAGAAACTTTGCTGAAGTCCAGTAGTAAAGCTTTAGTTAATTGCTGGTGAACTAACATGGACACCCTCACCACCAGATTCTGTAGTGAGCTGTGAGGGAAATATATTTTGTATAAAGAACTGATGCAGGGTTGAATTTGCACCTTGAATTACATCTATCTCAGTCTTAAGCCACAATGGATAATACAATGTAGAATCAGCACCTACTTCTGTGGAAGGCCAATGTAAATACTTACTAAGGTGAGATGCCCAATAATACAAACAAAATCTGAAAGCTGCAATCCTCCTTTAGATTTATGATAGGATAACTTATAATATGCCTGACAAGGAGTTTTGTGGACCTCAAATAAATTCTGAAATAATAGAGTGGCAGTTTCTGAACCAAGATATCGGAATATACAGATTTAACATATAAAATGGGTAAAAATTTGGGAAGAATGTCCATTTTAATTATATTAATCCTCCTCCACAAAGTGAATGGAAGTGTCATCCATCGTTCTGTAGGCTTGGTACTGACAAGCTGGGTTCTGTAGAATACTCTGACCTGATGGCAGACAATATGCAGAGACAGGTGTTGCAGTCTATAAAGTTTATTATCCAGTACACACATAAAACAGCTTACAGTGGTAATCATGCAAAGTTGATCATTACTGCTTTGATGTGTCATTGTATGGTAGCAGTATACATGTTATTCAGTGTGTACTGTGCTCTTGCAATGCTCAAATTAGAGATGCTGTGAATTTAAATTCTGCCAGCTAAGTGAACGTGAAGTGGGCACTTCGCATTACCACTCCCTCTACGGGTAGACAATACAAAGTGCTCCTCCCTTGTCATTACCACTTCGCGTTATG
Source organism: Neoceratodus forsteri (assembly GCA_016271365.2). NCBI lineage: Eukaryota > Metazoa > Chordata > Ceratodontiformes > Ceratodontidae > Neoceratodus > Neoceratodus forsteri. The sequence goes on along the minus strand of CM028131.1, from coordinate 443,269,377 downwards.
AATGGCAGCGCTAGCAAGGCAAAGTCATTGTTTTAATGGACTTGCTCCTCCTAATGATTCTAAGTGATCCACTTGGTATTTCAGATTTGGCAGGCCCCACACTTCACATGGCTTATAGTACTGCAAGTCACATGCTCTTTATCTAGGCAGGAAGGAAGTGAGTCATACAAGCAGACACTTTTCTCCTGTGCAGACGCAGAGAGAGGAGTGTGTTTTGTGACTGCTGATACTTTGGGATCAGAGTGAGGAGGAGACTTAAACTTTGATTTAGACCCAACAGTTTTTAAAAGCTACATTTTTGTCTTTTCTGTACTCTTTTTACTTAATTTGTTCTTTCTGTAAATGTAATTTTTCTTACCTTTATAAGTAGTTAGTTGTTTGTCCCCAAAACAGGACCAACACCGCCTCCTGTCCTGACTCTGAGGCAGTTGAACCACCACCATGACCACCAAGTCTAGCACCAGGTCCTCTGGAGCAGTATGTGCCTGTTCTCCCAGGCTCAAGTGTGGATCCCATCCCTGTTCCAGCACTGTGACCAGTCGGCTGCCAGTTCATCTGGCCCTCCTGCCTGTGCCTGGTTCTCCCACACCTCTGTTGTTTGGCAGTTTTGACTGTGTTGGGGGAGACAGCTGTGTGGTCAGGTGCTGCCTATGTGGTGGAGGTGCACCATGGCCCCAGGGGACTCATGGGGACTGGGGGCCAGTACACCTCTATGCTCAATCTCCACCAATTGGAGTGGCAGGCTGCCACAGAACAGACCATGCCTGAACCTGCTGGCTGTTCTGTGGCAGAGTGCAGCTGTGCATGGCAGCATCCCTAAGAAGAGGAGGGCCACAGCAGTACCTGCTGCTCCACCAGGATTCGCATAGAGGGACATCAGTTGCAAATTATGTCAATGCTGAACTGCTGCTGGATCACCATGGGATCCCACATTAGTTTTTTCCTCACACCATGTGCCCAAACACCTTCCTTGCTGTGTTATAAAATGTATTCCTCCACCATCCCGACTCTTGTATGTAATTATGCCCTTTTTGTTGTCTTCTGTATCGTGACACTTTGTATTCTGAGCAGTGCAAGTATACTGTGCTAAACTGCATGTGTGCAGTCAGTCTTCTTTCCAGTCTGTGTATGTACTGCAGACACTGTCCAAATCCCTGACTTAAAAACACTTATTAATGAGTACAATGGTGGGATAGTGAAGCCTTGAAAGATACTACAAAACAGGCTTACAATACATCCAAGTAACTAGTAAAAAATTAATGTTGTGATTCATGACATAATTGTAAACTGTGATTTGTGACTGCATTTGTGACCATGATGATGAAGAAACGCGAATGCCTATGGTTGTACTTCCCTGGGCCCCAATGAGGTGTGGTACAAAACACCCGACTTCAAAACTCTCATTAATGAGAACAATGGTGGGTGGTGAAGCATGGAGAGATACTACAAAACAGGCTTAAAATACATCAAGTAACTATTAAAAAATTAATGTTGTGATTCGTGATGTGATCGTAAATCAGATTTGTGACTGCATTTGTGACCGTGATGATGAAGAAACGCGAATGCCTATGGCTGTACTTCCACAGGCCCGATGAGATGTGGCACAAAACTCCCTGACTTAAAAACACTCATTAATGAGTACAATGGTAGGGTGGTGAGCATGGAGAGCTACTACAAAACAGGCTTACAATACATCCAAAAACTATTAAAAATTAAGGTTGTGATTCATGACATGATCATAAATCATGATTTGTGACTGCATTTGTGTCCGTGATGATGAAGAATGCGATTTGTTTCACGAGTGACTCGTGATGATGGTCCTGACTTAAAACGCATATTAATGAGTACAATGTTCATGCAGAATTATGCACCACACCTGTCCAGTACTCTGAAGGGAAGCCAAAGAAACAACTGTGACATAAGTTAGAGATGGAGATTGGGCCCTAAAGAGATGCAAATGCACAGACAGATTAAGATTGCGCTGTGCACTGAAGAGATGCAGATGCAAAGGTGCAACACGTAACAGTGCTCACCATCAGAAATTCAAATCTGGAAAAGAATTCCTTTGCCGGTTGAGGTGGGCCATGGTGGGGCAGTGTACTGCACTGCTGCAGTAACAGTCACTAGTACTAGTAAAGATACCACAAAGAAGTAAAAAAATTATACAGCTGCAGTGGATAGCAGGTTCACATTGCTGAAATTATGTGGCACAATAAAGGTGTCTGATTTGATGACACATGTCACACACATACTCACACACACACTAAATAATGCGTAGCAAATTGAAAACGTTAGTAATATAACCACATATTTTAAACAAATTAAAATTAAGCACTGCTGCACCAGAACAATCGGCAAAAAATGGCAAGAATTATTGAAAATATTACTGTGTGTACATTAACACAGTTATACAGAAAAATATGGCAAAACAGAAAAGACTGTCTTTTCTCCAAGTTAATCTACCTACACCACAGATCGTCCCTCCCCAAAGCACACTTCCACTGTCTCTCAGTACACAGACTGAATATTGTACATTAACATTCAAAATCCACACACAAACAAAACGCTTGATGATAATGAGCACAGGAGGGTTTCCTATAATCGATAAACTAAAGTTTCAACAAAACAAATGACCCCAAAAGTCTTTTTAACAGGTTTTAGAAAATTTGAATAGCAGAGCTCTCAGAGCAGATTGTCTCCTACAGCTTCATACACACACTACCCCAAATTAAGGCTGTACAGAACAATCTAGAGCTCATATGACCTGAAATCCCATGAATCACTGCAAAATTCACCTTTGGAGCTTAAAAACAAGGTGAAGTGAGGCAGAGTACATTGTTTTCAATGTACGCCTTAAGAATCGGTGGAGTAGTGGTTTGGGAAGGTGGAGTAACGCGACATTGTTTTCAATGGACTTGATACCCATTAATTAATAATGCAAAGTACTCTGCTTTGTGTTGTGGAGCACTCTGCAAAATCGCTTCACTTCACAGATCACTTTGCAGAGTGAATTGGGGCCACTTTGCCCACCACTACTCAGAATACCATGCTACCAATCAACTTTTGTGTGATTACCACTGTACCTAAACAGCTGGGAGTTTGGCACCTCTCTGAACACCTGTCTCTGAACACCTGGGTGATCATGCAGAAAACTAGGTGAACAAAGAGCTTACATTATCTTATATATGATGGATGAAAGTCTTTTACCTAAGTAATTCCTCATCTGTGAAGCCATGCAAGGCTCTCATTGGTGGATAAGGTGGGTGTCTTGGCATCCAAAACTATAACTTTTCACATGTACATAGATAATAATACTGTTGACAGGCAGCTCTGTTGGGTAACAATAGAGCTTTTCAGAAAGTCATGCTAAGCGTGCATATTAGCCAATATCAGCAGGTGGTGCACTAAGACCACAAATAAAACACTACATCATAATGCCATGTTCCCTTATACTGTGAACTGAAAGCAGTCTCATGAAGATTGCTAGGTCACGAGGTCTACATAATCCCTTGTTGCCTGAATAAGGAGGCAACAACAAGAATAGTAAGTAATTTGGTAGAAATATCTCAGTTAAAGTCCAGCTGCACAAGCTTTATAAAGAAATTTCAGTTGTTCATGGTGTTTCAAAGTATGTCTCAAACAGCATAATGTAATAATCATGAAAAATATCAAAACACTTGAATAATAACAAAACCTCTACATGTCATCTCTAAGGCAGTGTTAGATAAGGCAGTAGAGAGATCTCCATCGTGGAATAAAGCGTTTAAAGAATTACCGCTTTAGTAATATTATTGCTAACATGTATTAAATACGTATCTATTCTCTCTAAAAGAGTTCTGAGATTAAGAGTAAGAGTATCTATATGGACATTGAATACAGGTTTGTATTGAGAAAGAGCATCAAGATAGTCAGGGTCACCATCAGTGTAATCTGGTTCTGGGGTGGAAACTGGGGTGATAACTGTATGGCAAATGCCTGTGCTTTGCTGTGGAACAAAACAAAAGTTAGGCATTGAAACATTACATATTAAATGTCCATAAGAAAGAGTTTTATGATTGGTAACAACACAGTACAGTTCATTAGAATTGTATGACACACGCACTTCAAGATGATGCCACTTGGTGAGCAGGACAGGGCACATGAAGTATGAGTTAATGATTTTGCTGGTGATGTGGTGAATATCTTCAGGAGAGGTGACCTTGGCAGGCTTGGAGTTCAGCAGCTTGGGTGTCGATTTGTTTTCAGCAGATGGTGATGTAGCATCTGCAGGAGAAGAGTCATTAAAGTCATTTTGAAAGAGGTCCATATCAAGGGTATAGGACCAGTCCATAAAAGTTGAAGAGTAATCACAGACAGGCTTGATTTCATCGAACACATCACATCTGCACCGTTAATGGTAACCCTTTTGGCAACAGTCAGTACTGAGGGCAGCCCAAGCATCAAGTTGAGAATGAAAGACCAGTAAAGGAGGCATGTCCATATGTTGTCGGTAGATGTTGCCCTCTAGATGGCCCATGGAGTGAATAGTTGCCAGCTTGTTGAAGACAGAAGATGCTGGATCAAAATGTGGAAGAGAAATTGTAAGAGTCACATACATTGTTTTTTTCAAACTGCATTTACATGTGTCATAACAAGGTCCCCTATTGGAGTGATGAGTAACATATCCCAAGTTTGATGCTGTAACTAAAGAAAAGAAACAGTTTTATCAATACATTTATTGGTGCATGTAAGTGTATGCGTAACCTGGACAGTACCATTTGGCCATACGTCTATCATGGATCAAATCTGGGATCTTCCCTGATTCCAAATCCTGAAAGAGATTGGTTATGGTATTAACAGCAAAATTACTGTAAGCTGAACAAAGAATATCCCTGCCTATGGGATGCTGTAGCTTCTTTATTGTTCTGGAAAATTAGCTTGCTGATTTCATTCTTTGACTCATTAAACAATTGTGCAATATCGTGCATGTTGTAGACAGTGAAATGTTCTTCTTGTGAAATGCCATCTATACCATGTAGCACAGGCTGCATGACATTATGTCTTAAACTATCATTGAAATTGCGTGTTTGACTCTTAATTGTAGCCAAATTGGCTCTATTCAAATAGGCATTCTGGTGCCAAATAAACCTGTAACAGCACCTATTGTGCTTGCTATATTTGCATAAGCAGCCCTCTTGGGACACCTGAAGGCTCCTAAATGCTCAGTAGTACGTGGCCCAGCTACAGGATCTTATGTACATGCTTGATATGCTGACATTGGATCTAACAATATTACTGCATGAAATGTAGATGCATTGGTTGATGAGCAGTAACCAAATTCTGCCATGTTCCAGTGAGTGAGGTTTAACACCACTGGGACATGCATGAACTGCACATTTTAATGAGGGTTCCAGGCAGGAAGTTCACCACCAGGCCACTGGGAGGGCCTGGCTCCTGGATTGGGCATTGCACAAGGTCATCCCCTGATGGTGGGACTACAGTCAGAAAAGGGAAGCACTCACCATTGTATGAGAGGAAAAGAATCAGTGAGAAGTGTCATTGGGGAATTGTGTGCAGAAATCTGGATTCATCATGACAGTAAAGTTGTAAATGCCCAAGTGCTGCAGTTAGGTTTGGCAGATGGCCAAAGTCCCATTAGGGCCATGGGTATTGGGCCAGCCTTGGAAGGTTCCTTTGGAAAGGCAGGTGACTGGGATTTATTGTCCTTTGGGTGAATCAGTTTTCCACTCAATTTGGAGGGTTGACTGGTCGGAGACATCACCATGGCATTGGGTAGGCATCTTTGCCTTCTGGAACAGTGACAACATTTTGGGGAATGTTAATGTCCACACCAGTGGTGGTATTGGGTGGTGGAGGTCCTTGTGGGGTATCATGGGTTAGAAGATGGAGGGGCATCCGTGCTTGGGTCTTCTTGATGTGGGTCAGCTCTCTTGAATTTGCCAGCACTAGCTGGAAGAGAATGAGGTACATCATGGTTCCTGAAAGAAGAAAACAGGAAACAGGTTCAAATCCCCTCCTTCAAAGGGTGATGACAGAGTTTACTTTGATTAAGATAGCTTAATTCTCTTCATACAATTTCACTTGGTTCACATAGAACCACTTATCAGTTGTCTTTTTCAGTCAGTTAGGCATACCTGGTACACAGCTGGGCTCAATTTGTTTATCATTTCATAGAGTCCTTTTCCTTTGTTTGCAAATGAGTTGGCAGGGTGGCAAATTTCAGTACCATGACTTTTTCTCCAACTTGCCAATTGACTTCTTTAACATTTTTGTCAAAGTACATTTTGATTGCTGTTGGGCTTGGCCCAAGTTTTTTCTGCAGACAGGTGAATTTTACCAAATTGTTTTTCAGTTGCTCCACATAGGTGTTCATGGACATTCTGTATGTGGTAGGTGTTTTGAGATAAAGCCAGATGTTCAGGTAGTCTCATCTGTCTGCTGGTCATTACCTCAAAGGGGATGCGGTAGCAGTTGCTGGGTTCTTGTAATTGCCATTAGGAGTAAGGGCAATATGGTGTTTCAACCTTTGAGGTTTTGGTCTGCAAGTTTGCAGAACATAGATTTGATTGGTCTGTTTGCTCTCTGTACCTGTCCAGAGGGTTGGGGTGTATGCAATGTGGAAATTTTGGCTAACTCCTAGTAGTTTCAAACATTCTTGCATTACTTAGCCTGTAAAACTGGTTCCTTGGTAGGAGTCCACCTTGACGGAAGGCCCACCTGGTGAACACTTGATCCTCCAGGATGTTGGCAGTTCTTTCACTTTATAAATTCGACAGGGAAGGCCGCTATCTACTTGGAGAAGAGGACCATGACTACAAGTGCATACTTGTTCTTACTGGTGGTGGTTAGTGGACCAATGTAATCAATTTGAATTGCATTCCAAGGGCTTGATGACTGATGACCTTTGGGGCAATAATATGGCATTTTTCTTGCCAGGACTAGGGTTGTTTTGTGCACAGGGTATACAGTTGTCAATGTAATGTTGGACATTTATTGTCAGTCCAGGCTACCAACCAATAGTTCTCAGTCTCTGCAGAGTCTTGTCTACCCTTTGGTGTCCACTTGTTGGCTATCATGGACCTGGTGTATAAACTCAGGTCTGAGTTCCTTGGTATCACCAAAAGTTTTTGATTGTTACATTTTGGGATTTGTAAAATATCAACTGTTGGTCTACAGAGAGATGAAGGCAATCTGTATATCTTTTGAATGGATTGTTCATTGACATCTCTTTTCTGTATCCTTGAGAGGTATTCAAATACTTCTCTGATTTCTGATCTGCCCTCTGGACTACGTGGAGATCCAGAGGGACTATTTCAGTTTTCTTGTTGGCAGACAATATGTGTGCCTCATTGGGAAGTGGCATGACCCATACTCCCCCAAGCCCCATCCTTGGTCAAGGTGTCAGCTCAATCATTTTGGTCATGGAAAGGTTCAGCTTTGGAATGAGCTTTTACCTTCTGAATGTATAGTCAGAAAAGAAACTGGTCAGCAAAACTGACAATGTAAATGAACAGATCTGTATCTGACAGGAGTACCCTCTGAGGAGGCAAAATTATGTGTTCTCTAAAATGGTAGAAATTCAGTAAGAGAATCACCCAGGATGAATTAGAAAAGATGATGGTATCTTCTGTCCCTTGTTGAACCACTTCCAGAGCACATGCCACAGTCACATGTTCTGCATACTGTGAAGATCGAATGGCACATTTTCTGTATACCTCAATGGTGTCTCCTGCTGTTGTCAGGACCAGGACCCAAAATCCTGCAATTTGTTCTCACTCAAAATATGAGGAGGCGTCATCTGTAAAGATGGGGAAAAATGCAGGGTCTTTAAGATTCCCCCTGTAGCTGGCAGGAATGGGCCTGGGTCTGGCAAGACTGGTGGTTGTAAGTCACATTCATGCAGTTCTCCTGCACACAGTAGACCATGTGCCAAAATGGATGTCATTTTGGCAGGAAGGACAGCACTGTATCATTAAGAAGTTTCTGATGGCCTCCTCATGTGGATGTGGAAAAGTGAGGGTGAGTTGTGGAATCTGTGTTGGAGGCAATTCCATGTATATAGTCCTCCTCAAAGGTGAAAGCAAATTTGTATTGGCTTTCAGGGGCTAGTGGCAAAGACCAAAATCCACTGGAGATGTCTAAAGCACTGATCCACTTGTGGTCCGGTTTGAGAAGTTTAAGCACATCTGGGGCAGATGTCACAGTAGGTGCACAGCTGGGGGTGACTAGGTTAAGTCTTTTGTTATTAATGATGAGTCTCCAACTGTTGTTGGATTTTTGACTAGCCAGATGGGAGTGTGGACTGCTGAAACACAAAGCCTGATGACGTCTTGTTTCAGGAGGAGTCCATCGTTGCCCTCAGAGGGTATTGCCTCTGCAGGAAATGGGTATTTCCCTTGCCTGGGTGGGTCATCTCCTGCCACCTGAATTATGGTATTCATTCTTCCACAATTGTGTCTGTTTTTCACAAAGGCTTTGAAGTGTCTCTCCAGAATGGGCTTCAGTTCAGAGAAAAGCTCATGGTTTTGCAGCACGGCTATGATGTCATAGTTTGCATTATTTGGTTTCACAGCGGCCACTACATAGAATCAGATATGCATAATAGTGAGTGGTGGCCTGGCATTTGGAATAATAGCCAGTTGGTTCTGACCCACAACACATCCATAGCATGCAAGAAAGTCTGCTCTCAAAATGCTTTGGTGCTGATGTAACACCATTAAATCAAAATGATGTTTGATTTGCAGGGTGCCAATTACCAGTGGTATTGGTTTGGACCTGTAAGTTGTTAATACAGTCCCTCAAGGTTTGGGCAGAAGTAGGTCTCCCAGTCGACCATGGGGATTGTTGTGGGTTGCTCTGATGTAACACAAAATGGTAGCGCCATGCCTAGAAGTAATTCAAGCTGCTGACCCCAACCAGTACTTCTACACAAGGACAGCTGGAATCATCAGTTATGATGGTAGTGACTGTGCGGACCAGGGAATGACACCATCAGTCTGATCCTTCTTGGCCCAAATCACCCAAAGGGCTCATTTCTTGGAGCATTTGTTGCACTTCTGAGTATGGGGATTTCTGCTTTGGAGGCCTGTCGCCTCCTCGGGCATTTCCTCTGCCAGAGAGGTGGACAGAATTGGGGCTACAGTCCATGTCAGCAGGGTTGCAGCTACCAATTAGATTTTTGCCATGAATTCCCGGAGCCAATTGTTTTCTTCCTCTAGGTCTTTATAAGAAGGGCCTGGCCTCTTTCCTTTGTATCCTTCCTTCTTATTCTTATCTTATTTCTGATCTTGCTTGGGCTGTGTGCAAGGGAGGAAAAGACTAACAGCAAGGGAAGACTGGGAGATAGTGAGAGACAAAGAATTGTGAGACTGTCAGGGATCATGTCCTAGGTCTCTCACAGAAAAATTTGTTTGCACAGACAAATAGACAGGAAAGGAGAGACTAGAACAGATCCCTGCATTCAAACTCTCCATAACAACTGGGACATGATCCTATTCCACCCTGTCACAGGCCAGTACTTTTATCATTTTTGTTGATGGTGTTGTACCCACCCCCTTCTGGTAGGAGGCTTTTTCTGACTGGTAGTCCTTGGCCTTGCCTTCTACCACTTACTGGGTGGATGGCTCAGTGCTGAGCTGCACCATGGCCACTTTGGCCTTCGAGGATGTCAAATCAATATAAATTTAGATAGCCCATTTGACCCATTCCAAAATTTGGTGGAAGTGATCCTGGCCCAGGAATACCATCACTTACACTTTTCATGGTGGCTCAGCTGCAAATGTTTCAAAAACAAACTTTTATACTCAATTGAATCTCAGTCCGAGTCCTCTCCAGCCATGGTCTTGCCAGTTCAGTAGGCTAGCCACAGTCAGTTATCATACTGGTCGGCAACTCCTGGTGTATTGCTTGACCAGTTGTGCCAGCATGACACCAATGAGGTTGGGGTTGTTTGCATGCAGAAGAGCTGCAGTGACTTTTTCAAATCTAGCCCGTTGTCCGACTGAATGCCTTTGAGCAAGTTTGGCTCAAAGCGTCAGGTCGACAATTTGTCTCTGGACCTGCACGCTATGCTCAGGGGAAGACTGAGCATCTCACTGACTTTTCCATATGACAACTCAAATTACTGGTGGGGCCCATTCCACCCACTTTGTCTGCCATTGTTTGAATGGCCTGTGTGGACACACCCATCTCAATCATTACGATTGTTTTGACAACACTTTCAGCCATAGTCATGCCCTGAAAGAGGGTTTATTTCTCCACCTTCTTTTAAGCATGTTGGAAATGGCTTGCTGGATGGTCACTGACTGTGCCTCGGAGACCCTGGCCTTTGTGATTGCTAAATCGATCATCTGTTTTACCTCTTGTCTATCTTTTTATTTAGTGAACCACCTGTGGAGGCCGAGGCATCCATCCACTGGAGTCCCATGGACCACAATCTTGGATTGCTCCATCATCACTGTCATCTTCTTCTGGCTGACATCAGACTAATGGCAGAGAATACAGCATTGCCAGCGCATGACCCTTTAGGATTGTTATAACTTGGCATAATTTCACCATGTTGACTCTACATTATGAGTGACTTACTTTTGCCTCTGTACTGTCCCTTAGCTACACGCTTTGCAAAACTCTGTACGCAGTGCTCACTTTGTGATTTTCCCTAATTTTCCTGTCCAGAGCTTCCTGACACCTTCCTAGCTCCTCACAGAACTCGTCATTTTCACTCCACAAGGTATCATTCATTCCAGTCAACAAATCATTCCTCTGTAACACATGCTTTTATCCTGCAAAATCTTTTTCATAATCCTGTACAGTACTATGCATTTCACTTGAGCCTTGTTTCAGACCCTTTGAACTTCCTGTTCCAAACTGGTCTGCAATTCACCCATTTTGTGGTTTTAGACCCAAATCCTTTTCAGAATCAGAACTTTTCAGAATCAGGACCTCCGCTTCTACTGCTTGTAAGGCAGCAAAGAGGGTGGCTACCATCAAACCCTTCTGATCATGCTTTTAGCCATGGATCAGGCTTCTGAATACAGTGTGCACATATGCTATATCAGATTACCATGCAATTCTGCATCCAGCATGAAATTGCTCCAGCCCCATGAAAGGCTAGGAAATTGAGAAGTCAAGTCTCAGCTCTGTGCTGATGGCCATGGTGTGGAATGAGAGGACTGTTTTTACCTGCACCAACCCAGAACAAAGAGTATCGAGCCACATTGTGTCTCAAAATCAGGCAGTCATGGGACCGGGTTACAGAGTCTAGCAGACCCAGTTTCACTTAGGATGAAGGAGCATAGGTTCTCTCATCTTCCGTAATCCCAGACCCGTCTAGGTGTGGAGATGCCTGAAAGTTATTCTGTATAGTTTTCTGTACACCTAGTTTACCCTGGTTTGATTCTGTCCAATCAGGTCCTGCTGCAGTTGCCACTTTGTAAGCTTGGTACTGACAAGCTGGTTTGGCAGAATACTCTGACCTGATGGCAGACAATATGCAGAGACTGATGTTGCAGTCTACAAAGTTTATTATCTGGTACACACATAAAACAGCTTACCTAGACAGCTGGGAGTTTGGCACCTCTCTGAACACCCTGGTGATCATTCAGAAAACTCAGTGAACAAAGAACTTACATTATCTTATATATGCTACATAAATAAATCCATTACCTAAGTAATGCCTCATCTGAAAAGCCATGCAAGGCTCTCATTGGTGGATTGTGCTGGCCATATAGCCTAGAGATTAAAGGAATGAGGTGTGAACAAGCTTGGTACATCCAGCAGACTAGACCTGAGTTTGATTCTTACATCCTCCACTTGCATACTGTGTGACTCTGAGCAAGTCACTTAACGCCTAGTGCTCCCAGGTTGCCCCTGAAAACAGGCACTTGTGCCTAATGGCCTTACCTGGTTACCAAAGACTAAAAAAAATAAAAATAAGGTTGGCATCTTGGCACCCAAAACTATAACTTTTCACATGTACACATAGATAAGCAATTTTGCTGACAAGCAGCACTTTTGGGTAACAATAGAGCTTTTCAGAAAGTCAGGTTAAGCTTGCATATTAGCCAGTATCAGTAGGTGGTGCGCTAAGATCACGAATAAAACACTGCATCATAATGCATCCCTTATACTGTGAACTGAAGGCAGTCTCATGAGGGTTGCTAGGTCATGTAGGTCTACGTTCCAAATCCACCTTAATCCAGTCTATTAAGGTGTCTAAGTTCAACTTCTTGAGTTGAGCTATATCTGTGGTGAGCTGCAACCCAAATATTTAAGAGTGTAAGGTGCCCAAACGAAGCCATAGTGAGATACGCCAGCGGCATAACCAACATATTAAGTGGCATCATCACAGTTTTATATAAGTTTAATTTATAATTGGATAATACACTAAACTGATTTATGGTACTCAGAATAGCTGAAAGCACCCTTGTTGGATCCACAACATGAAGTAATATGTCATCTGCATAAGCAGATAATTGATAAGTAGAGGATCCCAAGGAATGCCTGCAATATGAGGCTTATTATTTAGCTTCCATAAAAGGGTCTCCAAATATAAATTAAATAATAGTGGAGATAACCTACAACCCTGCTAAGTACCACAAAATAAAGGAAAAGAGGAAAATACACCATTATAGTATATTGTAGCTGTGGGTGGAATACACTACTTGAATCCATTTTATAAATTTAGAAGGAATGTGAACCATTTTGAAGCTTTGAATAAAAAGAGCCATGAAACTCTATCAAAGCTTCCTCAGCATCTAGGGAGACCACGCGCTGGCCTCCCAGATCCCGAGATACTGAAAGTATAAGTGCTAATTTGCGAAGATGATCAGCAGTAGATCTTGTGGGCATATAGCCCACCTGCTCCGGACCAGTGAGTGGATCCACACTTTGTTATATATGAACAGCTAATACCTTATATAGGATTTTAAGCTCTTAGTTCATTAAAGAAACTGATCGATAATTTGACACCCATTCTGTCACTACCAGGTTTTGGCAACAAAACAATTAGGGCTTCAGCTAAGGAAGGAAACGAAACCTGCTTCAAGATATCCATAAAAGCATGAACTAAAGTAGGGGGCTAGATACATGCAAAAAAGTTTTACAAAATCAGTGTAAACTCTCAGGGTCTGGGGTTTTATCCAATTTTAAGGAGGATATAGCAGACAAAACTTTGGACAGGGCTATTGGTCAACACAGATAATCCCTTTGGGCTGCTGAGAGAGTTGGTAAAAGGACTGATTCCAAATTCTGCATAATTTCCTCTTCAGATACCTAATCAGGAATGGGAGCATACAATATTCTACAATATTAAAAAATTCAAGAGCAATATCTCTAGGGCGAGCCTTCACTGAGTCGCCTGATAGAGAACGACAGAGGCAATCAACCTAGATATTTCTTGTTTACTTAATCAAATTGCCATCAGTTTCTCAGCTTTTCCCCTGGTCAATATACTGTATGTTGATTTAGATTTTAAAATAGCATATTCTGCCTTCTCTGTCAATGATTCAGCATATTGATCCCACAGAATCTCGAACTCTACTATAGCATCTATGGTGAAGGATGGATTTATGGATTGTTTCACTAATCTAAGTTTATTAAGTAAAAGGACACTTTGCTCTGACAAATTTTCTTTCATTTGGAGGCAAGTCTTATAAACTCTATTTGAAAGAAGGCCTTGCAGGCCTTCTATTCAGTATCCCTGTGAGAAATTGAGCCCCAATTTTCTTTTAAAAAGGATGGAATAAGTTGCTTTATGTGTTCAGTCATGGAGGAGACTTTTAGTATTTGATTATTAAGTTTCCATACTGAATCTTATTCCCCACCGGGTAAAGGAATGGATAAGCCACACTAAAGAGTGGTCAGACAGAATTACTAGGATAATTACTGCAGAGTGGAGAACCCCAATGTATTCTGACTAAGTAAAATAAGTCAATCCTAGAATAGGAATTATGTACTGGAAAGAAAAAGGTAAATTGTTTATCAGCGGATTAAGAACCCTCAGTGGCTCACAGAGGCCCAAAGAATCCATTTAATCCAAAATGGACCATTGGGCAGGGTGCAATCCTACAGATGGCCTACGTGTTCTGTTCAAGCCACATGTCAATGTAATGTTCCAGTCCTCCACCCCAAAAGAATCGGTAAGTGGGCAAAAGGAGCTAAAATAATAGCTAAAGACATAAAAAGGATGGAGAATTGACATTTGGTCCATAAACACACCCAATAATTATTTTAATGTGCCCTAAAATGCCCTGTAAAAAAACAAAACAACCTGCTGAATCCTCAGTACTGGAAATGAGGGTAAATGAAATAATTTTGGCAATCAAATTGCCACCCTCATTGTCTAGTATTGTTCCCAGCCCCATATACTTGACCAATATAGTCCCTTCAGAACAACAGACATTCCAAGGGCAATAAATGGGTCTCCTGAAGGCACACTACTTGAATCCCTAACTAGGACAAGTGTTTAAGAATTTGATAAAGTTTGTTGTTATCCTTGCTCCCTTTACATTCCAATTGACAAGCTTTTATGCTGTTTTAACATATGCAAATGGGATTAAAAGAAAAAGAAATAAGGGTATCACCGGCCAGCACACGTGTTGTTATGTTCTCCAAAAACATTTGCTGGTCTTCATTTCAAACATATCCACCCACCCCAACAGTCTTCCACTAGAAACAATCAAAACTAATACTAAGTAACAATATAAAACAAAAAGGGCACCCAACACTGGCACCAACACATACCCCAGTTCCCAGACTGCACTCCTGCAGTCAGGCCCATAGTGGGGTAATGAAGGGTCTCTCATTCGACTCCTGACCTAATTAACACAATTCCATAATCCTGAAATAACAAATAAATACACTAAGCACTAAGTTAAAGGTCTAATTTGGAGACAGTTAATAGATGCAAATCTTAAGAAACCTAAAGAGGTCCTATATTCAAAAGATATAATAAAACTTGCTATAATATTTAAAATATATACTATAAACTAAACACAGTCATCTAGAACCATAAATGTCACCAAAGTATATAGTAAAACGTATAATACTGCCTAGTGCCCGAAGAGTATAACCTTGTCACCTTGAAATAGAATCAGTAGCAAGCCATGTATTAGAAACTACTCACAGGGACAACCACAAAACAATTAAATATCCTGCTATTAATTGCCAACTTTCACCAAAAGGAGAACATTGTAACAGCCATATAAAATGGTATAGATTAGGGGCACAATTCAAAAGAGCCCTTGAAGCAATGCAAGTTGCTGCTCAGCTCACGTATACTGGTGCCAGAACCCTGCGTCGTATTCCAAGAGAAAGCAGGGTTCCCAAAGCAACCTCCAAGATTGCTGCAAGTGCAGGACTGCACCTGACCTGTGGCACAGCTGTGGCACATGCCACAGGACTTGGCACCCTTCCACTGGTGCAACACAGGATGGGCAGCACTGGTGGTGATGGTGAGGGCACACACGTGCCCAGCAGGGGTAGGGATGCAGGTGGGGACATAGGGTGGATTGGTGCACTAGCAGGGTGGTTGTAGTGATTTACACCCAGCAGTGCACATATGCCCAAGTAATAGCTAAGGAAGGCATATGCACTCCCCTGGGTGCCAAAGCACTCCTATACATCCTGGCTGCCACACCAGCCTTCCTATGCTCCTCCATGACCCCCATGCCCATGGACCCCCACCTGAAGCCCAACCAACACAGCATTCCAGTTGGGTACAAGGTTAGACCACCTCCTGGTGGGTCTAAGAAGGGCCCCTGTGATGGCCACAGTGGGGCTTCTGGAATCAGAAATGTGAGCCTCACCATGGTGCAAGCCCCTTGTGACCTGGCGTGATCCAAATGCGGTCACCAGGGTGGCACAGTGCCTGTTGGTGCAGCAGCTTCCTGTCTGGTACAGCCCATGTTCCAGAATAGGAAATGCATAAAGGGGACACAAGGTGCGACTTGCATCATTACTGTTGGCACAAGCACCTTGCGCCTGATGGAACAGCTTCTGGAATTGGGCCCTAGGTATCTAAATTCAAAACTTACTGTCCAAATATCAATTAAAAAACATAATTATCAGTCCAACAAATAAAGAATAGAAACCTGGCAGTAATACTATCCATACCCACAAGGTATTTAGTCATCGTTCCTGAATATTTAGATGGATTGCACTTTGATGCAAAACCAAGTCTGAAATAAGATCCCAACTTGGAATGAATTCTTTCACCAAAGCCTACAGCCAGCCTCCTTAATGAACACTTCTGTGTCCTCCGCTGAGATTAATTACACACCTGAAGGAAAAAAAAAAAGGGATGGGGGAAAAGGATAAAACCAAGACAGATGTTCTTGGTGAAAAGATAACCATCTTCACTGCTCCAAAGCTCTGCACTCGGTGTGAAAACACAGAAAAGGCTGCCAGAAGATCTACTGTTGTTAAGCATAAGAATTAATAGCAGTCAATCCCACATGCCAAGTCAAGTACAAGACTCACATTCCTAAGGCTGGTAGCTCCATTTGACATAGCTTGTTATTTTGATGGTGAGGAAAGATTGCAATGTAGCAGAACGGGTCCTGTAGCCGCCCCAACAAAAATCTATCACTGAACAAAGCTGGTACTAAGGAACAATATGGTTACAGGTGGTAGAATCTTAATGAGTTATACAGCATTATTCCAAAGGTCCCAGATCTCCGATCCAAAAACTTCAATAGTTAATGTGCTACAAAATAGAATCCCAGATCACACTATAATCCTTGATCAGTACAGGATTTTCCACCAAATAAATTTGCTGTATCGTCCCTTCCTTATTCATATCTAGTACTGCTTCCCAAGAATGGTCCATCACCTCTTACACGCATAATAGGCCACTGAGCCAAGTCCAATAAAAGAGCATACACTATTCTATAGTATCTTGCAGCTTTAGTAGGCTTGATTTGAGAATTGCATATCCAGGTCCACAAAATTTATAGTTGCTGCTCTGGTGAACATTCTAGAAGACAGACTTATTCAATGTAAGATTCCAGATTGAACTGGGATCCCTGTTCAAAGTAGGGTCTTCAACTGGACTGACCGTTTACCTCCATACTGAGATAGTTTTATCCTCTGCCGAGCAAACATCCTCCATAGAAGAGCAGTGAAGAAACCCATTCTAATATCCAAAAACAGAGTGGGATACTTTAGTAACAAAGTCACAAAGTATTGAGCTCTGCTTTCTTTATAGATGGAATCAAATCACATGGTGAGTTTACATTTCAGAAGCCATCTGGTCAAATTCCTGCTGAAGATAGTCACTGGGCTGGTGCTCGTGGTTGCTGAAATAACTTCAGAAAGAGCTGGGAATTCCCATTAAAGAGTCTGCAGCAGACTGGAATTGTTTTTCTCCAGTAGTGGTGACAATTGAAGGAGTGGCAGGATACCAGAGCTGAGGATCTAATACCGCTGCATACAATGTCTTTTTGATATCCGGTAAGCTTGTTGCTTTGCCGGCATACCAGGATCAGGGTCACTGAAAATCAAAATTCTGGAGTCTTCCTGCCACAGTTGCTTGCTGGCCCTAATTTTAGATTGAACATGAATTTCATCTCTAAAGTTAAGTAACATAAAATTATGATGCAGGGCTTCTACCAGGTTATGGATCAGCTTCAAGGAATGGTGTGCCTGTTTCAACGATATAGCTTGATCCATACGGTGAAGGGCCAAGCAAGTTTTCTAACAAAGCCTGCACAAACGAAATACAATCAGTACCTTCTGAACATTCAGGAATGCCTGATATAATCAAATTATTCTGATGACTATGGGCTTCTTGATCATTGAGCCAATCCTCCAATTTTGCTACCTTCCTTCACAGATTGACTATTTCAGGGTCGATCCGATTTGCCCGATCTTCAAGTAAAGAGATTCTGGCCTCTGAGTCAGAAATTCTTTGTCCCAGCATCTCCAAAGTAGGTTTTACTAGTTTAAAATTTGACATAAGTTTGAGCAAAGCTTCTTAATGGTATTAATATCTTGTAAAGACTTTCTAATGTGGGTGGTACAGCCTCCGGAACAGTGGTCTGTGGTGGCGAGACATCTTCCTTTGGCCATTTCTAGGGTGGAGGACATTGTGGTAGAGCCTCCGGTACACTGAGACCACCAACTCTGCTGTTCCTGATGCAATTTTGCCTGGAAAAATGGCAGAATATATCACAATGTAGACCAGACCAAAATGGCAGAGGTAACACTTAACACCTTGAAAAATGGGTTAAAGGTGAAAATAGCTTTAAAATAAAAACACAGCCAGCAGCTGCAGTGAAAGCATCCACTCCTTAGCCTGTCATCACATGACTCTCCTGCTATCATTCTATATTGCTTTACAGAGCTACTCAAACCATTTAAGTTCTTTCAACAGATTGTAAATTTTGTGGTCGTATGTTAATACAGAAATGCCTTACAATTACTCACCAGGACCCAGTCATCTGTCTGATTCTGGGATCCTCTATCCACAGTCTCCTCCTGAAGTTTCTGTCTGTGCACTGCTAAACTGAAACATATTCTGTATAACAAAAACTGCAAGTGACTATTGACAGAAAACTGAAAAATCACAGTTTGGGTAAAACAAAGAGATGTGAACCAATAAGTATTTACAAACTACATCCAAGTCAGGGGCAGAACTAACAAGCTGCCATGTATTGTAATGGCAGTAGAGTAAAATAATATTGTACAGTCACTCCAGGTCTGGAGGATAACTGTGGCTCTGAGTAGCAGCAGCTTCTGTCATGAAAGTCATGGCCATGGTGTGACACACAGGTGAGGGTAAGAAACATGAGAAACCATGGGTGACTAAAACGCCCCCAAGGGTTTCCCATCTTATAGACTTAGAAGGCACCTGGTACTTCATCAGGGTCATGTGACCCCTCTGCATTAAACAAACAGGATCTGTTCTTATGTACTGGGTGAAAACTGTGACTACATTAGTGGCTTATATATTCCCAAGACTCATCATACATAACAGATCACCAGGTCTGTTTGAGGAATATCATATTAATTAGCCTCCCCATAATTCACAATATACTTATCAGAAAATACCTTGAATCTTGCCCATAGGTTGTCAAGGAGTCATTAGCCTGACCCATTGAGACAGTGTCTGTCCACCTAAAAATCTATGTCATACCCAAAGATGGCCAGCCATGACTCCACACCAGTGCCAGAAAGGAATAAGCATACAAGGCACCTGAGTAGCTGGGGTATGCAGTTACTCTCCAAGTTTTCTGAAGTTGTGCCCAACCCTGATTGAATGTCTACAGAGAGGAGAATGACTGATGTGGGCTTGCAGGCCATATAAGGTGTTCCCATGGAGCCCTGGGACAGACAATATACTTAACACTGAAAGTACTCCCAAGAGGGTCAGGGTACAGGTGTGGTGGGTGACAGTGAAGTAGTTAACCAAGAATCACAAGTCAACACATGAGATTACTTGGACCATTAAATAGTTACCTGTGACTTGGTAACTGGCCTGAGAGGGGAGCAAGTGGGGTGCAGCCGGCAAGAGCATGGTTCACCCATGCTGTAGTGACAGGCATGTTACTGATGCCAATTACGGTGGCAGGCAACATGCCACCTGGCATTACAAAACCAGGCATTACACCTCCCAGGAGTTACAGTGCCAAAACACCATCCCAGGAAACAGTCAGCTTTTCAACCTCCCAAATATATATAACCTCCTCAAGGGCAGGTATGCCTTGAAGGGCACAGAAATTGTGTCAGTGCCCAACATGGCATGAGTGTGGGGTGATCTAAAATCAAGATCACCCTGTCACTCTTGCCCTTTTGTGTGACAACATTACCATGCTCTAATGCTGTCACCGTGCTGACGGGATACACAAGAGCATCAGTCTTCCAGCTCCATGGCAAAACCCAGAGCATTGACATCAATGTGTAATGCCCACCACTGGTGCTGAGACCATCAGAAGATAACCCACCTAAGAGGAGATTCTAGGCATATTATAAAAAAAAACAAAAAACAAGAAAGAGCCACCAACAGAGGAATTTGGTGCATCTTGACCTCAGAAAATGGCTCCTCTGGGCAAATATACCATAGTACTTAGTCAAGCTGAAAGTGAGAGTGAGATCAAGAACCCTTCCCACTTTCACCCACCTTTTAACATCCAGCCCTGAGCTCCCACTTAAAACCACCAACAGGGGAAAAACACCAGCCCGATATAAAGGATACTGCTCCATTCTTAACTAAGTGTTAAGTTGCAATCATCTCCCAACTGATACCAGGCTCAATGCCATATCAGAGCACTGCCCCCCAGCCAAGCACCATGTCAGTAACTATCAGATGGGATGAAAAGATCTAGTAGGAAAATTTTTGAGAATGTAATTAAAGAATGAATAAATTAAACAAATGACACAACTCACGTTTGCTGCCTCAGTCTTCTAGAAAACATAGATGCATAATGCCCTAGTACACTCAGACAGAGTAACCTCTCCAGGCAACTGACAGCACCATTAGACTCTGCAGTAACACCCAGTCCCACACTTGCTGCATCACTTAGAAAGTATGTCAAAATGTCTCAAGAAATTAAAATCACAGTAGGCCAAAGTTTTTTCCTTATTCTCATGGTCAATATTTATTGAAGTTTATCATCATTTCTTCACATGCTTATCTGGACACCATTGGACACCATACATTTGAAAATCAAACTTAGCTTTTCAAGGAAGGTGTTCCTTTAAATACAAATACTGAAACTTATAATCAGTTTAACAATCTTTGTTAAACTGAATATAATTTATTTGTATTCAAAGGAACACCTCCTGAAATGTTGATAAACTTAATAAATACTGACCATGTATTATGGACAAAACTTTCTGTCCTACTGTGATTTTTGTGTCTAGAGACTTTTGATATGATTTTGAATCCACTTCATTGAGACCCTAGAATTACCATTTCAAAAGGTTTAAAATGAAGTACTTCAACCTGTAAAACAATTACTCAGAGAAATGAGTCATCACAGCCTCTTCACTTAGAGTGCCGACCTGGTATGACTGAAGCATCTTCTTAATATTCTGAAGGATCACTGTGCTTTGTACTCAGTGGACTCCAATAGGGTTTCATCTGGTCATGCTTAACTTCTGGGATATACAGTTCTTTATCCAACCTAACGTCTCAATGCCATAATGCCCATCTGTGCCAAAATAGTATAGCCTAGAGCTTAGAGTACTGAGCTGTAATTGAGCTTGGTACATCCAGCAGACCTGGGTTTGATTCCTACAACCTCCACTTGCATACTTTGTGGCTCTGAGCAAGTTACTTAACTACCCAGTGCTCCTGGGTCGACCCTGAAAACAGGCACTTGTGCCTAGTGGGCCTACCCAGTTACCAAAAAAAAAAAGTCATATGCCTCTTCATAAGACATCTTGAGAACATGTTAGAGTGATGTGAAATGTCAACGTGTTTATGGCCGGGTGCTATTCTCTTTTTTGGTTTTACTATAATAAATAGTTTTATTGTCTCCAAGATTTGGGAGTGATTTGTCTGGATGAGTAGTCAAAACTGGGCTATAGATACCTTCCTGGGAATTTGTTTTGGTTCTGTCTCATGGTGTCTTGAACCACCTACTGTACATGTTTACCTTGAAACCCACACCTGGATAACAGTTCACAAGACTCCAGGGATGAGTCAAGCTAGGAGTCAGAAGAAGAGGTGGATATGGAGCAAGATTCCAGTCACTGACAGCCAAAATGTGCTTTCCAGGCCAAATTCCTAACCTTGTCTGAAGTATCAAGACCACAGTCAAATTGGGCAGCAGCTCCACCTCCTCAATCTGAGCTAATGCCCTCACTTCTGCCAACAGTTAAGCTAAATGACACCTTCATAAAATGTGAGTTCCTCAACAAAGTGCTGGTGAAGGAGGTAGCAGAACCAGTCCGGATCCCCAAAGAGTGATCTGGAACAGAATGTATCCTCTCTAGGAGGACAAAATGAAGATGTGGTGTACTGCACCAGCGGCTGACCCTCAGATTGCGGTACTAGCAGAAGGTAATTCCAACCTAAAAGATCCTGCTGACAGAAAAATGGAAGACATGCTCAGGAAGAGTATTGAGCTTGCAGGTCTAGGAGCAAGAGTCACCAGAACTGCAGTCTATGTCATTAAAGCCACATTGGTGTGAGTGCAGGATGTCCACAAAACCCTGACCCCAAATCACAAGAAGCCCAGCTTTGGAGCGGTCTATACAGTCCACAAAGTATCTGAAGACATGGCAGTGGATTCATTAAGAATTAATGTCAAGGCAGAAGCGATCATCAATAGGGCTAGAAGAATCTTGTGGCTCAAGCTGTGTGTAGGGTAGGTTGTTCATCTGGTCCTGAGTATCAACTCGGGGCCTCGTGACAGCTAGAGGGGCTGGCCTGGGTCTTTGTGAGACAGGACCATATTCACTAAACCTTCATTGGTGTGATGCCTCCACCTAAGGACTCGGGCAGAATACCAGTAACCTTTTCCGGTCCCCAGGAACAATACTTTCACCTACTGGACCCTATCAGACACTCCTCAAATACACAAAACCCCAAAACAGTCATGGGAGCAGCAATTACCATAGGCACAGCAAGTATTTATTACTGTAGGGAGTAGGACTGGTAACTTTTGCTGCAAGAAAATAAGGTTAGGTTAGACACTTATACAACACTCTCCAACACCAGTAACTATACCAGTAATACCATCAATAACACCCAATGCCACTTCCCCAACCTCCCACCCATCTGTTACCAGACCTGTCCTAATGTCTTTGGGGTACCCCACTATGGTGGCAGGCCTGCAATGCCACTGGTTGGCCAGCATTGGGGCTCTAGATGAAGAAATAACACAAGGTAAAGCAACTTGGAACAACAGAAACCATTTGTAATCCCCTGGTGGAAAAATTGTACTTAGCTGACACAGTGCAGGTGAGAAGGATGTGCTTGACTTCTGATCACTCTGATGAAATCCTCTGGAATGCTTGGTAGGCAGTAGCTAGGGAAAGAGCTTCTCGGCTAAAGATGAACCACAGCTCCATCATTCTGGCAGGAACAGTTCAATGTAGGCCCTGATACCAGGCGGGGTCTCAGGCAGAAGGTGTGCCGTTCAAACAGCGATAATCGCTGGCAAATGACATTACAGTGGCAATTCACTGTTGCCACTGTAATGTATCTGCGGGACCCCAGCACTGCTTTTACTGGGTATTGCACCCACCTCGAATCAACTCCGACCTGGAGTTGATGATCCTAAAGTGTGTGTGTGTGTGGGGGTGCAGGGGAATTAACCCACCCCTGAAAAAAGACAGTTTACATGAGGGATTTATGCTGATCGCAACTTGCGGTGGACATAAATCTGTCGCTGTAACATCGGTTGACAAACATTTTGTTGAACCAACATCATAGATTACAGGCAGAACACCCTGGGTGCAATTTCTTGAAAAGCAATTAGGCAAAACTCTTTTGTAATCCAAAAGTGAGGTCCTCTGAGCTAATGACAGAGCTCCAGACTCTCAAATGTCTTATCAGGAATCTTGTCCACCCTCCAGTGGACTTAAGCAGCTTTTGTAGCAAACAGTTTGGAAAACGCAGCCCAAATTAGCAGCAATCCACTTGGGCTCTTTTGCAAACAATTCCAGTTTCTCTTTTGATTCTTCAGTCCCAGCACTGTAGCTTAGTGCCTGCAGGATTCTAAACCGCCATCACAGCTTGGGGCTCCGGCCCTTGGTGCAGTCTCTTCCGTCTCTCTTCTCCTTGGGGACTGGATTTTGGTGGGCTCCTGGGGCTATTTATAGCCTTTCCCAGGCTCCCAACCGATTAGCTCAGCTCTTCCAGGGTGAAAAATGTCTTGCTGGTTTTTGTTCTCTTCTTCCTTCCTGCTGCAACAGCAATGTCCACCTTTGTTTATACTCCCGCTGGACACGCCACCAGAGTTAAAAGGGTTGGGGAAGTCTTCTTAGCTGGACCAGTCCTCTTAAACTCTTAAAGCCACACAGAGTGGGATGCTGACAATGAGTTAAAAGTAATGCTTCATAAACTGCCATTTAAACCCTCATACTTTTTGGTGAGGGTCAGTAAAAGTACCTGAAGGCAGATGCAAGTCACTTGGTAATGACAGGAACCCAGAATCAACCTACATACCAGCTAGGGCTCATTTTGGAGGAATAGAAACTTTCAAGACAGATGACAAGGATATAACAGAAACAGAATAACAATTTTTGTTCCTCTTACACAGCCAATAACAGCAACAAGAGGTTTTGGAATTGTCATGCCTTTAACAGAGGCAGATTCAGCAGCATCTATAAATCAAAGCAACAGTCAAAACAATGACTGCGGTACTCCAATTCCAGTTGTTCCTGTCCATTGACTGCCTATTACAGTTCACTCATGAATAGAGAAAATCAACTCAGGACAAATGGGTCCTGGAGGTGGTCAACAGGGCTATGACATGGAGTTGATGGACATACCCGTAGCAAATTGGCAAATACTCTCATCCATTTCAAAGGAAAGGCTCAACTGGAGCAAGTCAAACAGCTCATACAAGGACTACTCAAAAACAAGGCCATCACAGAGGTGCTGCAAGGAGACAGGAGAAGAGACATTTATTCCATATTCCTTACAGTCCCTAAGAAGGCGGATGTCTTTCAGTCAGTCTTAGACTTAAAAAGCTAACTAGCTCTATCCAATACAAACCATTCAAGACAGACCATCAGATCTACAATAAAAGCCAGTCTTACCTGAAGATTATCTGACATTAATTGACATGAAAGATGTACATCTCCACATAGCACTGCTCACTGTCTGACTGAATACCAGAATGCGCATTATGCCCTAGTGGGCGATTAACTAGAACATTAACATAACCCTAGTCGTACCTTATTGCTATTATAAAAATATAAAAATTAAAAAGGTATAAAAAGTGGACCTGTTTTATTTCTTCACTTCAAATTTGAGATATTTAGTTAATTAGTCCCTCCACTGACCTTGGAAGGCTTTTTAGAATGTCTAAGTGTGCTGTGCTGCTCAATCCAACGCTGTTCCTGTTCATTAGCTATCTTTCAATCTCCATAAACAAAACACTTTCAGTGGGATCATAAATAAAATATTGTGCAAATTGCTTATGATGTACTAGATTGTACTGTTGTTTTTCTTTTTTCATCTTATTTTCCACCGCTATCCCCATGTCTACAACAAGTTTTCCAATATTCATATGCCTCGAAAGCATCCATGTCAAGATCTCTCTCCTCACAGTTGCAAACTATGCCACACCAAGTATAACAGCAGTATTTTTAGAATAAGTGAATAGATTATAAGGAAAGTATAATGAATTGAAGTCTGTGGCTCTGAAAGTATTCGGAATGAGCATGTGTATGTTACTGGAGTCCACTTGATGGTTGCCATGGCAATGCTCGCTTAAGTAAAGTAGTTAATTTAAATAGAAGCTGGGCTATGGGAGACTGGTTCTCAGCATACTCTGTTTGCATACCTGTTGCTGGAGAGGTTTGGGCTGTTCAGGATGGCACATCAAAGGCAGGATGAATAGAAAATAACAGCAGGACCACTGTGACTGTGAGAGCAACAGTGCAGGAAAAAAAAGTTTTCTAGAGCGTGGCCGGGGGACAACACTCTCAACCATGTCTGTTGTTTTCCAGGCATTGGAGATAGTAGGAGAGACAGTGAGCGAGCACAGCAGGCTGCTAATTTCTACGTAAATCAAAATGATTGGGGAAGTAATAGTGCGTCAGTCAAACACTATTTAGCAGTGGTGGACTTCAACCTTAGAAGGCAGACAGGAGTGAACTGGGCAGCATGACACAGCACCAGAGCAGTTATTACAGCTGGGTTAAATTTTGTGTAAGTCAGAATGCTTCTGACTATGAGTAGCTTCCTCTCCTCTGTCATTGGACAACTTCATTTCTCATCCTCACTCCTGTCGGCAGTGTGAGCTGAGTGGGAACAGTTTTTTTTTACTGTAAGGTAGTAGTTAATGGCGTGCTCAGCATTCTGAAAATAATTTAGAGAAATGCAGAAACTTTTTTTAAATCTACACTCTAGTAATGAGGCTGTACTGGTATGTTAATTAAATATTAGTGTAGGGCTCTCAGAATGCTTACAACCAATTAAAATGCAGCATTTCTGAGACCCTTTTATAATTGCTATTTACTTACTGTTCTTTTGTGGATTAAAACAGAATTTTGAACAGCATTCTGGTGTTAGAGTTTGGTTCTTTCTTTGCTGACTGCATTACATGGCAAGACCTGGGAAAGACTGTCGTAACAATGCCACTGTATTCTGCACTACCTGATGCCATAAGATTTCTCTTTTACCCTGAGGTAAAGGGCATTACAATAATTAAGCAAGGATATCACAAACACATGGGCAAGACCTAGCAATGCCTGAGGTGATAACCTGAAATGGAAAGGTGGGATGCCAGGGAAGGTCAGGGGAGGGGTGGAGGGCTGGACGTGGGAGTGAAAAGTTTTGGGGCAGAACATTACTGAGGTCAGTAAAGGTGGAGTTAAAGGAATTGGCAATTAGTTCAGGGTCCTGTGTGGGAACACCATTTAAGATTAGCAAAGTGGGTGAGGGGTAGGTGGAATTCCGTTCAGCTCTTTGACATTGTCCCAGAATTTACATCCTTGTCCTGAAGAGGAGGAGACTGGAGCTGATAGTGGGCAGCTTTGGCCTGATGAATCTCCCATGTGCACTTGTTCCTTACAGTCTGATACTTTTGTCTGTCTGAAGGAGGCCAGAGTGAGGGCTCTGTGCCAAAGGTTGTCCCTTGTACACATGAGATCAAGGATGGTCTGCATGATCCAAGGTGTAACACGGCATTAAGAGCCCCTGTGACAAACGGGCATAGATGTCAAGTTGAATTGAATGAGGAAATAAAATAAGACAAGGCATCATTGACCGAGGTGAAATGGTCAAGAGGGGCCCAGTCAAGACTGCCCAGGTGACACGGAACTGGTCGAGGGAGCCTTTCTTAAGGCGATGCTGGTGGGTGACTTGGGGAATTTGAATGGTAGGACCAGTGGCAGATAACAGGAGTGATCACTTAGAGAGTCTGACAGAACCTGCACATCCGACAGTCATTTGGGGTGATCAGAGAGGACAAGGTAGAGAGTCTGGGTGCGGTTATGGGATTTAGCCTAGTGGACAAAAGGATCACCTGAGTAAGGTCCAGTGCTGCAGCAGTGTCTCTGAATTGTGCAGACTGAGGACCAACCAATTTATATTAAAAACACCAAGCGTAATGATCTCTGAATTATGCGGTTGGGAGATAAGTTCAAGAACTGAGGAACAGGCAAGTTTTTGGTTACGTGGGGAAAGGTAGACAGAGAAGGTAAAGGGACTTTCCAGCAGTCCCAATGGCAAGCTCAAGTGTGAGGGACTGAGCACCATGACTAAGAGATAGGGACGGGACCACATGGCCTTGGAGCTCATCACAAAGACAAAAGGCATAGCCCCCACCCGTTTTCCCAATCTATTAATTCTAAAGATGGTGAAACTGTCTAGTGCGATGGCATAGTCAGGTGTTTCAGGAGATAGCCAAGTTTCAACAATCGCAATCATCAGGCTTATGCAGTGTGACCCATACCTGTAGGAGGGTATGTTTTTAGCAGATTGCAAATATTCAGTGAGGCTAGTAGGAGGCCTCCAGACTGAGAGAGTTTGGGGTTGGTAGGGTGGCTGGGCCAGAATTGGGGTGAACGTTGCCAGACAGAAGTAGGAGTAGGAAGGTGAACCTATAGAGTACCAATTTAGGTAGGTTCCACTAGAGAGGTGATTGTAAGTGGAGGTGCAACTGGTATTGGGGTTGAAGATGCAGTCTAGAAGGTCAGGGCCCCAGTGTGGATAAGGAAACCCAGTTAGGTGCAATGAGACCTGGGGTGTACTCTTGACCATCTGAAAGCAGAGAGTCACTCCAGGTGCTGTTCGATGAGGCCCAAGTTGAGCAGGTGGCAGGGGTGGGATGAGGGTGGCTAGGAGCACAAGCACAAGGGGAAGTAAGGCATATGAGGACAGATACATAGTATGCATAGTGAGGCAATGGAAAGAGGAGAGGGCACGGGAAATGTGACTGAAAGGTAGGGAGGGATAAAGGTCACAACAGTGCAAGAAGCAAAAGACCCTTCAGTTTTGTACAGTGGTAGAAGTACCTTTAGTGTGGAGGATCGGGTGTTAGAGACCCAGGACTAGCTAATAGATAAAAGAGGGCTAAGATGGAGAAGGAAGGATGGGAATGAAAGAAAAGTACAGGGAGTAAACAGGGTAATGAGAAGGGTGAGGTAAAGAATAGACTAGGCAGGAGTGGGAATGGACAGAAGCAATACTGACCCCTAATGGACAAGGGATATAAGTTGCAAATCGAAAATAAGGGACTTAGTCATGTGACTGGGAGGCTATAAAACTAGGTCCAGCCTTGGGTGGGGGTGGCTGGGGTGGGTGGGAGTCAATGCAGTGAAGCATCGATGGGAAAACACCCTCTTGGAGTTGTTCTCCTTGCAGGGAAAGTAGCGGTCCACCTGTAGCACTTTACCTTGCAGCTGCTCCACTCATCCACTCCTGGTGTGGTTTGCTTGGTTGTGGGGTTCCAAGATGGAGCCTAAAAGTAATGCAAGGAGAACAATAGAGGGCTTAGTCTGGGGAAGATATAGATTGTTTCTGAGTGGGGTTATCTTCCTGTGTTTCTTTTATCACATCCAGTGGCCCTCTTGGCTGCCTACCATACAGCATTTCAAATGGTAAAACCCTGTTGATGCCTGTGGCACTTCTCTGTAGGCAAAAGTTGATAAGGTAAGTATTAGTCCCAGTCTTTCCTTCCCTTTTACAAACATTTTAACATGCCTTTTAGGGTTTGGTTAAAATGCTCAGCAAGACCGTCTGTCTGAGGGTGATGGGGAGGTTCTTAAGGTAGTGATACCCAGTAGTCTGTGCAGCTCCTTAAGTAATACAGCACCAAAATTACTACCCTGATCAGTAATAATTTCTTTAGGTAGGCCCACTCTGCTGAAAATTTTGGCAAGCTCTGCTGCAACTTTTGGGCTGTAACAGTATGCATTGGAACTGCTTCTGGGTTATCGAGTAGCATAGTTGCATACTACCAGGATAAATCTATTACCCTTTTACTTTTATCTAAAGGATCAACCACATCCATTGCAATTCTCCCAAAGGCACATCTATCAAGGGTAGGGGCACCAGGCACCTTGTCCTTTCTAGTGACTGGGGCTACTTTCTGACACTCAACACAGGAATTACAATAGATAGCAACATCTTCCTGAATTCCAGGCCAGTAAAATCTATACTGCAATCTGGCAAGGGTGTGATCCCTCCCGAGTGACCAGCCATAGGACTATCATGTGATATATGTAACAACTTGTTCTATACTTCTGTGGTATAACCAATTGTTCTGTCTGTTCCTGTGTCTGAGGTTTAACCCAAACTCTGTTCAGTAACTCATCACATTTTTAAACATTGGTCCACCCTGTTTGGTTTCACCACCAGCTGCTTAAAATAACCCTGGAGAGAAACATTGTTAGCTTGTTCTGAAGGAAAATCACAATCAGTTATCAATTTAGTTTCAGCATTTTCATATTTTAACCCTTCATGTCCATCAGTCATTTGTTGCCACAATTTCTCCAGGCATCGTCTTTCTTTCTTGGATTTCCAGATCTTGGAGCTGTGCTCAAATACATCCGAATCAAAATCACTGAAAGGAAAAGTGTCCCCACCATCTGAAATTTTCTTTGCCTGAGCTCTTGTCACACAGCTGCTGAAGCGTCAGCATTTACTCCCCTCTTTGATCAACTCAGTAAATCCTGGAAGTCATTTCCAATAATCACAGGTACAGGTAACTAGGTACTATCCCCACTTTCATTTGTTGCGACACACCCTTAATGGTCAAGTCACTTGGGTGGTGGGATAGTATTGATGTCCCAGTGGATGCAGATGACACCAGTACCTGGTCCTTTTGCACAGTGTTTTCCCAGCACTTTAACAAGCACTAGGGTCTGTCTGCTTCCAGAATCAATGAGTCCATTTACAGTGTTATGTCCCACCCTCACATCTGTTAAGTACTTGCCCCAATTTGCCAAGGACAAATCTACTCCAGTGCCCTCTCCTTACTATGGCAGTTTCTTGCAAATGGCCTGGCTTATTACAGTTATAGCAGATAACGTCTTTTGGGCCAGATTTGCTACCCCACCAGAGTTCTTATCAGGTTTGAGTTTAAATGGAAAAGAGTGTCTTACTGGTGCTTGGCTGTTACCTCACTGCTGTGGCATCTGTCTGGCCATTTGGTAGTCCTCGCCAAAGAAACAGCCTTTTCCCCACTCTCTGGTCGGTGTTCCTTTACCCACAGCTGCACATCTGTAGGCAAGATGTTGGTGGAATTGCTCCATGGCAAATGTGTCAATGATATGTGGGACTGTTTTGCTCTCTGGTTGGATCCATTTTATCAGGAGTTCTCTGAGTCGTGTAAGGCTTCTCAAGGATTGTTAACTGAGTTGTACCTCAGAGATTGGAATTTCTGCCTGTATGTCTCTCGAGATGTCATACCTTTTCAGGATTTCACTTTTCACTAGGTTGGTTAACTAGGATCTGCAGCTTATCCAGTAGGTAGGAAATGGGCAGACTAGGTGGGCCAAGCGGTCCTTATCTGTTGTCAACGTCTATGTTTCTCTGTTTCTATGTAGCACACAGTTTTCTAACTGTGCAGTGTCCATATTGCTGTAGGCAAGTTGGGCTTTCCTGTCAGGTAAGATACCGGTCTGATTGTTCATTGCTGCTTTGGCCATTGGCAGGCTGTGGCAACTCTTCAAAAGTTGTCAGATATGCCTCTATTATCCAGGGCACAACTTTGTAGGTTTAATGGCTTTTAAATTGCTTGAGTTTTGTTGGTCATCTGGGCCTCTGCCAGATCCTCTGCCTTTGATAGCTTGCAAGGCATCCAGCAATCACTGCTCCTGTTGCTGCATCTCTTCTCTCATCTGCTGCTCCTGTCACTGCATCTCTTCTCTCCTCTGTGCTTCTAAACGTTGAATCTTTTCTCTCTGCTTCTCAGTCTCTTTGTTGTATAGCCCACCATTTGAAAAAGTCCATCAGGCTTTCGGGTTCTGTCTCTGCCGTTCTTTTTCCATAACTTGTGCTGGCTGTACAATCTCAGACTGGACTCCTGTCTCTGCTAGTTTGGCTGCTATTCTCCTGGTAACCACTCCTTTACTTGCTGCTGCAGAAGCCATACCTTCTCTCTGTGCTTCCCTGGTACTAGGTCCAGTACCCATGCACAAAACTCCTGTCTTAGGATATGCATGGCATAAATCCCACTTAGGCTGACACTATCTGTCATTGAGGCACCGGTCAGGAAGCACAGGGAAAATCAGGAGCAATTGTAGAATTCACTAAAAAGTATTAATTTACACTAGCAGTATCATAAATAAACTTGTTCAGTATAACTATTTACAAAGGTAAAATAAAAATAACATTTTCTTCCAGTGTCTGTGTCCTTGTTCTCTTAATCTTTCTTGCAGTTACAACTTAGCTCTTTTATAAGTTTTTCAACCCCATTCTTAACAAGCATCCTGTTCTTGTAAATATTCTGTTCTTGTATATTTCAGGAGCTACTAGAACACAGTGTGCTTCTTGGAGGCCCCTTTGCACAGCTTTTGCAAAAGGCTGGAAGATTTGCACTCAAGTAACCTCTAGAGTTTACAATAGCTTTCTGCAATCATCTCAAAATATAATTATATATATTTCAACAGTAACACTATATATTTTCCAAACAAAAGTGATCCCATTATCAGTTACATTTTCATACAATGATTTGCACATACTTTTATATTAGTAGCTATGCAAGGGAGGAAAACAGACAGCAAGGGAGGACTGAGATACAGTGAGATGCAAAGAATTGTGAGATTGTCGGGTGATCAAACCAAGTCTCACAGGAAGATTGGGTTGCAACCAGACAGAGCAGAGACAGAAAAGGAAAGAATAGATCCTTGCATTTAAAACACTTTCTCTTACAAATGGAAAGGGTCCAATTCACCCTGTCACCCCCAAGGTCTTGTTTAGCCACAGGCAGCCATTTTGAGTAAGGCTAAGCATAGAATGTTTCGACTCATATTTACACTATGGGGCTGAATTTGGGAACCTGTTTTATTAAACAGGTTTCCAAATCCTTTATTTTCCAAACTAGATCCTTGCATTTAAAACACTTACTCTAACAAATGGGACAGGGTCCTATTTCACCCTGTCACATACCTCTGCCAATCGTAAGTCCCCAGCTGAGGCAGAATGCACAACTACAACTTAGTTAGTGTAATTCACAAAAGCTATTTTTAAAACACCCTCCCAGAGTTGCTCTCCTTGCAGGGAGTGCAGAGGTCTGTCTGCAGCACTTTACCTCATGCTACTCCACCTGCCTGCTCCCAGTGTGGTTTGCTCGGTTGTGTGGATTCAAGAGGAAGCCTTGTTGTGCTCCACTCATCCACACCTGGTGTTGTTTGCTTGGTTGTGGAGGGTTCCAAGGGGAGCCTTGTGGCTGCTCCACTCATCCGCTCCCGTGTGGTTTGCTTGGTTGTGCTAGTCATACTGCTGGGCTGTTATTCTTTCCTGGTCACCATACCCACAAACCTGACTCACAGTGCATTCTCTTTACACCCTATCTGGGTGTAAGCTCCTCCCCATCTAGGGGTATCAAGATGGTAATAAAAATGGGAGAGGGCACTTCACAAACACAAGCAACTACAGTCCAAGGCATTTAAAGCAAAGATAACTCTTTAACTGGGTTCCTGAATCTTTGTGACCAGGAGTCACAGAATAAGGAAACAGACACATTCGTTAAGCAGATCTCCTCACCTGTAGGGGCAATGTTAATTAGAAAGCAAGCAGGCATGCACAGTCATTTTGAGTAACTTCATTGTCCACTCTGGAATCAAACTGCAGAAAATGATTTAATTAAACTTGAGAAAGAGTAATAACCACTCCATGGAGCAGGGGTATTAAACGGTGGGTTTCTTTCACAGATACAGCTGGGACATCTACTGCAACAGTCTCTTGTGAAAACAGACTATTTATTTCATGCAGATATCCTTTCTGCCAAAAACTAGAATTCCTGGCAGCATTTCTAGAAGGCCACTACATGAGGTAGCGTGACACTGAAACAATTCACTGACTCCTATCTTATTCCTTTCTCTCTCTCTCTCTCTGCAGCAGTTACATTTCTTTCCCTTCTCTCTGCTCTTCAGGCAATTTCATTCTACACTTTTCCTCTGGACTTATGACAGCACAAGATATTTTACTGTCACAAACCCTTTTACTCTCTTCAGTTCATTTCCACCAGCCTGATCTTATACCTTCTCCACCGAGACTATGTCTTATGGAGCATACTTTCATCTTCCTTCACTGTCTTATTTCTGTACATGTCATTTAATGTTCTTGCAGCAAGAACCAAACCACAGAACCTTTTCAGACACCCAATTGCTAATGAAAACATAAGTTGCACATACCCCATAATACAAAGCATCATAAGGAAGCATATACATGAATTAATTTGGGCTGGCTCAACTTTAAGCAGAATTGTATGGTGTCAGTAGGCCTCACAATACAATCAGCAAAGGCTGAGAACAGAAGACACAGACACGTGTTTCATCCTCATTTGGACTCATCAGTGTGCCGTATCTGTACCTCAGCCCAGGGTGAGATAGCCGGTCACCCTATAGGGAATCTAATTGATTTGGGTCATGGGCAGCCCAAAGTAGAGAGAAGAGTACAACAAAAGAACCTCAGAGCAAAAGAAATGGGGCAAGGGTTATTCCAGAGGATATTGGCCATACAGCCAAATTGTAAAGAAAATACAAATTGCACATACCCCAATAATGCAAAGTATCATGGGGAGCATATGCAAATGCCCATGAACTAATTTGGACTGGCTCAACTTTAAGCAGAATTGTATGGTGCCAGTAGGCCTCACAATACAATCAGCAAAGGTAGGAAACAGCAGACACAGACACGTGTTTCATCCTCATTTGGACTCATCAGTGTGCTATATCTATATCTGTACCTCAGCCCAGGGAGAGATAGCTAGCCATTTGCCATAGCAGACCCACCGACAGTATAATAATTCTAACCCAACAGCTGAACTCACCCATGCTCAATCTTTCTTTTTAGGCTTTAGGCCCTTTTGGATTACCTACCAAAGTTCACATGGCGGGCCTCCATTTTTCTTTTCTTATTCCTGGGCTCCAGCTCCCAAATGCACTGGCAGGCCTCTTATGCTTTGCTCCATTGCTCCCTGTCTGCACGCTTGAACTGATGCTTTCCATTTCATGGGTCTTCAAGGGTGGAGGGTGAGGGTGGAAAGTGGCCCACCTTGGACCCACCACGGCCCTCCAGCTGAACTTGTGGGCTGAACCACCTGCCTCTTCTCTCACCAGGTCTCTCCCTTGATCTCCCTTGGTACCAAAATCCCTGCTATTTATACCCTTAAGGGTGGGCCCCACCTGCAGTCAGCAGGCAGCACCACATCCCAGACTAGCAGCACCACTAGCTCCCTCTCTCTGCCTAACTATGGTTTGCAACCAGCCCAATTACACACAGCAACCTAAAATTAACTAGTAGACTCCAGAAGGTGCTTACATGGTATTCCTGAGAATTTCATTTGGTAATTCCAATGGATACATTAATAGGCCTAGTGTATACCCCTGCAACACCTTAGGTAGGTGGTCCTGATTTTTCTTTTTACTCAATCAATCAATCAATCAAAATCTTTATTTATCCAGGCGAACATCATTGAGCAGAGCTCTTTACAAGTTGGACCTGGTTAGAGCAGGGTCGGGTAACATCCATCATACAAACACATAAATACATGTAAATAAGTATATAAACACAAACACAATGGTGCAGTAATAGGGAAGTCAAATGATAAAAGGAAGACAAGGTAAGCCATAACAGAGGAGGATTCAAACACAGAGGGCAGGTCCACCATTGAACCATGCAACTGTATATAAACCATGTTCTCTGTATATAAGTACCAGTTAGTTCATTTACCAGGGCAGTCACTAGTACTAGCCATGAAAATGGCTTGAGAACCACCAACTAATGGCAGATGGGGTACCAGGAGGGTATGTAATATGTGAGCGAAGGATAAACATTGTGAGAAGTGAAGTCCCAAGGATAGGTTGGTAGAACTGATGGGTGGTGGGGGCCTACAGGAGAGGGAAAGGGAGTTAGGACTTTATAGTATGATTGCGTCAGATTGTGGATGAGTGCAGTTATAGTTGTGAAAAGAAGGCTTTGAGAAAGTGAAAAGATAGACCAGTATCAAAGGGAGGCAGAGGCATCAAGGTGTTACATGAAAGCATGATGACAGACCAGGGCCAAGGAGGAGACAAGCACTAGAAGTAATTCGTTCACAGTTAAATGGTACAGGTTAGCATGATGACAATTCATGGTCATGGGAAACAATTGCACTGATCATTTCTGAGACGTGAATATAAGAGCTTGAAAGATGAGATGCCGATGAGTGACCTCAGTTTCAGTTTTTTGCAATTTATTCCACAAGGAGGACAGTGTAAAGCTTATAGCAGCCCTGCCAAAGCGAGAGTTAACTTTGGGAACCATCAGTAGGAGAGATTTGCAACTTCTCAGGGCATAATTGCCTATTGGTTTTATAGGAAGACAGTCTGTAATGTATTGGCAGTTTTTGGCGATGGCTCTCAGGGTCCATAAGCCTGAATTGAAAAGAACTCCACCCAACTGATTGATATAGGGAGCAGTGGTGAGTGGAATAAGGCAGGCCTGTGATGAGCCTCAAAGCTCTATGATATAATGTGTCAAGTTTGGTGAGGTAGGAAATGGGACAGTGACTGTAGAGGATGTCAGCATAATCTATCAAGGATAGAAAGGTTGATTGTACCAGCTGTAGTTTGGCATCTCTAGTTAAGAAGCGGGCTATCCTAAAGAACAGGCCAAGTCTCTGTCGTAATTTTTGAGTAATTCTTCAACGTGCTCTATAAAGGAGACCCTATGGTCCAGCCGTACTCCCAGGTATTTGAATTTAGGACAAATTCCAACTTCTCACCAAGAATTGTAGTAATCTGTAGGACAGGATCTGATAGGGCTGAATTTACCATTTGGGCAGAGGGAGAAAAGAGCATTACTTTTGTTTTCTTGGTGTTAAGTAATAGTTTTTGTTTAGGAGTTGGTGTTGTAGCAGGTTGAACTCAGATTGAAGGTCATTACATGCAGATTGTAATGACGGGCGGCTTACGTAAAGAACTGTGTCATCTGCAAACAGATGAATGTTGTCCTTAGTTATGCTTTCATCAATATTGTTGATGTATATTGCAAATAAGATCGGTCCTAAGATAGAACCCTGGTGAACACCTCTTAGAGAGGTTTGAGAGTTGAGAGATCTCCTTCTGCTTTCACCTGCTGGAAATGATCAGAGAGGTAGTTGTTGAACCACTGTAAAGATAATGGGTCAGCACCTAGTGAAGTCAGGGAAGAGAGTAGCAGAGAATGGTCGACAGTGTCGAAGGCCTTGCTCAGGTCCAAGAATACAGCACAGGTGTAATTCCTGTTGTCTCGCTCTCTTTGCCAGTCATTAGTCACTTTGGCAAGTGCTGTGATGGTGCCATGTTTAGCTCTAAACCCTGATTGGACTGGATTAAGCAGGTTATTAGCTTCTAGATACTGCCTCAGCTGGTTACTTACGACTTTTTCCAGTAATTTTGACAAGACCTGGAGAATCAAAATTGGTCTGTAATTATTTAGATCACAGGGATTTCCGGACTTGAACAGGAGTATGATGTGCACTGTTTTCCATATTGAAGGAATGGATCCTTGAGTTAATGATAGGTTAAATAAATGGGTTATGGGCATGGCTAACACATGGATGGCCACCTTCAAAAATATGGGTCGAGGGTATCTGCACCAGCACTTTTTTACATCCAGTTTTAGTACTTTGCTGTGCCTCTGTTTACCCTACTTACCCCCACCAAAGTGGTCATATAGCCAGTTTCCAGGCAAGGCTTATCACACTAACAAGGAGCCTTGCAGTGACAGTGCTGGTTTGAGCTTCCTATTATTAGGGCTCTTCATTCTTCAGACTCATGTGCTTATAGTCTGGCACTTGACTAAGCTGCCTCATCTCATTTTACTATCTCACCAATTATACATCAGCCCCTCCGACCAGTCAGGAGCTTTGTACCCATCTCTCACTTCATCTGGTGCTCCTGGAAAAGACAAAGGTCATAACCTGGATGCTTTCTTATCCTCCCTATGTGTGCAGAGTGGTATCCTGTGACATTGGTGACAGTGATTGGAGACTTTCAAAAGGGTAACTCAGTCATGGCACCTGTCAACAGGGCTACTGAGGAGGGAGGGTGACTAGATGGGGTAGATGGGGTGCCACGAATATAGCAACAGGATGTCGCTATATGTACATACGCATGGGGGAAGCACCCTGAGCAATGGGCGGAAGGGATGGAGGGTTTGTGTGGTGTGACAGTGGGCTGCCTAGCTGGCCCAGTGGGCATGGTGGGTGGGTGGCAGGCTAGGGTTGTGAGGGTGCTGGGTTTTGGTCTGAGCATGCATATTTTGTTGTGCTCAGCCCCAAATTTTATTTTCCTGTTTTGCACCCCCGACAGGCACCCCCTGGGTTGACAATCCTTTA
Source organism: Neoceratodus forsteri (assembly GCA_016271365.2). NCBI lineage: Eukaryota > Metazoa > Chordata > Ceratodontiformes > Ceratodontidae > Neoceratodus > Neoceratodus forsteri. The sequence goes on along the minus strand of CM028131.1, from coordinate 443,231,722 downwards.
GTAGTGGGGTGCGGGGTGCACCCCCCGCATAAACAAGAAAAACCTAAGTCCCGGCACCTTTTGTTGTGCACGGGAGTGTACATCGGGCGAATTACCGACGATGCACACCGCCCCTAATGGTAACGCCTTTCTGCAACGTTATGACATGGAACTGTGCAGAACTACACCCACTTACATTAACCTTCCTAAGCTCCATGATCCCCTAGTGCTACTATTACTACTGAGTGGGGCACTGAAAGCAACCCATGCCTAACTCCCTCCACTATCTGTCATGGTAACCCACATGGGCAAACAGGCATGGGCAAAAATAGTGCACATCAATGTCTGTAGTCTCCTGTCAAAGATTTCTGAGTTGAAAGCCTAGGTTTCCTCTTACAATTCAAATGCCATAGGAGTCTCTGAAACATGCCTAAAACCCTGCATTTCATACTCCAGCTGATACATTAGGGCTTAGGGCTTTCCCATAATTAAGCATGATAGACAAGAGTCCATGGGGGTTCTATTATATTTTAGAGGTATTCCACTTTCTGTCTGACATTAGGACAGTGGACTGGTCAGCCCTGGGCTTCCTTAACATGGCCCTATCATCCATTCAGGACAAGCACTTCCTGGTCACCAACAGGACAGTGCAGGGTGGAAACACTAAATGGCTATCAAAAGAACTGCTTAGGAAAATGAAAGACAGGGATGCCCTATGGGCTGCCTACAAATCGTCTCCTTCCCACACTTCCTGGAACAATTACCAAAGGCTGTGCAAGAGGTTAAAACTGTGAAGGCTAATTAAATTAAAACATTCAGGTTAGGAATCTGAGTGACCCAAAAATGTTTTGGTCATTGGTGACTGCCTTATCAAACCGAGAATAAACAATATGCCTTCAAGTTATGCACCCAGGCGGGTCACTGACTGACCCCCGGTAGCTGAGTCCCTCTCCTCCCCACATCCATCCCCCCGTCCATCCCCCCAACTTAGTTTCCTCCCACCACCCACCCTATCCTAGGTTTCTTCATATTTCAATCAAGGACTTGATTACAACCATCCACAAAGACTTGCACTTTCCCCACCTCTAGCACTTAGGTTACTAACCCTCTATACCCCTTCCCTTCTCTTTCCTGTTTCTCCATATGTTACACATATGAATGTTCGAACAGCTCTATGTGTTTCTCTTTTTACTTTATTGTAATCTATTGCCTCCTGTTTTCAGTTTATGTAAATTGCTGTAACTGTTAGACAGCCGTTAGTCTTTGACATTGTTCTATATATCTAAACCACTTGTTTGGATTGTTTCCCCTGTATACTGTAGATCTTGTTTCTGTTAGACTATGTTTTGTATTGCCTTGCCTTCTTTATATCTCTTTCACTGGATGTTTGTGAAAATGGGAATTTTTGTTCACATACCTTCCAGTATACAAATAAATATTGATTGATTAAAGATTGATTGATTGACACTAAATTCACAGACCTGTCCAACTACCTCCACAAGCTCCCACCTAAGGATCCCACCTCTGCTGACAAAACTGGGTCATGATGACCTCAGAATCCCCATTCTACTTTAAGGTCACCTCCCTTGGGAGATACATCACCTCCTCAAGGTTCTCTCTAACTACAGTAGTGCCAGTAGTGATGGTCTCTGTTGAGGTTTCTCAAGTTTATGGCTGGCTACAGTACATTGTTAAACCTCCTGCTACCATCTTTAACCTGTCACTGATCTCCTCGCTAGTACCAACATTAAAGAAGCAGGCCAGGGTAGTCCCAATATTCAAATCTGGTGACCCTACCCTTCTTGAAAACTACCGTCAGTTTCTATCCTCGCCCACCTAAGAAAAAGATCCTTGAAAAATTGTCTTCCAGCAAATATTGGAGCACGTGTCTAAATGTAACTTGCTCTTTCCCCACAAACACGGGTTCAGGAAGGGACATAGCACAACTACTGCCTTGGCATGCTTCACTGACAATGTTGTCAAGGGCAGAGATGAGGGTAAATTAACCAGCGCATTCTCATGGATCTTGCAAAGGCCTTTGACCTAGTAGACCACAGCATTCCACTGGACAAACTACACCTTGCTGGGCTCTTTGCTGTGACCATGTCATGGTTCTTCAATCACCTCACAGGAAGAACCCAGGTGGTTTGTACGGGAGAGGCCACCTCCAACTCAATGGGTGTTAAAATGGGGTCATGCAAGGATCAATATAAGGGCCAATTCTCTTCTCCCTATTTGTCAACAACCTCCCAAAGGAATGCCAGGATTACCACTTGCTCCTTCATGCAGAAGACCAGATTCTCTTTTATAGTGCCAAGACCCCAACTATAATAGGTGCAACTCTCACTGAGGAGTTTAATGCTGCCAAGAGGTAGTGCCTTGATAACAGGCTCTTAGTCAATGCCAAGAAGACTAAGGCTATACTATTTGGGTCCAACCCTAGGCTAGGCAAATGGCCCAATCCACTTAAATCCCTTAAACAGCTATTGTCAGATGGGGCCCCTGGAACAGGTAACAACCTTCAAATACCTAGAGATCTCAGTTTATACCTCCTTGACCTTTTCAGACCACACTGGCCTCACAATCAGGGAGTAAATCAGAAACTGGGTGTCTGCTTCCAACTAAAAGACCTTATTACTCTGAAGTGCCATTGGTCACAGCACAGGGTATGTTTCTCCACCTTCTGGATTTCTGCTCCCCTATCTATACCCAAATCTTGTCATCCAACCTATTTAGGCTCAACACTATATACATCAATATCTGTAGATTTGCCTTATCGACTCCTTATTCAGTGCATCATTACTCCCTTTACCAGGTCCTCAGCTGGCTCTCTTCATAAACCCACACTGAATATATAACAGGCAGTCTTGTTGACAAATCCCTCCAGGAAAGAGTCCTCACTGCAGTCACTTCTCTTCATACCAAGCCTGGCCACTGGAGCCTCCAGTCCTCCTCACATCTTCTACCAGAATATCCCCAAACTTCCACCTGAATGAGTCTTAATGTCTTCTGCATTGCTGTCCCTTAGGCACTGGAACAGGTTGATTACTTCTCTCTGCTCTCTTGACTCAAACTTCCTCTTTTAGTCACCTTTTAGGACTGACCTCACAGCTACCTCTGCCTGCAAGTGCCCCTCCCACAATATGGAGCTCAGTGACTATTGAAACTGGATATTTCCACCCATTCTGCTAAGTCTATTTTCCACTTTGTGTCAGTACCTTTGCATTGCTGTTACTTATACTGTAACAGTAAGTACATGGTTTGTTATTTACTACCAGGATCGCTCTCATATCCCTGGTGAGAAATTTGCACACTTGCACTGGTATTTCTGAATTTATTGGTTGTCACCTTGTACAGTCCCTGTCAGGGTTTATTAATGATATCATTCCATGCTTTGTTTGTTATTTTGTGCTTGTACTGTTCACTATTTTGTGCCATCTTGATGGCAGGGTCATGCCTAAAAAATTGTCCCTAGGACCAGTGCACACACTTTGTTAATAAATATATAAATAAATAAAATAAATAAATGCATATACACTGTGCACAGTATGGAAGAAGAACCAACCTTTCGGGTACACCACACAGCAGGGGCACTGAGAGTGATCAGAAATTTCCTGTCACTACCTCTGCATCCTATCCATGAGGTAGGACTTAAACCAGCAGATGAAAGCACCAGTGAGCCCACAGTACTTCCTTAGTCAGTCCAACAACAACCCATGGTCCACGGTGTCAAATGCTGAAGAGATCAAGGAGACTGGGAATTGCCCATTCTCCTCTATCCCTTGTCCTGAGGAGGTCATTGTGAGCTCTGACCAGTGCAATCTGAGTGCTATGCCTGGGCCTGAATCTGGACTGGAAGGGCTCATAGATTTCATGGGTTGTCAGGTATGCCTCAAGCTGCAGCACCACACTTCTCTTGATAACCTTCCACAAAAAGGGAGGTTAGAGACAAGTCTATAATTTGCAAGGAAGTTTGAACCCAAAGATGGTTTCTTCAGATGAGATCTCACTAGCGTCTTTCAATGAACTTGGAGATCCTCCTGTGAGAGGGAGCACTGGCCAATCTCTATGAATGTCAGACCCATTTTCCCATGCAACTTAGTAGGAGATGCATTGGGCTCACATCAGTTCATGGAAAGTTGTCTGCCGCTCCAAGATCACCTCATAAACCTTATCCACCATGACTGACCTAAGCTGTCCCCAGGACAGAAGTGTGTGTTCTGGGATCGGCTTGACCCTGTTGGGTTGCAGCCCATTTGGTGAGATCCCAGCCCTGACAGACAACACCCTTTCCAAGAAGAACTGAGCAAACCCTCACACTTAACGAATGAACCTGGTCTCACTGGTTACAAACAAGCAGGATGAAGTAACCTGTCTACAGTCAGAACAAAAATACAACAAGGATCTGCACACATCAAGTAGATATTTAAACATTTATTTAAAGATAAAGACCACCAGGAGCATGTCCATTGGACCAACACACCAAAAGCAAATGCACTGCTGGTGACCATTATACTTAAAAAATGTTTAAATATCCACTTAGTGTGTGCAGATCCTTTTTGTTTTTCTTGAGTTTGTGTCAGTATTGGCAGCTTTTGTACCTTTGCAGAGGACAGTGTGCTTCTTTTGAACTTTTGCAGTCCAGAATAGCTGAGACAGTCAATTCCTCCCAGCACCAATCTCTCTGGGCAGAAAAGCTGCCTTCTTATAGATGACTGAACTTTGGTATTCACCATGGTGAATACTCAAAGACAGTTTGTCTTCTTGGCCCCTAGATCTCCACCAACAATGCTCTGACCTCTGACCCCAAGACTCCAACTTTCTGAGCTCCCTGTCACACTATGGGGATCTCTTGGGTGAGATCCAGTGTCATATATGAATTGGTGTGACTTAATCGAAGGCTAGGAAACACCCTATTTTAGGTCCCCATCCTCCATTGATCCTGTCTCACACACTGCCACCTAAGTAATCCATTACTATTTAGAGTCTCTCTCTCTGGTGTCAGTCCTCATAAAGGCAGTATCAAACCATCTCCATGGGGGCAAAGGAGATCTTCACCTTGCTGTGATCTGACCAACTGACTGGATCTGTCTTGAGATCATTAATCTCAAGCCACAGGGAAAACACAAGTCTGATGTGCACTTGTGTTGGTGAGTCTGAAGTAACCACTTGTGCTAGGCCCAGTGATTCCATAAACTGAAGGAAATCTTGTCCAAATTGTAGCGTTCATCCTCGACCCAGGCATTGAAGTTACCCAGAAACAACCATCTAGGTGACTCCAACACCCTGTTGGCAATGGAGTCTGAAATTTCCTGCAGGAAATTCACCACATGCCCTGGAGGTTGGTACACAAGTAGGGTCCAGCAACCTGCATGAACTCCCTCACCCAACCACACATTCAAATGGCAAGGTTTCTCCCATTGGGTTCACAGTGAAATTCAACTTGAATCTAAAATAGATTGCCACCTCCACATGATTCCTCTGTGGACAGTGTACTACAGAGAATTAGGCTGGGACTGCTGCTGCCTCAAAGAATGGAACAGTGTCATCACTCAGCTAGGTCTCTGAAATTAAAGTCAGATTAAGTGAGGAACCAGAAATGAAATCTGCCATGATAGCAGTCTTGTTCCTTGCTGATTTAGCATTGCAAAGCACCACCAGTGGGGGACAAATGGAGGCAGCTGGCCCAAAGGCCACATGCCCACTCGGTCCAGTGGGTACCCTGGGTATGGGATCCAACCATGTCTTGCCTTGCTCTAAGTCTTATTTCACTAGTGGTCAGTGCCTGGTCCTTACTAACCCAACAGTGCTCCCCATTAGATCTCCCAAAACCCCACTGCCTGCCACCATGACTCCTCACAGTGCCCACCTCCCTGAAGCACTGATATGTGACAGCTGATGGAAGTGGGTCATGGAAGTGGTGTAGGTCCAGCTGCCAGGACATGGAGTAGCTAATCCTGGGAGCCACACAACAAAGACACATAATGTGCTTATACCACAAGAAAGTCCTACCCTTTCAAACAAATAATAAAAAACAAAACAAAATCCCACCCACTCAAAAACAACCAAACTCCCCACACTCACACAAATATGCATCCTGTAAACTACCTAACCACTCATATCATCAAACCAACTTATACAATTTAGACTACATGCACATAATTTCTACCACAGACAAACCCACTCATTTGTCTAACTCACCATGCATTCACACCAGCCACCACTGACCAATAAATAAATGACAAAAGCACAAATAAAATAAACAGTTATCAGGAGAATCAAGACACACAGTCCAGGGTGCAAATAGTCCAACCAATGACTTTGAAATTCAGTTCTTAATTCTAGTAATGGGCTGGCAGTATAGCCTAGAGATTAGAGTAATGAACTGTGAATGAGCATGACACATCCAGCAGGCCTGGGTTGGATTCCCACAACTTTCACTTGCATACTGTGTGACCCTGTGCAAGTCACTTAACCTCCTCAGTCCTCCCAGGTTGCGCCAGAAAACAGGCACTTGGGCCTAGTGGGCTTTACCCAGATACCAAACAATAACAAAAAGTTTATAATTTAAATGATGAAATATATTAATTTGCTCTCACCAGAAAAAGTTTGCACTGAGCTTGAAACTGACGCAGTATCATAAAAGCTAACTCTCCCATTGGTGCCTTCAGAAACAGTTTTGCTGTGGTGTAAGAGAAATAAAGGTTAAGAATGCAGGTTCTGCCATGGATTACAGGCTCAAAAATCTGGTGCAACATTCTTGGTCCCTTCTTTACTCTATACTCCCAACTCAAACCTCTGCTCCACACACAGAGCCTGTAATACAGCCCCCAGTGTCTCTGTTGGGATCCTAGTAATAGATATATGATCCTGCTTTGATGTTACAATGTCCCCATATATGACATAGCTGCACTTAAACTCATAGCTGGTCTGCTCTTAGCAGTAGTTCTGCAAGCCAAGAGTGCAGTCCAGGCTCCACAAACAGGTCTGGACATCTGACCACAGCCACAGTCAGTACACAGACCTGACTTTGTCCTCTTTCCAGTACTGATCTTCCTTCAAATTCCACACACAACCACTCAGAGGCACACCAGACTTGGGCTACTGTATTTCAGTAGAAATGCTAATCCATAGCATCCACCACAACACAAACAGCAGTGCTGATAAATCCTTCTGTATTTCAATGCAGACTATTAATACAGAAACAAAAATCAATGCATCATGGACTGTTGTCAGGACATTACCTAAGTAAGCAATAAGAAACGACGGGATGAGCATGGAACATATTTTACCACATGCACAGGGCATAGTGAGTGGCCAAGTGCCTTCAGCCCTGGAAGTGTGGTAAAATCTGTTCCATGCACCCCCAGTGTTTTATTGTGCTTATAAAATGGGCTACATTTTTAAAAATAATTTCTAAAATTAGATAAATAGGTTATCTATGAAAAAGCTATCATTTGATGAACTTATGATAAAATAGTCCTTCCGCCTGGTTTGCTATTGGACTTTTGTCTTTAGCAGCATCCATAGTTGTATTATTTTGGTAGCACTAGATATTAGTGTCGTGATTGGGCACCTACAATAATGGTGACCCAATCCCGGTGCATGTCTGCAGGGCTACGGTAGGGTAAGGCAGCCTGATGGGGGTGGTCAGTGAATATAGTGATGGATGTTGCTATACGTACACACGTGGGGAGCAAGCATGCACACTGAGGGGTGGGAGGTATGTGAGGGTGGTGCTGTGGTGGGTTGCCGAGCTGACCCTGTGGTGTGGTGGGTGGGTTGGTGGCATTGGTGGCAGGGTATTGGGTTTGGGTCCAGGCACTGGTGTGTTTTGTTGCGCCTGGCCCAACCCTTTTAAAAAATGTTTTCACCCCGACATGCACCCCTGGAGTTGAGAATCTTTAAGTAGGTGGGTGTGGGGCATAGCCCCATAAAATATTAAAAACTAAGTCCACGGACCGCTTTGCTGTGCACGGGGTGTCAGAGTGTCGAAATAAATTTTCGCCACTCTGACTATGCTACGCTAACGGCATCACCTTTAGGCTTTTGCCGTTATCACATAACCCCATTATTTTCTTTAATGAGATCATAACTGATGGTGACTGCCCCCAACAGAGATATGTCTATATAGTGCCATGGTAGAATTCAATGAGTCTCATTTATATATGTATTATTTGTTCTTTTGAGTGATGCTCCTTTGCTTTGCTGTTTAAGTTTTAATGTATCAGGTGAGCTGCCTGACCTGCCCTCCATGTTGACATCTTGCAATTTAGAAAATAAAAAATGTTGCTTCTGTTTTTTTTGCTTAGTGAAGGGGAAGGCAATACAGAAGTGCAGCCACTCTACAAACAACCACTCACTGTCTCTCAATCCATGTAACTTCAGTCTCCGGATACATTAAAACTTAAACAGCAAGGCAATGGAGCATCACTCAAAAGAACAAAAAATACTTGCTTTCCCACCTTTTCTCTTTGTTTATAAAGTATCATTGCCTACTTTCTTCATCCTGTTTTTCTTTTTCCTTGTTTTCCTACATTCAAGATATGGAGTGTTTAACATGGAATGTTTTCCATGGATCACAGAATTCAAAATTCTGCTCAGTTCCACTGACAGAATGTTCCTCTATTTTAACATAGAGGATAATGCATGAGTAGCAGTGGTTAACCATGATGTAATCACCTCAAGCAGTTGCCAGGACAACCAAATAAACCTCAAGAATGCAGCTTGAGAGGTTTACAGTGTCATGGCAACCATGAGAGGTGATGACGTCCAAGGTTAACCACTGTTACTCAGGCATTGTATTTTGTAGTGTATGGAAAAATCCAGCTTACTGTGGGGAAAAAACCAGTTTTTTTAATGCACGTTTGTTCTCCTGCTTGGCTATGAATGCCTCCTGGTGTGAATGTTGATCAACTGAACTGTTGAAATTAGCCACTGTGATCTATACTGCAGCAGGTCTGTAACTGTCTGAATGGAATGTGTGTGTTTTGAATGAATGTCCAAGCAGCAGATCCCATTTCTTTCCAACAATGTTGACAGGTGGTGACCTTCTATCCTGTAATCCCATCATTATGACATAGTTAAGCAAAGATTTACAGCATACTGATGTCATAACTATGGAAATATCAGGTCATAAACTGATTGAAAACAGGGGTTAATAGACACTGTCCATACATTATGTACTGTATACACACACACACACACACACACAAAGTCCTCTTCTAGAGCCAAAGACTCAATTATCTCACTGTCAGTGCAAGAAGAAGAGATTTCCCTGATGAGCAGGTAGAAATAGAAAGGATTTTTCATTGTCAGCAAAGAAACAGTTGTAATGAAAACTATAAGCAATACTTAATGTTTCTAATTTGTTTATGTGTGTAAGGAGAGTGTGATAATCAGGAAACAGCATTTAACTAATTTGTTTTATTTTTAAGGTAGTTTTATTTTTAGGGCCCCATTAAAGGTTTTTATTGTGTAATAGTGGCATTTCAAACTTGTGTAGTCCAATGGCTCAGTGATTTTGTTTAATAATGTGGTCCTGCTTTTAGAACTTGTTATTATCTGAGCATGAAACAGATTTCATACACAGGTAATAACCAATCAGAAAGCAGGATTGTCTCTTCCATTTTATAAAATAAAATACTAACCTTCTTGCTATTACTAACTACACCCCTAACACTAAAACCCTACTACTAACCTCACTGTGCAAACAAACAAAAATAAAATCTATAACTGAAAGTATAGCTCCAATGTACTGACAGCAAGCGATACTCATATAAAATCCCAAGAGGCAGTGGGTTCATTAGACTTAGAGCTTAACACTGCAGGGCTCTGATATGATAGCCTGCCCAGCCTTGGGGCCAAATGGAATGATCAGAGAAGAAAGGGTGAGAGGTTGTTTTATATGTGAATCAGGGTATAAGGCCACTGAGATACATGTGCAACAGAGGACAATAAAGGTTAGAGGTACAATTAGTCAGCCTAGAGATGTGGCCACTCTGCTGGAAGTGTCTGACACTGTTAAGCACATCCGGATGCATCTTGATCAGGAGCTTACATTGAAATCCCATGCTGAGTCAGTAATGAAGTCCCCCACCAGAAAATTGGGCTCCTATATAGACTTGGAGGGTACCTTAGTAGCGAAGCTAGGTTGGTCAAGTGCCCCTGGCACATTACTACCCATCCTACTCTATGGTGTTCCTCTCCTGCAATCCCGCTGTGGTACTGAATTGTGAAAACTGAAGGTGCTGTATCACAAGGTAGCACACTTTGTTTCAGCTGCACAGCCCCAAGATCACCATTGTTGTGTGCTCCCCCTATACATTGGTCCTCCTTGGAAGTGAGATCAGCTCACCGGTCATCTGTGTAGCCTTTAAGTTAAACAAAATTGCTGCCCTCCTAGTCTCAGTGACATGCTCCAGACCAAAACCAAGAAGAGGGTGCATAGGTCTTCAAAATGTTCACTTCTGGAGGCTTCAATGTGCTGGTGACAGGTCCATTACTAGTTCTGCCCCTACCCTTTGGAATAACCAACCACTAGAGGTGTTAAACTGTCTTTTAGCTGCTTTCAAAATGTCCTGCAATCTCATCTGCTAGTCAGTAGTCATTGTGAGTTAACCGATAACCCTAGTGATCCTCCTTATCTCCCCCGCTAGGTGGATGCCAGGGGACCATCCAAGTTGGCACTTACTGCTCTCTTTCTTCTAGATTTTCTTACAGATTATGATCCTAATGAAATTTAGCTGTGATTTTATACCATAACTTGTGCACCTGCTTTTGTACTCATCACCTATGATTATATTCTAGTTGTTTATACCACTGTAGATTATTTTATCTAACCCTGTACCTGTTTTACATCTTGTTCTTGTACCTCTGTTCCTTTTTAGAACAACATTTGTAATGTCGTGACACCTACTATACATCTTATTTGACTCTCTATATATACTTATGTAATTAAGTGTAATTAATTCAAGTTGTCCCAGAAAAAGGGACCTCTTGTCTCAGTGGGCCTACCCAGTCAGCAAAATTTCAATAAACAATAAAATTTCTGGAGGCTGCACCTCCACAAGGACATTGAAAGGGTGAGTGAGATACAGGAGGGCAATCAAAATGGTGAAAGGGTTGCAGGAGAAGCCATATGAGGAACGACTGCAGGAACTCAACATGTACTGTCTGGAAGAAAGAGTACAAAAGGAGATGACTGAAACCCACAAGTACCTCACAGGGAGTGAACAAGGTGCAAGTGAAGGGTCTGTTTCAGAGAAAGGAAGGCACTAGAACAAGGGGCATTCAATGAAGCTAAGAGGGAAAGCTTAGGAGAGATTTGTAGAAATATGCCTTCACAAAAGGGTGGCAGAACAGCCTGCCAGAGAAGGTACCTGGGCCAAAGACTGTGGAGAGATTCAAGCATATATGGGATAGGCAATGAGGATATTATGTAGAAGAACAGGGTTGAGAGTGACACCTATGACCAGCTTGGGTCAGTGGTGACAAACTAGGAAGGGATAAAGGGCAGACTGGATGGGTCTAAAGGTCCTTTTCTGCCAATAAAATATGTTTATGTTTCTAAATCTTGCCAAACAGAATGCAGAATATTAAAATAATCACTGAGCCTGCCATTAGAATTAAAAGTGAATCACAGATTGTAACAGTCATATTACATTGTGCCCAAAATAAAATAATACTCTCACCACTAAATATAATTCTACATTTACTTATTTATATTGGCACCTATCTTTTGCCATCATCTGCCAACACCCCTACCCCAATGGCATCTCACTCACAAATTTTCTTTTCTTATTTTAGCATACACAAACTTTCTTAAAATGCTCTAATTTTACCTAATTCCTCAATTCCATTTTGAAACCTGTCCTTTTGCTCACCTGCATCACAATCACTCACTCATAAATGTAATGTACTGAACGTTGCCGAGAACAAAGGAGGTACAAATTAGAAAATGAAATATTGACTTTTGTTATTTTATTTCACAGAAGCAACAATTTAAATTGTTGCTTATGTGTTTCTACATCATTCCTCCATTCACACCCAAGTTAGTTCCACAGCGATCGTGACCACTCACCTGTTCCCACACACAGCACTGGGAGTTTCATGATTACTGCTACTACAGATGGTAGCGTGCTCCGGAAGGCACATCAAGAACACTCGGTCTCTGTAATTCACAGTAATAAGAATGTTTTAGGAAAAGACAATTGTAGCTTCAGACTTCTGAACAGACCTGATGGGCCTGATATACTGTAGTAAGAAACCAGACTAGTCAAACAGCCCAAATTAATGTTTGTGTAAATGATTACATTTTCCAGCTCCACACATTCATTCATTATGGTAATAAGATGGCCTTTCTGCTTGCTCACTTGCTGCTGTTTAGGTGCCGAAAGAATTATTTAGGAAAATATTGCTATGTGTGTATATGTGGGTGGAGAGTGACACAGTGAAAAAGCTTTACGTTCACTGATACCAGCCGCCCATGTTGGCCTCCATTTAACAGAGGGACTATTTAAGCTTTTTATAACCTTCTACATATTTTTGTGTGTTTTTATATATATTTGAATATGTTGGTTTAAAAATTAACACAGATACCAATTTTATAAGTGCAATGAGACACTCTGGGATGTGCATTATTCTGTAATAACCAGACTTCCAGGGCAAATGGCACTCAGCCTAACTATGCCCCTGGAGTGTGGTTATTCACGGTGTGATGCAGCCGCTGTCATGTTCATTGCTTACAGACAAAGTAGTTTACAAGTTATAGCTTTTAAATCTGCAGTTTGTTTGAAGATTTTGCTGTTTTCTTTGATGTTAACAGCTGGCTTCAGTGCTGCACTAGGCATTGTGATGTAATCAGCATCTTGGAAGCAGCTCTCAGATTAGTTCAGTATTCCACTGTGGTGATAGTAACCTTAAAATATTCATTGTGACAACAGTAACAACACCATTTTTTGATATGTCGTTATGTCACTAGCTAAGATATATTTTTGTCTAATCATTTTAGCCCCAGTCCCATTTTGTGAGTTCGCTAAGCTAGTGTGTATGTGTGTCTAAAAACTGCATTAATGGATCAGTTAGGGTTCAACTTATACCACAAAAGCAGGGAAATATGGCATTAGGGTTTTAGGGTTTCCAACCCTAACTCCCCATCCCAAAGCAATTAAAGAAGACCACACAAGCAACCACATACAGCCATTATCAGGTAAGACAAACAACATACACTGTTTCCAGATGACACAATGCACTAGCACTGATGTACTACCTTTATGGATTTCTGTCTGCAGCGTCTACACTGAAAGACATACACACTCACGTGTTGCTGCAGATAGAAATCCACAATACTCAAAGCATAACCACTACTCCTTTGTATAAAAGCACAGGCCCCTGTGACCAGATACAAATCCACAATATGCAAATTAAGAGAGCTCTTTTGTCTCAGAAGGTGCAGGCCCCTATGGAGCCAGCACTTCTCTAGCCTCAGGTACTGATGGACACTGTAAAACATGCACACACTTAATGGTCCTGCCCTTCTGCAGCCACAGTGTAAGATATACCCACTGAGTTTTGGCTCCAGAAGAGCAGGCCCTCTGTGGGCCTGCAGTTATGCAAATGGAGGTACTATTGCAATGTGGGTATCATGGCTTCAGAAATAGATCTAGAAATTGTTCAAGGGTTAGCAGCTTTCAGTTATGCAGATGCATATAGAAACCATGCACTACAAGATCATGCTTCCTAGCATGGTACCTCGTACAGCATGCATGAGTACCTATAGCTACAGAGGCACAGACCTCATGGGGGCAATCTGTCTGCAGAAGGGCAGGTCCCCATGGGGCCTGTGCTGCAGCCACCCACATAGTCATGTACACAGTATGACATACACACAGGTGTGGCTGTGTAAGCACTGGCCCCCTGTGGGGTCTGCCCATCTGTAGACAGATGGCCCCATGAGGCCTGTGCCTCTGTAGCCAGAGGTACTCATACATGCTGTATGAGGTACCACATTCCCTACTTTGTGGCATTAAATTGAACCCTAACTGATAGATTAGCATAGCTTTTTTGCCAAGAATTTCCTTCCTTTCTGAGATAGTGAAATCATATCCTCTTTCACACACAGGAAGGCTTCATATGCCCACAGAAGTGAAGGGCCCATGACTGATGTCAAGAATTCATGGGGCTATCTGGTTGGCTGTGGAAGCACTGGGCCTTGTGGCACACAGGGCAAATGTGAGCCAGAGCACAGGTCCCTCTGGCACCCATAGGTGAAGAGGAGCAGGGCCCTATGCCAAAAGAAGAGTTCTCTTCATTATAATGCACCAAACCCATGTGGGCAACCCTGCACTTCCTTCACAGACTGGTGGTGTCATATGACAGCGACACTCCCCAGCTGCAGCCAGTCCAGCAGGTTCACTGAGCTCACCCTGAACTCAGCTCACCATTATGGGTTCACAAAGCACTGTCTGTTGGGGTAAAGGATGATACTTCACATAATGTTTCTTAATTTTGTTTTTAATTTTTCCCAAAATTTTCAAAGATAGTTGTTTTATAACTCCCTCATATAAACATGACATGGCATTGATTGAATACTGGCTGAGACATAATTTTGCATCGGAAGTGCAAAACATCTTGCCAGAATTTGAAAATGACACCTGTCACATTAGAAAGCACAGAAGACACCAACACAAAGTTTTACATATCTGAGACTCTGCTTGCCAGACCATGCATGCATAATTTGGGGCTATTCACTGAATGCCTCCAAAGTTATTAGCGCCAAAATTGGGTTTAACATGGAGCCCTCCACTCAACCCTAACTATGTTGGCATAATTGCACCAGTACAATAAAGATATATTTATAAAATGGATAAAAACCCTGTGAAAATCCAGTCACCTGATTGGATGAAACACACCACATAATCATGCATTATTCCACAATGCTGCATGCCTGCACTTTTCATTCCCAGAGCCTTCTGTAGATTTTATAAAATAGATAATCCACTACAAGCATGCTTTCATCCTGTAATATATGCATGTCTTGCATGGTTGACTTGGCCTGCACCCTCATGTCTGACAACACAAGCACATCTGTATCAGTATCTGCATCTGTAACTATACCTTAACTATCTCTATTCTCTATGGGGCTTGATGTAAATGATCTCAGGATTAATACAGTAATTTGGTACTGTCATTGTGCCATCAGATTCACTTCAGGGCCCTCCTCTGTAATTCACTCCTTGTGGAGGTTGTTGAGTTCCACCCTTTGTGAGGGTTTCAGCTGGAGAGACTCCTGGCTGTGCTGGACATGTTGGCAGCATGCACCATGGGGTTTGGTGGAAGCCATGGTGGCTGATAGTTGAGCCATCAAGGCTGCCTTTGACCTCGTGGCACCAATTTGTATATGCCGGCTGGTTTCATGCCTTGGCTCAACATGGTATGATGGTGAGGTGAGGATGTGAAACAACGGGCAGAGGTTTGAGCATTGTTGGAGGAGGTCTAAGGCCCAGGAGGACAGACTTGCTTTGATTAGTCACTATGTTATCAAACAGTAATTACCCATAAGAAGGCAGGATTTCTGTCCAGGAGATTCCTGCTGGAAGAAACTGACCAGCTCAGCTTTTCCAGACTGTAGACAGGCTTCTTCAGCAAGCCTGTTGTCTGGAGCCCATGAAGGCTGTTTTATCTGTGAAATATGAGGCATTTGCTTGGTTCAATTCAGACAGGGTGTCCTCTGTTCAGGCTGGGATCTCATCAGTGGGCCATTACAGCCCAACAGGGTTGGGACAATGAAACACAATGGCATTTGATGATCCTAGTGAGTGTTAAGGCTGATGATGGTGGATGAAGTGTGTGAGGTGATTTCTGAACTGTGGTCAATGTTCTCTGAACTAGATCCAGGCATTACTCAACTACCAAAGTTCGAAAACCTGCACTCCAAAGCAAACTCTAAAGCAATGAATTCAGACAAGTAACTTCTTTATTATGGCAACAGCTGCAGTAGCCAATAGTTTTCTAGCCTAGCATTTCAACCCTATCTGGGCCTTCAGGGGTGGATCTAGTTAACGTCAGGTAAAGCCACCATTAATAGGTGCATACATTACAAATCACCATACAGATTGTTTCAATTACATACAGGTGTATCTCTTTAACATTCACTTAACTTTTTTGTATTTGATTTCCATGTTACTGATGGCATTTATTATACAAACAAAGATATACTTCTTGCAGTTTAAAGCCCTCAAAAGCGAAGTCAGGTAATTAATTTTTGCTATTCGTTAACATTGAATGTATGTAATCTTACACTAAAAATTTAAGTGTGAACAATTTAAAGAACATTTTGTAATTCTTACTAGTAGAAAATAAAAAATTGAAATTAAACTTATAAACTTTCTTTTATGAGCTGCTTTTGTCACATTCCTTGTTTTTCTAAATCACTACTATGCTACATAACAAAATTGTTTCCAACTCCATCTTAAAAGTCAAAATAAGAACTCTACTTTGTATTTTCTATCCCCCAACCTTTTACTCGACTAAATCAATAGGATACCATTACTCTGTTCCAGTTCAAGTTTAAAAAGTAACACATTTTTGTTATGCTACTTCTGGGACTTTGAGATTATTTTAATTAAATTGTTATCCTCCCAAATCTATGTTACTTTTTGTTTTTAGAAATCACGTTGTAACTTACTAATGAAATTTCCCTTTTCTATTAATTTATTTTTGCTTTTTGACCATGTTTATTACACATAGCATGCCCTCAGTGTTGCACAAGTGTATTAGCACCTCAACTAAAGGTTTGTGAGTTTATGTAACTTGTACTTCAGTTCCACAACAAGTGCACTACTTGCAGCATTATCTGACATGGAAATGAAATACAAGAAAAGTTAAGTGAATGTTAAAGAGATACACTGTATATAATTGAAACAATTTGTATGGTGATTTGTAAAGTATGCTCTTATAAATAGTGGCCTTACCTGAGGTAACTAGATCAGCCCCTGATGAAGACCAGATAGGGCTGAAGCGCTGGGGGCTAAGAGACTAGTCGGCTACTGCAACTGTTTCCACAATAAAGAAGTTACTTTTTGAATTCATTGTCTTGGAGTTTGCTTTGGAGTGCAGGTTTTTGAACTCTGATTTCTTCACGGGCTGGTTTACAATGACCGTTCTCAGAGCTGAGAGATAGAGAGTGGTCAGTTCTCGTCCTCATTCTCCTCTATCTCTTAACAGCATGTGACACTGTGGACCATGGGTTGTTACTGAATTGGCTCAGGGAGTATTTTGACTCAGTTCAAACAAACAGGGACCTCTCCTAGCTATCCTACAGCACACATTAAATGTACTGCACAATTAAATATAATAATATATATAATAAAAAATATAATCAAATATAAATATAAATATAAAATATATAAAATAAGAAATGTGAGTAGAAATGCCCTCCATGTTCTATTTTGTAGGACCAGCAAGTTATGAGATTCTTCTGTTGATGTGCACATCTTTGGCTAAACAAACTTCCCTTAACACTAGTGAAGCTACCAAAATTCAGACAGTACAAATGAAAACTAAGAAAATATCTCTACCCTCTTCCTGTCCATGCATAAGGTAGACCACCCTCCTATCACTTTCTCTGCTTCTCCTACCCCTCTCCTCTTGTTCTCACCTCTCACTCCCCACCACCTCCCGCCTCTCCACTCTCCATCTCCCCTCCCTTATCAATTCTTCACTCCACACCTCCCCTCTTCAGCCACCTGCCCCACTACTTAACCTCCCACCCCACCACCTCCTCTACCTACTTTCACCTTCCCCAACCACCGCTAGGCAAGTCGCCTCTCCACTGTCTCCTACCTTTCCCTACCTCCCACTTTGCCTCTCCTCCACAAGACCCGTGGATACTCCTCTCTATCCTACATACTGCCTAACACTGTGCACCACCTTGTGTACACCATTAACAATGCCATGAGCTGCTGTTATGTTTACCTTGATGTTGTTTCTACTTATCTTTTAAAATTATTTTCTTAATGTCATCATGTCTGTAATGTTACTCTGATGTGGACCCTTTGCAAATGAGATATGCTCAAAGGTGTATTCCAAAACATGAAATGACTAATTAAATAAATAAATAAATAAATAAATAAATAAATAAATAAACAACACCATACTCAGTGGTGAAACCATCATCAAAATGCAGTCTTGCTCTGACTGAAGTTAAAAACTGTTTATTAAGTAAAACACTTATACACACAGACAGCAGGGGCCTGGTTCACCCGTGCTGTCTGTGTAGTGCTTTACTTAATAAACACTTTTTAACTTCAGTCAGAGCAAGACTGCTTTTTAAATTATTGTTTTACTGCTGAATCTGGTTTGCTGTTTTGCTGTGCAGTATGTGGGACTCACCAGCATAGTTATCTGTTGGTTTGGGTCCTACCTCACTGGCAGGATGCAAAGGGCAGTGTTGGGAAATTTTTCCTCACTCCCAATGGCCTTGCCTTGTGGAGTACCCCAGGGCTTGGTCCTGTTGCCAATGTTGTTCATGGTGTATATGTACATACTGCCCTGGGAAGGATCATTAGATTGTATGGAGCTGGGTTTCAGTTCTATGTAGATGATATCCAGCTCTATCTGTCTTTTTGCACCCTGGATGCCTGGTGTGATTGATGCATTTAATAAATGCCTGGTCAAGATACAAGACTGGATGTTATTTGGCTGGTGAGACTCAACCTGATAAAACTGAAGAACTGGTGGTTGAGCTGGGTCATGGAGGGAGAGAGAGAGAAAGTGCGTTGGCTTGGCTCTTCTGGGCTTGCAGCTGCTGCTGAGGTGAGAAAATCTGAGAGTCATTTTGGATGAAACAAATACAGGAAGTAGAGATGATGGCTGCATGGTAGGTAAAACTTTATTTTTATACAGGATAGTACATGTTGTTAGGATTTTTACAATCCTGTTCTCAAGACAGTCCTGTGTACAAATATCAATCATGTCAAAACACAGGCTTACTTCATCCTTAGGGTGATAAATAAAACTTTTATTATTATAACAATTGAAAATTAGTAGCACCCCTCATAATGTGTAGGTCAATGTTTTGTGTCACACTGATGCTTTTCAAGGCGTCTTGGAAAGCATTAGTGTGATACAAAACAGTCGACTTCCACGCATTGTGAGGAGTGCTACTAATTTTTAATTGTTATAATAAAGTTTGTATTTATCATCTCCTAAGGATGGAGTAAGCTAGTGTTTCCTGATGTCAACTGTCATCTCCGCTTCCAGTATTTGGTAATGTATCCAGTGATTTGACTCCATCACCACAATTTCTGAGCCATTTGTTTTTGATTTTGGATGAAGGGCTGAGATTTGAGGCTCAGGTGTCAGCAGTCAACTGGAATGGTTTCTACCATCTAAGGAGCAACTCCTGAATGAAATCCCTTATCCCCTGATGACCTGGTCACACTGGTGCATGCCTTTGTGACCTCAAGACTTGACTACAGTAATGCTGTGTATTGTACCTTGGGGTCAGTGAAGGTACACTGTGGTTCCTGCAGCTAGTGCAGAATGAACCTGCTAGGCTGCTGACTGGGCTTTCTTAGGAACATAGGAATATATGGCGAAAAGGACCTCCAGGCCCACCCAGTCTGCCCAGAATGCCTAGGATTCCCCAAGGCCTTGTTCAAGTCCTTCCCCTGTTTCAGCAATCTTCTGTGGCTATCCCAGGCTCTCTTAACCCCCCACTGTCATCTCTCCCACCACCTCCCTTGCAACCCATTCCAGCTGTCCACCACTCTCAGTGAAGAAATATTTCTGATGTTACCACTAAATTGTCGCCCTCGATCTGATATTTATGTCCCTTGCCCTAGGTTTCTCCTTCAGTTGGAAAAGGTTCTCCACAGGCACCTTACTGATACTCCAGAAGTATTTAAAAGTCTTGATCATGTCCCCCTCTCCCTTCTTTGCTCCATGGAGTACATGCCCAGCTTGCTCAGTCTCCCTCATATGGGAAGTGCTCTAGCCATGTATTGGTCTAGCCATTTCTGCTAAGTGCTGCCTGAACTGCACTGGTTGCTGGTTAAGTGTGATATCTTCTTTAAGTTGGTTTGCTAACTTGTAAGGCCCTACATAGGCTGGGTCTATGTTACCTGCTGGATCTCTTATATCTTCACATGTCCTCATGCCCTCCTGCTCCACTGAGGAGGGCTTCCTGCAACATACCAGGGCAAGGTTGAAAACATCTGCAGACAGGGCCTTCAAGGTGGCAAGTGCAGTCCTCTGAAATTCTCTTCTGAGGGTCATGAGGGAGACCTCCTCGGTGGACAGACTTATGGGGAGTAGCGGTCCCCATGGATAGCTGCCCCAGTACTGACTTTTAGCTTAAAGTAGTTATTTATGAAATTATATTATGTTTGTTCTTTTAAAGGTATAGTTCATTGCTGCTACTGCGCTATTTGTAATGGTGCCCAGAGCCTTGGGGGTACAAAGAAATAAAATCTACTACTACTACAGATATCTATATCTATAGTTATATCTACATCTATATCTATCTGTAGATTATTTGCAAAAAACTTCATTAAGGCACCAGTTAGGGTAACATAACGTCACAAAAGTAAGGAAATGTTACGTTAGGGTTTCCACCTAACTCCCCATTCTCCCAAGCAGCAAAGGAAAAAAAATAGGGTTTGGGTCTCTGAAGTCTTGGCGAATCAGTGGTGGGATCTTCCTTCACTTTGCCAACCCTTATGCTCACCCCTTCCTCAGCTCATAGCCTCCAGTCCAAAGCACATGGTACAGCTCCAAGCCAGTGCCTTATAGTGATACACTCTTCAAAGGCAGAGAAGTATGCCTTGCCACATGTTGCCAACACAGTTTGTTGTAGCTTTCTTCATGTTTGATGTTGTTTGTTCTGGGAATGGGATGGGTATTAGGATTGACAACCCCAAGGAGGACCCCACAACTGATTCACCAAGACTCAGAGACCCAAACCCTAATTTTTTTTTTTCATTTTCTGTTTGGGGGTGGAAGTAAGGAGTTAAGGTTGGAAACCCAAGGCCACATTTTCTACTTTTGTGGCATTAAGTTACCCCAACTGATGCATTAGTGAAGTTTTGTAGCATTTCCTTTCTTTTGAGAAAGTCGAATTATATCTCTTCATATCAGCCTACATCCCCTGACCAGGTGCTGCTCCTGCCAGCAGCACAGCCATTCATCTCCACCACACACCTCACTGAACAGCCGCCCAAGATCTCTTCATATCAGGTACAGTCACAGCCCTGACCAGGTACTCTCAATTCTCAGTGCTGTCCAGCTGCTCCCATCTGATTGGCTGACATTGTGGCCTGCTGCCACCCGACTGGTGTGCCTTTCGGCCTGCTGCCACCTGACTGATGTGCCTTTCAGCCAGGACTCTGCTGGTCTGCTGGGCTCTTGGCTTCACTGCCGACTTGCCTTTCTTTGAATTTTACTAATTCTTTCTCCTTATTTTGAACAGTGTAAAGATTTGGCCTTTCTAGCTTTGGTGTGCACTGTTTAGCTACTATTTTACACTGTATGTTTAAGGCTTGTACAATACCGAAATGCCTAAGGGAATACTTTGCTGTACAAATGTTATCACTTCTAGGAATGTTTAAAGTTGCTGTTAATTCTCTTCACCACTTTCCTCTGACTCTACTCCCATGTCGCATTTTCTTTTAACTTGCCTCATTGTTTTTCGTTTTTTTTCCAATTGTTTAATCAGGTGAGACACACTAAGCTGAAAGCTTGTTTACAGGTGCAACCTGGGAGCACAGGGATGTTAAGTCACTTGCTCAGGGTCACACATATATGCAAGTAAGGGCTGTGATTCAAACCCAGGTCTCAGATTTGCAGCTCAGAGCCTTAAACCACTGCACTATACTGCCTCCCTAGTCCTTATTGCTTCCACCCCTCTCTGTGCTAGTCAATGATCAGCCCTGCCCCAGCCTCTTCCTCTTCTCTCTGCTTCTGTGAACCACCCCAATTTAATATTTTTATTGTCTCTAACTGTATGACCCAGTCCCCATTTAAGCCTTTCTCTGCCTCTCCTAGCCATCTCCTGATCCCTGTTGCTCTGCTAATGCCTACTCTCGGCAGCCCCTTCCCCTTCTACTCTACCTGCCTTTTTGCCACCCCTGCTCCTGTTTGATAGTATAACTAATTCTCCTACTTTCTCCTCTCCCATAGCCTACAGCCCATGACCAGGCACTTCTCCTGTCGGTGAGATGGCCGATTATCTCCACCACATGCCGCACTGAACAGCCACCAAGACCTCTTCATATCAGGTACAGTCGCAGTGCTGACCGGTACTCTCAATTCTCGTCTCTCTGGCTGTTCCCATCTGATTGGCTGCCATCATGGCCTGCTGCCACCCAATTGGTAAACCTTTAGCCTGCTGCCACCCAATTGGTGTGCCTTTCAGCCTGCACTCTGCTGGTCTCTCAGCTTCACTGCTGACTCACCTTTTTGAATTTTACAGCTAATTCTTTCTCCTTATTTTTGTCCCCATCCTCCTGACCCGACCCTGACCTCTATTAAATCGCTCAGGCCCCACCCAAAATAGCCTTCCCTTCCTCCATTTGCCACCTTTTGTTCTCAGTCTTTCTCTAGCTTTTAACTTTTCATCTCCCTAACTCTAAGCCCCTATAGTTCTCAGTCTGTCTCTTGCTATTTAGCTCATTCACTCACACCCCTCCACTTAATTCCCTTATTCCTACTAGTGCTAAGCTCACATCTGCTGGATCTGCTCTCCCTGATAAGCCACCTGCCTGCTTTACTGAATTATGCCCTCTTTCATTCCCTCCCACTGCACCTCTTCACCCTACTTTACATCCTTCTCTCTCTCCACCCCCCATGGCAGAATAGTTCATCCCCCTCTCTCCTTCATATACCCTCCTACCATGCTCACCCCAGTATCAACCAAATAGCTGCTCCCTCACCTGCCCTTTATAACTGGCACCACTTCTCTATGACCTTCCCCTCTCTCTTATCTATACCTTACTCCTTCATACTTCTACACCTCCTTAAATTTCAGCTCTCCATTCCCAGCCACTCACCTCATTCCCTAGATCTACTAATATGCCCTGGATTAAGAGAACCAAACTTCATTTATCATCATCTCCCTATTACTCCTCTCTGCAGGTGATGTCAATCCAAACCCCAGGCCCCCACTCAGTACTGTGACTACCTCTCTCACTTCCCTTCCACCCCTCCTCCCCTACCTAGGCTCACTCCCCGTCGCCTAAAATCCTCCACTTCAACATTCATAGTCTCTTTTCTAAGCTTCACCTGCTTCTTCCAATTGCAATATTCCTTAATCCTGACATCCTCATGATATCAGAGACCTGGCTAACCAACAAAATCCCTGATTCTTCTGCGCTGGCAGGGGGGGTGTAAATATTTACTCCTCCTCCTCCTCTCTCCAAACCACTACTGTGCTTTCAACCACTGACCCCAATGCCTATGAAGCCATTGTCATAAGGTTGTCTTTTCCTTCTCCATACCAATATACATTGCAGGAACTTACTGTCATCTTTGTCTGCACCGCTCTGTAGTCACCGAACTTATCACTACCACTGGGACCCTTACCTCTTCAGGAGCTTTACCTACTAGGGTTCTAAACCTAAACTGGTTGTCTTCCACACTAGAAAAACTCACACTGTCAAAGCTGCACTAAACCTAACTTAATTAGTCAAGGAACCTACACGCCTAAACCATAAAACCCAGAACCACTCTCTTATCGACTGGGTCCTTACTTCCCATCCCACAGGGTAATCCAGTCTAGCCTTTACCAGACTCTCTTAGCAACCATCATATGATCTACCTAGTTAGAAAGTTCACAGACCTAAGGCCCCCACAAACTAATAATGATCCGCTCCTATAAAACACTAGAACTTGCTCCTCTACTTCACAACCTAATTCAAGTTGACTGGACTCCCTTATCCTCAAACAATTCTATAGATGATGCACTGGCATACTTTACCACAAACTTTTCCAACATCTGGAACAAGCATGTTCCTCTAAAGCAAGTTAGGGTGCGTGGCAGCCACCTGCCCTGTGTTACCCCTGAACTCCTGGCCTGTCAACAAGCATGTGACAAAGCATGGAAAATCCACAAATCCTCCAGACTCACTAGTGACCTTGCTATCTATCATGCATTCCATAATGCTTGTACCAAAACCATCCATCTGGCCAAAGCAGAATATTTTTGGTCCACCTTTAACTCTAATATAAACAACCCATCAAAGTTTTGGCATGTAGTTCACTCACTTTTCTCTCCTCAGTCTAAACCCCATCCCGCTAATCAAAATAAACAACAAGCTCACAGCTGACCATCCCACAGTAGCTATGGAATTTAATTCCTATTTTACCTCCTGCCCCTCCACTCTGTTAGCCTCCTCCCAACCCTCCTTCTACTCCCTATCCCCCACTCCCCAATTCCATCATCTCCAGAATAGCTTTGCCTTCTCACCCATCTCCCCACTGACACCCTAAATGCACTGCCTCTCTCTTTCTCTCAACCCATCTAAGGGCCTCCTCCGATGGTCTTGACACTAAGCTGCTGTACCTCTCTGAGCCTGCTATTTCTCCCTCTCTCTGACCTCCTCAACCTGTCTTTCTGCACTGCATCCATCCATGTAGCCTGGAAATATGCTACAGTCCTCCCATTACCAAAGGTGGAGACCTTTCTTCTTCCAGGAACTACGCCCCTCTCTCTCATTCCAACCTGGCTAAACTTCAGGAACACCTTGCTCTCCCAGCTTTCCTCCTTTCTTGATGACTTCTCCTTCTTCACTCCCTCCCAATCTAGTCTCTGAAGAATCACTCCATAACCACTTCCCTACTTAGACTCCTGACTCTAGCCATACAGCAATGGATTGAGTCCACATCACTCTACAATCTTTGTCAGCCTTGCCAAGGTTTTAGACACTGCCTCCCACCTCTCCTCCTCGAAATCCTCTCATCCACTGGCTTGTCTTATTCAGCCTGCTACTGGTTCAGGGCCTACCTGGTAGGTCACACTCAATCAGTTAGGATAGCTGACTCTACATCCCACCACTACCCATCTCTACTGGGGTGCCTCAAGGCTCTGTACTTAGCCCTCTCCTCATCTCAATTTTTTCTAAATGACCTACCGTCAGCATGCTCATCATCCTCATCCATATGTATGCCGATGATATGGTACTGTTCACCTGGCCAATCTCCTCTGATGTGACTTCCAAGCTACAGCTTGACTTCATTAATGTTCAGCGCTGGCTAAGCTCACACCAGCTCTTCCTCAACACCAAGAAGACAGTCTCCATGACCTTGGCACTAGGCAGAGACTCTCTAGGCTGTGCTTCCTCCCTCCATCCACACTCTCGAGGGACTACTTTAGAGGACACCTCCTCTTTAAATACCTGGGTGTCTGGCTCTGCCAACACCTTAACTTTTCTGCACATATCAACGCCATCCTGCAAAACAGTGCCCCAAGCTTGGCATCCTTTATAGGAACTGTAGTTCCTTACCACTACCGGTTCAGTGTGATATTGTTCAGAAATTGAGACTCTATTTTGACTGTTGCGATATAGTCTACAGTGCTGCTCGTCAATGCTTTCTGATGCTTCACTCTTGACATCCCCTACCGCTCCCATCACTGCTCCTCTACCACTCTCTCACTTCCTCCTTGGAGGAAAGTGTCTCTTCCACTGCACCAAGTTCACATCCAAATATTAGGTTGGGACACTCCCCAAACCTCTCCATCTCTCTTTCTCTGCTCCTTCCCCTCCTCCCACCCTCTCAGATCCACTGATGCTCACTCTCTAGCTATCTCTCATTGCTCTACCTCTCATCGGACAGGAAGCTTTCTCCTACCACTTCCCAAAACTTTGGAACTCCCTGCCACCCCAATCGGCTCTTCTCATCCTCAAACTCTATCTCCTTAGCACTATATAACTTCTATTCCCCAAACTGCACTTGTCCCTAAACCCCTCTTACCGCCTCCCTAAGCTAATTCTCCTTCTTCCCACCATACTGCAGTACCCCACCTATATCTGTTGTATGGTCGTATGATCTCCCCTTCCCTCCTTATACATATCCCATACTTTCCTCCCTACTCTCCTAGGTTGAATCCTCCTCCTCCTGACCTTCCCCATCCTCCCTGCCTATGCTCTGACCCCTGCAGGGTTCTCTGCATCCTGAAGGGGTGTAGGGCCTGGTCTCTCTCTCCTCTCCCTTGTCCTTTTCTCCCACTCTCTAATCCTGTTCCCTTGCAGGGTTTCATCCATCAGAAAGGGGACTAGATAAGCACCTAATTGTTCCTCTTTTCTACCCATCTCCTCCCCACTTCCTAATCCTTTGTCCTCCCCTCCTTATTCCTCCTCACTCCCTGCCTTCCTGCCTCTTCACCCCTTCTTCTCCACCTCCTTCTTCTACTCTCCTCCCTGCTGCCTAGTCCTGTTCCCTTGCAGGATTTCTCTGCATGCTGAAGGGTTTTAATTCTAGGCTGCCCCTTCCCCTTCCCTTCTTCTTCTCACCCATGGGCCTACCACTTCCTTCTCTTGCTCAGCCTATCTTCAAAGCACTTTAACCTTTGTCTGCTTCCCTGGGGGCTCTCCTGCTCTCAGGCTGCTGTTTGCACCTGCTTTTCTCAATCTTGGTTTGCTGCCATGTCCTGGGCCCTCTTCTGCTCAATACCAGTACCACACTGTTTTGTTTTAGTCAAATTGCACTGTAATGTACTACTCTGTATTGTATTGTTCCCAAACTGCTAATTGTTTGCTGCTCTGTTTTTATACCTAGGATTGTCACTCAGTCCGTACCCCTACCACACTGTTATGTTTTGTATTTGTGCTGCTTTGTATTGTTCCATGTCTGAATTGCTCCTGTATTGTTATTGCTTTGCTGCTGTCCCAACAATATACCCCCAGGAGGCTTCTGGAAATGAGCTGTTCACAGATTATGTTGTCTTTCCTGGTGAAACATTTTCCAAATAAAAATAAATAATAAAAATAAAATATCCTCATTCAAAGGTCCCTTTGGGACCTGCGTGAACAGATGCAGATGTGCAGGTCCCTTAGGTCCTGTGCTATGGAAATACTCCATCTGTCTACAGAAGTGCAGCAACAAATGCCAATATTTCATGGGGCTGTGTAGTGGATGCAAAAGAGCAGGTCCCTCTGATCCCTGTGCTTCCATGTGGCCACAGATATAGGCGTAAAGGTCAAAGAGTCCATCTGTCAGCCAGTTCAAAGGCAATCTTCCACCCATGGGTGCAGAGTTGCAGAGCCCTGTGCAAAGATGACAGTTGTCTTCACTATATGCTACCTAGGCCCTTGCAGACAACCCTGCAGAGCACAGAAAATTGGGGTGGCTTCCCAGGTAGCCAAGGTTGAGTCTGGGAGGCATGCGGATGCTAGGTGGGGTTCTGCCATTATGTCATTGAATGCCATGCCTCCTGATCCCAGGAGCTTAAAAAAAAATATGCTCATAACTTTGTCATGTTTACATATTTTGACCCACATTTTCAACATGCCTTCTTATGACCCCACCCTAATGAACAAGGGCAGTACATATTTTTAAAACTCATCCAAAGGTGATGTCACAAAGCTACTGTGCAATTGCTTTTTGCTCTAGACTTGCATAATTTCACCATCATTGGTCATGGTGGGGTACCAAAAGGACATGTAGTAAATGTGGGGCCAAAATAGGTAAAATGGCAAGTTATGAATCAGGTTCAAAGCCCCATGGAATTATATAAACTGCATTTACCTGATTTTCTCATATTGCAGTCACTGGTTCCAACAGCAAGATATGTCTTCAATTGGAAACTGGATCTATGCCATTGGAAATGTTCACATGAGTGTGGGTGTTGGGGATGTTGGGTGGTGGGTGCCAAGTAGGAGATTGGGATGGGGTGGTTGGGATGTGTAGAGGGTCAGATCAGTGAGGGTTGTTTTCTTTTACAAAGGTTTATAAAAACATCAAGGGATGATTTTCTTTATTTCAGGAAATATTCAATCTGACACTGGGATTGGGTATCTCAGTGTCTGGCTCATGTTTAGCGGCACAGGGTGGGAACCACAGGTTCCGTTATGTATTTAATAGGAATGGGGGAAGGGGATGACCTAGAGGGGAGGGGAGAAAGAGAAGTGGTACAGGTAGGCACCCTGGTCATTTAACAATAACACACAAAAAGGATAGGTAGGTAGATAGTTAGACAGACAGAGATAGATAGATAGATAGATAGATAGATAGATAGATAGATAGATAGATAGATAGATAGATAGATATATATATATATATATATATATATATATATATATACACACACACATATATAGAGAGAGATAGAGAGAGAGAGAGATAGAGTTCAGGGACAGTTCTTTAATGACATCACATAAAAGAACAATGGTTCTTTCATGTGACATCACAAAATAACTGTGAAAAATTAAGTTCACCCTGTTCTTTTGTGATCTGACTTTCTTTCATCAGTCACGAAAGAACTCATAAAGAAGAATTTCAGCTCACAAAACAAGATGGTGGTCTTAGTTTTTCCATTGTTCTTTTGTTAGCCAGCCTTCTTTTGTGATCATGAAAGAACTCACAAAGAAGAATCTCAACTCATGAAAGAAGATGGTGGGCTTAGTTTTTTTTTTTCCATAGTTCTTTTGTGAGTTGATATTTTTCCTTCATGAGAGCTTTCATGGTCATGACAGAAGGTCTGCTTATGAAATGACAATGGAAAAATAAGTCTACCATCTTCTTTAATGAGTGAAATTCTTCTTTGTGAGACAGAAATCTTCTTTCATGAGATTCATGAAACAAGAATTTTGGCTCACAAAACAACTCTCAGTAAGGATTTTGGATGTCTCAAAACCATATTTTGGGGCCGTTTTTGAAAAACAAACTCCTGAATGAGGTAAACAGGTCCCCTTTAGCTAGATTAAGTGTTTATTTTTCTTTAGGGAACCATTTTGATGGGTTTTCAATAAAAAAACAGAAACAAGATGGCTGACATACAAAAGGTGTGTTTTTTCTATCATGAATGAAGACTTTCATCTACACCAGAGGATTCTGCTTTCATGAGCAGGAAATTTTTCTTCAGTGGGAAACATCTATCTGAAAGACCCCTACTTAGCATGCCCAGAACTGATATTTCAAATCCTTATAACTGTGGAATGGATCAATATTTACTCACCAAAGCAATAAATGGCACCATTCTAGGGCAAGCCCTTTCCATCCTGGAAATTTCACAACAACATTCCACACTGTCTGGACTCTCAGTGATGACAAAAAAAAAAAAGCAGGAAAAACTACAATTTTTTCCAGAAAACACACTATCCAGATCTCAGATACTACACATGCAACTAGAATGAAACTTGCCACATCAAGAGACCTTGCCCCAGACAGCACATGCAAAACTTGGTGCACTTCTTTTGAATGGGGCAAAGTTATTAAGGTGCACAGTTGGGGTATAACATTAAACAGCCTACTCAACCTTTACTATAGGGTGCTACATATATATATATATATATATATATATATGAATAAAATCCATTTAATGCATCAGTTAGGGTTGTTTCACAGCGACAAAAGCAAGAAATTTGGTGTTAGGGTTGAAAACCCCTTGGACCCCCTACAGCCCACCTCCCAACCAGCATCATGGTGCACCATGGGGTCATCAGCCCTAACTCACACCCCATCACATGTAAGAAATCTGAGGTGTGAGAAATGGGTGGAAGTTGAGATGATGACCCATAACACCCATGATGCGGACGAATCAATGAACTGAAGAAGCTCAGACAAACCAAAACTCTAATTTTCCCACTGTGAAACAACCCCTAACTGATCGATGAAACGAATTTTGCCTCTAATTTCCCTTCTTTTTCCAGAATGATGACGAGAAATAGTGATACTTACGCTCCTGCCACGTGATGTCTTGTGACATAGTAACAGGAACAACAATGCAAACAGAAACACCAACAGTGGCGCACATGGTAATGTAAACATAAATGGTAAAGGAAATGTTAATAGAACGCCAATCGCAAAGTGCGCCAAAGCGAAGAGTGGCCATAAGCGGATATTGAAGTGAGTAACGAAAACACAACTGGTAACATGAACAGTTATGGCAGCATTATTTAAAATGGAAATGTTAAGTGTCACAGCAAAAGAACGAAGGGGAACAGAAATGAAACGCGAACGCAAGTGCACATAAGTGCAAACTGGGAATACCGACAGGCATGGTACCGAATTGTACAGTGAATGCAAATGGTAAAGATAACAGGAAGAATAACACCAAGAAACAGAAATGGAAGCGGGAACAGAAGCGCGTGGAAATGCAACCAAAAGCGTGCATGGTCACAGTACCATAATTGTAAATGCAAATGGTAACAGTAACAGCAACAGCAACAATAACACCAAAGCAAACAGAAACACAAAGGAAATGCAAGTGCATATGGAAACACAAACCATAATGTGCATGGGCACAGTGAAGAATTGCAAATGCAAATGGTAACAGTAACAGCAAGAAGATGCAAAAGCGAAGAAAGCGGAAGCATAAATGAAATGGCTGCTGTAAACAGAAATGGCAATGCTCATGGTGGCGCAAACAAAAATGCAAAAGAAACAGTAGTGTAAATGCAAATGGTAACATGTAATGAAAACACAAGTG
The DNA here is from genome assembly GCA_016271365.2 of Neoceratodus forsteri. Classification (NCBI taxonomy): domain Eukaryota; kingdom Metazoa; phylum Chordata; order Ceratodontiformes; family Ceratodontidae; genus Neoceratodus; species Neoceratodus forsteri. Next base: position 443,201,097 of record CM028131.1, on the reverse strand, counting down.
CAAATGACAGCATAAAGGTAACGCCTACGGTGGCATACCGGAAGAATAAGCGCAAACAGGGACAGAAATGCAAGTTGAAATAGTAACTGCAACAGTAACAGAAGTGCATACCCTGTTTTTGCTGAACAGGTGCATAGAAACACAGTGTGTGCAAAGAATGTATGCATTGTAATGGGATTGAATCTGAAAAACGAGCATTGGAAGTACTTAATTGCTAATATTTCAAACCCATCGACATAGAAAAAATTTAAATTTCATAAAAATCATGATTTTCCTGGCTAGGATTTTGCTTTTACATAGCCCATAGGGAATTCAATAAAAAAATCTGTATCTCACATCGTTTAGACACAAGCCCCGAAGCGCGACGTATATCACCATGTTAGTTTATGGAAAAAAATACCAACTTTGAGTAATGTAACTTGCAGCCATGCAATATTTTTCACCAAACCACCAAAAGACTCATCTGTGAGATGTTGGCTGCGTTCCTACAAATTTCATGCCAAAGACCTAACCGTTCTTTGCAGCAAGGTGGCAAAGAACTCCTGTCATTTTGGCCATAGTGTTGCAAAATACTTTCGTGATTTGAAAGTTTTCCACAGATTTGGGAAAGTGTCGTGAGCATGAAAGTATTTTGTGAAAGTACTTTTCCAGAACTTTGAAAAACATATTTCTGGGTGTTTATCCCCAAAATAAAGACATGGCTAGCATCCTCAGGCTCCAACTAGGTGAAGCAAAAAGAATTGTGTCCTAGATGGTCCCAATTTTAAATGCCAAGCATTTTATGATCATCAACTGAAAACAAATGGTGGATTTGTGAAAGTACTAAGGCCATTGTGACAGTAAAAGTACCTTTAGAAAGTGTCGAACTTTTGTTAACTTTTCCCATTGACTTATAATGGAACTTTTTTTTATAACTTTGAACTGTTCAATATTTTTCACAAAATCTGGCTGCATGTTCTGTGAAGTTTTCAAGACTGGTCGCGCAAAATAATAGGCCTGTGAGCATGACAAAATTCACCAACTAGTGTAAACATTGCGCCAGATCATGCTTAATAACTCCGCAGCTGTATATCGACTGGTACAAAAGTTGGCAGATCCCAAGGTGTCTGTTTCTTAATTACGCTTTCCAAATTTCAGGCAAATCTGTTAAATGGTGCCAAAGTTATTAAGGTGCAAAGTTTGACCCTTTAACCTTAAAAGGGCTCCTCAACCTAACTATGGTAGCACTACCATGCTACCATAATTTATATATATATATATATATATATATATATATATATATATATATATACACACACACATATTCTTGGCAAAAATAAAGCTAATGCATCAGTTAGGGCTCCAGTGACAAAAGCTGGGAAATATGTTGTTGGGTTTCCAACCATAACACCCACCCACACTGTGCAGGCAGCAACAGGCATGGAGGGGTGCCCTGGGTTGTCAACCCCAACTCTCACCCTATTCCATGTGAAAGTAAGCTGACATGGTTACAGTATAGGAGAATGGGATAAGCATTAGGGTTGACAACCCCAAGGCACCCCCATGCCTGTTGCTGCCTGTACAGTGGGGGTGGGGTGTTATGGTTGAAACCCTAACAGCACATTTCCCAACCTTTGTCACTGGAACCCCTAACTGATGCATTAATGAACATTTTGTCAAGAATTTCCTTACTTTTTGAACTGGTATAATCCTCCACTATTTATTTATTTATTTATTTATTTGTTTGTTTGTTTTAAGTAATCGGGTAAGCTCTAGGCAAGATAACCTGCCTATTTTCAAGCATGACCCAGGAGAGTACAATATGTCAATACAGAAGAGTACAAAATCATAACACAGCAGTGACAAACAATTAGAATAAGTGCAGTGGAACTGTCTACAAAAATACATTGACAGATGACTGCCAAAGAGGATAATACAAAACATGGATAACAGCAAACAGAGTGAAGTTATTGCCTCAAGCCATTAATAACAACAGGCAGTAGGCAATCATTCAGGAAAGCCTACCTGGGAGCGAAGCAGTCCTGTAGGCACAGCTAATCACAGATACCCAAAATAACATGACAGACACATACATCAGGCCTAGGGACAGGGAGGCAGACAGAAACTCTGAGACAAACAGCAATTCTGAGGGTGGACAGGTCACAGACAGGTAGGTCAAGTGAAGAGAAATGACAAGGGAGAGACAGAAAAGATGTTAAGTGCAGTCACAGGTTCCAGAAACAAGGAGGTGGGAAAATAGAGCATGCTTAAAAGCAAGGTGAGATGAGGAGTTCTTGACATGGCATGGGAGAGAGTTCCACAACCTAGGGGCAAAGTAGGAGAAGGCTTGCTCTCCCATTTTCATGGAGCAAGTCAGAGTAGATAGTAACAGGGAGGTCGAGGACCTGAGGGAGCAAGAGTGAGAGACCAGGGTAAACATGTCCCCCAGAGAGGCACGATGAGGTGTTCTGGTTAAGGATCAACAAAACAACCAAGGGAGCATGAACAAAGGGCATCAGGAGACAGCCAGTTTAAAGCGGTATTGAGATGACAGTGATGTGTAGGCGGGGAGCAGACAGGGCAAATCTACAGATATTGTTGTAGGATGTGTCCCATTTGCAAAGGATGCCTGTGTTAGCATGTGAAAGCACTGGCAGGGCATAAAACAGTTGTGAAGTAGAACCCTGATGCAACAGAGATCCTGGCAGCGGGATGAGAGAGTGGCGCACTTTCTAGGCTGCACCAATTTAGCATTAACCAAGTGACACACCTCACTAACATGCGTAGGTAGTCAAGTACAGAGTCAAGCATCAACCCTAGATATTTGAAGGATGAAGTGTTGTATACAGCAGTCCCATCACAGCTGCGCACCAGGAGTTTAGGGACTCGGTGGGCACCTTTCTGTGGGACCTGAAGAGCATGGCCTGGGTCTTAGAAATGTTTAGGGCTTGATAGTTGGATAAGAACCAGGATTGAAGGGTCTGAAATGCGGGGAGAGATGAAGACTGATGTCGGCAATAGACTTGGAAGACGAATAAAGCACCAGGTCATCTGCATACATTATAATGTTACAGTGAGAAGATGGAGTACGGAGATCATTAATGAAGAGGAAGAAAGTAGAGGACCAGGACTGAACCCTGTGGAATGCCACAGGTAATCAGGACAGGGAGGAGATAGACTTACAAAGGTTACAGCCTGAGACCAATTTTCTAGGTAGCTGCCCACCCAGGAGAGTGTAGAGACAGAGGCACCAAGAGTGTTCAGCTTAGCCATTAGAAGTGGGTGATGAACCATGTCAAGCGCTTTGGAGAGATTAATGAAAACTGCTCCAGTAAGCAAGCCCTTGTCCATATTATACTATAATATAACTCATAGCTTTATTTCCTTGTGGGACCACAGGGCCCTGTGAGGTCATGTGCTCCCATCAGTACATAGTTTTGAAATAGAGTAATCATATTGTTATTTTCCTGTGGGATTGCAGGACCCTCTGGGCACTGCATTCCTATCCCTCCATAGATGTGTATGTGTATGTACCAGTGGAAGGGCCCTGTGCTTCCATTTATAGGGCAACAGTGACCAAATTGTCAGAATAGCTATCTTATTACCCCACCTTACCCAGTACAGAAAATTGCACGCCAAAAGTAATTCCATGCAACTGCAATGCCATTCCACACTGCAGGTGTGAAAACACATTTTGGCCAGGATTTGATAAATGACTGCTGTGACATACATGAAGTGGGGTAATAAGAAGGGTATATTGAAAATTTGGTCAAAATATTTCAGATTTCAAAGTGGGCCAGCCCGTCATTGCAGTGGTGGAGCTTGCAGCTAGTAGCCCAGATTTGGAAATGAGACCAGGAGGCTGGAGGGTTGGCTGGGGAAATGGATTGAGTGGCAGTTGCATGCTCTTCATCTCTGGGAAGGGATGGGGCTATGCCTCCCAGTGTAGCACCCTGGGTGACCATGGAGGTTACTTCCCAGGTGGCCAAGGTTGAGTCTGGGAGGCATCGGCTGCTAGGTGGGGTTCTGCCATTGTGTGATTGCATGCCATGCCTCCTGATCCCAGGAACTGAAAAAAATCAGCATAGCCCAGACTGGTCTCCTCACTGCTGTCACCTAAAGGTCAGCCAGACTCCTGGATGAGTTTGGGGTGTTGCCAGTCACCCATGCCCCTTCCTGGATGGTAAATCATGGCTCCATGGGGCAAGTCAGAGGTGGTGGGCTGGAGGGATCAGCCAGAGGTGTAAAGGGGCTTGTGCAGCAAAAATATAAATTAAAAAAATAAATAAAATTTACAAAGTTATGGCGATAAATGTCAATAAATGGTAATAACTTTGGCATTTTACTATTTTGACCCAAGTTTGCAACATAGCCTTCTTATGACCCCACCTCATGAACAAGTGTAGTGAAAGTTTCAAATCCCACCTGAAAGATGATTTTGCCAAGCAACCACAAAATCACTTTTCAGGCAGGAGTTACATAATGACAGTCATAGTGTTCATGAGATGGGGTCCCAAAACCATGTTGAAAATTTGGTGTCAAAATGCAAGAAATAAGCAGTTATGCATCAAAGTTGAAACCCCATTAAAATACACAGAACCACATTTACCTTAGTTTCTCATATTGCAGTCACTGGTTCCAGCAGCAAGACATGTCTTCAACTGGAGAGTGGTTCTTGAACCTGGGATATGTTCAGGTGGTGAGGATGTGAGGGGTGTACTGAGGTGTGGGGTAGGGTGGTGTTTGCTGAGTGGGAGGTGGGGTGGTAGGAGTTGATCATCAAAGGACTGTTTTCTTTTTTATGGGAGTGTAAAATAAACAAAAAAACATCAAGGGACTGTTTTCTTCATTTCAGAGTTTTGCCTAAAATGGGAGGGTAACTCTATCAAACATTTAATCTTCATTTTACATCACGAAAAGGATCCTTTTGTAACTCGTAATACAAAAATAATCTTTTTTGTATCACGAGTCACAAAAAATGATTTAATATGTAAAAAAGGAAAATTGTGAAGCATTTCTGCAACAGATAAGTGCAGAATTGCAGCTGAGGGGTCCCCGATAAGCAAGCTGCTTGTGGTGGTTTTTCACCAAATAAATCATGTTCAGTTATTTAAAGTGATATCCCTCGTTAACTGAAAACAAGGTGGCAGCAGCATAAAAAGAATTTCCATTTGCTAGAAAAGATTACCGATTTGCAGCAAAGGATTACCCATTGCGACAAAGGGATCCTTTTTGCATGGGACATTAACTGCTCCCATTGAAAACAATGGGAAACTGTAACATTTAATAACTTTGGAACGGTTAACATGTTTTTAACAAACCTTTGCACGCCATCTGTGACTTAAGACCTTTGTACCCTACCAATTTCAGACCATAATCCCAAGCTGTTTTGCATAGCAGCATGACAAACAATTTCACCAAAAGCGGTAATTTTCTAATTTTTGATGCTTCAGGCTCAATTCTCAAAGCCCTTAGATTGATGCAAGCTACCACCAAAGGCAGCTTGGGCCAAAGCCTGGTGTGCCAGGGATCCTGAGCCTGATTCTCTATTGGGCAGTGTCAAGGCAAAGTCCTGCAGCTTGTAGGCAACCTGGCAGGTGCCAAACAGACAGTGCATCCTGAGGGTCTGCCGCAAGCTGTGGAATTGTATTCTCATTCACACAGGTCCCTCGGGACTTGAATGAACAGATGCAGATGTGCAGAGGACTTTGGAAAGACAACATCCACCTATGGAAGTGTAGGGCCCTTGCAGACCCTGCACTTTCATGCAGTGACAGATGTCAAGAATTCATGGAGCTGTCTGGTGGGCTGCAGAAGTGCAGGGCCCTCTGGTCCATGCACTTCCATATACCACAGATACAGATGCACAGGGAAAAGAGTCCATCTGTCAGCCAATGCACAGGGCCCTTGGCCACTCACATGTGCAGAGCCCTTTGCCAAGGAAGGAGTTGTCTTTGCTATATGGCAACCGGGACCATGCAGGCAACCCTGCAGCTTTCATTCCCTGGCTGGAAGAGTGTCACATAACAACACCATCCCATCCCAGGGTTAAGGCTGGCACTACAGACAAATTTTCTTAAGAATTATAATTTGTTTTTATTTTGACCCACATTTTCAAGTTAGTCATTTTATGACTCCTATAAACATGACATATGGCATTTATAGTTTATTGTCTGAAACATCATTTTGCACCACAAGTGCAAAAACATATCTCATCCAGGATTAAAAAAATGACACCAGTCACATTTATTAGGTGGTGTGTAAAAATAGCTATGTTGTCCGGCCCGGTGGCGCTGAGGGTTGAGGCATTGGTCACTACACTTCACGCCACGCCGCAACCCGTGTTCGGGAACGGGCATGGTTTGCTGGGGTCGGCAGGGGAGATGGATTGAGCATCCAGAGGACTGTCCTCCATCTCCGGGGTGAGGTTCGGGCAGCCGGTGCTTGTCTGACCCTAAGCGGAGGCTGGGGTTAACAGCATGTAGCCACAAGCCAAGGGGTGGGTGGGACATGGCAGGCAGCTTGACTAAGCACCGCGGGAGCATGTGCAGCTCAGTCGCTGGCGTCATTGCACACCATGCCTGTCGGGAGGAAAAATAAGAAAAATGGGAGCCCGGCAGCACAACGTGGTTCCCTGGCACCATTCTCTGGCGCCTCCCTGGCATGGACCCGCTAGTGGGTGGTTGAGTCGCCCCCACCACCCTGCCACGGGTAGTCACGGGTGTGAAGAGAGGGGGTCTCATGTCTGGGGATGGCGCCAGGGAACGGCGGAGTGCGGGGGTTTGTAGTCGGTGCTCTGAGGAGAAAACAACATCCTAAAAAAAAAATAAAAATAAATAGCTATGTTGAATGTTTGAAGTTAAAATAGTGAAAATTAGCTAAGTTATGCATGAATGTTGAAACACTGCAATCTACACTCATAACCTGGTCATTTTACTATGTTTGTACACAAAGTCTCAACATAGCCTTGTTATTATCTCACCTCGTGAACCAGTTAGGTGAAAATGTTCAAATCCTTGATGGAACACCATTGCAAGTCTGAGTGTAGAAACTTATTTGACCCAGATTTGAAAAAAAATGACAGCTATCACATTCATGAGGTAGTCAACAGAAGGCTATGTTAAAAATTTGAGGTAACAATATTTAAAATTACAGAAGTTATGAATGAGCATAGAAAATTTCAATGTATGGTTATAACCTTGTTGTTTATTAATATTTTGACCCCAAATTTTCAACATAGTTTTTATTATTATTCCACCTCATGAACAACGGTGGAGAAAATTTTCAAATCCACCCAAAGCGTGATTTCTCAAACTGACTATAAAATCAACTTTCAGTCCAGATTTGCATAATTCCACCACCCTTTATCATGAGGTGGGTCCCAAAAGCCATGTTGAAAATGTGATGCAAACATACATAAAATGACAAAATTATTTAAACCTCTTTGAAATACATTAATCTGGACTTATTGTATTTTCTCATATTACAGTTACCGGCTCCAGCAGCAAGACATGTTCTTAGTCAGAGAGTAGATTTATGTCATGGGACATGTTCAGGTGAGTGAGGGTATGTGGGGGTGGGGGTGGGTTATGGATGCTGAAGGGAGGTCAGGGTGAAGTGTGTGAGAGTGAATGTGGGGGCAGATTGGTGGGAGACCATTTTCTTTTTATAGGTTAAAAATAAAAATCTGCAAGGGTTGATTTTCTTTATTTCAGGGGTCATTTATATTCTGACACAGGAGTTGGGCACCCCAGTGTTGGGCTACTGTTCAATAGCACTGGGGTTGGGCATCCTGGTGCTGCCATGTAGATAATGGGAATGGAGCTAGGTGATCTGGAGGTGTAGGGTCAAGAGAAGTGGTAGCAGGGTGGGCACCCTTCCACTTACATATTATAAAATGCATAAACATTGGGAAGGGGTGATCTGGAGGAGAGGGGAGAAAGAAGCAGTACTGAGGTGGGCACCATTAAGAAATATTTTAATTAGAGATAGATAGATAGATAGATAGAGATAGATAGATAGATCTCTAGTGACCAAAGCACTTCACACAGTGCAAGAAAGCAGCAGAGGGCAAATAAGATGCTAGAATGCATAGCTAGGGATCAGTAGTAGGATAGAGGAAGTTATACTGCCTTGTGCAGGTCACTGGTGAGGTCACATCTAGAGTATGGAGTTCAGTACTGGTGCCACACGTCTAAAGGACATTAACCTGCTGGAGAAGGTCCAGAAGAGGGCTATAAAGATGATAGTGGGTTAGCAGCATAAAGCATATAAGGAGAGGTTGAGGGCACTAAATATGTACTCCCTGAGGACAGGAGAGAGAAGGAAACATAACTGAGACATTCACGTAGTTGAATAAATAAGGCAGATAAGCTAAGTTGCAATCATAACATGATTGGGCACTGTCTTAAGCTGGAGGAGTGTTTAGAAGGAGGTTGAAACACTTCTTAATGGAGAGGGTGGTGGACACTTGGAATGCACTGCTGGAAGAGGTGGTCTTGTTGAAGATGGTGGGCAGCTTCAAGAGAAGCTGGGGTAGCTTGGGGAGGTAAGACTCATGGGTAGGGAACATGGAAGGTTGTGGAGGAGTAGGGAGGGTCAGGGTCAGTAGCTCAAGCTGTGTACCCCTGCAATATGAGCAGACTAGACAGACCAAATGGCTTTCTTCTGCAGACTTCTTCATATGTTTGTATAGACAGAAAGAGAACGAGAGAGACAGAAAGAACAGAGAATTGCTGGCTCACTACTTCAACTGAAGCAGGCAGCATGACCCAGCTGTTGTGAAAGAATTCAAGAAAGTCCCACTGTTATGACACAGAGAATGTGGGTGAATGGCTCCTCTCACTAAGTTAGGGACCATGGATTTGGGGAAGCAGAAAAGGCATTTCTGGTCATTTAAAACAAACAAACAAACACCAGAATCTAATTAAATGGGCCTTGTTTAGCTAGGTTCAGGTGTTTGTTTTAAATGATACTATTTTTGCGTATTACCTATTTTTTTTTGTTTGGGGAAAACAAGATGATGGCTGTCATGACTGGAAACATATTTTCAAGCTGTCAGAAGCAACTGCTGAGAATCCAAAAACAGTCTGGTGACATGGACCTTTTACGTCGTATCAGAATATTATCCAAAACAGCCTACTGAGCATGCTCAGAACAGCAAAACAAACAAAAACGTTAAATCCTTATAACTCTGGAACCATTTAATATATTTTCACAAAACCTTCCAAAAGACACTACCTTGGTACATCACACTTCTTCCATGAAAGTTTGGAAACAAATTTCATTCTGTGTAAGCCGTACATGAGAGCAAAATCAAAAACCTATGTTAAGCATAGGAAAAAGTAGACGTCTATAGAAAATAACATGTGGAACTCAGAAACCACACAAGCTGCCATCATGAAACTTTCTACATGTTTAGACTGTGCCTAGTAGACAATGCATGCAAAATACCGGCTAATTTTGTCAAACACTGTCAAAACTACGAAGGTGCAAACGTGGGGTTTAACACAGAACCCTAACTATAGTGGTGCTACCATGCCAGTGTAATATATCAACTTTGTAAGCATATTGAGGAGGATGCTGTATATAGAGAAGGAGTTGAGATTAAGTGGGAGTTTGCTTGGGTAATGTGGCTTTAATTTTATACATGGTGGTGTGGTGTGTTAGTATTATAGAAACAGAAAGTGAAATTGGTGGGATAGTGTGTAAGTAGTGCTAATATGAAAGTGGATGACTGACACAGAGTAGAATAAACATAAGGTTCTAAAAGGTTTTAAAATGATTTAACATGAGTGGAAATAAATGATTTTTTAAATGGATATTGTGTCACACCTATTGCATAAATACACACACACATATATATATATATATATACATATACATATACATATACATATACATATATATACTGTATATATATATACACACACACACATGTGTTATAGTGGTGCATTACATCCACTAACTTTTGAGTAAGCACTTTAATGCTAAACCTCAATTTTGCACTTAATAACTTCCCAATCATTTAATGAATTTGCATGACATTTTGCATGCACGATCTCACGGGTAGATATCTTGAAGTGTCAAGTTTCATTTGGTCAGATATGCAGAGTCCGAGATGCAGCTAGTAAAACAATGCAGGAAGTCGCTGTTTTTGCTGGGGTTTTTTTACCATCATGTAGCACTCAGATGGTTTGGAATTTTGGTCTGAAATGTTCATGGTAGAAAAGGATTGGCCTACAGAAGAGCCTTTTGCTGGTTTGGTGAAAAATATTAATCCATTCCAAAGTTATCACATTATAAAATTCAGGTTCTGAACATGCTTAGCACTTCAAAATAGCTGAATAATATTTTGTATTGGAATCCTTTTTCATGAGGTTTTTCATGACATTTTTCATATGCCACCATCTTGTTTTCCATTTTCCTAAAAATTTCAAATTTGAAAATCAAAAGTGACATTCTGGAGAACAACCAACACATGCACCCAACTTATCGGGACCCCCTTAGCTGGATTCTGCACTTAACTGTTGGAGAAATGCCCTTACAATGTTGTTTTTAAGATTATAAATATTTTTCATCACTAATGATACAAAAGATTATTTTTTCATATCACGAGTCATGAAAAAGATTATTTTCGTGAGGAGAAAATTATTTTTCTTTTGCTGGCATCCTGACAATCAATTCGGAAATAAGAACAAATTCTACTGGGAACATTGTAATTGTCTATAGTTAAATATCACTGGCAATTAATATGCTCTCCTAAAAATGTATCTGAAAGCATCCATTGGGTAGCCATAGGTGTTGAAAACATATGCAAAAAATGGACAAGCAATTATACTGTAAACATTGTGGTATTTCACATATTGGCACAGATTCAGGCATCTTTAGCCCACTGTGAAAGACATACATCTGACAATTATAAGAATAGGCAATAGTAAGTTGTAATAGTTTCAGTGAATACCAAATGATTAGTTTAGTTTAGATACTGGGCAAAGACTTGATAGCTGTTACAGAAATATACAGCTGTACTGCATGTAAACACTCGCACTTGCAATACTGACACTGTGTTTACTTTGCTTAAAAATTACAAGTAAATGCTCATGGTGAATAAAATTATGAGTCAGATTTTGATCTGGAGCATTGAAATCTAACAAAATATATTTTGATATGTATCTTAAATTGAAACTGTCATTTTACTGTCCTGTCGGGGTTGGGGTGGATGGCATGTGGCTGGTAGCAGAGCTCAGTGAAATAGGTTAAACCCAATGCATTTCTTTGAGGAACCAAATACCTGTGGCATACATTAGACACATATTATACAGTACAGTGTGTATTTCTGTGTGATTTTAATCCCTCGTTTGTGTAGTAATTCTTTATGATTCTCCAACATTCTCATGATTGAGACCAGTACCACTGCATGTCTCACCACTTGTACCACTGATGTGAGCCACAGTAATGCAGATTCACAAACAAAAGTTTGCTTAAATAAAATAGATGTTGTCTTTATTTGCTAGATGTAATGCAGTAATTATCTGTTCATTCCTTTCCATGGTGCCCTCCAGCCCCCAGATTCTGCTGTATATGTGTGTGAATTACCACACTGCTATGAGTACCTAACTTGAACGTTGGAGCCCTCAAATTATATTTATTGATATAACAGAAAACATAAGCAATCTCTAATTCACTCAGACAGAAGTTTTTCTTATCTGCATTAACATAGCACAGATCAGAGGAACAAGTGGTAAAACATGCATTGGTACTGGTCTTGATCATGAGGTGTTGGATAATCCCAAGAATGACTACACAAACATAAACCATGGAGAAATACATACGGTACTGTGAAAAATAGGCACAGGGTCCATACCAGCGTATGACAAAACAACATGGCTAAAATGCATACGTAAACAGTGCGAACACAAACAAGTCAGGTAGAATGCTGACCTGTTGTGACAAGCGCCTCCCATTCAAAACAATGGGTGTTTAAATTTTTTGTAAAGCTCTTGTTCTGCACTTCCCCGGAACTTACTTAACTAACTCTGGGGAGGTGACTGGAGATGGGTGAGAAACTCAAGAGGGGAAGTTAATTTTTAAATGCCCACAAATATTGCAGCAGGAGAGACCTGGGGAAATGGAACCACTGTCCCAGGTCTCCCAATTGCATTGTGTGCTGGTGTCATAGCCACCCACCATGAGAGTGGCTCAACCAAGCACCCAGCACATGGCAACTTCTCATGGCTCCACATCACTGTGCAGCAACAAGGTAGTAGTATATCCCTATCACTATTCTACTCCTGTCACTGTGAATTCAAGCACTGTATGTACAGTGCAGTATTGAGTGGTATTGACCTGGTACTGTAAAAATATACATCTTGCTATAAACATATGGCATGGGTATTTGGTCCCTCAAGAACTGCATTTCTGATCCCTGATCCTGTATTTTTGATTGTTTCCTGGTGTCTAGTAGTACGCGGCCCTCCAATTGCCATCACCATTTTTTAATTGTATCCCTGGTGTCTAGTGGCACCCTCCTGATGGCTGTCTTGCCTGTAATAAGGAAAACGGACCCTTAATGTTTTTCTTTGTTGTTTTTAAAGCTGTAAACAAGAAAAGGGTCCCTCACCAATCTGAACACCCCACATCAACCTCCCACTCAACACCCACTACACTGCATCCCCACACACCCACATACCCTCACTCATCTGAACAGGTCCTAGGGTGAAAATCCACTCTCTCACTGAAGACACATCTTGCTGCTGGAACCGCAATTGCAATAGAAACTAAGGTTTAAATGTGGTTCAATGCATTTCAATGGGGTTTCAACTTTCATTCATAATTTGACATTTTGCATATTTTGACACCAAATTTTCTACATGGCCTTTTGTGACCCTACCTCATGAACAATGTCAGTGGAATTCCACAAATCTGCCCCACAGGGTGATTTTGGGTCGCTTAGCAAATCCCTTTTGGGTGGGATTTGAAAATTACACTGCCCTTATTCATTGTGTGGCTAATAAAAAAGCTATGTTGAAAATTTGGGGTCAAATATGTAAAATTGCAAAGTTATGCACATGTGTTTAAATTTTGCTATGCTCGCTCATAACTCTGGTAATAATATTTTGACCCCAAATTTTCAACATAGATATATTTTTATACCACCTCATGAATGTGACAGCTGTTATTTTTCAAATCCTGGCTAAACTGTCTTTTTGCACCTGTGGCATGGAATGATGTTGCGATGGTGCGAATCACATTTTGGTGGGGATTTGTAGATTTTCAGTACCGAGGTCATAAGGTGGGGTAATTAGAAGGCTATGGTGACAATTTGGTTGCAGTTTTGCAAACATTTGAAGTGCAGGGTCTAGAGGGCCCAGCTTCCACAGCGATAGACCCTGTGCTCCCACAGGCAAATAAGGATATGATTACACAATCTCTAAAAGTATGGATGAATGGGAGTACAGGTCCCAGAGGAACCTGTGCTCCCACAGGCAAATGAGGATACAATTATACTATCTCAAAGTAAGGAAATTCATTGCAAAAAAATTAAAGCAGTTTTTTCAATGAATATAGATACATAGATAGATAGATAGATAGATAGACAGATAGATAGAATATTTGATAAAGAAAAACATGTGTGCAGCACATCACAGCATAATAGTACTGGCTGAAACTAACCTGGTAGTCCCAGGCCCTTGTCCCTTAACCCTGAAAGGGTTGTTAAACTAGAAAAGATGTTTAGTTTTCCTGAAGGAATACCTCTAGAATTTTTATTTGTGTAACAAAGAAACACATTTTCTTTCTTTGCGTGTAATTAAATTCCTACTATTTATGGATCAATATGTGAACTCGGGACAATCAAGCAACTGAAGCACAAGCAGCTCACCTGAGTACCTGAGGAAGCCAAATCTCCAGCCTGATAACTTTCAAGGCAGCTCCCCCAAGCTAGGCACTCGGGACAATCAAGCAACTGAAGCACAAGCAGCTCACCTGAGTAGCTGAGGAAGCCAAATCTCCAGCCTGATAACTTTCAAGGCAGCTCCCCAAGCTAGGCACTCGGGACAATCAAGCAACTGAAGCACAAGCAGCTCACCTGAGTAGCTGAGGAAGCCAAATCTCCAGCCTGATAACTTTGAGGCAGCCCCAAGCTAGGCACTCGGGACAATCAAGCAACTGAAGCACAAGCAGCACACCTGAGTAGCTGAGGAAGCCAAATCTCCAGCCTGATAACTTTCAAGGCTACTCCCCAAGCTAGGCACTCGGGACAAACAAGCAACTGAAGCACAAGCAGCTCACCTGAGTAGCTGAGGAAGCCAAATCTCCAGCCTGATAACTTTCGAGGTAAAGAGAGCTCTTCTCTTCATCTGGACTCCTGCAGAGGGGTGCTACCTGATGAACACTTATATTTTATGAACTTTGTTCCTGTTCACCACTGGGTGGGCTTGTTATTTGATTCTCTTTGTGCTACTAATTGCTGAAGTGTAAAGCTAGGGACTCACTGGCTTTTCTAGACTTGCCTTGCTGATTTCATCTTAGAGCCAGATATACCAAGCAGCTAATATAGATCAGACTTGTTTAATATGGTGGTATTTGGAGCTAATTGCTGATTTCATCTTAAAGCCAGATATACCAAGCAGCTAATATAGATCAGACTTGTTTAATATGGTGGTATTGAGCTAATTGTGCTTGTTACTGAAGGATTAGGTTAGCTGGGTCCTAGTGTGACTCATTTTAGAATAGCCCTGTTTGCTTAGAGTGGAGCTCCTTTGTGAAGTCACAACATATTCTCCTGCTGCATAGTAATGAGAGGCTTTGTTTTCCACAACATAGGCAGCTCCCCTCCCCAAGCTAGGCACTCAGGACAATCAAGCAACTGAAGCACAAGCAGCTCACCTGAGTAGCTGAGGAAGCCAAATCTCCAGCCTGATAACTTTCAAGGTAAAGAGAGCTCTTCTCTTCATCTGGACACCTGCAGAGGGTGCTACCTGATGAACACTTATATTTTATGAACTTTGTTCCTGTTCACCACTGGGTGGGCTTGTTATTTGATCCTCTTGTGCTACTAATTGCTGAAGTGTAAAGCTTAGGGACTCACTGGCTTTTCTAGAGTTGCCTTGCTGATTTCATCTTAAAGCCAGATATACCAAGCAGCTAATATAGATCAGACTTGTTTAATATGGTGGTATTTAGAACTAATTGCTGATTTCATCTTAAAGCCAGATATACCAAGCAGCTAATATGGATCAGACTTGTTTAATATGGTGGTATTGAGCTAATTGTGCTTGTTACTGAAGGCATTAGGTTAGCTGGGTGCTAGTGTGACCTTATTTTGGAATAGCCCTGTTTGCTTACAGTGGAGCTTCTTTGTGTAAGTCACAACATATTCTCCCGCTGCATAGTAATGAGAGGCTTTGTTTTCTCCACAACATAGGCAGCCCCCAAGCTAGGCACTTGGGACAATCAAGCAACTGAAGCACAAGCAGCTCACCTGAGTAGCTGAGGAAGCCAAATCTCCAGCCTGATAACTTTCGAGGCAGCTCCACCCCCCAAGCTAGGCACTCAGGACAATCAAGCAACTGAAGCACAAGCAGCTCACCTGAGTAGCTGAGGAAGCCAAATCTCCAGCCTGATAACTTCGAGGCAGCTCCCCAAGCTAGGCACTCGGGACAATCAAGCAACTGAAGCACAAGCAGTACACCTGAGTAGCTGAGGAAGCCAAATCTCCAGCCTGATAACTTTCAGGCAGCCCCCAAGATAGGCACTCGGGACAATCAAGCAACTGAAGCACAAGCAGCTCACCTGAGTAGCTGAGGAAGCTAAATCTCCAGCCTGATAACTTTGAGGCAGCTCCCCAAGCTAGGCACTCGGGACAATCAAGCAACTGAAGCACAAGCAGCTCACCTGAGTAGCTGAGGAAGTCAAATCTCCAGCCTGATAACTTTCAAGGCAGCTCCCACCCAAAGCTAGGCACTCAGGACAATCAAGCAACTGAAGCACAAGCAGCTCACCTGAGTAGCCGAGAAGCCAAATCTCCAGCCTGATAACTTTCGGAGGTAAAGAGAGCCTCTTCTCTTCATCTGGACACCTGCAGAGGTGCTACCTGATGAACACTTATATTTTATGAACTTTGTTCCTGTTCACCACTGGGTGGGCTTGTTATTTGATTCTCTTTGTGCTACTAATTGCTGAAGTGTAAAGCTAGGGACTCACTGGCTTTTCTAGACTTGCCTTGCTGATTTCATCTTAGAGCCAGATATACCAAGCAGCTAATATAGATCAGACTTGTTTAATATGGTGGTATTTGGAGCTAATTGCTGATTTCATCTTAAAGCCAGATATACCAAGCAGCTAATATAGATCAGACTTGTTTAATATGGTGGTATTGAGCTAATTGTGCTTGTTACTGAAGGCATTAGGTGAGCTGGGTCCTAGTGTGACCTCATTTTAGAATAGCCCTGTTTGCTTAGAGTGGAGCTCCTTTGTGTAAGTCACAACATATTCTCCCGCTGATAGTAATGAGAGGCTTTGTTTCTCCACAACATAGGCAGCTCCCCCAAGCTAGGCACTCGGACAATCAAGCAACTGAAGCACAAGCAGCTCACCTGAGTAGCTGAGGAAGCCAAATCTCCAGCCTGATAACTTTCGAGGTAAAGAGAGCTTCTTCTTCATCTGGACACCTGCAGAGGGTGCTACCTGATGAACACTTATATTTATGAACTTTGTTCCTGTTCACCACTGGGTGGGCTTGTTATTTGATTCTCTTTGTGCTACTAATTGCGAAGTGTAAGCTAGGGACTCACTGGCTTTTCTAGAGTTGTCTTGCTGATTTCATCTTAAAGCCAGATATACCAAGCAGCAAATATAGATCAGACTTGTTTAATATGGTGGTATTTGGAGCTAATTGCTGATTTCATCTTAAAGCAGATACACCAAGCAGCTAATATAGATCAGACTTGTTTAATATGATGGTATTGAGCTAATTGTGCTTGTTACTGAAGGCATTAGGTTAGCTGGGTCCTAGTGTGACCTCATTTTAGAATAGCCCTGTTTGCTTAGGTGGAGTCCTTGTGTAAGTCACAACATATTCTCCTGCATAGTAATGGAGAGGCTTTGTTTTCTCCACAACATAGGCAGCTCCCTCCCCAAGCTAGGCACTCGGGACAATCAAGCAACTGAAGCACAAGCAGCTCACCTGAGTAGCTGAGGAAGCCAAATCTCCAGCCTGATAACTTTCAAGGTAAAGAGGCCTCTTCTCTTCATCTGGACACCTGCAGAGGGTGCTACCTGATGAACACTTATATTTTATGAACTTTGTTCCTGTTCACCACTGGTGGGCTTGTTATTTGATCCTCTTTGTGCTACTAATTGCTGAAGTGTAAAGCTAGGGACTCACTGGCTTTTCTAGAGTTGCCTTGCTGATTTCATCTTAAAGCCAGATATACCAAGCAGCTAATATAGATCAGACTTGTTTAATATGGTGGTATTTAGAACTAATTGCTGATTTCATCTTTAAACCAGATATACCAAGCAGCTAATATGGATCAGACTTGTTTTAATATGGTGGTATTGAGCTAATTGTGCTTGTTACTGAAGGCATTAGGTTAGCTGGGTGCTAGTGTGACCTTATTTTGGAATAGCCCTGTTTGCTTACAGGGAGCTTCTTTGTAAGTCACAACATATTCTCCCGCTGCATAGTAATGAGAGGCTTTGTTTCTCCACAACATAGGCAGCCCCCAAGCTAGGCACTTGGGACAATCAAGCAACTGAAGCACAAGCAGCTCACCTGAGTAGCTGAGGAAGCCAAATCTCCAGCCTGATAACTTTCGAGGCAGCTCCACCCCCAAGCTAGGCACTCAGGACAATCAAGCAACTGAAGCACAAGCAGCTCACCTGAGTAGCTGAGGAAGCCAAATCTCCAGCCTGATAACTTCGAGGCAGCTCCCCCAAGCTCAGGCACTCGGGACAATCAAGCAACTGAAGCACAAGCAGTTCACCTGAGTAGCTGAGAAGCCAAATCTCCAGCCTGATAACTTCAAGGCAGCTCCCCAAGCTAGGCACTCGGGACAATCAAGCAACTGAAGCACAAGCAGCACACCTGAGTAGCTGAGGAAGCCAAATCTCCAGCCTGATAATCCTCGAGGCAGCCCCCCAAGATAGGCACTCGGGACAATCAAGCAACTGAAGCACAAGCAGCTCACCTGAGTAGCTGAGGCTAAATCTTCAGCCTGATAACTTTCGAGGCAGCCCCCCCAAGCTAGGCACTCGGGACAATCAAGCAACTGAAGCACAAGCAGTCACCTGAGTAGCTGAGAAGTCAAATCTCCAGCCTGATAACTTCAAGGCGCTCACCCAAAGCTAGCCACTCAGGACAATCAAGCAACTGAAGCACAAGCAGCTCACCTGAGTAGCCGAGGAGCCAAATCTCCAGCCTGATAACTTTCGAGGTAAAGAGGCCTCTTCTCTTCATCTGGACACCTGCAGAGGTGCTACCTGATGAACACTTATATTTATGAACTTTGTTCCTGTTCACCACCAGGTGGGCTTGTTATTTGATTCTCTTTGTGCTACTAATTGCTGAAGTGTAAAGCTAGGGACTCACTGGCTTTCTAGACTTGCCTTGCTGATTTCATCTTAGAGCCAGATATACCAAGCAGCTAATATAGATCAGACTTGTTTAATATGGTGGTATTTGAGCAATTGCTGATTTCATCTTAAAGCCAGATATACCAAGCAGCTAATATAGATCAGACTTGTTTAATATGGTGGTATTGAGCTAATTGTGCTTGTTACTGAAGGCATTAGGTGAGCTGGGTCCTAGTGTGACCTCATTTTAGAATAGCCCTGTTTGCTTGAGAGTGGAGCTCCTTTGTGTAAGTCACAACATATTCTCCGCATGCATAGTAATGAGAGGCTTTGTTTTCCACAACATAGGCAGCACCCCAAGCTAGGCACTGGGACAATCAAGCAACTGAAGCACAAGCAGCTCACCTGAGTAGCTGAGGAAGCCAAATCTCCAGCCTGATAACTTTCGAGGTAAAGAGAGCTTCTTCTCTTCATCTGGACACCTGCAGAGGGTGCTACATGATGAACACTTATATTTTATGAACTTTGTTCCTGTTCACCACTGGGTGGGCTTGTTATTTGATTCTCTTGTGCTACTAATTGCTGAAGTGTAAAGCTAAGGACTCACTGGCTTTTCTAGAGTTGCCTTGCTGATTTCATCTTTAAAGCCAGATATACCAAGCAGCAAATATAGATCAGACTTGTTTAATATGGTGGTATTTGGAGCTAATTGCTGATTTCATCTTAAAGCCAGATACACCAAGCAGCTAATATAGATCAGACTTGTTTAATATGGTGGTATTGAGCTAATTGTGCTTGTTACTGAAGGCATTAGGTTAGCTGGGTCCTAGTGTGACCTTATTTTGAATAAGCCCTGTTTGCTTAGAGTGGAGCTCCTTTGTGTAAGTCACAACATATTCTCCCGCTGCATAGTAATGAGAGGCTTTGTTTCTCCACAACATAGGCAGCTCCCCAAGCTAGGCACTTGGGACAATCAAGCAACTGAAGCACAAGCAGCTCACCTGAGTAGCTGAGGAAGCCAAATCTCCAGCCTGATAACTTTCGAGGCAGCTCCCCCCAGGCTAGGCACTCGGGACAATCAAGCAACTGAAGCACAAGCAGCTCACCTGAGTAGCTGAGAGCCAAATCTCCAGCCTGATAACTTTGAGGCAGCTCCACCCCAAAGCTAGGCACTCGGACAATCAAGCAACTGAAGCACAAGCAGCTCACCTGAGTAGCTGAGGAAGCCAAATCTCCAGCCTGATAATCTCGAGGCAGCCCCCAAGATAGGCACTGGGACAATCAAGCAACTGAAGCACAAGCAGCTCACCTGAGTAGCTAATGAGCTAAATCTTCAGCCTGATAACTTCGAGGCAGCTCCCCCAAGCTAGGCACTCGGGACAATCAAGCAACTGAAGCACAAGCAGCTCACCTGAGTAGCTGAGGAAGTCAAATCTCCAGCCTGATAACTTTCGAGGCAGCTCCCCCAAGCTAGCCAATCAGGGAAAATCAAGCAACTGAAGCACAAGCAGCTCACCTGAGTAGCCGAGAAGCCAAATCTCCAGCCTGATAACTTTCAATGAGAGCCTCTTCTCTTCATCTGGACTCCTGCAGAGGGTGCTACCTGATGAACACTTATATTTTATGAATTTGTTCCTGTTCACCACTGGGTGGGCTTGTTATTTGATTCTCTTTGTGCTACTAATTGCTGAAGTGTAAAGCTAGGGACTCACTGGCTTTTCTAGACTTGCCTTACTGATTTCATCTTAGAGCCAGATATACCAAGCAGCTAATATAGATCAGACTTGTTTAATATGGTAGTATTTGGAGCTAATTGCTGATTTCATCTTAAACCAGATATACCAAGCAGCTAATATAGATCAGACTTGTTAAATGTGGTGGTATTGAGCTAATTGTAAGCTTGTTACTGAAGGCATTAGGTTAAGCTGGGTCCTCATGTGACCTCATTTTAGAATCAGCCCTGTTTGCTTAGAGTGGAGCTCCTTTGTGTAAGTCACAACATATTCTCCCTGCGCATAGTAATGAGAGGCTTTGTTTTCTCCACAACATAGGCAGCTCCCCCAAGCTAGGCACTGGGACAATCAAGCAACTGAAGCACAAGCAGCTCACCTGAGTAGCTGAGGAAGCCAAATCTCCAGCGTGATAACTTTCGAGGTAAAGAGGCTTCTTCTCTTCATCTGGACACCTGCAGAGGGTGCTACCTGATGAACACTTATATTTTATGAACTTTGTTCCTGTTCACAACTGGGTGAGCTTGTTATTTGATTCTCTTTGTGCTACTAATTGCTGAAGTGTAAAGCTAGGGACTCACTGGCTTTTCTAGAGTTGCCTTGCTGATTTCATCTTAAAGCCAGATATACCAAGCAGCTAATATAGATCAGACTTGTTTAATATGGTGGTATTTGGAGCTAATTGCTGATTTCATCTTAAAGCCAGATATACCAAGCAGCTAATATAGATCAGACTTGTTTAATATGGTGGTATTGAGCTAATTGTGCTTGTTACTGAAAGGCATTAGGTTAGCTGGGTCCTAGTGTGACCTTATTTTGGAATAGCCCTGTTTGCTTAGAGTGAGCTCCTTTGTGTAAGTCACAACATATTCTCCCGCTGCATAGTAATGAGAGCTTTTCTCCACAACATAGAGCTCCCCAAGCTAGGCACTTGGGACAATCACAACCAGAAGCACAAGCAGCTCACCTGAGTAGCTGAGGAAGCCAAATCCCAGCCTGATAACTTTCAGGCAGCTCCCCAGGCTAGGCACTCGGGACAATCAAGTAACTGAAGCACAAGCAGCTCACCTGAGTAGCTGAGGAAGCCAAATCTAAAACCTGATAACTTTGAGGCAGCTCCACCCCCCAAGCTAGGCACTCGGGACAATCAAACAACTGAAGCACAAGCAGCTCACCTGAGTAGCTGAGAAGCCAAATCTCCAGCCTGATAACTTTTGAGGGCAGCTCCCCCAGGCTAGGCACTCTCGGGACAATCAAGCACAACAGAGCACAAGCAGCTCACCTGAGTAGCTGAGGAAGCCAAATCTCCAGCCTGATAACTTTCGAGGCAGCTCCCCCAAGATAGGCAATCGGGACAATCAAGCAACTGAAGCACAAGCAGCTCACCTGGAGTAGCTGAGGAAGCTAATCTTCAGCCTGATAACTTTCGAGGCAGCTCCCCCCAAACAAGCACACTCGGACAATAAACAACTGTGATACAAGCAGCTCAACTGAGTAGCTGAGGAAGTCAAATCTCCAGCCTGATAATCTTCGAGAAGCTCCACCCCCCAACCAAGAACCACTCAGGACAATCAAGCAACTGAAGCACAAGAAGCTCACCTGAGTAGCCGAGGAAAGCCAAATCTCCAGCCTGATAACTTGCGAGGTAAAGAGACCTCTTCTCTCATCTGGACTCCTGCAGAGGGTGCTACCTGATGAACACTATATTTTATGAACTTTGTTCCTGTTCACCACTAGGTGGGCTTGTTGATGATTCTCTTTGTGCTACTAATTGCTGAAGTGTAAAGCTAGGGACTCACTGGCTTTTCTAGACTTGCCTTGCTGATTTCATCTTAGAGCCAGATATACCAAGCAGCTAATATAGACTCAGACTTGTTTAATATGGTGGTATTTGAGCTAATTGCTGATTTCATCTTAAAGCCAGATATACTAAGCAGCTAATATAGATCAGACTTGTTTAATATGGTGGTATTGAGCTAATTGTGCTTGTTACTGAAGGCATTAGGTTAGCTGAGTCCTAGTGTGACCTCATTTTAGAATAGCCCTGTTTGCTTAGAGTGGAGCTCCTTTGTGTAAGTCACAACATATTCTCCGCTGCATAGTAATGAGAGGCTTTTGTTTTCCACAACATAGGCAGCTCCCCCCAAGCTAGAATTTGGACAATCAAGCAACTGAAGACAAGCTAGTCACCTGAGTAGCTGAGAAGCCAAATCTCCAGCCTGATAACTTTCAAGTAAAGAGAGCTCTTCTTCATCTGGACACCTGCAGAGGTGCTACCTGATGAACACTTATATTTATGAACTTTGTTCCTGTTCACCACTGGGTGGGCTTGTTATTTGATTCTTTGTGTCTAATTGCTGAAGTGTAAGCTAGGGACTCACTGGCTTTCTAGAGAGTTATGTTGATTTCATCTTAAACCAGATATCCAAGCAGCTAATATAGATCAGACTTGTTTAATATGGTGGTATTTAGAGCTAATTGCTGATTTCATCTTAAAGCCAGATATTCCAAGCAGCTAATATGGATCAGACTTGTTTAATATGGTGGTATTGAGCTAATTGTGCTTGTTACTGAAGGCGTGGGTTAGCTGGGTGCTAGTGTGACCTTATTTTTGGAGACCAACCCTGTTTGTACAGTGGACCTTCTTTGTAAGGTCACACATATTCTCCGCTGCATAGTAATGAGAGCTGTTTTCTCCACAACATAGGCAGCCCCCCAAGCTCAGGCACTTGGGACAATCAAGCAACTGAAGCACAAGCAGCTCACCTGAGTAGCTGAGGAAGCCAAATCTCCAGCCTGATAACTTCGAGGCAGCTCCACCCCCAAGCTAGGCACTCAGGACAATCAAGCAACTGAGCACAAGCAGCTCACCTGAGTAGCTGAGGAAGTCAAATCTCCAGCCTGATAACTTTGAGGCAGCCCCCCAAGCTTGGCACTCGGGACAATCAAGCAACTGAAGCACCAAGCAGTTCACCTGAGTAGCTGAGGAAGCCAAATCTCCAGCCTGATAACTTCTCGAGGCAGCTCCCCCCAGGCTAGGCACCGGGACAATCAAGCAACTGAAGCACAAAGCAGCTCACCTGAGTAGCTGAGGAAGCCAAATCTCCAGCCTGATAACTTTTGAGGCAGCTCCACCCCCCAAGCTAGGCACTCGGGACAATCACAACTGAAGCACAAAGCAGCTCACCTGAGTAGCTGAGGAAGCCAAATTCCAGCCTGATAACTTTCAGGCAGCTCCCCAGGCTGAGCACTCGGGACAATCAACAACTGAAGCACAAGCAGCTCACCTGAGTAGCTGAGGAAGCCAAATCTCAGCCTGATAACTTGAGGCACCCCCCAAGATAGGCACTGGGACAATCAAGCAACTGAAGCACAAGCAGCTCACCTGAGTAGCTGGACTGAAGCTAAATCTTCAGCCTGATAACTTCGAGGCAGCTCCCCAATCTAGGCGCACTCGGGACAATCACAACTGAAGCACAAGCAGCTCACCTGAGTAGCTGAGGAAGTCAAATCTCCAGCCTGATAACTTCGAGGCAGCTCTCCCCAAGCTAGCCACTCAGGACAATCAAGCAACTGAAGCACAAGCAGCTCACCTGAGTAGCCGAGGAAGCCAAATCTCCAGCCTGATAACTTTCGAGGTAAGAGCCTCTCTTCTTCATCTGGACTCCTGCAGAGGGTGCTACCTGATGAACACTTATATTTTATGAATTTTGTTCCTGTTCACCACTGCGTGGCATTGTTTTGATTCTCTTTGTGCTACTAATTGCTGAAGTGTAAAGCTAGGGACTCACTGGCTTTTCTAGACTTGCCTTGCTGATTTCATCTAGAGCCAGAAATACCAAGCAGCTAATATAGATAAGACTTGTTTAATATGGTGGTATTTGAGCTAATTGCTGATTTCATCTAAAGCCAGATATACCAAGCAGCTAATATAGATCAGACTTGTTTAATATGGTGGTATTGAGCTAATTGTGCTTGTTACTGAAGGCATTAGGTTAGCTGGGTCCTAGTGACCTCATTCTAGAATAGCCCTGTTTGCTTAGAGTGGAGCTCCTTTGTGTAAGTCACAACATATTCTCCGCTGCATAGTAATGAGGCTTTGTTTTCTCACAACATAGGCAGCTCCCCCAAGCTAGGCACTCAGGACAATCAAGCAACTGAAGCATAAGCAGCTCACCTGAGTAGCGAGAAGCAAATCTCCAGCGTGATAACTTTCGAGTAAAGACTTCTTCTCTTCCTGGACACCTGCAGAGGGGTGCCACCATTTAAACACTTATTTTATGAACTTTGTTCCTGTTCACCACTGGGTGGGCTTGTTATTTGATTCTGTGCTACTGAATTGTTGGAAGTGTAAAGCTAGGGACTCACTGGCTTTTCTAGAGTTGCCTTGCTGATTTCATCTTAAACCAGATATACCAAGCGCTAATATAGATCAGACTTGTTTAATATGGTGTATTTGGAACTAATTGCTGATTTCATCTTAAACCAGATATACCAAGCAGCTAATATAGATCAGACTTGTTTAATATGGTGGTATTGAGCTAATTGTGCTTTGTTACTGAAGGCATTAGGTTAGCTGGGTCCTAGTGTGACCTTATTTTGAATAACCCTGTTTGCTTAGGTGGAGCTCCTTTGTGTAAGTCTGACATATTCTCCAGCTGCATAATGAGAGGAGGCTTTGTTTTCTCAACAATAAGAACTCCCCCAAGCTAGGCACTTGGGACAATCCAAGCTAACTGAAGCTACAAGCAGCTCACCTGAGTATCTGAGGAAACCAAATTCCAGCCTGATAACTTTCTCGGGAGGCAGCACCCCCAGGCTAGGCACTCGGGACACCCCATCACAACTGAAGCACGCTAGCTCACCCAAGAGTAGCTGAGAAGCCAAATCTAAAAGCCTGATAACTTTCGAGGCAGCTCCACCCCCAAGCTAGGCACCTGGGACAATCAAGCAACTGAAGCACAAGCAGCTCACCTGAGTAGCTGAGGAAGCCAAATCTCCAGCCTGATAACTCGAGGCAACTCCCCCAGGCTGGGCACTCGGGACAATCAAGCAACTGAAGCACAAGCAGCTCACCTGAGTAGCTGAGGAAGCCAAATCTCCAGCCTGATAACTTTCGAGGCAGCCCCCAAGATAGGCACTCGGGACAATCAAACAACTGAAGCACAAGCAGCTCACCTGAGTAGCTGAGGAAGCTAAATCTTCAGCCCTGATAACTTTCGAGGCAGCTCCCCAAGCTAGGCACTCGGACAATCAAGCAACTGAAGTACAAGCAGCTCAACTGAGTAGCTGAGGAAGTCAAATCTCCAGCCATGATAACTCAGGCAGCTCCCCCAAGCTAGCCTCAGGACAATCAAGCAACTGAAGCACAAGCAGCTCACCTGAGTAGCCGAGGAAGCCAAATCTCCAGCCTGATAACTTTCCGAAGTAAAGAGAGCCTCTTCTCTTCATCTGGACTCCTGCAGAAGGGTGCTACCAGATGAACACTTATATTTTATGAACTTTGTTCCTGTTCACCCACTGGGTGGGCTTGTTATTTGATTCTCTTTGTCCTACTAATTGCCTGAAGTGTAAAAGCTAGGGACTCACTGGCTTTTCTGAGACTGCCTTGCTGATTTCATCTTAGAGCCAGATATACCAAGCAGCTAGTATAGATCAGACTTGTTTAATATTTTGGTATTTGGAGCTAATTGCTGATTTCATCTTAAAGCCAGATATACCAAGCAGCTAATATAGATCAGACTTGTTTAATATGGTGGTAACTGATGTGCTTGTTACTGAAGGCATTAGGTTAGCTGGGTCCTGAGTGTGACCTCATTTTAGAATAGCCCTGTTTGTAGATGGAGCTCCTTTGTGTAAGTCACAACATATTCTCCCGCTGCATAGAATGAGAGGCTTTGTTTTCTCCACAACATAGGCAGCTCCTCCCCAAGCTAGGCACTTTCGGGACAATCAAACAGCTGAAGCACAAGCAGCTCACCTGAGTAGCTGAGGAAGCCAAATCTCCAGCCTGAGTAACTTTCGAGGTAGAAGAGCC
This sequence comes from Neoceratodus forsteri, assembly GCA_016271365.2. Classification (NCBI taxonomy): domain Eukaryota; kingdom Metazoa; phylum Chordata; order Ceratodontiformes; family Ceratodontidae; genus Neoceratodus; species Neoceratodus forsteri. Next base: position 443,174,772 of record CM028131.1, on the reverse strand, counting down.
TCTTCTCTTCATCTGGACACCTGCAGAGGGTGCTACCTGATGAACACTTATATTTTATGAACTTTGTTCCTGTTCACCACTCGGTGAGCTAGTTATTGATTCTCTTTGTGCTACTAATTGCTGAAGTGTAAGCTAGGGACTCACTGGCTTTTTCTAGAGTTGCCTTGCTGATTTCATCTTGAAGCCAGATATACCAGCAGCTAATATAGATCAGACTTGTTTTAATATGGTGGTATTTGGAGCTAATGCTGATTTCATCTTAAAGCCAGATATACCAAGCTAATATAGATAGAGTTGTTTAATATGGTGGTATTGAGCTAATTGTAGCTTGTTACTGAAGGCATGAGGTTAGCTGGGTGCTAGTGTTGACCTTATTTTGGAATAGCCCTGTTTGCTTAGAGTGGAGCGCTCCTTATGAGAATCACAACATATTCTCCGCTGCATAGTAATGAGAGGCTTGTTTTCTCCACAACATAGCAGCCCCAAGCTAGGCACTTGGGACAATCAAACAACTGAAGCACAGCTCACCTGAGTAGCTGAGGAAGCCAAATCTCAGCCTGATAACTTTCGGGAGGCAGCCCACCCCCAAGCTAGAGCACTCAGGACAATCGAGCAACTGAAGCACAAGCAGCTCACCTGAGTAGCTGAGGAAGCCAAATCTCAGCCTGATAACTTGGGGCAGCTCCCCCACGCTGGGCACTCGGGACAATCAAGCAACTGAAGCACATGCAGTTCACCTGAGTAGCTGAGAAGCCAAATCTCCAGCCTGATAACTTTCAAGGCAGCTCCCCAAGCTAGGCACTCGGGACAATCAAGCAACTGACACAAGCAGCTCACCTGAGTAGCTGAGGAAGCCAAATCTCAGCCCTACCAGTAACTTTCGAGGCAGCTCCCCCCAAACTAGGCACTCGGGACAATCAAAACAGCGACTAAACAGCACCTGAGTAGCTGAGGAAGCCAAATCTCCAGCCTGATAACAGAGCAGCCCCCACCCAAGATAGGCACTCGGGACAATCAAGCAACTGAAGCTGAAGCAGCTCACCTGAGTAGCTGAGGTAGCTAAATCTTCTGCCTTAATAACTTCAGGCAGCTCCCCAGGCTGGGCACTCCGGGACAATCAAGCAACTGAAGCACAAGCAGCTCACCTGGGCGCTGAGGAAGTCAAATCTCCAGCCTGATAACTCTCAAGGCAGCTCCCCCAAGCTAGCCACTCAGGACAATCAAGCAACTGAGCACAAGCAGCTCACCTGGAGTAGCAGGGAAGCCAAATCTCCAGCCTGATAACTTTCGAGTGAAAGAGCCTCTTCTCTTCATCTGGACACCTGCAGAGGGTGCTACCTGATGAACACTTATATTTATGAACTTTGTTCCTGTTCACCACTAGGTGGGCTTGTTATTTGATTCTCTTGTGCTACTAATTGCTGAAGTGTAAAGCTGGGACTCACTGGCTTTCTAGACTTGCCTTACTGATTTCATCTTAGAGCCAGATATACCAAGCAGCCAATAAGATAGACTCAGACTTGTTTAACATGGTGGTATTTGGAGCTAATTGCTGATTTCATCTTAAGCCAATATACCAAGCAGCTAATATAGATCAGACTTGTTTAATATGGTGGTATTGACTAATTGTGCTTATTACTGAAGGCATTAGGTTAGCTGGGTCCTAGTGTGACCTTATTTTGGAATAGCCCTGTTTGCTTAGAGTGAGCAAGTGGGCAACTTTCCATAACATATTCTCCGCTGCATAGTAATGAGAGGCTTTGTTTCTCACAACATAGGCAGCTCCACCCCAAGCAAGGCACTTGGGACAATCAAGCAACTGAAGCACAAGCAGCTCACCTGAGTAGCTGAGGAAGCCAAATCTCCAGCCTGATAACTTTCGAGGCAGCTCCACCCCCAAGCTGAGGCACTCAGGACAATCAAGCAACTGAAGCACAAGCAGCTCACCTGAGTAGCTGAGGAAGCCAAATCTCCAGCCTGATAACTTTGGGCAGCTCCCCAAGCTAGGCACTCGGGACAATCAAGCAACTGGAGCACAAGCAGTTCACCTGAGTAGCTGAGGAAGCCAAATCTCAGCCTGATAACTTTCAAGGCAGCTCCCCCAAGCTAGGCACTCGGGACAATCAAGCAACTGAAGCACAAGCAGCTCACCTGAGTAGCTGAGGAAGCCAAATCTCCAGCCTGATAACTTTCGAGGCAGCTCCCCAAGCTAGGCACGGGACAATCAAGCAACTGAAGCACAAGCAGTACACCTGAGTAGCTGAGGAAGCCAAATCTCCAGCCTGATAACTCGAGGCAGCCCCCCACCCAAGATAGGCACTCGGGACAATCAAGCAACTGAAGCACAAGCAGCTCACCTGAGTAGCTGAGGAAGCTAAATCTTCTGCCTTATAACTTTTGAGGCAGCTCCCCCAAGCTAGGCACTCGGGACAATCAAGCAACTGAAGCACAAGCAGCTCACCTGAGTAGCTGAGGAAGTCAAATCTCCAGCCTGATAACTTTCAAGGCAGCCCCCAAGCTAGCCACTCAGGACAATCAAGCAACTGAAGCACAAGCAGCTCACCTGAGTATCCGAGGAAGCCAAATCTCCAGCCTGATAACTTTCGAGGTAAAGAAGCCTCTTCTCTTCATCTGGACACCTGCAGAGGTGTGCTACCTGATGAACACTTATATTTTATGAACTTTGTTCCTGTTCACCACTGGGTGGGCTTGTTATTTGATTCTCTTTGTGCTACTAATTCCTGAAGTGTAAAGCTAGGGACTCACTGGCTTTCTAGACTTGCCTTGCTGATTTCATCTTAGAGCCAGATATACCAAGCAGCTAATATAGATCAGACTTGTTTAATTATGGTGGTATTTGGAGCTAATTGCTGATTTCATCTTAAAAGCCAGATATACCAAGCAGCTAATATAGATCAGACTTGTTTAATATGGTGGTATTGAGCTAATTGTGCTTGTTACTGAAGGCATTAGGTTAGCTGGGTCCTAGTGTGACCTCATTTTAGAATAGCCCTGTTTGCTTAGAGTGGAGCTCCTTTTTGTAAGTCACAACATATTCTCCCGCTGCATAGTAATGAGAGGCTTTGTTTTCTCCACAACATGGGCAGCTCCCCCAAGCTAGGCATTCTGGGACAATCAAGCAACTGAAGCACAAGCAGCTCACCTGAGTAGCTGAGGAAGCCAAATCTCCAGCCTGATAACTTTCGAGGTAAAGAGCTTCTTCTCTTCATCTGGACACCTGCAGAGGGGTGCTACCTGATGAACACTGATATTTTATGAACTTTGTTCCTGTTCACCACTGGGTGGGCTTGTTATTTGATTCTCTTTGTGCTACTAATTGCTGAAGTGTAAAGCTAGGGACTCACTGGCTTTTCTAGAGTTGCCTTGCTGATTTCATCTTAAAGCCAGATATGCCAAGCAGCTAATATAGATCAGACTTGTTTAATATGGTGGTATTTGGAGCTAATTGCTAATTTCATCTTAAAGCCAGATATACCAAGCAGCTAATATAGATCAGACTTGTTTAATATGGTGGTATTGAGCTAATTGTGCTTGTTACTGAAGGCATTAGGTTAGCTGGGTCCTAGTGTGACCTTATTTTGGAATAGCCCTGTTTGCTAGAGTGGAGCTCCTTTGTGTAAGTCTAACATATTCTCCCGCTGCATAGTAATGAGAGGCTTTGTTTTCTCCACAACATAGGCAGCTCCCCAAGCTAGGCACTTGGGACAATCAAGCAACTGAAGCACAAACAGCTCACCTGAGTAGCTGAGGAAGCCAAATCTCCAGCCTGATAACTTTCGGGCAGCTCCCCCAGGCTAGGCACTCAGGACAATCAAGCAACTGAGCACAAGCAGATCACCTGAGTAGCTGAGGAAGCCAATTCTCCAGCCTGATAACTTTAGAGGCAGCTCCACCCCCAAGCTAGGCACTCGGGACAATCAAGCAACTGAAGCACAAGCAGCTCACCTGAGTAGCTGAGGAAGCCAAATCTCAGCCCTGATAACTTTCGAGGCAGCTCCCCCAGGCTAGGCACTCAGGACAATCAAGCAACTGAGCACAAGCAGCTCACCTGAGTAGCTGAGGAAGCCAAATCTCCAGCCTGATAACTTCGAGCAGCTCCCCCAAGCTAGGCACTCGGGAAAATCAAAGCACTGAAGCACAACCAGCTCACCTGAGTAGCTGAGGAAGCCAAATCTCCAGCCTGATAACTTTCGAGGCGAGCTCCCCCAAGCTAGGCACTCGGGACAATCAAGCAACTGAAGCACAAGCAGCTCACCTGAGTAGCTGGAAAGCCAAGTCTCCAGCCTGATAACTTTCGGTAAAGAGCCTCTTCTCTTCGTCTGGGCGCCTGCAGAGGGTGCTACCTGAAGAACACTTATATTTTATGAACTTTGTTCCTGTTCACCACTAGGTGGGCTTGTTATTTGATTCTCTTTGTGCTACTAATTGCTGAATTGTAAAGCTAAGGGACTCACTGGCTTTTCTAGAGTTGCCTTGCTGATTTCATCTTAGAGCCAGATATACCAAGCAACTAATATAGATCAGACTTGTTTAATATGGTGGTATTTGGAGCTAATTGCTGATTTCATCTTAAAGCCAGATATACCAAGCAGCTAATATAGATCAGACTTGTTTAATATGGTGGTATTGAGCTAATTGTGCTTGTTACTGAAGGCATTAGTTGCTGGGTCCTAGTGTAGCTCATTTTGGAATAGCCCTGTTTGCTTAGAGTGGAGCTCCCTTTGTGTAAGTCACAACATATTCTCCCTGCATAGTAATGAGAGGCTTTGTTTCTCCACAACATAGGCAGCCCCCAAGCTAGGCACTCGGGACAATCAAGCAACTGAAGCACAAGCAGCTCACCTGAGTAGCTGAGGAAGCCAAATGTCAGCCTGATAACTTTCGAGGGTAAGAGGCCTCTTCTCTTCGTCTGGCGCCTGCAGAGGGTGCTACCTGATGAACACTTATATTTTATGAACTTTGTTCCTGTTTACCACTTTTGGGCTTGTTATTTGATTCTCTTTGTGCTACTAATTGCTTGACTTGTAAAGCTAGGGACTCACTGGCTTTTCTAGAGTTGCCTTGCTGATTTCATCTTAAAGCCAGATATACCAAGCAGCTAATATAGATCAGACTTGTTTAATATGGTGGTATTTGGAGCTAATTGCTGATTTCATCTTAAAGCCAGATATACCAAGCAGCTAATATAGATCAGATTTGTTTAATATGGTGGTATTGAGCTAATTGTGCTTGTTACTGAAGGCATTAGGTTAGCTGGGTCCTAGTGTGACCTCATTTGGAATAGCCCTGTTTGCTTAGAGTGGAGCTCCTTTGTGTAAGTCACAACATATTCTCCCGCTGCATAGTAATGAGAGCTTTGTTTTCTCCACAACATAGGCAGCTCCCCCCAAGCTAGGCACTCGGACTATCAAGCAACTGAAGCACAAGCAGCTCACCTGAGTAGCTAGGAAGCCAAATCTCCAGCCTGATAACATTCAGGTAAAGAGCCTCTTCTCTTCATTTGGGGCCTGCAGAGGTGCTAGCCCGGCAGGCCTTCCCGCTGTCTGCCCGCCGCCCCAACCACCCTCCTACCCAGGGCGGCTGTCAATTTAAAGAATCCACCCGTGACATCACATCGGTGATATCACGTCCTGTTGCCAGAACCTATCTCCCCACTTTCCCATTTGCAGGTTATACCTACTGGCCACTAGAGGACCTATGCTCCCTCACTACTTCCCTACTCCTACCTGTACAGCACTACTTCCCTGGGATCTTGCTCACCACAATGTATTGGCCCTGCTTCCTACTCTGCCTGTGCCTATCCCCACCTAGCAGTGCACTTACCCACTTACCCATCTGCTAGTCCACACTGTTGCCCTGGCACCTCCCTCCCTTGCTCCTGAACCTCCTCTCCTGCCCCTTGGGACCTCTGTGTGTTCCCATCCCCCTGCCCTCCCCTAGCTTTCTCTTCACCTCAGGCACATCTGGGTGTCTTCTTATTCTTGCTTTCCCCTCCTGTACCTCCCTGCCCACCCCCTGCTGCCTTAGCCTCCCTCCCTCCCTCTCATGTCAATTGTAGGAAACCTCTCACCATGTCCCAGCCAGGGTGTTGGTCATGCTACTACTCCTGTCCAGGAACATTCATCCAAACCCTGGCCTGGTTCCAGGGCTCCCCAACTCGCACCACAGGCCTATGCATGGTCTCCATGAACATCTGTAGCCTCCTAAAAAGTTTGACTCACTACAATGCCTGGTCACATCAATTAACCCTGATGTCATCACCCTGGTTGAGACTTGGCTGTCAAAATCCTCCCCTGACTCCCTAGTCTCCCTTCCTGGTTTCACCCTTTTCCGGTCCGACCGGGTTGGGAGAACAGGGCGGCTGCGCTATTTATGTCAAGGAATCTCTCCCGTACTAGCCCTTCCCACTCCCATCCTTGACTCCAGGGCCCAGGTGCTTACGCTGAAACTAACCCCTGACCCTTTAAAGGGACCCCTTTATCTGACTACTGCATACGTGCCCCAGGGACCAAAGCAGGCCATTGCCTCTCTTACAGAATACCTTACCTCTCTACCTCCTTCCGCTGATCAAATTCTGGTGGGTGACTTAAATGTCAACTGGCTCAGCCCCTCCTCCTCCTCTACCCAAGACTCCTTTTCTGCAATAGACCTAACGCAACTAGTTACCCACCCTACCAGGACTAACCCCAAGAGAGCTCCAGTACCCTGCTTGATGTGGTACTCACCAACCCACCCTAATCGGATCCCCAATGTACAAGTCCTCCCAGACTCTCTCAGCGATCACTCCCCATTCTATTCCACTGGTCAACCTCAGTCCCCAACCCATAGCACAGTCCACATGCCAGCGGCGTCTAATACCTGGTGGACTGATAAAACTTAAGGAACTTCTGTCCCAAATTGACTGGTCTCCTATACAGGCAACTCCTGACATCGATACAGCTCTCTCCTTCTTTACCCAAACTTTTAATAATGCCTGTGATATCTTTGCCCCAGTGTTGACCCTGCGTTCTAAAGGAAGAATGCCCCTGGGTTACCCCAGCTTTGATCCACCAGCTCAAACATAGGGACAACCTATGGCACCGTGCCATTGAGACTGGCGGCCCAATGACAGGCGGTTATATGCTGCCGCCTGAAACAAGTGCACTCGGGCCATCAGAAAGGCCAAGTCTGAGCACTATGCGGTCCTCACTCACTGCCTCATGGGGAATCCCAGAACCTTCTGGGATAACATTAAACAGTTAAATGGGAGTGCACACTCCCACCCACCCAGATCAACATTAATGGTGTGATCTCCTCAGACCCAGCCCTCATAGCCAACCACCTCAACACCTCATTCACTGACCTTAGCCCTATCCTCCTACAAATTTTTTGACCCTCCTCCCCAGCACTTGCCTAAATCTTTCTCACCCTTATTTTCCCTCCGCCGTGTTTCTGCCCAAGAACTTAGGCACGACCTTGTCACTGCCCTCAAGAGTAATAGTACAGGCAGTGACACCCTGAATCCTGTATCCTATGGCTGGTCTTAGACACAGTCCTTACCCGATCACATGCCTCATCAACCACTCTCTTTGCCTGGGGAAGGTTCCAACTGCCTGGAAAGTCACCACTGTCACCCCTATCTTTAAAGGTGGTGATAGGACTGTGGCTGGAAACTATCGACCGATCTCCATTCTCTCTCCTCTCGCCAAGGCCTTGGAAAAGTGGTGGCCTCTCAAATCTCTGACTACCTCTCCACCTACAATGTCCTTTGTCCTGAGCAGCATGGCTTCCGGGGGCCACAGTACCAACACAGCCCTCCTAGAGGTTCTCCAACTTTCTCCACTCCTCCTTAGACACTGGTTCTCTGGCTGGTGCTGTCTTCATTGACCTCTCGAAAGCTTTCGACACTGTCTCCCACCCCTCCTTCTTGATGCCCTTAGTCTCTCTGGTTTTGCTGCTGGGCCTATCTCCTGGTGCACCAGTTATCTGTCTGACGCTCACGGCGTGTAAAATTAATGGGACCTACTCAGACATCTGTCCCATCTTTTCTGGGTTCCCCAGGGCTCCATTCTGGGCCCCTTACTATTCTCCTTTACCTTAACACCCTTCCATGCTGTTGCTTGGGGAACATTCTATTGTGCTGATGATGCAGTCATCTTTGCCTCAAGTCAGTAACCCTACTGCCCTCCAGGACTCACTGCAGAAGTCCTTCACTGAAGCCGAGGGCTGGTTCAAGGAACATAGATTGGTGATAAATCTTAAAAAAACAAAACCATGTTCTTCACTCATCCCAAAACAAGTCCTGCAACTTCAAACTCCTCATTCACTCTGAGTCCTCATTCCACTCGAACAAGTTTGCTCCTATAAATACCTAGGGATCCATTTTGACCCTCCCTCTCCTTCCATGGACACATCGCTGCCCTAGCCACTGCCACTAATATCCGATTGGGCATCTTACATCAGTATAAACACTGCCTCCCCGGAGCTCTTCGACTCACAGTCACCTCCTCTATCCTGTCCCTAGTGGACTATGGACTGCCGGTGTATGGTGCTGCTGATCAGACCGCACTCCATAAATTCATGACTACTCTGAATAAGGCCTGCAGGTTAATTACTGGAGCACCTAGGATGACACACACCAGTCTACTGTATGCTAAAAGCGCTGGTACTTGATCTCGACAGCACCTCAAATATCTTACCTGTACCCTTACAAAAGACCCTCCTTGGGCTTTCCCCACCAGGATTGACCACCACCATACACCGCTCTGTCCCACTAGTTCATACTCGGACCTCTGGGAAAACCTCTCTTGTTATCCCTAGAGCTAGGACCTCTCACGGCCAAAGAGCCTTCAGCTTTAGGGCCCCCTCCTGGTTCAACACACACTGCCCCTCCATCTCCGAAGCTCCAACTATATCGTGCTTCAAAACTTCCTTACGTAACCACCTTATTAACACCCTATGCTGTAACTGCCACTAGTCAAAGTTGTACTCAATACTTATGACAAAGCTTTATTACTAAGCTGCTAAGGACAACATAACTCTGGTATTGTTTGCATCCATTCTACCTGTACCAGCTTGTTTGTATCTATGTCTTAATTTTACTGTTATACTTATGTGTTGTACTGCTATACTGTGTATTTGGTTTGTCTTACTGTGACAAGGTATTTTGTAAATGAGCCTATGGCTCAAAGGTTTTCAAACTGCTGTTTAAATAAAATAAAATAAAAAAATAAAAAAAAATAAACAAGTATTTGACATCAGTAATTAGTATAACAAAATCTGAAAATGGTTAAAATGGCCTTTTTTGAATGCATTTCTGTCAATATAATGTATGTGTCTAATTACTAGACTGATGTACACGTGAGTATATTTCCATTATAGAAGGATACAATTAATCTTGTACCTTATTCTCTCTAAATTAGTCAAATAGGGCATATAAATGAGATCTGGTTCACCCAAAAGGTTTTGTAGTCCTGAACAGGGTTTGTGAATTTTGATCTGGGTCTCCCAAACATTTGCTGTACTCGTAAACAGACTTATGTTTGATCTGACTTCCTAAATTAGCTTATACAAGCAGTTATGTTTGATCTGGTTGTCCTTAAAGAAGTCCTGAAAGGGCTGTAAATATCAGATATGGTTTTTCAAAACAATAGCCATGAACAAGCCTGACATAGCAGTGGAAGCCTGAGGAACAAGGATCCTATCTTCAAGCAGCTGTCCTTAGTAATAAAGAAAAGGAAGATAAATGCATGTGTGCAAATTGTGTAAACATAATTCTTTCAATAGTCTGTTCCTGGAGCTGGCACTGGTTCTTTAAAGGGATACACAATCACACATACCTCTCTAATATAAAACATTATGGGATATATATGCTTTAAAGGATGTTTGTTAAAAGAGAACTGTGTTTAACTTGTAAGCCATTTTGAATACTGGTTCCAGTACTGTTACTATTCTATATATACAGGCTTTTTAAGGCTGCATGGGCAGAGCTCCATGAATGTTTTGCCATCACAGGAGGTTAAGTATAGCACTGTGGAAGCACATGATCCAGCTGCTGTCTGGTGTGCTTCCACAGTGCTGTGGTAATTTCAATAGTGCAGTTTATGTGGCCCTTCCTCCATGGGCTGCATAGACACACCCTTCACTAGTGCTCTACTTTTTCTTCCACAACTGTAGAAGTGATGGCTGCCATGCACAAGATGGTGGCATCAACTTGGACTGTGCAAACATGAGTATTGTGCATGCGCAGTTCCATCATTGCTGCCATCTTCACCATGGCATACTCTGGTGCAGTGAATCCTGGACTTCTCTGTATGTAGGTCAAAACCTTTTTGTCCTATGCAGCTGTGGTGAGATCGTGGCGAGAGCTCCAAGTATTCTTTACTCCCTCTCACTACAGTCTCGCCGCTCTGAGCTGACTGACTTTACTGTTGTTTTTACAGAAGCTTATTGCTCTGTTCTGTGTTGCACAGTTATTTATTTTAGATTGAACTCCCATCTTAAAAGAGCAGTTAGCATGTTTTATTGCAGATTAAGAATTTGCTTGTAAAAGTATTTTGAATGGGTTCAAAATCTTGTATCACTTTACAAAAGGCCCATGTTTCTGCTGCATACAGCAGTATGCTGACTTCTTGAAGTCAAAGGCTTGTTTAAGGCCCTGTCCACACTATGCCTCTGTAACATTACAGAGGCTCAAGCCGTTACTGTAATGGTTTGCGTTACACCTATAACGTTACAGAAGGCATTTTCAAAACTGTCATAGAAACCTGTTTGTATGTGGTTTCTACAATGGTTTTAGTAACGGTTCCAGGTCTGTAACATTACAACCTGCAGTATGGACAGTGACTGTGTACCCTCCAGTCCCCTAGTATACCTCAATGCATTGTGGCAGTGCACTGGTGCAGTCTGGGAGGTAAACAAGGGCAAGAACCAGGAAGTTACACAGCGCTGATCGAGGTGTCTGGCAGGCAGGGGATGCAATTAATGCTACCAGCTGGTGTAGCAGCAAAAACCAGCAGTAGTAAGCAGCGAAGCTTGTGTTTTAGCAGTCTGTGCAACAGACTATAGGCTGACACGTTGAACTGAGGATCAGCAGGGTGGTTGACTGAGCATGGCCAGTAAAGCCACCTGTGAGTCATCTGTGCCCCAAAACCTGCACAGACAGGCAGCATTGTAGGTAGTGGAGGTGTAAGCATGTCTGACCGTGGTGCCACATGGCCTGATGAGGCTACGAATTACTTGTTGACTACTGGACACAGAAAAGGGTACAGTTAGAATGGCCAGTGCCGTCCACAACACCAAGGTGTATCAGAAAGTGTCAGGATACCTATTTGAACATGGCATTGAAAGGAGTGCCAAACAATGCAGAGACAAAATAAAACAACTCAAAGTGCGCTATCACAAGACACGTGATAGCAACAGGCGCTCGGGTGGTGGGCGGTGGTGTGTCCCTTCTACGATGTATTGGACAAAATACTGGGAACAAGGCCAACAACTGAACCCCACTTTATCCTGGAGAGTTCTGCTGTGGAATCTGATGATGACGGTGATGGTGCGGGGACGGAGGAGTCATAACAGCCCAGCGGAGTTGATGCTGATGTAGAGGCAGGTGGAGAGTCTGGTATGCACAATGTCAGTCACTCTGTGGGGTGCTGGGGGTGAGAGATGGGTAGGACATACTTGGTGGGATGATGTGGCTGAGAGGCATCTGGAGTGCAGTATGGCACCACATGCCAATGACTACATTAATGTAGTTGGGGAGGTAGGGAGTATACTACTATGTCCAGCATTCTGCAGTGCAGTTGTATACTGCTGACTGCATGGGAACTGGTTATGACAACAAAATATGGATGGGTGTGGTTGGGGTGCTTGGTGGGGTTGGGAGGGTGCTTGGTGGGGTTTGCTGGGGCATGCTGCCAAGATCTGCCAAGACCTGGCAGTTCTGTTGTACACTGTGTACGAACAAGCTGCTTTGATGGAGGTGGGTGATTGCAGTGCTGTCAGTCAGCAGATGTTACCAATAGGTACTATACAACTTGCCCGTTACAGCCTGCGAAGTAACCATGTGGCATGCTCATACACAACGTTTTTGTTCTGCAGATGATGAGAACGATGATCAGACGTCCTTGGATAATGACCTGCTGAAGGCATCATCAGTGTCATCTGCTGCATCATGTGCTGTGAATGATGAACGCCCAAACATCAAGCGATACATTGGGTGGTGGCAGGGGAAGAGCTGCCAAGCGCTCATTTGAACATCAACCACTTTTCAACCTGAGAAAGAAGAAAAGAATCAAGACTGGCCGACCTGATTGGAGCAGTGCTTGAGCCCACATGGCAGATGCTGCAGCAGCAGCATCGAGAGCTGCTGAATTGGAATGGGAGAGGCTTGGGAGGAGAGGAGATGGAGGAGAGATTAAGGAAGCAGGAGGCAGAACAAAATGCACAATTCTTTAGTAACATGTTGAAACTCTTAACTATGCAGTTCCAACAGGCAGTCACAAATGTCATTGTCCAGCCACAGGGTACTGTGCCACCTGCAGACATTGGTAGCACTTGCAAGTATGTATGCAGGCATCACCCATACTGCAACAAGTCCCACCCAGATTGGCAGTACTCAAGGCACTATGGCCACCGCTTGTGCCCTGTCATGTCCCATAGTGCTTATCTCACACTCACTCATGGCAACATCCAGCATGCCAATGATGTCCCATGTGGCTCTCTGTACTCCCATACCATGTACCAGACACTCATGCTTGGCAACCCTAGGATAGGAATGAGGGTGACAGGTAGTGGTACAGGACTGCCACCTACTGTCTCATGTCAGCACATTTGGATTCAAACCCACAGCAAGGCAGCATCCCTCAAGTGCCTCATCCACTTTGCCCTCTGCTACCAATACTCACACACATGGTGCCAGGAATGCTACCCTGTTGGATCCTGAACACATATTGGCTGTTCCAAGCTTCACACAGGATCTGTACAGTGAAGATTTCCAGTGGACAACACTGTGAGCTCAAGGGCTGTTCTCCCCATGTTATTTTTGAATGCCACTTGTTCTGTGGTGGCTTTATTTGTTAGAATGGTACCTGTTGTTATCAAGTGTTATCCCCCATACTGTTACTCAGGAAACCCAGTACAGATGGTAAGCTACACTGTATGAGAAGTGGTTCATTGTGAATCAGTGGATCTCAAAGCACACTACTGGTAGTTGCTTTACAACTGCTCAAAATGTTTGTCAAAAGCATAGCAGCGTATAAGCTCAGAGATGTCATTATTGTACAATTGCAACCATGGACAGCACTGAATGTAAAGTGCTGGTATCATATGCTACTGTTAACAAATGAGACACTGTACTGGTGACATTATGGAGTTGCATCATTGTCTGTTGCACAGCTGTGTATTTCTAACTTGTTTATTGTTGTTGTGCATTATCTACTGTTGCTGACATTTGGTGTCTGCCATGCGACCTTGTGACAGTACCATCCAGTACTATCTTCTGTATACCTGGTGGTGGAAAGAAGCACACATCAGGGATATATGACATAATATGCAATGTTGTATGAGTCCCTAAGGGTCACAGTTTTCTTAGCTGTGAAATACATTTCACTGCAAATGAGTGACAATATCACTCACTATACTGATGTTTCTTTGTTTATGTTTACTTTTGTCTGTGCACGTAACAAGGCGTAGTACTCAGGCACTTTTCCATATGATGCACTGTCACATATGTTGTTGGTCTGTTGTGCCTAATGTCATTACTGTGCCAAGGTTTTGGACATCTGCATCATAGGCAGGGCCCCTACTTTTCTGCGGCACAGTGGGACCAAGTTCTACAGCAAGACTACCATTTGCCCCAGAACTTCTGCGCTGATGGTTTGTAATTTCTGCGGAAGTTCTGCGACACTAACAAACTACCACATCACAGTGACAGCTTGTCATCCTGACTTCACCTTCATGGCAGTTTTTATAGCAATCAGGATGGTGGAAAGCACAGTAACACTAGTTCAAAAAATAACAGACTTATAAAAATAATTTTATGCCTAAAAAGCAAAGCAAATGTCTCTCCCTTAAGGCTCTAGCCTGTTCCATAAATGACATATGCAGAGCGGATCTTATGTGATAAATAAGGTATTTCTATATGCATGCTATCTATCCCACTAATGAGGTTTCCACTGTCTGTCACTTACATATTTGTATGTGCTTTCTACACCACTCATGAGGTTCCCACTGTGTATCACTTATATATTTATATGCAATCTGTAACATACATACAAATGTGTGTATGTGTGTGTGTGTGTGTGTGTGTGTGTGTGTGTGTGTGTGTGTGTGTGTGTGTGGTGAGAGAGACAGAGATACTGTGTGTGTGATATATATATATATATATATACACATATTTATTTTTAATTTCCATGAACTTGCATCCTCATTTATACAGGTCCCATTAGAAATGGAATAGAGGTTATTGCAAAACTCATTTTTGATGTCAACCTGCTTTCCCTGATGCACTGCGTAACACCATCAGGCCATGACATGCATGTGAACTGATTGTGAGAGAGCTCTCAGACCAGCACAATGTGTCCACCATGTGACAGAACACTGCACCATACTTTCCCAGGTTCTGAGCAATGATGTGTTCCACCAATCCTTGTACTGCCCAGCCAGCTCCAAGAGCTAATCTCTGAACCTGAGTTGCCAGCACAGAAACACAGCATGCTACCCTCTGGCCCAACAGCTGTTTCTGCACACAACATTTCTCCATAACTTTTAGATGATTCTATCAACCAATGGCAATATGTAATCAATAACCCTGGCAAAAATGTGTACAGTGCAATTATTTATTTAACAGGTCTATTCTTTCAACAGGTCTACACATTATTATATTCCACTTTTCTGGCATAATTACTTTATTTTTTAAATGACAGTTAAATTCATTTTACTAGTTATTCATTTCAGATGGCATCTCTATACCTTAAAGGCACAATTGGTTTTGTACAAAGTGAGGTATGGACTTAACAGGTCTGTGCTATTGACAAGGTTTTGTTTAAGTTGGCCTAGTGCAATAATGTAAGACTGAAAATTGTATTAGGCTGTAGTGCAGGTTGAGCAAATATCACCATGCCTGATGTGCTGTGCCCACCATCTCTGGCAGTGGGAGCTGTGGTAGATAAGTGACTGTTCATTTCTGTTACAGATTGCAGCCATTTCATTAGCTAACGTATGATGTTATAGCAATGATAACATCACATTCTAAGCATATAGGGGTTTAGAATATAAAAGAGTAGAAGGAACCAGATTCTATGGAAAAACAGAAATATTAATAAAAACCAACAAGAAGAGTGAATTCTGCAGCACACATGAAGTTCTGCGGTGGATTGCAAGTTCTGCGCAAATTCTGTGGCCGCAGAATTCTAGGGCCTTGATCATAGGTATGTGTGCAGTGTAGTACTTCATACATGGAGTACACTGTGTATGGCAAGGCACCTCGACAGATTACATTGTGTCACTGATGTGTACTAATAAAACTACATTTCTGGCTGGCTCATGATGCAGTGATGGACATGGTTTGTTGTACCACCAGACATCTAACGACATAGTTGCCATGCATATGTTAATAAACACAGCACTACTGAACTGAACTGACTTGCGTATCATTCTTTATGCATGTTGGAGCGGTGAGTACATGGGTCACTGGTGGGATGGGATACTGTGAGATGATCTGTGGTATTTGGAGAGGTATCTGTGGATATGTGGAAAAGTGGATGGCTACGGATGTTATACAGTCAGCAATGCAGTAACAAGCACATACCTGTGTGTCACAGGTTTTGTGCTGGCTTCACTACTGCCTGCTGATACCATTCATTACCACTTGGTGCAATGTGCACATATTTTCAGGAACAAAGTTACCAAACCTATGCGTCCATGAGGAAGTCAGCTAGGATATCCCTGATCACTGCTGCATATCGACTCTGGGCCATGACAGTCATTTCCTCAGTGGATACACTGTCGTGCTCATTAGGTTGTGGGTATATGTCTATTGCACTGTCCAGAGCCCAGCTGTCCATGAATACCTCTGCCCTTGTCTGGCACAGATTGTGCAGCACACAGCATGCCCCTATGACGTAGGTAGCATTGTATGCTGAATTAGCTTCTCTTCAACAGGTACCGCTACCTGCCTTTGAGGTGTCCAAGGTGCATTTGACCACCATGCGTGCCCTACTGAGTCTTTAATTGAAGTTGCACTTCATGGGGTCACCATAGTCATTGTACGGCTTCATGAGCCAGGGCAGTAGGGGATAGGCAGGGTCCCCAAAACAACAACAGGTACAGTAATTCCAGCTATGTGTCTTGGTGGTTCCATGAACAGTGTACCATTCTGCCCAAGGGTGAACAGCTTGCTGCTGGAACACCCTTGCATCATGGACCTTGCCTGGCCATCCCACATTAATATCCATGAAACAATACCTGTGGTCTACAAGAGCCTGCATGATGATAGAGTAGTATGACTTCCTATTGAAGTACTCTGTGGCATTCCCAGGGGCATATGATTGGGAAATGGGTGCCATCCACTGCACTGCCATAGCTTGGGACTCCCCAGTCCTTCTCAAATCCAAGCACTATGTCATGAACATTCTGTACCTGTACAACCTTTGGCAGCAGTACTTGCACTATGGCACAACACACTTCTATAACTATTTCCCCATGGTGGACTGACCAACACCAAACAAATGGGACACTGTTCTGTACTCTACATTTGTTGACAGCTGCCACAGTGCTATCGCAACTCTTTTGTCCACTGGTATTGCTGGACGTAGGTGTGTATCCCTCCGGGAGATGTACAGAGCCAACTCACCACAGAGACAGTTGAAGGTCTACCTGCACATCTGAAAATTTGATAGTCACTGCTCACCTGTCCAGGATCATGTTACACTGTCGCCCCACCACACAGTGCTTTTCTGTGAGCCACACAGCCCTGGGTACTGTGCCACTTTCAAGGACACACATCAATATGTCCTGTAATATGGACATATGTCAAGCACACCTTGGCAAATGCTGGCAAGCCTGCATGAGGCACGGCGTTGCTGCAGCCCTCCTCTGTCTCCTACATTTGGCAGTCTGCAGGTTCAGTGCATAATAGTGCATTATACAGGCCAACAAACACACTGCTTTGGAAAACGCTGCCATGTTTCACACACCCTACTGTGTTCTGTGTGCATGGCAACCCTTAGCATTCTGGGATTTGATATTAAGCACCTGCTGCATCTTGGGATAGGCACTGCTTCCAGGGGTTACACCACTCAGTATTATTCATAGTGTGGACAGGATGTAACGTTATCATAGTTTCGACACTGTTCATTTTATAGTGTGGATGCACTGCAACGTTACAGGGCTGTAGCGGTTTCAAACCGTTACAGCTTTTAGTGGTGTAGTGTTGACTGGGCCTAAGAGCTGCACATGAACTGCCTGTGAAATTCCTGCTGAACTGTAATATACTTTTGATGCTTGCGTACTTGTTTCTTTACTCTACCTACATGATATTTCCAGATCAACTTAATATCCGAATGTACCTCTAGATGTTTATAGACTTGAACCACATTCTACTAATATCATTATAGGTATCATAGATTTATACAAGCCAAGTAGGCATTGCCCATGATGGCTCATCAAGTTATAGACAGTAACCCTTGGTCTTCCTTCTATTACAGTAATCATCCAATCTATCTTTAAAGATTTCCATACTCGAACTATCCACCACCTCACATGGTAAAGAGTTCCACAGGTTAACCACCCTCTGGCTAAACCATGCTGCCCTCCTCTTAGCGTTGGTCATTTCTCCTTGTAACTGTAAAATATGTGCTCTTATATTATGCCTGTTTTCCTTCATTCTCAAGTTCAAGCAATCCCATAAGTTGGCATTTGTAAAGGCTTCATATACTAAACATAGATGTTGAATTTGTCCGGGTCTGACTGTAAACTCAAGTCATTTAAATGGCTATTATATTAATAGCCTGTTTTTAACAAAAAGGGTTAAGGAACATAGTCCTATTAAGTGTAGTTCTGCACATTCAGGTGCTGATTCCCCAGCACTGGCAGTTACTTTTAATGCAAGTTTCATCCTCTCTCAAAGTCCGGGGTTTAAGAGTTGCAGTTTGTTTGTACTACAGTCTTGACAGTGGCACATTTAGGAGTTAAAGCACAAACATCCCTGCTGATTCTGCATCGCAACAGTTAAATTCAGTACCTTCATATTCCATTATTATAACTTTCACACTTTCCTTCATTGTATGGAGGGATAGGAGGACACTGAACAAGTATGTCACACTCTCCTGGGTGTATCTCTCCAGAATCGTATTTCCTAAATGATTGACCCTCCCAAGTGAGATCAAGCGACTACCAAAGGGAACCGATGGCGGTGCTGCAGGGACGTGGTCTGACAACTCTGCTTTTGTATTTTCTTTCTGTTGATGCCGTTTACTTTTTGTGCTAGCATATATCTGGGGAACTTTTTTGCAGAAGGGAACAAAAGACTTGTGAGATAAGAGGAAACGTTAGCTACCTGAAATAGGTGAGTCTGTGCAGTTTGCAGAGGTAAAAATAATCACATTGAGTCTGTATTTTTGCACTGAATGAAAATGAATGGGTTGGCAACATTATAAATAAGTAGGTACTACCTAAAATATGTTCAGTGTTTTTAATTTACTGTAAGGACCTTTTCTTGAAAATTTGTGGTGTATGAAGTACATTGATTTTAAAGAAAACTTTGTATTGTTAATATTGACATTTAGGCATGAAAACACTTGACATAGCTGGGCCTAATGTTAACTATTTCAAGCGATATGCAGTAATTGTTTAAACATAGTTCCTACTTGTGTTTTTTTTAGTCAGCTGACAACAACAATGCACTTTTTCTTATTTTGGGTTATATTTAAATATATTACTTACTATGAGAGCAGCATTTTGTTTAACTTAGGGTATGCAAATAGGAAGTTAATCCCTATGCCATGCACTTCACTAAAATATCCCATATCCGATCTGTTTGGTTAACTAGTTCCATTTTGTTTTGGAAGCCATCTTCAGTTACTTATCCACAGAATCTGATCCAAGTAGCACTTAGTTATTATTATTTTAACTTCAGATGTCCTGGGCCAATCAAAATCAACTTAGCTAATTGCAAGGAATCAATTTTAAAACTCTGCCTTGAATACTCAGCAAATTTGGGAAGGGGCTGATGGTCCCTTATATGCCTCAGTATGCAAGATCTAGTACTGGTAAACAAATGTATTACAGTATATAGTTAGGGCTTATTGTGGATGGAAATCAGCAGCTGCTGAAACCTTGTTGTAGGATAGTTCAAAGGTCAGAGAAGTTGTTGTACTATCGTTCTGATGTCACATTGAAAGTGCAACAGCTTTTCAGCCCTGAACTGCCACCTGATTGGCTGACTCACACAGCTCCAATGAGAACAAATTGAAACATATGGTGCAACTTAGCGATGGTTGATCAGTAGACCCTTCTAGTTTTAACACAAAGAGCCAAACATAGCACTATTACAGCGCTGTCCAAAGTTGCTGATGCATGGCTGAGAGCCCTTGACACAAGGAACTTCACCTGTGCAGTCTTTTGGACCTAAGCAAAGCTTTTGACACTATTGACCCCAACCTTCTCCTAACCTCACTTCAAACCATAGGAGTGGACTCTACCTCACTACTTTGGTTCACTGACTACCTCTCAGGACATCTCCAGCAAGTTAAAGCAGAAGGTGAGCTGTCCCTCTTAAACCGCTCCTAAGAGGGCCCTCAGGGATCTATACCAGGTCCACTCTTATTTGAAATATATATAAATGACATAGACTATTATATAAAATGCCAATATCCACTTGTTTACAGAGGATACCGTCCTATACATCAGCCAATCCACACCAGAGGCTGCCTATAACAACCTCCAAATGAGTTTGACCTCCTGAAAAGTCAGTTAATCACAAAAAACTACTATTGAATGCTAAAAACAAAGCAATGCTCTTTTCTCCACTTGCCCACTCACTTAGCCCTACAGACGGTGGACCCACTCCAGAAATCATTACAATACTAGGTGAAAACTAGAATTGGTAACCTAATTTAAATATCTGGGAGTATGGATTGATAACAGACTCTCCTTCACAGAGCACATCGAAGACTTGTTGAAAAACTCCGGCAAAGGCTTGGACTTTTCTTCAGGCTAGCCACTTCCTCACTATAGATGCCAAAACAAGACTGGTCCAATCTACTTTCCTATCTCTGGTGGATTACGTGGATTTCTTGTACAGCCAGTGTTCCATCTCCCAGCTAGCTAAACTCGACACGCTGTACCACCTGCACTAAGGTTTATCACCGGTCTCCCAAATTCTACTCAACACTGCATCCTGTATGATACTGTGGGATGGACATCTTTTAAACTTAGGCATCACAAAATGCTGCTCTCTGACTTACCGTGCCCTCACAAACAAACTATCCCAATATATTTCCGATTACCTACCTCTATGCACAATAAGAAATATGCACTCTGAAGCCATTCCTTCATCTCCTTGTAATACCTAGAGTAAACTTGCATTTCGGTAGAGCGGCAATTAGCTTCATGTGCCCTACCCTTTGGAATAACTTACAAAAGACTCTTAAATTAGACACCCTTGTCCCTCTGCCCATCTTTAAGGCATTATACCTGCATGCAGTAAGTGAAGTCTGCAACTGCTTTTGCTCGTCCTCAAATAGCTCCTAAATCACTCGTGGCTCACCTTCAGGTCTGAACCATGACCACAGCCACCTCTAAATTATGATTGTTGTTACTGTCCTATAGTCTGTATGTTGAGAAAATTTCTAACTTGTGCTTCAACGCTATACCCACTTACTCCACATCCCATATTCTGCCACATTTAAATGTGCTGGCATACTTCTCTCAGATAGCCACAGCTTCTAGCACACATTGGGTCTGTAATCCTTACATGCTGTTGTGAAATTATCCTTTGCCTCCTAGCACCAGCCAGGTACAGCTTTAAGCATACATGGGGTCTGTAGTACTCTAATGGTGTTATGCAATATCTTTTACTGACCAGACCTAACCGTATCCTAAATCTTATATATTTATGTGTATTTGTATATAAATTCAGCTTTGAGGCATTGCCCATACTTTATACTGTAAATAATGTATGTCGTTTGCATAACCTGTATCCATGTTTCAAACAGGTCCACCCTGAAAAAGAGCTCTGCTCAATGGTGACCACCTGTATAAATAAAGACTTGATTGATTGATTGATTGATTGATGGACATGACTCAGTGTCACAAAAGTTAAGGGTTTTTGTTTCTAATTTAAAAAATGCAGTGCTGAAATCCCAAAATGAAAAATAACCAGAGTGATCAGGAGCACAGAGAAGCCAGAGCAAGTATCAAAGATGGGAGAAATAGCCAGGCAGGTGCAAGAGCAATGGTAGCTAAAGTAGCGTGTATTAACAATGGGGGGGACAAAGGAAAAAGTCAGTAAGCCCTAACCAAAGAATTGCTCCCGAGTTGCTGGAGCCTAATTCTATCTCTGGGAGATTGAAACTCTGCATCTTTGTGCTTATTTTATGAAACTTGTCTGCTAAACTGTGTATCTGGAGCCCTGTCCCTATCTAGGTACAGGAAGAGGGCTGGTAGTTTTTTGCTCAGTGTGACAGAACTACTACTCACTGTATAGACTGTATTTTTCCATCTTACAACAATTGGGCACTGTTAGCAACTATCAGGAACACATAATAGCAGCAAAACCTTATTTTTAACTATTATTGAGGATTTTGAACATTTGCTTCACTGTGTGATCTCTGGAGCTACTTCCTGGTCATGGCCAGGCATTTTAACTAGCTCTGTGGTGAGCAGGACAAGCACATGGCAACATGTGAGAAGACGCATGCAAAGACATGTGAGACAACCGTGTTTGGCGTGTTTTGCATTGTATGTGAGTATAGAGGATTCCAGGGAAATAATGTAGAATGCTGTTATTAAACAAGTTGAATTGGTGAGTAAACCATATGAAGAAGGACCTATAAGTGACATACATTTAGACCCTATTGAGAATTAAGAATACGGACATTTCTGCAATCTAATATAAGTTCTCAGTGAGAGCCTTGTGCGCTTTCAGTATGTTGAGCACAATAATGATGTTGATGGGGACATAGGGATACAATGTGAGGTATGTAATATGTTTAACATTCTGAAAATCAGTATCCTCCCACAGAATATACATGTAAGAAATGCTTCGAAATGAGCAATTAGAATCTGAAATAAGCCAATTGAGTTTAAGATTAGCTCAACTGGAAAACAATCAGCAACAAATGGTTTCCAGGTTTAATGAAAGACAAAGTATATCGAAACAAATTCTTACAAGTGAAGTGGTAAGAGACTCAGACCCTGTTATAATATATAATTGTAAGGATGGTGATTTAACACAAACTAAGGAGTTTGATACTCTATCTAGCATCCCAAATCAAATCAAAATAAACATAATAGAGAAGAAGATGGGGCAGACAGTAGTTCCCATGAATGGTGCAATGAAAAAAACAGAAAAGGAAGCCAAAAAGAGAAGGGCAGATGATTATCAATTACCTTTGGTGAATAGTTTCACCCACTTATTAATATCATCATTACGGGATTGCCAGAGCCTGTAAAGGTAAAGTGTCCTGCACTACAGCCTGACTGTTGTGAGGCACTTCCGCCCACCCAACCATCCTCCCATCCTGGTGCGCACTTCATTTATTGCTGCTGGCAGGTCGTGTCACATTATGTAACCTACCTACTTTTTTACTAAGTGTCCACTTTCCCATTTGCAACTTATAGACACCAACCACTAGGGTCGGTGCACTCTCCACTCTAGCTCCTCTTTCAACTCTCCACCCCTCCTAACTACCATTTGAAAGCTGACCCACTCAGAGGTCACTGCAGTTCTCTTTGAATCCTTCTACCACCTACTTTCCTCACTCTTCCATCAGCCTATCTCTAAGCACCTGCTAGCATCAAACCTGGTACCCTTCTGTTCAAAGTCTACTGACTATCCACTAAGCCAATGAACCAGGCCCACATCTTCCTCTACTTTCATACTCTTAACCCTCCCTCCTTTTCTGAATTAAAATTAAACCTTTCTACACTCTGTTCCTGAGCTGTGCTCAAACCCAGTACCCTTACAGTCAGAGTCAGCAGCTCTACCTCTGGACCACATTGCCTACCTATTTTATTCCTACTTTCTAAGCCTTTTAGCCTCTCTACCCCCACCTGCCAAAATATAAGTTTGCCACTTCTCTCTTGCTGTCTTTGCAGGATTTGAACCCTACACCTCACTTTCAAAGTCAGCTGTTCCACCACTCAGCTAGCACACCTGTCCATTTTACTGCAGGATTTCAAAACTCTAAAAGCACTAACCCTCTGACACAGCTAAAGTGTTATCTGAGTGCTTCTGCAGACCTTGAACCCAACTCCCTGCTGCTACAGCCACTGGTCGGACTCCTTCCTGCTACTCTGTGCATCTTAGGCACCAGTACTGCCACTACACCATAGCAGCAACTAGGCTTAGAGGTGACCTCTCGCTACTATCTCCCCTCTATCATCCTAGTACCCCATTCTTTCCTCACTCAGCTCCCCACCCTTTCCAACTATGCATGTGCATCCCCTGCTCACTGGCCTCTCTTCTCCTCCTCCTTCCTTTGCCTTCCACCAACCCTAGTGTCCCTATTAACCCTCGGCCTCACTACTCCAGTGTTCCTACCATCCTCCTGTCTCCCTATCCTCCTTTACCACTGCTCCTCCCCTCCCTCCTCCTCCACACATCCCATATGCTCCTCTCCACCTCACCCCCATCCAGACATTACCTTCCCCCCCAGCTCCCTTGCACTTCTGATCCACATGAGCCTTCTCTGCCTGTGCTGCCCTACCCACCCCTGTGCAACAAAACCCCTTCCTCATTCTATCGCTCCCAGCGTAAACTCTCCATCTGCCTCCCTCTGACCAGAGCACTTCTCCTCCTTCTACTCTAACAGGGAACATACACCCAACCCAGGCCCTGCCCCTCCCACCACACACCCAGCCCACTGGTCTTCAAGTAGCCTCCATGAACATATGCAGCCTGCTGAAGAAATTTGATGCCCTACAGTGCTGGGCCTTGGCTCATCAACCAGACATCATAGCCCTGGTTGAAACCTGGCTGTCCAAATCCACCCCTGACTCATTTGTTTCCCTCCCAGGCTATACCTTATACCGGGAGGACCGAGTAAACAAGCGAGGGAGGCTGTGCAATCTACACTAGGGACACAATACTTGGACACGCACTCTCCACCCCTGCCCTTATAAATGGGGCCCAGGCTCTCACCCTCAAACTCACCCCAGACCCCTCTAGGAGCCCTCTCTATCTCACCACAGCCTACGTTCCCCAAAGAACCAGCACCCGGCCCTGGTATCTTTAACGGACTACCTGGCCACCCTCCACCATAAGGCGGAACAAATCCTAGTGGGGACCTTAATGTAAATTGGCTCAGCACCTCCTCATCCAGCGATCAGAGACTCATTTGCCGCCCAAGATCTGGCCTTCGGCTCACCCAGCCCACGAGAATAACCCCAAGAGAGGTACCAGCACCCTTCTGGATGTTATTATAACTAACTGACCCCAGCAAATCCAAAACATCCAGGTCCTCCCAGACTCCCTAAGTGACCACTCCCTATCCTATTTCATTGGGCAGTCCCCAATCCCAAACCCAAAGCCCAGACCACCCTCCAGGGTGCCTCCGCCCTGGTGGGCTGAAAAACTTAAAGTACTCCTCACCCAGATAAACTGGTCCCCATTCAGCGTGCAAACCGACATTGACACTGCCCTCGCCTTCTTCACTCACACCTTCAACATGGCCTGTGATCTCTTTGCACCCTTCACCAAAATCGGTCCAAAAACAGAATGCACCCTGGGTTACCCAGCCCTTCTACAATTACTAAGAATCGGGATAACCTCTGGCACCTTGCCACTGAAACGGGTCATCTGTCTGATAGGCAGGCCTACAATGCAGCCCAGAATAAGTGCTCATGGGCCATCAGGAAAGCCAAGGCAGACCATTACCAGGCCTCCTTTACCTCCTCCTGGGGCTCAGCCTGGACTTTCTGGGATAATATTAAGCAACAATCAATGGTAAAGCTTGCTCCCTGCCCCATCCCAGCTCACTAGAAATGGCACTACCACCACCGAGCCTGCCACCATAGCTAACTGGTTCAACACCACTTTCACTGACCTTAGCTCAGTCCTCCCTAGTAATCTTTGACCCTTCCCCCAACCAACCTCCCCCGTCCTCCAGCACCCCAGCTTCCTCCTGTGCAAGATTTCCACCGGGAAGCCAGACCCATCTTAATCAAAGCTCTGAATGGCAACAGTCCGGCAGTGACTCACTGGACCCCAGCATCCTCAGGCTGGTACTAGATGAAGTCCTTGCCCCACTCACCAGCCTAATTAACCAGTCACTCTGCCTGGGACAATTTCCCAGCTTGAAAACAGCCATTATCACACCAATTCATAAAGGGGCGACAGGTCATCGGCCAACAACTACTGTCAAATCTCCATCCTCCCCCATCTCTAAAGCCCTGGAGAAAGTGGTGGCCATTCAAATTACTGATTATCTGGCTAAGCATAACATCTTATGCCCAGAGCAACATGGCTTCCATGCTGGTTACAGTACCAGCACTGCCCTATTGAATTCTCCAACTTCCTACACTCCTCCTTGGATACCAGCTCCTAGCTGGTGCAGTGTTCATCGACCTCTCAAAGGCTTTCGACACCATCTCCCATCCACTTCTGCTGAATGCACTCTGCCACACTGGTCTCTCAGCTGGCCCCTAGCATGGTGCACTAGCTATCTTGATGCTCGATCTCAGTGTGTAAAAATTAAGCACACTCTCAGACACCGTCCCATTCTCTCTGGGGTCCCCAAGACTCCATCCTGGGCCCCTTCTCTTCTCGCTCTATCTGAACACCCTGCCCAGTGCATGCCCTGGCAAAATTCTACTGTATGCAGATGACGCTGTCCTTTTGCCACCCACCTAATCCCATCTCCTCCAGGACTCCCTACAGCAGTCTTTCAACAGTGCCGAAGCTTGGTTTAAGGAGCGCAGACTGTCATCAATCTTAATAAAACCAAAGCTATGCTCTTTTCCCACCCCAAAACAAAGCTAGCAACCACCCACTCTATATCCTTCCAAGTACCAATCAGCCACTGGAACAAGTCTGCTCCTACAAATACCTTGGGGTTACCTTCGACTCAGCCCTCACATTTCACAACCACATCGAGCCCTAACATCCGCCACTAACACACAGCTTGGCATCCTCTTCCACCATAGAACCTGCCTTCCCCAAAATGCTCTCCGGCTCGCTGTTACATCATCCGTTCTGTCCCTTGTAGACTATGGTCTACCAGTATATGGTGCTGCCGACACCACTGCACTCAACAAAATTCACTTAACCCTGAATAAAGCCTGCAGATTGATTACTGGTGCCCCAGGCTCACACACACCTGTCAGCTGTATGTCAAGGCTAACCTGCTTACCCTGGATGAATGGCTCTGATACCAAACCTGTCTCCTCACAAAAAACCCTACTGGGCTCTCCCCGGGGTAACAGCATCCATCCACCAGAGCCCTCCCACTATTGCAACACGGTCTTCCCACAAGACCACTCTGATGGTCCCCAGATCAAGAACCAGCCGTTGCCAGAGGTCCTTCTGCTATAAGCCCCAACCTGGTTTAACTCTCTCCCTGCCCCATCACCAATGCCACCACCATCTCCAAGTTCAAAACCACCCTTCGAACCACATCATCAGCACTCACAACTGCTCCTGTCTCTGAAAGTAGCCTCCACCTCTGCTTCTCTTGACAATGCCCTCCGGGCAGCTCTCCACAAAGCCATCCCCACCACCACTTCCCTTACACCATGCCTATGTTTAACCTGGCCAGTGCCAGCTGTTTCAGTGTTTACCTATTAGATTGCTCACTTGATACCAACTTGTGTAACACCTCTCAATTACATGTCCCTGTAACCTAATTTTGTCTGACCACAGTGTGACGTGGCACCTCTGTTGAATGCCTATTGTTTTGCAAACCTATGCTATGTAACCAAAAACACAATGTATGTCTTTATGTGACGAAGTACCTTTGGAAATGAGCCTCTGGCTCAAAGGTTGTAAACTGATTCTTACAAATAAATAAATAAATAAATAAATAAATAATATAATGGACGATGAGCAGAACTGCAGTGTTATTCCATCAGATAAGAGCAGCACACAACAGCAAGAATTAACCAACTATGAAATTAACAATGGCATGGACACTGCACTTGTCAGTAGGTTAACAGAGGAAAACCATACAATGCCACCCTGAAACAGATTTATGTCCTGGGTGACTCAATAATCAAACACTTAGATAGGGCTATTTGTAACCCAGACAAATCTAATCCTACTCTGTCCTGTTTTAGAGGAGCAAATATAGCAGACATCACTTATATGGTTCCCAAAATTCTCCATGATACTGTGGGCAGTCGTTTATTATAGCCCATGTGGGAGGAAATAACATCTTGTATGATTCAATGCACAAAATAAAACAAAATCTTGTGGCCCTTACCAATAAAATCATTGACCTAGGAAGCAGATATTGCTTTATCAGAAATACTCCCAGTTTCAAGATATTCCACAGAAATGAATTATAAAATCAAAACTATTAATAACCGAATGAGAAGCTGGTGCTTGAAACAGAATATCCCATACCTAGCACATTTGGAACATTTTAAAATAAATGGGTTTTATACTGCACTGATGGGCTCCATCTGAGCAGAAAGAAGCTCAGCCCTAGGAAAACAAATGGTATTAAGCATCCAAAATACTTTAAACTGAATAATATGGGAGAGAGAGAGAACTCTTAGTAACCTCTCTATTAGGGACAGAGAAACTGTTAATATTATTCCATTACCAAAACAAAAATCTTCAGGTACTGCTAAAGCAAATGAAACGAATTAACTAAAACTTTTATTAATAAATGCTCAAAGCTTAAAAAACAAAATTGAGGAGCTGAGAGTTTTACTATACGACAACAATATTGACGTCTGTGGAATCACAGAAACTTGATTCTCCGGATATGAATGGGAATTACTATTCCTGGATACACCCTGTTTAGCAAGGTGAGGAAACATAAGAAGGGCAGTGGTGTGGCTTTTTACATAAAAGGAGAACTAAAACCTGTTGAATATGTGCAAGATACTAATGCACCCAGTCAGAATGAAATAATTTGGGTTAAAATCCCAAATATGTCTTCTGCATTAGTCGCTGGACTTGGTTGATCGATCTTCTAACCTATCAACAGAGGAGTCACATACCTTTCTGGACAAAATTGATGAAAGATAGCTGAAGGAGATATTATACTTTTGGGTGATTTTAATTTCCCAGCTATTAATTGGAACCATTTAACCGGGTCAGCTCTATGAAAAAAGATTTATTGAATTAATTACTCAAGGAAATTTAGATCAGGTGGTGCATGAAGGCACCAGGAATAACAATATGTTAGATCTAATATTTATAAACCCAGAACTAAACATTGTAGGCCCCAAGTTATTTCAATCACTGGGCAGCAGTGATCATAATGTAATACAGCTTGACATACAGCTAACAGTTAATAAACCTATAAAAGTATCACCAAATTTAGAGACTTTTTTAAGGCTGATTATTATAACATGAGGAATTAAAGGACCTAGAAGTTGAGTAGATTTGGGACAAATTATTTGCTAAACTAAATACATGTATAGAAACCTGGGTCCCAGAAATAATTAAATACAGAAATTATCACAGGGTACCTCTGATGGTCCAGGAAAATAAAAAAAGTCAACAGGAAAAATGAAATTATATAAAAGATTTAAAAAGTCCCCCACTAATGGTAATTTAGCAACCTATAAAACAGTTACTAAGGAAGTTAAGTTAAGAATTAAAAATGCAAAAAAGATGTGGAAAGAAGGTTAAGCCACAGCAGTTGGAGATAACAAAAATTAATTTTATAACTATATTGGATCCTTAAAAAATAATAATAAGATAACAGGACCTATAGTAACAGAAAGGGTTTAATAAGTTCAGAGAAGGAAATGGCAATAGCCTTTAATCAATATTTCCTTAGCATTCATAAGGAAAAGAGGTGTTATCAGAAGAATTACTACCCCATCAACTGGATCACCCAGTTTTTAGCCCAGCTGATATAATTGAGGCAATAAAGCTTATTAAAAATAATAGCTCAGCAGGACCTGACGGTATACCATCAATATTTTTGAAAGAACTGGTCTTTCAACTTGCTGGCTCACTGTCTATTCTCTTTAATGCACCAGCAAAATTAGGTGAAACCATCCAAATATGGAATAAGGCTCGTAACCTAAGTACACAAAGGTGGGAAGAAACAGAATGTTAAAATTACAGGCCAATAAGCCTAACATCTGTTTTGGGTAAAACTCTCAAACGACTGCTACAAAAACATATTTTGGATCATTTAAAACATATTTCACATAATGATCTAACACAACACGGTTTGTATCTGGAAGGTTGTGCATGACCAAACTCATGAGCTTTTTGAGCCTATAAGTGCCGCATTGGATAAAGGTATGCCAGTTGACATGGTTTTCTTTACTTTCTGAAGGTGTTTGATTCAGTTTCACATAAAATTCTGATTCAGGAACTAATCAAACTTCATTTCCACCCAAACATAATTAGGTGAACCAACTCTTGGCTGACAAACAAAACTCAATGTGTAGCCATAAGGGGTTATGAATCTACTTGAGGAACAGTGACTGGTGGAGTGCCGCGAGGGCTCTGTCCTGGGCCCAATTTTATTCAATACTTTATTATCAACCATGCAAACTCTGCCTGGTGCTTGGTCATGTAAGTACTCAGATGACTGTAAAATTGGCAGCATTGTTTATGACACAAATCCTGCAAGATTTTTCCAAGACAATCTGGATAACCTTGAGAGTTGGGCTAAAGAACATAAACTAATGTTCAATGAAGAAAAGTGCAAAGTAATGCACTTTTGGTCAAACAATCTTAGATTCCAGTATAAACTAAATAATATACTGTTAAAGGAATACACAAATGAAAAGATATGGGATTTGGATCTCTAACAATTTAAAATTTGACTATCACACCAGAATGACCATAAAAAATATAATCAAATATCAGATGCATACTAAGATCCTGAAGTTATCATTCCATTGTATAAAGCATTAGTGCACCCCACATTGAATATTGTTTTCCCTTCTTGCTCTGTACTCAATCCAAGGGAAAATAAACTGAAAAAGGTCCAAAGAAGAATGACCAAGCATATTAGGCCTGTAAAACATCTGAGGTTATCAAAACAGGTTAAAACATCTAAACCTATACTCTATGGAGTATAGAAAATTAAAGGGTGAACTATGCCTGGCTTATAGAGCAAACAGTGATGATGCCTTTCTTGAGCTAATTGGTTTAACAAAAACCTTGCATAATATAAAAAACCAGGTCACATAACCAGAAACTAATTAGGAAGTCAACAGAACACAAAAAGCCAATGGTACATACAGAGAGTTGTGAGCACTTGAAATGTGCTTCCAAGAGAAGTGGTTGACAGTGATAATATATCCGTCTTTAAAATAGGTAAAATAAATTTTGTGGGGACAGGATATTCTCAATTTCCACCATGTCATCTTGATATGGTGGCAGGTTCAATTATGGACATCTGTCTTCTGAACTTGATTCCCATCTATGAACCTATGAACTATATAAAACAGTGAATGGGTGATCATCCACAACAAGGCCGTTTCCCATCTTGTAGTTGCACATCAGCGAGACTCTGTTGAGCTTCGGCCTCAAGGTCTCATGATGTCATCAATTACCTCGATAGAAACACAGCCTTGTTGTGATGGTCACCATCCACTATTCTATATGTCCTGTGGACGTGGTTTAGCCTAAAGCTGCATTTGATCTGCATTAGCAGGCCTGTGAGACCCTGTCTTTCCCCTTCTTTTGCTGAACCTACTTGGGAAACTGTGACAGTTCCATGTGTATGTGCCAGACCTTTATTATGCTAATTGGAGCACACTTTCACTGTGGGAAGCTAATTACTCCAGTATGGTATTGTGATGCTTGCTATCTTGAAACCATTCAAAATGACAGAATGTACAATGGGACATATAGTGGTTTACAGTTTCAGTTACAGGAATGAAGCAGTCTGCAGTGAGCAAATTTATAAAGATTGCTTCATCTTCACCAAGGCATACTCTGTGCGGAAAATCCTGAACTTCTCTGTATGCAGGTCAGAACCTTTTGTCCTGTGCCTGCAGCGAGAGTGGCAAGAGCTCCAAATATTCTTTTACTCCCTCTTGCCACAGTCTCGCCACTCTGAGCAACCTTATTGGCTCTGACCAGATTTGTTTTATTATACTAGCGGATGTTTCTGATGTATCACACAGGTACCATTTTAGAACTGCATGGTGTTGTGTTTAAGACCTTGCTGAGCTCTTCCATTGTTGGCAAAATGCATCCATGTTATACTGTTGACATTTGTAGCTGGAAGGGATGTACTGTAAATGACATCATACAGTTCTAAAATGGTACTGAAAGCAGAGTGTAAATCAGAAACATTCTCCAGGTTACTGATAGACCCATTTGATGGAACAATAATAGAGTTGAACCAGTATTTAAAAAACAACTCTACTGGGAAAATGACTTTCATGTTCAGTGCAGTTCTCCTTTAAGAGCTTTATGCCCTGACCATTTAGCCAATAACAGGGCAACTTAAAACAGCAGAGCCAGTAGCACCACCTATCCCTCTCTGAATGCTGCCACAGCACCAACTGCCTCTTGTGCATTCCAGTTGCCCTCTTGCTCCCCTCCACCCACCACATAATGTGCAGCCCTTGAGACAGTTACTGAATGGGAGGAGCTGGAAGGCACAATAAGCAGGAACAGAGGTTGTGACTAAGATGCTCATATGATCTCCAGGGCAGTAGCATAATTTCTGGTCCAGGATTGGGTTGAACAGGAAATATTCAGTTTGGTCTGCCCTGATCGGATTGGGCAAAAACATGGCCAACCTGAACCTCTAGACAGGTCTGCTACTTACCCATAATTTAAACAAACCCACTGAAAACAGACAGTCTAAAGACTTTACATTTGTAATATACTTGAAGCAGAGATCTAGCCTCCAGTAAGAAAATTCCAGTTAACATCATTACGATCTTAAAAGTAATTTGAATTGCAAGCCATTCCATTCTTCATTACTATGAGTGAATAAATTCAATGCTTGTGATTTCTAGCTGCAGTAACATTTAGAGCAGCATGCATACATTTTGTGCTTCAGTCCCTAACTATACAATTGTGGGGAACTAGGACTCTGCCAAAAATGAAATGTTGAATTATCCAATCTAAATTGTAAAATAAATTATCTGCACTAGTAGTAGTATAGCCTATCTTTGCTGCTGGTTATCAGGAAGATTCTTGAGCTAACTAAATAGATTTCATAGCCTATAGACCTATTGCACTTAATGCTTTTAGTTGATGGAAAGCTGACATACTTATTTTGGTCCTGTATATTTATTGTAGAATACCAATAATTACAGCAAAGGTTTTATGTGTTCTGATTAGTAAAGGAAACGTGCTCAGTGTCTGTCTATCGGTCTCCAGTATCTTATCCTGTCCCATCCAAGCCATCCATTCAAGGGTGACTGTCACATTCACATGGCAAGTTTTATTTATTTTTCCTTTCATGCACAAGAACAAGGATGTCCAACACTATAATGCTCTGGGGCTCTGTGCAAGGAGCATTAGACCAATACCAGTGCATATCCTATGGTATGACAGACTAAGACAAGTATAAAACAAGCTACAATTAGTACAGCTAAGAAATCATATTCAGTGTCTTTCATGACTCAGGCCTTCAGAAACTCTGTTGATCTCAACAAAATAAATCAGATTCAAAGGAAAATGTAGTGTCTGTCAAGGAAAAAGAACTGAAGAGAGGAAATTGCTACCTGAGGGTTATGGTTCTTCTTCTGACATCAGTTCTCCCTGTCACATAAGCAAATCCAGATCTAAGGCACCTTTGTATCTTTTAAAGAGCCACAACATCCTTCAGTGAAGACTAAAAATATGAATTATCTTTTCATTTTGCTGCTGGATTTTTTCCTGCCGTTTAGAAATTTTCTGATGACAGTAGAAGGTGAGATGCACTGCTCAAAGCAATGTTTTACCTGGAGGAATATTTATTTTGCATAACTGACCTTCTGTTTCTATCAGCATTACAACAGGACTACTGTGACATCATAAGTCATGATCCCTTCTGTGGGGTCACTGACACAGTATGAACTGATGATTTATTCAACTCATCCATGACTAGTCCTTCACTTTATTTTCTTGTCCTCTGTTCCCCTGCACTCCTGCAGAAGGCCCATGGAAGCAGGGGTAGATAATATACATTGGCTGCCAATAAGAAGCATGAGTCACTCCCAGTTTAATACTCCACAATGCATGAGAAAAGGTGCAAAGGCTTGCACCAGTGCATTGTGAGACATAGCAACTCAGCTGCCATATCCTCTGAACAGTCTTTTTGTGTGTTTTGAAATGTAGAGTGAAAGAAATATATATTTTGTAAAAGTCTGTTCCCTTGAAGGGTAATGTCCTTTGGACTCCACCATAAATTCAAAACATTCTCCTTTCTGAGGGAAAGGAATGTGCATAACATTTGTTGCCAACCTCAAGACTTGCGGTACTACGGGGCCCTCCATTATCACAGAGGGACAGCCAGGGTTCCTTTGTGTTTCTGATTGTATCACAGGGCATGATACAGAGGAGACACCGTTAAAACTTCAGCTGCAATACAGGAACTTCACTGCCCATACAAAAGCATCCAATCAAGCAATAGGGATTTGTTTTAAAGTACAGGGTGCTTGCCTTTTGCAGTGTATGAGGAAGACATAGCAAAGCCACCAGGGTCTGTTGCACAGCTATAAGATGACAGGAAGTGGAACCACAGTTGATTCAAACACACACACACACACTCTCTCACACACATATACACTTCATCTTCACTGTTGCATACAGATCAGTTGCTGGCTACAAAATGACAAAAGTCTTGCTAGCTTCATCACAAAAGTTTTATAAATTGCACAAGGACAGTATTTTCCCTAGCACAAACCAGATTGCCGTTCATCTCAGAGGACTCATCTTGGAGACCAACCCTCAAGAACACACATTGGTATTTCCACACTCCGCTGTTGATTGCTGCTTGCAATGATTACATTAAATCCACAATTACAGGAACCCAAAATAGCAAAGATACAACAAGATGTCTGCATATTTCACCATGGGACCTTGGCTGGACTTGATCCAGTCGCTCTAAACTAACTCACCAGCCCCAGGAAAGTTGTCACTACAGCTTCCCAGTACTCTATTTTCCTAATATATTTTAGTGTCTCTAACAGAGTACAGGATGCACTCTGCTGACTTCTGGAGGAAAGACAAAACTTAGAGACTTGACTCTAAGTAATGTAAATGATGATATACTTTATTTTTCTTAAATTGCCATGTTAAAAAATCACATCAGCGATTAGAGATTCATGGACTGGCTTCACTTAGTCAAGGTTTTGGTGGTCACCATTTATAATGCTCGTTTACATCCACTCTTCTTGAGGTACAACTGCCTTACATTGTTCCGAGGGTTGCCAGCCTGGACTCCATCTCTGTTTCTTTATTTGAACTTTATCCTAAGAATGTGAGCATACATTTTTGATGGTGACCTCCTAAACCCTGGCAAAGTGTAGTAAATCCACAAGCGTTGCTCATTGATGTGATTTTTTAAGGTGGCAATTTAATAAAAATAAAGCATTTCATCATTTATATTACTCAGGAGTCAAGTCTCTTAGATTTATCTTTTCTCCATTATTGTTACTACCAGAGACTCCTCTGCCAATAAATATATTTTGCCCAGATCTAGGACACTAGCATCCAAATATCACACGCAGCCTTGTCCTCTGCTGACTTCTCCAGTTTTGGCTCTGCATCCACCTGGTTTGGTGACCCATCTCTTAGCCCCAGAAAGGTTTCTGATTTCAGACATCCATCACTTTAGCACCACTGTGGTCTGGGCTCAGCTTCTTAGTTAAGATTGAAAGTAGGCCCTAGAACTAGGGGCCTACTTTATTGACTGGATGTGTCTGCACACATGCACGTACACACACACACACACACACACACACACACACACACACTCTATCTGGTCTCTCCTTCTAGAGTTCTGCAACTCTGGAACACTCTAGCACTGACTCCATCCCTTTTGTTACCTACTTGCAATGTCAACATCCACATAGTCAGAGAGGGTAGACCAAACTGTTAACCCTTAGCTACACATAGTGGATACATAATTAAACCTACACTAAAGCAGGAACAGTTATTGTATCCATTGATCATCCCATTCAGCCTTTATTGGACTTCCAGAAAATTTATGCAAGAGGTCGTAGGTCAGACATGACCCCAACCCCAGCCCACTCCAGTCCCAAAGATGTGTGCTGGAAGCTTACATTTGTTAATGCTTAGGATTGGGTGTATTTGGTGTGTGTGTGGAGGGAGTTAGAATTTCACAGCAGCATGCAGCTTACAATATATGGTGGAAGAATGCTTACATGGAAATAATGCACCACACAGCACAAACTATAGAGCTCATGGTTAGCACAAAGTATCAACGAGACACTTAAATTCATATGCCTCATTCCACTGTCTAAGTGGCCAGCTGTGATACCTAGTCAGTAATATCACAAAACTGATGATATTGGATGAAGAATATCACTAGACATGTTGGCTTCCAAATAAAGTGCTATTTGATACATTTACCAGTCAACAAATTGTTAATAAATACATAACATCTTGTAAGTCATGCAGAAAACCTAAATGACTGAAGAAAAAAGTCAATTAAAATATTCACTGCTTACTTTGAAAATACCAGTACAGTGTTAAATATAATTCTGTAAATCAATGAAACCTAAATAGGAATCCCTTCTCACTTCATGAGTGCTAATAATTAAAGTCAGCCAGTGAAGATAAAACCACATTTATTAGAATAAACCCAGTTTTTCTTGTCACTACATCAACCAACAATGTGATAAATTCTCCTGTGCTACTGGTTACATTAGCAGAAGAAAATGCATGCAATCCAATTTGAGCTCCTAATCATTTTGCTGGCACTGAAATAACTCATCTCATCATCACTTGTGAGTTATGGTTCCAGCTGCTCACTGGAAGGATAACAAATGTAAGTTCAATATACAGCATAGGATATATGCAGCTGCCTGACTCTGAATATGCAATTTATCTTTATAAAGGCCCTGCTTCCTTACACATGATGATAAATGTCATATTCTGAATAAGGACATTGCATATCTGGTTTATATCACACATTTTCAAATACAAACTTTCAAATAAACTTTTTCTCTGAAGCTCTGTTTATTATAATGCATTTCTTTATTCAATTTAAAAGCATAAATAAATATTAAGACATAAATGCGAAGACATGGATTCAACAATAAGGTGAACATTGTAGTACAACCTAAATACTCAGCTCACAAGTCACAATAGTAAATGCAATTAGTAATCAGTACAATATATAAATACTATCTAGGATCATTAAAAGATCCAAATATTGCAATTCTGATATAAAAATCGAAGCTCATGGTGTAAGGTCCTATGCCATATTAGAGTTACCTTCCCTAAGCAGGTTATATTGAAGTCCTCATTTATCACATAATGATGGTAGTTTATTTTCAAGCTCGTTTACATTTTTTTCCCAGATGCAATAAGTGTGTATGATGTATGATCATGCCCTTCAGCATAAGTAATTATATTGTTATTCTTCCAGTTTTCAGCACTAACTTCTTAACTGTCATTGGTATTAGGAACATCTGAAATGTCCCTATACCATATATGTTTAAATGGTGGATTACAGTTCTACACAACTCCGAGAGAATGGGCTCCACAGGCCCAGTGACACCAATAAAATCTCTGATCCTGTTCACGCAGTGGCTTTACTTATGGCAATCCAGGAAATGATGCCCCATGCAGCCTCTACATAATCCACACATATAAAATTATGTTTTACTTGCATTCAATAAGAATTATGTAATATTTTAACACAGAATGTGAGCCTATAATTGTCTATACAGTCACTGATTATTTATTGTAGTGCATCGTGGGCAGATGCTCAAAAGCTCCACACATGTGGTTTATGGAGTTCTGTAAACCACAGCTATGGCAAACAGGTGCAAGTTTCCTGTGCTTCCCCAATAAAGGTGTCCTCGCATTGGCCCAAGCTCCTCACAGAAAACCACCAGGGCAAGAGACACGCTTCTCAGCAATCCAAAAAAAAAAAAATGTCTGCAACTTAAAGTAAACTCTCTGAAAAAACGCAAAAGAAAATGGAACCGCATCCTATTTTGCCACTACCAGTGAAGCGGAAAGGCAAAAATTTATTGAGGACCAGGAAACAAAAATACGTTAAAGAAACAAAACAAAAGTGATATGGCACTGTTCTGCAAATACCTTGAAAAACAGGTGAGTCAGCAGATTTTATCACCCTCCTATGGCACAGCTTGGACACCTACGAGTCAATTTAGTAACCAGTAAATATAAAAATGAAACATGAGGAAGTGTGGCAATTCCAGATTTTGCACACCCTTGGTGTGCGATGCTGAATAAACCCTGGGCTTTGCCCTTGAGGGTTTATAGGGATAACTATACCTTGGTGTGCATAAAATCCTCATAAACCACGCTTCCCCATGCATTAGTCTATATTTTATACCCCAATGCTCATCTGAAATTTGAATTTGTAACTCTATCTCCTACAATTGTTGTATTTCACTAGGTTAACTGTCACTTGCAAATATTTATATTATAAAAGCAAACTGGCTACATGCCTTTCTTGAGATAATGTTATCATTTTCTCTGATTTTGTATCATGGCTATCAACAAGCATTTGATTTAAGAAGGACCTTAATAAAGTCAGAGATAATAGGAAATAATGGAATGCTTTTTTATTAATATTAAATGTGGTTTGGTCTGCCCAGTGGAGGAGTGGTTGTGCTTCTTCTTCCTGTGCCAGAGTCCCAGGTTGGGGAATGGACACAGGTTGCTCAGTGGGCTGGCAGGGCGAGGGAGGATCAAATAACCAATAGCAGCTCTCCTTAATTAGAGAGGGAATGCCAGGTGCTGCTTCAGGGTTTCTGCCACCTGGTGGTGGCCAGGTACAGTGCAGTGGAGTGCTACGCATGCAAGCAAGGGGTAGAGCTGTAGCATGATGTGCTGGCACATGCGTTCTGATGCTCCAGCCTAGGAGAAAAGCTGGAGAGACCTCTCTCTCTTAATCTCTTCCTCTTGTTCTAGGTAATCATCAATAATTACCTGCACAAATAACATGGTCACCTTCAGCTTAGCGTCTGTCCATTTGTTAATAAATTTCACTTGCTCAAAGTCATACCGGGCCATTTGAGTACCCAGAGTCCTCTCGGAGTCCTGTTCACCGAACATATGCCTCTAAAGAGGTGCAATTCCAATAATTCCTTTGCGCCAAGGTGATCTTTTCTAGTGCTAAAACAGCAGTTTTGGTGTCAGGAATGGGCTCACCAGTGTTCAGCGCATCAGAGGAAGTAGTTGGTTGTGCCTCTGTTGGTGGGTCCACAAAAGGATTACTGTTGTCATCCAAGCTGAACAAGGGTGATTAGAAGGTGTCCTCTCCATCTCCCAAAGTAACAGTTCAGAATGTAGCCATTGTTACTTCCTGGAATTCCAGGGACGTGTATTGCATCAGAGCTGCTGGAGTACTGAGCACACAATAATAAACTCAAAATGTCTGAAAAATAGCTCTGGTGCAATGCTGTGCTCAGTAAATCATAATAATCATACTTGGCAAGAATACAAGCACCAGCCAACAGTAATTTCTAAAAATGTGTTCCTGCTAGTTGCAGGTTCAAACGCTTCACATGAGAGCGATATAATGACTTCTAGTGGCCCTGACCAGGTAATATTATAATATTTAATACTAGTGACTTGACAGTATATAAGGTGTAACCTACAGGTGGCCTTTTCACCTCCCAGTAGAATGCCCTTGGCAACTTTGTTGTACTTTTGGGATATGCATAGCACAATTTTATAAAACAAGTATAATAACTGAATAATTGTGGTAACATATGGGCATATTAACTTATGGGTGACCTTTCACCTCCCATCAGTATGCCTTGGCAACATTGTGTAGCCCTAATAATGATTAGTCTACCATTCACATACATGGTCTTGTATGCATCTCATAACTTGTCTTAGGAATCGTAATATCTTACGTGCATTTCTCATGACATGGGTTACCTCCCACATGTAATTCTAATGATAACTGAGTGGCGGTTTAAAATACTGTTATATTAGATCATAACAGTCATAAGCAAATTCTACCTTGTCTGACCAACTGTGTCTAAAGATATGAGTGAACAAGGAAAGATAGTTTTAAGTAACGGTTTATTTTATAAAATTATTATTTCTTAGGTTATGGCACAGCACTTTATGTTACTTACACTATGAGCACTAATTGAATTAAATCACTCAGCACAGGTGTTTTAAATTAATCAAATGATATAAAATGATTGTGTGTGTACATGACTGGCCTCCTGAGGAAGAACGATGCACAAAACTGGTCTGGGCCACTAGAAGTTGTTATAGCTCTCTCATGTTAAGCGTTTGACCTGCAACTAGCAGTAATGAATTTTCTTTAAATTACTGCTGGCTGGTGCTCATATTCTTGCCAAGTATGATCTCCATAGTTTTGAATGCTTCCACACAAACAGACTTTAAGGGCAAACACAAAAGTAGCAATAACTTGACACCAATGCACATAGCCAGTCTCCCCACCCATGCACACTCAGTGTGGCGAAGCTGCCAAGCTGCTACAGACAACTCACCAAGTATAGCTATAAATTAAGAGTCTCTTACCTGAGTACTAGGAAGCCAGAGGCAGGAGTCTTTAAGAGATGATGCCCATGGGTCAGAGTGCTAGGAGTACCTTGAAATGAATGGAGTTATTTTTATTACTATTTAATACATTATGATGGTGAGTTGCAGAATAATGAAGGCTACTGTTCTACTAACAATGTCCTTGTTAGTCGAGCTTTGGCCTTCATTAATCTCAATTCTACATCAATAATGTATAAAATAGTAATAATAAATACCCCATTCATTTCAATGGTTCACGGCCCTGCAGTCTCCCTTGCCCTATGTCATAATGTGCCTAAGCATGGGGATGTGCAGGTCAGCTTCACTTGGGGGGCATAAGCCTGACTATAGTGGGGCTCCAATAGTCTATGCATACCATACCACTCAACTGTCCCTGAATGCAAGGTACAGCCATTATTTTACCCATGAAAACTGCTGTGCTTCTCATCCATCCTTCATGGAAAACTTGCTGCTCACACAGAAGATGTTCTGTGAAGTTAGACTTTATGGCAGAGGCACCATTTCAGATTTCAGCAGGGGGAGCCAACAACCAGTGGAGGCCAGGTGCAAGTTAGCCTTAGGTGGCAAGCTCTAAAATATCTGAAATGTCTCTAAAAGGTAGAACTAATTTGTTGTGACTGAAAAGTGATATGCAAATCAGAAAACATTCAAATGTATAAAATTCATCTGTCTATACCCCCAGAACAGTGCATCAGATTTTGACTTAAACCCACCCGTTACTAATTAATTTTTCCTGGCTGAAGTTCTGTACCCCTACCCCTAGAAAACATTGTCCTGATTTCTCTCCTCACTCTATTCCATTCAATACCCATCCCATATGGGTCATGAACTGTTCAAAGGTGCAGAAATGTGAAAAACATATCAATATTTCAGTCCTTCCTCATTCCCCAATCCCCTGATTTACTTTTACTTACTCAGTCATCTGGCCAGAATCTGCAGCTTGGCCCAGTGTGTCACCAGCACAGTTTTCAGTTTGCTCCTCAACCGTCCTTCTGCCAGAAGCTGGATGCTAGAACTGAGCATCCCAGGTCCCCAATGGTTAATGACCAAGTCACCTCACCAGCTGAACCCACCCACCCAACCTGTGTTGCTTGCTTTTGCTTGGCTGCTGCTGTGGCTGCCCACACCACTGTCACTCCTGCTGTTAGGTCTTGTTGCTGCACAGGGGCCTGTGTTGTTTTCTTTATAAGGCGAGCCTAGTAGAGTAAGTAGGTAGCCTAGTCTTGAGTTAGCTTCTAGCTCACCTCTGCCTCTTCAGCCACCAGGGAGATGGAGACTCACTAAGAGTAGACCAACAAAATATGCCACTACAATACTGTTATTAAGAGTTCAATACTCACCCGACTCTCCAAGCTTTAGTGTGCAGCCTGTCTACTCTGTGGTGGGAAGACAGTGTCACACTCACGTGACTCATGTGCTCTTGCTTGGCTGGAGCTTCTCCATATCATGTGTGATGGCACTGCTGCTAATAGGTGGAAAGAGTGGACAACACAATACAGACACAGCTGAGTCAGGAGTGCACCTGCAGTGTGATAACATGCAGACCAGGGGCACTTATTGTGCAAAAGATTAAATCCAAATGTAATGCCATTGTTGCCATACCATAAGAACAATCTAGGCACAAATGTGGGGGCAGGGGCACTGCCCCTGCCCCACCTAAATGGCACCCCTGCTTTATGGTAGAAATTCATTCTCTAAGGTGTTAACGTTGGTATAAGTAAATACAATGGTTTCCACTGTGTTCTGAAGTACTGTATCTCCATGTTTCAGGATGTGTCCTGATCATCGTAAGGGTTAGTGTCCCTAACTGCCCCTCATTTTGAGTGTCCATATCCCTCATTTCAGTGAAAATGTGAGTATGGTGCATGCTTCCAAGGCCCAACTCAGCACAAAGAGTGTTGAGCATGGCCATAGTCTATATGCTCCATACAGAATGACAAAGGGAAAGTAAGTGAGCTGAAACAGTTATGGATAAACAAATTTGTAGCACTAAATATGCAAAAGGGATCTGCATTGCTCAAAACAAAAAGGTCCAGCTTCACAACATGGAGGCCCTCTTTGAACATCTGGAATGATGGATGTTGGCTGACTATATCCTAGGCATTTAATGCAGTAAGCAAACAATACTTTACAAATTAATGGCAATTTAATGACAAAAATCAAAAGCCATTAAACTTGCAAAAGGATTAGAAATAATGAGTCTACCTAATTTTAATGGAAATCAATGAAAATGTATTTTAATGGCTCTAATTGCTAGCAGTAATATGAGAATTAGAAACCAATGTGTTTTTAGATGAGATTTGCACCAGCTAGTGGCTGCACACATGGCAAGTGTGCAACATGTGAACCTGATGTGATTTTTAAATGATGTTTACACCAACTTAACTGCTGCACTCATGTCAGACTTGCAGCATGTGAACCTGATTTGCTCTTCAGACCTGTTTCACTTAGGTTCACTTTGTGTATGCGAACCACATGCAAACATTGCACAATTAAGCATGTGGCGTGCATTCTGCATATACACAGCACACTTATATTTCTGTAAGGGTGTGTTGATGATATCATGAGAGAAATAGAACTAGATATAAAAACATAGAGAATGTTGGCAGAAAAAATAATTGGTCCATCCAGTCTGTCCAGTTCTACCATACTCTACCCATGATCTATTGTTCAGATGGGGTTTTCACCCTCCTCCCACTCACTCCCTGCCTTACTGCTACCCCTGTCAGAAAAAGACCATTGGTCCATCCAGCCTGTCCAGTTCTACCCTACTCTACCCCATGGTCTATTGTCCAAATGGGGTTTCACCATCCTCTCCCTCACTTCCTGCCTTACTGCTACCCCTAAGTATCTATTAAGCCCTTTAACTCTGTTCCAGCCATGCTTGATCCCATTAATGTTTTTACACCCACCACCTCTGCTGGTAGGCTGTTCCATGACTCAGCTACTCTCCTGGTAAAGTAAAACTTTCTCACATCCCTCCTGAATCTCCCCACCAGCTTACATTCATGCTACTTTGTTTTTGACCCTCCATTCCTGCTACTGTAAATAGTTCCTCACGTTCACCTTCTTTATTCCTTTCAGGAACTTAAAAGTCTCTATCAAGTCTTCCTCTAACTTTTGGCCTCCAGCAAGTACACGTTTAGTGCCCTAAGCCAATCCTCATGGGATCTGCCCTGTTAGTTCTGAATTATTTTGGTTACTCTTAGGGCTGGATGGACTGTTCTGCCAAGCATCAGAACCCCTCTGATCCTGTGTTTAACCATGGACTTGGATAAATATGGACTCAGCTGATTTAATGGAGTTCTATCAGTGGTTAAGCACAATACTGTGCTTTTGTAACACTCCTCACCTTCTGCGACTCTCCACCAGCTGTGAGTGGGGTGGGGAGTTGTGTGTGCTGCATTCAGCTGCTGTGCCACACACTGGGGTGAGCGAGTGTCAGTTTTTTGGGTCGGGTCAGTGGGTGGATGGCACAGTCGTACTACTGGCATGCCATGCTCTACACAGAGCATCTGCACAGGTCACCAACAACATAGATTTGATGCCTCTCTTCTCCCACTGAGCCAGGAAGCACCAGGCCCCACATCACCATGAAAGGAGGCAGCATCCGACTGACTGGCAGCATACAGGGGAGCCTTTTGTCTCTAATTCTGATGTCCAGCTATAATTTCACTCATCCAACAAGTTTACTCCACTTCTCAATCTGGAAGAAGCCACCCGGAGAAGAATGTTCATTTGGCCCCTGCACATCAGAGTCTGAGCAGAAATCCTGGGCTGCAGTAGTGGCAGACAGCGCCCTTCAGTTCAAGACCCTTGTAGACCCAGGACTAGTCTGCACAATCCCCAAGAATCACAGGATCGAGAGACTGTGCACAGGATCCCTTATATAGGAGCCTAATACACCACCATGAGGAGCCAGATAAGTGTTTTACTCGATTTCCTCTCATGGGCTATGGTGAGTTAAATGGGGGCTACAGGTGCTGTTTCTTTTATATGCCTGGCCTCCCCATCTGGCTTCTCATTTACTCTGGGTTCAGGCCCAGAATCTCCCATGCTTGCTGAATGGTTCTGAAAGGCTTAAGAAGATGCAAATGTACTTGCCCTCATGTGGCATGCTAAATGGTCTCTGAACCTGCTGCTACTACATCCAGGGACTCATTGTTTAATGTGCTGCTTACACTTGAGAGATTAACTGACGATATGCTCAAATGTGCCATAACTGATTGCTCTTTTTTTTGTTCTGCATTTGTGTTCTGTACCATGCTACCTCACAATATGTACTCTCCAGGGCTCATACGGGCCCTGTTATTATATTTCCCTCCCCTTCTTGTTTCTTGACTGGTGCTTCCTATGCTTTTTTTCTTTTCTTATTGTATAACACCTTTCTTCATCTTCTTTCACTACAGAGACTGCATTATATTACTCCAACATACCCTAAGTGTTTCCACACCCTGAAGAGTGCCCTGTCTTACAGGCAGAAGGGCACTTACCGCTCTCCTCTAATCCAGCTTTGGGCTTCTCTATCAGCTCAACACCAGAGACTGAGAAGCAGGCTCGCTCCCCACCTTTGGCTTCAAGAGCCCTGTTACTGTCTCTTATATTTGTGCTGTGTTGAGCAGGGGACACATTTCTTTTTTTCCCACAGATGGGCAGCAAGATAGGAGTCATGTTTTGACTTAAACATTGGGCTTCCTCCTACTATATCGGGACCATTGGCAGTGATTCTTGTATCCTGCTATGCCCCTGCAACTGCTACACCCCTCCACAGGAGGGTGAGGCATGACAAGCTGCCAGAGGCTAATATTCAGTAATGTTTAATCAACTCTGGTTCACTTACTGCTTCTCATACCCACCCCAC
This sequence comes from Neoceratodus forsteri, assembly GCA_016271365.2. NCBI lineage: Eukaryota > Metazoa > Chordata > Ceratodontiformes > Ceratodontidae > Neoceratodus > Neoceratodus forsteri. Next base: position 443,129,848 of record CM028131.1, on the reverse strand, counting down.
ATGGAACAGATGGGTGGCTCTGGCAGATAGCCTGCCAGTCTTACTGTCTCCTTCCATATCTAGGATATCATAAGTTGTTTGTTCTCCTTGTAAATAGTTGAATGTTAGTTCGGGTGTTTTGCCCAGTTAGATGCTGTTTGATAGCTTATATTTAGGTACCATCATGGGCTTCATTATCTGTGTCTATGCATGGTATATTGTTTTTTCTGTGCAGGGTTCTCGTGGGAGCTTCCTATGGGACAGGGCAGCTTTGCCTCAGCCTCGCCTCAGTATATGAATATGATCCTTTCTTGCACTACTATCCCACATGACCATCGGTGATCTCCATGTGTACACCTGGAGCGAGGTGTTTGAACACCTGGTTTAATGAAACAGATGTTGTCTCACCTCAAGAGGCTGAGGGCCATGCTGGCCTACTTGCAGGAAACTAAATTAACTAAACAAGACCACGATGCATTGGTTAGAGACTCGGTGGGCAAGTCTTTCAGTTTCCCTCTGTCTAAGAAGCGAGGGTAGCTATACTACTCCATAGATCCCTCACATGGTCTCCCTCCAGATTTGAACAGATCCTCAGGGCAGATGGATCCTGGCATTGGTCACCATCCCAGAGGGCCCTCTTCTACTAGGCTGTATAGATGCCCCAGCTTTCTTTCATATGGTGGCCCAAGAGCTCAGCTCCTATTGCCCCAACCTCTACACCGACCATTTTAGGAGGGGACATTAATCTCGCTCTAGTGCCTCAAGTGGACCATAGCCCCCCTCAGCTGTGCACACCCCAAAGCCCATCTCGCTCTCCAGCAGTTAATGGCTGAGCTGGACCTGACTGATATCTGACGAACTTTTCATCCTAGGGAGAGGATTTTTCTTATCGTCACCGGTACATGGATCACACAGTCGCCTGGATCGATGGCTCATATCAGCTAGGATCTGCCAGAAGGCAGTGGAACTCAGTAATAATGCCCAAAATTATCTTGGAACATGCCCTGTCCACCTACACCTCTTATGGGACCCACCCTCCATACAGGCCTCTTCATGGAAACTAGACACTCTTTTTCTCAAGGAACCTGATTTCACTCAGTGGGTATCATCTGAGCTAGCCCTCTTTCTGACAGAGAACCCAGCTCAGGACACCTCTCGGGTATTTGGTGGGAGGCACTAAAGGCCTCTCTGCAGGTGCAATAATGGGTATATGCCCAGATGCTGCAAGCAATGCGAACACTGTCTGAACTCCTTAGAAGTTCACCTGAGGGCTCTAGAATCCCAAACCAAACAACTTGCCAGCTTACAGTTAGACTCGGCACTGAATAATGAAATACTTATGAATCATATGGAGATTAACATCCTCCCTCTACAAAGCAGAGATTGCCATACTGAGGTTACACCACACATTTTGGGAAGGGAGAAAAGTCGACAAGCTGCTCTCCTACTGACTGCACAAGCAGCAGGCAGATCGCCATATTCTGGGCTGGAAGACCGCTGGGGCTATTCAAACTGACCTCGATCAATAAACTCTAGCATGAAACAGTTCTATTCAGACCTCTATACCTCAACCAGAGGGCAGGATGCTCACTCAGCAAAGCCTTTCCTTTCCTCTCTTCAACTCCCCACCTCTCACCCTCCCAAACTGAGGACTTGGATAGGCCAATTTCAACATCTTAGGTGGTGGATGCCATTAAAATGTTGAACTCTGGCAAAGCCCCAGGAGGCAATTTATTTCCTATAGAGTTCTGGCAACTTCCTATCCCCATATTGCCCCCTTCTCTCTTCTGTATATAATGAGGCCCAGGATAAGAGCACTTTTCCCATGTCCCTAAGAGAAGCGGTCATTACAGTTTTCCCCAGAAAAGGTAAGGATCCCACACTCCGCAAGCTACTGGCCTATATCACTTATCAATACTGATAGTAAAATGTTAGCCAAGATCCTGGCCTCTAGACTAAATCCTCTCCTTCCTTATCTCATGCACCCCTCACAGGCAGGTTTTGTCCCAGGACACTTCAGTTGAGACCATATGAGGTCTCTTTCAATACTATTTATCATGCCCTGGCCCTCCCTCTCCTGCAGCGGCTGTGGCCATTGACTTCAGAAGGCCTTTGATTCCCTGGAATGGGACTATCTAGAACAAGTGCTATTGCACTTTGTATTTGGGGCTCGCTTTTGGGTCTGGATGCAAGCACTTATTAGCAGCCTATGGCCAGTGTTCACACTAAACATGGGGACATCTGAGTACTTCCAGCTGGGCAGAGGGACTCGACAAGGCTGTCCACTATCCCTCTCTTTTCATCCTAGCAGTAGAACCACTGGCAACATTCCGTCATTCGAGGAATCAAATAGGGCCTCATGCTTACACTGTCTTTATGCACTAGATGACCTATTGGTCCCAGTGGAAGACCTGAGGGTGTCTCTCCCGGTGCTCCTCTACCTTCTGATGGACTTTCTGGCCCTCTCAGTCCTTAGAATGAACAAATCTAAAACAGAAGTACTCCCATTAAACCCCAAGTGTACTCAGGATATGGTGACTCCTCTAAGGCTTAAATGGGCCAGTGGTTCTCTGGTCTACCTAGGCATTTACATGTCCTAGAGACCTTACCAAAATTTGGGACCTCAACTTATCCCGCTAGTTACCGATCTTAATACCGAGCTGGACAAGAGGAAAATGCTCCACCTCACTCTAGCTGACAAAATCTCAGTTCCCAAAATGATTCTCTAGACATAAGCTTCTATATCCTCTTTCTCATATCCCTTGACCCCTCCTGCAAAATGGCTCCGTCTCATTGACTCAACCATTGGCAATTTCATTTGGGAAAATAAAAGAACTAGATACAGTAGAAACAAATTGTGCTCTCACTGGAAGTAGGGAGGCTGGGGCTTACCATGGCTTGAAGGTTATGCATGGGCTTACTCTGCCCAGACTCTGAAATGGTTCTCAACCATATCCCAATTACTGCAGTGGCTCTCTATGGAAAAGTCACTAGCTCAGGTACACAACTTTTCCTCTTCTGTCATACAATCCCTGCCCAAATCCATGTGACATCACCCCTATGTGATTAAAATTTGGGTAAAATTGATGCCAGAATCAAAGCCAATCCCAGGCCTCTGTCATGCACTCTGATTTTCAAGAATGCCCACATACTGTTGGGGAAAAACTCCTTCCTGTGGCCCCAATGGGAGAGTAAGAATATTATTGGGAAGGGGCCTTAGACAAGTAGCACGATGGTAACCTTCTCGGAGGTGCTGCCCATCTATGGCGAGGGAGAGGCTAGGGTGTTCCACACCATGGTATTCAATCAGTGGTTGAAAACTGGTGTGAAGCTCAGGGATTTGGCTTCATTGGGGACTGGAGTCCACCTGGAGTGATGCAAACCTATACTGGCATGATGGGGTGCATCTGTCCAGGAGGGAACAGGATCCTCAGTGATAGGTTTAAATGCTTCATTGGCAAGCATTTAAACTAGCCAAGGGAGACACTGAAGGGAGCTGGGAAATCCCAGCCCCCCAAAAAATCATGGTAGTAAGTGCGTAAACACCAAATACAGAGGTGTCGATATGGAGAAGGGCAGGGGTAAATGGAGAAAGTGACAAAGGCAAGAAGGACAGGGATGGAGCAAAAGGAGTAAGCCATCAGGAAATGGAGGGTAATGAGAACCAATGCCGTAGTCTGGGCAACAAGCTCCCTGAGCTGGTGGCCTTGATGGAAGAGGGATGCCTGGATATCGTAGCAGTCACAGAAACATGGTACACAGAGAACCATGACTGGGATGTTAACATACCAGGTACATAACCTACAGGAGAGACAGGCAGGCAGGGAAAGAGGGAGGAGTAGCTCGCTATGTAAAGGAAGGGATAAAAGCAACTGAACAAAAGAGTAAACAGGGAGGAGAGGAGGCACTGTGGGTCACCTTGGAGGCTGGAAAGGGCACAACAATCCGTACAGGGTTTGTACAGACCCCCATGTCGGGGAGGAATGGACAAGGTTATGACAGAAGGCATTCTTAGGATCGCAGAAAGGAGATACTGTTGATGGGAGACCTAAATATGCCAGATGTTAACTGGAGCACATTTGCTGCTGCCACATCCAAGAGCAGGACCATTCTTGATGCCCCACAGGTGGCAGGCCTCAGACAGCTAGTTTCGAACCCACTGTGAGGGAGCAATCTAGACCTCATACTCTCAAGCGGGCAGTGGAGAGGATCTCAGATCTAGAAATGGGTTGCCATTTGGGAACAAGTGACCATCAAACAGTGTGGTTCATGTTAAACTCAGCTACAGAGTCAAGCCATACAAAAGTGAGGGTACTGGACTTCAGGAGGGCTGACTTTGGCAAGATGGGAGTGTGCCTCAGAAAGCACTAGCAAACAGGCTAGAAGGAGGTGGAGCAACAATGGGAATCATCAGAACTGCCATCACAGAGGCAACAAGCCTTTGTGTGAAGCAAATGAACAAATCAAAACAAAGAAAAAGCCACTATAGTTCTCAAAAGAGGTGGCTGTGAAAGTTAGGAAGAAAAAGACAGCATTCCGAAGTATAAGGAAACACAGAAGGAGCAGGACAGAGCTGTACCAGTTAAGGCAGAAGGAAGCAGGGAGGGAAGTCAGAATAGCAAAGGCCCAAACTGAAGAAAAGATAGCCAACCCAGTTAAGAAGGGGGATAAAACCTTTATAGGTACATCAGCAGCGTAGAAAGACAAAGGGAGGGATAGTGAGGCTGAATAGAATGAACGGTGGTGGGCAGAGAGGGACAATGAAAAGCAGGGATACTGAACGAATATTTCTGCTCGTATTCACAAAAGAGGAGGATGAAGTGCCTAATCCAATTAACAGAAGCACTCTTGATAGGGGGTCGATCCCAGTCCTTTCACAGAAGAAAGGGTTCTGCAAGAACTCCCAAAACTGAAGGTGGACAAAACAATGGGGCCTGATGGAATTCACCCCAGAATTCTAAAAGAATTAAGGGGAACTAGTGAAACCACTTGTACTTTTTAATAAATCATGGGAGAATGGTGTGGTACCTGAGGACTGGAGGAATGCAGATGTGATTCCCTTCACAAAGTGGGACCAAGACAGAGGCAGGAAACTACAGACCTGTCAGTTTGACCTCTGTGATAGGGAAAGTGATGGAGTCACTTCTGAAGGAAAGAACTGTTGTGTACCTAGAGGCCAGTGGGCACAGGACCCAAGGCAGCATGGGTTCACAGCGGGAAGGTTATGTCAGACAAATCTAATAGATTTCTTTGACTGGGTGACTAATGTAGTAGACTAAGGAGGGCTGTGGACATGGTCTACCTAGACTTTAGCAAGGCATTTGACACAGTCCCACACAAAGATTAATAGTCAAATTAACCAGCCTGGGGAGGGTCCCAGGGTGGTAGCCTGGACAAAACATTGGCTGGACAACAGGACACAGAAAGTAATAGTAAATGGAGTCCACCTGAAGAAAGAGGGATTACTAGTGGGGTACTGCAGGGTTCAGCTGGGTCCAGTCCTTTTTAATGTCTTCATATGTGACATTGCAGAGGGACTGGAAGGAAAAGTATGCCTCTTTGCAGATGACACAAAGATCTGCAACAGGGTTGAAACACAAGGAGGCATGGAAAGGATGAGAAGGACTTTGCAAGGTTGGAGGAATGGTCAGAAGTATGGCAGCTAGGATTCAATGCAAAGAAGTGCAGAATAATGCACCTGGGGAAACAAGAACCCAGGGGAAGAATACACAATGGCAGGGGGTAGTAACAACAACGAAAAGAAAGAGACCCAGGGTAATCATATCAGATGACTTTAATGTTAGCAAACAATGTGAGAAGGCAGTAGGGAGGTTGGGGTATACTGGGATGCATAGGGAGGCATTACCAGCAGAAAACAGGAAGTTGTTATTCCTCTGTAACAGACAGTTGGTGAGACCCCATCTGAGTACTGCATCCAGTTCTGGAGACCCCATCTCTGCAAGGACATAGACAGGATAGAGGCAGTCCAGAGGAGGAAACTAAAATGGTGCAGGGTCTGCAAGAGAAGCCGTTTGAGGAGAGACAAAGGATCTTAATATGTATACCCTTGAGGAAAGAAGGGGGGACATGATAGAAACTTAAGTACCTCAGTGGAATCAACAAAGTCCAAGAGGGTAGCATCTTTCAGAAAAGAGATGCGTAAGAACAAGGGGCACAATTTAAAGATGGGGGGCAGTTCAGGGGCAATGTGAGGAAGTATTATTTCACAGAGAGGGTAGTGGATGCATGAAAGAGCCTTCCTGAGGAGTTTGTGGGGTCTAAAACTGTGGGAGAATTCAATAATGCATGGGACAGACATAAGGCAATTCTTGTGGGGGTAGGAAGAAATAGGCTGTTGGTTAACTAGGATCTACGGCCTATCCTGTAGGTAGGGAAATGGGCAGACTAGATGGGCCAAGCAGTCCTTATCTGCCGACAAAGTCTATGTTTCTATGTTTCTATATGAAACTGGTGAATGTTCTGGAGGACGATGGGCATAGGATGCAATCCTTCAAGACCTTGCCAAAATAAAGGGCTAGAGAAGGAAGCTTCTAGAAGTACTTACAGCTGTGCTGCTCTGTGTCAGACTACATGCGCACACACTCACCTAGCTCAAAAGCTCCCATAAGTTGGGAACCTGGCTTCAGCTGACCAAAGATCATGCTAGTAGGATTCACTCTGCCTCCGGGAAAGTGTTCCATCACAATCTGACCAGTCAAAGCAAAATGGCAGAGGGCTCATGCTTGCAGCTGGACAAGGTTAGTTGGAGCATATGTTGAAACTTGCCCATTTTAGCTACCCAGACATGAGAAGTAGACTCATTCAAAACAAAATACTGCACCACTGGCATAGAACACCAGATACTCTGTACAAAGCCAAGCTTATAGATAACAATATGTGCTGGAGATGCAACTCACAAGTAGGGATTTATACCATGTTCTCTGGCAATGCTCTTTGCTGTCTTCATTCTGGCAACAAGTAGGCCTCCTGGCTGCCCAAACCTTGGCTACACATTCAACTGGACCCACTGGTTTGTTATTCTGGGTCTCTCTCCTCAAGGCACTTATTTAAAGGGCCAGCATCTTTTCTGGCTAGTCTTATTAAGCATCTCTACCAATTGACTCATCCTGTGCGCTGGAGGTCTATGGAAATCCTCTCTATCTCAGAGCTTTATCAGGTACTTATGCAGCTGGCTTCACTGGACTGCATGTCTCATGCTATAATTAACAAATTAGATGTCTACTATGCCTGCTGGCCCCTTTTCTTGCCTACCAGAAGCCCTCAGACAGGTATTGGATAAGGACAAGTGGTCCCCTCTGTTTTCCACTTAAATTGCTCTCAAGTTTCTTTTCCTGCAGGAAACCAGATTATCCATGCTATCTACTGTTAGTCCTCTATTACTAGCATAGTGCCCATGATTTAAATATACCCATTGTGTTTGCCCTCCTTTTTTTTTTGTGCTTACCTTTTGCTGTTTTCCCAGCTATCACTGACATAATGTAGCCCACACTTCTTCTGGGCAGTTACTAAGGACTTTACGGGTTATTCACAATGTTCTCTTTTATTGCCCATGTTCGGATCACATGGGGTGCTAACCCCTTGTGAGTAGTCTTGATGTCTGTAGTTTTACTGTATATGTTTTACTGCTATTGTACTGTGGAGCTTATGCTCTTATGCCTGCACTGACTTTATTTTTTCTCCCTATGCTGTCAGTCTGATGTCTTGTTCTGTTTTGTGTGTGTTTTGTGCTTATGCTGGTATATATAAGTTATGTTGGAAAACTCAATAAAACTATTAACTAAAAAAAAAATACATGAAGCACAGTGCGCTTTTGCCTATGCCTGCCACCTAAGCTACATTAAAAAGTCAAATACTGAGACTTGGCTGCAAAAGTGATAAGTGGGACACTAATGAAAGTGATAAAGATAGAACAGACAGAGAGGGTGGAGTGCTGGTTTGGATGCTTGTATACTGCAGGTTACCAACAAAATACACCAGGCACAGTGGTGCTGATCCCTGTGCCTGCCAGCAGGCTGCAGTTAAAAAAATACAATACTGAGACTTGGCAACAAAAGTGATAAGAGAGACATACAGAGTGAGAAAGAAAAAGATACCAGAAAGTGAGAGTGGGGTGCTGGGCCAAATGTCTGTGAGCTGCAGGTTGCCAAAAATAAATAAATTAAATAAAAATATGCCAGGTACAGTGATGCATATGCCCTCTGTCTTCCTGCAGGCTGCAGTGAAACAATGAATATTAATGAGACTTGCAGCACAAGTGATGAGAGGGAGACTGAGTGAAAGAAAGAAGAGACTAGAGACATTCTTCATTTTTGCATTTTTATTGTAACAGTACCACAACTGTACTAGACAACACTAGTGCCTCCTACCATTCCTATAACAAAAGTGCCATAATCAATCATCATCCCTTCCCTGTCCTTGTCATTCATCATCACTACCATACCAGTGTGCTCCATATAAATAAATGATAGCATCACCAATTTAAATTCCAAGACTGTATAGTTATAGTATCATAATAATGTTGAGCTGCTGAACAGTCACCAACAGTAATACTAGGAGTCACTCTTGTTTTCTGAACTGAGCTTGGAGGGAAGTAGTGGTAGTCATCATCAGGGCTACTGGAAAATTGCACCAGCAATTTTTTGCAGAATCCACAATTTTCACCATTCTTTGCAAAACTGACATGTTCCACAATTTCTTGCAATTTTGAGTTTTGACATTGAACTGTGTAAAAGTATTAACATTTTTAATAAAATACTCTCAAATATATTGACGATTTTGCATGCAGACTTGGATTTGGCCAATATAGTGCAGTGTGAGGTAGGGCAAGGGTTTTATGTGACACTGCTTTCTTCTGAATCCTTGTCTTATTTGGTTTCAAATCCACTGATCATGCATAAGTACACTTAAACACTTAATATTTGTTTTGTGTTGAAGCAGTCTATCAGAAAACATTTTGTTGCAACACAGACTGAAACAAAAGATGGGAGAAAAGGTACACATTATCCCATTCACCTAAATGGGGTGCGAACTACAGTATGAAGCCTTTTTGCAAGTGGTAGGACATGTTTTTCCTTGTGAGCATACTTTCATTCAGACTAGTTTTGATTCAAACAGCTGAGGATTTTGAATTGCCCTACTGATTAAACTCGAATAAGCTAGTTGCTAATAGTGATCTCGCTCTTAGCAGTCTACCACCAAGATGCTCACATGCAAAGACTACATTAAAAACCTGACTAAAGTCTAAAACAAGCTTATAAAACACATAAAATGTATCTGAACATTTATCTTTAACTAAACAAAATCACTGCAGTCAGAGTAAAACAAAGGTAAATTACAGGGTACCCTGACTACTGTATAATGCAGTAAAAAATATTGGTATTCTTTTATATTTTTGTAACTGGGTAAGGCCAGTAGGCACAAGTGCCCATTTTAAGGGTTAGCCAGGAGCACTGGGAGGTTAAGTGACTTGCTCAGAGTCACACAAGAATGCAGTTGGAGGTTGTGGTAATCAATCCCAGGTCCGCTAGATGTCCCCAGCTCATTCACAGTTTGTTACTCTAACCTCTAGTCTATACTGCCAGCCCCAATACCCCAGATGTAATGTTTAAATATGTGATTTCAAAAATAGTGTACAGTGCCTACAGTGCAAATTATGAACATTAAACACTTTTACTACATTTTAATAAAACTCAATTATTCACCACTCTATCTTCTTATTTTTCTTGTACCAAAGTGTGTGAATAGCTGGCAGAGCACTGTAAACAGCTGTTGATTAGGGTTCATTATTCTACATCCAGAAACAAAAAAAACATTTCTTTTGGATTTATTCAATATTGATTAGCTGTGGTTCACTTTATAGAATCTGTTTAGCACTGTATGAAGCAGATGTCTTTAAATTTTGGAAGATAGGCAATGCTTACAATATTCAGTTTAGTATTCATTTTAGGAACATAAACTTTTCTCCATGTTTTAAACATATTCAAGTGGCAGTGTATTCATTTAGCAGTTTATACTGACTCATACATGCTGCAGCAAACATTAAAAGATTTATTGTGAGGCACTCAGGGTCTACAGTAGAACTCCCATAATTTTTGCAAAAGCTCCGCAATTTGGGTAACTTTTTCCACAATTTTCCAGTGGCCCTGGTCATCATCATGTGGTATCACTGTGCACTTTGGCCCTGAGCTGTAGTAGTGTGAGTAAGGGCAGTAGAGAGTGGGACTCAGGAGGGATTTTTTTAATTAATGTAGTAGACAATACAACATACAAAACAAATGGATGAAAGTATTCATACTAGTACAAGTTCTTCTGAGTCTCAGGTAGGCAGTGCAGCTTCAGGTAACCAAAAGAAAGTGTCAACTAGAGCCAGGCTAAGCAACTGTCCTCTTTCACAGGAAAAACATGATTCTGGTAACACCATAGTTTATCTTACAAGTGAATGCTTGACTCCAATAAAGATGCTGCTTCTGTCAGTTTAGTCCCAACTAAAAAGAAAAGTTCTTTAGTTCAAATTAAAGGTTGATGGTACCGCACAGAGACAGTCCCAGGCATGGACAATCATATAATATGCTACTGTTAGTCCTTGACAGGCAACACCCGATTCTTCTGAGAATGAGCCCGATGAGGGTAAAGATAAAGAAAAGGCACAAGGTGCACTGAAAGAGGATATGGGATGGAAATAGCAAATCATGAGGCAGTGGAAGTAAATGTTTCTATGTTTAAGTAGGAGAAAAGTGGGTTACTGGAAGGGAATGAAGCACAACGGAACAGGCCTCAACAAATCCAATTTAAAAACAAACAAACTGAAAAGTTGACTAAACTGCAGTGCCAACCTGACCAAAAAACAAGAAAAAAAACTGTAAAAGACATCATCCTTTCTCTGGTCATACTTCTTCATTAGTGCATTTAATGAGCTGGTAGCAACATGTTCTACATGTAAATGGGCAATCAGCAGGGATACAAAGAAAAGAAGCACTGGGAACTTCAGCACTGAAAAGGCACCTAGCACATGTCATAACATTAATGAGAAATCCATTTCTGAGAGTAGAAGAGAAAGAGTTAGTGATGATAGCGCACTGCACTCAAGGAATAACTATGGTAGGTGATAGCAGTGGCAGGCCCTGTAACAATACAGAACACGTCCAGCACATTCTTCCATTCAAATGACTCCTAGAGTTGCTGATAGTGGCCATGTGTTCAAAATCCCCTTCAAGAAAACAAATTACCATCTTAAATACATGCAAAAATAAAGCCAAATATCCTTGATACACCCTGTTGCTGTTACAATAATAATGACAGTTTCCGAGTTGATAGCAATTGACTTGTTGCCATATAACATGGTTGAACATGTATGATTCAGGTAGCTGTTTGAGTGCCTTGAACCTCGATATAATATACTATTGAGAAAATATTTCCCTCAACAGGGATTCCAGATTTGTATGATGTTGTATGTAAAAACTCAGACCAGTTTTGGCCAGTGCTGTTGGGAGGATGGTGAATCTCACAACTCATATCCGGACTGGGCATGTTTTGCTAATAATTCTTGTGGGGAAGAGAAATGCAGTTTGCAGTTCTAAAAATGTTTTATTTTCTATCTGAACCCAACTCTTACAACATCAATGAAGAGATCAAAGCCAGTACAGCAATGGCTCACATCGCAGGGACTGTCAGTTGGCTTTATAGTAGCAGATAATGGGTCAAACTTAAGGAAGGCCTTGAAGAGGGGTGCTTTGTTCACATCTGTTGCTTTGCACATTGCTTGAGTTTATTAGTTCACAGTTTTCTTGATGAGGGCAGGGACATTAAAGCTCTTACTAGCACTTCTAAAAGAATACACAGCCATTTCAATAAGTCAAACAAAGCCCATCACTTATTTGAAAAAATACAGGAGGAGCGCAAATTACCTTTGCACAGACTAATCCAAGACATTCTTACTAGGTGAAATTCACTGTTTCTTATGTTCCAAAGGCTGCTAAAACAAATGAAGGTTGTTATATAGTACGACTTGGAAAGCAAAATTGGTGATTCAGAGATTTATATCATGCCACCACAGTGGGCTATGCTGGAATTTGTAATTTTAGTTCTCTAGTCATTTGTGGAAATTACCAGAGGTGTGAGTGCAAACACAGCAACTCTGAGCCAAACACCACTAGAATCTGATTAAGAACAATTTAGGGAATGCACACAATTCCATCCCACATGCTGCCACTGCTGAAACAAACAGGTTGCCCACCAAAATACAAAAAGATCTGACAAAACATGTGATCAAAATGTTGAAGAAGATTGAAAACTATGTAAATGCTTCAGTCTGACAACTATATTAAAGCAACAATCCTGGACCCATGATACAAATCAAAACTGCTGAGTGGAGATGACACTTCATTTGAGATAGACAAGAAATAATTGAAAGTGTACATGTTATCATGGAACAGAGTACGGGGGAGGTTATGCCATTGAGAAAGGTGGCTGCTTAGTCGATTGCTCTGATCCTTCATGAACCTGCAATCGAATAACAATGTGAACAGTCATGGAATAATTAAAATCCATAAGCAGAGCTGATCGGGAAGATGAGTAGAACAGAATAAGCCAAAATATGGGCAGTAAAGAAGATGCAGAGACATGATCTGGTGGGGAAAAGAAATGGAGATACCACGAGGCAAGGTGCCCATCCCCTCCAAACTGAAAATTGGGACATGGGCAAAACAACTGCAGTAAAGGAGCTGTATCGCTGCATTATGAATGCAAGTAAATATAACACTGATCAAAACACACATGGACTACCAAACTAAGGAGACAAGAGCGTAAAGACTGTCTGAAGCTGTAAACCTTGACAAACTAAGTTGGGGCACTGTATTGTAAACAAATCTCTTACCTCCAGAGTACAGAATGGCAGCTCCTGATTTTATACCTCCAGTTAGTCTGGTTGAAGATTCACTGGGCTACATCACAGTGATGCTGGAGTCACTGCTAGCAGATATGGCTCTGGTAAAATTCTCCTTGGCAGGTATGGCGAAGGAGGTCAGGAACTTACAGGGTAGAATGAATGTCATTGAAATGAGAACCGATGAGCTTGAGAAAATTAACATGGACTTTTAAAAAAATGGAAGAATATGAACATCAACTGCAGAAACTAAGGGACACAGCAGAGGACCAGGAGAACAGGAGAAGCCAGAATAATTTTAGAATTCTGGGCATCCCCTAGGGGATGGAGGCAACATATGGAGGTTTTTTCATTGAGTTTCTCCCTCGCCTGTTGGGACGAGGTGGATGGGCCCAGTGGACATTGAAAGGGCCCATCGCACGAGGAGAGTAGCACCAACCAGGGTGGCCCCCTCAGACCCATAACAGCTCATATGCTCAGATATTCAGTGAAGGAGAGAATATTAAAAGCTTAGAGAGAGTGGGATCTGACTGGAAAGACACCCACATCTCAGTCTATAGGGATTTCTCACATGAAGTACAAATATGGAGGTAATTTTTGGTCTAATGAAAGCAAACCTGAGGTAAATGGGGATAAAATATGGCATCAGAGGGTTCTCAAACCTGTGGGTGGCTAAGGACGACATTGAATTCACAGGCTCAACACCACAGGACATTTAAAACTGGGTTAAGCACTGGCCCAGAAACAGATTGCAAACTACATCTCCCAGGAAGCTCTGGTAGCCATGGGTCAGGCCACCACAGCAGTGAAATGATAATGAAAGCGGAGGTACCACTGGAGAATGTAAACAAAGTGACCCTGACTCCCTAAGATGGCAGCCTCCACATCTAAAAATGGATGCTATCACAAAGCCGCCTACAGCCACTTAATACTACCTACAGAAAAAGGCTTGGAGGGTGGCCAAAGCACAGGGAGGATCACATGAGCCCTTAAACCAGCAACAGAAGCACAGATCCCACAGCAGGACCAGACAGGAAAGAAACCTAACTACTCTTCAACTTGACTGCCAGTCAAATTTCCCAGATGACTCACAGAAACACAGAAGCCCATTTCCCTACCTAATGCATAGGTAGCAGATCCTAGTTAACCAACAGCCTACTTCCTCCTACCCCCACTAGAATTGCCTTGTCTGCCCCATGCATTCTTGAATTCCTCCACTGTTTTTGAGTCCATTACCTCCTCAGGAAGGCTGTTCCATGTATCCACAACCCTCCCCATGAAAAATACTTCCACACATTACCTTTAAGCCGTCCACCCTCTGTCTTCGAATTGTGCCCCTTGTTCTTGCACATCTCATTTTCTGAAAGGTGAGATGGCAGCTCCACATCTAAAATGGATGCTATCACAAAGCGAACTACAGCGACTTAATCACCACCCGCAGAAAAGGCTTGCAGGGTGGCCAAAGCACAAGGAGGAACACATGAGCCCTCTAAACCAGCAACAGAAGCACAGATCCCACAGCAGGAAGAGGTATGTTGACTTAGGTCATTTTAAATGGAAGCAAGGGCTTATAGGGCAGAGAAGATACACTGGTCAGCGAGGTGGAGACATGGCTCGGTGCAGCACCAGGCAGTCACATGGCAAGTTGCGTGGACATCACAGGAGAAGAAGAGGAGGACAAAAGCAAGATGCTATAGACAGCTCAGAAGTACAGACTCCAGTAGTCTGGCCAGGGGACCACAGTTTTGCTGAAGTTGTGGCTGGCTTGTGCTGAGAGCACTTTGATCTTCAGAAGTAGTACCTCGCCACAGGGGACACTAGGGATGGAGAGAGAGCACAACACACTTTAGTAGAAGTGGTAGAGGTATGTTGACTTATGTAATTTTAAATGGAAGTAAGGGTTTACAGTTAATTTGCCAACACTGGACAGATGCATAGTTGAGGGGGCAAAGGAGGCAGGAGACACAAGGATAGCCTCCCCGACAACTTCAGTGCTCAATGCAGACATGGGGAGGGAGAGGACATTTGGGAAGACACCTACCTAAAGTGGGCAGAATTTATGGCTAGACGTGGGAAGGGGAACAACGAAATATGGTCAGCTGGAGAGAACATTAATATAGGGCAATGGTAGCAGTAGCTTAACTACACAGAGCATCCCCATGGGAGGAGAGGGAGGAGAGGAGATAAACTAAATTGAGCTGAAGTCCACCGGCAGAAGGAGAGTGGTGGGGAGGCAGAGAGGGAGGAGGAGGGACCCAAGAAGGGAGTGGAGGCTCAGAAGAGGAGAAGTGGGATGCAGGGCCTACCCCCTTTGTAGAGACTATCCCCTGGTCCATGATCTCCTGTAATCTGGGGAAGGATAACAGTCGGGTGCAAAAGAGCCTGAGATCTAATAGGGCCTGGAAAGGCAGGAGAGGAACACAGGGACAACAAGAAGGAGGGGGTTGGGCCCTTGTTCCCACGACCAACTGCTGTGGGTGGATACAGAGGCAGCAGTGGGGTTTCTCCACCTCCCATACTAAGAAATGAGAAATGTAACCCAGGAGATGGTTGCAGGTTGCAGAGGCAGGCTCAGATGGGATTACTGTATTCTTCTCCCCAGGATAGTACTGAATTGGAGAGCTTACCCCCATATCTAAAAGGGGAAGGGACTACTCCCCGCATCAACAGGCAGGCAAACTACAAAGAAGGCGCAGATGAAGCCTTTCGGAACAGAGCCCACCATTCTTCCTCCAGGGGACTCCCCAGCTCCCCAACCATACAAAACCCGGGCAGACACTGCCACAGCACACCACAAGGGAGGAGAGGACGGGATGCCAACCTGACATAAGCATTGCTCACATATCCTCCAAGGTACACAAAGCCGGAGCTGGTGAAATTCAGGTTATTGCCTACACTAGATCCTAATACTAAATTAGCTCATACAAATGACAGGAATAAGCAGCCCTGCAGACCACATTATGATGGTCTTGTGATAGCAAGCACAGATGACCATCATCTGGCAACCTTATTCTAGGGTCAAAGCGAAGGAGCTTTTATAAGCTAACTACAACTACCAATTCTACTCGGTGTCAAGGAAGTGTGGTAAACGGAGAGTAATCAGTATTCTCCTCTCTTTACAAACTCTTAGGCACTCTAGTGAATCTCACAAATCTTTTCATTTTCATTCTGTTTTTGGTTCTTTCTCTCTTTCTCAAGGGACTGCTCAGGTAGAGTACTGACAGCTGAGCTGTACAATTCAAATAGGGAGCACAAGGTTGGCCTAGAGAACCCTAAGTTGTTTAACTGTATCACTGTTATTATAAATATGTTTACATACAGTAGTTTGTTTGTAGTAAGATGACCTTGGGACTGATATGGGTCTCAGGTACCAGGTAGAAAGCCTTCAGGGTCTATAGACTAATCACTCACAGCATCTTCTTACTGCTATTTGTTCTATGCACAGGCTGTTCTGCAGGGGCCCAAGGCAGCAGAGGGACTAAGATTACCAGGTGACCATCTCACGGCATTGTCAACATTGGAGTCCCATTGGTTGATGGCTAGACCCCCACCCCCAACATGAGGAAAGGGTGATATGCATCCTGAAATGTAAATGGTCTCAGTCATCCAGTCAAGCAGACTAAAAGTGCTACAACAACTGAAATCCCTTAGGCTCAGATGTGGTACTACTCCAGGAGATGCATCTCACAGCCAGGAAAGTGCTATGGCTTTGCAAACATTGGGTGGGACAGGTGATACATAGTTCAGCCCAAACCAAATCAAAGGGGTTGGCAATCCTGCTGCACAAGACTTGCCCCTGGGTCAAGGACTGGATTAAGAATGATAAGGGAGGAGGTGGCAAGATTCACATTCCGGGGTAAGTTGTGCTGGTAAACTTGTACACTCCTAACCAAGATGATCAGGACTTCTTTCCCCAGATAAGTCAGGCAATATCAGAAATGAAGGGAGACAATGAGGATATGTCAGTAATCATGGGGAGACTTCAACATGGTACCAGATATCTTCCTGGACAAGTCGAGCCCGACCCCAAAAGTCACCGAAGGCCAAAGTGGCACTCAGGAGCTGATAAAGGAATTGGGATTGTTGGATCCCTGGTGCAAAGATAATCCTGTGGGAAGGATTTCACATTCTATTCAGCTTTCCATGGCACTCGCATATCGACTATTGGTTAACAGATGGGGAGCAGGACGAGGGGTTATGACACCAGTATTGAACCCATGATAATGTCGGACCATGCCCCAATAGGCCTCTCCATCATGCCAGCTGCAACACAGCCCACATCTCCAAGGTGGAGGTGCAACTCACTCTTATTAAAGGACACAGGATTTGCACATGGGTGCAACTAAAGCGGAAATGTTTTTGAGAAGAACACAAATGGGAAAGTGAGAGCTGAAACAGTGTGGGAGTCCTATAAAGCTTAACTCAGGGATGCATTATCTCTTACCTGGCTAGGCAGAATAAGGACAGGAGAAGGGAGATGGATACCTTCAACAAGACCTGCCATATTAGAAGCCCAGTTTAAGAGTACCTCATGTCCAGACTCATGGGTACTCTCAAAATCACAGGATTAAAGTATAAGATTAATATCCTGATGCAGAGGAAGGCTGAGTGGCAGCTTCTATGAGAAAAACATACTGTAGATTCTGGGAGGCAGGGACAAAGCTAGAAAGCTGTTGGCCTACCATCTCAGGAAACAGAAAGCCAACTCAAAATACATGCATTGAGGTCTGCCAAGGGAAAGGTAGTCACCAAGCACCTAGAGATTAACCAGTTGATGCACTTTTTTTATGAAACCTGTACTTTTCTCAGGTCCCCACTGGGAGGCCACCCCAGAGGTGGGTATCTGGGAATTCCTGGCATGACACAGCTACCTCAACTAAACCCCGAGGAAATGCAATACCTGGACAAATCACCAATGCTGATGGAAATAAAATGGCACTCCATCAACTGGCAAAGGGAAGGCACCAGGGGCTGATGGCATGTCGGCGGAGCTGTACCAGTTGCTGGATGTGGACATGCTGCCACACCTGTTGGCAGCACTGGAAGGAGCTAAGTCACAGGTACTCTCCTGCTAACTGTAAAAGAGGCCATAATAACTTCAATACCAAAAGAAATCAGTGGATCCATTTGATTGCATCAACTTTCGCCCATCTCATTGAGCACAGTGGACAGAAAAGTACTGGCAAAGGCCATGGCTAGCACGCTGAAAATAGTACTTCCATCCTTGATCTATCCATCACAGGCCTGTTTCAGCAATGGAAGGGTCAAGGTGGACAACATCTGCATAATCCTAAACCTGAAATGGCATGCCTTACATACGATCACACCAATGGCCACCCTGGCAGTGGATTTTAGCAAAGCCTTTGATTCAGTGGAGTGGGGTACTACACTCCACCCTGAAGGCATAGCAGATTGGCCCATACTCAGAGAATGGATTGCCACCTATATAACAACTGCACTGCATCTATACTAACCAATAGAGATATCTTGCACCCTTCCATCTGCAGTGAGGTACTAGATAGGGCTGTCCCTTGTCCCCACTCCTTTTTGATTGCCATGGACTCATTGGCCAGGAGACTGTTGAAAATGCTGGAAATACAAGGGATAGGGATAAAATGTAAGCGTTACCTGATAAACATGTACGTATGACCAGTTACTCACCCTGGATAACCCGCAGCATCCCTATCCTTGGTGGTAGACACGTTACAGGTATATGCAAACATCTCGAGGCTCATAACAAATAAGAAAAAGACTACCCTCTCATCATTAAACTTGACTTGTACATGGGACTGTTTACAGGCAAACTCGGTGGGCTGAGCCTCTCAGGACTTTACATATTTAGGGATGCAAGTCACAGCCAACTGGAAGGACATAGCAACTGAAACTATCTACCCCTCACAATGGTACTGAGAGCTGAAACACGGTGGTGGCTGAAACTGAGGCTTTCTCTGAAGTGCAAAATAAAAGCAGTGTGAATGTTTACCCTTCCTAAAGTGGCATACCTGTTCTGAAATCTGCAGGTACAGATACCAACTACAACCCTTAAGATGATCAATGGGATAGTGCAGGCATTCCTCTAAGAAGGTATAGCCCCAGGTTCAGTACAGCAATGCTAAGGGCTCACTGGTCACATGGTGGAATAGGTCTTCCATGGTTCCAGGGGTATCTCATGGCCTACTGGGTAGCACAGGCTATCAGATGGTTCCTAATAATGACAATGGTGACCCCTGCATGGATAGGGCTGGAGACAGATCTTGCGAGCATGCCATGGCTGGGTAGTCTTCTTGGAAAGGGATGCACCAAAGTCATGACCTGCCTTCAGTGATGTGGGAAACCAGAATGGCATGGTGAGGATGTATGCAGATAACACACCCCAAAGATGAGTGGGCACCTCCAGTGAGATACACCCCACTTTTGGACAATCCTTCCCTCTGGATAGGAGGACATCCCATGAGGTGGAGAAGCTGGCAGGAGAAAGGCATAAACACTCTAGCCAACCTGCTTCTGCCTCATTCAGAAGGCCTAATGTCCTTTTACAGCTATAGACCCAATATCAACTTTTCAAAACAGACCACTGGAAGTACCTCCAGTTTTGGGAAGTGACCAACAACTCCAGCAAGGGACATTCCAGGGAAGAATTGGGAATGGCTTGTGCAAGGTCAAGCCAGGCAAAATGAAGGGCATAGCTGGGCGGGTATATCGCCTTATCGGGACTCCAACCAGACATCCACGGAGACCTGTAGATCACAGTAGGCTCAGGACCTCCAAACAGTCATAGAGCTGGACTGCTGGAGAAAGTGCCTCAAGGGAGCATGTCTGGCATGCAGGGATTCTAAAAGCCAACTTATCCAGTTTAAAATATTATTAAGATGGTAGAGTACACCGTGGCCTTACAAAAAATGGGCCTTTCCACACTCTAAGCTTTGGAGATGTGAATCTCCAAATGCCAATTTCTCCATATATTATGGCAATGCCCTGTAATTGCAACATTCTGGGCAGGTGTGCTGAATGATTGCTCTAGGATTCTGCAAGTACAGGCCCCAGTGGCACCAGCCATCACTCTCCTGGGAGATATCTCACACATATTTAATTGAAGGTCCAGCAAAACTCTGGCTCCTAGGGCACTACTGGAGGCCAAGAGGTCCTCTTGATGAAATGAAGACAGAAACCGCTCCATCACTCCTCACAGGGCACATAGCCTTGACCAAACTGGCAGTATTTAATCATCTGGCATTCACGAACAAGAATCAAGTACACAGGTACAATCAGAAATGGGGATCCTATCTTTAATCTCACCTATTCTCAGTTCCTATACCACCACCTGGCAACCCAACCATATGAAATGGACAGAACTCTGGGACCATTAAATTCCCCAGCATGAGGATCACCACTCACAAATCGAGGATGCTCACAAAGGGGAGTCCACCATGCTTTGGTGGATCAGTATATTCCAGACAGGTGGTGATAGCACTGGCTTCCTGGATTGTAACTAACACAACACTTAAGAGAACGTAGTACAAGAAATTAATTTGCTCTCTTTTAAAGTACTGTTTTTCCAGAACATACTAAGGCTATGGAATCAATGATGATAGTGGTTCATTAGTTGTTGACAAATATGATGAGTCAACTACTTTGGGAATGAGGTTCTGATGTGTCGGGGGTTGAACTACTTTTGGGGAGGGGGCTCTGATGTGTGAGGGTTTAATTCAGGAACTGGGCACTGATTTGTCAGGGGCTCAACTTCTTTGAGGATGGGGCTTTGATGTGTTGGGGTTCAACTACTTTGGGGACAGGGTTTTGATATGTTGGGGTTCAACTACTTTGGGGTTGGGGCTTTTATGTGTCAGGTGGGTCAACTAATTAGGGGACAGTGCAAGGATGTGTCCGGGTGGGTGGGCTGGCATACAGGACTGGGCAGGTGCTCTGCTGTGCACGGGTGGAACCAGGGGCAGGTATCAGGCTGGGGGACCATACATCAGCCAGACTGTCCACTTGTAGACTGGGTATCTGCGGGTGCTATGCACACACCTGGACCTGCACCTACCCATGCAGGGGATCCATTCTGGGACCCAGAATGGGCATCCAATTGGCTGCCTGCCTGGGTCTGCTGCTCTTCTCCTGTCTGCCCTCCATGCAATAGTGTATACCGGCCTGTGCACAGCTGTCTGCTGGTGTGGAGCTACATGGGGTACACACCTGTAGTGCCTGCTATCCACCCATTCATGCATAGCACCCATTCACTGGAATGCGAGCCTTTGAAATACTGGAAATCCTACAAAATATGTGTGCCTACTTTAGTACAAATTGCAGAAATACATGAATTGCCCTCGCATTAACATTTATTCAGAATAATTGTTTAAGTCAGCTGGTAAAGTTATTACTGATACAAGATCCTGATTGTCACTTGAAAACACTGAGTGCCTAACATTTCTGAAAGCCAGCATTCCCATTTTAATTTTAAATATAATATTTCAATCAATATTAAACATACTGACTCTGAGGCCATCTCCATAAAACTGTTCTTTCCATTGTGCCTGTGGTAAAAATCTTTGTGAATAGGAGCTACTTAATACATGATGCATGATATGATAGTGGCAACAAGTCAGGTCAGGCCAGGATCACTTGAATGAACACTCTGGCCCAGATATTCAATGGGTTGTGCATGGTGCAACAGTGTTGTGCCATGTGCAGCCCACTGATGAGCCCCAGTGCAATATTCAAATGGGAAAAGTGCAAAGGCACAAATCCCGATGCACCAGAGTGCATCAGTAATGTGTGCAGGCGCAGGTGGGGGGCGGCCCATGCATACCCTGCACAGCCCGATATTCAGCCCAGGATGTGCAGAGCCATGCATGCGCTTCCCTACCTGTGCCAGCACAAAGTTGATCCCCAAAAAGGAAGAACCGATGACCACCCACAGGTGAGCTGCCACATTGTATGGCGCAACACCACAGCTGCCACCTGTGGTGGCCACCCGAAGCCTCGCAGCACCTGACGGTAACTCTATGCCCGACCGCGGCATTTGTAAAATGAAAGAATCCCTTATATCCCTGGTGGTCCAGGACCGCTGTCTGCCTTATCTCGGCATTTGTAATATAAAAGATTAATGTCCAACATCCTGGTGGTCAGTGGACCGCTGTCTGCCTGACTGTGGGCATTTTTACTATAAAGACACGTTCATTATTCCCTGTGGTCTAGAGGTACCCCTTCTTCGCTTACATCAGCTCCCACCGCTCATTATTCTGTGTCAGTCGGTGAGTGGTAGCATTCTCACCCCCTCACCTCCTGTTATTTTTATCGACGATTACCAGGGTTAGCCATTGGTTCAGTGTGAGCTACACGGGCATGTAGTTTGTATTGTATTATACATTCCAGATATGTGAATGAATATCACATATCTGGAATGTGTAGATAGCATAGCTGCATGCCCATTGGCTCATGCTGTACCAATGGGCATACAGCCCCTACCTATGGTGTCAGTCAGTGTTCGGTGGGCGGCAGGCGGTGGTGCTGCTGCCCGCCGCTGACCGGGGAGGGGGGGTGGGCACAGTGGACGGGTGGGGGTACCACTAGACCACCAGGGATATTGGACATTAATCTTTTATATTACAGATGCTCATGATTGGGCAGACAGCAGTCCACTGGACCACCAGGATACTGGACATAATTTTGTTTATATTTCAAATGCCCGCGGATCAGGCAGACAGCAGTCCACTGGACCACCAGGGATATTGGACATAATTTTGTTTATATTACAAATACCCATGATCGGGCAGACAGCGTCCACTGGACCACCAGGGATATTGGAATCTATTTTTTATTTATACTGAAGCCCACGATTGACGGGCAGCAGTCCACTGACCACCAGGATATTGGGAAATTATTTATTAACTTAGCCGTGATTGGGCGGCAGGTCCACTGGACCACCGGGATTTCTGATTTTCCTTTTTACTGCAGCCTGCGATCGGGCTGTGGAGCACATTGCTGGCTGCAGGGGCGTCGGTCACTGACGGCTGCCGTTCGGCAGGGTGCCAGGCGCAAGTCACTGGTGACTGGCACACTTGCATGCAATGAAGTTATAATGACATGCAAATGGCCCCATTTGCTCCTTGCATGCATTATGGCCCCATTTGCATGTGCACTTTTGAATATCGCAGTTGCTGCACACATAGCCGCATGGAACTTGGCGCAGCGCATCCCCTGCTCCACCTCGGCCACTTGCGCTGATTCAGTGCCACTGCATCATGCACACTGGGTGGTTATACGGTGCGATATTCAATTATGCTGCGCCCATGGTGCAGCTCTATTGAATATCGGCCCTGTTCACACCCCTGTGCAGCCAAGGTTCGCTTGCACCCAAGCTTGCGCCACAGCCTGGCACAGTTTTAATATCTGGGCCAATGAGCAGAAAAAAAATAACTTCAGTGGGTCCAGACTAAAGTCAGAGAACAAGGACATGTTTCTCTTGGCAATATACAGTAGCAGCACAGCATCAGGCAGACCTCTTCTGGATGTTTAGCATATTCACTTTTTCTTAGTCACTGGGCACTGCAGCAGTACCATCATCCTCCTCTTCTTCTTCTTCTTACACTATTACTTGAATGAACACAATAAACACAGAAAAATTCAAAATAACATTGGCATATCCAGAGAGTCCATATTTTGTAGCCAACAGCAACTGCATTTCATATTACATAATTTGTGTGTACTGAAGCTGATCTGGATGGTAGGGTACGCTTACTACTACTACTTGTCAGCAACTATGTAAAATATTATTTTATCACCTGTAGTATGACAGAGCTACTAAATACTGTTTTTGTTACAACATATTGCTTAGCTGAATGCTCTTCTTTGGATAATATATTCATATCACTCCATATTTGGCTGTGATTACTTTACATAGAAAATGTTAGCATTCATCTCTCTCTCTCTCTCTCTCTCTCTCTCTCTCTCTCTCTCTCTCTCTTTCTCCTCTACAGTATCTCTTTACCAGCAATCACAAGAGCCCAAGCAGGTGTGCTACAAAGGGAGGCCATGGCCATGAAGGAGCTACCACATGATGTATGCTGCATCATGTTGTAGTTGCCCCTCCCCAACTCTGAGAAGGTGTCACTGCCTGGATTGTTTGTCTCCCACATTAGCAGTTTTACTTGCCTTTTACATAAATAATGAATAAAAGTATTCCCTTTGGTCATCTATGTTAAATACTACAGAGTCTGGCCCCTTTTATGCATTTTAAGAGATGTATTCAAATATTTATAAATAATCAAAACTAATCAGAACTAACCAGAACCCCCCATGTTCTAGTGCTTATGTAAAAGGGTCAGAACTTTATTGAGTTCTGCCAGACCTGGTTTCTCAACACTGCATTGTTTCCAGTATGTCTCTGTCTTCCCTTAGGTGAGAACTCCAGAACTGGTCACAGACTACAGGTGGGTCTCAACAGTGATCTATACAGAGGAAGTATTACCACAGTCCTCTTGCTATTGAAGCCCCTTCCAATATAGGTATCCAGATATGGCTGCTTCCAGGTAAAGCACTCCTTTTCACATCACACCCCATACTATTAGGTAGAAATCATCTAATGAGAACATACTATAGAAAAAGAAAAACCCTTCAGAAATAAAACGTAATGAGGGCCTACTTTTAAAAATTACTAAATCTTTCTGCCTGCTATTTTTTGGTACTATGAGGTCTTTTAAGGGCTTTATAGACACCTCAAATGGAATGTTTCTCATATTCCATGGAATAGTTTTCTTTTTAACCATCAAAGTGATTTAATATCTATATTGTTAAGTAAACAAAGGTCTTGCTTCATTTCAAGCCATATTGGTCTGTAAGTTAGCCAGCCTGGGAGTGGGTCCCAAGATGATAGCCTGGGTAAAGAATTGGCTGAAGAATAGGACACAGATGGTAATAGTAAATGGAGTCCACTCTGAAGAAAGGGGGTTACTAGTGGTATCGAGGGAATTATACCTCTGCAATGTCTTTATACGTGACATTGCAGAGGACTGAAGGAAAAGTATGTCTCTTTGCAGATGACACAAAGATCTGCAACAGAGTTGGTGCACAAGGTGGGTGGAAAGGATGAGAAGGGACTTGGCAAGGTTAGAGGAATGGTCAAATGTATGGCAGCTTAGATTCAATGCTAAGAAATGCAAGGTAATGCACCTGGGAAACAAAACCCAGGGAAGAGTACACAATGGGGATGAGATACTAACAACAACAAAATGGAAAGAGACCTGGGGCTAGTCATATCAGATGACCTAAAGGTGGGCAAGCAATGTGAGAGGGCAATAAGGAGGGTTGGGGGATACTGGGATGCATAGGGAGAGGCATCACCAGTAGAAAGCAAGAAGTTGTTATTCCTCTGTACAGACAGCTGGTGAGACCCCAACTGGAGTACTGTGTGCAGTTCTGGAGACCCAATCTCCGCAAAGACATAGACGGGATGGAAGCTGTCCAGAGGAGGGCACTAAATGGTGCGGGTCTGCACCAGAAAACATATGAAGAGTGACTTAAGGAGCTTAATATGTATAGCCTCGAGGAAAGGAGGGAGGGGAACATGATAGAAACTTTCAAGTACCTCAAGGAATCAACAAAGTCCAAGAGGGTAGCATCTTTCAGAAAAGAGTGTGCAAGAACAAGGGGCACAATTAGAAGATAGAGGGGTGGGTCAGAGGTAATGTCAGGAAGTATTTTTTCACAGAGAGGGTTGTGGATGTATGGAACAGCCTCTGGAGGAGGTTGTGGAGTCAAAAACAGTGGTGGAATTCAAGCATGCATGGGACAGTCATAAGGCAACTCTTGTGGGGGTGGGGTAGGAAAAAGTAGGCTGCTGGTTAACTAGGATCTGCAGCTTCTCCATTAGGTAGGAAATGGGCAGACTGGGTGGGCCAAGTGGTCCTTATCTGCGTCAAATTCTATGTTTCTATGTATGTTAAGAATGTGGCATTTTGAGTGCATGCATGGTGCAGTTGGAGATGGATGCCTAAGACAGACACACATCTTCAACTTGGTAAAATCAGTCAACTAATGAAAATCAAAATAAAGACAGAGGTTAATAGTTTTAAATTTCAATTCAGTTCAGCATAGACTAACAGAATTTTAAAAATCTTAACAAAATTTGATCATTTAAAAAAGTTTTCCGTCAGTAATGTGACGCCTCTCTGGGAGTGGTAAGGCCAATGGTTCAGCCAAAAACAGTGCATCCTGTATCTGTCAGTAATGGGTACAGTGGGTCACACCTCTCAAGTATAAAAGCTATGCTAACTGCCAACAAATTAGACATCAAGGAGCTTAAAACTCAAAAACAAACACAAAACAGAAATGTCTCAGATAGCAGAAAATTTGAAGTGAATGAATCCTATATGATTCCCTCAACAAGCATGGATTTCGTGAATGGAACTCTATGAAATGAGAGAGGAGTGAGCCTAAACCAATATTTATAAACAGTAACCAGTCTACTCAACACCCCCAGCAAAATTACATATCAGACACCTCCTTCAGACAAGAACTGGTGCTCCTATTAACAAAACGCAGTCTAAAAAAACAAAAGAAAACCTCACAAAATCAGCCTCCCTCCCACATGGGCAGCAATAGTAAAGCCAAAAATGATGCAGACAGATATGGCATACTGAAGTACTTTGGAAAAGCAGACCTTTACGAGATCTCTCATTCTGGGAACTACATACATCAATAAACACAACCTCCGAACAAGGAGCAGAAATAAAGGATCCTTCAGCAAGTCAGAATCAGTTGCTAGCCCAATTCATGACCCTTGCCAGGTGATAAATAAAACTGCAGAGGAAATGGTACAGTAATGCACTAGTAAGGGTGGAAAGAAAAGCATGTCCTAAATTCAATACTTAATGTACTGTACCTTGAACAAGCTTGAATTACTAAATAAGTTCTCTTCTTATGGTTTGAAAAAGAACCTTAATTGGCAACATTTGCTGAAGCCAACATTTATCACGTACTGAGGTTTTTTTTTTTTATGGCTGTAAGGACAGCATCATCCAATTTGCAAATAGCATCTGAAATGATTGTTTTGTTTGAGACTGCTCTACTCACTTTTATTATAAAGTATTGAGAGACATAGGCTGCCTTTATTGGTTGAGTTCTAAATCTTATTGAAGTGCCAACTCATTCATGAATTTACTAGTTATCAAATGCTTATCAGTTAGAACTTATTTTATTTAATTATTTATGGTCTGATGATATTGCAATGTACTCAAGCCAAATCTCATTAGTCAAAGTTTTCAATATAGTCTCTAATCAATTCATGGATAGCTAATCCTGGTAGATGCTAACATCTCTGCCTGACCTGCATGCCTACACCCCTTATCTCTATTAATTACAATTCCCTCCCCTTCCTTTACCCTCACCACCTTATGTGGAGTGACCGCAGGCATGATTTGAATCTAACTGGTGGAGTAGCCTTCTCCAAAAGCTCATAACTTAGCAGGTCCAAGGCCAATACTGTATATGCTGCATCAGCTTGCAAGAAAGTACTGTAGTAAATGCACAAATGATAATGCAATTCCAGCCACTCACCTTGATATATCTAATTAAGGAGGGCTGGCTATATGCTAAGATTATTTTGATTGATGGCACCTTATACTATAGCAGAATCCAGACATGTGTGACCCTTCAAACCACTTTGTGATGTTACAAAACATCGCAAGTGCAAAGCAAACTGAATCTCTACAGGAGGAGATTAGCTGACTTTCAAGGTCTTACCTCACCAAGAGTACTATGAATCAGCAGTAGCTCAGCAGAAGGTGAATACATGCATTTTAAAATGTAAACATGGTTTAAAAATGCTTTGCAGTCTCTCTGGCCCCTTTTATTTTCAGATCCATGGGACAAGCAGCAGACATGTTACAAATTGTCCGTAATATAAACATGCCCCTCCACTCAATGATGACACGTGATTTATAGACAACAATAATTTCGCTAAGGGCTGAAGCTCATCTGGTAATGAACTTATTACTTAGTCAGGTTATAGCACCATCTAGCTGGCCCCTTAGGATAAAAATACTAATGCTATCAGTAACTCAACTCTAGGGTGGTCTGCCTAACACAACTTATACAACTTATACAAGTAATATAGTATTAATAAGAAAAATGTTTGGTTTATTGTATAACTGATTTTCTTGGAATTTTCATTTTCTTTTTGTCTGTTTTTACCTTAGAAAACATTGCACATACTCCTTTAATAATTGATGAGATACTTTGATGTCTGATTAGCTTAATTGTAAATGAATAAGACATTGTTCTCATACTACATCAGTGGTTCTCAATAATGGAATCTGATTGATCCTTTGTCAGATATTTGATACATTGGAATGTACATAAAGAGTTGCAAAAGTCACTAGATTTAGACACTTAAGCAGAATCATTCTATATTGTCATTAGATATCTAGAAATAGTTACATACTGTAAAACTATAAACTGATGGGAAAAGGTTTTAACTCCTGTCACAAGTTCATTCTCAGCGGAGAGGACTGAAACTGATTGGAAGCTTTAAAGTTGAACAAGGTGATGGGACTAAATGGGATTCATCTAAGGGTCCTATAGGAACAGAACATGTAGTTGGCTGCCTCTCTGGTAGTGCTTTATAGCTTCTCAGTGGAGATGGGGAAGTTCCAGAGGACTGAAGGAGGGCCAACGGGGTCAATGTGCACAAACTGGCAGTAGGGAGAATGTGAGCAACTACAGGCCAGTTAGTTGCTTATCAGTGGTGGGGAAGTTAATGTATACACTTGAGGAGAGGTTCATAGAGCACCTGGAGGCAAACAGGTTACAGGACTACCAGTAGCATGGTTTCACAGTGGGAGGTCATGTCAAACTAATCTCATAGATTTTTTGACTGGGTTACCAGGAGGTGGATCAAAGGAGAACAGTGGATGTAGCCTATTTGAACTTCAGTAAAGCTTTGACAAGGTGCCACACAGAAGGCTAGTAAGAAACTAAGCAGCCTGGGGTGGGAAGAAAATGACAAGCTACTGCAGGTATTAAACTGATTAAGTTATAGGAGGCAAAGGGTTGTAGTAAATAGTAGCCACTCAGGCAATAGGAGATTGACTAGTGGGGTGCCGAGAATTCAGTGCTGGGACAGGTTCTCTTCAATGTCTTTATAAGCAATATTGCAAAGTAGCTTGAGGGTAAGGTGTGTGTCTCTTTGTGGATGATGCAAAATCTGCAATAGTGTTAACACTTAGGAAGGGGTGGAGAGATAGAGAATGCATAGGAATCAGAGGACACTAGAAGAATGGTCAAGATGGTGGCAGCTGGGCAAGGTTATGCACTTAGTGCTGTGTAACCCACGGGCTCTGTATAAGATTGGAGAAGTGGAGCTAACAGTCACCAAGCAAGAAAGATCTAATGGTCATCATATCTGATGACCCCAAGGTAGCTGGGTAGTGTGACAAAGCATCGGAAAAGGCTAGCAGAATGATGGGGTGATTGGGAGATGGAATTCTAGGAGGAGAGGGAGGAGGGAGGTGGTGCTGCCACTGTATTTCTCACTGGTGAGGCACCACCTGGAATACTGTGTCCAGTTCCTAGAGACCTGCTCTCATGGTGAAGGAAGGGTTACCTGGTAGGCAGACTGGCAGAAGTTAATTGCTAAATCACAACTCTTAAATCCTACATCCCTCCCAATGTGGTTGCACCACACCAGTGATCTCTTACCACCTGGTCTGTTTTGGTCTGGTTTAGCTTCAAATGCTCCATTTGGTTGTTGACATGTCCTTGATTAGTAGGCTGGCTGGAGCATTGGGCCCATCTTAGTCTGGGCCAGCTCAGAAACACTAAATGCCTTGAAAAAGGTAATTACAAAGGCTGTGCAGAACAAGAGGGCCTTAAACTGCAACCAGCAGGTATGTGGTAATGCCCACCATACCAGTTCTTAGGTCATTGGCTGATTAGGTGAAAAATGTATTTAGGAAACTGGATTTAAAAATACCCAGTGAGGTATTTGAGGGACTGGGACTAGAGATAAACATTTTGAAGGCAAACCTTCACCCCTGTTAGGGTGTTATAGAGCACCCAAATGTTCTGCCCTCAGAATTTAGAGCAAACTAATATCTTACTGCCCTATGTAGAGACCAATGAGCTCTTTTTGATGTTAACCTCGATTAGTTAAACCACAATAAATCCCAGCATCTACATAATGTTGCTTTGTCATGATGCCTAGAGCAGTTGATCAATAGCTTCATGCCTCTGAACCCCAAGTCTCCACCACAGCTTCAGTGATAAACTTAATTTTACTGTCTCCATGGGTTTATAAAGATTCTGGCATTACAGTATGTCTGATTTTGACCGCAATCACCATACCATTTTTTAAACCAAAAGGACCACCTAAGGTGATACAATGCAGGGCCTTGAAATCGTTTGATTATCTTGAACTGATGACTTATTTAGATGGTCAAAATTGGACAAACTGCAATTGATTCCTGATATAAATGATGGCTGCAATTATTTTATGATGGAACCGAATGCAGTATTTGACAAGCATTTCTACTTAAATTTAAAAACATAGAAAAGATCAATGTGGCCTAGTTTAGTACTTATCTAACAAAACTGAAAGAGAGAAAATAAATTATGGGAGAAGGTCTGAAAACTGAGTACTTCTAGGAATTGGTTCAATTATAGATCAACAAGAAAAGGTACATAAAGGAGGTTAGGTCTACCAAAGAGAATTATTTTAAGAACAAAAGAGAGAACTAGCTGGGGACCCAAAGAAATTCTGGGATACTGTTACATTGTTAGGCAGGAAGGATAATTCTAGAGAGGAGATTAACACCTCAGAGAGTGGGATGGAGTTTATTAATGAAATTCAACTACCAAACAGTTTCAATAATTTTTTTTTTAGAATGCGGGATTCACATTGATTATGCAGTGTATGGAGACAAAGAGGGTATCAAGGAAACCCTTATGGAAATAGCAAACAGTTTATTTTTGCTGACAGAACTGTAGAGGAGGTTCAGGATCTGTTTACAGAAATTAAAAACAGATAAAAACTGTGGACCCGAAAATCTTATCCCCAGATTTTTGAAATACTCTGTTTAGCAGATCTTGGAGCCTCTGACATGCCTCTTCAACTGGTCACTAAGAACTTGGGAGATTCCATGGGTTGGAAAATGATCAACGTTTTCCCATTTTTAAGGAAGCAGCCCTGACCTGATGACCAAGTACAGTCCAATTCACTTTTGTCTTATGTGACTAAGCTCTTAGAAACAAAAATTGTGGTCAATCATTTTAGGATAATGATGGTCTGCAGGACACATTTCAGTCAGTCTTTCTAAAAACATAGCACAGTTTCCTCTATGTCTGGTGATGTCAGCATAGTAGTGGTGTTCAGCGAGATCACTGGTGCCATCTTTGTTGACTCTCAAAGGCCTTTGACATGGTGGACCATGGGATGTTACTGAGAAAACTGGGAGAGGCTGGGTTGATGCTGAAGCCACAACCTGGTTTTAACAACTGTCTTCTAGGCAGGACTCAGAGAGCAACAGAAAATGAGAGACAGTCAGTTGAGCTATTCATTAAAAGGAGTCCCACAGTGGTCCATTTTGGGACCTCTTCTGTTTACCAGTATTTGATGGGAATAGGATCTGTATAATCAGTTGGGCTGGACTCCTTGTCTGACAGACACAAACTGCATAACATTTTATAGTCTTTTAAATGTATGCAAGGTAATGTCACAGATGACTTAGTAGAGCAGCTTGTCTTTAGAGAAGCTGTCAAGATGTAAAATACATTACTCATATTATCAGATGACATTCTGCCTTTGGTAAAACTCATTTGATTATCTGGTATTATATGTGGAATTATTTTCTAATCTGTTCGCAACTGTTTTTGCAATAATATTGTTTTAATGTTCAGTAATGAAATTAGATGATAGTTTTTAGCTTGTAATAAGTATTTGCTGTCTTCTGGTATTAAAGTTATTTTATCACATTCATAGATTTATGCAGAGACTCTTTGCTGATTGCTTTCTCATATAACAAAGATACATCAGCAGGGAATCCAGTACTAAGACATGTATAGAATTGGGTGAGACCACCCAAATAGGGGCTTGCTGGATTTCAGTGCAGCTACTGAATTTCAAGCTCAAAGAGCTTCTGGTACTGTGACAGATTTGAAAAGAGAATTAGTACTGTCATTTGTGGACTACTTGGACTAGCACCATCAGTTTACAAACTAGAGTAGTAATCTCAGAACAATCCAAAATCTGTCTCTGTGACATTATTTAATCTGGTCTAGCAACAAAATTGTGTTTTGATGCCATATATATTGCAGCAGCTCAGCTCTGTGGTGCTGCAAGGACACTGAACATTAGAATGTTAAACTTCAAACTCCAGTACAGTTATGCTCCCTGGCATTCTAATGGTATGTATGTCTCTGCTGAAGACACCTGTCACCATCACGAGTAGTTATGTTTTCTTAGTCCCGACTACAGTTTTATTTATAAGTTTACTTGATACTCTGCATTAGTTTTGCTTTGTGTTTTTATATTTGATCATTTTTACTGGTTCCATGCTGGATTCTGGAACCAGGAAAACTGCTATTTTCACTAACTCCCGGTTCTAAATTACATTTCAATGTGTTTACGCATTAGTGATGAATATATGTTTGTGCAACTTCATTGATAGACTGATAGTATTTGAATGCTTATGTTGTTGAATGTGATAAATAGATACTTTGGCCTTTCACACTTTATATCCCATTGGGAACTACCACCTTCTCGGTGTACTGTGAAGGCAAAGGATCCCTCTTGAAGGGTTCCACCCTTGAAGTGCTGTGGAAAGATAATTCCTTTAGGCTAAAGGTACCTGTAGAAGGAGACCCAGGGACAGAGGTGCCACTGGAGGAGGAGGAGGGAGGATGCTGGGGCAAAGAAAGAATACATCTGAATGAGACTGCAGGAAGCTGACTTAAATAGCTCAGGCAGGGGTATGCTAGTTGCTCCCACCCATTGAACTGCTTTCATAGCCTTTGATTTCAATGTGTACACAACTTAATGATGAGTATATTCTGTGCAACTTCATAGACTGATAGTATTTGAATGCTTATGTTGTTGAATTTGATAAATAGATATTTTGACCTTTGCACTCTCTGTCCCATGGGGAACTACCACCCTGTTGGGGTACTGTGAAGGCAAAGGAACCCTCTTGAGGGGGTTCCATCCCTCAAAGTGCTGGGTACCTTAGGAAGGAGCCCAAAAAGTCAAGAAGCAAATAGTAAATGCAGAAACTGGATGAGTATGAATTAACAGAGTAGTGATAACATGTAACAGATATAGGAGGAATTTGCAATGACTGATGAATTTGGTATTGATAGCAGAAGTGACATGACTTCATAAGGAGAGGGGAATATCAAAGTAGAAAGGAGGCCACCATCCAACCCAACTTGGTATACTGTTAGCTTGGCGACTGAAATTTTTCACTGCAATTGTATGTGAGCAACAAGGGTAAGAGTCACAGAGGCAATCTTGATTTTTGATTGCTCTGCACTCTCATTGGCTTTTGCACCCTACAATTTCTCTTTTTTCAGGGAATGCCTATCCTAGAGTTGGTTATATTTTGTTTCAGGTAGTGTGGGGCAAAGCAACAATGTTTTGAGGATTGCACTTGGCATTCTGGCTCAGAGCACAATGCCTGGCGTTGCAGGGCCAGGTGGAGTATTGTCTGCCCACCCATCAGTGTCAACAAATGACTGCCACAATTGATAGGGGTGAACCCCAATCTCTACAGTGGAAACCTTCTCTGAATCAAAACGACTACTGTAGATCTAGTACTTGAGAGATTACCTACCTTAATGATCTTAATGGAGGAAGGAAAAACCCTATGGAGGAAACCTCTGGGGATCTAAGGTGTTGGTTGCCTTCCTCTAGGCTTGGGATAGATAATGATGGCTCACTACTGCAATTTAGAGACCCAATTCATGGGAGTTTTTTAGAAGAAGGGCTATCGCTGTATCCTTCTAATGAAAAACCATGGGAGTGCTGTGAGTAGAGGCCTCTGCAGCTAAAGGGAACTATACTGAGCCCACCTCCCAGCATGAGAAGGAGAGCAAAGGTCACTGAAAGGCACTCATCTTGCCTTGAAGCAAAACCTAGAGGGAGAAGTCAAACCCAGGAGGGTAAGGCTGAGCCCTGGAGTGGCAAGAATAGAAAGATAACAGTCTTTACCATTGATGGGCAGGAAGGGCAAGGAAGGTACAGAATGTAGACCAGGCCAACCATAGGCAGCTATGGGGAGAATAGCTTTTGAAAGTGCTGTTGATGCTGTCAGAAGCTAATGAAGCCCCTGGGACTTGGAAACCCCACTGTCTGGCAGCTGAAGTCTTAAATACTACATAAAGTGGTACTGCTGATGCTGTCTGGTTGGCCAAAGACTTGCCCCAGAGCAGAGTACCTTCTCACCCTTGGTAGAAGAGAAGGACCCCATCCCCAGCGAGGGACCCACCGTCAATATGTCGTCTTCCAGGGGCAGAACCATGCTACATAGAGAGAGGCAGGGATGTGACTGAGAGTGTAGGATTGGTGGTACAACTTGTAGAATTGAGTGAACATCAGTAGACATCATGAGTGGGCATGCAACTGTTAGCACTGAGTATATGAGTGTGCATGAAGTGAAGTGCATCTGGTAGCACTAAGGATATGGAGATAGCATGAATACATCAAGACAGCATGAAGTGAAATGCAGTTGCAATTGATAGGATTGAATATGGCAAGGAGGCATGCTGGAGCACTGGAAAAAACAATTAGTACTGATAAGAAATTCAGTGTCATGGGGAATCAAACTAGGAAGCAGAGTAGTGTTGAGATAAGTAATGAAACCACTAAACCCAAAGGGAGTGGTTTCTAGGCTACTAGCCAGGTGTAAGCAGTTAAGGAGTTGAGATGAACAGGAGACTGCAAATGGTATAAACAACAGTGTAGGTAGGCAGGGAGACTGCATTTTGTACAAAAAGACAGCAAACAGGAGAGCTTGGAGGAGCACAAGGCAAATAAAATGCACAAAGGCAAGGAACTAAAAGACTAGGAGCATCAAAAAGAAACAGAGCAGAGAAAAACATGGAACCTGGAAACAGGAAACAGGAGGGCAGCACAAAACAGAAGGCAGAAAAATACAAACTGCTGCCAGGAGGCACAAACAAAATACTAACCAAGGAAGGAGGAGGCACAAAGCAAGCAGAAGTCCCAAAGCACAATACAAACAGGAGGCAAACATTGGGATGAGGGGCAGGAGCACAGAGCTCCAGCAGAGCCTCCAGCTGCAAAGACAGAATGCATCTAATTGAGACTGCCAACTTAAATAGCTCAGACAGGGGTTTGCAAGTTGCTCCCACCACTGAACTGTAGTCATAGCCTTTGATAAAAAGAAAGCAGTTTGTTTAAATTGGACTTCCTTTTAAAATGATTGCACTTTTCTCCAGAACAACTGCTAAAGACAATTTGCATGCAACTTTCTATGAAATTGGTATGACTGGAAGATCTAAGAAGAAAACAGGACCTACAGTATTTAAACAGTGTAAGACCTGTAAGCTGGCAAAAGCAGCTGGGCATGACCTTTGCTTTAATTATTTGGGCCCAGATTATGATTTTGAGGACTGTGAACTCTGCAATGCTTTCCACCCTAAAATGAAGAAGAAAGTACGGATAAACAATCTTCCATTAAATATCACAGGACTCCCATCTGTAAATACTCTAAAGCTTATGATGAGAGCTACAAAAACAATAGAAGCTTTTGAACACAAGCCAAATACAACAGCAGGCAAAGAAAGCAAAAAGAGAAGCATGTTGCGGTTCTCCTACTGGAAAAGCAAATAGAAGAACTTGTGTAAGGGAAAATGTGTCTTTGTTGGAGGATATTTAACAAATGTGCCAGTTGTTCAAAACAATGCAAAGCTTTGAAAAGCCTCCCTATGATACCTCTCCTAGTATCTGTCTGGAGAATGGCTATGAGGAGGAAGAGGAGGAGGAGCAGAACCCAACTTCTTCAGATGATACTTAAGGAGATGTTGAGGTCCCTCCTCCTAGGGGTAAATGGAGAGTATTAAATCTATACTGCATTTGTGAATCAAATGACTGTCATGCAGACTTTCTCATCCACTGAGACAGAAGTGAACAACGAAGAAATATAATTTGTGAGGTTGTTTGGTCTGATCTTGACAAACAGAATGTCCACAACCATCAATTCAGCTTCCCAGAATGCCACTAAAAAGTTCTTGCTAGGCCTTCAACCTCTATGATAATAAGCAAAAAAGTAGAACAAAGGTACATAGCAAACAGGAGGGCAAGAGTTTATTTACCTTACCCTGGTGCTGAGGGAGTTATTCAGGCTTTGTAAGAAAGCAAAAGCACATTTCAGTAACACCTCCTGATAATGATTCCAGAATAAATTGACCTAATGGCTAAAACAGCATGCACTACCTCTTCTGTACTATTAAGGTAGGCTGCCTAAGTGAGTTACACAGCACATTAACCTCTGTCTCTATGGAACCTGGCCATGCTGTTATATGAGAGAGCTTACCTTCTCAGAAGAAGCTTCATTATAGTCACATACAGTAAAAGGTGTTTTAGAAGCTGCTAAGTACTTATTTCACAGTGACTGTTGATGTGAATGGCCCTACATCAAAGTCTTTACACAAATGTAATGCTCATGGCTTAGGACAACTGGGTTGTCTCAGGATAGGTAGAATAAAATCATTGATTTCTCCTTTAGGATACCTACTTTTCTATTGACAGATCTGAAGTGCACATGAAAAGGGCGATGAACAAAAGCAACTTTAAAATTTAAAAAGAAGTCCTCTCTGTATTATAGGCTCTCTAGAGGGGAGATATGGGAAGGTATTATTACAGTAGCCCATGTGCACCATAAATACACAGTTCCAACAGAAGCAGGAAGAGGCAGAAGTAAAAGGAGAGCCACACAGCAGTCTCAGCTCCTCCAGTCCAGTAAAACACAACCCCGGATGTTTTGTTCATAGATTCATTGCCAGTAGGAGGGTGCCTGTCTTATAACCTCATAGAATTGAAATGTAAATTAACAGACAAGTGGGTTTTGAGGCAATACGACAGAGCTTAACTCTTCAATTCATAAAATCCAGTTAAGCAAATTCAGAGTGTTTTTAGCTCAAATAAAATATCAAAACTCTTACATGAATTGGCGGTGAAAAAGCTGTTGGAGTTAAATGCCATTTAGAGAACTACTGTTTCAGTGGCTGTGAACAGGTTTTGGGAAATGGCAACCCATTTTGGACATGAGGCTGTTGTACAGACACTTCAAAATAGAGAAGTTTAAAATGACAGTACTACAAAAATGATTCTATCCCTACGACAAGAGGACTGGCTGGAGTCTATGACCTAAGGGATGCATATTTCCTCATCCCAATAAGACCTTTCCACAGAAAGTATTTGAAGTTCATAGTATGGTATGCTCAATTTAGTTCAAAGCAATGCAGTTTGGTCTAGCCACATAACTCATAGTGTTCACAAAGGATTGTCAGTGGTAGCAGCTTACCTGTGCAGGCAGGGTGTAATAAAGGTTCTTACCTACAGCTGCAGCAATTTGACATGGCAAGACATTTCCTGAACTATTTGGAAAACTCTAGAGAAATTTCTTGCCTGCCTGCCATTCCGCTTATAGGGCCACCAAAGAGAATCTCTTTAAAAATATTGTAAACTAGCTGGAAACATCTGACTGTGTCAATTACTGCAACTGTAAATAACTGACTAGTGTGTGGAAAAGATCAGAGGTCATACTCACAGTTCAAACACTGAAGAGCCTCCTGATGAGGTTAGTTTTGAGAACTCTAAGCCACATGACCTCTACCACCATAGTGGTGCCATTGGCAAGATTGCAAATTAAGGATGTCTAGTACCATCTCAGAAGTCACTGGCGTCAATAAAGTGCACCCTTCACCAGCAAGTACCAGTATCAAGCAGACTGATGCAAGCTCAGGAGTAGTGGCAAGAACTAGGCAACTTCAAGGAAGATATTTCCTTCCTTGAGTCTTCGCCAACAAAGGTGTGAGGAGGACATAGGTGGGAGAACAGTATATGGAATTTGGTTATCTTAGGAAAGAAAGAGCACATGAACCTGCTGGAACACAGAGAAGTGTTTCTTTCCATAAATCATGCTCTCTGTGTTGCAGGCAAAATGACCCTAATAAGGACAGACAATACCAACTATGCATTACATAAACACGAAGGAGGCACTAGCTCATCAAACCTCTGCACATTGTCAATTAAGATCTTAAACCTGGCATGTAGCTTAAATGCAAACATATCTGCAGTATACCTAGCAGTGTGGGGACAAAACTTTAACTACAAAAATATTTTATTATCATTTTAGTATTTTGCATTATTTTAATTACTATTTTATATTCTTTATAAATGTATGATCATTAATTAAAGTAATTGGGGAATAATACAAAGACAGCTGGTTTAAATTCTGTCTACATGAACTCCCTTAAAAGGAGAAAATTGTCTCTGAGATGGAGTTTAAAATCTTGCCCAGCTGGAACTTAGGAGACATGATATCTATGACTCTCCATTTAAAATGAAGGTTCCCGTAAACTGGACCTCTCTAACAGAGCAATATTAAAAGACTTTGTGACTCTTTGCTTGAATGAAGAGAGCCTTACTGATAAGACTGCAAAACTGCATACCAATCTGTCAAAATAAAATTTACAGCATGGTACCTGCTCACACCAAGTAGCCAGCAGGGGAAAACAAGCATTTGTCAATGCCAAATGTTGATTGCATTGGTCCATTGAGCTCTCTCACTGCCCCTGTGTCAATTGTTTGTCCTATTTCTCCTGGTGCTGCAGGCTGCTCTTTGTACTGGGCTCCTGCCTGTGTTGGCATGTTTTCTGCCCTCAAAAAATCTGCAGCTGTCCTGACAGAGCTCCATTGAGGTGAGTCGCCCCTCTCTTACTCAGTCATTCTGTTTCTGCTGCGCTGCAGGCTGCCCTTTTGTACTGGGCTCCTGACTCTGTTGGCGGCTTTTTCTGCCCACAGAGAAATCTGCAGCAGTCCTGACACAGGTCCATTGAGCTAACTCACTCCCTCCTCTCACTCGCTTGTTCTGTTTTGCCGGTGCTGCAGGCTAGCCTTTTATGCTGGGCTGCTGCCTGCATTACCTTTTTCTGCCCACAAAGAAATCCACAGCAGTCATTATAGAGCTTAGTTGAGCTTGCTCCTCCCCTCTCTCACTTGCTTGTTGTGTTTCTCCGGTGCTGCAGGCTGCCCTTTTTGTACTGGGTTTCTGCCTGCGTTGGCACCTTTTTCTGCCCACAAAGAAATCTGCAGCTATCCGACAGAGTCTGCTGAGGTTGCTCATCCGCCTCTGTCTCACTCGCTCATTCTGTTTCCTCCTGAGCACTGCAGGCTGCCATTTTGTAGTGGGCTCCTGCCTCTGTTGATGCCTTTCTGCCCACAAAGAAATCTGCAGCAGTCCCGACAGAGCTCTGTTGGGCTACGCTCCTGCCCCTCTCTCACTCCCACTCATTCCATTTCTGCTGGCACTGCAAGCGTCCCTTTATGCTGGGTCCTGCCTACGTTGACACCTTCTTCTGGCTGCAAAGAAATCTGCAGCAGTCACGATAGAGCTCTGTTGAGCTCGCTTCACTCACTCCTCCTCTCTCACTCGTTTGTTCTGTTTCTCCCACCACTGCAGGCTGCCCTTTTGTACTGGGCCCCTGTGTGCATTGCTGCCTTTTCTGCCACAAAGAAACCGCAGTAGTCCCAACAGAGCTCTGTTGAGCTCACTTGCTCCCCTCCCTCACTTGATCATTCTGTGTCTCCTGCTGCTGCAGGCTGCCCTTTTGTACTGGGTTCCTGCCTGCGTTGACAGCTTTCTGCCACAAAAGACATCTGCAGCAGTCCGGCCCCAGCTCCGTTGAGTCATTCACTCCTCCTCTCACTCACTCATTCCGTTTCTGCTGGCACTGCAGGCTGCCCTTTGTACTGGGCTCCTGCCTGCATTGGCACCTTCTCCTGCCCACAAAGAAATCAGCAGCTGTCCTGACAGAGCTCCATTGAGGTTGCTCACTCACCCTGTCTCACTCGGATCATTCTGTTTCTCATGGTGCTGCAGGCTGCCTGTTTGTACTGGGCTCCTGCCTCTGTTGGCATCTTTTTCTGCCCACAAAGAAATCTGCAGCAGTCCCAACAGAGCTCCGTTAACCTCACTCACTTCCCTGTCTCACTCACTCATTCCATTTCTGCCGGTGCTGCAGGCTGCCCTTCTATACTGAGCTCCTGCCTGTGTTGCTGCCCTTTCTGCCCACAAAGAAATCCACAGCAGTTATGATAGAGCTCCATTGAGCTCACTCCTCCTCCTCCTCTCTCAGTTGCTCATTCTGTTTTTCCCACCACTGCAGGCTGCCCTTTGTACTGGGCCCCTATGTGCATTGATGTCTTTCCTGCCCACAAAGAAATCTGGGGCAGTCCCAACAGAGTTCCATTGAGCTCACTCACTCCCCCTCCCTCACTTGCTTGTTCTGTGTCTCCCAACACTGCAGGCTACCCTTTTGTACTGGGCTCCTGCCTGCGTTAGTGCCTTTCCTGCCCACAAATTAATCTGCAGCAGTCCTGACAGAGCTCAGTTGAGCTCGGTCCTCCCCTCAGTCACTCGATCCTGATCTGTCCCAAACACTGATTTCTGACAGCGACTGTGGTATTCTGTGCTGGAGCGTGGAAATACATTTGGCCAGGATGTGAAAAATGACAGCTGTACTGTTCATAAGGAGGTGTGAACAAATGTCAGTGTTGAAAATCTGGCATGAAAATATTACTAATTTGTGGATTTACAAGGGAGCATGGAAACTGTACAACACGCTTATAACACAGTCATTTTATGGAGTTCCATCACAAAATTTTCAACATAGGCATTTTAGGACCTCTGCTCATGAACAGTGTCATATTATTTTCTTAATCTGTTCCAAACACTGATTTCCAACAGCAACAGTGTTTACTGTGCACGGAGTGCAAAAACACATTTTGGCCAGGATGTGAAAATGACAGCTGTACTGTTCTAAGGAGGTCTGACAAAATGCCAATGTTGAAAATCTGGGGTGAAAATATTGCAAATTCACAAACTTACAAGCATGCATAGCAACTGGGCAAAGCACACTGTAAAACTCATTTTTGGATTTTTCCCACCAAATCTGTAACATAGGCTTTTGACAGCCAACTTCATGAACACTAGCACTGTCATTTTGTAAATCGGTCCGAAGGGGATTCTGAACAGTGGCTGCAAAATCACCTTTTGGGGGCTGAATAGTGCCATGACAGTACCAGAATTCATGAGGGGGGTCCCAAAACCCCATGTTGAAAATTTGGTGTTAAATTCAAAATGCCTGCAATATACATCAAAGTTGAAAAAACCCTACTTATTCCTTTATACAGCTTTACCAGCATTTCCTCAATTAAGTAGTTGGCTTTGAAGAGTGCATACGTGTTCCCAGTCCACGAAGATGGTCGGCGCTGGACTCCGGAGTAAGTATGGGTTGAGGGTGTGTGGTGAGGCAGGTTGTGCAGTGGGTGGATGCAGGTTGTGGGGGGCTCAGGAGACCACCGAGGGACTGCTTTCCTTTTCCACAGGGAAACAAAAAAACATCATGGACCATTTTTGTTTTACAGTGGCATGCTGGGGTGGGCTCCCAGAGTACCAATGAAGTCTTTTTGGGGAGGCAGCTGTAGCTGATGGGGGATTAGGCATCCCCATCAGCACACAACAAAGAAGGTTGTGCCAATGGGATTGGGCACCCTGTCAGCACACTACAAAAGTGGGGATGTAATGCCAACAGGGATTGGGCACCCTGTTGGTACACAACAAAGTGGGGGGGTTACATAATGCTGATGGGGAGTGGGCTCTCCCATTGACAACATCAACCTTGGGGCACTGAAGCCGACAGGAATTGGGGTCCCCGTTGGCAAACAAACTCAGTGAGTGGGCACATGCTGCCGAGGAGGATTGGGCACCCCTCATCAGGCTGGGGCTTAATATTGTTTGTGAACACGGCAGCAAAGCCACCACTATGTTCACAAGCAGTATCACTGTAACAAGGTTCCACCCAGCAATGATAGGTCACTTCCTCATTACAGCGAATGGCTTATGCTGCAATACAGGCGGCCCCTGATTGCAATGGCTGCAACCTTACAAGGTTGTAGCATGCTGGCTGAACTAGTGTTAGCAGCATCATACCATGGCATTGGGGAAAGTGGGCCAAGGCTTTAAAGGCTGTGGGGGCATTGGCCACTACAGTGTCGTGCCTCCACAACCTGCTTCTGGAAAGCTGCCACAATATGTTTCTTACGCATGCACGTAATCAACATAAAAAGGATGGAAAGACTATGTTTAAATTTCCACTAGCTTCAAAAGGAGTAAGGAACTTTTATTTGTTGCAAGACTACCTTGGATCCTGCCAGCACAAAACTATACTATTTGATAAATAATATGTTGACCTATTAACTGGCCAAGTTGTGTTAATACAACTGGTAAGAGACAGGAATTATCCACAAAAGGGCTGGGACAAAAATCTTCAAAGTGAGCATACTGGTATTTGGTCTTAAATGAAGCCTGGTGACATGACAAATTTAAAGATTTTGTTTGTGTATATATCCAAGTGGCAGAGAATGTCTACACTTTAAAGCTTTCTTTAATAACTTGAGGAGTATGGTACTGCATGTGACTGGTCATAAACAAAGGAAGCTGCCCTTAAGAATTAGTTTTGCCTTTTTAATTAACTTTCTAGGTTGCTACCTGGAAGAAAAATATTTCAACGGGAAGCATGAGACATGCAGAACCAGAAATATATATTATTTTTGAGAAACTACAAAAGACTGAATTCATTAAGAACCTTTTAAATTCTGAACTTCATAATGAAAGGTATGTTAAGTCAGGTGTCTAAACACTCCAGACTTTATGTGGAATCTGAAAATATATGTTTAAGTCTGTACCTAATTGCATCTGGATGCAAAGAGGAAAATAGTTTTAAACAGAAAATTGTTTCAACTCAAATACGTTTTGCAAAGAGGTGGTCTTAAGAAGAGGAACTAGAAAACCCCATTTGTCATTTGCATGATCCAATCAACGTTGATAAATCTTGCATATAGCATCATAATGAGGTGGACTTAAAACTCAGTTCCTGAAGGAACACCTCAGAATTCTTTAACTTCAGGTGCCAATAAGATCTGTATTGCTCTAGTCTGTGTCTTATGATGGAAAGCAGTGTTCCTCCAAAATGTGGACTTTCTTAGTTTGCTAAGAGGCCATATGTTTATGTGCTTGTAACAAGAGCCTGTCTGACACTAAGCAGTAATGCCAGGAAGGATTTCCAATAACAGTGGGAAGCTGAACCAGAGACTGTAACAGATTTAACAAGAATTGTTAGCGACATCCTGAAACTAAGATGAAAATCCAGACTCTACTGCTAACCAGATGTCTTGAGTATTATTTAAAATAATTTTTATAATACTCTAATTGAGTTTAGCTGGGAAGGTGCAAGGAAAAATAATTTCTTAAATACTAATGGTGGTACGCAGGAAAAGCTTGAATCTAAGTAATGATACATAAACATTTTTGCCAAAGAAAAGTCTTTGAATAAGTTACCAAGAGAAGTTTTGAAATGTTAATAAGACAAAGTTGTTTATGAAGTATGCAAGGACAATGTT
The DNA here is from genome assembly GCA_016271365.2 of Neoceratodus forsteri. NCBI lineage: Eukaryota > Metazoa > Chordata > Ceratodontiformes > Ceratodontidae > Neoceratodus > Neoceratodus forsteri. The sequence continues at coordinate 443,086,268 of CM028131.1, read as the reverse complement.
ACGGTTTACAAAAGTTACCAAACCTGAAAGGGTGTTCTTTTGTTTTGGAAAGCAGTGCCTGAAGTTAGATGGGGTGGAGCAACTAACCATTCCCCCACTCAGGCCATAAAAATGCAACTTCCACTTGCTTCCTCAGTGTATTCTTTCATTGTCCGCCATTCTCCCTCCTCCACCAGCAGCTCGTCTTTCTCTCCTGTGGGCTCCTTCTAAGCTACCTTTAAACAAGAGAATCATTCCCATGGCACCTCTAGGGTGGAACCCTCCTCTAGGGTTCCTTGCCATTGTACTCCTATAGGGTGGTATATTCCATGGATAGAGAGGCAAATAGTCAAATATGTTCCAAGTTGCTCAGAGCTTAACACTATACTCGGTTGCATAACCCCATCAAACTCCTTGTTTATTTTCTGAAGCCTTTGTTGTTTTGTATTTATGCTGCTTTCACTGTGTTTACAATGCTTATACCTATGCAAGTTATTAGAAAGTAGTTATATTGTACAGAGAAAAATGAAATCAAATTTTTATGTACTAAGGCGTTGTGGCAGAAAAGTTATTAAGTATTTATCTAGAACTGTAAACAATAGGTTGTAAAGTAAGGGTTGAGACAGTCTTACATTGTTTTATATGGTTTTATGCATATTTTTATGACACAGGGCGAAAGGTAGCTGAGTGCCTATGACACAGTCCCACACAAAGATTAATAAACAAGCTAGCCAGCCTGGGAATGAGCCCTAGGGTGATGGCCTGGGTAAAAATTGGATGGATAACAGGATGCAGAGGGTAATAGTAAATGGAGTCCACTTTGTAGAAAGGGTGGTTACTAACGGGTACTGCAGGGTTCAGTGCTGGGATGGTTCTCTTCAATGTCTTTATAAGTGACATTGCAGAGGATTGGAAGGAAAGTATGCTCCTTTGCAGATGGCACAAAGATTTGCAACAGGGTTGATACAAAGGCAGGTTGGAAATGATGAGAGGACTTAGCAAGGCTGGAGGAATGGTCAAAAGTATGGAGCTTAGATTCAATGCAAAGAAGTGCAAAGTAATGCACCTGGAAACAAAACCCCATGGGATGAGTACACAATGTGGGAGAGAGAGAGATGATAACAACAACAAAGATGAAAAGAGACCTCAGGGTAGTCATATCAGATGACCTACAGGTAGGCAAGCAATGTGAAAAGGCAGTAAGGAGAGATGGGGAGATACTGGGATGCATAAGTAGAGGCATCATCAATAGAAAACAGGAAGTTGTAATCCCTCTGTACAGACAGTTGGTGAGACCCCATCTGAGTACTGTGTACAGTTCTGGAGACCCCATCTCTGCAAGGACATAGACAGGATGGAGGCATTCCAGAAGAAGGCAACTAAAATGGTGCAGGGTCTGCACCAGAAATTATATGAAGACAGACTAAAGGAGCTTAATATGTATACCCTCAAGGAAAGGAGGGGGGCATGATAAAACTTTCAAGCACCTCAAGGGAATCAACAAAGTCCAAGAGGGTAGCTTTCAGAAAAGAGATGTGTAAGAACAAGGGGACACAATTTGAAGATAGATGGGGATGGCTCAGGAACAACGTGAAGAGTATTATTTCATGAGAGGTTGGTGGGTGCATGAAATGGCCTTCCTGAGGAGGCTGTGGGGGTCAAAAACAGTGGGAGAATTCAAGAATGCATGGGACATGCATAAGGCAATTATAGTGGGGTGTGGGAGAAAGTAGGCTGTTGGTTAACTAGGATCTGCAACTTACCCAATAGGTAGGAAATGGGCAGACTAAGAGGGCCAAGCAATCCTTATTTTCACTGTCAAAGTCTATGTTTCTATAAGTAATTGATATTCTAGCCTATCGTTCTGATAATATATTTGTAGATTCAGTTAGCAGGATGTGACATGTAACTTACCATTACAAGAGCTGTATGATACTGGGTTTTTAATTAAATAATATTTTATTGCAAACTTCTTCATTATCTAAACTGCAGTAAGTTTACAAATAATAAAACATTTGGCACACTAAAATGGAAAAATTCCCAAACTTGCTCTTATAATCACCAGTTAGTTTATTGCTGAAATTTAATTGAGAGTAAGCAAGAAAGGAGATTTGCTTGTAGTCTGAAACATCTGTAACTCACATACAGAGTCATAATTGCTGTTTTCACTGCTTCATTTGAATTCAGCTGGACACAGGTGCCATTTTTCCCTGAGTTATGTTGCAGTTTAAAAAAATGAAAATGTAACATTTCAGCAGAGGAAGGTCCAAATGTTGTGCCATATGTATAAAGTGTATATTGGTCTATAGACCTTTCCCATAGTGGCATATCAGTTAAAAAAACAAAAACTTCTGATTCAGTGCTCCACCCCATCAACATTAACAATACTGACAGTCCTAAATTAGAAAAAGTCAGCAACAGTTTCTGTAACTGTGTTCTTGCAGTAATAGCAATCCTAAATTTGTGAAAACCAGGACTGAGTCAAACTTTAAGTTAAGAAGGAATAACACCATATATTTAAGGCAGGCTGAGCACAGTGTCTTTTTAATCTCCTTGTATGATAGTTTTTGCAAAGAGTAGCAGTCACTTTATTATTGGAGTAAAATTGATCACTGTTGTAAAATACTTTGCTTCTCTGTGCCAAAATGTCTATATAAAACAAGTGTAACCTCAATGAAAAGCACCATTTTGGAGAGGAGGGAGATGTTTCCTGTGTGTGCTTTGTGTGTTATACTGACCATGCTCAGTGTTGGTCTGCAGCCTCTATGCATTTGAGAGAGAGCTGTCAGAACAGTCAGACAGACCTACAGAGCTGTTCTCTTGTTCAATCCCTGATAAAAGAAAGCCTAATATATATATATATTTTTTTTTTAAATCTGCAATTATTTGTTATGTTATTATTTCAGCCGGAAATGAGTGGTGCTGTTCTGTAAACCATATCTTAGAGCAGAATCTTGTGGAGTGGGATCCATAGGGTAGCTACACTCGTTTAATTCTAACCCATATTGTTTTGTTTTGTACAACATCAATGTGACTAGCAAATAATTTTCGCCATAAAAGAAAAACAAAAGCAGTCTACCTTTGTCTACAGTCCTGCAACTAAAGCGTTGATTTTCTTGCACGAGGATGGGCAGCCAATGTTAGATATTGTGGGGATGGTGGATATGTGCAGTAGTGAGGAACTTGGATGGTGTTCCTGTGGCTGCAATTTTTTCAGCGGGTGATGACCTGGAGCGGGCTCCCAGTGTCATGATGGACAGAGGCGTATTATCGGACCATGGAAACATACTTGAAAAAATGCTAAATAATTGCCAAAGCGAAACATGAGTATGGACAGTAATTCGGTGTTTCTCTGTGACAGTTAGCGGTATCTCAGTCCATACATACATGTAAGGTAGCATAACTTTGGAATTAACACTGAAATATTACTGACTGTAAGTGTCACCCGATGCCCTGTCCTTAGCCCAATGATGTTGTTCATGTAGCAGCAAAAGCAGCATGGTCCATGTCAAATGGTACACTGGTTCAGGACGAAACGCTATGGGTCTCAAAGTTGGCTAACAAAATTACAGTGTTGGATACTGCTACTGCACTGCTGCACATGAACAGGTGACTAGAAGTACCTCCATTTGCCAAAAATGTGGATATGTAGAATAATGTAGAATAACAAAAAACATGACAACAGGACACCATGCATGGCAAGACACAAAGTGAAAGAGAGCAAAAGAGTCAGACAGTTGGAACTCACCTCAGAGTATCTGGCGGAACCAATTTTGAATGAGGATGTGTGCTGCATGGGATATTGATCGAGATGGAATCGCTGAGCACAGGGACAACAGCATTTAAGCACGCTACTTGAGAACAGTGACCACCTTTAAGTGATGTCACCATGTAGGGATTGCAGCCTGGATGGGGGGATGTTAGTGGCGTCAACGATAAATTCGAAAAGATTAAAAATCAGGACTATCAGAAGGACAACAAACATGGTGTAGGCTTTGGCAGGTAAGGTGTGGGCAGATCTGCATTATGCTTCAACGCGGATTATGATATACCGAGGCAGGAAAACGAAGTATGAAAGCTGACAGTGCCCTTAAGTGTGTCTTGAAAGTTAACAGGTTTGATTCCTCAATGCTCCCCAGTGCAACACAAGGGGCTTACACCATAGTGAATGGTGCAAAGTGCCCCTTGCACCAAATGATATGCGGGAGCAATCTCAATGACAGCCTAAGTCAACCGTGAGGCTGCCTGTCCCAAATGGGCTTGTGCTGCCTGTGCACCCAAAGATGGGCTTGACATGGCACTAGGGGGCATGTGGCAGATGGAAGCTGCCATATCCCTGAAAGTGGGATTTTCAGAACTCTCAAAGAGGAGAAATTCAAAGTACCATTAGATCAGGCAGGGCTGGTCTAAGGGTACATAGAAAATTCTCCTCTGGGAGGATTGACCTGTTTGTGGCAATGTGCCATAGTCCCCCCCTGCCCAATGTTGCCCATAATCATAAGTTATAATACACCTCTTCCACGTGGTCTAGTGGCCCCCTCGCCTGATCCATGATGTCACCCATATTCATAATTAGTAATAATCTCATTACTGGTGGTCTACTGCCATCCCCCAATCCCCAATGGTGCCAGTAATTATAATTAATAACAACACCCTTCCTGGTGGTCTGTGGCCCCTCCCCAATCCCAGATGGTGCCTGTAATTATAATTAATAACAGCCCCTTACCTGGTGGTCTTGTGGACCCCACCCCAACCCCAGCAGATAGCCCACCACTCTACTCCCACATCCTGAAACAGAGCGGTGACTGGCACAGCCCTCCTCTCACCTCCATGGCTGGCTGCCGACTGAACTGTCACTGAGTGTGGCTGTAAGTGTGTGGACTCACTGAATCAGACAATGAACATGTACACTATGCAGTTTGTGCTACATGACAGTTCTGTCAGCAACTAGCCATGGAAGTGAGAGGAGGGCTGTGCCAGTCACCGGCTCTGTTTCAGGATAGAAGGAGCAAGGTGGTGGGCACTACCTGATGGAGGAGTCCACTAGACCACCGGAGTGAGGGGTTGCTAGTAGTGCCATTACCGGCACCGTGGGGGATGGAGAACCACTAGATCACCATGGAAGGGGTTTTGTTTATTTTATCAGGGATTGGGGATGGGGGACCACTAGCCCTTTGCCACACGGATCCTGTGGCAAACACCTCCCATGTGTCATGTGTTTGTTGCACAGGAGAGGTTGCTGCAAGTGTGGGGACTTAAACATGGACCCTTCCTGCACTAGAATCTGGTGCAGAGTCCCAGCACACTGGGCTTCAATGCAAGTTGCTGTTTGCACAGCTTGCACCATTTGAACCCTCTTTGAAGAATTCAGCCTAACAAATTTAACAATAATGTCTGTTGCACTATGATTTTTGTCAGGTAGATCTAATAGATCTATGAGAATGCCATATAAAATATCTATTTCCATCAGTTGGAGGTCCTGCTATCCCATAAAACACTTGTGTAAAAGGTCACTCATATTGGACCCTTCTGAAAGTTCTTCTCTATCAATCAGACATTATTTCTCCTTGATCAGAGTTATTGATTCTTTCTTAAAACTGGCAACTTTGTTTTTAAGAACTATAATGTCCTGTCATCTGTATCAGTTTTGCCTTCAACACTAGACATTCATTTCTCTGCATCTGTGACTCTCCTATCCAGTCTATTGACACTGCTCAAACTTGCAAACTTCATAACATAACTGCAAATTCAGTTACATTGACTGTAGGACATCTTTAATGGATACCCACCTTGATGTACCACTGTATTAGTAGTGTCTGCTGCTGATGTTGAGTCTATTTAAGAGCGCCCAAAGTCTAATCCACTGTTACATTCATCCTGTGGTGCTTAGTTTTGGCCTATTCACTGTCATGTATTTTCTTTAACTTCAGTATTTAAAATAAACAAGCAAGCAATGTCAAACATTTTAACAAAGAATGCTGGAGTCGCTGGATAATTTGATACCTTTTACTAAACAAACATATGTCTTTTACAAAGATAGTATAATAACTGGTTCACAATTTTTTCTATGGGCTGACCCAGTTATAATTTGCCATTATAACTCATAGGTTATAACAGTGAACATGCACCCAGTCAGTCAAAAACAGCTGCTCTCTCATTGACTGTTCATCTCCTCCTGGACTAATCACATTTGGAAATGTGGTGGCTTCTTATCCTGCACAGTGAGAGCCGCCAGACCTAGTGTTCTCATCTTTTTCCTTTTATTAACCAGTTTGACCCAGTGAAACATTTAAACCCCCAAAAAGAAATCTATCTGATTGGTTCTGCCATTTGGCAGCCACAGAGGACAAGAACTCCAAGCAGGAATTTCTCGACCTTGCTGATGGGAGTAAGTAGTGATTGCGATCTAAACTTATAACAGTTCTGGAAGTTACTAAAGGAGCTTAATATGTATACCCTTGAGAAAAGGAGGGGGACATGATAGAAACATATAAGTACCTCAAGGAAATCATCAAAGTCCAAGTGGTAGCATATTTCAGAAAAGAGATGTGCCAGAACAAGGGAGCACAATTTGAAGATGGAGGGGACAGCTAAGCAAAGTAAGGAAGTATTATTTCACAGAAAGGGTAGTGGATGCATGGAACAGCCTTCCTGAGGAGGTTGTGGGGTCAAAAACAATGGGGAATTAATTAATGCATGGGACAGACATAAGCAGGGCCACTGGAAAATTGCGGAAAAGGTTACCCAAAATTGTGGAGCATTTTGCAAAATGCGGAAATTGTGGGGTTCTACTATAGACCCTGAGTGCTTCACAATAAATCTTTTAATGTTTTCTGCAGCATATATTAGTCAGTATAAATTGATAAATGAATACACTGACACCTGAATATGTTTAAAACATAAATAAAAGTTTATGTTCCTAACAAGAATACTAAACTGATAAGCTATCATTAGTGTTGCCTATCTTCCAAATTTAAAGACATCTGCCTCATACAGTGCTAAATAGATTCTATAAAGAGAGCCACAGCAAATAAATATTAAATAATGCCAGAAGAATTTTTTTTGTTTCTGGCTGTAGAATAATAAAGCCTAATCAACAGCTTTTACAGTGCTCTTCCAGCTATTCCCACTTTGGTACAAGAAAAAATAAGTAAACAGAGTGGTGAATAATTGAGTTTTAGTAAAATGTTGTTAAAGTGTTTAATGGTCATAATTTGTACTGTAGATACTGTACACTGTTTTTGAAATCACATATTTAAACATTAAATCTGGGGGTTATTGGGGCTGGCAGTATAATCTAGAGGTAAGAGTAACAAACTATGAATGAGCTGATGACATCTAGCAGACCTGGGTTTGATTCCTGCAGCCTCCACTTGCATACCACGTGATTCTGAGCAAGTCATTTAACCTCCTCAGTGCTCCTGGATTGTACCTGAAAACAGGCACTTGTGCCTAGTGGGCCTTATGTGGTTACCAAAACACTGTAAATAAAATACCAATATATTTTTACTGCATCATACAGTAGTCAGAGTACCCTGTAATTTACCTTTGTTTTACTCTGGCTGCAGTGATTTTGTTTAGTTAAAGATAAATGTTCAGATACATTTTGTGTTTTATAAGCTTATTTTTAGACTTTAGTCAGGTTTTTTGTAGTCTTTGCATGTGAGCATCTGGGGGTAGTTGCTAAGAGTGAGATCACTGTTTTCAACTAGCTTATTCAAGTTTAAAATTTGTAACATCATCACAAAATCTTCAGCTGTTTGAATCAAAACTAGTCTGAATGAAGTATACTCTCAAGAATAACTTGCCTGCCGCTTACAAAAGGCTTCATAGTTAGCACCCATTTAAGTGAATGGGATAATTTGCACCTTTTCTTCCATCTTTTGTTTCAGTCTGTTGGTCAACAAAAGTTTTCTGATAGATTGCTTCAACACAAAACAAATGTTAAGTGTTAAAGTGTACTTATGTGGCCAATGGATTTTGAAACCAAACAAGACAAAGATTCAAAAGAAATCAGTGTCACATAAAACCCTTGCTCTAACTTGCACTGCATTGTCTCAGCCAAACCCAAGACTGCATGCAAAATTGTCAATATGTTGAGGTATTTTACTAAAAATGTTAATACTTTTTACACAGTTCAATATAAAAACTCAAAAATTGCAAGAAATTCGGAACATGTCAGTTTTGCGGAGAATGGTGAAAATGTAGATTCTGCAAAAATTGCGGTGCAATTTTCCAGTGGCCTTGGACATAAGGCAGTTCTGGTGAGGGGTAGGAGGATGTAGGCTGTTGGTTAACTAGAATCTGCAGCTTATTCAATAGGTAGGAAATGGGCAGACTGGGTGGGCCAAGCAGTCCTTATCTGCTGTCAAAGTCTATGTTTCTATGTTTCTATTCAAAGCACAAGCTAAATAAAAAAAGTAAAAAGTAGCTCTACAAAAAAATTGAAGAGAGGAAAAATACTATGTCTCAGAGAGACTGTTGTGATGTGTGTGTGTGTGTGTGTGTGTGTGTGTGTGTGTGTGCGTGTGCATGCACGTGCATGCGTGTGTGTTGTATGTGTCTGCAAGAGTGACACACAAAAAGTAAATACAGGTTGGAAAAAATTGCTGACCAGCAATTATAAAAATAAAAGATGGGACAGTGTGTCCTACTTAAATTTAATGGTCACCCTCTGTGTGGGATGCTTTAATAATAGCATCCCACACCTCAAAGACCTTTAAATTCTTGTAACACCTACACCATTCATTATTGTATATATAATACACATACATAGTATAGTGTACTGTACCATCATTGTACAAGACATACATTCATTCAATAAAGGTATCAAATTATCCAGTGACTCCAGTTTTACTAGGACCAACATGGCTAAAATCTTTTACTTAACAAAGGATAATTATTTGTGTCATAATTTACTAAGACTTGACTGTTTACAAGTTACTATTTTCATTTATTGACATTCACCAGATCACTTCCAAAGCTTATTCCTCTGTAATAGCTCATGTAAAGGTTTCATGGTAGTTGCCAGGACTTCAAAACTGACCCTAATAATTCAGTTATCCAAGGAATGATCAAAATTTAGTAACATTGCTTGACTGAGGCAATTTCACTATGGCTGCAACCTTTTCAGTAGTGCAGTGCAATCCTTCTGCATCCAATATGTGTTGTAGATACACCACACTGGGCTGTAAAACTTACATTTCTCCAGCTTTACCTGAACACCATAAGGCTCAAGTCAGGTAAGCACTTTGTCAGTATATTTAAATTTTCCTCTTTTGATTGTCTTTTGATTATAATGTTGTCTATAGTTGGACACACGCCACATGATGTAGTCCTTGCAAAGCTTGGTCCATTTGTAATTAGAAAATAACAGGAACACTAGACATTCCATGTGGTAATCTATGGTATCTGTACAATCTCCAATGGATGGTAACAGTCAGATACTAAAACCAGGAGTAACCTATGCTTCATGCCACTGGAGGTGCTGCTGCTTGGGACATTGGCTTCTTATGGTCAGCCCTTTGGAACAAATCATACTTTGCACTTCACTACAAGTGTGTGCTGTTTTTCTTGTTTTCTCACAGACAGAGCGCTACAACTCAGAATCTGAGTTCAGTTTATATTACTGGTATACGTTTGACAAGTCCAGTTTAGTGGAACAAACCCCACCTGTCAGAGTGGCAAACAGATCTTCAGCATTCGGAAATGGATATATCACATCATCACTTCATCAGTACAACAATATATAGTAACTTTATAGTCACTGTGTGTGTGAAAGGACATATACTACCACAATTGGAGCTGCCCTTCAATTTTCTTTCAACCTTAAAAATGATGCTGCTGGCCTCTAACCTTACTAATTCATTATCTACAGCCTCCATAACAGCATAAGGCACAGGTCCGCCTTTTGAAACAAAGGTTCTGCTCCAGCTCACAACTTTATTTTTGCTTTAAAGTTCTTTACTGACCCCAACCATTCTTCAAATATTGCTATATGGTGGATCAAAATCTCTTACTGTGCTACTCTGTGAAGCCAAAGTCTATGCTACATGGAAAATATTTGACCAATTTAATCTGATGTGTTCAAACCATTTCCATCCCAACAATGCTGGCCTATCTCCCTTATCTGTAGCTATAACCAGAGACAAAAGTTGACTGCTCTCCATATGTAACTTACACTTTACTTTTCCCAGTAAAGGAATTTCCTATATTTGCAATGGGTATTTTTCAAAGGATTATGGGACACATTTACTTTGTAGACTGTCTCTGGTGCTATCGTTACTGTTGATCCAGTGTCTAGCTGTGTCTCCTCAGGTGTACCATCTAAATTCATTTTAGTGTTTATCCCTTCTTCACCTTCACTTGTTGTGAACACTGTAAACAACACAAGACAGTCATCTTCCTCAGTGTTGCTAATCCTCAATCTGTCCTCAACATAGTATTTTCTAACTGGTACCCCTGTTTTACAGCTGCATGCAATAATGGCAGTTTGAGACACTGGTGGCATTTTTCATTTTAAATTTGCGGATGCTAGGCAAATACTTCCTGTTGTGCACATAGCAAGCTCGGTGACTGACCATATTTCTATTCTTTCCCTGCTGTATTGCTTTGGTTTTGCCTCCTTTTCAGTAGATTTACTACTGGGGAACTGTTCACTTGCATTAGCATTATCCCACACTTTATCTACACCACTGGACTGCAAAGCTATCTTCCCTGCCAGCTTCTGTGTATTTTTGAGGCAATTTCCATAGCGAAAGCAACTTCTGAAACAGATCAGAAAGTCAGGTCTTTTCCCAAAAATAGACATTTCTGTATTGATTCACTTTTAAACTATACACTAATCTGTCTCTGAGTACTTCACTCAAAAGCTCCAAACTCACACTTTTTGGAATGTTGCTTTAATGCTACATATAGGATAGTGCATGAGGGCGGTTGACAACAGGGCTATTCTTTCACCGAGTTGGCACTATATGACGGATTACCTCGGAGCGCAGCTCGAGGTAATCCGCTGTCATAGTGCCAACGAGGTGAAAGATGCCCTGTTGTCAACTGTTCCTCATGCACTTTCTTTATAGTGTATGGTGGAATGTCATTTTTGGGAAAAAAAACAGTTACTAGAAGGAAAAAGAATTTACATTGTGAGACGTTTCACACTAACCATTAATACCCCCTAATATTGCTGCTTTTGCCATGTGTCGTGTCTATGGAGTGAGCCCTGTCAAATGCTGCATGAGGACACAGTGTGACGTTCGCGGTAAGTGAAAACATCATTCTGTTGTACTACGGCGTCACTGGTGTGTGACAAGGTTCAGCGATCGATTTGGGTGGAGAGCGACGTTCCACCATACACTATAATATAATTAGCTATTGTTTCACTGTATTTTCTAGCTTGGTGATAAAACTGAAAACATTCTCAATTATCAGTGGTTTGAGCCTATAATGCCCTGATAGAGTCTTAGCAAGCAGCAAATACCGTGGTTATATTTAATTTTTCTGGGGCTATTACATTCTACTACAGATGCAGCAAAGTTATATTTCACCAGCTAAATCAGGAATTTCACCGTGCAAAATATTTTGTGAAATTAGGTGCATACCTAAAAATATTTTGCAAGGGTGCGAGTTAGAATTCTGCCATTTTACTCTCTCTCTCTCTCTCTCCATCTCTCTCTCTCTCCATGCTCAGGTGGACTTGCATCATTACACATAAGTAAGTGGCCATGCATGAACTGTCTCGAGATGGAAGAGCTCATTCATGTAACTGTTACTCATAGTCTACATGGACGAGCATAGAGTGTGACAGAGTGAGATTGAAGTGTCAGTGACTAAAAATGTATTTACACTGCTTATTTTAGGAATTAGCTGAATGTTTGTATTGTTTTATGAATCAGATTCATTTATAATTGAACAGTTGTATACGTTCTGGCAAGCATTGGAGGGTCCATAGTTTATTGTTACTTGTACTGCAACATTACTAATTAGCCACCTTCATATAATTTCAAATTAAAAAAAATCTGGTGATAGTATTGTAAATTGCTTTCAGAGAAAGGTATTTAATTTTTAGGTACAGTTCTATAGATGTATTGAATATGCTCCAGTGGTCACCCACGTAACATCAGTGACAACCCCATAGTGATGATGGCTGGCATTCTGCACTCACTGTCCACCATTGAGAAGTCACTGTCTGTCACATTCATTGAATGGGCATTTGACAAGGTAAAAATGTATAGCAGACAGCATTGCAATTTGCAATTGGATGACTCTGATGGGCCATGGGGGTAGGTGAGTGAATGGGGTCCACTTAACAGTCAATGATATATTAGAAAGTGTTTCATTCTAGTGATCAGAGGTGGGAAACCACTGGACTACATGGGAAGATGTTTGATGTGACAGTTTGGCAATTGGGTGTTTTTTCTTATATTTATTTATTCATGTTTTGGACAATACCTTTGAGCCAAGGCTCATTTACAAAGGTTCACATCAGATTACAAGATTAGGGCATTTGTAGGCACACAAAACAAACAATCTTGGCAGGAGCCACCAATGGTTTTGTCAGAAAATAACATGGCTAAGCTAGGGAAGAGTAGGGACAGTATACAGACATTGTACAATGTACAGTATGTCTGGAGAAGAAGATAGTGGTGAGGAAAAGCAAGTGCAATTAGGGTAAGTTGGTAACCTTAGATGATATGATGGGTAGTGGAAGGGAAAAATGGGTGGGGGATGCTGATCAGTAAAATAGTGATAAAGAGAGGTGGGCTGGGCAAGTGAGGACAGTGGGTGGCTTAGTGTGAGAGGAGGGGCTAGTGGGATGTAAGGAGGGGAGAAGGGGTGTCAAGGGATAGTTAAATTATAGAGTAAAGAGACAGTGTAGGGTGGAAGAGTACAGAGAATACAAAAACTGACCCAGTAAGGATTAGGGCAGGCACAGAATTAGAGCAGGGTAGAAGTGAGGTGGGTGGGGGTTACAGCAATGTTTAAGTGTTGCAGTCATGGAGAACATAGGCCACCAAGAGTTGGTGACATTTGTATTTAGGTGTAGCAATCACAGTAAGCACAGGCTACCAAGTGTTGGTAAAGATTATGTTAAAGGGTGCTGAGGTTGGAGGAGCTGGAGATTTCCACTGGAGTGAGTTAAACCAGGTGGGAGCTCAGATTTTACAGGATCGCTGTCCATGTGTAGTCCTGCAGTGGGCAATAGAAAGGATAGGCTTTCAGAACTCGGGTTAGGCATTTGAGTACGATGTGGGATCAGAATGGTTTGAACCTCAGGGGTCAGTAGGCCCAGCAAGATCTTCTTTGCAAGGATAAAAATCTGGTACTTTAGCCTTCCGATAGCTGAAGCCAGTTGGCCTGTTTATATACATCACATGTATGTGAGAGTCTATTGGCAGATGTGAGGAGCTGACAATTTTGTTGAGTCTAGAGCTATGCGACTGAGGCAGTGACAGTGGCAGATCCATAGACAACAAGCCCATAATCTATTATTGAGGTGACCGAGGACTGTATGGCCAGGTTTAATGCTTCAGCCGTCAAACAGTACCTATGCCTGTAGAGTATCCCAACTGGGCATGGACGGATTTTGCAATGTTATGGATATGCTTGGTATAAGAGAGAGCAGTCAAGGGTCCTCCAAGGTATCTGAAGTGGTCAACCTGTTCTAGCAAAGTTCCTCCACTGTTGTTAGTAAGAAGAGGTTGGTCTTTGTGATGGCTGTGAGTGCCATGGAACAGCATTGTTTTAGTTTTGGAGTAGTTAAGGATGAGTTTGTGTGACTGGGACCAGGTTTCTACTTGAAAACTTCTCTGAAGTTGGCACTGAAGAGAGGTGGGGTCTGAGTGACTTGTAAAGATGACTGCATCATCCACATTTAGTAGTATTCTGTCTTGGCAGGAGGCAGGTAGGTTATTCAGGAAAATACTGAACACTAGAGGACCTAGGGTAGATGCTTGTTGAATGCCAGAGTGGACCAGAAGGGAGGTTTGAGAGGGATTCACCTATTCTGACCTGCTGGGAATGGTGGTAGAGATACAGTGGTAGCCACAGACATTGCCAGCTATATTCAGATATTTTGCAAAATTTCTGAAGAGTTTCTCTGCTGCCCTACTGTTTCAATGCAGAAAGCATCAGATATTTCTGGAAATATCACAGAAATTTTGGAAAATAGCTGGCAGTGTCTGTGGCTACTACCGTAACTTTGAAACCAGGGAAGCATCTGGGGAGAGACCTAGGGGAGAGACTTAGGTGCAGTGGTGTTTGATCAGCAGGGTGGTTCACGGTATCTAATGCCTCTGTCAAGTCTATAAAGGCAGCACCAACCAGTTGGTTTTGGTCCAGGGCTTGGTGCATGTAGGAGGTAAAGTCAAGAAGTGCAGTGTTAGTGCTGTGCCCCTTTCAGAATCCATGTTGCTGTGGACATTGCAGATTGTATTTTTCCAGATATTCAGTGAGTTGCTGTGCTACTATCCATTCAAGGCTTTTTTGGGGGGTTGAGATTGGTCTGTAGTTGCTAGTCAGGGTCTTGTCCCTGCTTTTGTGAATAGGGGTCACCACAGCTGCCTTCCATACACAGGGAACTGAGAGAGCATAAGGGTGCAATTGAGGATTTTGGTAAGGTGGGGTGGGACTTCATCAATGGTAAGGGCAAGGAGCTTCAAGTCAGGGAGTCATCACTGTGCCTGGATCCCAAGAGCTTTGAGCAGATGTTTCCTGGCCACCTCTTGAGAGATGGCCTTAAAAGTAGAATGGTGGTTTCTGTCGAGTCATGCCAGTGGTGGCTGATAGGGTTGCAGCTTGGGATGGATCAAAAAGTTTGGGGAGCACCTGGCTGAGGCCAGTGAAGTGGAGTTGAATGCATTGGCAATAGTATCTTTATCCATAGTGATAGAGCCATCAATGTTGAGCATTGAAGGGTAACTTTGGGTTTTCCTGTTACTTGGGAAAAATAGGCCCAGAACTTACTACTGTTCTTCCAGAAGCTAGCAAGGCACTCCAGTAATAATTGGTTTCGCAAAGGCATATGGCTCAGTACAGGCATTCTGGCAGATTTGTAGGCCTGAGTGTCAGCCTGAGTGCCAGAGGATTTGGTGTGGAAGCCTACTGGACTACACTGAGTGTACAATGTGATGATTCAGTGAGAGTGATGTGAAATTATTATACAGCAGGGGTATTTAATGTGGTAGTTTGCCATTCACAGTGGGGCAGTTTACTGATTGGGAAGAGAGACAATTGGACTACATAGGGTTGTTTGAAATGGTGGTATATCAATCAAAGTTAATAGACTACTAGGGTACAGTACATAGGTTTGGGGAGTGTTTGACATAGCAGTTTTGGTGATCGTGGTGGCATTCTGGGTAATACTAAATAAACTTTCAACAGTGATGGAATGTTGATCAGGAAGGTAGATGGGACTACCAATACTGCACAGAGTAATGTACCCAATGGTGCTTTAGTAAGCAGTGGTTGAGGAAATAGGAGACATAGGAGACTACTGGTGGCAATTATCACAATGGTAGCATGGCATTTGGGGAGGTGGTATAATATCATATGTTGAATTAGTCATCAAGATAGGTGTGATAATGACCCTACTGTTTTTAATTTAAATAATGGTGACCTAGAGGTTGTCTCCACCACAAAATGCAGAATTTCACCTGGAAGCGGTGGAATTTCATCAGCGAGGGAGAAATTCTGCCATTCATGGATGAAATTCTGCCATTCACGGGTGAAATTCTGCACTCCACAGGCAGAATTTTGTACTTCAACTCCATGAAATATTTCATGAAATTAGCAAAATTTGAGAAAAATTTTGCGGAACACAGTTAGGACTTTACCCATCTCTAAATTCTACTATGGTCCATAAGCCTGGGGACGAATTACAGGCAGGAAAACTCTTACTTGTTTTCCACGGATATCTGAATTGCATCTATCACATTTCAAACCTTTCCAGATATGAATCAAAATCTTCTTTTGTCTCATCAGATTCTGAGATTCTTCAGATCTGAGCCACAGTGGTATAGTGTCCCATTCTCTTTTGACAAGCACACTTTTCAAAAAATATTCACCACCCTCACCAGAAATGTTGGTATATGTACTGAATAGAATGCAAAACAACAGAAAGCATGTGTCACACACTATGGGGCAGTGTGTTATTTGACCCCTTGGTTATAGGATCAGATTACTGCAGGGCTTGCATACTGAACACCCATACATTTAATCTATTTTATCTTTATTTGTGACATAGCTAAGAAGTTGTATCTTGTATTTTGATAGTAGGTATGCCATTAACAAAAATAGCACCATTTATCTGGAAAATGTAATCTAACTCTTGTGGTGTAAACAAAAGCAACCACTGCACATCCCTGTATGTAATAAAACATGGGTGTGTACCAATAACATGAATATTTTGAGATTTGCTTCAAGATACTATCTGTTTTACACTGTCTACAACTATCAAAATTAATATGAAGTATCACTATAGTTCTAGAGATGCTGTGAGACAAGCAAAACAAAACTGAGTCAGACTTTTAGTGCTTGCACATGGTCTGTGTTCTATTATACATTTTAGGCCATAACCTACTTAAATATTTATAAATTGTTCATCTGTTTTGGAAATGTGAAACTAATGGTAACTTAAACACAATAGCTAAGTTACAAGAATTCAATGTCAGTTTTAAGCATGTTTCTTCTCAGACTCTAACATATATTCTGGGTAAACCATGTAAAGATTCAGTTCCTGCTTTTGTGTATTCAAATCAATATGGAGTACTAGAAATATTGCACTACCTAAATACAAATGATTGCATGTATATATCTTTATAAAAATTACAGTTGCTCTAGGTTATGATCTCATTTGTAAAGGGTCATTTGGCATTACAGGTTAATGAAGCAGAAGCAGCTGAATTATATTTTACCAGTCAAGTGTAGTTTATACAACATTGAGTGGATTCTATGCAACATAGTTTTTCTAGGCTATTGTTTTCTGTAGAGAAAAATAATTAGCATATGTCTTGTTAATTTCCAGCTGGCATTTTCCCACACAGTAACTGAGATGTTGTCCATCATGTATCCAAATCAGCTCTGATAAGGAATAATAATAATAATAATAATAATTTTATTTATAAAGCGCCTTTCATAATATCAAGGCTGAACAAATCCATAAAACATCAGCAAACAAGATAATAACAGACCATAAAATTATAAAATATATTCTAAAACATAATAAATTACAATACAATTACGCACACTATACAGTGTATTTAACTTTCAAAAGGCCCTTCTCCAAAGATAGGTTTTAATTCCTTTTAAAGGTCTCCACGGAGGGCATTCCCGTAACCCGGCAAGGTAGAGAATTCCAAAGAGTGGGTGCGGCATAGGAAAAAGCTCTACTGCTGGAAGATTTCAGACTCACTCTTGGAATCTCTAACAACCCCATGTCGGCTGGCGGAGTGATCGGCTAGGGCAATAAGGTACCAGAAGGTCTTTCAGATAGGCTGGACCCTGATCGTGAAGGGCTTTGAAAGTCAATAAAATGACTTTGAAGGTGATCCGCCACCGTATGGGAAGGCAGTGCAACTCATGAAGCACCGGGGTAATGTGACAGGACCTGCTTGTCCCAGTCAAAACCGGGCTGCCGCATTCTGCACTAGCTGTAGGCGACAGATTTCAACCCCAAAAGCCCAAAGTAAAGGGCATTGCAGTAGTTGGGTGGGAGGACACAAAGCGTGGACCAGAGTTGGCAGGAGTCAGACGGAACAAGGTGCCTTACCGGGCAATATTCCTAAGATGGTAAATGAAGTCTTGCGATGGCTGACACCTGAGATTGAAGAGTCAGCCTATCATCAAGAATCACCCCAAGGTTACTGACCCATTCAGAGGCCAAAAGCGACACACCAACGAGATAAATTCCAGACGGCGCCAGCACATGACCTCCCAATCTGACCACCTGGGTCCACTATCAAAATCTCAGTTTTCTCCGAGTTCAACTTTAGCCAACTAGAACCCATCCAGTCTTGGATCTCCCCAGACAGTTATTAAAACCGAGAGAGCTCCATCCTGGTCGGTGCAAAGACAGGTATAGCTGAGTATCGTCTGCATAGCAGTGAAACCTCAGTCCATCAACTCTTATAATGTTTCGAGGGCAGCATGTACACTGCAAATAACATGGGCGACAGCACAGAACCCTGAGGCACTCCACACAACAAAGGGACTGGGCCAGAGGAAAAATCCCGACACAACTCTTTGTGATCTTCCAGTGAGGAATGACTTGAACCATTTAAAAACAGTTCCAGACATTCCACAAATTTGCCCAGCGTGCTAGCAACACCATGTGATCCACAGTGTCAAAAGCTGAAGAGAGATCAAGGAGAACCAAGATAGAATGTCTCCTTAGATTTCTCGCCTCAGAAGATCATTTAGTACCCGAACCAGCGCTGTCTCGTAATGTGTCTTTTACGGAAACCAGACTGAAAGGATTCATAGATATTATGGATGGCTAAATGGTCATCCAGTTGGGCACCACGACCTTTTCAATGACCTTTCCAATAAAGGGAAGGTTAGAGATAGGTCGATAGCTGGAAAAACAGTCTGGGTCCAAGGAAGCTTTCTTCAAGAAAGGTGTCACCACCGCCTCTTTCAGGAGCTAGGAAACTCACCCGACTCCAAGGAGCACCAGACAATTTGCGCCACAACTGGACCAATGATGTCTATACAACCCAAAATTAGGGCAGTAGGTCCAGGATCCAAGCTACAGCTTGTGGGGTGCATACTATGGATGATCCTCATAATATCCACGAACTCCGGTCGACAAAAGGAACTCCAGGAGAAATGAGGTCTTGTGCTCACGCACCTCCCTCCACAACATCCTTAGAGGTTGCGGACGCAAAGTCCGCCCTGATATCAGCCACCTTAGTTGCAAGTATCGAGCAAGCTCATCACACTCACTTTGCGAAAAGGCTTTCCGAACTTGCAGATAGGCTGGGTTGCACAGTCTGTCTACAGTTCGAACAGCTGAGCCGGTCGATTCTGAGCAACTGCAATCTCCCTGGACAGGAATTCTGCCTTCTTATGGGTGATTGCAGATTGATAACTAACATAATGTTCAGTCAATCTAAGGCGGTCATCACCAAGACCGGACTGCGCCAGCAACGCTCTAACATTCGTGTCTCCGCATCTCCCACAGAGTCCCATCAAACCAAGGAGCCCTGGGGTGACGGAAAGAAGAAGGCTCACGGACAGGAGCAATAGAATCCAGAGCAACTGCAATGGCCTCATTATACGCCTGTGCGAGCTTCTGAACTACTGCCCACCAATACGAGGGATGAAAGGTCAAGCACCGCCATCAGGCCTTGTGGAGTAACATTCCGTAATGGATGGTACCTGACCATCTCCAAAGGGCTGGCCTTCTCAGGGGGTGCGAAAATTGAACCTCACGATGTGGTGGTCGGACCAAATGACTGGTTCCACCCCATATCGAATGCATCAATCCCAAGGAGGAAGACTAAGTCAGAGAGTGTCCAGATTTATGTGTAGCAGTGGAAACTACCTGTGTGAGGCCCAAGAAGACATTAGTTGGAGGAAGTGTTTACCAAATTCTGAGAGTTCATCGTCGACCCAGGCGTTAAAGTCGCCCAGCACCATCACTCTGGGCGCCTCAAACGACATGTCGATGAGGAAGTCTGCCACTTCCGTAAGAACGCTTCCCATCTCCGGGTGGACGGTAGATGAGAACGATTCAACGCCTACACCTGCTACTACTGTACACTCAAAGGACTCAGTCTCACCCACTGCCACATTCGAGAGGCCCAATTCAGTCTTAAAACAGACTGCAACCCCACCCCTACGGTCCAACCTCGGGCGGTGTAACACCAAGTACCCAGCTGGACTCATGGCTTCCACTATAGGGCCAGAGTTTTCGTCCAGCCAGGTCTCGTGATGCAAGCCAGATCAGCCATGCCAATGAGGTCGGCAATAATAGCAGTTTTATTCTTAACAGATCTGGCATTGCATAACACCACCCGAGTTGGACAAACCTCGAAGGTTGTCGAGCCTATCTGCCTACTGTAATCAGTAGTTTCCTTTGGTATGGGAACCAGACAGGCGAACTCCCGCTCTGGATTCCATTTTCACCCCAGGGCGCCTCCTGGACTTAATAACCCCACACGGTGATGACTGCACCCTCACTCCTCACCGCGCACCCCCCCACCCTCCGTCGGGCAATCCCCAATGCCCTACAATGTTGATATGTCTCGAACTGTAAGGAAGGAGTACAAAAGGGCGGAGGGCACGAAGAGAGGAGGGGGGAATAATCACCACCATGGAGGAGAAAGTGCCAACACAATGCTGCTGCCCAAATTAAACACTAAAATAAAATAAACCTGACCAAGACTACCCAAAGCAAAAAACTCCTAGCTACCTAAAGCTAACAATTAAGTCAATAATTTACAAAACACAGCAAAGCAGACCCTTCCAACCCCAGTCCTCTCACCACCGGGAGCAGAGTACAAGGCACTCTCACTGCCATAAAACAAACAAATGTTTAAATTCCCCAGTTCTCTCACAACAGGGAGAAAAAACAAAATAAAAAGAAAAAGAAAAACAAATAACAAAAATAAAAACAAAATTTTGGACCCAGGGTCCTCTCACCACCCTGGAAGACCAGGACAGAATCGACAAAACAAAAACAGCTTCTCAAAGATCCAAAACAGTCCAGGACCATAAAAGGCAGTCACGCCAATCCAGAGGGAGGAATTAGTCCAAGGGAGATCCAAGAGGTTCAAATTACTCCAACAAGTTTAAATCCAAGGAGGAACGAGCAAACTCTACTCAGTTTACTCCCAGCCACCCCCAGGCAATATATTGCCACTCACACTAAAGGCCACACAAGAGCCACCCGTAGCCCCTCCATGGTCCAAGGTAGCGGGACGCCCCACTCAGCTCCCTGACTGGGAAAACGCCCAACGACCTGCAGAGTTACAACGCCCAGGAGAGTGTCGGCCAGAGCAAACAAGAGGCAGGTAAACTCTCAAAATTAAAGAGCTCAAAGGGCCACAATCTCTTGGAAAAAGAAAACCCAGTCCAAGATCTTGGTCTCCTCTTCAGTAACTCAAAAATCCAAGAGCTCTCCAAACACATTGGATCCTAATTTCACAGTCTCCTCAGCCAGAACACTTCTTCATACAAGCGGCATACTCCAGACTAATCCAAGGGAACACAATACCACCCAAATTCCAGAGAGTCTTCAAAACATTAATCCCGAGTGCAGCAACTTGCCAAAATTCTCCCTATACTGCTGGCTGCGAGATGTAAACCCTGCCATAGAATCACATCAGGCTCTCATCTAGGTCGACCGAGAAACAAAATAAAAAGTCAGCTGGCGTCTCCTGTAAACGGCACCGCGCGCTATTCAATAGTCCAGTAAAACCGGAATGCAAGCGGACGCATAGAACACCAAACACTAAAAAGCAAAAATAACGATAAGATAATAAAACAACTAATTCAACAAACGATAAATTTACGGAAGCAGCAATGGGCACCAGCCTGGGCCATCATAGTTCTGTTAACTAATGTTTTCCCAAAAAGGAAAACAGAAGCTATTTTAAAGCAGCAGTATTTGTTAGTAACCATATAGCTGTTGTCAGCAATAATGTCCATCTTGCAAAGATATCAAGATACACATTTTACTTTCTGTTTCTTTCATTCCTGAACCATGATATGGATTTTGAAGTTTTTAAGTTCCACTCCTGTACCATGCCGTCATGCAAAATAAATCTTGGTATAGTGTTGCGCTGTTTACCAAAAACATGTGGTAGAACCATCCTAACACATCTACAGAACAAATCTAGCATGTACATTGAACAGGTAACCTCAGTGGAAGACAGTTTAAAAATTGTGAGTGTTGCCCATGTTTAACAATGAGTCATTCATTACAAAATTAGTTGGAAAAGCTGTTTTAACAATATCTGAAAAAGTAAACATTCACAGAGTATGAATCTTAATATTTCAGAAATACATTTTGATAAAAAAACTGTGTAATGAATTTTTGCTGACTAACAAATGGTAAAAGTTTATTTTAAGTGTCCTTAACTGCACTGGCACTACTGTATAACTATGCTGTAACTGCACTGTAACTACTATGTAGTTGTTAACTAGTTTCACATTTACATGTTGTGTAGTTATGCAGCCTGCATACATGTGCAACTACTACTGTCTCCCTTTTGGTACAAATCATTTAATTCTGACAAGTGTAACTACACATGTAATAGCTGTTGCAAAGTGTAACAGAAAATGTATTGTGCAACTACCACTCTGTCTCTTCTGGCATTGTGTTATTTGTTTGTATAATGGTAACTACACATCTAATAGCTATTGCAAATTGTAACAACAAAACTATTGTGTAAAAACTATGTTACTACTTTTGGCATTATTAAATCTGTACTTACAAGTGTAACTACATATAAATGCAGGTCTTGTGCACTGTTTCAACTGTCTGTGTCTATCTGACATGTATTTAAAAGGTAATCTCACAGAAAAATGTTAAACTGTAATAAGGATGGTAACTAAAACATGAATACAATGCAACTTCAGTCTGCTACAGTTAAATGCACTGACTGGCAACTCTTTAGATGATGTTCCATATCTGTATTCCAGTTTTCATGAACCTACAGGTTAGTAAACATGCAGTTTAATATTGTGAATAGATATGTAACTGTACACAAACATATTTCATTTGCATAATTACTAATTGGCATTATAACACTATTGTGGCTAAGAAATGATGGTACTGTTTGCACAGTTAATGCCTAGGTAACATGTATTTGCAGTTGCACACATTTACATTTACCAAATGTCAGTACTGTAGCCACGATGTGATTTTTCATTCAGAAATCAGTCTCTCATGAACTTGCTGCTTATTAAACATGCAATCTAATATTGGACCCTATTCACGTAGGTGGTAGGTAATGTGTCAAATGTGCATTCCCAGGGCTGGTGATCAATAACAGCCATCCAATCAGATGGACTGACCAGAAGCAGACTGAATCCTGCACTATGTGTGGAGTGGGGGAATTGTGGGTTATGGATGGTCTTCCCATTGCTGCCTTTTTCCAGTAAGGGGACCTACTGGTCTACCTATGTTTACCACCTTGCTCCCAGCCATCATGGTATAGTCAGAGGGCTGGGGTAGCTTGATGTGAAGGATGGTGCTATGGCAGCCAAACCATTCAACCAGTGGGAAGGGCATGTAATGGCTAAGGAAAAGTCACTACCTGTTTATCAGTGCCACCCACCACCACTCCACACAGCAGATAGTAATAAGGCATGGTATATGACCATGCCCCACCCCAACCATCCACCTGGGCAGTAGCAGGCCAGGAGTTGGGTGTAGAAGAGGTGTGGGTCAATGCCACAGAATCAGCACATTTTTAGTAACTACAGCACTGTTACAAGCCAGTAAGTAATTATGTAAATGATTTTAATTGTATAAGTAAACAATGTAGTTGTATAGTTGTACATCAGAACTACAGCATTGGCATTCAATGTAAGCGTACAGTATAGTAATTACACACTTCTTCTTATGCTTTATTTTAAGTGTCAGTTTCTGTGTACTTACTTTACAAATACATGTCAATTAGGAATTAACTGTGTAAACAATGCCACAGAAGCAGCACATACTGTACCTTAGTAACTACAGCACTGTTACACCTTCATCTTACACTTTATTTTAAGTGTCAGTTTCTATATACTTTCTTTGCAAATACATGTTAGTTAGTCATTAACTGTGGAAACAATGCCACAGAAGCAGCACATTCATTAATAACTACAGCACTGTTACACCATTCTTCTTACACTTTAAGTGTCAGTTTCTGCATACTTACTTTGTAAATACATGTTAGGCATTAACTGTGGAAACAATGCCACAGAAGCAACATTCATTAGTAATTACAGCACTGTAAAAGCCTATAAGTAATTATATAAATCAATGATTTTTTTTGTTTTATAGCAATTTACAATATTAGATTGCATGTTTACTTCTAGTTCTTTTTTGGGGGTTGCACTGCACAAGTGGTGGATCTGGGATTCAAATCCAGTTCTCCAGGTTTGCAGGTCAGTGCTTTTAACCACTATGCTATACTGCAGTAATTCATGAGGAACGATTTCTAAAGGATAATTTTAAGCATCACTAACTACACTGTAACTACATTATAACTACACTGTAACTGCACTAATATGTAGTGGTTAACTAGTTTCACAATACGTGTTGTATACTTTCATGGCTTTAAATGTGCTGCTTCAGATAGATTGGCTCACACCTCTTCTGCACCCACACCCTGTCCTACTGCTGCCCAGATGGGTGGCTGGAGGTGGGGCGTAACTTCTCCTCAGATGAGACTTCTAATTTTTCTGTACCTAAGACTAAACTGTGCTGTTGCACAATGCTGAACAGTCATAAGACTGACTGATTGTGCATCATATGTATTGCATCCACACTTTAGTTGCTACTCTATTGTGTTTCAACTATATTCTTGGACTTAATTGTACCTAGCTGTACTCAATATATTCAGTGTTTTCTATTTCCTGTACCTTTCCTGTTAATGTAAGGGTATTGTCTGTATTACCTATGTACCATCTTTATGGCCCAGGTTGTGCTTGAAAATAGTCCATTGGAACAGTGCACCTAACCAGTAAACAAACAAACAAACCTATATATATATATATATATATATATATATATATATATATTTGTATATGTAACAGATAAACCACTCTGAGGTGTGTGGTCGTGCTCTGATACACGTATGCCTCGGTGTGCATTATACTGCATAAGGCTGAAGGCCGAGTGTGTCAACCGCCTAAGGCGTGCATATATCAGCATGACTGCACACCTCAGAATGGTTTATCTATCTTATAAAATGTCAAATTGTTTTCGAGAGGGTAAAAGTGCAGGTGTGTGGTTGCGCTCTGATATATGCATGGTCATGTGGTGCTCAAGGTCCAATAAATGAACAACAATTTCCCTACCATTATATATATATATCACTGATCCGTCGTGGACTGATGGTGGGTGATGCCAGATACACATACAGGGACTCTTCCTTAGCCATTATATGCCCTTCCCACTAGCTGAATGAGGTGGCAGCCATGGCACCATCCTTCACACAAGCTATCACAGCCCTCTGAGTATATCATGAGGGCTTGGGCCATGGTGGTGAACACATGCATGTAACAACTAAGGAGAGTCCCTGCATGTCCATAGGTCTCATAGGTAATAAAAGGAATATTTTAGACTTTCATCCATTTAGCTTGCTATTTCCAGTTCTGAACTTAAAGTTGGATGCTATATGTCTATGCTTCTATGTTGGTATAAGGAGCCCAACCTGCTTTTGAAAGATGTCCATAGTAGGACTCTCCACTAAGTCTTTAGGTAATGAGTTCCATATGGGTACTACGCTTTGACTGAACCAAAATCTATATGTTTTTAGCCTCCATTTATCTTGTTTGAGTTGCAAATCATGTGTCCTTGTAGCGTGAGTTTTTGTTTTAGCTTCAGTCCTAAGTTTTCCCTTTTGTTTATGGTCTGTGAAGCTTCTATATACAAGGAACATATCTCCTCTCCATCTCCTATAACCTAGTGAGTAGAGATTCAACTCTCTCAACCTGTCCTCATGAGGTAGTCCACCCAAGCCCTGTACTGCTCTGATCACTCTCCTCTGCACTCTCTCACCCTCTTCCTATCCCTATCCCCTTTTGTATGGTGCCCACACTTGTGAGCAGTACTCAACTGAGATCGCACCAACGATCCATACAAAGGCATCAGTACCTCCCTACTTCTGCTGGCAATATGCCTTAAAATGCAATTTAGTGTTGCATTAGCTTTTCTTACTGTTAGGTCACAGTGTGAGTGAAAAGATGAATAATTGTTTACTATAATCCCTAGATCTTTTCCTGTGTCATAGCCTTAAGAGTTGAATTGTTTAACATATAATGCATCCCTGATTCTTATTCCCCATATGCATGATTGTGCACTTTACTTTATTTAATTCTAGTTTATATTTATTTGTCCAGTTCTCTATATAATCTAGAGCATTCTGTAGAGTTATGTGATCCTCCTCTGAAATAACAATATGCCCCGCAACAATTGTCCACAAATTTAGTGATCCATACAGACTAATTTTTATATTTTAGTGATGAAATGCATATGTTAAACATACATGGTCCCAAGATGGAGCCCTGGGGGACCCGCTTATCACTGTCAACCAATCTGAAAGATCCCCATTTATTGTGACCCTCTGTCTCTATTTTCCAACCATGCAGAGATCCAGTTTATGATGTTGCTTAAATTCCAGTATTGTGTAGCAAAGTTATTAATTCATTAAGTGAGAGCTTGTAAAATGCTTTGAAAAGTCCAAAATACCACATCCACAGAATTCCCCAAGTCCAATGCTCTGCTCACTTTCTCATAGAAGTGAAGAAGGTTTGTCTGACATGATCTAGCCTTTGTAAAACCATGCTGTTGCAAGTCCTGCTGATTTTGCTGTTCAGAGTGAGATTGAATCTGGTCCTTGATTATTCCTCCAATATCTTGCCGAGACAAAGTTAAGCTCACAGGTCTATAGTTTTCTGAGGAGTCTTTTTTACCTTTTTGTAAATAAGGACCACATGAGCTTCCTCCAGCTTTTACCAATCCCACCACCCCATCTAAGGATACCTGAATGACGAATGTTAATGGGGTGGGCTATCTTGATGACCATCTCTAAAATGACTCTGGAGTGTATTCCATCTGGTCCTGGGCATTTGTTCTTATTTATTTTGTTAGTCTTGTAGTCACTTCATTTATATCAATATGTATTTGATCCTTTAATGAGCTATTTTGGCCTATACTAACTGAGGGAACCTCTTTAGGATTAAACACAGACCCAAAATAATAATTTTGTAAATTTGCCATTTGTGTTATGTCTAATATTCCCCATTTATATCCTTAAATGGGCCTATACACTGTGTATTTTCTCTTTGATTTATATATGTTTAGAAATTCTTATAGTTGTCCTTCATACTTTTGCCAGATTTACCTCGAATTATGATTCAGCTTGTTTTATTGCCTTCTTTACCTTCCTCACCTGTTCTTTGTATTCAGGTAAGCTGATCTTATTATTTTATTTTTCATTGGTTTAAACATTCTATTTTAAGTTGTATTTGTTTTTAAGTTTTGGTTTAGCCATTTGGGGCTTTTTCCTTTCCTGGAGCTTTTTGCCACGTAAGAACATATCTGTCTGTTATAACTATAATTGTATGCATCAGTAAGTCCTGCATTTTATCTGTTGAGCAGTTTTTGAAACCTGACATCCAGTCCCACTGTGATAACATTTCTCTTATTTCATTAAATTTGGCTTTCCTAAAATTGGAAACTTTTGTCAATCCAGGTTGATTTTTGAAGGTGTCTGTTAAGTCAAAGTGAACTGTCAGATGGTTGCTGTCTGACACTGGTGTGTCAACAGATATATTTATGACAGAATCATCCATATTAGTTAAGAGGATATCCAAGATATTCTCTTCTCTTGTACTATCCTAACTTTTCATTCAGTCCCATCTGATTACATTTTCCAAGTAATCTCTATCTGTTTTAGTTTTGCTGTTTGTTTTCCCAGTCTATGCCAGGAAGATTAAAGTATCCTGCTAATATTATATTATCTTTTGGGTCACTATAATAATAATGATAATAATTTTTATTTACAATATGATCTAGAAAACATAAAATGTCCTTGTCACCCTCACTATTTGTGAAGGGTGGCCAATAGAAGACCCCAAAATGATTTTTAGGGCATTGGTGTGAATTATTTTAATCCATAAGTGTTTTATACTAGAATTTCCAGCATTAATTTCCATGCTTTTAAGAGACTCATGGATATATATTGCCATGCCCCCTCCTTGTCTGTGTTTTCTAGGTTTACTATACAGATTGTACCCTGTTATGTTTTTGTCCCATGTGTCCCCTCTTCCCACCAGGTTTCCATGAGGAGTGCTATTTGGATGTTTGTACTCTCCATTAAATGCTTAAATTCTTCAATTTTTTATCAAGGCTTCTGACACTTGCCAAAAGACATGCATGTGTGTACGTGGCACCACCGCCATCACGCACACACAACAGATTGGTGATATATTTATTTATTTACTTATTTATTTAATTGTAGTAGACTGAAGCTGCATTGTATTCATATTTTAGTTACCATTCTCACCACACTTTAACATTTTTCTGTGTGATTACCTTTTAAATACATGTCAGATAGACATAGTTGAAACAATGCACAAGACCTGCATTTATATGTATTTTGAAAAAGAAAAAGAATTATGAAACATGTCAAGATGTGCCACACTGGCACTTTAATAAAATATTACCAGCACTTATACCTGCGAGCAGCTTTTGAATTTTTGGTGGTGGTGAGTGCGGAATTTTATCTTGATCTTATCTTTATCCAGCCAAGTGAGCACTTCTGCTTTTTCAGCCTGCATTTATATGTAGTTACACTTGTAAGAACAAATTAATAATGCCAAAAGTAGTAGCATAGTAGTTACACAATAGATTTGCTGTTACAATTGCAATAGCTATTATATGTGCAGTTGCCCTTATACAAACAAATAACATAATGCCAGAAGAGATATAGTGGTAGTTGCACAATACACATTTTCTGTTACACTTTGCAACAGTTATTACATGTGTAGTTACAATTGTTAGAATGAAATGATTTGTGCTGAAAGGAGACAGTAGTAGTTACACACGTATGCAAGTTGTGTTAACACAACACGCAAATGTGAAACTAGTTAACAACTACACAGTACTATAATTACATACAACTGCACAGTAATTATAGTGCAGTTACTGCATAGTTATACAGTAGTTACAGTGTAGTTAGGGACAATTAAGATAAAGTGTTAACTAAAAATACTGCTGCTTAAAATAATAATAATAATAATAATAATAAATTTTATTTTCTAAAGCACCTTTCAAGTTTTCAAGGTGCTGTACAAACATGTATAGAAGTCAAGCATTATAATTCATTCTAAAACACACATAAAACTTCAGTCTCATCAACAACATAACACAGTTAATAATCCAAGAAGGCAATTTGATAATAAGTAATTATACCCTCTTAGATTCCTCCATGGAGGTGCACTGCCATAACCGCAACCACATCTGCTTAAAATAAATAGACCTATAAACAATCCTATAGTGTCTGTATGAACATAAAAGGCAGAGAAATTTTAAATCCCTGTTTTCTGGAGTATAATTACTATCAATGGTGGTGAAGTTGAGGAGATAAGCAGTTAAGCGTTGGGGGACTGGCAAGGTAGCACATGAGCCAGTCATGTAGTGCAGAGATAGCATTTCTACTCATTACTCTGGTGACAAGGTTTTGGAAAGGACTCAGTGTGCTGGGAGATGGTCAGTGGAGCAGTGGTGAAATAATACAGGATAGCTCTTCTCCTTCAGGGGGATTCCATACTCCACTCTTCACTTGCCACCCAATAGATCCTAGGTGGTAGTGCAGCCCCAAACCTGGAGATGAGAGGTCTCTAACCTTATTTAGGAAGACTATAGGGAGGGCAGAGGGAGTACAGCCACAACAGTGAAGCAAAAGATAGGCAGTGAGCATACACATTACCTACAGAAGAGGGGTTGCCAACTATGAGCTGACCACAGGCACCCCACCACTCAGAGGATGAATAAGAATGGGAGATACAAGAAGTGGGGATACCACTGGATGCTACTACATGTCTGTGTGAAGGCAAGTGTGTCATTGTCAGGGCTAGTGACCTTGGGTGACATCACCTGGGCAATGGCTGCCTGAATCCTCAGCTCTGTCAGCCCCTGAGACAAATCTGCATCCATCTCAACTAAATTGGTGTGGACTCACTGGCAAAGAACACTACACTGACAGTGGGATGCTTCAAGAACACAGTGATGCCAGTAAAAGTTTAATAGCCTCCTGGCTGTGGAAAAAAGCAAGCTGATCACCAGCCATGCAGCTGAGGTGGGAGCTGTGGCCCCATTGGATGAGGAGACTGGTCTTTAGCATGACACAGAGGAGGTGGCGGATATAATTTCAGCCACAAAACAAATGGCAAAACAGTAAACAAAATTGATCAAACTCCCACTTCAATAAAACAATAACTGAATGGCACAGAACTCATAATGGAGGTGGTGGAAGGATGCGTGGCAGAACTATGCACCACCACTGGCAGACATGATTAACCGATGCTCCTTTTGCTGGCTAGAGAGCAGGAGCTAACATAGAAATTAGAGGATCTTGAGGGCAGAAGCTGGAGGCAGAACAAAAGGTTTATGGAGTTCCAGAAGGGGCTGAGAAGTCACCCAACAATATAATAGCCTTCTTACAAATTACTCAAAGAGATTTTAACCTCCTCAGTGGTTATGACTTGTGCATGGACTGAATGCTTAGAGCCATAGGATCAAAGCCTACGAACCTGGGGCCTGCCTATGGTCCATCTTGACCAAACTTACAAACTACACCAGTGAGGAAGATATACTAAAAGAACCTGGCAACAAAAGACTTAAGGTACGGGGAGTAATGCAAGTACAATTGACAATTACTACACTAGTACAGTGAAAGAAAATGAATAATGTGGAGAATTATCAAGCAGCTCCATGATAAAAACATTAAAGCTCAGCAATATTTTGCAGGGAGACTTAGATCGAGATGCCGAATGACACTATAGCATTCAAGGACTTCCTAGATGCTTCCCAATACCTCAATGAGCTCACTGTTTAATTCCCCAACAAGGCAAAGATAGTCTGGAGAGGATTACTGAAATCCACATTGAAGGTGGCATGGGGATCACAGTAAAATGTAGACATCAAAATCAACGCCCCAGAACAAACTTTCATATGCCACTGCATGTCTACCTTGAAACAGAGAACAGGGAGTCAGATGGGTCAGAACCGATGGTGGACTCCATCATAACCAGGGACCAAGACTTGATAATATAGACTTAAACCCGCCATGACAAAAATCCATCTCTGACTCTGCTGAAGAACTGAATGCGAGCCACGAGCATTACTACTAATAATAAAAGACTGATACAGCAAAACCGTTTACAAATTCTCAGTATCCTTTTGTGTAAATAGGACACTTTTTCATTTGGTTCTTATTTTCCTATTAAGAGGTTTTTTTTGAACTTATATTTATTGATTTTAATATGTAGTAAATACAAGTATTGCCTGAAGGACAGTGCACACTGTAAGTACCTTACAAAATTCAGTAAAAGAAACATTCGGTATATTTGGCACTCATAGCTTGTTACATCATAGAGAGGCTATCCATAATTTATAGTTTTAAATAAAAATCAATCTGAAAAGGCTGTTGCTACCATGAGAGGGAAAATCTATATAAAAGAAACATACAGTTTGTAAATAAACACTTTTAATAGGTGAAGCTTCACCTATATCCAACATCAAATTATAACTAATAGGGTAAGGGCTCTTTCTTCGCTCTCTGCACCACCACTCCTAGCAATGGCCTGAACAGGCCAAACTTTCATATTAATAGGTTACTAGTATCAATAATAAACATAACATCACATCAAACTGTACTTGTTTGATAAAGTTCACTACTTACTAGCATAAATTCAACACAATTTATGAAGAAATTTAGGACTTTTACCGGGCTAAACAGAGCCCTAGTACTCAACAAAACTCACCTGCATCATTAACTTTAAATTTAAGTGCCCAATAGAGCTCATGACCCAGGAAAGCACAATATAAGTGATGCTACTGGCAGAATTAACATGAACTACTAATGGTAGTTTAATACAAGCAGTAAAAAGCTATTTTATATATTAGAAAAGTCCTCCATTTCTGAGAAATTCCATCAGTGTATTTGACTTACTAGGCCAAACTGCACGCATTCAGGAGTTGTCCTCTTCTTCTGAATCGGAGTTAGAGCCCCTAGCTGCATAATCCATTTCAATTTTGGAAAGCAGCTTCACAGCATCCATTGGGTCAGCAAAATAGCAGGTTTTGCTCCATATATGAGCTTCAAGGTCACCAGCATCAGTAAAACATGGTGGGTTCCTAGACGATGCAGTTTAGAGTGCACATCATCAAAAGCCTTCTGGCATTGCCTCGTTGCAAAACTGAGGTTGGGGAAAATATGTACAGATTTTCCCTGTCACTGCAATGGTCTTTTTCTCCATGCTCTCATAGGATACCATCTCTCTCCTGAACTGAGCCTAACACCTCCAGCACCGCTCAACCTGCTGGATGCTCAAAATCCTCACATAGATCGGATCCCTGGCATTCACCGGTAAGCCCTCATTATTGTTACTGGAAATCAAGTTGAAGAAATTCTGAAGCCACTGCTCCAAAAAGCTGCTCGGGTCCTCTCCCAGATTCTTCTGGCAGTCCCAGAATACAAATGTGGGACACCCCGCCCCATGCTCCACATTTTCTAATTGGCACCAAAGGAGGAAATTTTCTTTCACTGGGCCCGATCAAGCTGTGAGCACCTTTTCAGCCATTGTAGTCACCCCAGGACCTTTTTGACATCGAGTCCTTTCTGGTCTCCACAACCTGCATGCGGGTAGTAAAGACATCTATTTTTTGTCAAGAGACTGGACTGCTTTCAATAATGCAGCATTCATGGTCTAGTTAGCAATGGTTTCAGCAGGTTCCTTTTCTTTGTTGGGGCCTGTTCGACCGTCTTTCTGCCTGGCCCAATCCTCTCAGTTGTTGACTTTGGTCTTCCCATGGTTTCAGTAAAATAACTTGTTATATTACTGGGATCCATAGATGTTATTAAGTCTCATAATACTATTTTGAACAGCTTTGATTGATTTTTCTAGTAAAATATATATGTTGTTTCTCCGATGGTGCAGAGTAATGGGAAAATGCTTCTGTTCAGCTCAGCTCAGCTGCTAGCCATGCCCCAAGAGTTCTTCAAGACATTTGTTATACTCATTTTTGAGAACCATAGTCTCAGTCCATAGTGACTTGTAACAGAAAGGGAATTGGCCAAATAGGGGAAATCGGGGAGGGGAGGAGAGTGCCTGACACACTGTAACAGAGGAGCTCTAGGCTGGGAGTTAACTGATATAGCACCATTAGCAGGAATCTGCATGAAGTGGCAGACATAGATAAGTGTGCCAAATATGAAAAGCTGACCAATGACTGGAGAGATCAAAGGAAACATCAGGGGAACTGGGAGAGGAAGGCTGTACAGACTCCCCATCTCCACCTGAGGCATGTGAACAACCAATTGCCCTGCAGGTCACCTTGGAAATGCAGTGGGTAAATCAGGCTTGTATGGCACAAGCAGAGTGCAGTTTAAGTGGTCAGGGAAGTGACAAGCACCCAGTGCCTCCTGCACCATGAAGTTAAACAGATAAGAAAAGGATGCAGAACAGGATCTGTGGCATCCTCCTTCCCAGCTCAGGAACATAGGAACACAGAATTCATGTCAGCAGATGGGGACCACATGATCCTTTTAGTATGCCCATGTTTCTGCCCACCTCCCTAATTAGACTGCACCTGATCTGTCCATAATGTCTGTCCCATGTGAGTCCGAACTCGCTTACTGTCTTGGATTACACCACCTTCTCAGACACATGCAACTGTAATTGCATGAAGAACTGATTAAAGCACAGGCTGGGAACATGGATCCATTAATTTATGCTTGCAATGCTGCAGGCGCCCTCCTGCTGCACCCCAGCTGGGTGGATTGCGGCTGGCAGGACCTAGCCAAATGATCTCATAATTCAGTGGGTCCAAGAGCTGCAGGGTCTTGCACCTTGGGATGAGTGAGGAGGAGAGGAATGGATTTTAATCACGAATGGCACAGGCATTGTAATTAAAAAACACTTCATCTTTATATAAGGGTCATAGTGCTTGGAAGTGACCTAGCCAGCCATCTGAAGGCTCAGACCCTGAAGTGTGACTGAAGGTGAGTAGACTGAATGTCCCTCCCACTAACCTTTTCAGAGGACTAAGAGTGTGTTCTGCACTGGGAATGGGCATCCGGGGACCCTATCCACTTGCTGCCCATGATGCAGGTATTGTGCAGTTGCAACAGACCAGGGACCCAAGCATGACCAGATAGGTGGGAGCTGGGATGTCCACACTGAAGAATAAGAGAACTAATAGGCTATGACATAGCCTTGCATGGGGGTCACAAGCGGGAGGAGAGGAACGTGTTCTAGTTCAAGAATATATATGTCAAGGCATAAAATAAGCAGGTTAGCATTGCATTTTTAGACCCAAAATCAGAGAAAAGTGAGTCAACTTGTGGCATGATTAGCAGTCATTGCTAATCATTCTGAACTAGCCTGGCTCCTTTAAAATGCCCTTTTCACATTTTGGGCCATGTTTATTTAATGTTTTTTTTGTTCCAGTTTTCTGTCCTCCTCTCCTGCACTCCTCCTGATTGGCCAGAGATATTCCTGCTCCCCACCCGGTCTCTGTGTGAGAGAAATGTTGCAGTGTCCTCTTGCAGTATAACCCCAGAAGAAGAGCAAGCAGGTCCAGAAGCTCCAGCCAGAGCAAAACTTAAGCAAAGTAAGTTCTAGTTTCATTTTTTTTTAAATAGTATTTTTAGCTCATTGGTGGTGGCCCATAATTAATTTCCTTATTTGTGTTGCAAGGAGGAGCCACACAGAGGAGCAGGGGAGCCGAGGAGGCCAAGATGGCATGAGAGGATCAGGACCAGAGAGCTGTGTGAAGCATAGTGGGGGTGAGCCGGCCTCATGACGAGATTGGCCAAGCAACTGAGGAATAGCAGCACGCAGCAGAGCAGACAATTGGGAGTCTACAAACAAAAAAAAATACAAACTTTTCAATTTATGGTCCAGGAACCTGGAGGAGTGAACTCAATGTAAGGACATGTGGCAGGGCAGTGGCATGACTGTGGGGGCACCTTGGGCAGGTGTGCAACTCGTGGGATGGGCCTGAACTAGTAGACAAAATGGACAGGAATCAGGGAAACAAGAAAAGTAAATGTGAACTAAGTAATTACCCTGCTTGGCAGAGATGAGAGGGACAACAGAATGGTTTAAACAGTCTTTATTTTGTGCCCAGCCCAATGACAATGACTGATCTGGTGGGGAAAATATCAAACTTTACTGTGCTCATGCAAACTGCTTCTGAACAAAACAATAAGAATTGTGCCCTGGTTTTTCCAGAGAGTTCTGAGGAGAGATGAAACAAAGGGAAACGTAACTTGTGTGACTAGATATGCCCTGCTGTGGCTGAGATGAAGGGACAACAGTGGTTAAACAGTCTCATGCCCAGCTTTAAAATGTTCCCAGCCCTTATTGCAGCAGTGATGATGGGGATTAAGCAAACAAACTTTGTCTTTTGGCTTGTAAGTAACAAAACATTTTTGGGAACAGAAAACAGAATAAGAATTGTGCCCTGGTTTATTCCAAAGAGTTCTATGAAGGAATGAAACAAAAGAAAAACTTATTTGTGTGACATTAAGTAATGTACCCTGCTTTTGGCAGAGATTAAGGGACAACAGTGGTCAGCCGCCCTGCCTGCTTTATTTGTGCCCAGCCAGCCATTTTGTGCAGCAGTGATGGTGATAAATATTGTGCCTTGTTTTCCAGAGTTCTCAGGAGAGGAAACAAAAGAAAAGTAAATAAATTGTAGTATATGGTTTGGGTTTATTGTGGATGGAAAACGATGGTTTCCAAATCCTGTTAGTAGGACAGTTCAAAGGTCAAAAAAATGTTGTACTATCGTTTTGACATCTCAATGATAGTACAACAACTTTAACCTTCAACTGTTTCCCAATTGGCTGAAACATTGGCTTTTCAAAAAATACTGTATAGCATGGTGCTGGTAATGCGCCGGTTGAGCGCCAGCTTTTCAGACAGTTTGGACACTGAACTGCCATAGTCGACACCCTGTTTCCAAACTATCAGTTTGTCAGCATTTTTTTTTTAAATAATCAGTGGTCCCTTCGTACAAAGCTAAGCTGGATGACAGTGAGCAATGGTACCTTGGGCGGCAGTGGAGTGGAACTGCAGCGGGCGGAGAAAATGGCAGTGTCTGGACAAGGTACAGAAACTAACAAATCCTTGTGAAATTAATGTGGCACAGTTTGTGGGAACCATATACTATACAAAATAACAGATAGGAACTGTATCGTCAAGGCACGTATTCCATCTCGGTGTTTGATTCCATCAAACCCCTCGATGGGAACACAGCCTTGTTATGCACAGTTCCCTATCCATTATTCTATATGTGTACAAGTGCCCTAAAACAAAATACACCTGCTTGCTCTGCTGCACTGGGAAGTTGTAACTCTGAAAGTTAAAGTAAAGTAAAGTAAAATGTATTTATATAAAGCGCCTTCCTGCCCTCAGGCGCTTTTACAATATTCATACAGCAACAACACAATGCAGTTTAAAATCAGTAAAACTAATAACAAAAACAATACCAGCCATTCACCAAGTCTCTGAGAATGCCTGGTTAAATAGGAAAGCTTTCAGAGACTTTTAAAGCATTCTGTGGTAAGGCTATCTCATATCTGGCAAGGTAGAGAATTCCACAGGGTAGGTGCCATAAAGGCAAACGATCTTTGTCCAGATGTTTTAGGGATACCTGGGAATCTCTAGCAATCCCTCATCAGAGGATTGGAGTAAGCGGAGAGGTAGTAAGACAAGAAGGGTTCTTTCAGGTAGTGAGGGCCAAGTCATGTAGGACCTTATAGGTCAGCAATGCAACCTTGAAGGTGACCCACCACTGTATATGCAGCCAGTGCAGTTCACACAGCACAGATGTTATATGACTATATCTAGAAAGTCCAGTCAACAACCTGGGCATCGTGTTCTGCACTAGCTGCAAGCTGCAGATATCCATCCCCAGCAGCCCTAGATAGAGGCATTACAGTAATCAAAATGACTGGTAACAAAGCGTGGACCAAGGTAGGAAGATCTTCAGGCGGGACCAGGTGCTTCACCTGGGCTATATTCCTTAGATGGAAAAGGAAGACTTGACTACAGCTGACACCTGCACCCTCAGGGTCAGGCCCTCATCAAATATCAAGCCCAGGATATGTACCTGGCCAGAGGCCATAAGCAGGGCCCCCAAGATATAAACCTGAGGGTTTCCCACCCAAACCCTGTTGTCCTAAAACCAGGGTCCACCACCAGTACCTCTGTTTTACTTGAATTCAACCGAAGCCAACTAGTCCATCCAATCCTGTATCTCCAGCAGGCGGTTATTAAACACTGTGCTAGAATTAGACTCCTGCTCAGGTATAAAGACAGGTAGAGCTGAGAATCATCAGCATAACAATGAAAACTCAGCCCATACCATCTAATAATGTCCCCAATGGAAGCATATACACTGCAAACAACATGGGGACAGCACAGAGTCCTGTGGAACCTTGCAGGGCAGCCAGCGAGGGCCAAGGAATAAATCCCCAACACCACTCTCTGTGATCTGCCCTCAAGGAAACATCAAAAACAACTGTGAACTGCTCCCTCAGTCCACAGGGAAAAAGAGGGTCTCAAGCAACACCCCATGATCCACGGTGTCAAATGCTGCTGAAAGATCAAGGAGAACCAAGATGGAATGAGCTCTCTGATCTCTCACCAACAGGAGATCATTTGGTACCGCACAACAGCTGTCTCAGTGCTGTGCCATTTCCTGAAGCCAGACTGGAGAGGGTCATAGATATTGTGGCTGGTCAAATGATCCACCAGCTGCAGAGCAACCACCTTCTCAATAACTTTCCTACAAAGGGCAAGTTAGAGACTGGTTTGTAGTTTGCTGGGCAGTGGGATCAAGAGATTTTTTTTTTCAAAAGGGGCATACTACCTCCTTTAAGGGATCTGGAAAGATCCTTCTCTAATGAAACCACCACTATCCCAGCCAGGACCAGGCCGATGACCTTTATACACTCCACTAGTAGGCGAGTGGGGCCCAGATCCAAACTACAGCACCCTGTCCATGGCGGATCCTGAGGGTACAAGTAACAAATATATCAAACACTAGCCCTGCTGTCAGCTAGAGCTTTGTTGCAGAAGAGGACATCCCTATTAAAAAGTTTGAAGTGACAGCAGAACAAGAGAAACACATTGGAGTTTATTTGGGCAATAACATTAATGCTGTTAGTGGGAAAGAACTGACAATGTGTATTGGAAAGAACCTAAAAGGAAAACCTGATGTCAGTTGTAAAAATGCTAATTATTTTTCAGTTCTTATGGATGGTAGTACTGCTCTCTCTGCCCCCAGCAAGCACTAGGCAGGCCTCAGGTACCCCCTCCCAGTCCCTTCTCATGACTTGCTCCAGCAATCAGTTTGCATCATGCTCCTTTGCCACCCCCCCCCAACTTATAGTCCCATGAATTTCCCTAACAGTCACTACTAATACAGGCTGCCTGACCATGCCACCTCACATGCCACCATTTTACTCTAGCGTGTCCTCTCCACTCAGCCTTCCCTCACCCCACCATTTCTCCCTATACCTTATCACCCTTATTCCTCCACCTTTCACCTCCACCACAGTACATACCTCTCCCTGGTACCTCCTTTCTTCACCCCACTGCCAGCTATCCCCATCCTCTGAACTACTGACAAGGCACTTTGTGGTGCCTAGTTCCCCCATCACAAAGTGTTTTTCTTGTTATTTAACTAGTACCTATGTTTTAAGTTATTCTGTAGTTCTGAATCCAAGCTGTATCATTCATTGTGATGTACCTTTTGCTTTCTCCTATTGTACTTTGTTTTGCAACCTATGACATGGAACCTTTGTAAAACAGCTCGACTTCAAAGTTCTTTTCTGAAGCACTAAATAAATAGATAACATTGAAAAGGAACTGGTTTTTGTAATTAATGTTAATCCCAGCAGTGGTCAAGTAGAGACATAATTTTTATCAGTGAAAGCAGTATCAGATGGCATGAGTGAGGGACTCAAAAATCTCTTAGACATGTTTGCAGAGAGTGGCCTTAATATAAAAAATGGTTGGGTTTGGGCTGTTGGGGCAGCTATCAACATGGGTGTAAGACGAGGTCTTGTTGCACGTTTAAGGGAAGACCTACAGTGGTTGATTGCTGTTCATTGTTTCTCACACAGATTGGAACTGGCCATGAAAGATGCTTTGATAATATCTATTTAATGAAGTCTCAAACTTTCTGACCCTGCTGTTTTATCTCTATCTGAAAAGTCCTAAGCAACTTAAAGAGTTGGGTCTCTTGCCCAGGCCATGGAGATGTCAGTTGAAAAGCCCAAGAAGGCCCATGGCACACGTTGGGTACAACATAAACTTCTTGCCACCTGGGCTGTTACCAAATCATTTCCCATAATTACTGCCCATTTAGAATCCATGGCAGCAGACCCAACTCATGATCAAGCCAAAGCAAAGGGAGTTTTGCAAATTTTAACTAAATTCCAAATGGTTAAATACCTTTGTATTTTGAACAGTTGCTTCAGTCACTTGCCAGGTTTTCACTAGCACAACTGAAAAAGTTGTTGAAATGCTCTGTTGAAACTTTGAGAAACACTCTTGACCATGCTAAGCAGTGTGGTCCCATAGGTGGCAGTGAACTTGACATTCTCTTAAGAAATGGTTCTGACGTCCTTCCAGGAGCATGTCCTGAAGTCACTTGCAAGGGTGTAAAATTAACACAATCTAAGTGCCCAATCTATTAAAACATTTAAACAGCAATGTAAAATACATTACAAGTATTGAGAACTGTTGTGAACAAAGGTTGATCTGAATGATGAAAGTAGTATCTATAACAGTGCAAAAGTGTTAGATACCCCACTTAGGCCAGCAGACCAAAAGGAACTGGAACTGTATGGTAACAGTGACATCACTGAAGTACAGTAGCTGACAATTTTTCAGTTTCTTTGCAGCCTGACTGTGACACCAACCAAGTGCTTGAAGAATGGCAAAAGTTTGAGATTTTTGCTCAAACCAACTGATGATTTCATTCAAAAGAGCTCCTAATATTGGTGATAAAATTGTGAACAATACACAGAGCCACCCAGGCACACAAATTGCCTACCCACTAAACCAGCAGGAATGCAAAATGTAGATGCAACAAGTACAACATCTGTAGAAACTGCCATCAGGGAAAGTCTTTAAAATTACAAGACTATGACAAACCAATAGAAATTCATGAATTTATTACATGTGGCACAGAGTTTGTAATTTATGTGCTTTGGTGCCCATGTATGTAAATGCATGTAGATAAGACTGTCATAAAATTATGACAGAGGATACAAGAACATATACTGCACATGATATAAAAAAATTTAAACTAGAATTGCCAATTGCTGAACACTGTTGGAATGTTCATAACAGTGATCCCAAGTATTTAAAATTTATGGGAATTGAACAAAAATTGCTCCAAAGGGATACCCATTGGAAGTACCATCTTAAATATCTAAGACTTAGGGTTTAATTCAGGAACAAGATTTGAATCCATATTTATGAATTTGATTTATTTTATTTCTGGCTTGCTGCAAATAAGTATATAAAATGTCTGTTTTACCTGAAAATGAAACTCATGATCTGAATTACTACACTATTTGGTTTTACAACCTAATTTATTCTGTCATTGATTTTAACATAGCATTAATTAAATACACATACATGAAATCTGACAATAGCAAGTGAATGCATGAAATATTTAGAAATGTGTTATGTAAAAACAAGTATGCATTCTAAGTGTTATTTGCCATGATGCTAAAGAATATACATAAATATTTGCAAAGTACTTTGAAACTTACCAAAAAGCTAACTTTTAACTTTGTATTAGATAAGATGATTGAATGTTTATGACTGTACATATTTATTTGTTACTTGTATTAGCATGTGTTCTGGTTTATAGGTTCAAACTCCACTAGTATCTGCAATAAAAATTTAAATGTACTTGGTGTAGACCATGAGTTGTGGGTACTAAATGAAGGGGTGTTGCACCAGAGGCCACCCTCCCACGATAAAGACCGAGTGTCGAAGCACTGGGGTTACTGATGATTGCTACTAACTTTTAACTTCACCCATACACTTTTGTTAGTATTCTGAAAAATAGAAGTTTTGTTTACTTTGCAATATTGTGGCTTGACCCTGATCTTTGTGGGAGTGTGGGTTCTTGCTACACAGAGGAGGGAGCCCTGCCACCTAGCTGGAACTATGGCACTATATCAGTAATACCAAAGTGGGATGACCTGTCCTCTGTAGTCCCTACTGCTCCATCTCACTCCTCAGTACAGACTATAAGCTGTTTATAGCCATTCTGGCAAACAAGTAAATAGTAAAATAGCCAGAATCATAAATGTAGACCAAACAGGCTTTATACTCACAGGCAGGTGCTGGATAATGTCTGTCACACAATGAATGTTATAAATGTGGTAAGGCAATGAAACCTAAAGGCCTGTATGGTGAGCCTCAACACTGAAAAGACATTTGATAAAGCAGTCTGGAACTTCCTGTTTGCAGTCTTAGAGCACTTTGGCTTTCCTGAGTCAGTAATAGATTAAACTCCTTGTACTCGTCTCTATAAGCTTATACCCAGAGAAGTAGTGGCATTTCTCTCAGATTCAACTTATACAAGGGCAAAGGCAGGATGCCCCCATCACACCCTGCTATGCACTCTGTACATATAGCCCCAGAACAATGGATGGGGTGTAATCCTAGAATTCAGGGGATAGAACTGGGAGGACAATTCAAAAAATAGCTCTGCATGCAGATGACATATTACCTGGCAAACCCTGAAGAATCCATAAAAGAAGCTTGGAGAGGCCTTGAGCTCTTCAGCACATACGAGGATATGTCCTAAATAAGACACAGAAATACTAAAGTATAATTACACCCCCTCAGCTCAGTTTAAAGATCTGTTCCTATTGAAATGGCAAGCCACCCCAATTAGGTAGCTTGCCATCCAGGTAACAAAGCACCCGTCTTGACTTTATGAGGCAAATTTCACACCATTAGCCCAGAGGGTCCATAAAGTCCTTAAAAGATGGGCGCCATAAATTTTCCCTTGTATTCTAGAACTGACTCCCTAACCATGAACATCCATCCTGAATTTTATACTTTTTGGTGTATACAGATTCTGATTCACAAGGACATTAACCAAATTGAGGCAGTCCAGAGAAGGCAACCAAAATGGTGCAGGGACTGCATCAGAAGACATATGAGGACAGATTAACGGAGCTCAATATGTATACCCTTGAGCAAAGGAGGGAGAGAGGTGATATGATCGAGACATTTAAACACCTTAGGGCATAAACAAGGTGAAAGAGTCTAACATGTTTAAATATAAGAAAAATAGCAGGACAAGAGGACACAGCATGAGATTAGAGGGAGGCCGATTAAGGGGAATGTGAGGAAATTCTTTTCACAGAAAGGTGGTAGGTGCATGGAATAGCTTACCACAAGAAGTGGTGGCTATGAATACAGTGCATGGCTTCAAACAGGCATGGGATAGGCATAAGGGAGCAATACAAATGACTATGAATAGATAGGTCACTGACAGAGCAAAGGCTGATGGCACATTTATAAGGTAGAAAGAAATGGGCAGACTGGATGGGCCTTAGGTCCTTATCTGCCATCAACTTCTATGTTTCTATGTTTCTATAAAATAAATTCCTAGAATGGCAAACGTTGTTCTCTAAATACTTATGGGCAGGTAGGACACCCATATAAAATATAAACTTCTACAACAGGGAAATCTGTGGGGGAGGGTGGTCCTTGACTTAGAATTATACTGCAATGCAATGCACATCAGGTCTTTGCTGCTGTGGTCAAGAGATACTTACAAATCTGCCTGGAAGTGCTTAGAACAAGTGAAAGAAGGAGGAGTGCCACTGAGTGCTAAGGCACTGGACAAGGCTTTAAGCATCAACATTCACATGTAACCTTGCTGGCAGTCAAAAGCACACTAGATGCAAGATAAAGAGCCTGGTATAGATTGAAAGTTGGCCTGCATCTATGGCTGTTCCATTGGTTGATGTGGGACAAAGCTTTTCCACTGGTGTCCCTGGTCCTAGCTTATCACAGGGACTATGCTCTCGATCCAATTCATATCACAAGGAGAGGTGTTGACCTCAACACACTTGAACAAGCATTCAGTCTGAGCAACCCTAATCATTACAGGTAATTCAAGATGAGAGCATACATACGCACAAGTAGACAACTGCAAGACTCCCACCTAATGGATAAGAGAGACATTATAACACATCCTGTGAGGAAGACACCCATGGGTCAGATGTCTGCCCTTTATAAAGTCTTTTGGATCATAATACAGATCAAGCTGCCAAATGTAAACAGAAATGGGAAGGGGGAAATTACCTAATGCTTAGAGAACAAGATTGATCCTGCATATTCTAGCTGACTTTTGAAACAATAAGTTCCCCACTCTGGCAGGAATATACATTGAAAACATTAACACACTTATTTTATACCCTGTGATAAAGGAAACTGGATGCTGCACTCCATGCAAGCATGGTAGAGACTCCACGCAGAACCCAAGGTGCATTATTCACATATTTTTGGGTCCTGCCTGAAGCCAGGTGAGCTTTGGAAGGTGGTGTGTGAAGCCCTTATTCAATCTGGATGCACTCCTGCAGGTGAGACATGCCATACTGGGGCTTCCACCAGATAAATTATGGGAACACATTTATTACATTTATGGCTAGTGTTACTTGCTGACCTAAAATCCATAACCAGCCATTGACTCAATTGATCCTTCAACTACAGAACTGAGTTGATGTGACACAGGAAATACATAAGATGGAACAATTGGCCTTCCAGATTAACCAATGCATTACCAGCTTTATGATAAGGTGGCTGAAATGGGTGTTGTATTTGGGGCACAGGGATCCTAATTTCTCCCATAGCCCCGATATAAGTACGGAATGTACCATGTATACAGAATATAAATGTAATAGTGAAGCCAGCCAGGATGAAGCATAGTGTCACAGGTTTACTGCATGACAAACAGGATTAGCACCCATTGAAACTGCATGGTTAGTTGCAGTTTTCGGCAGTACTGCTGTTCATCCGGGTGGGCTTCACTGATATATATTTCAACACTG
Source organism: Neoceratodus forsteri (assembly GCA_016271365.2). NCBI lineage: Eukaryota > Metazoa > Chordata > Ceratodontiformes > Ceratodontidae > Neoceratodus > Neoceratodus forsteri. The sequence goes on along the minus strand of CM028131.1, from coordinate 443,042,232 downwards.
AGCATACCCAAGTAAGACTTAGGAGACAGATATGAACACCTGAGGTGTAGTGGCATACTATTAGCTTTATTGCTTTATTGCTATAAGTGTGAATGTAAATATTTCTTCTAAAAGTGAGCTGTACATGCATCTGTATGTGACTACCATGCAACAATGTGACTTGTGCACAAGTTGTCCAATAAACTTAAATATAAAAAGTCAATTCTAGCAGGCCCCAGGGAGAAAATGGGGGGACTACCCCAGACTGCAGGATGATGATTGAGCCCCGCTGGCCCTGTACTGCTGACCAGACACCCACCTCCCAGAGTGGACTGTGACCCTATCAGGGACATTTCTCCTCCTGGAGCCCCAGCATGGAGGGCATGCCATAGGGGAACAATGGAAGCTGAGGTAGTACCTAGAGAAGGTAATTTTGGATGCTAAGGGCAGTTAGATGGGGGCCACTTGGCAGTACGGAGATAGACACAGGGTAAAACATTGAGGGGCACTCGTGACTACAAATATTAGTGGGTACATATCATGAGGGTGTTAAGTTAGGAAAATCCAGTAGTCAGGACTGTATCAGCTCTAGGGTTTTAGAGGAGTTAAAACAGGTGCAGGCTTGGCCTTTTGTTGGATACGTGTTATTTGTTTTGTCTGCCAATTTTGTATTGTAACCTCCTGGGTCATGTCCGAAAATAGTCATATTTTGTGGCTATGACACCTTACCAGTAAACAAAACCAAAAAATCTTTCAGTGTTTCTTACAAACAGAGATGGTGCTTGAGGACTGGAGAAGAGCAAATGTTGCTCCCCTATTCATGAAGTGTGTCAAGTCAGATCCAGATAATTACAGACCTGTGAGCCTTATCTCAAAGCAAAGTGTCTGACTCAATCATAAAGATGTGGAGGTTTAGCAGAACATGTAAGAGAGTGGCTATTGTTTAGCAAACAACGTGAATTCACAATTCTAGGAAACTTACCTGACTGCCCATTTTAAGAAGATTAACAGGGAGCTGGATAGGGGCTGTACAGTGCAAGTATTCTAGCTAGGTTTCAGCATGACTTTTGATACCATACCACATAAAAATCTCATAGAGAGAATAGCTTAATATTAGGTCCACAAAACATAAAGGATGAGGTTTGCAATTTGGCTCACAAGCAGAAGGCAGAGAATGGTGGATGGTCAGCATTTACAGTGAATTAATATACTGCAATAAGTGTCACAGGAATACAAATCAACACAGCAGACTTTCAGGAGAACTTCAGTAATGAAAAACACAACACTAAATGAATTATTTTAAAATCCATTTATTTGTTTCTCTTTAGTTCCATCTATGGAATCTGGGCAATAATATAAAATAATTGAGATCCAATGTGATCTATCATCCACACCTAGAAGAATACATCTTTTAAAGATGCAATACTCCAATAAAGTATGTTGCCCTTTATGTTTGAAATATTTATTTAATTCATCATTTGTGGTGTAATGTTACATGTCTGGAGACTTATGTGCAGCTTGAGCTAAAAATAGCTAGCTCAAGCATTATAACCCCTAAACAGTTTGACATCGCTGCTTTCAATAATGGGTTTATCACCCTGATGAAGGCTGTTTTTACAAAACCCGATAGTGTGAAATGGTGGTGGTGGTGGGGGTGGAGGATAGGTTTTACTGGTTTCCAGGTTTATGCCATTAATTAAGCAATAATCCATGACAAAGTGTGGGCTATGCTGGGATTTACCCACACCGAGTGATCAGTTATAGGCCACAGACTAAGTGACCAAACCACACCAGAAGTAGGTGAATCCCAACAAAACCCACACCCTGGAGTGGATGATTGTACTTATATAATAATTGATTGATTGATTGATATAATGTCCTTCTTTTCTTCACAAGAAATAATGAAAAAACTTTTAAATAGTAAACTTACAATTTGTAATTGATTTTTGTTAAAATAGCTTCCCTCCTAGGTTAAATAGTCAGCCCAGCAGCCAGGACATGAACAGCAAGATTCTCTTCTGCTGTGCCATGCCCTCAATTATACCTTTTCTTTATTTAAAAGTGTTGCTGCTTGTTGGGATGAGAGACAGAGGAGAGTTGGATGGGAGACAGAGACAGTGAAGAGCTATATTAGATGCTATACTAGGTGTTTAAGGCGAAAAAGGCTGTAGCCCATATAATCTGTCTCCGCATTGAGTAGGGGCCACTTTATTGAGACCTTGCCTAGTAGATATTTGTTCAACCTCTTTTAAAAATATCAGAGGGTTCATGTTGACCACCTCCATGCAGGCTGTTTCAAAATGTTACTGCCCTTTGCGAAAAAATTCTCCTCATGTTCTTTTTAGGTATGCCAATTTAAGCTGTTGGCTATGACTTTAAAACTGATGTTTCTTTCACTAATTCTGAAGCATAAAGTTAACATTAACTCTCTATCCCACATTATTTTAATCATCTCAAGCATATCTCCTCTAATACATCTAATTTCCAAGAGCACCCTTTAGTTAGTGTCAGTGAAGAGTGGGCTGGGAAATGGGAAGTGAGCAGCATTTGTTTTTTGTTACAGCCGGGGTAGACACAGACAGAAACTGAGCTCATTGAGAAAAACAGTGTTTTGTTAATATGGAAAAGGGTCTGTGAATGTTATACTGAAGGACCACTGACAAAATAATCTTTTTCTGGACATACACTGTTTCTCTCTCTTGCTGCTGGTTGTAAAAAAAATTGCTGCTCGCTCCTCCTGCTTCCAGCATACTGTTTGGCGACAACAGCTTAGCGTGCTGTTCACCGTCTGTTTTACTACCATGGCTCTCTCTCTCTCTCTCTCTCTCTCTTCCTCTCTCATTGTAACTAGCAGTAACATAGAGCATTTCTAATTATTGTAAGGTAAGATTGATTTATTTTTTATAGAATTGATATTTTTCTTTTTGTTACCAGGTAATTTCAGGGAAGATGTTCGATCTGGGTAAAAAATGTCGGTGCAGTTGACTTTCAAACAGAGGCAGGGCTTTCTCTTTTTGGTTTGCTTTAGTTAAGTGGTTGTTCTGGCTACAGGATCTTTATGTCTGGGTAATGGTAAGATTTACCCATGGGTAAAGATCCCTCAATATAATCAGATTGTGGGAAAACTATACCTCATTTGTATAATGTACAATTAATCATGCAGCAACACATATTTAGGTATACAGTAAATGGCCTTAATACCGAATGAGAAAAATCAATCAATCAATCAAAATCTTTATTTATACAGGCAATCATCATTGAGCAAGCTCATTTACAAGATGGACCTGTTACACAAAGTGACAAAAAGAGCAAATACAATCCAGACAATTGTACAAGTGCACAATTATGAACATAGAAAAACAAAAGTTCAATATAAATTTAGCAATGAAAAGTGCTCATGTGCAAATGAACATGGACAGGGTTCAGTTTGGAGATGAACATTAAAGATATTTCATAGACTAACTGGTGACACATACACAATCAAATGATCTATTGGAGACCTGCTTGTTCTCGGGACCCAAAAATAGGGACAGGGCAGCAGAGGGAGGGAGGGATAGGGATATGGCAGGAATGGTACTGATGAGGGAGGGAATGACAGGACAGAAGGCCACTGACAAGGCCCATGGCAATGAGCAAGTAACACAAAGGTGGAATGGGGCACGAGCAGGAAGGCCGCATGAGCTAGGCTGAAATGTGAGGACCATGTGGGCATGGGCAGCCAAGGTAGGTTTTAACGATGAGGGAAACAGTTGCAGAGTTCTTTCACTGAACGGTCATATAAGGTCTTAAAGGAGTATAGGCTGATCGGGAGCTGAGCTTCAGTGTTTTTGTACAGTATTCTGCAAAGAGGGCAGCACAAAACTTGTGGCAGTTCTCCGAGGTGAGTTTTAGATTAGGTACCTTCAGGTATGTGAGGGAGTATCTTCAAGGCATAGGTACCAGGTTTGCAGAGCAGTAGACAAGCGGATATAGGGGAAGTTTCTATATAATGTCTTTGAAGGTCCAGAATATAGCATTTCTGTGTCTCCTGAAGTGGAGGGAAGGCCACCCATGGCTGTGTAAAGGGCACAGAGGTGAGTAGCGTGAGGTAGTCCAGTGATGAATCTCAGGGCCCTATTATACAAAGTATCAAGTTTAGCAAGATGTGAGAGGCAGTGACTATAAAGAAAGTTGGCATAGTCTACCAAGGAGAGAAATGTGGTTTGAACCAGCCGCCGCTGACATTACAGGTGAGGTAGTAATTTATCCTATAGAAGAGGCCAAGCCTCTGTCTTAGTTTCTTCAGGAGGTCTTCAATATGCTCCGTCAAAGAAAGTTTGTGATCGAGCCACACCCCAGATACTTGAATTTGCTAACTTATTCTAAGTTTTCCTAAGATTGTGGTGATCTGAGGAATGGAGTCAGCTGTGGCTGGGTTTGCATCCATGAGGAAAGGTGAGACTAGCATAGCCTTGGTTTTTTTTTGTGTTTAATAACAGTTTTTGTTAAGAAGTTGGCTCTGGAGGAGGTTAAATTCTGATTGTAGATCTTTATAGGCTTTTTCAGGCGAGGAGCGGCTCAGGTAGAGGACCGTGTCATCTGCAATAGATGAATGTTGGCCTTAGTTATGTTGATATCTAAGTTGTTCATGTAAATTGCAAACAATAGTGGGCCCAGGATTGATCCTGAGGTACCCTCTCTTTCAAGAGCTTAAGAAGAGAAAGTTCACCATCTGACTCTTACTTGCTGCCAGCAGTTGGAGAGGTAATCAGTAAATCAAAGAAGGGACAGAGCATCCATTCCTATAGCCTTGAGAGACGAGAGGAGTAGATCGTGGTCAACAGTGTTGAATGCCTTGCCTAAATCTAACAGCACTGCACAGACAAATTTCTTGTTTTCCAGATCCCTTGCCAATCATTGGTCATTTTGGCAAGGGCCTTGACCGTGCTGAGGTGCTCTAAAGCCAGATTGCATAGGATTTAAAAGATTCATAGTTTCAACGTAGGTTATCAGTTTGACTTACTATTTTTTCTAGTAGTTTAGACAGGATAGATAGTAATGAGATTGGTGTGTAATTATTTAAGTCACAAAGGTCCCCAGATTTGAATAAAGGTATAACGTGAGCTAATTTCCATAAAGTTGGGAGAATTCCATGGAATAAAGAAAGATTGAATAGGCGGGTAATTGGTACAGATAGGACATGGAAGGTGACCTTTAGGAAGAAGGATCAAGAGAGTTGGTGCCTGCACTTTTCTCTTCATCCAACTTCAATAGAAGATTGTAGACCTCCCTCAGCGAAGTGTGCGGAAGGAAAAAACAGAACTGGTTAGGAGAGATTCTGAGTCGTGCACATTATGTTGAGATTGTAGGGGACATGCAGGTGAGTTATCAAAGGCAAGACCTGCGGTAGCAAAGTGGTTGTTGAGGGCATCCAGAATTTTCATTTTGTTGCAGATTATGCCATGCCAGAGAAGATTTTTGCAGGTAAGGAGGCACCAGAGGTATGTCCAGACATGTCCTTGATAGAATTCAAAATTTGGCAGAGCTTCTAGAGGCAGAATCCAGTTCTGAAGATAGAAGGATGCCTTAGCATCTCTTATCATTTTGGTGCAGGCATTCCTGGCATTCCTAAAATTACACCAGTCTGTCAGGGCCTTAGTAGACTGTGCTTTCTTCCAAAGTTTGTCCCTATGTAGTAAAGCTGCTTTAAGTTCAGGTGTGAACCAGCGACAGGTTCTTCCACTTACCCTGGTTTTAAATCGAAGGGCATATTTATTTGGGCCTCAGTCATAATTTTGGAAAGATCTCAGAAGCCAGCTGGACCAAGTTAGTTAGGTAAAAGTCCTGCCAACGCATTGAAGATTTTAAATCATCAAGGTAGGCGGACAGGTCAAAGTTGTGTCTGGACTGTTTGATAGAGAACCTTGACAAGGACAGTGGACACTGGGCTGACCTTATGCTAGTAATGATGCTATGATCACTAACATCAGAGAAAAATACACCTACATGGGAGAAAAGGTGCAGTTTGCTTACTAAGATGACATCCAGCAGTGTACTATTAGCAGGGCATTTTTGTTAGTACGTGTAGGTTCACAGATAAATTCGTTAGCCCATGGGTGTCACAAAACTCTTTGAGGGGTGCCACGGCTTGGGACAGCCAATCAAAGTTTAAGTTCCCAAGGATGACTGTTTCATGTATTTATGTTCCATAACATTAGTTAGGTGGGTAAGGATTTGAGGTCCAGCAGAGGGTGGCCTATAGCAACCTATAACACATAGTGCAGAGGATGAGGTAACTCTAGTTTTAGAACCAAGCATTCAAATTGGTTGGCAATGGATGTTGTTTCTAGACATGTTACCATGTATTTATCCTTTGATATATGTTACCTCCACCCCAGTTTGCCTGTCAGTTCTGAAATGACTGTGGAGTTGGGATTAAGGATATAAGTAAGGGCACAATTTAAGAAAAGGAAAAGGTACTCTTTCAGAAGCTTTCACATACAAAGATATCCATTTTGTGCTGGTGGGAGATGTTCCACTATAATAACATTGGCACTATTGCTGGGGCCTATATTTGGTATGGATCATCCCCAATATCCCCAGTTCTTTCTTTTCTGTATAAGACAACACTTCTACTGATCTCGTCAGAGAGTTTTGGTATCCTTTTCAGTAGTTTCCTAAGACTGATTTTCAATGCCTAACTTAGGTTTTAGCGAGGTTTTCATTTTTTTTTATTTTATGAAATTTTTTTGACTTTGCTTACTGTTGGAACAATTTTCTTTCATTAGAGCATAGCTTCTATTGGTTTCCCAGATACATTATAGCTATCTAGTAGACATTTTGTCGGGATTCATGTTTTCAAAATCATTTAACAACATCTTCATTTTATCTAAGTTTTGATCTTACCTGCTTTAAATAGTGACATATGACACATTGCCCAAGCATGGAGTACTTAAGGTTTAAAATGGCCACATGTAAACAGATCCATGATGGGTGGTCAACAGGTTTCCGTCGACTGCCCACGACAGCGAAACCTGCAGGTTGACACATTTGCAGTGGGCTGCTGGTTTCTAGGTGCTGGCTGTGTTTTCTTCAGGGGCTTCACCACCTGAACCCACACCCCACTTAGGATTATCAACTCTGAATTGGAGTTGATTCGGAGGTGCAGAACCCCCAACAGACAGTGGCAGGTTCTAGTGGGTCCCCTACAGCGACATGGTGCTGTAGTCGCTGTGAGGGCGTTGCTGTCAAACTGTCACTGTCGGGTGTTTGGTTTCTGTCTAAAAGCGTTCAAGTGTCACAGATCTCCATAGTTAAAGCTGTCTTTGTTTAGGGCACGAACATGACAAGGCTAAACATTAGATGTGTCAGGTTGAGACACCCCATATGCTCCAAGAAATAACGGTCACTACTTGCCATCTTCCAAGCAGAAAAGTAAGTCTCCTGGCTATCATGGCAGGCTTTCAGAATCAACATTAGTATTAAAGACCACAAATGGTAGACCATGGATTCATAGGTTGTCTTGTCAACAGCAAATCACTTTCAGGGAGACACATGTATACTGTTCTGTGTCTTGTATGATACCACTAACAAGGATGGGCATTTTGACGCCGGAAGTGGTGTGACAAAAGAAAGCAGGCTTTGTTTTGTCAGGCCTGCAGCAAAGCTTCAAAGAAGATCTTGCAAAGAGGTAACTTTTCTTTGGCATACTAAATGAAACACTGAGACAAAAGAAAGAACATATTCACACATACTATTGCACATGTTAGTAATTGATGTAGATAATGGTTACTATCTCATTTAAAATGGATCACTTAATGTAGAAAGGTTGCTCAGTTCAGAAGCTGTAATTTATTTTAGCAGTTCTCTGAATTTTATACAACAGTTTTCTAGGTCAGTATTGCACAGTAAATATGAACATATGCTGTATCATTTTCACCTGGCATCCTCTCAAAATATAACTGAGATACTATCAAGTATTCAAACTAGGTCAAAGAAGAAAAATAAGAGTACATTTCACACACCATCTGCTGAACACCTATAGATCAACAGAGTTCATACACAGTACTTACAGTGATTTTACCACTTTTGTATAAACATTAAAAATAATATTAAGACACATTTCTTCATATGTTTTGCAGAATTTCTGCATTTCTATTAGGGGTGTGTGAATACCTTTTTGAATATCAGTTGGAGTGTCATATTTAGGACCAAATGAGCCAAGGAAGTAAAACAGTAAAAGAAAAAAAAAAAAAGAAAAACTTTTCAACACTCCCCATATGGCCAGTGTGAGTGGGGTGGGATGGCAGAGCTCCTACATCATGACACATTTTGGGGGAGCAGTGGATCAGGTAAGGGAGAGGTATTGTTATGAAAAACATCATTGGCTTTTGCTAAAGTACCAGACAGGAACCTATTTTTTTATTTAATCAACCACGTGAGAAAGGTGGGAAAGGGTGGAGGCAGCAAATTACTGGAATAGGTGGTGGGGCCAGGAACTAGCTCTGGCCACGGTCGAGAATATTCAGTGATGCTCAGTGTCAGGTTCATTTCAGTCATGTCATCTCAATCAGCACCTTAAGACATGAGCTGGCTAGAGATGCAGAGAATTTAAATTTCACTGGCAAAGTGCCCTGAAGTGGGCACTGTTGTCACTCCGCTCACGTGGACTGGCCAATGCAAAAGGCTCACTTCCTTGTAATTATTACTTCATGTTGTCATTCAGCCTTAACGTGAAGTAAGGCTATGACAATAATATTGGCATCCCTTCACACACACAGTCACCAGAATTAATGTACATCCCCAAAATGCTCATGTCTTGTGTCCAGAAAACTCCCCAGTGCTGATGGTGATGAAGTGAAATGAGAGCACAAGAAATGCAAAGTCTCCCAGAATTAATCGCATACTCAGACGTCATGGGTACAGTAGTCTCACACAGTCACCAGAATTAATGTGCATCCCCAAAATGCTACTGTCTTGAGTCAGAAAATTCCCCAGTGCTGACAAAGTGAAATGAGAGTGTAACGAAATGCAAAGTCTCCCAGAATTAATGGCACACTCAGCCATGTGCGCAGTGGTCACACACAGTCACCAGAACTAATTTGCATCCCCAAATGCTACTGTCTTATGTATAGAAAATTCTCAAGTGCTGATGAAGTGAAAAGAGAGTGTAACAAGAAATGGAAACTCTCCCAGAATTAATGGTGTACTGCAAATTCACTTGATAGATTAAGATTAGCGCTGCACACTCAAGAGATGCAGATGCAAAGGCACAACAACACCTAACCAGTGCTCACAAGTCACAAATCCAAATCTTGAAAAGAATACCTTTTGCCAGTTAGGGGGGTAGTGCATAGCAGTAACAGTCCACTACCAGTAAAGATACCACAAAGCAGTATAAAAAATTCATGCAGGTGCAGGTTCACACTGATGCAATTACTCTGTGGCACAATAAAAGGTGTCTGATTTAATGCCACACATACACACACACTCCCACACACTACAAGTAATGCATAGCAAATTGAAAACCTTTAGTAATATAACCAAATGTTTTAAACACACTGAAATTATACACTGCTGCACCACAACAATCAGCAAAAAATGTCAAGAATTACTGAAAATATTACTGTGTGTACATTAACACAGTTGAACAAGAAAAATATAACCAAAACAGAAAGACTGCTTTTTCTCCCAGTTATTCTACTACACCACAGATAATACCCCTCCTCAAAGCACACTTCACAGTACACAGACTGATTGTTCTAAATTAACATTCAAATCCACAAACAAACAATAAACACTCAATGGTATGAGCACAGGAGGGTTTCCTATGATCATGGACTAAATTGTGAGCAAAATAAATTGCTCAAAAAGGATTTTTAACAGCTTTTAGAGGATTTGAATCGCAGAGTTCTGAGAGGAAATTGTCTCCATCTTCCACTACACACACACTACATAGAACTGAGGCTGTGCAGAAAATCTAAAGCCCATGTGACCTGCAATCCCATAAAGCACTGCAAAATTCACCTTTGGGCTCAAAGACAAGGCAAAGTGAGGCGTAGTACATTGATTTCAATGTACTTAGCCTTAAAATTGTGGAGAAGTGGTTTGGGAAAGCAGAATAATGCAAAGTCATTGTTTTCAATGCACTTCATGTTCCCCATTATAACATGAAGTATTCCGCTTCACGTTATGGTACTTTGGCGGATTCCGCATGACATTCCGTGAATCACTTTGGGCGGAGCGTAATGTCGGCCACTTCGCCCACCACTAGAGCTGGCAAGAATGGACAGGCTATTACTTCTACATGTTTAAATGCTATGTATTTCCTATCATTATATTAAGTAAAGTTGGCGAAAAGTAAAGGGTGTCAGCTGCACAGGCCAAGGACGGGTTGACAGGGCACAATGGACACAGAGCAGGTACCATGGACCACTGCACACAGTAATGCAATGCACAGAGAACAACACACACACCACAGATACCGACTGATAGCTACTCCCACACCAGAGACACTTCCCCATGCACACAGACACATACCCATGACTGAACCATCCCAGATGCCATGCACACCACTGCAACTGAGCACCTATAGCCAGCTGCAAATCAGAGACCACCACAGTATTCATATCAAAATAACTGTATTCAAAAATATAACAACAACAACTATTTACAATTATGTATAAACATGGGGTGGAGGGACAGGAAACAGGTGGGGGTGGGTAGGGGCAGGGGTGAACACATGGGAGAGGGAGGTGGGGTGTGTGGTTGGTCAAGGGGGTTGTCTGTATTCACTGGCAGCCAGCCTGGTCCTCTGCTGCCTGGGGCTGTTGCCTGGGTCGCCTCCTCCTCCTCACCCCATGCCACTGAAGATCCCTCAGGATGGCTAGGGACTCTTGGGCCACCCGCACAAGATCTTGGATGGACTGCTGAATTTGCAGGAGTATCCACACACCTAGAACAAGGATCAGAGTCAATGGGTGTGACTGTCCATCCCCTGCAGCCCACCCATTATGCATGGCATACAGCCATGTGCCACACTCCTGTAATGGAGTGCGCCCACCCACAGTGACCGTGTCCACAAGACATGCCCAACCATGCAGCAACAGCCATGTGTACCACTGCACACACCACTGCCCATGTCAAGCACAGCACAACCAAGGCCATATAGTAACATGGCTATGCGGTGGGCAGGCAATGCCACAGCCATGTGTCCAGTGCATGCATGGACCACCATTGACGCACTCCCAGACATGCAGTGCCACTGAACAGTGCTGACTGTCACATGTCGCGTGCATGGCAGTGGTGTCCATGGATGGTGGCCATGCCCTGCTTCTCACCCTGTCACACAGCATGCAATAGCAATCATGGTGTCATGGCACTCACCCTCATCGGATTGTTGCTGGCATTGGGGTTGGTTCCCGACATGCCCCGTGCTGCATCCTCCACCCTCTGCTGCTGCTCCAAATACTTCCTCCACCGACCATGCCTGTGGGAGACAAAAGGAGAGAAACACATCAGTACAAACCCATAGCATATTCCCCTGCCCCAATGTGTGTGCCCACCCACCCAGCCAGACCCACCCATCCCATACCCTGTAAACACCACCACAGCCAACCATAGACCATCCCTCCCTATGTGCTGGACACATAAGCCAGTGTTACCTATATGGACCATACAAGTGTGTAGACGTATCACCCACCTGGACGAGGCACCACACCCCTCCTGGCACACGACTGCAGACATGCAAGTAGCTCTGGCTCCTCTGTCTCAGGTCCCCATACTGGTGCCTGCACTGTTCAGCCATTCTCCTGTGGCCAGTGGCCGCCTCCAGATCAGTGGCCACCTCTTGCCAGACCTGGGTCCTGGCCCTTTCCAGTGGCACCTCACCAAACAGTGGGCCATAGTGTGGCTCCACAATGGCCACCAAGGTTGGCCAGCTCAAGGCCACTCCACTGAGGGGCTCTCCTGCATGCCATCTCTAATGCTATAGTAGGCAATATGGCGGTCCGGAGCTGCAATCCCAGGTTGAAGTGCTGCGCGGTACATCACTGCCATTCCCTATCACACTGTCAGTACAGCGCCGCCATTCCCTGTCGCACTGCCACCAAACAGCGCGATAGAGGTGCAGCCATGCCCAGATGTATAGCGCCAAGGGGGCAAAGGTCGGCACAGGGTCATGGGTCTCAGCACAAGGCCACGCACAGCCTACATCAGATGTCTATGCATCTAGTACGATTGGTTGCCTGTGTGCCATCACCACAGCGAACTATTGCACAGTTGTGCCACAGCGCCATGTAGTGACCCTCACCATAGTGCCACTGGCACAATGGTGGCTGTGCCCTGAATTGCCTGCCGGCACAGCACATCATCAGTGTGGCAGATGCCTGCGTAAGCTACCTGGGCATGTGCAGTGCGGTGTACTATGCAGGCCACAGAACTGCGCCATTGGCTCAACATGTTCAACACAATTGCGAAGAGCAAAAGCATGATATTCAGCCGTCATATGCAAATCATCTGATCAGCCACAGCAGATCTGCATCTCATTAAAGTTGCTCCACACCTAATTTGCATGGATTGAGCTATAAAATGGAACACTGTTCTGCAGTGGCCATATTCGGTTACTGCAGTTTATAGGTGAGTTGCATGCTGTGTGGTGTTCTGGACTGTGTTCTCAGGGACTTGCTTTGTACTGCACAGTCACAGGTAACCACTGTCACCCATACAGGCTGAAAAATGACTGAGTGAGGACTGGGTGAGGAGGACGATGGTGGGCAGAAGAGGAGGCCCAATTTACCAAGGCCGAGACGGAGGCACTCTTCGAGGCCTACATCGATCAGGAGCCACTGCTGTGGATGGCGGGCACCCTCAGGCCTGTGCTGCTGCATGGGAGGGGTGGCATGTGCATCAACCTGCATGGCAGCCACCAGTGCTCTGTGCAGGAGTGTAAGCAGAAGATGGGTACCGACAGGAGGAGGGTGAAGGAGAAGGTGGCTGCCATCAGGGCGGCATGTGCTGCAACAAGTGAGGGCCAGCGGAGGTGGTGCAGCTGACTCCTGCAGAGGACAGGCTCCCTGTAAGCATGCAGCAGTGCCATTGAGGGTTCCCAGGAGGTGGCTTCCAGACAGGTGGTAGCCCATCACTGCATGGTACGTCATGGTCTGTCAGGGGAGGGTAGATCACATGCACTAATGTGTCCTTACTTTCTGTTACAGATCCTGTGCATCTGCAGGGTCAGCAGTGGAGGCCTGTCCACTGTGGACAGCCATCTGGAGTTGGAGGGGACCATCCACCTCCACAGGTAGCCGGCGTGCATTGCAACAGTGGGTCCACCTGGCTGTCAACACTGATGTCGTTGAGACAGGTGTGGGGAGACCTTCCTGTGTCTCAGTGGTCTGGCGTCCAAGGATGCCAGCACACTGTGGCTGTGGCACAGACCTGCACCATTGATTATGCAATGACCATTATGGGCAGTGACATGTGTGTGTCATGGAATGGACACACAGCAGGCCAGCTCACACCATGGACCTGGCTGGTTCTGACGGTGTGCCAGCATGTCAGCACAGTCCCAGGCTGTGTCTGTCAGCACCGTGGGGCAGCACTGGTGGCTGGTCAGGCCAGTGGCACTGTTGCAGCCACAGCGGCGGAACAACTGATCCCTTGGGCACAGCAGGTGGAGGGTAGTAGCAGCAGTCACCCACCGGACTGGGGTTCAGGGTTCAGCGGTGGCGCCTGTGCACCGCCTTGTGGACTTGCCCATACCTGGTCCTGGTGAGCAGTGCCCACCCTCAAGGGTGGTGAACATCAGGCCCTTCCGCACCCTGAGGGACAGGTTGCCGAGGTGGCAGACGACCTCTTTGACGAGCACACCCACCTACTGCAGGCATCAGTACAGCAGCAGATGTGGCTTGCAACGTCTGTGGAGGTAATGTGTGTGGCTCTGGAGTGGGTCGAGGAGTGACACAGCAGGGACACCGATAGGATCCTGTCACAGATTGACCATTTGCAGGAGGATGTGACCGCTGCCATTGACAGGCAAACACAGGCATTGGTCACTGTCATGGCCACAATGGGCACACAGTCAGGTGTCCATGTGTCGCCCACACTGTGCAGTTCGCTATCCACTTCCCATTCCTGGCATCATGCAACACCCACCCTGTCAACGCCGGGTTAAGCTGTGGGCATCCTGAGCATTCCTGGTGCAGGTATGTTCAGTGTGCTGCAGACACCTGTGCGGGCACAGTCGCTGTTCATGCGGTGGAACCCCTGGTGGACCATCGGTGCCACCCATGAGGCCCATGCTCAGCCTGCCAGTGCTGCTGGGTCTTGGCGGGGCCGCTCACGCATCCGGAGGTGGACGTGGCACTGTGCTGCAAGACTGACCTGTCTCCCGAGTGCAGGCACTGTCTGGTGCTGCCCTGTGTGCATTGTGTGTTTTGGTGGCAGTGCACTGCGGTGGGTGCCTAGCCCCCACACGCAGACACACGGTCCACCTGCACAACCTCCCGACTGCTGTCCACAGGCACGGTGCATGATGATGCCTGCGTTGCACTGTACACCACAGTGCGATGGTGACCAGCATCTCACACACGCACATAGACAGTCAGTGGACGTGGTGGCCTGTGGACATGTGTGTTGCTAGTGTTTGTGTTCGGCTCTGTTTTGCACCTGACTCCTGTGCACTTGTGCCTATTGTGTGTGCATGTGTGTGTGTTCATCCATGTGGCGGTTACTGTTCACTCCTTCCTGGTTGAATGTGTGCTTCTGTGCCCTGCCACATCCCTTGCCGTCATGCACCCTTGGTGTGTTTCCATGTGTGTAGGTGGGTTGTGCCCTAGCCACTGGTGGTTGCACATGGCCCCATGACTTACCTGTGTTGGCTGAAGTGCTCCTCTGTGATGGTGTTCCAGTGCAGCTGGGCCAGTCGGATCAGTTGGGGTCCCATTGGCCAAAGGGGGCTGCCAATCCCCATCGTCATCGGTGTCACCGTCGTTCCCATCGCTGTCCCTCTTCAACTTGTATGGCTATCCCACAGTTTTTGGCCATGTTGTGCAGGATACAACAGGCCAGGAATATCCCACAGGCTTTGAGGGGCTATACTTAGGGCACTGCCAGAGGTGTCCAGGCAATGGAAATGCACCTTCAGCATCCTAAACACCCACTCAGTGATGTTGCATGTGGTGGCATGTGCCTCATTGAAGCATTGCTGCGATGGGCTTGTGGGATGCCGGGTAGGTGTGAGCAGCCAGGGACAGAGTGGGTATCCACTGTCACCGTGTGGAGATAATGGAGGTTAGTGTCTTGTTCAGGCTCAGACTGCCTAAACCCTGTGCCACAACCATGGCACCTCTGGCTTAACCCCCTTGCCCACGATTTGTCAGTTCTACATGCATACTCACCCACTAGATGACCTGTGGGGATGTACCCACTCTTGAATAGATGGCACAGTGCTGACTGGTACCAGATAAAGGAATCATGTGCTCCCCAGGTGCATGGCACAGACATTGATGATGCACCCACTGGCATCACACACCACCTGGCAGTTGACACTGGCATATCCCTTCCGATCATGTAGGGCCCCATCAGGGCCAGGTGGCATGCGAATGGCCACATGGGTGCAGTCTATTGCCCCTAGCATGCCAGGCATACATGCTACCCTGTGGAACTCCTGAAAGTTTGCTGTGCACTCTGCCATGGTGCTGGGGAAATGGATGTACTCTGCAGCATGTGGCAGCAGTGCACTGAGGAATTGGGTGAGGATGCATGATGTGGCTGACTGTGTTATGCCTGTGGTGTCCCCTGTTGGTCTCTGGAAGGTACCCATGGTGAGCAAGCACATGCGGGCTGTTACCTTTGTCTCCACTGACAGAGCATGACTCTGTCTTGTGGGTGCCTGCATCACATCACTGTACAGCTCACAGAGCTGCCTCCATGTGCCCCTGTTCAGGCAGTACTGGCCCATAATCTCACATCTGTGTACAGCCCAAAGCTGCGCGGCTCGGTACTGTCTGCTGGGGTGTACTACCGACGGGCCCTTCCACGGCCATGTCCCCTGCAGCATGCCTTCTCACCCCCTCATTACAGCTTCCATGTGGAAGGTGGCACTGTCCTTGTCCCTGGCTTGTGTGCCCCCAGCTGTTGTTGCTTTGTCTCCCACTGTCCTGACTACTACCTCCACTGCACCGGACACCACTCGTCTCTGCCTCTGTGGCCCCACACCTTCCCTGCCCCTATTCTGTGGTTTTGTTTCCTGGCCTGCCCTCTTTCTCCTCTTACTCTTTTCTCTCCCTGCCTCTGTGGCTTCCTGTAGTGTTTTTGTGCCTTTTCCTTGCTCCTTTTTATTTTGGCTCATTTTTGCTATGGCGCAACTTCTGCCTGTTCCACTGTTGTGTATTGCACAAGTCTTTGAATGTTGCACTGCGCACTTTATGCATGGTTCCACCTTCAGTTGTGCATGCCTTCATTATCATTGCGCTGTTGCTCAGCATGTTTTCAGTGGTGCAACTGCCTCCTGCTGAATATCGCAGAATGGCGCATTTTCTGACTTGCGCTGGCGTAACCCTATTATGCATTGCGCAACCCTTTGAATATCCAGCCCTATATCTGTATAATAAAATTTACATAAATATGTTTTTAATTTTCAAGAATACTCACAAAAACAAAATACTATTGTAAACTATATCAGTATATGTTTCATAAGAAGATAAGCAAATCAATTTAAATGGCTGAATATTTTCCAGATTTAAACATTATTTTATACACATGCATCTGTGAGTCTATAAGGCATTCTAAAAACTGAAAACAAGACCAAACTGCAGGATAATAAATCAATCAATTAATGCCCTTACCAACACAGTACTATGCAAAATATATATATATATATATATATATATATATATATATATATATATATATATATCTGAACAGAAACTTAGCAATGCGGTGGGGCATTGATTTTGATTTTTATTCTTATCCCAAAACAATGGAGCTTGTGCAACAGTGTTTTTCTAGAGAGCAACATTCTGTGTCTTCTCAGAAATCTTTTTTCAGCGTGGAAGTTGCCAGTGGAAATGGCTGTAACACTTGGTTTTGGATCTTCCTCCTACAGGTAGGAGGAAGTAGGCTGTTGGTAAAACTAGGATCTGCAGCTTATCCGATAGGTAGGGAAATGGGAAGACTGGGTGGGCCAAGTGGTCCTTACCTGCTGTCAAAGTCTATAGGCCGGATTCACCAAAGGCAAATCAGGATGCAAGGCAATTTGAGTCAAATAAATGATGCAAGTAGCTCTTGCATCATGAGTTGAGTCGTGTTGGAATTCAGAAAGGCAGCCTGTGACATGCTGCAGGTTGTCTGCGCCTGTTGACCAATGCACCATCAATCCCCTTGTGACATGGCATAAGGGGTTTATGGAACATTTGCACCCTATTCAGGAAGGGTGGCAGTAAAGTCCCCAAATTGGGATTCAGAAAGAACTCCAGGTGGACATCCATCAAAGAACACTTACACCTGCTTTGAGGTGGCATAAGTGGTCTTTGCCATCCACCGGGGTTGCCAATGTGCAGCCAGTGCTGCACAACTGAAAGACCACTATGGCCCATCCTGAGAGCCCCATTCCCTAGTGTACAGCACTGCTCCCTACCTCCCCACATGCCCAAAGTCCTCACAGTAGACATTAAAAGCTGAGTGTGGGCTATCTCCCTTCCCATCCCACTCCCGATATTGTCAGGTGGCAAGCCGTTATGGGCTATCTGAACACCCCTCCCAATGCCCAGATGCCCATTTCCCAAACCCACATCCCATCCCATCCTCACCATTACAAAACACCCACAACATGCCCCATATATCCCTGGTGATCCAGTGACCCCCACCCATCAATGTGAGCCCCTGCTCCCCCCAACCAATATCCTGCCAGATACTGACACAGCCCACCTCTCACCACCGCAGCCAGCCACTGTCTGAGCTGTCTATGGAGTGTGTACAGTTAATATGTATTGTAGATGCATGGAACTGCCTTCTTGAGGAGGTCATGAGGTCAAAACAGTGGGGGAATTCAAGAATGCATGGGACAGACATAAGGCAATTCTAGTGGGGAGTAAGAGGAAGTAGGCTGTTGGTTAACAAGGATCTGCAGCTTATCCATTAGGTAGTGATATGGGCAGACTAATGGGCCAAGCGGTCATTACCTGCCATCAAATTCTATGTTTTTAAGGAGGACAAGAATTGTTCACTCTCCTCTATCCCTGTCCCTAAGCAGGTCATTCAGCACCCTGACCAAGATGGTCTCCATGCTGTGCAAGCCCAAATCCAGACTGTAATGGTTCATAAATCTAGAAGTCTATGAGGTGATTCTCGAGCTGTTCTGCAACCAACTTCTCAAGAACCTTCACCAAAGGGATGTTCCAGATAGATTGGTAATTCCCAAGATGTCAGGGTCCAAATATGTTTTTTTCAGCAGGGGCTTAACCAGAACCTGTTTAAGAGACTTCAGAAAGACCCCCACCGACAAGGAACTCCCAATAATTTCAGCAAAAGACAGACCCAGGACCCTAATGCATCCAACTAGTAGTCACGCTTGGCCTGAAACAAGGTTGCAGAACACTGGAGTAAGCCCAGAGATCACCCCACAGACCTCCACCATTGTCACCTACTGAATTCCCCCAGGGTGACCAAGTGCATCCATCCACTCAGAAACTGCCACTGATGGAGAATGGTATTCTGCTTGGAGAAATACCAGCTCTCATGGAGGACACTCTGTCTGAGAAGAACCGAGCAAACTCTTCACATTTGTGAGCTGAAAACTCTGATGGGTTCCAGACAGGCTGGATGTAATAACCTGTCTATAACCCAAGAGATGTGAGCCAGTCAGTTCTTCCCAGCTACAGTCATCCTAGACACAAAAACTGCCTAGTTTTGGATAATTGCATTCTGATACTCTTCATAATGAGTAATCAGAACCAGCCTGTCCTCAGGAGACCTGGTCTTCCTCCATTGCCTCTCCAACCTCCGCTCCCTGGTTTTCAACATTTGCAGTTCACCATTAAACCATGGCGAGACAAGGCATGGTACCGGGTGTGCATGGACCAGTACCAGGTGGTGCAGGGCCTCAATGACAGCCCTGTTATAGGCTGTCATAGCATTCCCTGGACCATCAGCGCAAGCCTCAAGCACAGACAATTATCCAGTTCTGCCATCAGTCCCTCTGGTTGTAAATATTTTAAAGGGTGGAACTGAACCATTTCCACAGAGGAAGGGACATTCAGGGGAGCTTTGAAGCTGAACCTAACAGTGCAAGGATCTGACCAAATGACTGGATCAGACACTATGATATGAATTTTGAGCCCCAGGGAGAACACCAGGTCGAACGCATAGCCAGAGAGGTGGGCTCAGCTGTGGTTACTAATGTAGAGACATACACTAGAATTGAAAAAATTGAATGCTAAGGACAAGAAACAATCCATGGGTTCATCCAGTCTGTCATGATCATGATCCCACCTACTACCCTTAAACTCAGAACTCCTAAATATTTCCACATCAGTCATCTTCTGAGCAAATGTTTAAAGTTCTTAATATTGTTGAGTTCTGAAAATACACCCCATTGTTTCTGATTTTTATATCTAATAGATAACATATGAAAAGTCAATGTAGTTATACAAACCTCATGGCAATATGCATTTTAAAATTACAAGTACACTGCCCTTTGTCTAACTGAAACGTTTGAGCAGACTGAAGCTGGAATATAGCACATCATAAATTTCAGCTCTCAGGCATTTTACTTTCCTGTCCAGTATTAAAAGCTGTTTCTTTGAGATATGACTATTTCATTTTGAAACAATACTTTTACAAAAATTGTTTTGTTTGGATGTTTGAAGAGTGGCTGTTTCTATTTCTAAAAGGTTTCAGCTTGATATATGTAAGTTGGTTTAGGAGACAATGAGTTTGTGCATCATTCAACTTTAAACACTGTAACAACACATATGTAGTCCAGTATGTTTGTCTTAAAGTGACCATTAGATTCTATATTGCAAATTAAAGCAGCATTTGTAATTCTACATAACACCAAAAATATATATTTCCCATTTGTCTTGTCTTTGTTAAGGTGCAGAACTTAGAAGACACTGGTTAGGCTCCATCTGGAGTACTGTATGCAGTACTGGAGGCCACACCTTCCCAAGGACATTAACCAAATTGAGGCAGTCCAGAGAAGAGCAACCAAAATGGTGCAGGGACTGCATCAGAAAACATATGAGGACAGATTAATGGAGCTCAATATGTATACCCTAGAGCAAAGGAGGAGAGAGGTGACATGATCAAAACATTCAAACACCTTAAGGACATTAACAAGGTGAAAGAGTCAACATGTTTCAATATAGGAAAAATAGCAAGACAAGAGGACACAGCATGAGATTAGAGGGATTCTGATTAAGGAGTAATGTGAGGAAGTTCATTTTCACAGAAAGGGTGGTGGATGCATGGAACAGCCTACCACAGGAAGTGGTGGATATGAATACAGTGCAGGGCTTCAAACAGGCATGGGATAGGCATAAGGGAGCAATGCAGATGAGTATGAATAGATAGGTCATTGACAGAGCAAAGGCCGATGGCACATTCATAAGGTAGAAAAGAAATGGGCAGACTGGATGAGCCTCCTATGTCCTCATCTGCCATCAACTTCTATGTTTCTATGTTTCTATGTAACTGTTTCTGCTTCCTGGCAAGAAGAAATGCAGCCAATTGGATGTGTTATAAGTCAATGCTTCTTCCCAGATGGTGCAGAAACATTATTCAAAACAGGAGTCCATTCCCCATGACTAAATAAAAAATAAAAACTTTCCTCTTTCTAAGATAGCAGTTCCTTTGCAGGATTATTATTTCTAAGGCTACTGAATGCTTTTGGTCTCAATTTCTGTAGCCCGAGAACGTCTCAAGCCCTGGTGCACCAGTCATATGGCAAATGGGGCTTGCAGCATTCTCCGGCACTGATCAGGATTTTCACTCCCGCAGCTAAATGCCCTTCAAGTTAGACCAGCTCCCCAATCTAACTTCTAGCATTCTGTGGACCATTGTTACATTCTGTGGAACATTGTTCTGGCCCCACGCTTTAACATTTTCATCAGCGATATGAATATTTCATCCAACAATATCTTAGTAGAGTTCGTTGATGACTCAAAATTAGGGGGTAACATTAACAATGAGATCAATAGTAAAAGTGTATTATTAGACCTTGCATCAGTAGAACACTGGGCACATATCAATAAATGTATTTTAATGTTTCAAAAATGTGCGGTGTTACACATGGGAAAAACAACCCCAAACAAACATATCTTCTAAATAACATTACCATCAGGGAATCAAACACAGAAAAAGACCTAGGGATACTGGTTAATGATAAATTAACTTCCTCATCTCATTGCAATAAAATAGCCAACCAAACTAGTGCTCTCCTCCGTAGGATAAAACACACCTTTATTTCCAAAACTGAACAATGCATTATGACCTTGTATAGATCACATGTCAGGCCATACATTGACTACAGCTCAACATTTTGGAGTCCACATCTGATCTCGATATTAATAGAATAGAACAGATTCAGCGTAGGGCATGATACTAGGCTCATAAAGCCAGTTTATACTCACTTAAACAAAGAAGAACTAGAGTTGAGCTCCTACAGTTATTTAAAATTCTTCAATCACCTGTTCTGATGCAACAGTGTGGTATTACTTACTCCACAAGAAAAAATTTGGCTGGGTTACACACTAAACAGCTGAAATCAAAACAGCAAGAAATAACAAAAGGCTTAATTTCTTCACTATTAGAGCACCTAGGCTATGGAATACACTCCCACAAGATATAATAGATTCTCCAAATATTACAATCTTCAAAAAAGCCTAGATAAATGGCTATTAACTAACAGTGGGTTAATGTTCCAACATGTAGAGACAATCTCGATGGGCAATTGCCTTCTTTTGTCCAGTAAACCTAGTAACCAAGTAACCAAGTAACAGGGCTTGTGCAAATATTACTGTGTTGCATTCTGACTGGTGCAGCTGTGCCTTTGGCTGAAGAGGCTGAGGCCCCATGGGGCCTTCTGTCTACAGAAAGGCAGATGCCCATGGGCTATTCGGCAGCATGTGCTCTTCCCCAAACACGAGTTGCCAGTATAACGTGAGGTGTAGTGTCCAGTGCCTCAACCCTCAGCTCCACTGGGCTGGCCTTGCCTTTTAAATATTGTTACCCCAGATTTTCAACATACAGTACCTGTGGCCTTCCTTATGACCACCATGAACCTTTGTAGTTTAAATTGAAATCCTGCTCAAAATGTGATTTTTGCCATAAGTACAAAAACATTTTGGCCGGGATTTGAAAATGATAGCTGTCATGTTCATGAGATGGTATGAAAAATAGCTATGTTGAAAATGTTGTGTCAAAATATAAAAAATAATTTATGGGTGAGCATTTAAAATGTTAATGCACACTCATAACTTTGTTTTTAATATTTTTACCTTATTTTCAATAGAGCCTGCTTTTGACCTTCACCTCATGAACAAGGGTTGTGAAAATTTTCAAATTCCACCCGAAAGGTGATTTCATGCATCAACCACAATATCACATTTGGTCTGGATTTGAAATATTTTATTGACCTGTTCATGAGAGGTCCCAAAAAGACCATGTTGAAAATCTGGTATAAAAATATTGAAAAAGGACAAAGTCATGAATAAAGGTCAAACCCCTTTGAAATACATTAAACTGAATTTGCCTTATTTTCTCATATTGCAATCACTGGTTCCAATATCAAGGCGTGTCTTTGATTGGCGAGTGGATCTACATCATGGGACATGTTCAGGTGAGTGACTGTTTGTAGGGGTGTTGGATGGTGGGTGCAGATTGGGACTAGGAAGCACTTTCCCACCCCTTCTGCAAATCATGGCTTGGTCATCTATTGAGTGCACTGCACTGCAGCTGAAAGCAGCCAAACATACCAGCTACTGTCTTATCAGTTTACATGTGCTATGTTAGCAGCACATATACTCACTGTGCTATATTAGCACCAGTATTACATTCTTAAAAAACAGTTTAACTCAGTTTTTTCATGCCACTTTATTAAAATTGTATCCAAATGTTTTACTTTATCTTTATCTGTACTTTCAATTACTCCTGAAAATGTACTTCCCAGCTTGTTTATAACCATGTTTTCTGATCTCCACCCATTACTTTGCCTATGGTTTTCAGTTATGCAGATGTGGTCTATGGCACCTCCTCCTCTTGCCTTGCCAGACTGCACGCCCTCTGCAATGCCTTCTTTCACTTTGCTACCAACCTCCCCTCATACTCACCACTGTCCCCTCTACCTCCCTTTCCAACCTCCCCAATCCTCACATTGCCAGTCCCACTGCAATTTCTTCATCTTCAAATTCTGGTTTGGGACCCTGCCTCTTACCTGTCCTCTTTCCACTCTCCCATCCCTTTGCCTTATACTCCCTCTACTGCAGAGAGCCTTGCACTTTGTCCAGTTCCCACCCTCATGCCTCTGTTGGGTAGTCAGCCTTCTCCTATTGCCTTCCCTCCTCTGGAACCTGCTCCCTCCTCTTTCCATCTCTCCCTTTCCTGTCTCCCTTTAGGCACAAGATAAACTCATTTCTGCCACCACCAGCTCTTGACATGCCCTCTCTGATCCTTCACTGTTGGAGCTCTACCATCCCTGTTGTTGGGCCTTCTTGAATCACACCTCATCCTGTATCAGGCACTTTCCTTTCTTGCATTTGTTTACTTTTTAGCTCTGTTTACCTTTTTTGTGCACTTGTACCTTGTTAAATTGTTCTGTTTATACTTTATTTTGTAGAAATCATTAATACTGTCTATGCATTTATTATTGTATTTCCTGTCCCTTTCACCAGGTGGAAACCAACCTTGACTCAGTGTACCTCTCCCAGTTACTAATTTTCACATAAATAATAAATAAAATACTGACCTGGTATTTTCTGAGAAATATTCCTTGAAGCAGTATTCTAACCCTGTCAATAAATACATAAAACTAAAAGTATATTGTATACAGTATATAAGTTACTTGGTTGCTCAGTTAGGTGTAAACATAAGCAGGCATATGCTCATCAAGAATGCCTCCCAGACCTCTATGGGTTTATTAGCCCTCATTGGATGTCCATCTGTGATGTTTATCCAGTCTAACATTAAACAAGTTGAAGCTAGTGGCTTTGACTATGAAGTGAGAGTTTGTTCCAGGCTCTGGCAACCCTGAAAGAAAAGTATCCATCTGTTTTACATGAGTTAGCTTTCAGAATTCTCAATTGTTTGTTGTGGGTTCTTAAATGTCAAATGCACCATTTTTTCCATATTTTTATAAAAGCTTGAATTCAAGTCCCTGTGCCTTGATTAGTGTTTCCTGAAAATATGCTGTTTGTTTTTGTGATTTTCATTAAATCAGTATTTGTTAAATCTGTTAATGTGCTCTGCAGTGACTGAAAACAGTGAAGATTTTTCTGTCCCTATTAGTGAGTGATGACATCATTCTTGTCTAGCCGGCTGCTTCAGCAATTAAGTCCCTGATTGACTGAAGAAGCTGTTTATTTCCCAATCAGTGCAGTCTGTAGAGCTAGTTGTTTTCACTCAGAGTCTGTTACTAACCCATCTGGTTTGTGTTTAAATAGATTAGCTTAAAATCAGTCATTCTGTTCTCATAAATAGTTTATCATTTGAGTTTCAGTGCTGAACTGAAGTGGTGTGAATAAATGTCTGTGAGAAATTACCTTGTCTATCACAGTTGTGAGTTCTTTCTCGTCAAAACTCTGCCTTGTTTTCTGGCTACAGTCACAGCCAAAGACATGGCCAGATATTTCCTGAAATTTCTGTGATATTTCTAGAGAAATCTCCTGCTTTCTTCATTTACACAGTATGGACAGCAGAGAAACACTTTATAAATTTCTCTAAATATCTGGAAATATCTGGCCATGTCTGTGGCTACTACTGTGTATAACATAGGGTTGTTTAACGGATATAAAATAAATCTAAAGTTTGTAAATTCATTGAAGCACATGTGTAACTTTCATCACTTGGTAGTTCTTACAGCCCTATTGGCTCTGGCTAGATGTTGTTAAACGTGTTCTAGCTACAGTTTTGAAATGCCAGATCTGAAATCCAGTACAGTACTGTACATGATGATTTTGCTAAGGTACATTGTAAATGCACTGCTAACTGACAGCTGTGCCTACTGTGTTTTTCTTTTAGTCTGGCATTTTATTGAAGCTTGTAATTATGTTTATTCATTAGTATACTGTATGCCCATTTCTCATATTAATATTACATGACGGGTATGAAAAATACCCCACCCCAAATACTACCTGTGGGTACCTCTAAACCAATTCTAAATTATCCTAAAATACTTTAATGGAAAACGAGTAGTTGGTTAGAGTTGGGAAGTTGCAACCCATATCACATTTGGACAGTGACAGGAATACCACGAAGATCATTACAATGAGAAAATCAGCAGTTCACTGCAATGGTCCCTGGCATTCCTGACACAGCTGTCTCTGGGGATCACCCCTCCCCAAAAACTTAAACTCAGAGTTGGTTATCTAAAGAGTGTAGGGGGCAGGGGACCTTCGAAAAACACTTGCTTTCCCAGATGGCACAGTTCTGACTGTCAGCATTTTGCCATCGCTGTAATGCTGTTTGACACAATTCATGTTGCTGTGGCTTGGTGGAACTGTTACAATCCTACCCAGTCTACTACCCTATAACCTACCCTGATCATAACAAAAGACTGTTTTGATTGGAGGCTGTATACTATTAGTTTTAGAAAATGAGCTGCACCAAGATGACCTGGTGTGCTCTGTGACAACCATGGAATCAAGAAAGCAGCCAGTCAGGGACTTACCCAGGGCATATATATCCACAAAATGAAGAATCCAGCCATCTGTAGTTCAAACAATTTTCTTCATTTATTTGCCTTACGTAACATAACCAGCACTCCAGGGCCAGGAAAACCACACCAATGAGCTGATGTTTCCACTCCACTGAGTGTTTATCAAAGAGACTGTCCCCTATGTTCCCAACATTTAAAAACCTTGTAGCTAGTCACATGACATCTATATCAAATGCATGTATTTAAAGGTACATATTCATATAAGTGCTACCAACCTCCTTAAAGACAGAGTGCAATATACACCTAATAGCACTTACTGTCATGTGAATTTGTGCACATTCTATTATAATCAAAAGCATACATAAGTTGGACATTAAAGAGAACACAGTAAAGACATATTTAAAAGTCTCTCCTTTATATCCCATCCATTCATTTCTTATATAATTGATAACATAAATCTTGTTTATATATATATTCAAGTAATTTTAAAATACTATTATGGATGGAAAAGGTGAGCAGTACAGAAAGTTTTCAAATAAAATCACTCTTTATGTATTAATGACCAAAATGCACAGCCTGCAGGGGACTGAGTGGGTGGGGGTGTGGTCAACTGGCAACATCAATAATATGACCTGCATGGTCTTTCAGAAAAAGATGACCTAGGGGATGGCAGGGGTTGTAGGATGATCTGGAAAGCTGGAAACCTGGTCAGATACCTAGCAACTGGGATTCAATTGCCAAAAGTGCAAGGTGCAGCATTTGGGCAAAAAAACCCAAGGAGGACTTACCAGCTGGGTGGAGTGCAGCTAGCTGAGACACAGGAGGAGAAGCATCTGGGGGGTGCTCATTATGGGGTCAATGAGCTCAGCACTGCACTGCAGCTGGAGTACTGCACAGTACTGGCGCCCATTTCTGAACAGGGACATTGGTTAGTGGAGGGGTAAGCACAAATGCTGCTGAGCAACAATACAAAACAAAACCAGCACTGCTGGTATGGGGCAAAACAGAACAAGTGCCACAAGTGGCATACCTGAGATGATGGCCAGCTAGGAGCAAGTTGTTGCCATTGTACATCTATGCTGTTCCCTTGATGGCAGGAAACAAAGCCCTAGACAGCACCAGTAAGGTTGAACAAAACACACAGGAAACATTGATAGAAGAAAGTACAGGAAGCCAAGAAAACCCATTCCCACCTTGGGTGGGGTGGTGGAACAGTGGGTGAAGCTAAAAGGAAGCATTGTAATGGTAACAAACCCTGCATCAAGTAAGTGACCAAAACCAAGAAGAAAAGAGACTGCTATGGTTCTCAGGTGGTTGAAAAGGTAAAGGCTAAAAGGATAGCATTCAGAAGGTAAAAGGAGATGCAGAGGGAGGCGGATAGGAGGTGTAGCAGAAGAAACAGAGGGAAGCAGGAAAGCAGTAAGAGCTCAAATGCACAAACTGAAGAGAGAATAGCCCAGGAGACAATGAAAGGAAAGGCATTTAGGTTTGTAAGTGAAAAGAGGAATACTAGGGTGGGATTGTAAGGTTAAAAGGGAAGGGAGGACTTTGCAGAGGAGGACCAGGAAAAGGCAGACATCCTGAACAAATACTTTCTTTTAATGCTCATAGAGGAAGAAGAAGGGAGGGACACAAAAAGTACATCATCAGAGCTTTGGAGAGAGGGAGGTAGACACTAGTCCTTTTCAGAGGAGATAGTCCTGCACTAATCTGAAGGTGGATAAAACAATAAGGCCAGATGGGGTGCATCCAATGGTACTGAGGGTACTAGGGAGGAAACTGGCTACCAGTATTCAATAGTATTTCCTATTTAACAGCTCACTGAAAACAGGAGTGGTTCTGAAGACAGAAGAGGGGCAGTTCAGTCCTCTTCCCAAAAGTAGTAGCAGGGAGGAGACTGTAATTACAGTCCAGTCAGCCTGAAGTTGGTGGTGGGAAATTAATTGAATTACTGCTAAAAGAAAGGATTGTGGACTATTTTGAATCCAGTGGGTTACAAGATCAAAGGCAATATGGGTTCATGAGGGAGGTCATGTCAAACAAATCTGATAGACTTATTTGACTGGCTGACAAAAGAATTAGATCAGGGTGGACCAGTGGAAATGGCCTACCTAGATTTCAGTAAGGCTTTCAACAGCATTCCATATGGGAGAATAGTAAGCTAGCTGGGTAGCTTAGAGTGGGTAAAGGTGGAAAACTGTATAAGAAATTGGTTAGTGATAGGGGACAGGGGTGGTGGTGGTAAACAGAATTCACTAAGAAGAAGGGATGGTGGCCAGTATGGTGTCTCAGGGAACAGTGCTGGGACTGGTCATCTCTAATGACTTTATAAGTGACATTATAGTGGTTCTGGAAGGGAAGGTCTACTTCTTTGCAGATGACATCAAAATCTGCAATAGGGAGGGTGGAAATGATAAGCATAGACCTAAAAAATACTATAGGAGTGATGAAGGGTATAGTAGCTAGGTTTAAATGAAAAGTGCAAAACAATTCACTTGGAGCACAGAAACTAGGGACAGAGTACAGAATGGGAGCAGTGGTATTGATAACTACCAAGCAGGAAAGAGACATGGGGTAATCATATCTGATGACCTAAAGGTGGCCAGGCAGTGGGACATGGCAGTTAAGAGGACTAGTGGAGTGCTGGGGTGCATAATGCTGGTATCAGCAGAAAGAGGAGGTAGTGTTGCCTCTGTATAGATTGTTAGTCAGATCCTACCTAGAGTGTTGTGTCCAGTTCTGGAGACCACATCTCTGGAAGGACATAAACAGAGTGAAGGCAGTCCAGAGCAGGGAAAAGAAATGGTGCAGGGTCTGCATCAAAAGCCCTATAGAGGAGAGACTAAGGACCTCAATATGTACACCCTGGAACAGATGAGGAAGAAGAGGGTATGATAGTGACCTTTAAATACCTCAAAGGGGTAAACAAGTACAGGAAGAAAGTATTTTTCAGAAAAAGTGCTCAAGAAGGAGACATGCTATGAAGCTGGAGGGTGGTAGATTTAGTAGAGATCTGAGGAAGCACTTCTTCACAGAAAGAGTGGTGGGTTCTGGGAATAGCTTTCCAGTGGAGACGGGTGGGGAAAAACAGTGGCATGATACAAGAATGCAGGATAGGCACAAGGGAATTGTAGTTGAAAGGAAGAGGGAGGGAGAAAGCTATAGACCAAGTAGGGTTTGTAGTTTTAACCCTTAGGGCTGCAGACATAACTAGAATGTATAGGAATTCTGGACTGATATATGAGTCCACAGCATTGCAAGAGTTAAGATAAGTAGTGAAAATGCAGACTGAGGGGCCAAGAGGTTCTTATCTGCTGTAAAATTCTGTGTTTCTATGTTGCATTTTCCAGCCTTGTGATTGCCAAGTACTTCAAAGAAAAATGTGTAGAATGGACTGAGAATAGTAGACAGTGGGTAGAATTGGGGCAGAGATTGGCTGTTTAGAAACTTCTTTAGGTGGAGGGCAGCATACTCCAAATACCCTCTCAGAGCTTAAACTAATCTCAATATGTTCACTAGCCTTTGGCAAGCAAACATAAAAAGGAGCAGATACAGTAGCAGACTTCCTTGAAGAAAATAGTCTCATGGACAAAAATCAGCAAGATTTCATAACGGTAGGTCATGTCCAAGGGACCTGATTGACTTTTCAACTTAGGTACAGGTTATTAGGATTCTGAACTTGGGCATCTATAAGTCATTTGATTTGGTGCCTCACAGGACACATCCAGTAGGGGACAGAAATAAGACTAGGTAGAGGACTAACTAGGTGGATTCATAACTGGGAGTCATAATCCAGAGAGTGATTCTGAATAGTAAATTCTTTGAAGTCAGGAAGGTCAGAGGAAACCCCAGGGGCCAGTTCTGGGGCAGTACTCTGTAATACTGTGTGTACTGCATATCAGTGGCAATGGTGTAGTGTTAGAGGTTAAAGTTAGTCTGTTCACAACAACACAAACCTCTGAGGGAGGTTAGCCAATGAAAGGGATCAGCAGTATGAAAAGGGATGTAGATAAGTGTTAGCAGTGGTGCAAAATATGGCAGTTAAAATTCAATGCCAGAAAAAGTAAAGTGATGCACACTGGCAGCAAAATACTTAGATTGTATGCAGCATCAGTGGAGTCACAGTGAAGCTTTTAAACAGAAAAGGGATCATGGGGTTATAATGAATAACAGCTGAAATCCTTGTCTCAGTGCAGGACAGCATAAAGGAAAGCTTGCAAGATGCTGGGATGTATAGAAACATAGAATTTGACGGCAGATAAGGACCGCTGGCCCACCCAGTCTGCCCATTTCTACCTAATGGATAAGCTGCAGATCCTAGTTAACCAGCAGCTCACTTCTTCCTACCCCCACCCCTAGAACTGCCTTATGACTGTCCCATGCATGCTTGAATTCCACCACTGTTTTGACTCCACAACCTCTCCGAAGGCCGCTTCATGCATCCACAACCTCTCTATGAAAAATACTTCCTTAAATTACCTCTGAGCTGCCTCTTCTATCTTCAAATTGTGCCCCTTGTTCTTGCACACCTCTTTTTGAAAGATGCTACCTCTTGGACTTTGTTGATTCCCTTGAGGTACTTGAAAGTTTCTATCATGTCCCCCCTCTCCTCCTTTCCTTACGGCTATACATATTAAGCTCCTTAAGTCTCTTCATATGTCTTCCGGTGCAGACCCTGCACCATTTTAGTTGCCCTCCTCTGGACAGCCTCCATCCTGTCTATGTCTTTGATGAGATTGGGTCTCCAGAACTGCACGCAGTACTCCAGATGGGGTCTCACCAACTGTCTGTACAGAGAGGATAATAACTTCCTGTTTTCTACTGGTGATGCCTCTTGTATGCATCCCAGTATCCCCAACCCTCCTTGCTGCCCTCTCACATTGCTTGCCCACCTTTAGGTCATCTGATATGACTACCCCCAGGTCCCTTTCCATTTTGTTGTTGTTAGTATCTCACCCCATTGTGTACTCTTCCCTGGGTTTTGTTTCCCAGGTGCATTACCTTGCACTTCTTAGCATTGAATCTAAGCTGCCATACATTTGACTATTCCTCTAACCTTGCCAAGTCCCTTCTCATCCTTTCCACCCTACCTTGTGCATCAACTCTGTTGCAGATCTTTGTGTCATCTGCAAAGAGACATACTTTCCTTCCAGTCCCTCTGCAATGTCGCTATAAAGATATTGAAGAGGACCGGTCTAATACTGAACCTCTGCGGTACCCCACTAGTAATCCCCTTTCTTCAGAGTGGACTCCATTTACTATTACTCTCTGTCCTATTCTCCAGCCAATTCTTTACCCAGGCTGTCATCTTGGGACCGCTCCCAGGCTGGCTAACTTGTATATTAATCTTTTGTGTGGGACTGTCCAAATGCCTTGCTAAAGTCTAGGTAGGCCATGTCCACAGCCCTCCCTGATCTACTACTTTGGTCACCCAGTCAAAGAAATCTATCAGATTTGTCTGGCATGACCTTCCGCTGTGAATCCATGCTGCCTTGGGTCCTGAGCCCCTTTGGCCTCTAGATACTCAACAATTCTTTCCTTCAGAGTGATTCCATCATTTTCCCTACCACTGAGGTTAAAACTAACAGGTCTGTAGTTTCTTGCTTCTGCCTTGCTCCCACTTTGTGAAGGGGATCACATCTGCCCTTTCAAGTACTCGGTACCACCCCATCCTCCCAAGATTTGTTAAAGAGGGTAGTCAGTGGTGTCACTAGTTCTAACCTTAGTTCTTTTAGAATGCTGGGATGAATCCCATCAGGCCCCATTGCTTTGTCCACCTTCAGTTTTAAGAGTTCTTTCAGAACCCTTTCTTCTGTAAATGGGCTGGTATCAACTTCTTTATCAAGAGTGTTTCTACTGTTTGTTTTAGGTACCCACTTCCTTTGTAAAAACTGAGCAAAATATTTGTTTAGTATCTCTGCCTTTTCACAGTCACCCTCTGCCCACCCTTCCTCCTCTTTATTAAGCCTCACTAACCCTCCCTTGGTCTTCCTTCTCTCCCTGATGTACCTGTAAAGGTTTTATTCCTTCTTAACTGAGTTGGCTATCTTTTCTCAGTTTGGGCCTTTTGCTGTTCTGACTGCCTTCCCAGCTTCCTTTTGGTTTAACTGATACAGTTCTCTGTCCTGCTCCTTCTGTGATTCCTTGTACTTCCTGAATGTTTTCTTTTCTCTTGAACCTTCACTGCCACTTCCTTTGAGAACCATAGTGGTTTCTTACAACTTTTCATTTTGTTTATTTGCTTCACACAAAGGCTTGTTACCTCTGTGATGGAGAAGTGGTTTGGGAAGGCAGAATAATGCAAAGTCATTGGTTTCAATGGACTTGGCGTTCCCCATTATGAGCGAAGTACCCGCTTCACATTGTGGAGTTCTCCATGGATTCCGTTACTCAGTGAATCACTTCATGGAGCAAATTGGGGCCACTTCACCTACCACTACTTGCAGTACTGTAACTCACATGCTGTACAGGAAGGAGCACGAATGCCTATGGCTGTACTTCCCCAATGGGCTGTAGCACAAAACTCCCAGACTTAAAAATGCTTATTGATGAGTACAATGGTGGAGTGGGTGAAGCCTAAAGAGATACTACAAACATGCTTACAATACATCCAAGTAACTAGTAAAAAATGAATGTTGTGATTCATGACGTGATCATGAATCTTGATTTGTGACTGCATTTCTGACCATGATGATGAATATGATTAGGTGTCGATGGTGTGAGATAAAGAATATGGAACTGTATTGGGAATGCAAATGCCTATGGCTGTACTTCCTAGATGAGCTGTAGCACAAGCTCCTGACTTAAAAATGCTCATTAATGAGTACAATGGTGGGGTGGTGAAGCCTGGAGAGATACTACAAAACAGGCTTACAATACATCCAAGTAACTAGTAAAAAATATTGTTGTGATTCGTGACATGATCGTGAATAGTGATTTGTGGCTGCATTTGTGACCATGATGATGAAGAACATGATTTGTATCATGAGTGACTCATGATGATGGTCCTGACTTTAAAACACATATTAGTGAGTACAATGTTTATGCAGAATTATGCACCACACCTGTCCAGTACTCTGAAGGGTTGCCAAAGAAACAACTGTGACTTAAGTTACAAATGGAGATTGGGCCCTAAAGATATGCAAATGCACAGACAGATTGTGCTGCAGACTGAAGAGATGCAGATGCAAAGGCACAACACCTAACCAGTGCTCACCATCAGAAATTCAAATCTGGAAAGAATACTTTTTGCTGGTTGGGGCGGGCTATGGGGGTGGGGGGCAGTGTACTGCACTGCTGCAGTAACAGTCACTAGTACTAGAACCAGTAAAGATACCACAAAAAAGTACAAAATCATACAGGTGCAGTGGATAGCAGGTTCACATTTCTGAAATTATTATGTTTATATTTATGTTTATTATTACACAAAAAAGTGTCTGATTTGATGACACATGTCACACATACTTACACACACGTAATGCATAGCAAATTGAAAACTTCAGTAGTATAACCACATATTTTAAACAAACTAAATCATGCACTGCTGCACCACAACAATCAGCAAAAAATGGCAAGAGTTATTGAAAATATTACTGTGTGTACAGTAACACTGTTATACAAGGAAAATATCACCAAAACAGAAAGCACTGTTTTCTGCAAGTTATTCTACCTACACCACAGATACGCCTCTCCCCAAAGCACACTTCCTCTGTCTCTCAGTACACAGACTGAATGTTATACTATTTACATTCAAAATCCACACACAAACAATAAGCGCTCAATTATATGAACACAGGAGGGTTTCCTATAATCGATGAACTAAAGTTTCAGCAAAAAAAAGACTCAACAAGGCTTTTCTAACAGCTTTAGAAGGTTTGAATCATGAAGAGCTCTCAGTGCAAATTGTAGCCTACAGCTTCCTACACACACTACCCCAAGCTGAGGCTGTGCAGAACAGTCTAGAGCCCATGTGACCTGAATCCTTACCAAAATTCACCTTTGGAGCTTAAAACAAGGCAAAAGTGAGGCAAAGTACATTGTTTTCAATGTACTTCACCTTAAAAATTGGCAGAGTACTGGTTTGTAGCTGAGTAACACTAAGTCATTGTTTTCAATGGACTTTGGTTTCCCATTATAACACAAAAGTACTCAACCGCATTCTTGAGCACTCAGTCGTCTGCTTACTCCGTGAATCACTTTGTGGAGTGAATTGGGGCCACTTCCCCATCTTTAGCCAGCAGTGTCAGGATCTTTTGGAAACCTTCCAGAATTGTGAACACCCTCATCACTGTATGCCCCATGTAAGATGCTGGACTCTTTGGTGTTGTCTGCATAATGTGGGCAGCCCTATCCACTTCAGTTCCGCTGTCAATAAGTGGAATTTCAACATTTACTGACTAAAAGGAATGTGGGATTATAACAATAAGAAAATATATCTTGCCACAAATCTACCTTTCATCTCACCTTATTCAGCCCTGCAATTAAGGTGAACCAGTATGTAAAACAAAACAGGTGAATTACTTGTCTGAAAAATAATATAGAGAATAATGTGTGGGCAACTATATACAGCAAGGCTGTGTTTCTATCAAGAGGTTGAGATGACAGCATGTGAACCTTGAGAGTGGTCCATGCCATCAGCTCAGCCCCAAGATGAAAACACGTGCAGAGTTGTGTGGGTGCCCATATTTTATTTTATATAGTATATGTTTTTTACATGATAGTGACATACCCTGATGAAGTGAAAACAAAAATCATGCCATTTCTTTGTTCTGTTCAATTATCAAAATTAAATTTACAGACTTTTGAAAGATAAAAGGTACAACTTTGATTTGGAATACATGAGAAATTTAAACTTGTATGACCTTTGAACTCTGCAGAATAACCATTTCATGGAATGCACACGTACAACACTTTGGTATGCACAAGCGGTTTAGAATGTGTACAAGGATTTTGAGCAGGCTGATTGTTATACAGAACAAAGGCTAACCATATAGTATAATACGTTTGTGGAATATAATTTAACACCCTGAGTGACTAGCATTGGAAAGTCTAAGTAAGAACAAAAGTACTGAAATAAAACAGGCAGACAAGGGAGAAACATAATAGTGATGAATAAAATAATGTATGAGCAAATTAAATGTAAATGAGTTGAATGATGACACCAGTTAAAGAAGGTTGCCCCAAGACCCCATCCTATCTTTAAGAAAATCTAAGAGAAATTCAAGTAGATACACTGAATAGAAAAGGAAAGTAAATGTATTCTTTTAAATAACCCAGTGATTCCAACCTTTTATGGTTTACAGAAAATCTACAAAAGATGTTTGGGTCCCCAGCACAACCAGTTGTTTCAGGGCAAGATCACTGGCAAATTGTCCCTATATTGATAATATGGTCTGTATATTGGAAGAAATCAAACAGAAAACAGGATTTTATAGAGCGTTAAACAATAATGATTGGAATTTGAAGTTCACAAGCCCAGTAAGTGATTCTGACTTACATTTTGGGGATATAACTTTGTCAGGTAGTGTGAATGAAACAGTAAAATCAAATGGATTCAGAAAAGAACATCCACAAATACTTTTTGAGGGCTGAATCCTCGTATCCAAACATCTAATCAATTGGATTCTTCTTAGCTAATTACTTTGATAAAAAATTGTTTAGATCAGGAATCATAGATTTCATAGAACTTGATGGCAAAAAGACACAATGGTCCATCCAGTCTGCCCTTACCCCTCTCCGCCTCCTCCTGGGAACCCACCCTTCCCCATAACCTGTCTTGCCTGTCCCAAGCCCTCTTAAATCCTGGCATGGTTTCCACCCCAGAACCTCCTCTGGAAGCCTGTTCCAGGCATCCACCACCCTCTGTAAAGAATTGCCTCCCATTCCCCTGTAGTGTTCCCTTGTAGTCTCAGACTATTTCTCTAGTAGCAGTGTCCTTCTTCATTTGAATATGTCACCCTCCGGGCCCCTTTGTTTAACCCCTTTGATGTATTGGAAGGTCTCCATCATGTTCCTCTCCCTTCTGGTTTTCAGGGTGTATAGCCCCAGCTTACAGCATCTCTGCTCATATGGTTTGCCCTTCATCCCTAGCACCATTTGGTCACTCTCCACTGAATCCTTTCAATCAGGTCTAGGTCCTTTCACAAGTGAGGCCTCCAGAACTGGACTCCATACTCCAGGTGCGGTCTCACCTCAGCCTGGACAGGGGCACTAGGACTTCTCTCCTCCTACTGGTGATTTCCTGCCAATACTAGCCAGCATCCCAAAGGCCTTCCCCACTGCCTTAGTACACTGTTTCCCCATCTCAAGACCACTAGATACTACTATACCCAGATCCTTCTCCTGCTCTGTTGCCCTAATTCCTCCCTCCCATTTTGTACTCTGTCATTGGGTTGCTATGTCCCAGGTGCATAACTGTGCACTTCCTGATGTTAAATGTTAGTTGCCAGGTCTCTGCCCACCCTTGTAGTTCCTTAGGCACTGCAGCATGTTCTCCACCCTGCCCTCAGTGTCCATCCAATTGTAGATTTTCATGTCATCTGCAAAGAGTGCCACCCATCCTTTCAGTCTCTCCGTAATGTCGCATATATAGATACTGAAGAGAAGCTGCCCAAACACCAACCCTGGAGTACCCTGCTCATCACTTGTCCCTTGCTAGAGTGCTCCCCTTCACTACTACCCTTTGGGTCCTGTCAGCCTAGCCAGCTTTGCACCTATCTAATTATTTTGTCCACCACTCCATACTTCCTGTGTGTGATCCAATATCTAAGGCTCAGACACAGGAGATGACTCAATAGGTTTCTGAAAAAGAAATGAGAGAAAACCTATTTGTTCAAAAAAAACACGTGGCATCAGGAATAATTACTTTCAGCACACAATTTAACCACCTGATTGGCCAGATAGAAGCATAGTATGAAAAACTGGCCAGTTTTTAAAATGGATGCAGTTCTGGCAGAGGTCCTGATAGAACCACATAGGACCACCTTCAGGAAAGAGAGGAATATTAAAAATCCAGTGATTTTGATCACTACTTGAGGAAATTGGCAGACCATTGAACTGGTTACTACCACTACCATATGGATTCTTCAAATGGAGAAGAGCAATGGGTGAAACACATGCTGTAAGACAAAAAGTTTGCTACCGGTTACTGGGTACCAGGTACAAGTGAAAGAATTAATTCACTGTACAACTGAATTCCTGGTTTTCATTCATTCAATGCCCATGTAAAAGTTGTAAGTGGGTAGGACAGTGTGTGTCATTTAAAATCCACATATAAGAACATGGCAAGGATATATAATCTACAAACTCAAGATTCCTCACTGGGAGTACATTACAAATTGCACACAATTCCAACCTTAGTGGTACTAAGTACATGTGCATTGAGTCCATTAATCATACCTCATGGGGGACTGATTTTGAAATTTACTCCAATGTGAAAATAGATGTATTTATAAGTTGAGAACCATAAAAACATTTAGTTTAAATAATTAACTGGATTTTAAGCCCTTTTTGTAAATGTAGACAGGTTTTCCACATTTTATAAATTGTTGATTTAGAAGGCTATAGAAGTGTGAATCCATCCTGAAATGTTACTAATGCCTAATGGCTCCCCATACATGTGCCCAGGCCTTCTGTCTGGGCTCCTAAATAAAACCCTCAAAAGACACCCCCACATGCATAGAAAATTTAACACATGCTATAAAACAGAGATTCATTTCCATTTGCTCATGTCCCTTAATGACTTTGATAAGAAAGTAATGCTTTATTATGGAATGGAACTTAATCTGCATTTCTTATGGATTTATCTCTTACAGGAATGTTCACTACTGCTCTTCATCTGACTCTGTCTTCTCAACCTTGATGCTCCCCAAATGTATTCCTGAAATAGTGAGTGTGATGGCAGATATATGTAACTGTACTAGTAGTATGTCTATTTCTTTTTTCTTTCTTTCTTTCTTTCTTTCTTTCTTTCTTTCTTTCTTTCTTTCTTTCTTTTCTACAAATAGAAAGAGAAGGGGGCTCCAGGATAGAACTCTGGGGCACCCTACCTCCATCATTCTATGCCCCGACATCACACCTTAATAGCACACCCTAAGTGGGCATCCGATTAGATAGTTACTGATCCATTCCAGAGATGAGTCCTGACTTCAAGACCTCCCAACCTCCTGAGTAGCAGACAATGATCAACCAGGTCAAAGGCCTTAGACAGGTCCATGAAAACAGCACCAGTGAGTTCTCCACCATCCATTGCCCCACCAATGTGGTCCGTGAACCTGGCCAAGGCTGTGCCTGTACCATGTTGTTTACAAAATCCATGCTGCCAGGGAGATTGAAGGCCCTGGAGCGCATGAACTCCACCAGTTGTTCATTTACAATTTTCTCTGACAATTTACCTAGTGCCGTAATAAGGATATGGGTCTGTAGCTATCCAAGCCAGCCGCTAATCCCTCCTTAAATATTAGTCTCATCACAGTGTCTTTACATTGGCTAGGGAATTCACCTGTTATAAAAGATAAGTAAAACACTTTGGTTAAAGGCATATAAATGTAAAAGTTATTAATTTCAAAACCTAGGCTCAAGTTGTCTTGCCGGTACTGCATGACTCTGTCTGTACAGTGGCATTTCACCTGAAGTTTAGCTTGTTAGCTTGTAAGGCAGCACATGATCTGGGCCCTAGTTACCTGAAAAAGATCCTTGTTCCTATGCCCCATCTTCTCTCATTCCTCTACTCCACTGGGGCTAATTTGTTTATTGTTACAAGTCCATGCTGATGCAGTTGTGGGACAGGGCATTTGCAGTCGGTCACAATTAGCTAATAATCACTTCTGGAGTGGCTGCAAATGAATACCTCAGCGGAGACATTTAAGAAGAATCTGTAGTCCTTTTGCTTAGAAAGGCCTACCCAGACTG
Source organism: Neoceratodus forsteri (assembly GCA_016271365.2). Classification (NCBI taxonomy): domain Eukaryota; kingdom Metazoa; phylum Chordata; order Ceratodontiformes; family Ceratodontidae; genus Neoceratodus; species Neoceratodus forsteri. Next base: position 443,003,492 of record CM028131.1, on the reverse strand, counting down.
ATATGTAGCATTCTGAGCCAGTTTAGGAAGTACAATAGTTTTCTGTGCATCGCTGTTTTCATCTGTATTTGTATTTAATCTTAATGCTATTCTTTTATTTATGTACAACACCCAGAACCCTGGGATGTAGAACTTTATAAATAAAAGTTGCATTGCAATACATATGCTAATTCAGTAATTCTAAGGAAATTTTAAAAGGCGCTCATGAGATCATAATCCATAATTAACTGACCTGCATCACAAGACAATTAATATATTTTCTACATATGACTGGCTAAGAAAACAAAACTGTTATATCTTAGGAATGCTAAAGAAATAAGCAAAGAGTTCAGAGTAACTCTTTGATTACAATGTGTTCATTTTAAAAGATAAACTTAGAAAGACCATTTTATAAGCTCAATAAGTCACTTCTGAGATAGCTTAGTGGGAAAACTGATGCACTTCTCAGATGGTTGAGATATACTTGGGCATACATTGAGCCCTCATAAACACTCCTGTCATGTCTTACTGTTCAAACATTATTAAACATTAAACTGACTGGAAAGATGGAGACCTTTGAAAATGTGATAAAAGCACATACAGTTTGAGATGTGGCCTTTTTGAGATAGAAGGTGAATATGCTGCTATTTTGCAATTCATTTTCTTCAGTAGATAGAATAATAAAATAATAATAATCATTATTTCTTTTGTGCCTTTCAAAAATATTAAGGTGCATTACAATAAATTACTCTAAGATAATAGCAGATAACACAACTCAATATAAGATATGCACTAAAATCTAATAAAACAGCATTAATAGTTAGGATATGCTTTCATCCATGGAAAAGTCTTCAGTGCCTGTTTAAAACCCCCCATGGTGGCACATTCCTGGAGCTGACGTGGTAGAGAATTCAAGGGCTGAGGCAACACATAAAAAGCACGGGCCCTTGAAGATTTTAAAGATACCCTTGGAATTCTAGCAACCCCATGTCAGCCAAATGGAGCAGTCACTCAGGCAGTAAGGGATCAGGAGCTCTTTCAAGTAGTCTGGCCAAGACCGTGTAGGGCTTTATAAGTCAGTAATCTGATTTTAAAGGTGATCCACCACTGAATCGGTAGCCAGTGATGCTTTGCGCAGCACCGTGTAATATGACAGGTATGGGAGTCCCCTGCTAACAACTGGGCTGCAGCATTCTGCACTAGCTGCAGGCAGCAGATATCAACCACCGGTAGCCCAAAGTAAAGGGAGTTGCAGTAATCAGGCATGTGGTCACAAAGGCATGGATCAATGTAGGTAGGTCACTGGATAGAACAAGATGCTTGATCCTGATGATGTTCTTCAGATGGTAAAAGGATGACTTGACAACAGTCAACACCTGCAACCACAGTGTCAGCCTATCAAGCACCACCCCAGGTCTCGAACCCGTTCAGAGGAAGGAGCTGGGAGCCCCAGGAAAATCCCTGTGGGCTGCCCAGCCCCAACCCCCATCCAGTGACCAGGATCCACTACCATCACCTCAGTCTTCCCTGAGTTCAACTTCAATCAACTAGAATTCATCCAATCCTGGATTTCAGTGAGGCAGTTATTAAAATCCAAGAGAACACTATCCTAGTTGGGTGAGAAAGACAGGTAGAGCTGGGTGTCATCAGCATAACAATGAAATCTCAGCCCATACTATCTTACAATGTCTCCAAGGGGCAGTATGTACACCACAAACAACATGGGGACAGCACTGAGCCCTGAGCACCCCACATGACAGAGAGAGAGGGTCAGAGAATAACCCTGACACCATTCTCTGAGTTCTGCCAGTGAGGAAAGATTTAAACCATCTGAGGACAGCACCAGTCCGGCCATAGATGAACCTCAGGCACCCAAGCAGTACCCCATGGTCCACGGTGTCAAATCTGAGGAGAGATCAAGAAGCACCAAGATGGACTGGTGCTTCTAATCTCTTGCCATCAGAAGATCACTGAGCACCTGAATGAGAGTAGTCTCAGTCTTCTGCCTCTTTTGAAAACTGGATTAGAGAAGTTGTAGATGCAATGGATGGTTAAATGGTTCTCCAGCTGTATAGCCACTACCTTCTCAATCACCTTCCCAACAAAGGGAAGGTTAGAGATAGTCTGTAGTTCACTAGAGAGTCTGGGTCCAGAGAAGTTTTCTCAAGAGCGTGTCACCACTGCCTCCTTTGGGAGCTAGGAAACTCACCTGACTCAAGGGGCACCAGACTATCTGAGCTAGGACCGAGCCAATGGTATCACAACAACCCATATTCAGGGAAGTTGGGCCTGGATCCAAACTACAGCACATAGAGTGCATACCCCAGACAATCTGCATAACATCCATGAATTCCGGCTGGTTCAAGGTACTCCAGGAGTAGTCTGGGAATGTGGCTGGGCACTGATCACTAACATCCCCTACAGAGTGTGTTAGTCGGATCTCTGCCCTGATGTCAGCCACCTTATTCACAGAGAACTGAGTGAGCTCCTCACACTGCAGCTGTGAAAGACTTTTAGAACCTTAGGCAGGTTGGGTTGCACAGCCTGTCCACAGTTGAAAGAGCATAGCCGGTCAGTTCTGGGTGGCAGCAATCTCCTGGACAGGAATTCTGCCTTCCTACAGGAGATTGTTGATTGGTAGTGCTGGTAATGTTCTATCAGTTTAAGATGGTCAGCTTGAGGTGGATTTCCGCCAGCAATGCTCCAATCTTCATCCCAATCACCGAACACCCTCAAAGTCCCATCAAACCAGGGGTCTGAGGCAAGGGAGAGAGTGTGAACACGGACTGGAGTGATAGAATCCAGGGCGGTGGTAATGGCCCCATTGTAGGCCAAAAACAAGGCATCTGATTCCGCTTGCCACAGGAAACTCTGAGAGGTCCAGGACTGCTGCTAGGCCTTTTGGGCCTCCACATCCCTAAAGGGCAGTACCTGGCCATCTCCACAGCGGTAGCTTATGAAGGGGGTGCAAAATTTTTATTTCACAGTGTAGTGATCAGACCACCCAACTGGTTCCACCCCACATTGGAGGCATCGCTACTCGGAGAAAAACAGGTCAAGGGAGTGACTGTGTTTGTGAGTAGCAACAGTAACAATCTGTGTAAGGCCCAGTGATGTCATCAACTGGAGGAAGTGTTGTCCAAATTGCTAGAGTTTGTCATCAATCCAGGCATTAAAGTTGCCCAGAACCATCAACCTGGTTGACTCAAATGCCATGTCGATCACGAATCTGCTACTTCCTGAAGGAATCGCTCTGATTCCGAGTGGAAGATAGATGAGGGCTACCCTACAACCTACACCTGCTACTATGGTACACTCAATGACCCAGCATCCTCAACTGGTACACCCCATCTGGAGTACTGTGTCCAGTTCTGGAGACCCTATCTCCACAAGGACATAGACAGGATAGAGGCAGTCCAGAGGAGGGAACTAAAATGGTGCAGGGTCTGCAAGAGAAGCCGTATGAGGAGAGACTAAAGGAGCTTAATATGTATACCCTTGAGGAAAGAGGAGAGGAGGGACATGATAGAAACTTTTAAGTACCTCAGTGGAATCAACAAAGTCCAAGAGGGTAGCATTTTCAGAAAAGAGACTTGCAAGAACAAGGGGACACAATTTAATGATAGAAGGAGGGCGGTCAGGGCAATGTGAGGAAGTATTATTTCACAGAGATGGTAGTGGATGCATGGAACAGCCTTCCTGAGGAGGTTGTGGGGTCTAAAACTGTGGAGAATTCAAGAATGCATGGGACAGACATAAGGCAATTCTTGTGGGGTAGGAAGAAATAGGCTGTTGGTTAACTAGGATCCGTGGCCTATCCTGTAGGTAGGAAATGGGCAGACTAGATGGGCCTAGCGGTCCTTCTCTGCTGTCAAAGTCTATGTTTCTATGTTTCTATGTACCGTGAGGTCCAATTCAGTCTTGAAACAGACCACAACCTCCCCTCAACTGCAGTCCAATCTTGGGCAGTGGATCACCTAGTACCTGGCCAGAATCGCAGCCTCAAGTATGGGGCCAGAGTTTTCATCCAGCCAGGTCTCGGTGATGCATACCAGATCTGTTGTCCCAACAAGATCTGCAATAATTGTAGTCTTGTTCCTAACAGATCTGGCATTACATAACACCACTCAAGTTGGACGGTCTCGTGCAACCCCGACTACTTGCCCACCCATAATGGTGGAGTAACTTAGAAACATAGACTTTGATGGCAGATCAGGGACCACTTGGGCCCACACAGTCGGCCCATTTCCTACCTACTGGATAAGCTGCAGATTCTAGTTAACCAACAGCCTACTTCCTGCCACACCCCACTACAATTGCCTTGTGTCTGTCCCATGCATGTTTGAATTCCCACTGTTTTAGCCCCAACAACCTCCCCAGGAAGGCAGTTCCACTCATCCACCACTCTCTCCGTGAAAAAGATTTCCTCATTACCCCTGAGCCGTCCCCTCTATCTTTAAATTGTGTCCCCTTGTTCTTACACATCTCTTTTCTGAAGATGCTACCCTCCTGGACTTTGTTGATTCCTTGAGGTACTTAAACATTTCTGTCATGTCATCCCATCCCTCCTTTCATCAAGGGTATACATATTAAGCTCTTCAGTCTCTCTTCAAATGATTTCTGATGCAGACCCTGCACCATTTTAGTTGCCCTCTTCTGGACTGCTTCCATCCTGTCTATGTCCTTGCATAGATGAGGTCTCCAAAACTGCACACACTACTCCAGATGGGGTCTCACCAACTGTCTGTACAAAGGGATCACCACTTTCCTTTTTCTGCTTGTGATGCCCTTCCTATGCATCCCAGTATCCCCTGGCTCTCCTCACTGACTTCTCACATTGCTTACCACCTTTAGATCATCCGATATGACTACCCCAAGTCCCTGCTCCATTTTTGTTGTTGTTAGTACCTCCTGCTATTGTGTACTCTTCTCCTGGGTTTTGATTCCAGGTGCATTACTTTGCACTCATTTGCAGTGAATCTAAGTTGCCATATGTCTGACCATTCCTCCAACCTTGCAAGTCCCTTCTCATCCTTTCTACCCCTTGTGTATCAACTCTGTTACAGATCTTTGTATCATCTGCAAAGAGGCATACCTTTCCTTCAGACCCTCTGCAATGTCACCTATAAAGATGTTAAAGAGGACTGGACCCAGTACTGAGCCCTGAGGTACTCCACTAGTGACCCCCTTTCTTCAGAATGTGTGCTGCTCACTGTTACCTTCTGTGTCCTGTTGTGCAGCCAGTTTGCAACCCAGGCTACCACCCTGGGACCCACTCCCAAGCTGGCTAACTTGATTATTAATCTTTGTGTGGGACTGTGTCAAATGCCTTACTAAAGTCTAGGTAGGCCATGTCCACAGCCTCTCCCTGGTCTATTGCTTTGGTCACCCAGTCAAAGAAATCAATTAGATTCATCTGACATGACCTTCCTGCTGTAAATCCATGCTGCTTTGGGTCCTGTGCCCAGCTGGCCTCTAGGTACTCAACAATTCTTTCTTTCAAAGTGATTCCATCATTTTCCTACCACTGAGGTCAAACTTATAGGTCTGTAATTTCCTGCTTCTGCCTTACTCCCACTTTTGTGAAGGGGAATCACATCTGCCCTCCTCCAGTCCTCAGGTACCACCCCATCCTCCCATGATTTGTTAAAAGTGTGGTCAGTGGTGTCACTAGGTCCTCCTTAGTTCTTTTAGATTCTGGGTGAATCCAATCAGGCCCATTGCTTTGTCCACCTTGAGTTTTGGAGTTCTTTCAGGACTCTTTGTTCTGTAAATGGACTGGTGTCAACCCCTACCCAGAGTGCTTCTATTGTCTGGTTTAGGTAACTCCTCCTCATCTTCTTTGTGAATACTGAGCAAAAGTATTCATTCAGTATCTCTGCCTTTTCAATGTCTCCTCTGCCCACCTCCCCTCTCCCTTATTAATCTTCACTATTCCTCCTTAACCTTTCTATGCTCCCTAATGTACCTATAAAAGGTTTTGTCCCTTCTTAACTGACTGGGCTATTTTTTCCTCAGTTTTGGCTTTTGCTATTCTGACTGCTCTGCTCTTCATGCCCAGTCCTTGGGTATGGAGACTAGACATGGAGGACCATGATCTAGACTCCATTTCACCCCATGGTGTCTTCTGGGCTTAACAACCCCAATGTGAGAGCCTGCTTATCCATTCTAAACTGTTCACACCTCCACCCCACACCTCCTCTGGGCAATGCCCAGTAAGGACAGCATTGATAGATCAAAAACAATGGGAGAAGGGCATGAAGAGCAGAGGATGAATAATGCATGACCTGTGGAAGGCCTACAACACATGACACAGGCACAAATAAGGGTCAGAACACAACAATATACCCCAGAAAGAGAACCCAAACTATAACAGCTACATACAGTGCCCCCAACTCTCACTTTGGGGAGAAATGAGTACTAAACAGTAAAGATAAAAACAGACTAACTTCCTCCCACCTAAACAAAACTACAGTATAATAATGAGCAATAAGTTAAAATTATAGAATGTCAGTCTGAACTCCAAAATCTATAGATAGATAATATGGATCCAAAAGGGAAAATACCATGCAGAGTCCACTTCAGAAAGCCCAAGTCCCAGAAAATAAATAATACTGCTGAAACAAAACAAAATTAAATAAAACTTAGCTAGAAATCAATATTAAATACCCTCCTCTCACCAATGGATGTAAATTAAATTAAATTATACAGTGTTGGATGTAATTTCAGCCGTGGGGTACTCTCACTACCTGAGGAATCGATAATGAACCAGGCACTCTCTTCTTAAATGAAATCTTTCAGAAAGTAAAGTTTAGCCCCCAGGCACTCCCATATACTACCTGGGAGGCAAAGTAAACAGGGCACTCTCACTGCCCAAAAACAGAAAAGAAAAAAAATGTTCTGACTGTAAGTCCCAAGTTTTGGCACCTCAGGTTCAAAAATGGTCTCTCTCCAATGTACCAGATCCAGAAGGGAAGGAAATCACAGCTCCTGTAGCTCATCTAATCCAATGAGGTCACTAACAACTAGCTCTCTGTAATGCTAGGAGCCCCAGTTTGGGGAATGAAAGGACCACTCCATGTTTATATTTTGGTTGTGTGAGCAAAAATAGACAATGGCTGCATTTATTTTAACTAACCCAACTACTGTACAGTTATATTCTTATTTTCTTTGCTTGAACTTGATGCCATTATTTACTGAAGTACTTAGCTATCATTGTGTACCTTGCCCTGCTAGCCATGGTTCATCATTGTGGCTTTTCACTGCAGTGTCTCAGAGCTATCCCTTTTCTTCCTTAGCTACAGAATGGGATAATTTGTTTGCCCTCTGCTGAATAGTTTCTATTCTATCCTTTTCTTTTTCAGCTGAGGATTCCAAAACTGCACATAGTACTCAAGCCATGGCCAATCCAAAGACTTATACAGTGGCAATATCATCTCTTTGTTGTGACTAATGAATAATCACCTGATACATCCCAGCATTTTACAAGCTTTCCTTTATGCTGTCCTGCACTGAGACAAGGATTTCAGCTGTTGTTCATTATAACCTCATGATCCTTTTCTGTTTTGAAAGCTTCACTCTGACTCCATTGATGCTGCATACAATCTAAGTATTTTGCTGTCAGTGTGTATCACTTTACATTTTCACTGAATTTTAACTGCCATATTTTTGCACCACTGCTAACACTTATCTACATCCCTTTTCATACTGCTGATCCCTTTTCATTGGCTATCTTCCCTCAGAGGTTTGTGTCATTTGTGAACAGACTAATTTTAACCTCTAACTCTACACCATTGCCACTGATATGCAGTACATACAGTATTACAGAGTACTGGCCCTGGGATTTCCTCTGTGACCTTCCTGACTTCAAATAATTTACTATTCAGAATCACTCACTGGATTTTGTCTGACACCCAGGTATGAATCCACCTAGGTAGTCCTCTACCTAGTCCTAGTTCCCTCCCCTACTGGACGTGTCCTGTGAGGCACCAAATCAAATGACTTACAGATGCCCAAGTTCAGAATCCTAATAGCCTGTACCCTAAGTTGAAAAGTCAATCAGGTTCCTTTGACATGACCTACCTATTGTAAAATGTTGCTGACTTTTGCCCATGAGACTATTTTCTTCAAGGAAGTCAGCTATCTGCTCCTTTTTTATATTTGCTTGCCAGAGGCTAGAAAATATATTGAGATTAGTCTAAGCTCTGAGAGGGTATTTGGGGTATGCTTCCCTCCACCCATAGCAGTTTCTAAATAGCCAGTCTCTGCCGAATTCCACCTACTATCTACCATTCTCTGTCCATTCTACACCTTTTTTCTTTGAAGTACTGGGACAATCACAAGGCTGGAAAATACAACATAGAAACATAGAATTTTACAGCAGATAAGGACCTATTGGCCCACCAGTCTGCACATTTTCACTACCTACAGTAACCCTTGCTGTGCTGTGGACTGAAATATCAGTCCAGAATTCCTATACATTCTAGTTGTGTCTGCAGCCTAAGGGTTAAAACTACTAACCCTACTTGGTCTCATATATCTTTCTCCCTCCCCTTCCTTTCAATTACAATTCCTTCGCCTATCCCAGGCATTCTTGACCCATGTCACTGTCTTTGCCCCCACCACCTCCACTGGAAAGCTGTTCCCAGAATCCACCACTCTTTCTGTGAAGAAGTACTTCCTCGCATCTTTACTATATCTACCACCCTCCAGCTTCATAGCATGTCTCCTTGTTCTTGAGCACTTTTTCTGAAAAATACTTCTTCCTTCCTGTACTTATTTATCCCTTTGAGGTATTGTCTTTTGGATGAGACAATAAAGCAGGGTCCCATCTGCCTGGATTGGTGGTAGTTCAGGTGGATGTTAAGATCCCATGGCACTTATTGAAAGAGTAGGGAAAGTTTTATTGAAATAAAAGAAATCGTACAATACTAAAACAAAACAGTTAGCAAAAACTCATTTAGACTCAAAACAAAAGTAAGCTACAAAAAAAACACACTTTGAGAAGAAAAGAACAGAACTACGACATTGAGAGACAGCCCATCAGGTTACTGCAAAATCAGAGTCTGTTATCCAAGGAAGAGCTTTCCAGAGTTCAAGTAATGTCTGCTCAGAAAATAAGGTACGTTCATGTATGTAAATGTTCTTCAGGAGTACAATTTTTCTAAGTTCTATGAAGACCAGTCTTTTGCTGTAAAGTAAACAGACAGCGAGCCATCCAGATATTCCATTTAATTACTACAAAATTAGATTTAACATGTCCAGAGTCCAAAAGGACCACTGGGGAGAAAACACCATATATAATATTCTGGTAAGAAACCGTTTGAAATAAGGGAGTGGCCCACACCTCCTGAAAACCCACCATTGACTAATAAAAGAACACTCAAAAATAAATGCAATATAGTTTCCAATGTAGAAATATGTAATAGTCTCAGAACATTGCCGGTCTTGAGACTGCTTGTGTTTATGATTATCTTTACGTTAATTCTTTCATGACACAATAGCAAATGAAAGTCCCACATATGAGCAGGCACTTGTTTACAACGTAACAAAACCAATAGGGAAGAAAGATGTTGGCTAGGGCACTTCTCAAAGGGTGACTGTATCGCATAAATGGTCAGGAGAAGATTATTATATAATACTTTATGAGAATTATAATAACATCTGGGTAGATATCTTCCACTGTTTCAAATGTAAAAACTGTGTTTAACATATGTCAGTATACCCAGAGTTTGTCGTATCACAGTTAATGAATTACATTCCCACAAATGAAACCATAATCTGCAAGAATCATAGAACCAGGGTTCCCACCTCTCTGAGCATTTATCAATAGAGGCTGAAGATGTGCAGTCAAAAATACATGAAAAATAACAGAGGATTGATCATATGAACACCCCTCAGGAAAAGGTAAGTAAGTGACATTCCATTTTACCAGATTAAGCCGCTTCCCAAAGAGCTTGAAAGAATAGACAAAGAACTGCAGTTTCTAATTGTTTAGGAATTGGGAATACATAAGCTTAAATAAAGAAAAGTCAGTATTAGATAAGTCTTGATTAGGAAAACACGCTTCTTCTTTCCAATCTGCCCCTTATTCCAAGAGGCAACCTTAAGTTTACCTTGTTGTAATTTAGCATTCAATTAAATAGGTCAGAGTCTACAGTCCCAAAATAAACTCCCAAAATGCGCTTAGGGCCCTCAACAAGTTGTAAAGAACCAATATATGCGAAAAAGTGGCTATTGTAGATTCTAACCAAATACCAAAGCTATTAGTAAAATTTAAACTCACACCAGAAAATCCACCAAAGGAAGAACATTCATGGAGGCAGTGACCTGAGGCTGCATCAGCCACAATAATGCAGACATTGTCTGCATATGCAATCGCTGTATATGGTGAGATTAAAGTAGAGCTAGAAAGGGCATGAATCTGAGGGTGAGCATTCAGACAGGCAACAAAACATCTATAAAAGAATACATATAACAAGGGCTCAAAGGACAACCTTGCAAACCCTTCTCTTTATGGGGATCAGCGGTCCAACCCAACCATTCACAACAGGCAGAACAGTGGCGGTCCTATAGAAGGCCTTGATCCAGAGAATCATGCCACCAGGCACATACATAAAATGGAGTGCCTCCCATAAAAGATCATGGTTAACCGAATCAAAAGCCACCTTCTGATCTACTGATACAATGAAACCAAACTGAGTCTGTGTATCCATGAGAAAACAATTCTCAAGGACAATCAAATGATCAGAGATTCTCTTGTTTGGTACAGAGCAGGATTGAGCAGGGTGCAAAACCACTTCTGCTATCCTCATCAGGTGTTTTAAAATGATTTTCATTAATAACTTAAAGTCAGTGTTTAGCATACATAAAGGGCGCAATTCTCAAGAGAATGTATATCTCCTTTCTGCTTATATATAAAATCAAAATGTCCTTCGTAAAATCCAAAGGGTAAACTCACAAGTTAACAGGGAAGTAAACACTGAGGTTAATTCGGGATCAGATTCTATAAGGCAGTGGGAGTCCATCCGGCCAGGAGTCCTCCAAGGGTAAGGAAGAACTAGCTCGACTTCAATTCTAACTCAGTAATGGGTATATGTCGAGTCAAAACATGGCTGTGAAGGGATAGGATATTGAGGTCTTTATACAACACTGCAGGATCAAAATCTGCAGCTGGAAAGGAGAAAATAGGGCAGTCGTTAACGTGTAACTATCCGACAGATGTCAGACTGAGAGGTACACAAGGTGCCATCAGAATCAACAAGACACAACATATTCTTTTGTGCAATTTGCACAAATTCGACTCAAAGGGCAAACAACAGCCCTTGAGCCTACACATTAAATTTGTGTTGATAATATAGCTACTGTGATTGTCTATATTGAAATTTCAACATATCACTCTGAATTAATTGTAATTGTTGGGAAAGATCTTGTCCTGTTGTATATGCTATCATCAACAAGGACTGAAAATGTACCTTTTCTGCAGATATTCCAAATAATCTCTGACATTTATGACGACTATAGTTTTTCAAAAGAGTACCAAATCAAGTTTAGTGTCTTCAACAAATAAAAATGGATTTTGGGCCTGAATAAAGGATAAGAGGGACAGCATGAAAGTTGGGATTTGCCACAGGGATATGTTGAATTTCCAGAGCCCTGGTCCTTTGTGAACAATGACATCAGAGCCAAGGCCTAGAGAAAGCAGTTTATGATCAGAAAATTCCACAACTTGTACTATAGCAGAGGTAACTGGTAATGTGAGGGACAAAAACAAAATCCGTTCTGGTTGCCAGCTTACCTTTTGAAATGTAGGAGTGTGTTGTTTAGTAAAGAGTAATAAGCATCCGTGAGATGAGCAGTACTTACCAACTTCCCTAATTCATGGGAGTCACAAAACAATTTCTGGGTAGTAGCAAAAGAGCTTTTGTCAAGAAGACTTAAGCCACAGTTAAAGTCACCAGAAAATAATACCTGAAAAGAGGTATGCAAGTAAGAATGAAGTAAAGAAATAACTATACATGCAGACTCAGTTTGGGGAGCATAAATATTAATAACCGATAAGGGCAGGGCCCAATTAAAAATCTAAGACTAACAGTCTACCAGGGCTACATCAATTAGTTTTAGCAAACAGAAATCTTGGATATTGATAAGATCCCAAGTCCTGAACAGGAGTCCAGGCCTATGGACCAAAATGAAAGACCTAGAAGCCAGTCCTGTTGTGCCTGTCAAATCTCATGTGTGGTATGGAGTCAAGTATCCTGCAACAAAAATATTCCTAGCGGTAAAAGTCGTAAACAGGAAAAAATCAATCTTCTTTTTGGCAGCTGCTTCATACTATTCACATTAATAGTATGACAAACAAAGTGAAACATAGCACAAAGAGGAACAGAATACTTCATGATTTCCTTTTCCCCATCACCTTTTTCCTTTGAGCTTAACCCTGGCCTTCGCTGCTGAGAAAGACCAGTACCCAGTTGAATCTCAGAATCAGTGATACCATCCAGGAGGAAGATGCAACGGAGGAAGAGTCAGACTGACCTCCAGCATTGTCAGAGACTATTTGAAGTAGCTCAAAGGCATTAGACAAAACCAGAAGAGGGTTCCAAAAGCAAAGAAGGTGATGGTAATGACCGGGTAATTTCTCATAGACCTCCGACGCATAACACTAGTGGGTACTCGGGAGGTGGCATAGTACTCGGGCCTGGAACAGGGTCCAGAACAAGCTGGACAGGTTGGACAGGGTCAGGGTAGCAGGAATCATCTCGGAAGCGATTCCACACAAGAGGCCGCCGTTGGTACCGTGAACCTGACCTATAACAGGCGCAGGGACCAGCAATAAGGGTCGAGCGGTTACAGAAGTTGGTTCCACTAAGGTGGTACTAAGACGAGCTGTCGAGCTTGCGTGATTCTTAAACATTGATCAGCACCACCATCATGTGGCGTGATTATGAACGCCCACTGAGAATTTTGAAACGTATAACCAGCTCATCACAAAGATTACATCTACACTCATTCAGACAGTGAACTCCCACATGGCCCAATTCTCCACAGGTGTTACATTTCAGCTTATCACATACATTACTAAGGTGAGAGGGCCTCCACACGGTAACAAGCTTTTGGTTGTCTAGGGTAAAACAAGACCCCCGATCACGAACCTATAAAAAAAGAATTAGGTAGATGCACAGGACCAGAATCATTAGAGTGTAACATAACGTTAACCTTCCAACCTCCAGTCCAAATATTCTCCGTGTCCAAAATCGCCTCAGGCTGACCCTGAACAGTGCAATGTTGTTTTAGCCAATAAACAACGTCAGTTATGTCAACACCTTCGTTCTGAATCAGGATGGTAATATTCTTAAAGGCTGGTTTGGAAGGAAATGGCCTTAAATGGGTCCACAGGACAGTATTTCTTAAAGCATGATATCGTGATACAAAACGCTCCAAGCCACGAGGCATTTGGAAGCTGACATCAAACGTAGATTCACTGGAAATGTGAATCAGTGCATATATTTCGTGAGAAAGGAATTCAAAGAGTCCTTGAGTAGTGTCCGAGCTACGTGACACATGGTCCGGAGGCTCAGGTAAACCTCATATAAGCAAGCGTACCACATTATGCTGCTTGCAGCCAGAATTGGGAATTTAAACAATGAAGAAAAGAGCGATGTGGCTCTATTGTTTTGAGGGGCTCCACTAAAGTAGGAGCTGTGGTTTCTGTAATGATAGTAGGAGAAGTGGCCTGAATAAGAGAACCCTGCAAAGGTTCCAAGACTGGGTGCTGGGTAAGTTTCAATTCCTTGGGAAGACACAAGGGTCAGACATGGTCATACTCCATTCAGTGTATGCTGCAGCTCAGGAAAATCATTGAGACAGGGGACCGAGATGGGACAAACCAGAAATCCACTTCCTCGCTGTAGGTTCCTGCACCCATCCAGCGCCTTGCAATGCTGTTTCCACAGACCAGGTAGGTGTTGTAGAATTATTTGCATCAAGAGGTACAAACGTTGAGGGAGAGTGTGACACAGTAGGCAAACTAGGAACAGCAGGCAATGAGATCTCAGTACTCTGTGTGGGCGGCTGAGGCGAGCAGTAGTTCAGCAGCTGGGGACTCGCTAGGATGGTCTGCACAAGGCAGCACCTCAGTGGCTTGCAAAAGCAATGTAGGCTGTCCCAGAGACTTTAGGACTACAGGAGACACACATCCTGCCAGTCTGACTTCACAGAAGCCGATGCAGTTCTCGGTTTAATTTCATTTTCGTAATCGCAACCGTCGTTCTTCTGCTCCCAAACAGTCCTGAAGCTTCTTTTCAGCCAGACAGACAACAGCAGAGTCATAAGTGAAATATCCTCCTTGGGACAGCAAGAGGTAAAAGGCGTTAGAGAGTCCGTGTCAGAATGACCCAGCAGAGGTTCTAAGGCTGTAACCTGTGATTCAGATTCATTTTCTGCAATAAACACAGAAACCTGCATAACTTCAGTAGTTGTAGATGTAGTCTCTACACACACAGAGGCAGGAGTTGAGACCAGGTCTCCCACCTCCATCGCCACCTCCTCAGCAAGCAAGGGTGCGTCCGCCATCTTGGACAGAGTTCCCCTCTGAAGAGTAGGGAAGTTTCCCAGTGTCCTGGCCAAATTTCCCTCATTCACTAAAAATACCACCAACAGCTTAATCTGGTTCAAGATTAGTTGTCATTCATCTGTATCCCCTCCCGGGTCATGCCTGAAGATAGGCAGGATTTGTCTAGTGCACTTACCCAGTGAACAAAAACTAAATAAATAAATAAATAAAACAAATAAATAAATTAATTTAAAGGTCACTATCATACCCTCTTCTTCCTCATCTGTTCCAGGGTGTACATATTGAGGTCCTTTAGTCTCTCCTCATAGGGCTTTTGATGCAGACCCTGCACCATTTTCGTTTCCCTGCTCTGGACTGCCTTCACTCTGTTTATGTCCTTCCAGAGATGTGGTCTCAGAACTGGACACAACACTCTAGGTAGGATCTGACCAACCATCTATACAGAGCAACACTACCTCCCTCTTTCTGCTGATACCCCTCATTATGCACCCCAGCACTCCACTAGTCCTCTTAACTGCCGTGTCCCACTGCCTGGCCACCTTTAGGTCATCAGATATGATTACCCCATGTCTCTTTCCTGCTTGGTAGTTATCAATACCACTGCACCCATTCTGTACTCTGTCCCTAGTTTCTGTGCTCCAAGTGAATTGTTTTGCACTTTTCACATTTAAACCTAGCTACTATACCCTTCATCACTCATATAGTATTTTTCAGGTCTATGCTTATCCTTTCCACCCTCTCTATTGAAGATTTTGATGTTATCTGCAAAGAACCTTCCAGAACCACTATAATGTCACTTATAAAGACATTAGAGATGACCAGTCCAGCACTGTTCCTGAGACACCATACTGGCCACCATCCCTTCTTCTTAGTGAATTCTGTTTACCACCACCACCCTCTGTCCCCTATCCCTAACCAATTTCTTATACAGTTTTCCACCTTTGGACCACTCTTAAGCTACCAGCTAGCTTACTATTCTCCCATGTGGAATGCTGTTGAAAGCCTTACTGAAATCTAGATAGGCCATTTCCACTGGTCCACCCTGATCTAATTCTTTTGTCACCCAGTCAAAGAAATCTATCAGATTTGTTTGACATGACCTCCCAAGAACCCATGCTGCCTTTGATCTTGTAACCCACTGGATTCAAAATAGTCCACAATCCTTTCTTTTAGCAGTAATTCAATTAACTTTCTCACCACCAACGTCAGGCTGACTGGCCTATAATTACCAGTCTCCTCCCTGCTACCACTTTTGTGAGAGGGACTGCAACTGCCCTCCTCCTGTCTTCCAGAACCACTCCTGTTTTTGGTGAGCTGTTAAATAGGACTGTCAGTGGTGCAGCCAGTACCTCCTTGAGTGCCCTCAGTACCATTGGATGCACCCCATCTGGCCTTATTGTTTTATCTACCTTCAGAATAGTGCAGGACTCTCTCCTTCAAAAAGGACTAGTGTCTACCTCCCTTTCTCCAAAGCTTCTGATGTACTTTTGTGTCCTCCCTTCTTCTTCCTCTGTGAGCACTGAAAGAAAATATTTGTTCAGGATATCTGCCTTTCCTGGTTCTCCTCTCTCGAAGTCCTCCTTCCCTTACAATCCCAACACAGTATTCCTTTTTCCTTACATACCTAAATGCCTTTTCCCTTTCATTACCTCCTGGGCTATTCTCTCTTCAGTTTGTGCCTTTGCACTACTCAACTGCTTTCCCTGCTTCCTCTGTTTCTTCTGATACACCTGCCTCTCGTCTCCTTTTACCTTCTGAATGCTATTCTTTTAGTCTTTACCTTTTCAGCCACTTGAGAACCATGGCAGTCTTTTTCTTCTTAGTTTTGGTCACTAAGTTGATGCAGAGGTTTGTTACCTTTACTATGCTTCCTTTTAGCTTCACCCACTGTTCTGCCACCCCACCCAAGGAGGAATGGGTTTTTCTTGTGCTTCTTGTACTTTCTTCTATGAATGTTTCCTGTGCATTTTGTTCCACCATACTGGTGCTGTCTAGGACTTTGTTCTCTGCCATCCAGGGACAGCATAGATGTTGTACAATGGCAGCAACTTGTTCTGGCTGTAGCCATCATCTCAGGTATGCCACTTGTGGCACTTGTTCTGTTTTGCCCCATACCAGCAGTGCTGGTTTGTTTTGTATTGTTGCTCAGCAGCATTTGTGCTTACCCTCTCCACTAAGTTAATGTCCCTCTTCAGAAATGGGCACCAGTACTGCATGCAGTACTCAGCTGCTGTGGTGCCGAGTTGTTCATTGACCCAGTAAAGAGCACCCCTAGATGCTTCTCCTCCTGTGTCTCAGCTAGCTGCACTCCACCCAGCTGGTAAGTCCTCCTTGGGTTTTTGCCCCAAAATGCTATACCTTGCATGTTTTGGCATTGAATCCCAGTTGCCATGTGTCTGACCAGGTTGTCAGCTTTTCAAGATCATCCTTCAACTCCTGCCAGCCCCTAGGTCATCTACCACCACTCCCATCTTAGTGTCATCAGCAAACAGACTGGTCTTGCTCTTGATGCTCAATGATATGTCTGCAATAAATATCCTAAACAACACTGGTCCCAACACTGAGCCATACAGAACACCGCTTGTCACTACCTTTAGGGATGAGAGCTCCCCACCCACCCCACCTTCTGTTGCCTTCCCTGAAGCCAGTTCCTATCCATCTCACCAGCTTTGCACTTGCCCCTGTGCCTTCTAACTTACTTCCCAGCCTTCCATGTGGCACTGGTCGAATGCCTTACTGAAGTGCAGGTACAGAACATCCACTGCATGTCCCCTGTCTAATTGCCTAGTCACCCAGTCATAGAACTCTACCAGGTTGGTTTGTCAGGATCTGCCACTTGCAAAGCCATGCTGTCTGCTTTCCTGTAGCTGTTTGGCCTCCAGGAGGCACACCAGCCTCTCCTTCAGGATAGTCTCCATCAGCTACCCATGATGGATGTGAGGCTCACTGGTCTGTAGGTTCTCGGTTCATCCTTGGGGCTGCTCTTGTGGAGGGGTGCCACATGAGCCACCCTGAGTGTATTGAAGCATTGAATGCTGTAGATCTGCCAAGGTCCCACCAGGACCTCTGCCAGCTCTTTCAGTACTCTGGGGTGGATGCCATCTGGGCCTGGTGCCTTGCCCACCCTCAGTGCCCTCAAACCCTCCAGAACCCTGCCCTCCATGATTTCCCTGTCCATCATCCCCTCCCCTCTGTTCATGCCCTGCCTCCCTCCTTGGGTATCACCCCTTCTTAGTAAATATCAAGCAGAAGTAATCATTTAATGCTGCTGCTTTATCACCCCTGCTTTCACCCACCCTGCCTCCTTCCTAATCTTTACTATATGGTTCTTACTACTCCTTTTCTCTCTGATGTACATGAAGAGTCCCTACTCCCCTTCTTAATGTCCTGTGCCATCCTGAGCTCCTTAGATGCCTTGGCTGCCCTTACTGTCCTTGTCACCTCCTTCGATTCCTTCAGGTACTCCTCCCTGTCCTCCCCTCCCTGTTTTTTTGTACCTCCTAAAGGCAGCTCTTTTCCTCCTTACTTTTCTATGACCTCATTGCTCACTCAGCTAAGTTTCTTTGCTCTAGCCTTCTTGCTCTGGGCCTTAGGAAGGTTTGGTTGCCTTCACTATCCTCAGCTATATGAGCTTCCTCCTCTGGTTAGTGCCAATACTAGATTGCATTCTGGTCAGGTACCCTTTATAACTTCCCCCACCCTCTCAAAGTTGGCCTTCCTGAAGTCCAGCACCCTTGTGCCAGATTCCATATCAATGTGAACCATACTGAATGATGGTCACCTCCCCAGCAGTTCTTCCACCCTCAGTTCCCTCACAAACTCCCTATTTGCCAGCACGAGGTCAAGGGTATTTCCTAACCTGGTTGGTTCACTGACCATTTGCATCATGAAACTGTCCTGAGAGGGATCCAGCAGTACCTGCTAATTTCTATTCCTGGTTGTTGGGGTACTCCAATCCACTCCTGGCATGTTGTAGTCCCCACTATCACCACACTACCATTCTCGTAGGTCCTTCTGATCTGTCCAATTATTTTTCTGTCTAACTCCTCTATCTGAGAGGGTAATTTGTGCACCACTCCCTTCCTGATAGTCCTATTCTTGGAATCCTGGATTTGCATCCATAGAGACTCCATACTACCCTCCTCCCCTTCCTCCCATACACATTTCAGTCCTTCACACACATATAGTGCACCCTCCTCCTTTCCCATTTGGTCTATCCCTATGAAATATCCTGTACCCTGGTATCTACAGGTCCCAGTCATTGTATTGGGTGGCCCATGTTTCGTTGATGGCTGCCATGTCCACCTCCCCTCTGCTATGAGAGTCTGTAGCTCTGCAATTTTCTTCCCAAGGCTCCTAGCATTCAGGGTGACCACCTTACACCTCTTCCCCACTCCTTCCTACCCTCCTTTACTAGCATCGCCACTAGTACCTGCCCTTTGTCCTTAGTCACTGTTATGGGGGTAAGCTCATATGGCTTCCCAACGTGTGGTCTCAGCATGTTTTCCTAGAGGCTATACATATTAAGCTCCTAAAGTCTCTTCATATGTCTTCCGTGCAGACTCTGCACCATTTTAGTTGCCTTCCTCCGGACAGCTTCCATCCTGTCTATGTCTTTGTGGAGATTGGGTCTCCAGAAGTGCACGCAGTACTCAGATGGGGTCTCACCAGCTGTCTGTACAGAGGGATAATAACTTCCTGTTTTCTACTGGTGATGCCTCTCCCTATGCATCCCAGTATCCCCCAGCCCTCCTTGCTGTCCTCTCACGTTGCTTGCCCACCTTTAGGTCATCTGATATGACTACCCCAGGTCCCTTTCCATTTTTGTTGTTGTTAGCATCTCACCCCATTGTGTACTCTTCCCTGGGTTTTTGTTTCCGTGCATTACCTTGCACTTCTTAGCATTGAATCTAAGCTGCCATGCATTTGACCATTCCTCTAACCTTGCCAGTCCCTTCTCATCCTTTCCACCCCACCTTGTACATCAACTCTGTTGCAGATCATTGTGTCATCTGGAAAGAGACATACTTTTCCTTCCAGTCCCTCTGCAATGTCACTTGTCACTTATAAAGACATTGAAGAAGACCTGTCCTAATACTGAACCCTGCAGTACCCCACTAGTAAACCCCTTTCTTCAGAGTGGACTCCATTTACTATTACTCTCTGTGTCCTATTCTCCAGCCAATTCTTTACCAAGGCTGTCATCTTGGGACCCACTCCTAGGCTGGCTAACTTGTATATTAATCTTTTGTGTGGGACTGTGTCAAATGCCTTGTAGTCTAGGTAGGCCATGTCCACAGCCCTCCTGATCTACTACTTTGGTCACCCAGTCAAAGAAATCTCTCAGATTCATCTGGCATGATCTTCTCTGCTGAATCCATGCCTTTGGGTCCTGTGCCCCTCTGGCATCTAGATACTCGACAATTCTTTCCCTCAGAAGTGATTCCAGCATTTTCCCTATCACTGAGGTTAAACTAACAGGTCTGTAGTTTCTTGCTTCTGCCTTTCTCCCACTTTTGTGAGGCGAATCACATCTGCCTCCTCCAGTCCTTGGGTACCACCCCATCCTCCCATGATTTGTTAAAGAGGGTAGTCAGTGGTGTCACTAGTTCTACCCTTAGTTACTTTAGAATTCTGGGATGAATCCCATCAGGCCCCATTGCTTTGTCCACCTTCAGTTTTAATAGTTCTTTCATGACCCTTTCTTCTGTAAATGGGCTAGTATCAACTTCTGCATCCAGAGTGTTTCTACTGTTTGTTTTAGGTACTCTCCCTCTTCATTTGTAAATACTGAGAAAAATATTTGTTTAGTATCTCTGCCTTTTCACAGTCTCCTCTGCCCACCCTCCCTCCCTTTATTAAGCCTCACTATCCCTCCTTGGTCTTTCTTCACTCCTGATGTACCTATAAAGGTTTTATCCCCTTCTTAACTGAGTTGGCTATCTTTTCCTCGGTTTGGGCCTTTGCTGTTCTGACTGCCTTCCAGCTTCCTTTTGCTTTAACTGATACAGTTCTCTGTCCTCTCTGTCTGTGATTCCTTGTACTTCCTGAATGCTTTCTTTTTCTTGAACCTTCACTACCACTTCCTTTGAGAACCATAGTGTGGTTTCTTACATCGTTTTGTTTTGTTTATTTGCTTCACACAAAGGCTCATACCTCTGTGATGGCAGTTTTTATTGTAATCCTCTTCATTTTCCAGTCATGAAAATTGTGCTATTATAACTCATGTTATTAATGTGTTAATTTTACCTGCTGTCCTATCTATGTGCAATAACTACACAGCAAATACCAACAAGCAAGCATGATTAGAATTGGGCAATGCTTGTGACTGATTCCAACAGCTTGCTCGCTATCAACATCAAGCTCAATGATCTATTGTTACTCGTTTTCCCTACCCCCACTCTTGTGCAGGGACCACATTTATCACCTTCCAGTCTTCAGGCTCCACCACAGTAATCAGTGATTCGTTAAAGTTCTTCAAAGGGGCTGTCAGTGAATAACTCATCTCCTTCAGTCTCCTAGGGTGCAGCCCATCTGGCCCTGTGGACTGATTCTCTCCATGATAACCTTTGTCTGACATTTTTCCCTGTGTGTCTATAGCAAGGTTCATTTTTTTCATTCCTTGAGCTATCTTTAGTTCTGTACTCACTTTAGGCATCCTTATGGTGTCCCAACTTCTTGCTAATGTATGCTTATATTCAGCCCAGGTGGTCTCCTTTTGGTTTCTTTTGTATACCTGAAAAACTTTTATTTTGTCCTGTACTGTCTCTCTCACTTGCTTGTCTTGTGAATGTGGCTTCCTGGTCTTATTCACTAATTTTAAACAAGTTCAGGCAGCTCCCAGTATTGCCCTTCTTGTTTTCTGACCCTACTGTCCACTAGTAGTCCTTGGTTTCCTACTATGTAATCAAAAGTAGTTGTGGGTCATTATTTTCTTTATGAGAATTTTGGCTGGGAAAGACACACTAAGTCAAGACTTATTTCAAGAGCAAACCATGTGTGTGTGTGTGTGTGTGTGTGTATGTACGTACGGTGTGTGTGTGTTAATTACTGCAAAGTGAACAATAATAAATGTTGTTTAAATAGAAATACCAAAGATGAGTAAAATGCAACTGCAAACATTCAAAACACAAAAAGAGTGCCACAGTTACATAATATTATGTTTAAATAGACATCTCACAGGGTTCCAAAATAAGACATGATGGGAGTGGTGCAATGCAGTGGCTGTGGAGCTGCAGTCTCCAGGAGACATTCTGGAGGATGTGTTGTCCCATCTGCAGGCACCTCTCTGGGCTGAGGGAGGAAGTTGCTCATCTCCAGGCTGAGCTGGCCAGAATTTGAGGACCTCATCTCCCACCCAGGGACCACCAGGCCACTGCCGTTGCCTCAGAGGTTGCCAAGAAAGAGGAGTGGTGGACCACAGTTGGCTAAGGGAGGGTGAGAGTGGTGGAACAGAGGTGCATTCCTCCAGTTGTACCTCTCCACAATTCATATGTCATTATGGCAAAGTGTGGTTCCCCATGGAGGCACCCACAGTGGAGTCCAAGGATGATGCTGGGAACCACCACAAAGGAGACCCACAGGAAGGTGGCATGGGACCCCACAGGGAAGGAAACAACTCCTGGTGGGGACTCCATTGTTAGGGGTAGAACTGGGAAGGAAGGGAGAGGAGGTAGGTGCCTGCCTGGTGCCATGGCTTGGAAGGACAGGGAGTGAATCCTCAGGATAACTGAAACAGCTGCATGGGGAGGGAGCTGGATGTCATTGTCCAACTGGGGACAAATGACCTGGCTGAGAAAGGGATCAGAGCAGTGCAGGAAGAGTTTGTGGAGTTGGGAAGGGGCCTTAGACAAGAAGCACGCATGGCAACCTTCTCAGAGGTGCTGCCTGTCTATGGCAAGGGTGAGGCTAGGGTGCTCAACACCATGAGATTCAATCAGTGGTTGAAAAACTGGTGTAAAGCTCAGGATTTGGCTTCATTATGGACTGGGGGTCCACCTGGAGGGATGCAGGCCTATACTGGCATGATAGTCTGCATCTGTCCAGAAGGGAAATCAGGATCCTAGGTGATAGGTTTAAATGCTTAATTGGCAGCATTTAAACTAGCCAAGGGAGAGACACTGGAAAGGAACAGGAAATCCTATTCCCCAATAAAATCATGGTAGTAAGTGAGGTAAACACCAAGATAGAGATGTCTATAGGGAGAAAGGCAGGGGTAAATGGAGAAAATGACAAAGGAATAAGGACAGAGATGGGGCAAAAGGGTAAGGCCATCAAGAAATGGAGGGTAATGAGTATCAATGCCCATAGTCTGGGCAACAAGCTCCCTGAACTGGTGGCCTTAATGGAAGAGGGATGCCTGGATATCATAGCAGTCACAGAAACAAGGTGCACAGAGAATCTTGATTGGGATGTTAACGTACCAGGGTACACAACCTACAGGAGAAACAGGGAGGGAGAAGAGGGGAGGAGTAGCTCTGTGTAAGGAAGAGATGAAAGCAATGGAACAAAAGTGTAAACGGGAGGGAAGGAGGCACTGTAGGTCACCTTAGAGACCGGAAATGGCACCACAATCTGCACAGGAGCTGTATACAGACCCCATGTCAGGGAGGGAATGGACAAGGGTATGATAGAAGGCATCCTTAGGATGGCAGAGAAAGGGAGATACTGTTGATGGGGGACCTGAATATGCCAGATGTTAACTGTAGCACCTTTGCTGCAGCCATATCCAAAGCAGGGCCATTCTCAATGCCCTACAGATGGCATGCCTCAGACAGCTGGTTTTGGAACCCACTCATGAGGGAGCAATCTTAGACCTTGTACTCTCAAATGGGAACAGTGAGAGGATCTCAGATCTAGAAGTGGGTAGCCATCTGGGAACAAGTGACGTCCAAACAGTGTGGTTCATGATAAACTCAGCTACAGAGTCAAGCCATACTAAAGGGAAGGTACTGAACTTCAGGAGGGCTGACTTTGGCAAGATGGGAGAGTGCCTTAGAAAAGCACTTGCAAACAGGCTAGAAGGAGTGGTGGAGCCTCAATGGGAAACATCAAAACCTCCATCACAGAGCCTTTGTGTGAAGGAAATAAACAAATCAAAATGAAAGAAAAGCCACTATGGTTCTCAAAAGAGGTGGCGGAGAAAGTTGGGGAGAAATAAATAGCATTTAGGACGTATAAGAAAACACAGAAGGAGCAGGACAGACAACTCTACCAGTTAAGGCAGAAGGAAGCAGGGAGGGAAGTCAGAATAGCAGAGGCCCAAACAGAGGAAAATATAGCCAACTAGGTTAAGAAGGGGCTAAAACCTTTATAGGTACATCAGGAGTGTAGAAAGACAAAGGGACGGATAGTGAGACTGAATAGAATGGATAGTCGTGGGCAGAGAGAGACAATGAAAAACAGGGATACTGAATAAATACTTCTGCTCAGTATTCACAAAAGAGGAGGAGGGGGGTGCCTAATCCAGTTAACAGAAACATTCTGGATAGGGGGTTGATCCCAGTCCTTTCACAGAAGAAAGGGTTCTGAAAGAACTCCTAAAACTGAACATGGACAAAGCAATGAGGTCTGATGGAATTCACCCCAGAATTCTAAAAGAATTAAGTGGAGAACTAGTGACACCACTGACTACCCTGTTTAACAAATCATGGGAGGATGGTGTGATGCCTGAGTACTGGAGAATGGCAGATGTGATTCCCCTTCACAAAAGTGGGAGCAAGACAGAGCCAGGAAACTACAGACCTGTTAGTTTGACCTCTGAGGTAGGGAAAGTGATGGAATCACTCTGAAGGAAAGAATTGTTGAGTACCTAGAGGCCAGTGGGGCACAGGACCCAAGGCAGCATGGGTTTACAGTGGGAAGGTTATGTCAGATGAATCTAATTGATTTCTTTGACTGGGTGACCAAAGTAGTAGACCAAGGAGGGGCTGTGGACATAGCCTAGCTAGACTTTAGCAAGGCATTTGACACAGTCCACACAAAAGATTAATAATCAAATTAACTAGCCTGGGAGTGGGTCCAAGGGTGGTAGTCTGGGTAAAACATTGGCTGGACAACAGGACACAGAAGGTAATTGTAAATGGAATCCACTCTGAAAAAGAGGGGTTACTAGTGGGGAACCGAGGTTCAGTACTGGGTCCAGTCCTTTTAATGTCTTTATAAGTGACATTGCAGATGGACTGGAAGGACACTTATGCCTCTTTGCAGATGACAAAAAGATCTGCAACAGGGCTGATACACAAGGAGGTGTGAAAAGGATGAGAAGGACTTGGCAAGGTTGGGGGAATGGTCAGAAGTATGGCAGCTTGGATTTAATGCAAAGAAGTGCAATAATGCACCTGGGAAACAAAAACCCAGGAGAAGATTACACAATGCGGAAGAGGTAGTAACAACAACAAAAATGGAAAGGGACCTGGCGGTAATCATATCAGATAACCTTAAGGTTAGTGAAGCAATGTGAGAAGGCAGTAGGGATGGCTGGGGGATATTGGAATGTAGAGGGAAAGAGAGAGGGATCACCAGCAGAAAACAGGAAGTTGTTATCCCTCTGTACAGACAGTTGGTGAGACCTCATCTGAGTACTGTATCCAGTTCTGGAGACCCCATCTCCACAAGGACATAGACAGGATGGAGGCAGTCCAGAGGAGGGCAACTAAAATGATACACTGTCTTCAAGAGAAGCCATATGAGGAGAGACTAATGGAGCAAAATATGTATACCCTTGAGGAAAGAAGGAGAGGAGGGACATGATAGAAACTTTTAAGTACCTCTGTGGAGTCAACAAAGTCCAAGAGGGCAGCATCTTTCAGAAAAAGAAATGTCAAAACAAGGGGACACAATTTGAAGATAGAGGAGGAATGGCTCAAGGGCATTGTGAGGAAGTATTTTTCACAGAGAGGGTGGTGGACACATGGAACAGCCTTGCTGAGGAGGTTGTGGGGTCTAAAACTGTGGGAGAATTCAAGAATGCATGGGACAGAAAGAATGCATGGGACAGACATAAGGCATTCTTGTGGGGGTTAGGAAGAAATAGGCTGACGGTTAACTAGGATCTGCAGCTTATCCTGTAGGTAGGGAAATGGGCAGACTAGGTGGGCCAAGCGGTCCTTATCTGCCATCAAAGTCTATGTTTTTTGTTTCTATGTTACATGCACAAAGGCAAAAGAACAAAATACAGATGTTACTGTAGAAAAGAATTCAACCAGGACATCTAGGAGGCTTGACTGGTACGTAGTCAGAAAAATGCAAAAGTGCTATGTATAAAGGGGTTCAAAGCAGTGGCAGTGACTGGGGCAGGAAAGGGTGGCTTGGGGAACAGGTGTGCAAGCAGAGTCCATGGAGGAGTTATTTGTAAGAAGGAAGAGAAAGAGGAGTGCAGGGTGGGGTGCGATTATTGCAGAGGTGACAGAGACTAAGGGATAAGGCAGCTTGCTCTGCAGTGGTTGTGGTATGTTAGAGAGGTGTCGGTGTTCAGCAGAGTGAAGTGATTAGGAAGAAGAGAGGAGTGGGGAGAAATAGCAAGGACTAGAACTGAACTAGTATTTGGAAAATAAGGAGAGGGGTAGGATTGATACCTGCCCATCAGAAATAGAATGGAGAGCTAAGAGTAGAAGATCAGTGGTGGCTCTGGGGTAGATCCATTTAGACTTAGAAGAAATAGGTAGGTAGATTAATTTACTTGTAAAGTATCCTTCTAAAAGTGCAGGATATTAAACAATTAACAAAATACAAATACCATTTGAGATACCATTAGAGTTTTAGTGCACAGCAGAAAATCCTTAAAGAAAATACAAAAAATCAGTCAGCTAGAGCGAATAGGAGGGAGGGATTTGGCTTATTAGCTCCTTGTATTACTACTTTACTACTACAAAACAGTAAAACTGACAGTGAACATTTTAATCACAGCATAGTTGATTTGGCTTGATCAAACATGTAGCACCTGTCTGGAGCCCTCAGTGTACTTACAGCAACCTCTCTGTGGTGGCTGGCCTAGGGTCTAACAGGAACTGGCTAAGAATTGGGTGAATAATGACAGTGTTACATGGTGCTTCAAGCTGGGGCTACTCCTTATGAGCTAGGAAACCTACCCCTGGAATACAGGTCTTTTGGCAAGCTGGATGCTGATGTAGAAGTATTCTGGGTGCAGCTGTACTACAAGGCCACTGCAACCAATCCACTTGTGTGGCAAGGCGACACTCTAAAGACCAGACACCATCACCCAGTAAGAGTGGTGGATAACATGGGCATACTGCAGTGGCTGCTGACAGGATAAACCTGCAATTGGGATTTACAAAACCTCTGACTGCCTCTGGCTGAAACCCTGTCTCTACTCAGGCAATGGCACCATGAGCTCTGGACCTACTGAGTTGGATAAATCCAGATGGGAAACTATTAACACACTGCTCTTTCTGCACTGAGTGCCTCTCTCTGTGTTCTTCAGCAGGTCACTCTTCTTCTCTTATTTAACTGAAACAGGTACCTTTCAGGCCTACTAGACTCCACATAGGCTCTAGCAATGCAGTCACACTCCTGTGACTTTTAGTCAGTCTCCTGGCTCCACAGCACAAACAGATTAAGCAAGTCTGAGCCCACGTTTGGCTCCCAGGTTCTTTTATAGAGTTCCAAGGCTGCATTCTGAATGGCAGCATGTTTTCAGGGAAACCATGTCAATCAAGTCTCAGCCAGGTTTGCATATATGCTCCCTCAAAAGCTGAGTTTAGGATTGGTCGAGTTGTCCCTGGGCAAGATGCTATGCACCTTGACCCCATCCAGTCTTGCAGGATCATGGGGCTTTGAGTTGCATGGACAGCTGTTACATTTACTTACATTCTGTATGTGTTTGTTGTTGCAGCTCCAGCTGCTTTCTTTATGCTCCACAGGGCTTTATAGTGCAATGGCCACTGATTTGATTCTGCTAAGTCTATAGGAGGCATTTAGTTTATGTTGATCTCCAGTTTATAGGAGGTACTCAGTCCTGCCAATCTGCTAAATTTCTGGAGGCACAAAACAACAGATAGGATATAGCACCATAGATGGTACTGCTAATCTCACTTGCTGCTCATGACCTGGTCTGAATCCCATAGGGGGTGAGCTGACACCTACTAGTCAGACAATAGGGAGGTAATTCATATTCTCTAGTCACTCCCTGTTTAAGACTCTCACACAAGGGACACAGTGTTCTGAAGAGATAGGGACTGCAGAGGCGGGCACTTGGACCCAGGGTGACAATGCTAAGATATAAGCCCTTGCCCTACATTTCCTTCTACTGCTGAAAGGACCCTACCTATTAGAATGCCCATAAGGCAAGGAATACCCTACCTTTGCTGGCCCAACAGAGGGCTACTCCTGGCCATTATGTATATCCTGTCCCTACTCTGGGTTGATAGGCTAATTAGCACAGGAGACCCTGACTCAGAGGTCCCCTCTGCCTGATACCCCACCACACTCCCACTGGCAATGCTTTCCTCCCATAGTAGTCCCCAGTCACTCCTGATGGCCTATGAATTTTACAGGAAAGGTATTTGGTATTCTACCATCCTCTTCAGAAGCTTAAGACTCATTACTAAGCTACTTTCCTCCTGGCCCTCTTCACTTGCCTCATTGTTGCCCTCCTGCTTATTGCAGGTGACATTCAGTTGAACCCTGGACCCCTCCTAACAACCTCTTGATTTCCTCCCACAGGACTCTCACTGGGTGTCCATGAAGGGCATGGGATCGCAATATGAACATATGTAGTTTATGATCCAAGATGCAGGAAGTACAAGTCTGGTTGGACCTGTACAATCAGACATCCTTGTCGTATCAGAAACCTGGCTCAAACCTCAAGTACTCTCACATGAGTCGCAGCCCTCAGGTATCACCCTTTAGAAAAGACAGAGCAAACAAAAGAGGGGAGGGGTCCTAATCTATACTGAAGACTCCTTAAACTCTGTGCAGGTTAACCTGCAACACATTACCAGCACTAAAGGTGAGTCGGTCTTTGTATGCATCACCCTTGGTCTTTGCAAGCATCTCACTATTGGTGTGTATACAACCCTCCAAAGAACACTCTATCATCACTGAGTCAGTCCTAAGGACATTGCTGAGGAGGTCTCCTCTGAGCTACTCATCCTGGGAGACTTTAACCTAAATTGGGCCCCGAATGCAAACCACTCCCTTAAAGGAATGGTACAAGAAGCAGACCTTGTGCAGGTTATCTCTGGGCCAACAAGACTGAACCACAAAACAGGGACTCATTCCACTCTCGACTGGGTGCTGGTGACAAACCCTGGTAACTTACAGGCTGCAGGCACCTTAGCGGACGCCCTGACTGACCACTCCCCAATATTCTGCGTCTGGAAAACAGGGCTCCCAGGTTCTGTCCTCAATCCTGTCTGCAAGGGACTACACCCATCTATTACCTGAACAACTATCCAACTACCTAAGCAGCATAGACTAGAGCCCAATCAAATTTCTCCCTCTCTGGATGAGTCTGTTGCTTTCTTTCAGTGAACACTCCAAATGGCAGCCAACTTATTCACCCCATGAAGAAATTCCGTACCAAGGGAAGCTGATACAGTGGATCACCCCTCCTTGAAGGCCCTAATGATAAACTGGGACAAGGCCTGGAAAAATACAAGCTCTCCACCCTACCTGCTGACCTGTTGAGCTACAAAACTCTCAGAAACAGGTGTAAGCTGGCCATAAAATGGCCAAAAGGAGTATGTCACGTAGCTTCAGAAAAGAATCTAGGAAACCCTAGACTTTTCAGGGCACACATAAATGGGTTATTAAAGGGAATGGCAAGACCAAACACAGCCCCATAGAGGTAAATGGTCAACTAATAAACGATGACCTCCACATCGCCATGGTACTCAACCACCACTTCATGAGCCTTGACTCTTACAAGGCTGGACTGCCTCCCTCTACCGGACCCCAACAGGCGGTCACTTTCTAACCTTAACCACCCAATCTTCCACCTCAGACTGGTAAAACCAAAGAAGTTTCTCATTACTAATGATTCTTAAAACCTCTGGCTCTGGGGGACCTGATGGGATTCACCCCAGGCTATTGAAGGAAGGGCCCAGTCCCTAGTCAGACTCCTGACCTGGCTCTTTAACCGATCCCTAAAAGAGGGTGCTGTCCCTGAACAATGGAAACAGGCCTACGTGGTCCCAATCCACAAGGGAGGCAATGGGAGTCCACTAGCAATTACAGGCCTATCTCACTTCTTTGCACCCTGGCAAAGATACAAGAGAGGCTGGTCTATGGGCAACTCAGTGAATACTTAGAGTTCCATCAACTTCTGGCACCCTTCCAGCATGGCTTCAGAACCAGGCATGGCACGGACACTGCCCTCACCAAATTCTTGACTGACGACTCAGAGAACTGGATAAGGGGACCCCTACTGGTGCGGTCTTTATCGACCTATCCAAGGCCTTCAACCTAGTCAGGCTACTTAAATGAATGTACACAGAGGGTAAAATGGAAAGACTCCATATCAGAGCTGCTCCCATTAAAAGAGGGAGTGCCTCAAGGGTCAATTCTTGGCCCCTCCTTTCTCCCCTTTTCACCAATGAACTCTGCGACCACTGTGGTGGGAGCTCTTGGGTCCAGTATGCGGATGATGCCATCATCTATCGACCATCCACTAAGCTGGAGACCTTAGCCCTCTTGCTACAAGGAGACCTGAGTTCCCTGAGCAATGGTTTGTTAACAACAGAATGGTCCTTAACACAGACAAGACCAAGGCTATGCTGTTTGGCCCAAGATCCCTTGGATATGATAGAAACCAACACCTACACCGACCCCTGCGTCAGGCAGTAGGCTAGAGGTTGTGGCATCACTAAAATACCTTGGCCTCACCCTGGACCAGGCTTCACCTCCAAGGACCATGTGGATTAAGTTACTGAAAACTTACATGTGAAACTAGGCACCCTCTACCAACTGAAAGACCAGCTGATACCTGAAGCAAGGGGTCTCCATAGCCACCAGCGTCCTCCTCCCGACAATTACCTAGGCAGCCCCAGTGGTCCAGGGAGTAGCTAGACTTGAGATGAATAGACTCCAAGTTCTACACAATAACGTGGCTCAGTTTGCCACCCGTCAAACCCAGGAACCATCACTGTGACATGCTATCCCAACTAAATTGATCCTCCTGGGATGCCCATCGCCAGTACCCCTTGCTTTGCCAAACCTTCAAATTAATTAGCCCATCCCCCAGCCTCTTGGGACTTATTGCACTAAAGAATAACCCTTGGCTCCTCCACACAACAGATCACCTGCACCTAGCTGTCCCTAGAGTAAGAACCAAGGTGGGGGCAAGTCTTCGTTCACACAGCACCCACCCTATGGAACTGCCTCCTCCCGAGTGCAGGAAGCTCCATCCATCAAAGTTTCCACACAAGGCTTAAGGCTCATATGATGGCCACCTCCAAATGAAGCTGCTAGAGATATGGGTCCACCACATGGACATCTAAGCCCCACAGTCCGTTACTACCTGCTGTGCGCAATCTGTCTCTGCATTTGTGGTTCACACCTCTTTATTAGTGTCAATAAACATGCAGTAATGTAATGCCTATCTCAGCACATGTAACCAGCTGACTGCACGCCTCTGTATAACTTGTATCATAATTGCATTTTCTTCATTTACTGCATTGTGATTTATCCTATGTTATGTAATCCCAGGTCGCTCCTGAAAAGGGACCTCCGGGTCCAGTGGGCTCACCCGGCACCAAAATTTGATAAATAATAAATGTTCTGACCCCACTGCCTACCCTAGGACCAGGACATTACCCAGTGTTGCAAGGACAGTGCTCTCTTTGGAGTCCATTACCTGAAGAGTAGAGTCAGTAGTAGAGCTCCTATCTCATCTCCACCTTCCCACTTTCAGCTGCACTGCGTGTGAATGGGGTTGTGCCTAGTGCTCCCCACAGAAGATGCCTGCCTCCAACTCTGCTGACTTCCTGATATTGAGAGCTACTGTGTGCCTGATGGCACTCTACTGCATCCAGGCCTGGCTGTCGTGCAGCACAGTCCTGGTGCTGAGAATGTGGGATCTGTAGTGGTAGTGGCCATGAAGATAGAAAGGCAGTGCTTGCTGGGATATCTGGTTGAGCTAAAGAGTCAATTAAATGATGTACATCAGTATATTATTGAGCTGGCTCCAGACTATGCATAGGCCTTGACAATAAACGAATACTGCATACTCAAAAGAGTCAGTTCTTTGATTGTAATACTGTTAAAATTATTCAATCATTTGTTATGTCATTGTGTTTTTCCACAAAGTGGAAATATGTTATTGTCAGGCAAATCTAGTAATCTGGATCAAGGACAAATGTAAATAATTATCAGCTTGTTTCTCATTTAGTCCCATTATCTAAAATATTAGAGAAAATTGTTTCAGATGAGATTTTGAACACCTTGAGAAGTACAATCTTTGGTTTGACTCTCAAAATGGCTTTAGAACCAGCCACAACACTGAAACTGCATTGGTGAGTTTCTCCAGCCAAACTTACAAAGCCCTTGATGAGAGCAAATATGTAGGTTTGGCTTTTATGGACCTCACCAAGGCATTTAATTTGTTGGATCATAAGGAGTGATTAAATATGTTGTCTAAGGTTAGTTTTTCTGATGATGTTACTTCATGGTTTGATAATTATCTTCAAGAAAAGGGCCTTAGGGCTGAGCCGCTGGCGCCGTGATGGGATATCCGCTTCTGCGGCGCGGCGACCGGGTTCGGGAACGGACCGGATCATCGGAGGCCAGCCGGGGAGAAGGATTGAGCGTCCATGGGCAGCTCTCCTTCTGGGGAGGTGCGGGCAACATCCAGAGCGTGGAGACTCCTGGTGGAGGCCGGAGCACTCACACTGCCGACATTCAAAAAATGTGGGGAGGGAGGCGGGCGGACGCTGGCATCATTGCACGCCCCCGCCTCCTTGGGGAGGTAAAATGGGAGTAAAAATCCCACGCCTAGCGTCTAGATGACGCTCTGCCCCAGGAATGCCCTGATTGGCCACGAAGCCATTCCCCAACCAGTTACAGTTCCGCGTCCGATATAGGGGTCAGAACCGCAGCCCTGCTCTCTGGGGGTAAGCCAGGGATGACCGGGGAGTAGGCGATATCCAGTGGCTGGGGCTCCTGGGTCCGTGACCAGAGTGGAGGGATGACAAGAGGCAAGGGGTAAAAGAAGAAAATAAAAAAAATAAAAAGAAAGGACGAAAAAGCTTGATTAATGATTCTTTTCAAATGAATGTTTAATGAGGTCGGGTCCATTCTTGGTCCCTTTTTTCAGTTTTTATTAATTCGTTTCTAAAATTTGCAATAGTATGGAATTAACATTATACACTGATGACTCTGTTTGTTGTGTTCTGGCAATGTTATTTCGGATCTTGAGAAAAACCTCCAGAAGGATTTTGGATCATTGCATACTTGGTTTAATACATAGATTAGAACTCAATTCACTTAAAACAAAATTTGTTTTTTAAGTCCTAGAAAAGCTTTTAAACAGATTTTTCACTTCTTGATAATGCTGGAAACCTAATTGAAAAGGTATCTGAATTTAAATATCTCAGTTTGATATTACATTGCTATTTATCATTTGAACAGCATATTGTAAATTTAATAGACAAATTACGTCTGTGAATGGTATGTTATATCATCGCAACAGGCATTTATTGTTTGAAACTACGTTCATTCTTGCATATAGTTTTCTTTTTTACGCTTATGGACTATGATTCCAAAATGTATTCTTTTTCATCAGAAAGAATGCTTAATAAGCTGAAATCCACTTTTCATAATATTATCCATTTTGCAACTGGACTTCCAAGAATGACACATCATTGTGACCTTTATAGGTCTCTTGGGTGTCTTTCTTTGGTTGAAACATTTGACTTCAGATCACTATTTTTTTTACATAAGAGTCATTTGGATCTTTTACCTAATTGTATTGCAATTTTGTTCCTTAAAATATCTAACATTGTCTCTGCTAGGTCACAAAGCAGATACTCTTTTTAGGTTCCTTTCTTGTATACTGCACTGGCACAAAATTCAATAAAATTCATGGACACTGAACTTTATAACAAATTGCCATATTCCATTGTCAGTTGTTCCAAGATTTCGTCTTTTAAGAGGTCCTCAACAATTACCTACTCACTAACTCTGTATGTAAGTGTTTTAATTATGTTTTTAATAACATACATTTTATGTATATGTTTGTTGCATTATGTTACATACTTTTGTCTTATGTAATTTTATGTTTATTGTAACTGGACGGTTGTAAAATGGGCAATTTTGCTGACAGGCCTTTCAGTTTAAAATAAAAACAAAACTAAATGAAGGAACATTGCCATTTTATTACTACTGGCAATATGATCATTCAGTGCTGGGGCAATAGACTACTAGGGAACATTACAATTTTATTACTACTGGCACTGGGATTTGGAAGGGGAGCACAAGATTTCCTGGGAACAGCACCATTTTATTATTACTGGTACTACGATCTGGTGGGGACCCCAATATTACCAGGTAACATTAGATCACTGTCATCAGATGGAGGGGCAGAAGACTACCAGGGTACATTACCATTTGTAACATGGCTAAAAAAGGGGTTGAGCCTCATTGTTGCAAATACAGCAGCTGACCATTGATTAACTCTCAATTAATCTGCAGTTGCTGCTGCAGTACTATAGCAGCCAGTGATCTGTATACATATCAAGTAGCTTTGACCATGGTTGCTATCCAGAGCCCCATAGTGTCAGTGTGCTTCTGCAGAGTACTTGTCTCCACCATTGCTGACAGTGGTAGCAGCTATTCGAGGACAGAGAGGTAGTGACAGTGGGTCGTGAGATGTAGGTGTGGACAATACTATAAGAAATGTGGGAGAGAGCTCCAACCCACTGTCACTGTGTGAAAGTCCAGTGTATGAGAGAGAGAGAGAGAGAGAGAGAACAGGGTGGGTGGGTGGGTGTTGGCAGTGAGAGCTAGTAGTGCTGTGTGGCTGTGTTCTGGGGAAAACATTCAGCAAAGGAGGCCAAAAGTAGAAAACAGGCACAATTAATATGTTCAGTACTGATGCAAAGTTCACACAAATTTACAGAAATCCACAGAGTTATTATTCAGCTGAAATGAAAGTCCTTTACTGAAGACTGCAAAAACACAAACACACTGCACCATCATGGCAAGGGTCCCACAGATACTGCATAGCTCGGCACTGTGGAGATGAAGCAAATATGTCCTCACAGGGCTCAGTGCTGAAGAGTCAGGGTAATTACTTGGTCCAGTTCCCTGACCTGACTTCCAAGGATTGTTCTGTGTTCTGGGAATGATCTCTCAGAACTGGCAGGAACAACCACGCTATTCAGAAATTCAGCTTAACTAGGGTGAAGTCTAGCTGGGTGTGCTGATGTACATGCTGAGTGTCCAATTAGATTATTGCTACTTTACAACCTCCCTACTTCAATCATGGTCTAATCTATTTGCCTGATTAAAATTGCCTTATCTTAAACCTTTGTAGTTATTTTTAATATTTTGTACAACTTATATATACATAGTCACAATTTAGTTTTACCCCTGCATTGTTAGTCAACAACTTCGTATGTAAAATATTTAATCAAAACAAAATACCAGGAAATGTCATATTGTCTTAATTCTTTACTTAAAACCTGTATACAAAATTAACATTATTTGATAAGCAGAGCAAGCAAACAATATACTTTTCAACTGAGAGAAATCTCTCCTACTTTTAGATACAGTCAAACAAAAATAAAAATAAAATAAAATGCAAGGATCATCCTTCTCTGCTCCTAATGTCAGAGATAAAAACTTTACCGTACAGTCATAACCTGACATCTCTAGGTGTGGCTCTAGGCAGAAGGATGTGCTGTCACAGCTTGTTCCTCTCTTCTGCTTATCTTGACTCAAATGGGGTTTGAATTTATATGTTTTCGTGGAAGGCACCTGATGGACCTCATGTTCCAAAACCTAGACTAGTGTAATAATTACACTTTGTACTTTTCAGACACGTGTTTGGCAGGAAAGCACCTGATGGACCTTGAGTTCCAAAACCCAGACTAGTGTAATCATTATACAGTATATATATATATATATATATTTTTTTAAAGTATGGTAAGTGTTTTTATATTTATCCTGCTATGTTGTCATTTCAAATTGTGCAATTAATACTTTAGTTGTACTTTTCAGACACGTGATAAAAACTTACACTTACAATAGGTGGCAGAAAATATCTTATTTTAGAAGTGAAATGTCATGTCAGGTTCTTACTTCATGCAGAGTGGTTTGTAACATCTTTAACCTCTGTAGCTAGCTCTAAAGCTCTTGTTGCTATAGAGAAAGTACCTTGTGGTTAGGCCTGCATTCTGTCTAACAGGAAACCTTTGACTTAGAAAAAATGTATTCTTTTCACTTTCTCAAATAAAATTTCACAATTCTACACAAGTTCCAAACAAGATATTTTTCAAACTTTAAAATGTTAGTGATACAACTTAATATTGTAAAGGAGCTTGATATGATTTTAAACTTTAAATGTTAATGATACAACTTAATATTGTAAAGGAGCTTGATATGATTTTAAACTTTAAAATGTTAATGATACAACTTAATATTGTAAAGGAGCTTGATATGATTTTAAACTTTAAAATGTTAATGATACAAATTAATATTGTAAAGGAGCTTGATATGACTTTAAACTTCAAAATGTTAATGATACAACTTAATATTGTAAAGGAGCTTGATATGATTTTGAAGTTAATCTTCTAAAAGGATCATAAACCACATATATTTTGAAAAAATACATAATTAAATAATCATTCTTGTTTTAAATTTATCTTAAACTATTTCAGAGTAAGGCACACTTAATTTATTATTAGCTAAACAGCAGCTTAAGTCAAAATTATGCTTGGCAATAAGGTT
Organism: Neoceratodus forsteri; assembly: GCA_016271365.2. Lineage (NCBI taxonomy): Eukaryota > Metazoa > Chordata > Ceratodontiformes > Ceratodontidae > Neoceratodus > Neoceratodus forsteri. The sequence goes on along the minus strand of CM028131.1, from coordinate 442,967,029 downwards.
TTATTTAATTTTATTCAGAAAAGCAGAAGCAAAACATTTTTCAATTGTCGTCATTTAATTCTGAGAAGAGACAATAAGTCATATCTATTTGTTGATTTGTCTCTGGATCAGGTAGTCCAAATATGGACTCGGGAGATTGCAGATTCTGCAATTTCCACCAGTTGACAAAATATATTGAGAATGAAATGCTAAAACTGCTGGATTATGCAGAGCAAAAGTGTTTATGATATTTACCATAAGACAAGTTTGTCCGTTACACTGGAGCGATAAGCAGTGGTTGTATTCAGGATGTTGTTGTAGCATATCAACTTTAATGCTGTCACTAAGTTGATGTCTGGGGTGTAATAGTATGATGTCAGCACACAAGACACATCTATCCTGAGTGCTGGTGAATGGTTGAAGAAACAGATCTGGTTACTGAGATCATCCGTCTCTTTCTGTCAGTGGTGTCTGGCTGCACTCTGTGATATCTCAACATAGCTATGGCTGTATGGAAAATGACACTTGTACTTTATTGTGCTGATGGCCATTCTCTGAAAGGCAACAGAATCATGATGACAGCAGAGGTGCACACTATCTTTGGCAACTACAGAACAGTAAGACAACAACAGCTAGACCAAATACCACCAGTATTGCATTTAATGGGGATAACATCCAATAATACAGTGTTTTAATCTAATTTAGTGGATTTTACCTTTAATTAGGGTAACTGAAGTTCCACTATTTGCTGCTGTAAAATGTGTGGTGTGTTAAAATTAGATTTTGTATATTTTGTGCAGTTGAGTGCTTGTTGCAATTGTATGTTTTGTTTTTTCAAGGCAAGCTTGAAAATTTACACAGTGCCTAGAACAGCACTTAATTTGGCTATAGAGGGTTGATTGAGGCATTGTTGTGTGGTAGTAACTATTGGAGTTTGTAATATGAGGGGACTGTTAACTGTTTTGAAGTTCAATTGTAATAAACTTAGTCCATCAAGTTATAAAGGAAAGACTCCACAAACATCTAGCTAAAGTCATGTTTTGTGGTAGAGGATCCCAAGTCTGGTTGGAAATCTCTGTGTCTTTTTCTCCACATTTGTTTGTGTGTAGTAAAACTGGTGGTCCATGTGATATCTACTAATAGGATTCACTATCAGGAAGCCCATTACAGCCTATCTGGTGATTGGAGGGAGTAAGAGGAGGAGTGGTTTTAAAGAGATTGTGTTGCCAGGGAAATACACTTGGAATTTAACTAATTTTACTGTCACAATGGTGAACATAGTGATGTTTACACACGTTGGAGGTTACTAGTACCTGTAATAAACTTGCATATAGGTAAGAAGTAGTTAGTTAGAAAATGCAATAATAAGAGGTAACATACAATCCAGTAATGAACATCTATATTACATTTGTGCATACCAAAAGAATGCTGAAGTGCATTTGAGCTTAGTGTAAGATGTCTCTACAAGCAGTTTTATATTTTTAAAGTTTTTGCCTTAAAACCATGGACAATGAGATATGAAAAAACAAACAACTATAAGCTCATCTGTGCTAAAGGTGTTGATTGAGAAAGAGAAGCTAGGCAATAGTATGTGCTTAAATGCACAAGGAGGTCAAGGACTTGCTAAAGATTGCACAGGGTGAAAGTGTTAACTGTTGAGGTTTAAAACAGGAAGTAAAATAAAAGATGTGCGGTAACAGTTATATAATTGTAACACGAGATATGTAGCAGTTAAACACAGGACAATGAGAACAGATTTTATGACTACTGAATTTATGTGTTTTAATGCTTAGCAGATTAAGGTACAGCACATAAACCTTGGGACCCACATGTAAATCAATGGGAAAGTAAATAACTTAAAAAAAATGTAATACCAGTTAACTGCATTATAAATTGATTAATTATGGAATAACAGTAAATTGTTCAATTTAAAGAGTGAGTTGCATAAACAATTGGATCTCAGAAAAAGAAGTAGCTAGTCTGTTGACAGTTTGGCAGAAGCCAAAGCAGTGTCTAAAAGTTAAAATTTGATTAAGATAAGAAAGTCACAGTACAAGCTTGGATTGCATTGCAATTTAAGATGACATTTATATACTAATAGTACTACCAATTTGTGATGAATAAACCAACCCAATAAAAAACTTTATGAGTGTGTGTGTGTGAGGTTGCAACCTGGCAATAGTGCATGGATTTTTACATAGACGAAAATACACTATGCATGCTATAAAGAGGGTGCTTGCATAAGAGTTTGAAGAACAAGTAAAAAGATGTAAATGGTTTAGAAGACATTACTTTGTATGATAAAATTACCCTGTATAATAAGAAATTAACTTGTGTTGTTGTTATACGGTGGCAGAATAACTATTATAGGGCATTTTAATTAAATATATGGGGAAAGATAGAGTGACAGGCATTAACGTATGATGTTGTAGTATAACATGTGGTAATTGTCATAGAAATTTTAGTTATTTATTTAGTTTTTTTTGTAAGTAAAATGAATGTGTTAATGACTGATATAGGATTTGGTTATAGTGACGTGAAGATAATATTATTAATTTGTACGCCAGGGGTCACCATCTGAAGTGTCCGTAATTACATGGTCCAGTTCCTGACCTGACTTCCAAGGATTGTTCCATGTTCCGGAATGATCTCTCAGAACAGGCGAGAACAACCACCCTATTCAGAAATTCAGCTTGACTAGGGTGAAGTCTAGCCGGTGTGTTGATGATGCACATGGCTGAGTGTCCAATTAGATTGTTGTTACTTTATAACCACGCATTTCATTCATGGTCTAATCTATTTGCCTGATTAAAATTGCCTTATCCTAAACCTTTGTAGTTATTTTTAATATTTTTGTACAACTTATATATAAATAGTCACAATTAAGTTTTACCCTTGCACTGTTAGTCAACAACTTTATAAGTAAAAATATTTAATCAAAAGAAATACCAGGAAATGTCACATTGTCTTAATTTTTACTTAAAACCTGTATACTCAATTAACATTATTTTGATCAGTAGTGCAAGCAAACAATATATTTTTTCAACTGTAGAGGAAATCTCTCCAACTTTTAGATACAATCATACAAAAAATAAAAATAAAAAATGCAAGGATCATCCTTCTGCTCCTAATGTCAGAGATAAAAGCAATTCTTACTACACAGAGTCATAACCTGATGTCTTAAGTGAGGTCCTAGGCAGAAGGACATGCTGTCACAGCTCCTTCCTCTCTTCTGCTTATCTTGACTCAAATGGGGTTTGAATTTATATGTTTTGGGTGGAAGGCATCTAATGGATCTCATATTCCAAAACCCAGACTAGTTAATAATTACACGTTGTGTTCTTTTCAGTCAAATGTTTGGCAGGAAAACACCTGATGGACCTCGTGTTCCAAAACCCAGACTAGTGTAATTATATATATTTATTTAAAGTATGATAAGTGTTTTTATATTTATCCTACTATGTTGTCATTTCAAATTGTGCAATTAATGCATTAGTCGTACTTTTCATACATGTGATAAAAACTTACATTTGCAATAGGTGCCAGAAAATGTCTTATTTTAGAAGTAAAATGCCATGTCAGATTATTGCTTCATAGCAGAGTGGTTTGTAACATCTTTAACCCTGTAGCTAGCTCTAAAGCTCTTGTTACAGAGAAAGTGCCTTGTGGTTAGGCCTGCATTCTGTCTAACAGGAAATCTTCTGACTTAGTAAAATGTGTTCTTTTTACTTCTGCAAATAACATTTCACCATTCTACACAAGTTCCAAACAATATATTTTTAAACTTTAAAATGTTAATGATACAACTTAATATTGTAAAGGAGCTTGATATTTCTCTGCTTCTACAGACATGTAACAGTCTGTAAGACCTTTGCAATGTATCCGACTGTTTTAATGTTTATATTGTCTTAATAAGTCAAATCAATAAAACTTACTAACCACAAAAAGGAGCTTAATATGATGTTCAAGTTAGTCTTCTAAAAGATCATAAACAATATATACTTTGAAAACAGTACATAATTAAATAATCATTCTTGTTTTAAATTTATCTTTAAACTATTTCAAAGTAAGGCACACTTAATTTATAATAATAATAATAATCTTTATTTTTATTGCATCTTTCAAAAATCAAGGCCCAGAATAGGCTTTAAAATACATCCAATAACATATCATAAAATTCAATCAAATAAGTAATGACATCCACATAATAAATAAAATCAGATCGACTCAATATCCTCCCCAAATGCTTTTTCCAAAAGATTTCAAGGCTTTTTAAAGCCCCACCATGATGTCACTCTCTAATCCAACAGGGTAGAGAATTCCAAAGGGTCAGTGCTGCGAATACAAAAGCCCAAACACTGGAAGATTTCAAAACTACCCTTGGAATCTCTAGCAACCCCTCATTGGCTGAGCGGAATAGTCACTCCGGATGTAAGGCACCAGAAGCTCTTTCAGGTAGTCAGGGCCCAGATCATGCAGGGCTTTATAAGACAGCAAGCCAACTTTAAAGGAGATCTGTCACTGAACCAGCAGCTAGTGCAGACCCCGCAACACCGGGTAATATGGGAGGAATGAGATGTCCCAGTTAACAACTAGGCTGCAGAGTTCTGCACCAGCTGCATGCAGTGGATATCAACCCCTGAAGCCCAAAGTAAAGGGAATTGCAGTGGTCCAAGCACGAGGTCACAAAGGTGTGTATCAATGTAGGTAGGTCACGGACGGAACAAGGTACTTGATCCTAGAGATATTCCTGAGATGGTAAAGGATAGCTTACACTGCGTCGACACTTGCGCACGAGTGTCAGCTGATCGTCAAGAATTACCCTAGGTCGCATACCTGTTCAGAGATAGGAAGCTCAACCGACCCAGGAATAAACCTGAGGGATGGTCTGTCCTCCACCCCTATCTGGTGACCTAGATCCACGACCATCACCTCCGCTCTTCCAGAATTCTGCTTCAGCCAGCTGGACCTCATCCATCCTTGGATTTCCTCAAGACAGTTATTAAACACTGAGAGTGCTCCATTCTGGTTGGGTGCAAAGACAGGTAGAGCTGAGTATCATCGGCATAACAATGAAACTCCAGCCCTGCATTGTCTTACAATGTCTCCAGGGGGAAGCATGTACACTGCAAACAACATGGAGGACAGCACCAAGCCCTGGGGAACCCCTACAGGACAGAGAGATAGGGTCAGAGAAAATACCCCCAACACCACTCTCTGTGTTCTACCAGTGAGAAAAGATGTAAACCATCTGTGGACCAAACCTGAAAGCCCACAGATGTTTTTCAGATACTCAAGCAGTACCCCATGGCCTACAGTGTCAAATGCTGATGACAAGTCCAACAGGACCAAATGGACCATTTTTCTGGTCTCTCACCATCAAGAGATCATTGAGCACCTGAACCAGCACAGTCTCAGTGCTATGCTCTTTCTAAAACAGGATTGGAGAGGATCGTAGATACTATGGATGGACAAATGGTTGTCCAACTGAGTAGCCACTACTTTCTCAATTACCTTCCAGCAAAGGGAAGGTTTGAGATAGGTCTGTAGTTAGCGAGGAGTCAGGATCCAAAGAAGCCTTCTTCAACACAGGTGTCACCACAGCCTCCTTCAGGGAGCTGGATATTCACCAGAGTCTAAGGAGCACCAGACTATCCTCATTAAAACTGGGATGATAATCTCCCACAGCCCATAATCAGGGCTGTGGGGTCCGATCTAAACTACAGGATGTAGTGCACATATTGTGGACAATCCTCATAACATCTTCGATATCCGGCCTTTGAAGAGATTCCAGGAACAAGGAGGGAAAGCGACCAAGGACTGGTCCACGGCCCTCCCCATAGACAGTGTTGAACGGATCTCTGCCCTAATGTCTTCCACCTTATCTGCAAAGAACCAAGCAAACTCATCACACTGAGATTGTGAAAATGCTCTACAAACCTGTAGACAGGCTGGCTTGCACAGTCTGTCCACGATACTAAAGAGCTGGGCTGGTCGGTTCTGTGCAGCAGCAATTTCCCCAAACAGGAACACTGCCTTCTTATGGGTAATTGCTGACTGATAGAGTTGATAATGCTCTCGCAGTCTAAGATGGTTGGCACCCAAGTTGGATTTCTGCCAACATCTTCTAACCTGCGTCCTAATGTCACATCTCCCTCAGGTCCCCATCAAACCATGGGGACCAAGGGCAAAGGGAGAGAGGCACACACGAAATGGAGCAATGGAATCCAGAGCAGAGGTAATGGCCTTACTATAGTCCAGAACTAAAACATCTGGATCCATGCATGTCCCAGGGAATTTGATAGGTCAAGTGCCACACTTAGACCATTGGAAGTCACATCCTGTAAAGGGCGGTACTTGACCATCTCCACAGGGGTTGATCTAAGCAGGAGTGCCAAAATTGAATCTCACAGTGTGATGGTCAGACCATTCGATGGGTTCCACCCCACGGTGGAAGCCTCCATCCCCAGGAGGAAGACCAGGTCAAGGGAATGGCTGCATTTGCCAGTGGCAGAGGTAACCACCTGTGAGAGGCCCCATGAATTCATCAATTGGAGGAAGTGTTGTCCAAATTGTGAGAGTTCATTGTCGATCCAGGCATTGAAGTCACCCACACCATCAACCTGGGGACTCCAATACCAGGTCAACGATGAAGTCCGCCACTTCTTAAGGAATGGCTCCCCATCTCCGAGTGGACGGTAGACAAGGGCCAGTCTATAGCCCCCACCTGCCACTACGACACATTAAAATGATCTGGTCTCCTCAACTGGCACACTGATAAGACCCAATTTGGTCTTGAAACAGACCGCAGCCCCCACCCTGCAGTCCAATCTCGGATGGTGAATCACTGAATACCCAGCTGGAACTACCGCCTCAAGAATGGGGCCAGTATTACCATCCGGCCAAGTCTCGGTGATGCAAGCCAGATCCACTGTACTCACCAAGTCAGCCATAATAGCAGTCACAATGGATCTGGCATTGCATAACACCGCCGAGTTGGACAGACCCCTGGAAGCCCAGCTACCGGCCCATCATTACTAATGATGGTGCCTTGGGTATGGGGGGTCAAAGAGGAAACCCTTGTTCAGACCTCCATTTCACCCCAGTGCATCTTCTGGGCTTAACAATCCCGATGCGAATGCTCCCTTGACCATCTTCCACTGTTCACACCCTTCACCCCTCCCCTCCTCCTATGGGCATTCCCTAAGGCCCGACAACGCTGATAAGCTGAAAAGCTAAAGGAGGGGAGAAAGGCTTAATGGCATGAAGGGTGGAGAATGAATAGTGCATGACGTGGGGTGGGGTAATAATAAATATCCCCATCCTTCAATATGAGGCAAGATAATGATCTCTTACACTAACCAAAACTAAAAATCCCACTCCTAAATTAAAATAGCAATTAATCCACCAGATTAAACCACCCAAAAGACAAAATCCTAAACCCAAAATAATCTGACAATGCAAAATTTCTCAAATGGAACCCACTTTCCAGAAAAAATAAAAAATAAATAAACAATAAATAAATAAATAAATAAATAAATAAATTGGCTGAGAGGACAAGCACTCATTATTAGCTAAACCGCAGCTTAAGTCTAAATTATGCATGTCAATAAGGTTTTATTTAATTTTATTCAAAAAGAGCAGCAAGTATTTTTCAATTGTCATTGTTTAATTCATAGAAAAGAGACAATGGGCCAGATATTCAAAGGGGTTGCACCATGCGCAACAGGGTTGTGCATGCTCAAATCCTAAATTGCACCATTCTGTGATATTCAGCAGGAGGCAGTTGCGCCACTGAAAACAGGCTGAGCAACAGCGCAATGCAAATGAATGCATGCTCAACTGGAGGGGAGGAACCATGCATAAACTGCTGCAGCCGATATTCAGCGGGCTGTGCAGAGTTGTGCAGGCGCAGCCCCAACCTGCGCCTGCAGGACGTTGAGCCAAAAAAAGGCTTGTTCGAGGGCCACCCACAGGTGAGCTGCTGTATTGCAGGGCGCAACACAGCAGCTGCCACCTGTGGCTGGCCCCAACCCAGTCCCTGTGCCCCTCCAGCCCGATCAAGGACATAGTGTCCCCTCACCAGCCCAATCGCGGGCATCAATGTGGCACCCCCCTCCCTACATATCCCTGGTGGTCCAGTGGACCGGGTGCCCGATCGGCGGTATCTTTAACCCCCAGATATCCTTGGTGGTCCAGTGGACCAAATTGCCCGATCTCGGCGGTATCTTTAACCCCACATATCCCTGGTGGTCCAGTGGACGAATTGTCAATCGCGGCGGTATCTTTAAAAACACCCCCGAACATAGCCCTGGTGGCGCTGACCCCACCCTACCCACCCACGAAGCTCCACCACCCCCGCCCCGCAGCCGGCGGGTGGCAGCATCCACCACTCTCGCTTCGCTGGTTGCTCGGTATGGTTGCACGTTATTTGCGAGTATTACCGGGCGCAGTCTTCATAACAAGATGATAAGTCCAGATTTGTGAATGAATCATTCACAAATCTGATCTGTCGCTGTACGGTATGGGCTGCACGCCCATTGGCTCTGCTCTGCACCAATGGATGCAGCCCTACCGGCAGTCAGTCGGCGGGCAGGGGCGGCAGGCGGGTGGGATGCTGCCGCCCGCCGGCTGCCGGGGAGCGGGGTGGGGCTCATGGGTGGTGGGGTGGGGGGATACAGCCACCAGGTAGATGTTTTGGGGGTTCAATTTACATTCCGCCATGATCAGGCATTTCGGTCCACTGGACCACCAGGGAGATGTTGGGTGAGGTATGTCTTTCTGCCCTTGATTGGGCACAAGGGTATGTTGAGGGGGTGTTCGTTTACTTTCTGCCCGTGATTGGGCACAAGGGGATGTTCGGGGTGTTATGTTTACTTTCTGCCCGCGATCGGGCACAAGGAGATATTCGGGGGGTGTTACGTTTACTTTCTGCCCACGATCGGGCATTTCCAGTCCACTGGACCACCAGGGATATGTCACGGAGGAGGTGGGGAGCCACATTGCTGCCGCTATCGGGCTGCAGGTCGCGTCGGTCCCCGACGGCTGCTGCCTGGCAGGGGCGCCAGGCGCAAGTCCTCGGGATCGGGCGCACCTACATGCTAATGGCATGCAAATGGGGCTGATAATCAGATGCAAATGGCTCCTGCGCTTTTGCATGAATTATGGCCCCATTTGCATGTCACCTTGAATATCGGGATTTTGGCGATGGCTAATGGTACTTGTGCCACCGCACTTGAATGCTCCACTCTGACAACTTGCGTGGCACAAGTTCCACTGCACCATGCACAATGGCTGTGGTTGGGTGATATTCAAAGGAGTTGCTCAATAGCGCAACTCCTTTGAATATCGCCCCCGCCACACCCCGCGCAACTATTTTGCACTGCGCAAGGGCTTGCGCTCAGAATGGCGCAGTTTGAATATCCAGCCCAATAAGTCAAATCTATTTGTTGATTTGTCTCTGGATCAGGTAGTCCAAATATGGACTTGGGGGATTGCAGGTTCTGCAGTGCATGGAAATTATACCATTCAAGTGAGTTGAACACAGTGTTCCCATGTCTTAGTCACTATGTAGTGATCTGGCGTTGGGTTTTAGAGCAGACGATGCAGTTCCTTCTTGGCCCCCGCCCATACATCACTGCTGAACCCGCTTGCCTCTGATGCCTTTGGTCTATGTGGCATTGTATACTCCAGAGTGGAGCTGCCTCACATACATCTCAAGTGATGGTTTTCTTGTTGTTTCATGGCTCCTCTCCCAGGGCACAAATCTCTGCAGAAGGCAGCAGTCTTGTGCTATGATGGGGTCACGCTTGCCTCCTCCCTTTCTGTTTTATGGTTTTCAAGTTGATCTTAGATTTGACCACTTCTTGAGCAATGTTTCCTTTTGACAAGAGTCTCTGTCAACCATCCATAGAAACATAGAAATATAGACTTTGATGGCAGATAAGGACTGCTTGGCCCATCTAGTCTAAGGGGCAAATGTTAAAGGAACTGTTTTAATGTGATTACAGCCTTTAGTGTGTTTTTAAAGTGGGCCAGACGCTACGGTGCCTCAGCCCCCACAGCCTTTTGTTGTGTAAATTTTTATCACTCTGCCCAGCAGAAGCACTTGTTTCTGCTATTTCACTAATTGCTTTGCCTTCCTCTGTCTCTTCCAGTTGAAGCTCCTGCCCAAAGCACTCAGTTGGCGCCGGTACGCTTCACCAGCGGGAGGTCGGCAACCACTAGGCCGCCTCCAGGGACCACAGAGTCGGGATGGACAGTGAGGGAAGGTAGGGAAGTGCCGCCAATCGGAAGGTGGCGCTTCAAGGCCTCGTAGCCGATTGGTCCCCTGCTCCATTGACTTGCATTGACTAAAAATTGCACTGCCAAAAGCTGTTTTTGGGTTTGAAAATATTGCTAAATTGTGCAAAAAGAGCTGTTTTGCTTGCAAAGTGGAAATCTAAGGGCAAATGTTAAAGGAACTGTTTTAATGTGATTACAGCCTTTAGTGTGTTTTAAAGTGGCCAGACGCTATGGCGCCTCAGCCCCCACAGCCATTTGTTGTGTAAATTTTTATCACTCTGCCCAGCAGAAACACTTGTTTCTGCTATTTTACTAATTGCTGTGCCTTCCTCTGTCTCTTCCCAGTTGAAGCTCCTGCCCAAGCATACAGTTGAGCGCCGGGCTACAGTCCACCAGAGGGCAGTAGGCAACCTCTAGGCCACCTCCAGGGACCACGGCCGGAGGGACAGTGAGGGAAGGTACAGGAAAGCCACAAAATTTTTGCCCACTCGCCCTTCCCCTCCTTGTGTGTTACATTTATAGGCATCTTCCTGCTGAATCTCATCTCCCGCCCCCAGCGCCACGCTAACCAATAATTTGTCTCATTGCCCTGCTGTGCCACCAAATCAGCAGCCCTTCCTTATTGTTCTCCTGTAGCTACACCATTGATTTTCAGCTTGTTAGTCACCAATACCACTTTCACAATAGGGAGATTCCTTTGGCTATGTCTTCTCTATCATTCGTGATGTTCAATGAAAAGATATCCCCTCATTAATACCACACTAAAAATGCGACCCACCTTCCTAGCCTCTCTGATTTACCTTTATTAGAATATGACCGGATCCTCACATATGCCCTACCGATGCCACATCACAATCAGTGGGTAACTCCATAAAGGAAGCAAACTGTCATGTGTATATTCCTCTCGATGCTCCATTATTGGGTATACAGTTCCCCATTACACCTGACCACCAAACTACTACTTAGTGACTCGCACGGCCATAACCCCAATTGGAATACCTCAAACAGTGGCTGCTGAATAAGAAAAGGAGGGCCAAAGACAGTCCCTCTTCCTATCCCTTGAAGCCCTTATGAAACTCCTATTCTTTGTGCTGATCTGTATTGGAAATGTGGAACTCAACCCAGGCCCTTCGAGTGTATCACCTCACCAGCAGACCTAGCCTCAACCAAAAGTTTAAGTTTTCTACATATCAATGCATGCAGCATCCTAAAAGCTCACATTGATACAAGCCTGGTTGCCCATACCCTGCCAGACTTTCTTGTGGTGTCTGAGACATGGCTCAAACCTGCCACAGCAGATAGGGATGTAAACTTACCCAACTATCAAATATTCAGAGCGGATCACCAGACAAGGGGTGGTGGAGTAGCTATATATGTAAAATCCAGTGTATCTGTATCCTGCTTTAATGCAACATCTATGCCCAAAGAATTCGAATGTATATCCCTCAAAGTAACTCTCTCCAATACGGCAGCTTTTCAGCTAGTTGGCTGCTATAGCCCCCTCTGCTGATCACAAGCTTCTAACCCACTTGGGGAATCTGATCAAACCGGCACTGAAGAAATCATAATCCTAGGGTGATCTAAATCTAAATTGGCTTTCAAGGCAGCAGCACCATTAGTTTCATTCTGTGATAAACACGGTTCTCACAACTGATAAATGAGCCAACAAGAATCAACTTAAAGAATAGAAGCAACAGCACATTACTTGACATCATTCTGGCGAATAAACCCACCTATTCACGCACACTGGAGTGCTTTTCAGTGACATAAGTGACCATTGCCTCATTGGAGGAGTAAGATCATCCAGCAAATCAGCACCCCAGCAAAATTCCTACGGAGGAGATCCAAGAAAACTTCAATATTAAGGATATCTCCATGATCTAACACATTCTACAAGATGGCAAAGTTTTACCTAGCACACTCTGTGGAAAAAGCACATCAGGTGTTAAAACAGCATAATACTAGGTACCCTTAACACTCATGCACCAATCACTAGTGTTCGAATAAAAACAAATCTTGCCGCTGGTTGTCAGCTGACCTTAAATCTGCACTGCTGGAGAGAGACAAGCTATGGAAACTGGCAAGGAAGACCAAGAACCCAAATGACTGGGCGATGTTTAAGAAAGCCAGAAATAGCTGTACCAGGAAAGTATGGATACAAAGGCTGCCTTTATAGGGCTGAACTTGACTCCTCCTACCACAATCCTGCTAGGTTCTGGAGCATCATTAAGGGTATTTTAGGACAGGACTCTAGCACATCACTACCAACTCAATTGCACAACAATAAGGTACAATCTCAGACAGAATGGAAGTACTGGATGCTTTCAATAATCACTTCACAATTGCTGGCCTTGCTTTTGACACCTCTCCAGCTAATCTGCTACATGCACAACTAAGCTCCCAGCACACTGGCGCTCAGAGAACTGATTCTTCCTTCTCCTTCAAACCAATCCTGTTGAAGCAAGTAGAGGATCTAATGTTGCAAATGGATATCAAAAAGCGCAGGGCAGACTCCTTGACCCCTACTTTCTAAAGATTGCAATACATGCACTTGCAGTACCTCTAACACATCTTTTTAATCTGTCATTAATCTCTGGTTCTATTCCTACAGTGTGGAAAACAGCCCAAGTGTTTCCCCTACTAAAATCAGGTGACCCCATGGACCTCAACAATTACAGGCCTATATCCATTCTTCCAGTGCTATCCAAGCTGCTAGAGAAATTAGTGAGCATCTAGCTAAGAGAATACCTTGAAGATGCTAATCTCTTAAATCCAGCTCAATCTGCGTTTAGAGCTAGGCATAGTACTATCTCTGCACTGGCCAAAGTTACAAATGACTGGCAAACCAAATTGGATAAAAGAACAGTGTCTGTGCTGTATTTCTAGGTCTCAGCAAGACATTCGACACAGTGGACCATGAGCTGCTACTCTCTTCCTTGCATTCCATAGGCTTTGACCCACCCTCCTTAAGTGGTTCAGGTGTTACCTTATGGATAGGTCACAGCAAGTGAAAGCTGAAGGTGATCTATCTCCACTAAAACCACTTCTAAGAGGAGTTCCAAGGATCTATCCTGGGCCCTATCCTTTTGCCATTTACATTAATAAATATTGACTCAAACCTCACCAAAGCCACTGTTCACCTGTTTGCAGATGACACAGTTTTGTATGTCAGCAACCCATCACCTGCAATTGCTTGTGAAATTCTACAAGCAGAATTCTCCTTATTACAACATCAACTACTGTAAAAAGCTTTTAAATGCAAAGAAAACAAAAGCAATGTTTTTCTCAACCAAAGCTATACAAATACCTCCTCACTAAACAATCTCCGCCAGCTATCCACTATCCTTGGAGAAAGCCTGGACTATGTAGAAAATTCAAATATTTGGGTGTGTGGATAGATAGCAGGCTTGATTACACACATCACATTGAAGAACTTCTGAAAAACTTTGCCAGAGGCTTGGCCTGTTCTTCAGAATAAAACACTTCCTAACCAGAGACTCTAAGATGAGGTTGGTCCAGGCCACTTTTCTTTCAGTTATTGACTATGCAGATTTCCTTTACAATCACTGCCCCATCTCCCATGTAAGCACATTGGATACACTGTACCACAGAGCACTAAGGTTCATAACAGATCTTCCATTTAACACTCATCACTGCTCACTCTATGCTGCAGTCGGTTGGGCATCCCTGCACCTCAGAAGGAACAGAAATGCTGCACTATGGATTTACAGAGTGTTGTCTAAGAAGCTTCAAATTATATTTTAGACTGCTTCACACAGGCCACAGCTAGCTCCTATGCCCTAAGAAGCAACAACTTCATCATGCTCAAGGTGCCCACAGTCAACATCCGTAAGGAGGTCTGCAATCAACTATTCTCTAGCTATGGTATGGAATACTTTAGAGAAGTCCCCAAGCTGATCAATCTTATATTTCAGCATCCTTTAAACAGCTTTGCATAAGTCTCTCCTCAGAGAAATGCAACTGCTACCACAAGCTCTAGTCTATTCATAGTCCTTACCTCCCCTTCCAGACAACTATCATAATTTGCAACTCATTTCCCATAACTTATCCCCACAGTGCTCCCTCCCAGGCAGCCCTCATTATATGGTACATCAGTTCCCTATAACCTTATCTACACTGATCTTGCTACCCTGGCTATAATCTTCTCCCACTCATTCCTGGCCCTTACCCCAGCCCTCTATTACTCCCTTACACCTCCTAGTATTAGCCCCAGCCCCTGTCCGAGTCCCATATACCCTCCCTTCCATGTCTTTTACCAGAGGCTATGATCACCATTTTCTCAGTCACTCAAACACTGTGTCTCCTTGTCTGCATTGGCTTGCCCTGAATTTGAAAATTTTTGGATGCCTTATGTTGAGTGCATGCCTTGATTCCTCCACTGGGATATGTATCTACTGTATTATCTAGTGTACTTTTCATATGTCCTGCCTTTGTCCTGTTATGTTTTAATCAACTTCTGTCTTTTGATTATGTATATATAATTATTTTAAATGTATTTGTTTATGTACCAACTATTGGACCTTGACCTTATCAGACCCATCTTGCAGATGAGCTCTGCTCAATGATGTTCACCTGAATAAATAAAGATTTGATTGATTGATTGATTGATTGATAGTCTGCCCATTTCCCTACCTACAGGACAGGCTGCAGATCCTAGTTAACCAACAGCCTATTTCTTCATACCCCCACAAGAATTGCTGTATGTCTGTCCTATGCATTCTTGAATTCTGCCACAGTTTTAGACCCCACAACATCCTCAGGAAAGCTGTTCCATGGATCCACTACCTCTCTGTGAAATAATACTTCCTCACATTGCCTCGAACCGCCCCCATCTTTTAAATTGTGTCCTCTTGTTCTTGCATGTCTGTTTTTCTGAAAGATGCTACCCTCTTGGACTTTGTTGATTCCACTGAGGTACTTAAAAGTTTCTATCACGTCCCCCTCTCCCTTCTTTTCCTCAAGGGCATACATATTAAGCTCCTTTAGTCTCTCCTCATACAGCTTCTCGTCAGACCCTGCACCATTTTAGTTGCCCTCCTCTGGACTGCCTCTATCCTATCTATGCCCTTGTGGAGATGGGGTCTCCAGAACTGGATGCAGTACTCAGATGGGGTCTCACCAACTGTCTGTACAGAGGGATAACAACTTCCTGTTTTCTGATGCTGATGCCTCTCCCATGCATCCCAGTATACCCCAGCCCTCCCTACTGCCTTCTCACATTGCTTGACTAACCTAAGGTCATCTGATATGATTACCCCTGGTTCCTTTCCTTTTTGTTGTTGTTACTACCTCCTCCCCATTGTGTATTCTTCCCTGGGTTCTTGTTTCCCAGGTGCATTATTTGCACTTCTTTGCATTGAATCCTAGCTGCCATACTTCCCACCATTCCTCCAACCTTGCCAAGTCCATTTCTCATCCTCTCCGCCTCCTGTGTATCAACCCTGATGCAGATCTTTGCGTCATCTGCAAAGAGGCATACTTTTCCTTCCATTCCTCTGCAATGTCACTTATGAGACATTAAAAGAACTGAACCCAATATTGAACCCTGGTACCCCACTAGTAACCCCTCTTTCTTCAGAGTGGACTCCATTTACAATTACCTTCTGTGTCCTGTTGTCCAGCCAATGTTTTACCCAGGCTACCACCCTGGGACCCACTCACAGGTTGGTTAATTTGACTATTAATCTTTTGTGTGGACTGTGTCAAATGCCTTGCTAAAGTCTAGGTAGGCCATGTCCACAGTCCCTCCCTGGTCTACTACTGGTCACCCAGTCAAGCAAATCTATTAGATTCATCTGACATGACCTTCCCGCTGTGAACCCATGCTGCCTTGGGTCCTGTGCCACACTGGCCTCTTAGTACTCAACTTTTCTTTCCTTCAGAAGTGACTTCATCACTTTCCCTACCACAGAGGTCAGACTGACAGGTCTGTAGTTTTCTGCCTCTGTCTTGGTCCCACTTTTGTGAAGGGGAATCACATCTGCCTTCCTCCAGTCCTTGGGTACCACACCATCCTCCCATGATTTATTAAAAGAGTAGCCAGTGGTTTCACTAGTTCCCCTTAATTCTTTAGAATTCTGGGGTGAATTCCATCAGGTCCATTGCTTTGTCCACCTTCAGTTTTAGGAGTTCTTGCAGATCCCTTTCTTCTGTGAAAGGACTGGGATCGACCCCTATCAAGAGTGCTTCTGTTAATTGGATTAGGCACTTCCTCCTCTTTGTGAATACTGAGCAGAAATATTCATTCAGTATCCCTGCTTTTCACTGTCCCCTCTGCCCACCCACCATTCATTCTATTCAGCCTCACTATCCCTCCCTCTGTCTTTCTACACTCACTGATGTACCTATAAAAGGTTTTATCCCTTCTTAACTGAGTTGGCTATCTTTTCCTCAGTTTGGGCCATTGCTATTCTGACTTCCCTCCCTGCTTCCTTCTGCTTAACTGGCACAGCTCTCTGTCCTGCTCCTTCTGTGTTTCTTATACTCTCCGAATGCTATCTTTTCTTCCTGACTTTCACAGCCACCCTTTTGAGAACCATAGTGACTTTTTCTTTCATTTTGATTTGTTTATTTGCTTCACACAAAGGCTTGTTGCCTAAGTGATGGCAGTTTGATGATTCCCCATTGTTGCTCCACACCTGCTTTTCTGAGGTACTCTCCATCTTGCCAAAGTCAGCCCTCCTAAATTCCAGTACCCTCACTTTTGTATGGCTTGACTCTGTAGCTGAGTTTAATGTGAACCACACTGTTTGATGGTCACTTGTTCCCAGATGGCAACCCATTTCTAGATCTGAGATCTTCTCACTGCCCCCATTTGAGAGTATGAGGTCTAAGATTGTTCCTCATGAGTGGGTTCTGAAACTAGCTGTCTGAGGCTCCACCTGTAGGGCATCAAGAATGGCCCTGTCTTGGATGTGGCTGCAGCAAATGTGCTCCAGTTAACATCTGGCATATTCAGGTCTCCCATCAACGGTATCTCCCTTTATCTGCCTTTCTAAGAATACCTTCTATCATATCCTTGTCCATTCCCTCCCTGACATGGGGGTCTGTACACAACCCCTGTGTGGATTGTGGTGCCCTTTCCAGTCTCCAAGGTGACCCACAGTGCTCCTCTCCTCCCTGTTTACTCTTTTGTTCAGTTGCTTTTATCCTTTCTTTACACAGAGAGCTACTCCTCCCCTCTTGTCCCCCCTGCCTGTCTCTCCTGTAGGTTATGTACCCTGGTATGTTAACATCCCAGTCACGGTTCTTTGTGTACCAAGTTTCTGTGACTGCTATGATATCCAGGCATCCTCTTCCATCAAGGCCACCAGCTCAGGGAGCTTGTTGCCCAGACTATGGACATTGGTACTCATTACCCTCCATTTCCTGATGGCCTTATTCCTTTTGCCCCATCCCTGACCTTCTTGCCTGCGTCACTTTCTCCATTTACCCCTGCCCTTCTCCCTATCGACACCTCTATGTTGGTGTTTACCACACTTACTACCGTGATTTTTTGGGGGCTAGGATTTCCTGCTCATTTCAGTGTCTCCCCTTGGCTAGTTTAAATGTTTGCTAATGAAGCATTTAAACCTATCACATAGGATTCTGGTTCCCTCCTGGACAGATGCAGCCCATCATGCCAGTATAGGCTTGCATCACTCCAGGTGGACCCCAGTCCCCAATGAAGCCAATCCTGAGTTCCACACCAGTTTTCAACCACTGATTGAATCCATGGTGTAGAACACCCTAGCCTCTCCACGCCATAGATGGGCAGCACCTCCCAGAAGGTTACAGTGCGTGGTACTTGTCTAAGGCCCCTCCCCAACTCCACTAATTCTTCCTGCACTTCTCTAATCCCTTTCTTAGCCAGGTCATTTCTCCCTAGGTGGACAATGACATCCAGCTCCTCCCTGTGCAGCTGCTCTGGCAATCCTGAGATTCACTCCCTGTCCCTCAAGCCATGGCGCCAGGCAGGCACCTTACCTCCTCTCCCTTCCTCCCCAGTTCTACCTTCCTAACAATGGAGTCGTCCAACAGGAGTTGTTTTTATTCCCCTGTGGAGTCCTCTGCCACCCTCTTGTGGGTCTCCTTTGTGGAGGTTCCCAGCATCCTCCTTTGTCTCCACTGTGGGTGGCTCCATAGAGGAGCTACAGTTTGCCAGAATGGCATAGGAATTGTGAGAGGTACAGCTAAAGGGATGCACCTCTGTTCCACCACCCTCACCCTGCCTGAGCCCACTGTGGTCCAACCACTCCTCTTTCTTGGCAACCTCTGAGGCAGTGGCAGTGGCACTGGTGGTCCCTGGATGGAAAATGAGGTCCCACAAATCCTGGCCAACTCAGCCTGAGATAAGCAACCTCCTCCCTCAGACCAGAGAGGTGCCTACAGATGGGACAACACTGCATCCTCAGAACATCTCCTGAAGACTGCTGCTCCACAGCCACTGCACTGCACTACTCCCATCATGTCTTATTTCTGTCCCCTTAACTGTTTGCAATCCTTTCTCTTCCTTTTCTCTCTCTCTCTCTCTCTCTCTCTCTCTCTCTCTTCTTACTTTCTGCCTGTGTGCCCTTTAAGCTCCTGTTTGTCCTGTTCTGAGACAAGAATATCCTATATTTCTCAGTAGACCCCTTACTTGCTCAGAGGCAGACCTCCAGCAACTAGAGGGGCCAGAGAGCTACTCTTGCCCTTCTAGGATGGTGGGTCTTTGTGGCTTTGTGATCACTTACTTCCTGCTCCCAAACAGGAAGTTCCTGTTGTCAGTCAAATCCTGTGCCTATAAAAGTAGAACTAGCTTTGGGTGGGAGGGTGGAGGGGGAAGAGGGCAATATAGTCCCAGTAGAGAAGTCCAGTCATGCAGCAGTCCTTTCTTCTGGTGTCTTCTGCCAAGCTATTAGCAGAATCTTTCTAAGGCAGTCTTTAAATGTAGCTTCCTTCTAGCTAAGCCACTCCCGTACTTACTAGATCTTTCTGCAAGTAATTTAAACCTCACAGCTATCAAGTCATTTCAATCACCTGAGATTTATACCTAGATAACTGTTCAGATAACCATTCAGTTCAGTTAACTCAGACAAACATACACTTTTTTGTTTTGTTTTGTCTGTTAGTTTTTACCCTAAATTAAAGGTCCAAGTACAAGAGTTCTACTTCTTTAGTCCCAGCAGAGAAGTCCAGTCACACAGCAGTCCTTTCTCCTGGTGTCTTCTGCCAAGCTATTAGCAGAATCTTTCTAAGGCAGTCTTTAAATGTAGCTTCCTTCTAGCTAAGCTACCCTCCTACTTACTAGATCTTTCTACAAGATTTAAACTTCACAGCTATCAAGTCCTTTCAATCACCTGAGATTTACACCTAGATATCTGTTCAGATAACCATTCAGTTCAGTTAACTCAGACAAACACACACTTTTTTGGTTTGTTTGTTAGTTTTGTTTACCCTAAATTAAAGGTCCAAGTACAAGAGATCTACTTTTTAGTCCCAGCAGAGAAGTCCAGTCACACAGCAATCCTTTCTCCTGGTGTCTTCTGTCAAGCTATTAGCAGAATCTTTCTAAGGCAGTCTTTAAATGTAGCTTCCTTCTTGCTAAGCCACTTCCCCTTCTTACTAGATCGTTCTATAAGTAATTTAAACCTCACAGCTATCAAGTCTTTTCAATCACCTGAGATTTACACCTAGATAACTGTTCAGATAACCATTCAGTTCAGTTAACACAGACAAATACACACTTTTTTTTGTTTGTTATTTTTTACCTAAATTAAAGGTCTAAGTACAAGAGTTCTACTTTTAGTCCCAGCAGAGAAGTCCAGTCACACAGCAGTCTTTTCTCATGGTGTCTTCTGCCAAGCTATTTGCCATGCAGGGTAGGTGCCAGCAAATGAAATCCACCCAGCAAGTGAAAACAGCAGTATGCATCTGTTGGTACCACAGAATGAAGTGAAGGAGGATTAAATTCCTCATAGCATCTGTGTTGTTCCTGACTTAAATTCCTTTGTAACATTGCTAAGCAAAGAGGATGACACATCGGCTGTGCAAAAGTGCTGAACCCTTTTGTTAGCAACGTAACTAGAGGATTAACTCTACTCAAGTGGGATTTACTTGAATTAATCCATGCCTGGGTGGTTGGAGGCACTCAGCCTGTTGCCCAATGCCACAACCCCCACCCCTGAGGCATGGATTATTTCTCAAGTAGACCCATGCTCTGTCATGAGTTAATCCCTACTTAACTACTACTGGTACTGGAGTCATAGTAGTTTTAGCAGTATTATTAGTTTTATCTTAATAGTTTAATGTTTTATTTATTGCAAAGAAGTGCAAAATCATGCATTTGGGGCACAGGAATCCAGGGAGGCTTACATGATGGGTGAGAATACCAACAGCCATCAAGTGGGAATGTGATCTGGGATAATCATATCAGATGACCTGAAGGTGGCCAAACAATGTGCCAAAGCTGTAGGGAGATCCAGTGATACTGGGGTGCATAGGGAGAGGTATCACCAGCAGAAGAAAGGAGGCAGTGATGCCACTGTACAAATCATTGGTGAGACCCCATCTGGAGTACTGTGTACAGTTCTGGAGGCCACATCTCTGTAAGGACATATGCAGGGTAGAGGCAGTTCAGAGAAGGGCAACACAAATGGTACAGGGTGTGCACCAAAAGTCATATGTGGAGATACTGGAGGACCTCAATATGTATACTCTGGAGGGCAGGAGAGAGAGGAGGGATATAACAGAGACATGCATATATCTCAAGGGCATAAATAAGGCACAGGAGGGTAGCATCTTTCAGAAAAGAGATGCTTTAGAATAAGGGCACATGACATGAGGCCAGAAGAGGGTAGACTAAAGGGTAAAGTGATGAAATATTTCTTCATGGAAAGAGTGGTGAATGCATGTAACAGACTCCCAGCAGAGATGGTGGGGGCTACCTCAGTAGGGAATTCAAAATGCATGACATAGGCACAGGGGAACCCTAGTCATAGGAAATAAAACAAAGGTGGAGATCAAGTAGGGTCTGTGGTTTTTCATGTTTTTGCAGCAGATAGGAAAATGGGCAGACTGGGTAGACCTTGTCTGCCATCAGTTTCTATGTTTGTATCTGGCACCCTTCCCTGAAGCTCAGGGCACCATTACAAAGATTGCACATTGCAGGTAACATTGTGGAACTGGAAACCACTAGACTGCCAGGTAACATTACAATTTTAATACCACTTGCACTGGGATTGGGCAGGAGAAGGGGCCCTAAACTGCCAGGGAACATTACCATTTCATTACTACGGGCAATAGGATAGGGGAAAAGGATAGGGACTACTAGACTGCCAGAGAACATTACCATGTTATTACTATTGTCACTGGGACTGGGCAGGAAGGGGATTACTAGGCTACCAGAGAAAGTTACAATTTCATTTCTACTGACATTGGGATTGGGTGAGAGGAGGTAGCCACTAGACTGCCAGGAAACATTACCATTTTATTACTACTGATGCTGGGATCAGGAGGAAGTGTGACAACTAGATTGCTAGAGAATATTATCATTTTATTACTAATGGCACTGGTATTAGGAGCTGAGACAAGCAGACTGACAGGAAACATTGCTTATTTTATTATTACTGGCACTGGGATTGGGCCATAGGTGGGACCACTAGACTGCCAGGGAACATTACAGTGTTATTACTAATGACACTAGGATTGTATGGGGGAGACAATTAGACTTTCAGGGAACATTGCTATTTTATTACTACTGGCTCTTGCATCAGGAAGGGAAGCACAAGATTTCATGGGAACAGTACAATTTCATTACTACTAGCACTGGGACTGAGAGGGATCACAGTACCTTTCCTTGGAACAGTACAATTTTATTACTATTGGCACTGGAACTGGAACTGGTAGCAGCAGATTTCCTGGGAACAGTACCATTTTAGTACTACCACAGGAGGTTGCGTTTCATGCTGTGTGCCTGTCAGTACTTTAGTTAGGGCTGCACTCTCATGAGCTACTCAAACATAAGGGCACCTCACACTATACTCTGAACTTGTATGCATACCTGTCAATCTTTGTCCCCAGATGTGGAACATTGCCTTTCAAAATGTGGAACAAATGAGCAAAATGTGAACACTTTGTCAAATCTTTACCTAGGAAGCTCAGAACACTGTTAAAATGTTTGCATTTATGTTAAGAAAGTCTGTTATTAATTGAATAATATATTTTTGCATTATTTACCAAGGATTTTGCTGTAAAATGTTAATACTGAATGTGGAACAAGTCCTCATAATGTGGAACAGGGATCTTTATGAAAAAATGAGGAACGTTCCTTGTAATGTGTATAGTTGAGAGGTATGCTTGTATGCATATAGCATATTTATGGCCTTGTGCTAATTTGCACTAAGGATAGTGACTTTGCATGGCAGAAACTCAGACCTTTGAATAGGAATATCCATATGAATAAACTCACTAATGTAGTCATGTACTCAAAAATAAAGCACTTCCCATATTTGTCCTTCTGTTTCACACAAGTCTCCTGTTCATTAGACTCCTGTGATGTGAATGGATCCTGATGTGATTATCTAACACCAGAGTTCTATTTGTAAGAGGTTGTAAATCACATATTTCATGAATATAGATGATTGAAATGTAATGAATAAATAACTAAATACTGCATAAGCTATTGTTTTTATGATATGATTTTGCACCATTGCACTTTCACTATATGCAGTATGATAGTATTTGATTTACAACTAATGTCTGGGCCTTGTGAGGCCACATTACAGAATTAGAGTACTGTTTCTTTAAAAATTCAATCAAATGGGTGAGTTCCAGGGGTTGGTAATTTGCAAAATCATTTTATGTGAAATACACTAGATGTCCAGCTTGTTCCTTTTTTTTTTTTTTTTTTTAAGTTTTGTACCTTATGTTACCTCAATAAAAGATTTTTTTCACAGTATCTTACTGTACCTACATGTTAGAGGATCTAGGTAGAATGAAGAACTTAGGTGGGTGGGTGGGTAGTTGGTTGGGGGAGGCAGCAGAGGATGGTGATAAATAGAGTCAAGTCAGGGAGAGGCAGACACAGGTGAGATACCACAGAATTCAGTCCTAGGTGCGGTCCTTTTCAATATGTTCATCAGTGACATGGGAGAAGGAACACAGGTAAGATGTGCCTCTTGCAGGTGATACTAAACTTTGAGGCAGGGTGGACAGCGTGGAGGGAAAAGGGAGGTCAGAGGGATCTGCATGTATAAGAGAGGTGGTCTGAGGTTTGGCAGTTGAAATTCAATGCCAAAAAGTGCAGGGTGATTCACATTGGACAAGAACCTGGAAGGCATCATAAGTGACTACCTAATACAAACTAACAAATGTAACAAGGCTTACACTTAAGGTAACCAGGATGCTGGGGTGTATTGGGAAGTGTTTCATAGCAGAAGAATGGAGGTAATACTACCTCTCTATAGATCACTGGTGACGCCCATCTAGAATACTATACCCAATTCTGGAATCCCCAGCTAAGGAAAGACAAGGCCAGCCTGGATACAATGCAGTGTAGGGCAACCAAAATGATTCAGAGATAATGGGGCAGATCCTACGAAAATTGGATTCAGGAACTGAACATGTACTCACTAGTGCCAGAAGGAAGAGGCTGAATGATAAAGACTTTCAAGTTCCTTAAAGGAATGATCAGTGTAAAGTGTGAATAACTGTTCAGCAGGAATACTGCATCTAAAACACAGAGACATGAGTGGAAACTGATAGAGAGAG
This sequence comes from Neoceratodus forsteri, assembly GCA_016271365.2. Taxonomy (NCBI): domain Eukaryota; kingdom Metazoa; phylum Chordata; order Ceratodontiformes; family Ceratodontidae; genus Neoceratodus; species Neoceratodus forsteri. The sequence continues at coordinate 442,943,017 of CM028131.1, read as the reverse complement.
GTTCAGGAGGTACGTGAGAAGGTATTATTTTGTAGAGAGAGAGACTGGCTGAACTGTAGAATAGCCTTCCGCAGATGTGGTTAGACACCAAAACCATTAATTGTTTCATGCATTACTGGGACATAGTTAAAGGCTTAATAGTTACTCAAGGCAGCAGTGGTAAGGCATGGGGCAAGAGGGGGACAGGCAAATAAAAATCCTATCTAGACAGCAGCTTTTGGGTAGGATAGTGTATAACAGGGCAGACTGGATAGACTGATGGTATTTTTCTGCCATTGTCTATGTTTCTGTTTTTAGTGGGTGAGAGCCCAGTTTTGTGTTTGTTTGTTAGTACTTTAGTTAGGCTCGTTTTCAATGAGCTATTCAAACAATGGCAGGGAACTCACTATGCTCTAAACTCACCTGTAGAAAGCACACTCAGGGCCTTGTGCTAATTTGCACTCAGGGTAGTGACTTTGCATTGTGCAAACTTAGTCCTTTGAATTATAGGCTGCCTACAAATAAACTCAGTCATGTATTCAGGGACAAAGCACTTTATTCTGGCATACTGTGTAAAGTCTGTTGCAATATTTGATACTGTATATGGGTCTGTCGGAGATTTTGTTTCCATTACATAGGTGGGTTCACTGTGACAAAGACAGAATAAATGTAAGTAGCCCAACTTGCTGACATGCTCCTTACAAGTATGATAAGGCAAGGCAAGGCAATGCTTATTTATATAGCACCCAACCACCAGTACTCTGGATGCCTTGCAATCACACAATAAAACAGAGCATTACTTATAACACACACTTGTAAATAAAATTCAGATAAACTACATTATAAATAAAATAATTAGCCATTTAACTGAATAACAACTTTTCAGAAGCTGTGCAAGCTTCAGGATATAAATCCACTGCAAGGTTAGTTGGGATCAAATGCTAGCACGAAGAACATTTTCAGTCCCTTTTAAGATCTTCCACTGAGGGCAAATTCATTCAATTTGTTGGAAGTGTATTCCACATTACTGAGGCTGAAGCAACTGCTCATTTCATTGAAGTGCTCAGTTGGGCTGCTGGCCATGGAGGTGAGCGGAGGCCAGCCGGGGTGGGGGGAGACTATTAGACACCAGGGAGTCAGGGACTGGGGATTTTTCTTAATTTGGGCTGGTGATCGGCTGGGGTGGGCATCACATTTTAGTGTGAAATTGGGAAATTTCACTGCAATTAAGTGAAGTATTTCATGAGGCAAAATGCCGATTTTGCAAGCATCTCTAGAATATGTAGAGGAAGACGATGTTGAGCAGATCTTTGCCTGAATGTATACATTTTTGAGGCACGATGTGAGAGAGGTGATATATAATTGAGACTTTAAATACTTATATGGGGTCAACAGAGTGACAGATCAACTATGTTCAGGCATAGTGGGGGTCAGACACCAGGGGCATGAGTATACACTTGTAGGATAAATATTTAAAAGGTGCGAAGGAAGTATTATTTCATGAAGAGGAGGCGGACAAGTGGAACAGATTGCTGAGTGAGCTGATAAGACTGACATCTGTCCAATGGTTTAAGGTGGGATGGGACTGATACAGAGGCATAGAGACTGTGCTTTAGGGAATGAGGAGATGGTCAATGGTACAAGTAGGGCACACCATGCATCTGACTTTTCAGATTAGCATCACTCAACAACAGACTACAATTGGTTTAGGTAGTGCAGTTCTGACTCTATGGGATCCAAGTCTTCAGATGCAAATTTTCTTGGTTCCTATTTTCTAAGTTTCACCCTAACTTCCATATTCTGCATCAGCTGAAGGTGATGCCCCAGCATCCCAGATGACCCTGTTAAAAGACATTATAAAAGCTGAGTCTAGAGAGGAAATAGGCATGCATAATAGTCACTAAATCTGCATGAACTAGATAAGGCTTAATCTGTGAGATATTTTACATTTGAAAAAACAACTGTGGACCACAGATGACACTTGATGTTTTACTGTCAGTCTGTGGTCCATACTGATACTCAGATTTTTCATCCTATCCACAGAGAACGGTGTGGTGCCATCCAATTATGGTCAAGCTGACAAATCGCAATGAGCGGCTGACCCAGAGAATTTAGTTCCAACAGAATCAACCAACTTTGCCTGGATTAAGACTAAGTCAGCTGGAAGCCATCCAGTCTGTGATTTCTTGAGGCAGAGGCTCAGCCAAATGACCATATCATAACTATCAGGACTAAAGGACAGGTGCAACTGAGTATCATCTGCATAGCAGTGAAAACTCAACCAATAACTCATTCCAAAAGTAAGATAGACATGGTCAGATAGTTCCTGAAATTTCTGTGATATCTCTGGAGAAATTTCCTGCTTTCCTGCAGTACCACTATGTGCCACCAGAGGGAAACTCTTTAGATATATCGCAAACTATCTGGAAATATCTGACCATATCATGACTGAGACTGTACACTGCAAAAAGCATGGGGAGAAGATTGAACCCTGGGGAACTCAACTACTGCCTACTACTGTGAATGATGTGTGTGCCATCACCATCTGCTGTAATTTTCCAGCCAAGGACTCAAACCATCTCAGTGCTGTTCCAGTGAGTCCAGCATATTCTCAAGGCATACCAGTAACACTTCATGATCCATGATGTCAAATGGTAAGAGAAATCTAGAAACATAGATTAGAAAATAGAAAACAGAGAATCTGTCAACAAAGAGGACCGCTGGCCCATCCAGTCTGCCCATGTGTTACTTACCTGTTCTACCTCTGCAGACCCTCTCTGGTCTCCAGCAACCCTTTTCTTCTTCCTGGTATGCTTGTTTCCAAGTTTCAAGGGGAAAAAGGGCCTCATTTCTGTAGAAGAAACCTAACCTTGCTTTTAACCTTCTAGAGACATCTTCGACGTGGTCACTGAAAGATAATTTATTGTCGATCCAGATACCTAGATATTTAAATTTGGTTACAACTTCCAGAGGCTCGTATAAAAAGCAGTCTCCATTCTTATAAGCTCCTTAAAGAAAGTTATACTTCTGCTTCTTCTCTGCTCAGGAAATGTGGAGCTCAACCCTGGCCCCCACAACTTACCTCACCTATCGATTTTGTTGAGGCCACAGGTCTCAAAATGATGATGGTCAACATTTTAAGCCTGCCTAAAAACTTGTATAGCTGCAAGCCTGGCTGCACACGTTAACCCAGACCTTATCATAATTACTGAGTCATGGTTAAAAAGATGAACACTGATCAACAAATATCACTGCAGGACTACAATTTATTTAGAGCAGATAGAGAGTCTAGAGGCGGGTGTAGTTATCTACGCCAAATCTAAGTACTTGGTCACCAATATTAGTTGCAAATCTCTAGCAAAGGAATTTGAGTTAGTTTCACTGAGCCTTCATCTCCTCCTCGAATGTATCACTATCCTAGGTGGCTATAGACCCCGTCTGGTGGTGATGAAGTCCTTAATCTTTGAAATCCATGTTCTGAGATGCAAAAAGTGAAACAGTATTTCTAGGAGATCTAAATATGGACTGGCTGTCACCTAAATCACACGCCTCAAATCCCTTGTGATGAGCTAGGTCTTGGGCAATTAGTCGGTGAACCTACTAGGAACAACACTCTAAATACTGCCAACAGTTCCATTCTAGATGTGGTACTAACCACCCATCCACACAAAATATCTCATTTGGCAGTGTTTCACAATGACATGAGTGATCATGGAATTGTTGCTTGCATAAGATCTCAAATTAAGGCCCGCCACAACCATCTTTATAACAAAAAGATCCTTCTAAATTCAGTACAGTAAACTTCCTATCTGACCTGAGCATGATCAGATGGCAAGATCTTTACCTAGCAAAAGATGTCAACAAGGCAGCTTGCATCCTTAATGACAAATGCACTACAATAATAAAAAGCATGCCCTTTCATCAAAGTAAAATTTACAGAACAATCCAACCCTGGTTCACCTCGGATCTCAAGGCAACCCTTGTAGCTCGAGATAAACTCTGGGCTAAAACTAGACATTCCAAAGAATCTTCGGATTGGCAGGCCTTTAGAGCAGCCAGGAATAACTGTGTGAAAAACTTCGCTCTGCTAAAGCTAACTATTATATTTCTACTCTCGAACAAGCTAAAGGTAACCCTCATAAAATATGGAAGACTATCAAAGCTATGGAAGGACAGCCCATGGCCCCTCTGTCCCAACAAAGATAGTTGCAAGTGGCAAGATTATGGAAACAAGTCCCTAATCCTGGAGGAACTTAACTCCCTTTGCCACAGCTGGATTGACTTTGACTCGTCACCTTATGCTGGTGCTGTGGTGAGCCAGCTACCCTCCGCCACATCTAGTCCTGCACCCAGCCCCTTCCAACTGCGCAAGATAACTTATAAAGAAGTAGAAGATTCTCTTTTAACTTACACCAAAAAGCGCAGGGACGATGGCTTGGAACCCTTTTTCTAAGGTCAGGCTACGCTCATCTCACTGCCCCAATTCTCACATCTTCAATCTTTCCATTACATCTGCTAGTGTGCCGTCCTGCTGGAAATCAGCACATATCCTCCTCTATTTAAATCTGGTGACCCATGCGATGTAAACAACTATTGGCCTATCTCCATATTGCCTATCCTTTCTAAAGTTTTCAAAAACTGATCCATATTCAGTTAAAATCTCACTTGAAACCTTCTCTCATTAACCCAGCTCAATCTGGCTTCCGGCTAATAATAGCACAATCACTGCACTAGCAAAGTAACCAATGATTGGATCTCTGCTATAGATGCTAAGAAGGTAACTGGTGCAGTCTTTTGGACCTCAGCAAAGCTTTTGATACTGTTGATCACAAACTATTAGTCAATTGCCTTGCAAAGTTATGTACACATACCATACCACCCAGTGGTTCTCTAGCTACCTAACTGGAAGATTCCAAAAAGTAAAGGTGGAAGACTTTTTTCTGTTGCCTTGCCAGTTGCAAGAGGAGTCCCCAAGGATCCATCTTAGGCCCTATCTTGTTTTCTCTGTACATTAATGACTTAGATGCTAACATATCTACATCCAATCTGCACTTTTGCAGATGATACTGTGTTGTATACTTCTGGCTCATCGTTATCTGAAGTCAAGGGAGTGCTTCAAGTGGACTTGCATAACTTGAGCATAATCTAATAAAGGCAGAACTTCTGCTCAATGCCAAGAAGACTAAAGCGATAATATTCTCCGCAGTGCTGTCTCAGGCCCCCAATACCCTTGCCCAAGACTTCATTGTCACCACGCTAAACGAACCTCTGGAAGTTGTAACCAAATTTAAATATCTAGGTATCTGGATCAACAATAAATTATCTTTCAGTGACCACGTCGAAGATGTCTCTAGAAGGTTAAAGCAAAGGTTAGGTTTCTTCTACAGAAATAGGCCCTTTTCCCTTGAAACTTGAAACAAGCTAGTACAGGCCACCTTTCTCCCCATACTCGACTATGGTGATGTAATCTATTCCTCCACCACTCTTGCAAATCTAAGTAAACTGGACATCCTTTATCACCATGTATTACGGTTCATTACCAACTCCTCTTACTGCTCGCACCACTGTGACTTATATGCAGCTGTTGGTTGGATATTCCTTACTACTAGACGCCTGCTCCATGCTGGGCTATGGACTCTTAAACTGCTCCTGCAGAAATTGCCAAGCTATCTCTTCCCTTATTAGTATCTCACATAGTACATACTGTTAAGAAAATCTGATTTTATTATGCTTGACATAGCAAGGACGTGGACTTCCTTTGGTAAACGTATATTGCATATGCCTTTCCTCCATTTGGAATCAATTACAAACCGCATTGAAACTAACTAGCACAGTTTCAATAAACTTCTACAAATCGCTAAGTTCAGCCAAAATAAAAGACACCTGTAACTGTCATTAAGTCTCTTCCTTCCCCATGTGTGCCATATTTATCCACTGGTAAGGTATAATTGATTTGTCATATTAACTGCTTTCCTTCCCTTCTACTCCTGGCTTTATCTTTGCTTACGCTCCACTGCTACTCTATCAAATCACTCCTCCCCCATATCAGTTGTAGACTGTTGTTTGTTCTAGCTGCCAAAATACTGTATATGTATTGCACACACCAGTCATCATGTTTCATTTATCAGTATGCAACCCGTAAGTCGCTTCCCTGTCTCATATCAATGTTTACCACCTGCGGTCACCCTATGTGGTACCCTTGTATGTATATCCAGCCTGTATCATGTAACGTGCATTTCGTGTATATACTGTTATTACCTATCTGTGTTTGTACTTGAAGTGTTTATGTCACAGGACCTCCTTGTGAATGAGCTTACTCAATGGAGTTTTCCTGCAATAAACTTGAACTTGAACTTGAAATTGAACCTCTGCAGACCCTCTCTGGTCTCCAGCACCCTTCTCTCTCCTGCTTCTAATCTAATATACCCTTAAGTTTACTCCCACATATGCTTGAAGCCCTCCACTATGTTCTCCACAGAAGAACTACTCTAGAGTAGTCTTCCCATATCCCCTCACCAGGAACACGTCATTAAATACCTTGGCTAGTGCAGTACTGTGCCACACCCTGAAGTCCAACTAGAAAGGTTCATATATGTTTACCTTTCTGAGATGAGCCTCAAGCTGTATCACCACTACCTTCACAATGAGTTTCCCAAGAAAGGGACAATTTGAGACAGGCCCATTATTTACCAACACATATATGTTTAATTCATTCACAAGTGGACTCTGCCTACATTTGTCAAAGGAGGGACAAGAAAGGCTTGTGTTTTGGAGACAACATAGGTGGTGTAAGTTGTGGTGAAATTTGGGTGAATTAGTGTATTATTGAGTGAAAGGTAAATTTGAGATCAGCCAGAGTGGCCCAAAGTAGGGACCATATTATAAGAATTGTGTCTTGCTCTGTAGTTTGGAGAAGAAGTGCTAATTGTCTGGCCTAGGGCCTCAGCTACTTGATAATTGATTTCCCATTGTCAATAGCACACCACCAGGAAGGAGCAGGTTTGGCATAAAAGCAGCCACTGCCATGTCCAGTGAATAAGTTGAACAATGAAGGAGTGGAACAGGTGACTGGCATCATAGGTGCCAGCAGGCATCAGCAGAATGAAGCAGAGAAGCTGGGACTCTTTTGGTTGACTAAGGCAAAGCACCTGTTCACTACTGTGTAACAGTCACAGCTGGTAAGTGTGGAAGGTCTAAGGTAAGCCAAAACTGGGAATAGGAGCAACACCAATCTAGGGTAGGATTACATAAACATTTAAACAAGGCACAGGAAATAAAAATAAAAATAAAAAAAATAGGAGTAATGGTACAAAATTATTTCCATATAACACAAGGAGAACAGAGTCTGAGAATGCTAGGGTGGTGCAGCGCAGTGGCTGTGGGATAGCAGTTTTCAGACAGACTTTCTGGAGACTGCAGTGTTGCCCCATTTGCACACACCTCTGTGGGTCAAGGGAGGAGGTCACTAGACCCAGACTGAGTTGGCTAGGAATCAGGAGATCTCTCCCACACCCTGAGCCAGCAAGACTGTCACAGTTACCTTGGAGGATGCCAGGGAGGAGGAACAGCTGGACTATGGTAGGCTCTGGAAGGGTGGGGTGGTGGGACAGAGGCACATTCCTCAACTGGTACAGCTACCTAATTCCTATGCCACTCTGGCAGGGTGGGACCTCTAGGAGGAGACACCTGTAGTAGTGACCAAGGGATGTGGGGTCCTCTGCAGTGAAGACCCCAAGGAGGGTGATAGAGGACCCCAGAGGAGGAGGAAGCAACTTCTGGTGGGGACTCAACCATGAGGGGAACCAATTTGGGAATAGAAAAAGGGATGAGAGGGAGGTTAGTGCCCACCCAGTGCCAAGGCCTGGTGGGATGGGAAGTGGATCCTGAGGATCACTAGGGCAGCAGGACAGGAGAGAGCTGGATGTCATTGTCCACCTGGGGAGTAATGACCTGGCTATGACAGGGCTGGGATAGTGCAGGGGAGTTTATGGAGCTGGGGAGGGTCTTAAACAGGTAGCTCGCTCAATGGCTTTAGCAGAGGTGCTGCCTGTCTATTACAGGAGACAGGAGAGGGAACTCCACACCAGGATCTTCAACTCATGGCTGAAGGAAGGGTGCAGAGAGGAAGGGTTTGGCTACATTGGGGACTGGGGACCCACCTAGGAGGATAAGGGCCTATAGAGGTCTGCTTCCATCTGGGAGGGAACCACAGTCCTCAGTGTATGGTTTAAATGTTACTTTGATGAATGTTTAAACTAGTCAAGGGGTGGAAGATGGAATCATGGTGTCATAAACTGCCCCTCACAGGCTGAAGTAGATAGTAAGAGACCTGAGGAGAGAGAATCCCCAAGGTGCAAATTAATAAAATAAAGGACAGGGTGGTAGAGATAAAGGGAAAGGAACAGGAGCATTAAAAGAGAGGCAGGAGGGAGGTAAGATAAAAAGGAAAAAGGGGACAACAAGCAAAGTGAAATCAAAATCTTGCAGGCCATATGTGTGAATGCTACAAGTCTATGAAATGAGATTCTGGACCTAAAGGTCATCATGGCAGAGGCTGACCTGGATATTGTGGCTATTACCGAGTCATGGTGCACTGAGAACCATGACTGGGACATGACCATACCAGGCTATACTCTGTTCAGGAAGGACAGAGTGGTAAGGAAAGGAGATGTGTGGTGCTTTACAGGCCTGTTGCTAGGCTTTTTCCAGGGGATAGGGGGTCTTTAGTAGGTGGCAGAGGTATGTTGCATACATAGTGAGTGCAAACTTTCTATAAAAAGTGGGGGTCTAGGGCCGCTAGGGCTCAGAAACTCTGGTGTTTTAGGTGCTCTGTGGTGCATGTTAAGTCTTACATGGAAGATGAAATAAAGTTCTGTTAGGTTTCACCCCACCCCTGACTTCAAGGAAAAATATAATTGTACGACTGGCCTTAGGTACCTAGAGAATGCAGTTGGGGATGGCTTACACCAGGAGCATTTCCATAATTTTACTAGGGAATTTTTTTCAAATGGGAAATATGGAGTTCTCCATGAGAAAATGCTTAAATGCTAAGTGTTCAAATTTGCAAGTTGCAGCATTTCAAAGGGGTAAATTAAACTCCATTTTTATAGGCAATCAGTATTTAAAATCTATGCCAGCCAGTGTTTATTTCATTGTTTGTTCTACCCTAAATTAATCGCAAACTTGTCACTTATTTACTAGTGTTATTAATCCTAGTATCCAAGTGACCAGTCCACATCACTTTCAGTTAGAGCAAACAATATAGTAAACACTGCCCTGCGGCGTAGTACAAGGATGTCCACACATTTCCATCACACCTGCACACTATCCAGATATACCCCCAACTCACCTAGATCTCGAACCCATAAGTATGGTGCTACAAAGACAATATACATCCCATTCAACCCTCCCAACCTTCCTCACTGACCACATATGGGCAACAGATCCTCCCTGCAGCTGCAGCAATGTTTTCAATGGTTTTGTGTCATAATGGTGATTGTTAAATAGCATAGTTTTTATAGCGAGTGTATATTGCCAAAAGCAAAGCGGTGATGTACACTCTCCTGCGAGGACAGGAATAGTGATGAAAATGGACTAATATATCTATGCAAGGGGTTGTACCCAGCACCCCTTAATTTAGATTCTCAACTCCAGTGGGGTGCATGTCGGAGGGGAGAAACTAGCAAAAAAAAGTTAAACTCGCACACTATAACAAAACTGTACCCCTACCCAGCCCCAAACCTTTTGCACTGCAGCCAGCCACCCTCACCACCACACCACATGGCCAGCTCAGCAGCAACTTGTCACACTACTTCCCACATACCTCCAATATCCCTCCTCTTCCATTCACCCTCCCACATTCTTGCCGTTTCTTCCCTTGATCTGTGCTATAACTGCACCTTGCTACCCTTTCAGGACAGCTCACATAATGGGCTCTAAAACTGAGTTGCTCAATTTGAGTCACCCATATGATGGGTTACCATTTCCAATGAATAATGACCTCTCTCTCTATGTGATCCAAGCCAAGCTTGCTTGATCACCAGCCCCCTTCCTCTGCTAGATTAAGAAGACATTCTTGCCTTTGGGAAGGGCTTAAACCACAGCCTGATTTACCTTATTGACCTCTGGACAGTGACTGAAGGACAAGTTAGTTTGGTGTCTCTCTCCTCAGGCTCAGACTAGCTAGTATCTCTGTCATATGACACAGTTACATGGGCTGCTGTCTCTCAAGTGATGATGCAGCACAAGCCTATAAACTGCAGGAACCTTATAGGGGTAGGCATCAGTAAACATAGACCATTATGTGGATCTATAGCACTATATTTATAAAACAAATATGAAAAAATGAAAGATTGGTGGATTCAAGCAAAATGTAGCAATCTAAAAACTTGAAACAGGACAAAGATATTAACTAGCACTGCTGCTTTAACAGCAAGCATCCAAAAAAATCAGTCTGCATCTACACACACACGCACACACAGAACCTTCTCAGTTTGTAAAACTATCTACACACAAAACTAGTACATTTGTACCGTCATTACACATTCAGCATTAGGCTAGTGCAGTTGAGGGCCTCTGCACTCAGCATGCCATGTCTCACTCTCTTAGATCAGGCCACGTGCTGTAGCAATCAAAGGCCAGCACAGACAATTGTCTCTCTCCATAGTCTACAAAGTGTAATCCAATCTCCATTTTGTGTTTTACTTTTAAGCCAGTCAGGTTTATCAGCTGATTACTCCCCAACACAGCTAGCCCCATTACCCCCTTTGGCTGTTTACTAGGCTTCCCCAGCCAGGTATACTGGCTCCTGCCCCACACAAAAGAGGTCAAAACAAATCTGTTCAAAGAATTTTCAGTAAGTCTTTAAGGCTATTGAGATTACTGCATCACTGGAGATGATCAGGAAGTTAATTCCAATGTCTCAAATTACAAAAATAAAAGAGAATGACTGTTGACCATTGCACACTTTGCAGAGGAACAAAACATTTTTAACTGGTTGACCCTATGTAATTCTGGCATAACTGGAGAATCATGATCTTAAAAGAAACTGCTCAACTCAAGATCTCTGAGCTGTCACTTTTTGTTTATGTGGGTTTGCCCTACACATATGGGGATTGGGGAGCAGAGCCCCCAACATAAACATGTAAAGTAATTAACGTTCTCCTGTTGTGCCAGCAAAGTTTGTTGTTTAGATAGCAAATTATTATATTTCCCCATTTTAAAGCTGCCCCGAATAAAATCTGCAACAGAAATAAAGTTTATTAATAGAAACTGTCCCTGATTTGCATCTGTGGCTTCTAAAGGTAGTGCCTTGGAAATGGTGAAATAATCAGCCCACTCATTACCACTCTCTGCCCCTCTCCCAACAGATACCTACCTTACCTCCCTCAGATAAGCTGTGTCAGTGGCATACTGTTTTAACTGCTTGTACTCACATTAGGGGCTATGCCATGGAAGTGGGCGCAGGTATGCATCAAAGTGTACCCCACCGAGTAGCTCTCGCCTGCAGACAGCTGCACACCTGGTGGTATGCATGACCACCGACCACCTGTATGCAGCCTGTCCCCCTGGTGTGCAGAGTCACAGGGCAGATGGGGGTGGAGCTGTGGACCTGGGTGGACATCCAATGGATGTCCGTCCCGGTCTCTCAGTGGATCCCTTATGTGGTGGGGTGCAGGTTGGACCTGCACACCCAGGCAGATGTCTGGATGGATGGTGGCCATGGAGTGAGAGGAGGGCAGTGCTGCCGGCCATCCCAAGTTGTAGCACCAAGCGTACCTGTGAGGGTTGGCGGTGCCACAGGGGAGTGTGACCTCGGGCGGCCCATGCTGTGCATGGGGGCATCTCTCAAGGGTCAGGGCAGGGGTTGTCCTGCCATGCTGATTAGGGTGGGGTGTATCTGGCAGGTTGGGGTTTGCATTGTACTGCCATGTGGGGGCTTCCTGTATGTGTGTGGTGTGGGGGTCATCCAGCCAGACACAGGCACCGGACGGGTTGTCTGCGGGAGCAGGGCATGTTGCAAAGCACTACACCAGAGTCCCCCTGTCATAACCTGCACCCATCTCCACACCCATGTAGCCAGCACTACATGCTTTAGTGAAACACGCATAGTTCTGGCATGCCCGACACCCCCCTGCCCCAGGAATGTGACTCAATCGTGGCTGGCGGATCGAGCACGTAAGCTAGTTTGTGAATACTGCTTGGGGTCCATGGGACCCTGCTCTGCAACATTCAATCATAGTGACCCCAATGCACCGGTTTAAATGGCGCATTGTCATCGTGCATAGGGCCCATTATGTGGCAACAATGCTGTTTTAAAACACACACAATGGTTTATGAGTTACTGAGCAGTTTCTATATTGTAAATATGCACCAGTAGGAGATGGTGTTTTATTTTTATGTAACAAACAGGAATAAAACAAAACAGGAATTTATTGAACCCAATAAAGAAGCTGACTTTCTACACAGTCAGTACTCTGTGGTTGGTGTTCTCTGGTCAACATGGATGGGGATTATGTGGTCCAATCTAATGGCATAGACAGTATTATTGCAGAATGGAAAATAGAGTAGTATTGCATATATGTACCAGTATGTTACAACTTCACCATATTTGGTCTACTCTGCTTTGTGTAGGAGGCTTTAGTGGAGGAAACTGGCAAAAGCACCTTAAGGAGGATGGCATTCAGCTTGGAACATGTGTTTGTATTTAGAGCTGCCTGTGTTTTACCTGCCATCCCAGTCCCTGAAAAGAGTTAATACAGACATGGAGCCACTGTCTGCTTTTCACCTCTGCTTTCTCTCTCTGCTGTGCCTCGTCTCCTGGGCACCACATTTTAACTTCTCATTGACACACCCATCGTATAGTGTGGTGGCATGTGCATGTCAGGGCAGTGGCTGCAGTGCATGACAGTTCACATCCTCATGCTGACTGGTGGCCAATCCGTGCACGTTGGAAAGTCAAGAAGGCATAGGAACTGTGTGTGCGACATTTGTGCACTTGTAACTGAGATAATTTAAAGGGACAGAAAACAGATAAACACACACACACACACACACACACACCTCAAAAGGGGGGTTGTCCAGACCTGACAAACCCAAAGCTGGCAACAGGCCAGCTTTATGTAAGAAGCTTTAAGTCACAGATAAGGGGATATGGGGTGGGGTAACGGTACTAGGGGTCACCCTGGAGATGAGAATGGAACCATTATTCACACTGGCATGATCTACAGACCTCCAGCACAGGGGAGGAATTAGATAGGGTACTGGTGAAAGTCACTGGAAAGATGGCAGAAAAGGGGAGGTGCTGCTGGTGGGAGACTTCAACCAGCCAGTTGGGGATTGAGCCACCCAGCAGTAGCTTCAGCTAGAAGCAGCAACATCCTTGACTCTCTACAGGGGTGTTCCTCAGACAACTAGTCAGTGAACCACTTATGATGGGATAATACTGGACCTGGCACTTGCTAACTTGGACAGTACTGCAGACATAAAGGTGGGAGGCCACTTGCAGACCAATGATCACCGTACGAGTGGTTACTAAAAATGGCTGTGGAATTGAACCACAGAAGGGCAAGGTCCAGGACATTAGAAGGCAGATTTTAAAAGATGAATGAATGCATCAGGGATGACCTAGTAGGGTGTAGTGACCTGGGTGGGGTCGAGAACAGCTGGTGAAGATAAAGGAGCATAATAAAGGCAATAAACCTCTGCATCAAACAAGTGAGCAAAAGCAAGAGGAAAAGACACTGCAAATGTTCTCGAAAGATGTGGCTAAAGTGGTAAAAGCTAAAAGGGTAGCACTGAGAAAACATAAGGAGACACAGAGGAAGGAGGATAGGGGGTATATGAGGAAACAGAGGAAGCAGGGAAAGCAGCAAAGACAAAAACTGAGGAGAGAATAGCCCAGGAAGTAAGGAAAGGTTAGAAGACATTTTTTTGGTATGTACAGTAAGTAAATAGAGGAAGACCAGGGTGAGGCTGTAAGCTTAAAAGGGAAGTGGGGACTGTGTAGGGGGATTAGGAAAAGGCAGACATCCTGAACAAATACTTTTGTTCAGTGTTCCTGAAAGGAAGAAGAAGGGAGGGCCACAAAAAAGTAACAAAAGCTTTGGATGGAGGAGGTGGACACTAGTCCTTTTTGGAGGTGAGAGTCCTGATGGGACTTGCTAATCAGAAGGAGGAGAAAGCAATGGGGACAGGTGAGGTGCATCTGAGGTTATTGATGGAGCTTAGAGAAATATTGACTGCATTTCTGACAGTTCTAATTAACAGCTCACTAGAAACAGGAGTGACTTTGGAGGACTGAAGGAGGGTGGATGTAGTCCCACTATACAAAAGTGGTATCAGGGAGGAGGCTGGCAATTATAGGCAGTCAACCTGACTTCCACGGTGAGAAAGTTAATGGAATCACTGCTGAAGGAAGGGATTGTGGTATATCTTGAATCCAGTGGGTTATAGGACCTGAAGCAACATGGTTTCACAGGGAGGTCATGTCAAATGAATCTGATAGATTTCTTTGACTGGGTGACCAAGGAACTAGATCTGGGTGGAGTGGTGGATGTGGCCTACCTATTTTTCAGTAAGGCGTTCAACACCATTCCACATAGGAACTAGTAAGCACGCTAGGTAACTTGGAGTGAGTCAAAGGTGGTAAACTGGATAATAAATTGGTTGGGGATAGGCAACAGAAGGTGGTGGGAAATGAGTACACTCCAGGAAAGGGAGTGTGACTGAGAGGTGCCTCAGGGGTCAGAGCTGTGACTGGTTCTTTTTAATGTCTATAAGTGACATTGCAAAGGAGCTGGAAGGGATGTTCTGATTTTTCAGATGATACCAAAATCTGCAATAGGGCGGACACTCCTGGGGTGTGTGTGGAAAGGATGAGCAGAGACCTGTGGCAACTAGGTAGTGGTCAATGGTATGGCAACTGGGTTTCAATGAGAAAAAGTGCAAAATAGTGCACTTACAGCACAGAAACCCAGGGGCAGAGTACAAAATGGGTTGAGTGGTATTGATGACCACCAAGCAGGAAAGAGACATGAGGGTAATCATATCAGATGACTTAAAGGAGGGCAGACAGTGTGATAAGGCAGTAGGGAGGGAGGGCGAGTGGGATGCTGGGGTGCATAGGGAGTAGGGCTGTGCAAATACTTTTTCTGAATATTTGGCCCAAATATTCTTATTTAACAACAAATACTCAAGTATTTGTCTTTGTATTCAGAGGCCATTAAAGATAACATTTAAAAAAATCCCTCCCATCTTTCCCATACCCCAAAACAGAAAAATGTAACTCCTGTCCCACCTCTATCAGCAGTCAATCCGACCCTCTCCCCCACAGCACCCACAATTTGTTGTATTTATTGTAAAATGTTTAATAAATCCCTTGATGCATGACCAGTGCAATCTGTCCACCTTTATGGCTTGCAGCCTTTCTAATATTGTATAGCTTTTTGTAAAAAAAACAAAAAAACACCCAGTTATGTCCCCATCGCACCCCACTCTGGCAGTACCCTACTCTCACTGTCAACCCCAAATACAGTTCTTGAAAGGAAAAGGTGACCTAAATAAACCTGCCTCTCTCCAAGGCTGGTCCCTCTCATGAATGAAGTGCTCAAGCTCTCTCTACATAGTAAAACCAGTCAGCTGGTTTTACCATACAGACAGAGTGGGAGCACTTTCAGTCACAAGAGGCAGTCAGCCATGGAGGAGGGTGGTTTGTGTTGTCACCTCTACTACAAGAATTGGGTATTGGAGGGTGGAGGTGGGAGTAGGGTACTGTCTGGGTGAATGGACATAACTGATTTTATTTTAGAAAACGAGCACAAGCGTTTTCATTCATGAGAGTGGCTGGCTGTGCAGGAAGGCAGGTTTGTGCTGGTTGTCTTTTCCTAGCAAGAATTTGGTGTTGGGAGAGGGTGGAGGGTGAGAGTAGGGTGCTGCCAGGGTGGTGCTGGGGTGGGGAACATCACTGAATTTATTTTTACAAAACAAGCACAAGGGCTTTCATTCATGAGAGATGGCTCACAATGGAGGAGGTGGGTCTGTGCTAGTCGCATTCTCCTATCAAGAATTGGGTGCTGGGGGCAGAGGGTGGGAATAGGCTGCAGGATGGGGCTGGAGGACATAACTGATGTTGTTTTCAAAACAAGTCATAAGTTAAGAAAGATGGCAGCTGGCTGTGGAGGTGGGCGGGTTATGCTGGTCAATCATCGTGAGACTTATTTAATATTTTGTAATTAAATACAACAAATTGTAGGTGCTGGGGGAGTAGGGTGGGATTGGACTGTGATAGAGGGTGGGGATGGAGGTTACATTTTACTGAGCTTTTGGGGCTGGGAAGGAGGGTGAGGTTTTTTCTATTTTTATTTTTTATTTTGTAGCTAGCAGAATACTTTGTCCTGAATATGAATAGTCCCCTATTCGAGAAAGTCTTCTGAATATTAATGATCTCTAATATTCATGGTATTTGGGAAATAATATCCAGCCCTTGCACAGCACTAACAAGGAGGGTTAACACCAGCAGGAAAAAAATGGTGTTGCCTCTGTATATATCACTGGTAAGTCCCCACCTAGAGTATTGCTCCCAGTTACAAAATTGCCAGCAGATACAGGCCATTCGGTCTATGTAGTTTGCTCAAGTGTGCAGCACTTCAGTCCATTAGACTGCAGCTGCCCCTCCCTCATATGGCTCCCCATATCCTGCCCTTCCGGTTTGCACCCTCCCTTGAATCTGTTCCCCTGAAACCCCAACATTCTGCAGTGATATGACTTACTCTGGCAAGTGTTCCACCTACCACCACCCTTTTTTGTGTAATAGTGCCTTTCTCAGTTTCCTCTTGAACCTGCCCCTTCTAGCTTCATAGGGTGTCCCTGGTTTCCTTCCACCCTTCAGATTGAACATACACCTGGTGTTTACTCTGTTCAAACCCTTCAGGTACTTGAAGGTCTCAATCATATCTCCTCTCCTTTCTTTCCTCTAGGGTATATATATATCTATTGAGCTCTTTCAGCCTCTCCTCATATGGTCTGCCCCCAACCCCAGGATCATTTTGTTGCCCTGTGCTGTACCCCTCCAGTAGTTTGATGTCCCTTTTCAAGTAGGGATGCTAGAATTGCACACAGTACTCTAGGTGTGATCTCACCAGGGACCTTTGCAGGGCAAGATGACCTCCCAACTCTAAGTAATCCCCCTTGCTATGCACCCTAGCATCCTGTTTGCCTTAACTGCTGCCCACCTGCATTGAGCAGAATGGTTCATCTCCTGGTTACCAGCACTCCCAGATCCTTCTCCTCTTTGGATTTTGTTAATGAGACACCCTCAGCCATTAATTGTGTCCTGGGTTCTTGTCTCCTAAATGCATCTCTTTGCACTTCTTGGCATTGAAACCAAGCTGCCAAGTGTGAGACCATTCCTCCAGTTTTGCCAAATCCTCCTGAAGTACTTTTGCTCTCTCCCCTATGTACCTTGGCACAAATCTTTGTGTCATCAGTAAAGACTGATCTTGCTCTTAATCCCTACTGCAATGTCAGCTATGAAAATGTTAAACAGAATCAGTCCCAGCACCAAGCCCTGTGGTACACCACTTGTTACTACCCTGGGTTCAGATGCCTTTCCCAACTACTACCTTCTGCTGTCTACCCTGCAGCCAGTTCTTGACCCATCTGACTAGTTTTCTTCCTGCTCCCAGACTCTTCAACTTGCAGGTCAGCCTACCATGTGGCACTGAGTCAAAGGTCATGCTGAAATCCAGGTGGAGGACATCCACCGCATGTCCCTGTCCAGTGCCCTCATAACCCAGTTATAAAAATCAATCAAGTTCGTCTGGCAGGATCTGCCCAAGATAAAACCATGCTGCCTGCTGTTCTGAGATTGTTATCTCAAGAAACTGCACCAGTCTTTCCTTGAGGATTGTCTCCATCAGTTGTCCCACAGTTATAGTAGGCTCACGGTCTGAGCTCCATGGTTTGTCCTTGGGCCCACTCTTATGTAGAAGTACCACATGCTTCCTCCAGTCCTAGGCACACGCTGAGTTCAGGGATGTATTGAATAGATCTGCCAATAGCCCTGCCAGGACCTCTGCCAACTCTTTCCAGTACCCTGGGATGGACTCCGTCTGGGCCAGATGCCTTGTCCACCTTCAGGGACTTAAGGCCCTCCATCACCCTTTCCACCGTGATTTTCCCAGCTGTGGTTGCTTCTCCCCACCCTCCTCCACCTCGCCTTTCCTCTCAGGTACAGGATCATCCCTCTCCTTGGTGAAGACTGAGCAGAAGTATTCATTAAGTACTTCTGCCTGCTCAGACCCCTTTTCTACCTACCGCTTCCTCTCCTGATCTTAATAATTCGATCCTTGCTCTTTCTCTTCTCTCTGATATATCTTAAGAAATCCTTTTCTCCTTCTTTGAGCACCTGTGCTAACCTCCTTCCTTAGCTGCCTTTGCTGCCTTTACCACTCTGCTCACTTCTCTGGTTTCTGGTGTTCTGAAGACCACATCTCTGGAAGGACATAGACAGGGCCCTTGTATTCACAATTCTGCAGCCACAGTAATGGCTGCAGAATCCTCCACCTGCAGAAATTTGATTCAGCTGCAGAAACAAGCATTGTGGAGCATTTTAACCAAAATGACTGCTGGCTGCAAAATGGTGGCTGAAAACATGATCAGGTTTTTATAAAAATACCATTTGCACTGTGAATTATAGGTTACAGCTTTACTTCTATCTGCTGGCCACTGTATTATATTCTTTAACAGACATTAGAAAGGTTTTAATAAGTGGCCAGTGGGCAGGATTGTAGTGTCCTCTGATTTGTCCTCCTCTGTGCCCCCAGGGCATCATTAACAGTGAATGTCAGACACATGCTTATAGAAAAATAAATGAATGTAGAGACGATTACATAAGTCTGAATTAGTATAAAGCCAGGACACACATGGAGCCCCACCCTTGAAAAGCAAAGCAAACAATGGTCATTACTCTCTGAGTTGGAGATGGTGATACATACCTATGCATTGAACAGTGAAAACAACACATCCTTGTATGTAGCCATTTATTTTTAAAGATCACTATTTGCTTTTCTACCGCTGGCTGCTGTTAATAAAGTTAGACAACTCTTACGAGTGACCAGCAGGCATGATTCAGGTGCTGTTCTCTGCCCTGGACTCCACCCCACCCCGGCAAACTGTCCCTACACCTTGCAACCCCAAAATCTTTTCTTACTGCAGTGAGAGAAATTCTGCCGTAACATGTGGAACTTCATGATCATAGTGACCAGCAGGCAGGGAAGTTATAAGAAAAGAAAATGCAATTCCATTTGCAGATGGCCTCTGCTCAATTCAGGAAAACACTTGGATGTTTTTGCAAACTGGCAACTACAACATGAGGATGAAAGATGAGCAAGGGGTTACATAAATAAAACAGGCATAAATGATTCAGATTCAGATTCGTTTATTGTTCTTCAAAAATATTTAAAATTTTGGCAATTACAGACATCAGGTAGAAAAAGAGAATAAATACAAAAACAGTCATACATTCAAAATATGATTTCATGTTATCAATAATTATTTCTGTTGTATTCTTTTCAAGTAGCCTTTTCTTAACATTGATTACAGTTGAAAAAAGTTAAAACATATTTCAGCATCTTTCACTGTCCCAGGATGGAGCAGAATGAATACTGGATTATAATTCAAGTTATTGTATCTGGATAAAAAGTCATTTAGAATCAAGTTTATCCTCTTATCAAACAAAGGGCATTGTAATATTATATGATATAACATTTTGTTAAACCCTTTGTTACAGGGACAGTCATTATTATTCGGATTGGTTTGAGAGAGCAAGCAATTAAAGTGCATATATTTAGAAGTAATTAAGCCAAATCTTGCCCAAGTTATCACCTTTTGAATATTAAGTGTTATTGGAAGAAGTAAATAATTTTCTAACGTCTAATCCATTTATTCTTCTTATACCAAATGGCTTGTTTTTGAATTTGGACCAGCTGTGTCTGGTTATTCTGTGCTAGTTCAAATATTGTTTTTGAATTTATCTCTATAGGTATCTGATATTAAAATGCCCTTCTGATGGTTTCTTCAGTTGTACATACAATTCAAATTTTATAAATTTGTTAACAAGGCTCTTAACCAAGGCAAAATAAATCCATAGCATACCATTTTTCTTTTCTTTAAAACAAAGTTTTAATACATTATTATTATGATTATTAAGGATCCTAAGCCAATATGACAATAATCTAAGATTAACCAAATCAGCCGTTGGTATTCTGCTTAGTTCAGCTCTAACTTTAACATTGGCCACTGAAAGAGGAACTTGGAGGATTGCTTTATAATAAAAGGATAAAGGTAACTCTAAGTCTGGGTTGCCTTAACTCCCCAAATTTCAGCACCATGTAATAAAATAGGAGTAATTTTGGATTTTCCTGCTTTAATAGCAGGGACTACTGAAGTCCTCCATATTTATAATTAAACCTAAGCAAAGCTTTGGCTGCACACTTAGATTTAATAATTTGCTCATTAATGGGTAAGTTCAAGAACCAGTTGAAGAAAATGTAATGCCAAGATAGCAGTATGAGGTTACTATGCTAATTTGTGAATTATTTAACTTCATTTTGGTTTTGGAGGTTTACTACCAAAACCATTAACTTTGTTTTTAACATTTATTCTCAAATTTAATTGATCACATTTATTTTCAGTTGATCTAATTTTATCTGAAGTCCTTTCTGAGTTAAGGAGAAAAGAACTAGATCGTCAGCATATGCTAAGATATGAATATGCTGATTATTAATTTAGGGGAATCAAGGGGCTGATGTGTCAAAAGAAAGCAAGGAATCAATATAGAGATTAAGCAAAAGTGGAGCCAAAAAGCAGCCCTGGTTAACCCTCCTGTTTGTTATAAAATATTCTGAGTTATTTCCCATTATATCATATCTGATTACTGTAAGTGTTTTGGAATATAATAAAAAAATGTAAGTTAATAAATTTATAGACAATCCATGTTCAAGGAGAATATTCCAAAGTTTTTTCTAACTACCAAATCAAAAGTCGCTACAAAATCAATAAACAGTACATAGTTTCATCTTTCTATATATGTTATATTTTTCAATTAAATGGGCCAAAATAAATATATTATCTAGCATTAAAAGCCTTATTGAAAACCAACATGGAGATTAGAAAGAGGACTTGCTTGTTTACCCATATCTGTAATTTGTTCAAAGAATTCTAGTAAAGATTTTACTACTAATATCTAAAAGGCCTATAGGCTGGTAGATTTGGGAATTTGAAATTATCTTTTTATGGATAGGGATTATAATTTTTTATGCCATGAACTTGGAACATATCTTTCTTGAAGACAGGTATTGAAAAAGTTTACAAAAAAACCCCAAATTTTATTCTCTTTGTAAATTTCTCCGGGAATAAATCTGGCCCAGGAGCCTTATTATTTGCCAGTTTAGATACTGCCTGCTCTATGTCAATCAAGAAAATGCCAAAAGTTTATAAGTTTCCGATTGCATCCATTTAGGACTTCTTGGATAATTTTCTAATTCTGAATCATTAGTAAAAGCTTAGAAAAATAAAAACTCACGTTTCCTTTGGTATATAAACTGCCATAGAAGGTTCATAAGAGTTAACTCCCTTTGTTACTAATAGCCAAAACACCTTAGAATCTTTGTTATGTATAGTTTCTTGCATATAAGACCATTGTTTTTGAGTAAACTAGTATTTTTATATTTTAGAAATTTCTTATATTGTTTCCTTGTTCTGTTAAGATTTGTAATATTAGCTCTTGATGAATTTTTGTTGTTTTTTTAATCATGGTTCCCGATCTGTGTTTTTGTCTAAACATTGCTTATCAAACCAAGTCAAGGGTTTAGATTTTAAGTTTTTATGAGAATAAATCACAGTTTAATTCTAAAAAACACACCTCTAGCTGTTTATTTATATACTGTGCAGAGTTATTACCTTGGGAAAGCATGTATAATAAAGTCATACTTGGGAGTATATTATTTCTGATGCCTTTTCCATATTTTTTGTTATTCAGAATAAGTTTACGTTTACCTCTGAGTGATAAGGAAGATGAGAAAAACCTCTGAAGTATTCATTTTATTATCTTTTATTGTGTCTGTCTTAACCATTAAAAGCCACGTGATCACTTTCAGGCATCATTGATACTCTAAATCCATGAAAATGATTATAAGTTTCTGGGGTAATCAACAGGTAGTCTATGGTGCTCTTCCCATTAGGGGAATAATATGTATATGCTCCATCCTGATCAACATATCCCTCCCATTTTGAATCAGAAAATTGCTGTTATTAATAAAGTCAATCAATTTAAGACCAGCTGTGTTAACAACAGTATCTGCAGAGTTCCTTAATTCAAGTTTTCCATATAAATCTAAGACTGTAATGTTGCTAAATGATCAAATTTTGCAATATGGGCATATAAATCCTCCCCAATTATAATGATAAAGTATCAATTTGATATTTTATATATAGAAAATCAATTTCTGATGATAATTGTAGCCAAGGGTCATTATCGGTAAAAATATGAAAATTAGGAGGGAGATATCGTTAGCTATCAAAAGATTTAAGAGTCCCAGGAGATAACACTAAGCAGGATCTCATTTCTAGGTCATAAGTGCTCTAAAATTTGAATGCCCTCTCTTATTTTAACATATGTAGATAGCCCACCTTTAGATCTTCCACATTTTTTATCTTTTATTGTAGGTACATGGGTGTTTCATAACCATTAATATAAATTTTGATATTGTCCATGTCTCTTGAAATAATAAAATTTCAAATTTTGAAATAAAACCCGTCAGTGAGAATTGACTAGTGTAGGCTTTAGACTCACAATATTCCATGAAATAAAGTTTGCAACCTCTGAAGTTGAGGTGTTAACTCAGTACTGTCCCAAATATCGTAAGAACAAGATAATGATTCAGAAAAGTTGGTAGTCACATGTTGTACTTTTCTCTTCAGTCCTATTATAGCAATCTAAGTTCAAGAAATCAACCATATGGATGTTAAATTCATCAAGTTTATGATTATTTAACATAAGATAATTATACAACTCTATTGACTTAATTACAATGTTCACTTAGGAATCCATGGGACCTGTATGTATTCCTTCAACTGACTCAATTTCCTGGAGTTAAATTTCACAATCTAGGCACGTTGCTAGTAGGGTTTGAATAAATGTTAAGAGCCTATGACTGTTTTCACCTTCATATTTCTGAATTCCAAAAATGGACATTCTCCATAAATATTTAGTTGTTTCAGTATTCCAGTTTAACAAAGTTAAAGTTGAAATAATAATTTCCTTTGTACACATAACAGTTGCAATGGATCCATGCACATTTCAGACCATTGTCCAAATTACTGGAGTTGATATCAATATTTCCAAATTATTAATTAGGCACTGTTTTGCCCAAATTCTTTTATTGTGTCCATATTTGATAATAATACATAAACTGCATATTAGGGACAGATTTATCTCTAAAAACTAACTCAATATCCTTTGCTGCTGCAGATAAATATAATTCAGCACTAAATAAGTGGAAAATTAAATTAAATAAGGAGATATCATCTGTTTCATGAGATTTGAGAAAGATGTTCTCCATTTAAAAATGACTTATTTTCCAGAAAAGTTGACTTGATCTATATTTGGGGTAAGATTAATTCTGATTCTAGAGTGGTTTCTAAAATATGAGTACCCATCTCCTTCTTTGGATTTTCAAGGGACTTACCTATCTTAAGCTGATCTTTTCTTACAATGTCTTGTATATTCCCAGGCATTAGACACTTAGGAACTAATTCTGAGAGGTAGCAGAATGCATCTTCTCTCTCTCTGTTTCTAAATTCAGTGGGCACTTTAATGAGATTATCTAGAACTGGATCTTGATTACTAATATTCAAGGGCTCTTCAGGCAATAAATTCTGATTTAGGTTAACAGTAATAGATGTCTCTTCTCTTCTTTTATTTATTTTTGTTTGTTTCTGAGGCTTCTTCTTTAAACTTTTCTGCAGATAGTGTTTTCTTCTTACTCCTATTTGGGAGGGAGAATATGAATTGATGGAAAGGAAGGTATCCTATTCTTTCCACTCTTTACTTCCTTTTCTATATTATCTAATTTACTAGAAAGATCAGAAATTCTGTGAGCAAATATTTCTGAAAGTTTCTCTATGTGGAATTTAAGTTCTTTAAAGCATCCAGCAGCATAATATTAGCCATAATGAAGTGTGCAAGTGCCTTAATCATATATTTAGAAATAGTATCAGGGCAAGATAAAAGATATTTCTGGATCTATGTTTATTTTTTTTTTCTTCATTGTCAAGCTTTCTAAAAACTTTATTAGGTTATCCTTCCAGTAAAATGAGTTTTCTAAGTAGTGCAAAGAATAATCTAAGGTAATGTGGGATTCTAGAGGACTAAAGAGATCTAACCCTGTGGGATGTAGGGAGATCTCAGATCCTTTGATAAATTGGTAGGTTGTTTTTATAATTCTCAAATTAGTCTGTCAATGTCCACATGTGCACTCTCTGGGTGTTGGGAAGGCTCTCACCTTTCTTGTTGCTGTAGTTATATCCAGCATCTGCTTGAAAATATTTCATGTGCTGGTGGTCACCTGTTCCAAGTGTGTCATGCTGTTGTCAATGTCCACAGGTACTGGCCCTGGATGGCTGGGAGGGCTTCTCTGACCTAGGTTGGTACTCGCTCTCCCCAGCCACCCTGAGACTGAACCTGTGGACCTTGACAGAACAATGAATACTTGGAACAGACTTCTCCTAGCACAGAAGATATTTAAGGTCTTCTGGCTGGTGGTCTTCTGTTCCAAATGTTCAGTACTGTTGTCAGTGTCTGCAGGTGCACTCTCTGGGTGACTGGGGAGGCTCAACCTTTCTTGTTGCTGTAATTATTTCCAGCTTCAGCTTTAAAATATTTCATGTGCTGGTGGTCGCCTGTTTTAAGTTTTAGCTGTTAGTTTCAACCTCTGCAGATACAGTCTCTGGGTGGTTGAGTATCTCCGGTAATTGTACTCTGCCTGTTGTAGTATTCTCTACCCTTCTCAAACTCTGCAGGTTTATTCTCTGGTGTGTGTGTGTGGATAGGTCTGCCACCCAGATAAGTCAAGGAAAAGATAGCATCTGTGCTGGTAGTTTGTTCCATGTCAAAGTGTCACTGCTGTTCACTGCTGTTCTCAAAAGTTTGTATTGCATTCTCCTCAAGTCTTGTATTTGTCTTCAAAAAGAAAGATAATCATGTAACAAGTAGGGCTATTGACTCATAGTAATGGCTAAGGGTGGTGGCAGTCAATATACCACTTACTCGCCTACTCTGCTTTGTAACCCATCACCAGATGTGGTTTCACTCCATCTGCATCACTTGCAACTTGAATGTGAGTATTAACAATGCATGCATGTGTTTCTTGTGTCTAACATACATATTTTCGGACTTCATCTAGGCAATTTCTAATATTTATTTATGTCTTTATGTCTAAAACACCTCAACAGAAACTGTTCTTAACTCTGTCCATGGCATTAGAGGCGATTGTCCCTCATGATCTTGACCCTGCTGGTCACTGACAGGCAACCTGAAGAGATCCCATCACTGCTGGAGGAGGTCAATCCAGAAAGAACTGGCCAAGCCCATGATGCTGAAAAACCCTACAGACTGTATCAAGAGGGATGGATCAGTCTTTCAACAAAGCAGAAGAGTTGAGCTGACATGTTCTTGCCTAAAGCAATCTTTCCTAACAGGAACTCTGCCTTTTTCAGAACAGTTGCCGCGATAGTCCTTATAATGGACTCTCAGAACAATCCTGTAATCCATTGAGCTAAAACTTCTCCAGCAATGCTCCAACTTCCTCCCAATTGTCTTCAACCATCTCAGTCATTGCAATGCCATGATGAGCAACTACAGAAAGACATTTGGGGATGGGACTAAGCCAGGGCAGAGTGGTGGTAAGAACCAAGTGTAATGGAGATTGTTAGGTGTTCCCTTGGGAGATGATTTTTCCTCTGCCTTGAAAAAGTGAGGTGGTGAGGCCCCTCCTCAAGAAATCCTCTCAGAAGTTTATCAAGAAGGAGGAGGTGGTGGTGGTGATGCAGCTGGAACAAAACCTGGAAAATTATGATATCTATGAGCCTTTTAAATCCAGTTTCCGGCCTCACCAAAGTACAGACACTGTGCTAGTCAGGATGCACTATGATCTCCTTCTAGTAATTGATAGTGGGCATTGTTCCATGCTTATCCTGCTTGACCTATGTTTTTCCTTTGACATGGCGGATCATGGGGTGCTGTTGGACCATTTGAGGCACTATGTGGACCCACAGGAACAGTGCTGTAGTGGTTTGAGTCCTACATGTCTGGCAGATTGCAACAGGTGGCACTTGGCTTTTCCATCAAGCAATGCTGGACTCAGCTGTGGTGTGCCTCAAGAGTAGACTTTAGTGCCAATGTTATTCGCCATGTACTTGCTGCCACTGAGGGAGATCATTAGATGCTATGGCTTGAGTTTTAATTGATTTTCCGATGATACCCAGTTGTATGTGTCTTGTGTCCCTGATGATGGTGTGGCTTTTCAGAATTGAATGAGTGCTTTAGGAAATCCAGGATTGGATGGCATCCAGCTGGCTTAGACTAAACCCATTAAAGATGGAGGTGCTAGTGGTGGAGCTGGATCAGTTGCATTCAGCAGTGAGTAGTAGCACTTTTCTCCTTTGTTGAATGGCATGACATTTGGAGCCACAGACAGTGATAGGAATCTGAGGTCATTGTGAATGCCTGACTTTAGGATATCCGTGTCAGCTGTTGTTTGCAGTGGTTTTATTATCTGCAAAACATCTTCTGGATCTAGTATCATCTTGAACTCACTAATATAGTAACACTGGTGCACACCTTAGTCATATCAAGGTTGGGTTACTGTAACACTCTTTACGTTGGGCTATCTGTGAGGCTGCTGCATCATTTGTTGGTTGCTTGAGCCTCTTGGTTTGAACACATCATGCCAGTTATCTATGCTCTTAACTGGCTGCTAGTGAGGTGGTGCATCATCTTCAAGGTGCTTGTTAACATACAAGACCCTGCATGGATTGGGTGCTGGCTACCTAAAAGACCTGGCACCTATGCCCCAGCTGCCCCTCTGGTTGGTGGAGGCAGACCTCTTATCTGTTCCATGATCCTGTTTGAAATCCTCAGGTGGTAAGAAAATCAGAATGGCCACTGCAGTTTTGTGGAACACCCTTCCTGGGAGGTGAGAGGTGCTTCTTCACTGGTCATTTTCTAAAAGATGCTGAAAACCCATCTTTTACTCTTAGCTTTGGGCCTGATGCTGTAATGTAATCTTTTTGAGTATGTTATTTAGTGCTATTTATTGGTTTTCATTTAAGTTCATTTTATGCTGCACAAATTGTGAGGTGCCCAAAGCCCTTGGGATTGGGCTCACTAAATAACATTGCCTTGCCTTGTTATAGCCATACACAAACTCTGTAACTTCTGTGCACATGGCTATCGTGCATGAGATGTCCAGCACAGACTTGGGCTGGGATTTGTAGTTACAGAAGATGTCAGCCTAAAAGTAAGCAAAATTAGTCTGATACAATCTATTATACTACAATAAACTATAAGTAAAAACATGTTTTGCATAAACTGTACATTTGGACTAGACCCACACTTCAGTGTAGGGCCCTTAGTGTTGACTGTTCCACTTTAAATAAATTAGCTATCAACAGCAAAGGTAATTTCTGCTGTGTGTCAAGACAGAGGATCTGAGCTGAGAGCTGTGTTCATGGCCTGAATTGACAACCCAGGAAACACTTGATAAAAGGGCCATAAATTCCATCATGTTGGTCTCCAGCCATCTGCACAGCTAAGCATTCAACAGCCTGTGAAAAATATATGTAGTCTCAAAGTATCAATGCAAGTTATGGTGAAAATTGTGAAAGTTACTTTTTATTCGCATTTTGGACTGCCTTATCTCCTGTCTTATATGTTACCTTTTTACCAATGTTAACTTTGAACTGGCACCTCTTTAAACTTTGAAATAATAAAAGAAATGCTCCTCCTAATATCCCATCAGGAACTGCACAAGTTTTCAATTGCTGTGCATTTTGGCCATTTTATTTTGCAAGTATCCATGCTGTGGTAAAATCACTAGTTTCATCACTGATCCCATCTGTGATTGTGCCTATGTACAGTATGCACATATTGGATGTTTTGTATTGCAAATATGTATGTTCTTCCATTCCCAGCTCCCTAGGTCACACCTGGAAATGAACCTCTGCTCAGGGTGCCTTTCCGTTACCAATTTTTAAATTAATGAAAAAAAAATGAATAATCATACTTTAGATTAGGCATTGATCTATACTGGATCATCTCCATCAGAAGGGATAACAAACCTGTGTGAGGCCCAATGAAGTCACCAGTTGGAGGAGATACTGAGTAAATTGTGACTCCTCATTTGTTCACCCACACATTAAAATTTACTAGCACAATAAGGTTGGGGAGTCCAATGCAAGGAAGATGATGAAGTCCTATAGGAACTCCTGTTCCTATCCTAGCTAACAGTAAACCAGGAAAAGCCTGAATCCTGCTTCTCCCTTTTCAGCCACCCATTCAAATAACCTTGTCTCCCTTAATGGGTGTGCTGTCAATATAGGTGGGATCTAAAACAGATGATCAATCCATCCCCAATGCTCCCCTGTTGAGCAGTGCACCACAGAGTACCCTGCTGGGATAGATACCTCCTGCACAAGTCCAGTTTTCCCTGAGCCAGATCTCAGTGAAACACACCAGGTTACCCAAAGTGTCAGCAATAAAATCCCAGACCACCACTTTTATTCCTCCACAACCTGGTGTTCCACAAAATTCCACATAGGGCAGGAGATGAGTCAGCTGGCTTTCTAGCTACTTGCCCCTGTTCTTAGGGGCTCTCTGTGGATTGGGGTGAGACAGGAAGACCCTGTTCCAAATCCTCCTAAATCCCTAATGTCTACTCTGCCTAACACACCTGATCTTATCCTCCCCAACATCTACCTCTGAGTCATAACTATGTCTATTGCACTGTCTTCTCAGTAACCCCAGAGACCAACAGTGGTAAGTGACTTAAGTCAGAAGAGCCTGAGTCCTAAACTGATGGACCGGACAAAGCTGGCCTGGATAGTAGATGTACAAAGGGGCCTACCAAATCCTTACATATTTAAAACCCAACAACAAACTAATACTAAACCCTTCCCTCTGTGGCTACAGCACAGTGGTTTGATATCTTATAATGAGTGATAATGAGGCAGTAGCCATTCTAGGCTTGATCCAGAACTGGAACCAAGGGCAACGGCTGTGGGTTGTAGGTTGTGTACTAACTGTAGCCACAAGGAATGTGGCAGTGGTCCTTTAATGAAGTCAGAGCTTTACAGTACTCTGACATTGGAAATTCTAGTCACTTTTATCACACTGACCATTAGACTCCTGTTGTCCTGGCAACATGCTGTAACACTTCTGAAATGACCTCCATCCCATACATCCCTCATAAATACCAGTTTATAAATAATTAATGAATTTAAGCACTCAGAGTTCTGTATTAGTGATTCAAGCAAGGATCTGAACCACAGTGTCGCAACATACAGTATGAGAGCACTCTGCCACTATACAAAAGGAAAATCTCCATTAGTTCAGGCTGCTAATTGAGATTTTCTCCTCTTCGACATTACACTCCTTCTCCAAGGCAGGTCACTAGGCTCACACTTGAAAGGTCACAGCTGAGAAATTGGGTGCTAATAGCATTTCATAAGTGGTCACATATAATGATAGGCTGCCACCCCTTGTACTCACCTCACAAATCACAGCACACAAAATAAATAATTAATACTCAAAGTAGCATTTAGGAGTTCAAACCAGGCCTGGGCTGCTTTTGGAGCATAAGTAAACATGCTGCAGCTGAGCAAAAGTAGAACTTTTGTACTTTGTGCTACTAATTGAGCTTCTCACCTCTTTACGCAATGTGCAGTAGGTAAAACAGGAGTCATCTGCAGCAGTTCTGCTGAACCTCAGTCTCTAACGAACCTCATCGGCACTTAGTGGCACACTGCTATTGCTGTTACAATATTTTTATGAGGGTGGTCTTAAATTGGTGTGTGACACTGCCTGGGTCACTGCCCATTCTTAATCTTTAAATGTTATTAGTTTATTTAAAAGCCCTCCAACAGGCTACTAAAATAAAAAATAAAACCTCCTATCTTGCTTTACTGGGCCTTTAAATAGTAACTACAAGAAGAGCTTTGAATTGTAAAAACATTCCAGTGAACTTAAAGAACTTATAAAATAATGTAGTAGTAGTGTGTGCATATATTTATAAATGAACATAAGATACCATTGCCCTCTTTTACTGAGAGGGCTAATCTGTAAACAGTTTAAAGTGTGTAGATACAATCCTCTTTGTCAGTTTCTTTACAAATTAGCATAGCTTTCTATATATACTAGTACATCTAGTTTATATAATGTTCCACAATCAATACACAATGTCCCACTCCCTATATTCATCAACTAATAATTTAATTTGGTGCTTTTTTGACTACTTACTGTATAAACGGGTTGTGCCTGAAAATAGGTATTGATATGCCTAGTGCACTTTCCAGGTTACCAAAAGCAAAAAAATAAATAAACTGTTATCAATGCTTGAGGTTGTCAAACCAAAATTGTTTGTTCATTTTGTAACATATACATGGGTCATAGAGCCTTAATATCCTGCTTCTATTCTGTGGAACTGCCTGCTAGCAATCTGCAGTCTGAAACATCTCATACCAGCTTAATAGTGAGACAGTGTGGTCTCGTGGTTAGTGTACTGGCTTGAGAACCAGAGATTGGAGGCTGAAATACAGTTCCCCTGTGGGAAGGAAAATGCTCATTATGTAACACTGGGCAGGTCACCTAACCTCTCAGTGCTTCAGTCTGCCGAGTTGCAGGAATGAGTAAAAGTAGGACCCTGCTGGAAATGAGATGTTGCATCTCAGCTGGGATAATCTGGGTAAATAAACTGTTAAAAAAGAAAAATCTGCTAGCTCAGAATTATTTCGTTGACTGCTCTACCTGCCCCTGCTAATGCTCATCTATGTGTTTTTTTTTATTTTCTTCCCCCCTCCTGGCCTTACTTTCATCAGCCTTTGTCACCTCTCAGTCCTGTCACCTGTTCCAGACCCATGCTTTCCTGGCCCATAGAAGCATCCCATGGTATGGCTGGAGGGGCCTCAAGACCCCATGTCTGGTGCACAATGAACCTAGTTGCAGTAGCATTCTGCTAAACAGGCAGGCAGTTTGGGGACTGAGCTTGCCAGCATCATACTGCTGTGCACTTGGAGGATTTGTCTCTCTGTTGTCCCTTGTGAAGATGTTAGGCTTTGAACATGTGGCCAAGCATGCACAGGTGTATGCACCACAAGGACCCTGTGTCCCCCCACTGCCAATCTTGATTGTATATGTCACTCAAGTACTCCCAGTAGGCACTCAAGCAGTGGGGAATGGTCTGCCACCCGAGAAGATAAGAGAATTCTCTGGGATGCTCTAACCTGCTCCCTGGCTAATCTCTAACCTGTAGCCTGGGTCATGTCTGAAAAATGGTCTTGGTTCAGTCTTCTTACCTGATGAAGAAATGACTAAATAAATAAATCAACATGATGACCAATCAGTTTTCACTATACTGAATAACTAATGTGCTGTCTATTCTTGTAAAGAACCAAAGTTGGCAATGAATACCAAATGTAAAAAAAAATGTGAGTGAAATAATACTCTAGCTGGACTCTCAAACAGCTATACTTGCCTCTTACTATTAAAATGTGTTAATAATGGGCATGCAGTATACAGTCTGCATTTCTAGTTCAGGTTAGGTCTTTTTATTGAGATAAGGAACATGGTGCTGGTCATTTTCAATAGAACTCAATTTTGACTTATATAGAAATATACATATGTTTCCTTACATTTGAATTAGTGACTATGCACTACTGTAAATGACAGTGTTGCTTGCTTATCAGCATCTATGACTTTGACTAGTCTTACAAATTTTAGGTAGGTCTTCAAAATATATAGCAACAAGTTCAGGTCCCAGATTGATTCCTGTGGCTCTCTTAAGAGTTTAAAACTACAACCTTGGGCTGAGACAAACTAATAGCAATATTTTAAATAATAGGCAAGCCATTTTATGATGTGAGATGACAGTCCAAAGATAATTACTAGTTTTTAAATCTCTAACGATCATTATTGACATCTCATTCTCATAAGACACAATATTAATATATAATGAATATTTTAATCTCAAGGCCACAGCAGACTAGATTTAATGCCTTTGAGGGATCTAGGAATATGGCTGTAGTTAAAATCTCTTTTGTCCAGAGCCAATATTGCATCTTGTCTGACTTTACCAAGGCTATGACTGTCACGTTGGAGGTTCTGATGCAAGATTAGTAGTTAGGATATTTTGCAATAAATTAATTTAATTGGACATGTACAGGTTTCTTCAGAAAACGTGACAAAGTTGATAACACTGAGCACAATAATTATTAAATTACCTTGACTCACCTAACTCACCAATTTCCCAATACCAGTGTTACTTGAGCAGTCTTGCAATCATTGATTAATAAAACCATTTCTAATTAGGCTTGGTGGATAGTCCATTATGCACTTTGAGAACAATACAATTATTATTTTATTTGATTGATTGGTTTACCAGGCAAGACATGCTGAGCTGGTTGCAGCTTATTTCAGATGCATTGTATGGAAAGGGAGTAGGAAGCAACAGTGAAGAAACAACAATTCATCAATACAAGGTGCAGGTAAATTATAAAAAGCCTAAACTTAGTTGACATCTATGGAAATACATAGCAACGGTAATCACAGATACATAGATACATAGATACATAGACAGTGTTTGAGATAAGGCCTATGGCCCACCCAGTCTGCCCATTTGAGCTGTAAGTTCAGTTTGTTTTCCTAGAAGTCTGTTGCCCTTACCCTGACCTCCAGAATTCCTTTATGTCTATCCCATATATTCTTAAATCCATGATTGTTTCAGCCCCCACCACTTCCTCTGGCAGGGTGTTCCCTTGTCCACCACCCGTTCTGAGAAATTCTTTCTCATGTTTCCTCTGAATCTCTCCCTCCAACTTCATCCCATGCCCTCTAGTCCTGGAACATCTTTTCACTTAAAAATAGTGTTTTCCTGCACCCTGTTCCTCCCTGCAAGATACTTGTATGTCTCCATCATATCCTCTCTCCTCCTCTCCTCCAGGGAGTACATGTTTAGTTCCTTCATCCTGTCTTCATAGGACTTGTGATGCAATCCATGCACCATCTTTGTTGCCCTCCTCTGAACCTTCTCTACCCTGTCTATGTCCTTACGTAGGTATGGTCTCCAGAACTGTACACTGTACTCCAGGTGGGGCCTCACTAGTGTCTTGTATGGTGGAATTATGACCTCCCTTTTCCTGCTGGTGATGCCCCTGCCTATACATCCCAGCATCCTATTTTGCTTTACCTGCTGCCTTGTCACACTGTTTCCCTACCTTGAGGTCATCAGAGATGATAACCCAAGATCCCTTTCCTGCTTGGTGCATGCTATATCCTCACCCCCCAACTGATATATTGTGCCAGGGTTTTGTGCCCCATATGCATTATCTTGCACTTCTTTGCATTGAATTTCAACTGCCAACCCTGACCATTCTTCAAGTTTCTGCAGGTCTTCTCATTCTGTCTACACCTCTGGTGTGTCTACTCTGTTACAGAGCTTTGTGTCATCAGTGAACAGTGAAATTCTGCCTTCTAGGTCCTGCAATGTCACTGATGAAGATGTTGAATAGGACCCGGTCCCAGCACTGATCCCTGTGGTACCCTGGTCACTCTTTCCTCTGTGGGTGACAGCCATTTACCACCACCCTCTGTGTCCTGCCACCTAGCCAGTTACCTACCCACCACACTACTGTCCTGCCCACACCCATATTCCCAGTTTGTGTAATAGTCTTCTATGTGGCACAGTGTCAAAGGCCTTGCTGAAGTCCAGATAGGCCATGTCCACTACCCTCCCCTGATCCACTCCCTAGTCACCCAGTCAAAAAATTCAACGAGGTTGGTCTGACATGACCTCCCCTGGTGAAACCATGCTGCCTTGGGTCCTGTAGTCCATTGACAACCAGATGTTCACCAATCTCTCCTTCAGTAGTGCTTCCATGATCTTCCCCACTACTGAGGTGAGGCTGACTGGTCTGCAGTTCCTGCTTCCTCTTTGTTCCCACTTTTGTATGGGGACTACATCTACTGTCCTCCAGTCTTTGGGTACCTCCCTGTTTCCAGTGATCGGCTAAACAGGATAGCCAGAGGTTCAGCCACCACTTCTTAGTTCTTAATGACCTAAAAATTCATCTGGCCTCATTGCTTTATCAACTCTTATTACTTCCAGTTCCTTCAGGATCCTTTTCTCGTAAAGGACTGTGTCCATTTCTGCACCATTCTCACCCCTTGTACCCTTTCAGACCCATTACCCTCCTCTTCCTCAGTAAAGACTGAGCAGAAATACCTGTTCAATATGTCAGCTTTACTACTGTCATCCTCACGCGCCCCCATCCTCCCCTTCAGTCTCACTATCCCTCCCTTTGTCTTTCTTTTTTCACTTATGCACCTGTAAAATGTTTTGTCCTCTACCCACTGATTTTGCAATGTGCTCTTCTGTCTGAGCTTTGGCTTCCTTACTGACCTCCCTGCTCCCTTTGCTTCTCCTGGTACTTCTCCCTATCCCCTTCTGCCTGTGTCTTTTTGTATTGCCTGAATGCAATCTTTTGGCTTTCACTTTCTTGCTACCTCTTTGGAAAACCATAATGGTCTCCTCTTCCTTTTCCTCTTGCTAACCTGTTAATATAATTCTGTTGTTCTTGTAATCCCCATTTTAAATACTGCCCACTGTTCCTCAACCCTGATTCCTTTCCCATTCCCCTTAATGCCTCTTTCAAGTATCTCCCATTTTCCCAAAGTCTGCCCCTAAAATCCAGGATCGTGTTTCTGTGTGGTTTGGTTCTGTTCTTTCTGTGATTTCAAACCACAATGACTGGTGGTCACTGTTTCCCAGGTGCTCCCCACTGTTACCCCATCACACTGTCCCTGTTTGTGAGCTGAGGTCCAGTATTGCCTTCTGCCGAGTTGATTCCATGACCAGTTGCTTGAGGAAGGCACCCTGAAGGAGTCCAGGATAAATCTGCTCCTAGTTCATGCTGCTGCTGGGATGCTCCAGTCCACGTCTGGAATATTGAAGTCTCAACCAGTACTACCTCACCCTTGACTGCCATCCTTTGGATGGCTAGCATCCGCTCCCTATCTGTTTCTTCCTCCTGGGCTGGTGGTCTATAGACCACACCTGTGCCGGATAGCTGTCCCCATTTTCCTTTCCAGCTTAACCCACAGTATCTCTCCCCATTTGTTCCTCCTGGATCTCTGTGGACTTATGTCATTTTTCACATACAGTGCCACTCCTCCTCCTCCTTCCTGCCTGCTCTGTCTCTTCTGAATATGTTGTAGCCAGGTATGGCCATTTCCCAGTCGTGGTTATCATTACACCAGGTTTTCAGTGATGGCACAATGTCCAGGTCTGACTGCACCATGACAGCCTCCAGATCTTCCATCTTGTTGCTAAGGCTCCTGGCATTTGCACACATGGCTTTCCATGATTTGACCTCCTAGACTGTTTCACTGCTCTACTCCAGCCCCTTTCTTGGTTGTCATTTATCCCTGGTTCTCCTTGCTGTCTGCCCTTCTGCTGATTTT
The DNA here is from genome assembly GCA_016271365.2 of Neoceratodus forsteri. Lineage (NCBI taxonomy): Eukaryota > Metazoa > Chordata > Ceratodontiformes > Ceratodontidae > Neoceratodus > Neoceratodus forsteri. The sequence goes on along the minus strand of CM028131.1, from coordinate 442,907,247 downwards.
GCCTTTTCTGTATCCACCTCTTGGGCACTAATCTCCATATTTTGCACACTGCTTTGCAGAGATAGCCACTCCTCTGGTTCACTGGTTCCACTGCTAGCGCTGTGGGGGTGAGCAAGTGGGTACCCTCCTTGCTGGCCTGCCACCCCTTGTTAGTTTAAATGTTTGTCAATGTAGCATTTAAACTTATCATTGAGTGCTTGATTCCCTCCAGGATGGATGCAGGCTGTCAGGCTTGAACAAACCTCCATCCCTCCAGGTGGGTCCCCAGTCACCAATGAATCAAACCCTTCCTCATAGCACCAGTTCTTCAACATGAGTTAAGTTCTTGGTGCATGCACTTATGTCTCCTTGCCTCTCACAGGTAGTACTTCTGAGAAAGCATGAAGTAGCTACTTGGTTGAGACCCCACCAGTTTCCTAAACTCTTCCTGAACTCCTTTGCTCCTCATTTTCCAGGTCATTAGTACCTAGGTGGATAATGACATCCAGCTCACCCTCCCATCTTGCCTTCCCAGTGATACCAGGATCTTCCTTCCATCCCTCCATGCGTGGCACCTGGTAGGCACCTCACCTCCCTGTCCTCCCCCTCCTGTGTTCCTAGCTGGATCCCTCTTATGATGGAGTCCCCACCAGGATTCGCTTCCTCCTCCTCTGGGGTCCACTGCTTTCCCCGCTGAGGTCACCTCCTTGGCTAACCTCCATATCCTTTCCCTTCCACTTCTCTGGGTACCTCTATTGGTTGTCCTCATTTGCCAGTGTGGCATATGAGTTCTTGGAGTGGAATAGCATGGCATCCATACAACATGTACAAATTAAACACAATAAATGTACATTGAAAATGTATACTTGCAGAGCAGTATCCTTGAAGAATCTGTTTGTTATCTTTTTATTGTAGGTAATAAAGGCATTCTTGCAGGAATCCCCACTTGTTTCACCCCAAAACAAAGCTCTTTTCTATATTTTCTCCCCAGCCTGACCAAGGTGCATTGATCACTCACCTTTTAATGGGTCTTTTGGCCTTCTCTTGTCCCCTATAGCCATTAATGAGGATTATAAAAGGGGTCATGTAAATGGAGAATTTCAACTGGCTGTTGCCATTCCATAAGTCCTACATTAATCTTTAATTAATATACTTGTACAGCCAATTTACACAAGTAGTGATTTCAAATAAAAATACCTAACTCTACAAAATTATTTTCTTAGAATCTTTATCTGCCATTATCTCTACTGCTTCACTGGTACCAGTGAGTTAAACCTACAGCAGAGCTCACATCATTGCTGCCCTATTCAAAAATGGTCTACGTGACATGCACACCTGATAGTCCATATGCTTACCTAATAGTCTCCGCACTCACTCACTAGTATGTCTCCTTGTCTGAGGTCCACATTCATATTTACAGGCACAATAGTGTAACAGATGTGGGAATGTACTAGTGTTTACAAAGAAGATGGAGCATATTGAACCACAACAGGAAATTGCTAGGTACAAATGCAGTCAGCCATTCTCCTGAGCCTCTTGTTTGCTAACGACTGAGCAAAATTTGAACAGCAGCACTATCTGTGAGCTACAATCAAGATAACTCCAACCCAATTGTACCCAAGTAGCCCATCCAAAGATAGTCTGTGTGTCTGCCTGAATTGCCCAGCTTTCTATTCTGCTGGAAACGGGGATTTTCTGTTGTTTTCAGGGGAAGAAACAGACTGAAGCTGTCTGTTATGTGTCTACACATCAAATGGTTATGCTGTGCCAAACAGATATTTTTAAATGCTGACACTTCAGTTCTACCAACAATTTTGCTGTCTAGATAACTAATTGCAAGGTACAGACAGCAGTTCTCCAATGCCTCTTGTTTGCTCAGCTGTGGAGCATGATTTAAACTGAACACTATAAGCTCCACTCAAAAATCTGTCCCCATCCCATAGGTAGTAGCGTGATAGGTATTCAGTGTGAGGAGGAGATGTGGAGAGGGCTCAGACTGTGAGCTCCAATCAAAAATCTGCTCCCTGCTCTGCAGATAGTAGCTCGTTGTGTATTCAATGTGAGGAGGAGACATGGGAGGGCTCAGAAAGTAATTGGTAATATGTTAGAGTTAAGATTTCAATTAATAATTGCATTTTCTTTCAAACTTTTTATATATTGGACAGTCAGCTCTGCTTCTTCAAGTGTCTTTGAAAAAGCACATTAAGTAAGTTTGACACTGGTTATCATGGAGGCAGCCTCAAGCACTCTGGCAACACTCATCAATGAGTTTACAGTGAAACATCTTAGGAACATTCAACACATCTTTGGCAAATGACTATTTTAATAAAATCTCTTTTTTGATGTGAATATATATATATATTTTAAGTACATTTGAAAAATTAAAAAAAATGTTTATAATAGCAATAAAAGTACTCCCAAGTGGTTATGTTAATGCTCAGTTAATCACCACCTGGGGACATGTGTCACTCAGCTGTACCTATGCCACATTATGCCCCCCAGGGGTTATTTAACAGAACATTAACATAACCCCTGGTCATACCTTATTGTTTAAATAGCAGAGTACAGTACTCCATCCACCTGCTGGATCACATAACTGTAGTGCTGTATATTCTGCTGTAGTGTTTTGTTCTTTTAAAAATGCAAATATGTAGAAACATAAAAACAAAGATTTTGACAGCAGATAAGGACTGCTTGGCCCACCTAGTCTGCCCATTTAAGATATAAAAGTCAGTTGATGTTCTGCACAATTAGCTAGATGGTATGGGGGTGGCAGGATGGCCAGTATTCCTTTCATTTTAATAATTTTATTATCCTCTGGTGGCTTGGCTGATGATTGGGGTGCAAAACTACAGTATGTCCTGGTAATCGGTCCAGCGTAAATTAGATTTGGGAGTAGGTACTGTAATTTAAAATCAACCATGATCTGGCTAGATGAATATACTAACATACTATTTGCCAGCAGATTAGGCCTTATGGTCTATCGAGTCGGCTCGAACCTTAGATCCTTAGTTGGGTGCCAAGGCCCTCCCATCCCTTGTGCTCCAGAAACCCTATCATCCATCCCCACCCCTGGGACAGGCCATCATCTGATACATCCACTTTCTGTGTCTGTCCCACCCTCTCTTGAAGCCCTCCACTGTGGATCTCTGAACCAGTTCACCAGGCAGTGCATTCAAGGGTCCACTGCCCTCTCAGTGAAAAACCTTCTCCTCTTTCTCCCTCACCCTTCCACCTTCCAACTTCAAACCATGCCTCTGGTGACACCTCCTGCTTTAGTCTAAAGATCCCTCCATGTTTACCTATTTATTCCCTTGAGGTGACTTGAAGACCTCAATCATGTCCCCATCTCTCCTCTCCTCCAATGAAAACAGGCAGAGCTCCTCAAGTCTGTCCTCATACGTCAAATCCCTAGCCCTCGTATCATCTTAGTTGCCCTCCTCTGTACCCTCTCCAGGGCTGTATGTCCCTCTTCAAGTGTGGTCTCTCAGTACTGACACAGTACTCAAGGTGTAGTCTAACCAGTCCATTGTACACGGCAGAATCACTTCCTTGCTCCTAGAGGTGATCCCCCTTATGATGCATCCCAACATCCTGTTTGCCATGCTAGCCGCTCTCCTTTCTGCTCAGAGTTATTCATACATGCATCCACCATGACCCCTAGGTCTTTTTCCCTATTGAGGCCTCCAGTGCCTCCACTCCCAGGGTGTACCTGTGTTTGGGGTTTCCCCAACCAAGATGCAACACCTTGCACTGGTGATATTGAATTTAATTTCCATAGTGTGAGCCCAGCTTTTCAGGGTGTCCAGGTCCCTTGCAGGGCCAACCTCCCTCTTCTCCCTCAACTACTGCTTCCATCTTAGAGTCATCCATGAAGAGGCTCATTTCACACCCTATACCCTCCCTGATGTCCGATATGTATGCATTAAACAGGATCGAACCCAGGACTGAGCCCTCGCGGTGCCCCCACCAACCTCTCTAGGGTTCAAGAGCTCCCCACAGACCACTACTCTCTGGGTGCGTCCAGTTAGCCAGTTTTCAATCCATCTGACCATCAAAGGCTCTTCCTAACCCCATCAGTTTCTCCACCAGACCATTGTGGGGGACAGAGTCAAACACCTTGCTGAAGTCCGAGACTAATACATCCACAGGCTTTCCTCTGTCCAGTTATGATGTTACCCATTAGTAGAACTCCACAAGGTTGGTTTGACGCGTAATCTACCTGGCACAAACCCATGTTGCCGACTATCCAGACATCCCACCTCCTCCAAGTACACCCCAATCGTTTCTTTAGTATACTCTCCATTAATTTTTCCACCACCGAGGTCAAACTGATGGGTCTATAGTTACCTGGTACTTCCTCAACCCCTTTATGGATTGGCACCACATGCGCCTCTCGCCAATCCTTGTTCCCTCCCCTGTCTCCAAGTGACCTGTTGAAGCTCCGCCAGAGGTGCAGCCAATAAGTCCGCCAATTCCCATGTACTCTCAGATGAATGCCATCCAGCCCGGAGTTGTCTTTCTTTAGGGCCTTGAGGGCTAACCACACCCTTTGGCAGAGATAGCATCATCCGTCCCTCCACCTTACTGGCCTTTTTATCCCTTATCCAGATGACACCCCTGGGGTACCTCTCCCTCCCTCTTGCTCCATTTCTGTTGCTCCCCTGTTCCCATTTACTGCCGCCTCTCCCCTTCGTGCCTTGCTTTGTAGATATCCATCCCCTCCATAGTGAACACAGAGGCAAAGTACTAGGTTAAATACCTCTGCCTGGTCCCTCGCCTCTTCCACCCACCCTCCTTCTGATCTCAATCTGCTGAGATGGCCCTTATTTTTCTCCACTCCCCAATGTACTGGAAGAACCCATTTCCCCTCCATGTATCCCCTGTGCCAGCCGTTGCTCTTTACTGGACCTTGCTCCCTCACCATATGGGTGACTTTTCTAGATGCAAGATGGTACATTTCCTTATTCCTATCCTCTCTTGTTGTTCTATATTTTTTGTAGGTCGCCTTCTTTTCTCTGACTGCTATCTGTACCTCACTGGACCACCAGCATGGTTTATGAGCCCTTGCTCCTTACGTTTCAACTTAGCGCAGATCCTGACTGCCTCATGAAGTCCCGTTTTATGACCTCCATCTCCTTTCCACACTTGTCATTGATGTAATCCTTCAAGTGATCCTTGAGAATATTTCCCATGCCTACAAAGTCTTCCCCTGAAGTCCACTGCCAGTGTCCTAGATCTTACCCCCCCCCCCCATGCTTATTTGAAACCAGACAGTATTGGTCGCTCCCAGTCAGGGAGTCCTGTAGAACCATGTCCCTTACCAGATCCCCATCTGCCAGAACCACATCCAGGACATGCCCCTCCTTGTGGGCTCCATCACATGTTGTGTTAGAACACATCCTGAAGCCATCCAGCAGCCTCTGCTCCTTGCCACCTCAGGAGGACATGGTTCCCCAGTTTGTACCTGGCATATTAAGGTCCCCATCAACACCACTCCTTCCCTTTTGGTCCACACTGGGCAATGATATTGTCCAGCAAACCTCCTAGAACATCACTCATCCCAGGGGCCTATATACTACACCCAGCTTGACCTTATCTCTTGCTGGGGATCGTAAGGTGACTCATAAGGCCTCCATGTTTCCCTCTGCCTCTTCTACCCTAGCAATTTCTATGTCATCTGTGTGAACATAGCCACTCCACCCCTCTGCCCTCCTTTCTATCCTTCATAAGCATAGTGTTCCCTGTGCGTTTAAGGTCCCAGTCATGGTTTTGTTGCCCGTCTCCGTGACCACCGCCACATCCACCCCCGAACAGCATGGCCTGGAACTCTGGCAACTTGTTTCCCAAGCTCCTGGCATTTACTAACACAACCCCCCACCCTTATCCTGATCCTCTTTGTCAAACCCACCCAGATTCCTTATACTTCCATCCTCCTCTGCTCCTCCTGAAACCTCCACCCAGTCTGTTTCCCCTCTGCCCTTGGGCTTAGGCTACTCCCTCATCTGGAGGAGAGGGCTTCTAGTCCACCCCTCCCTTATCCGTCCCCCTCACAAGTTTAAACCCACCTTTCTTGAATGTAGTCAGTCATCCCTGTTAGGACTTCCCTTCCCTAATGGGGCAAGATGAAGCCTGTCCTTGCATAGTCCTTATCCTCCCAAACTCCATTCAGTTCCTAACACCCCAACCCACTCTCTTCACCCCACTTCCTGAGCCAGTCATTAACCTCTGTGGTATTTTTTTCTCCACAGAGGCCTTTGGTGACTTGCAATATCTCTGAAAGAAATGTTGCATCCATTATCTGACAGACTCTGGCAAGTTCTTGGAACTTGCTTGGATTTCAAAACGCTATTCCCTCTAGAGCGTTGGTTCCCAAATGCACAAAATCAGTTTCCTCCATTCCCTAACCATTTCATACACTATGAACTTTGCTCTGTGCACTGTCAGCAGAGATACTCACTACCTTCACCTGGCTATGGCATCCACCCCTGTCCCTCCACTGGATACCCTAATCATCAGAGTCTCCTAATAACAGAACCTTAACACCACCATCATCCTTATGGTTGCCTCCACTATGCCCTCTTGGCTCCTTCCCCCTTTATTCATATTCTCAATTCCATGGAGTCTTCCTGCCTTAATAGAGACTCCTTGTCACCCTACCCTTTATGCCTCCCTCATTATTTTGTACACTTAACTCAAACCCCTTCTGAATAGCCTGTCCCCTTTAACCCTCTCTTATCTGAACCATTTATCCTGGCCTGATGGTTTCCCTTCCCCACCACCATCCTCCCCTTGTAATAGTACCCTGCCTCCAGAGGCTCTCTGTGGGTCCCCTAGCTAGGGACCCATCCTTGTACTGACCCCCTGCTGAAGGGGCTCCTCTCCACCTCCTTGTCTCCCAGTTTCTCTCCAATCATGCTCTCCTCCCTCATGTCTGCAATATGTTGCATCTCCCCATTGCTTAACATTTATGTTTCCCTTCTCCCTCTGGGACTATTTCTGTCCTTTCCATTTGCCAGCCTGTGATTTCCCTATGGTTATCCGACTCCTCCCCGGCCTCTGTATAAGTTTCCTCATTTCCGGCCCCTTCCTCCCCTCTAGGTTGTAGTAGCTCAAATTTGTTGTGACACTCTATGTCAGCCTCCATCAAGTAACAAGTTTCCCCTGACTGCACCTCTAAACTGCCCTCTTCTTCCCTCTTGCTCTATTCACCTTAGGAGCTCCTTCCCACAGTCTGCTGTTTGAGGCTTCCACAACAGCCCTCCTGACTCTTCCCCTCCACTCTCTTTGTATTCAGAATGTTCACCCGTCGTTTCCCTTAGCATCAACATCCCTATCTAAGGGTCCTCTGTCCCTAATATCCCCCCTCCTGCTTGCTGTAACATAACGTCCTGTAATTTCAGAGCATTGCCCCAACCTTCCCTCAGCCCCCCCTTTCTGCTGCCATATCACACCTTATCCTTGGACACCCTCCAGCTCCCCAGCCTTCCTTAACCAATATACCTCACTCCTGGTACAAGATAGCTGTCTACAGAGTGGGCAGCCTCCCTCTCTCAGGCCCAGTGAGAGTGTGCCATCCCACAGCCTGTGCAGCCTACAACCCTTCTGAAGATGCCTGCCATGGTGGAATATGGTCACCCTGTTTATCCCCTCTGTTTATAATGGCACACACCCTTTCACAGTCCCTTTCCCTGGAATACAGTTTCTCTGTATACTGACTGCAGTTATTTACAAACCCAATTTCAACCCCACCAATAAGGTTCCCTAGTCTCACAAACACATACAGTCCAGTGTGTGTTCAGTCCCACTAACAGTGTGTGTATGCAGACATCAGGTACTGTATGATGTCACAGGCCCACCAGCTCCTGTTGCTTCAAATTTCAGTCCCAAACAGAAATACTCAGCCCTTCAATCCCAACCCCAGTGGCTTTTCAGTATTTAAGACCAGGCAAACAACACATTTAAATTCCTCTAATTATCCCTGTAACAACTGTTCCCAAGCCTCCAAAGTTACAATATCACAGCCCAAGTAACAGTTCTAACTCAAGGTAATAATTTTTAACACATAGAACTAATTTCACTTACAAAACTATTCAAATATTTCAGTTAAAACAGAATATAACCCCAGACCTCTGTCCTTACCAGCCTGCTGATTATGTTCCCAAGTGAACAATGAAAGCCAAGGTAATTCCTGTTAAAGACAAGGTAATTCCTGCTAATGTCCCTCCCCTAACACCAGGCAGACAACACATTTAAATTTCACTCTAATTGTCCCTGCCAAACAACTGTTCCCAAGCCTCAAGTTACAATACCACAGCCCACGTAACAGTTCTAACTCAAGGTAATAATTGTTAACACATAGAACTAATTTCACTTACAAAACTATTCAAATATTTCAGTTAAAACAGAATATAACCCCAGACCTCTGTCCTTACCAGCCTGCTGCTTATGTTCCCAAGTGAACAATGAAAGCCAAGGTAATTCCTGTTAAAGACAAGGTAATTCCTGCTAATGTTCCCTCCTAACACCAGGCAAACAACACATTTAAATTTCACTCTAATTATCCATGCCAAACAACTGTTCCCAAGCCTCCAAAGTTACAATATCACAGCCAAGTAACAGTTATAACTCAAGGTAATAATTTTTAACACATAGAACTAATTTCACTTACAAAACTATTCAAATATTTCAGTTAAAACAGAATATAACCCCAGACCTCTGTCCTTACCAGCCTGCTGTATATTCCCAAGTGAACAATCAATACAGTACAATAAAATACAGCAGGGGACATTATTTCAGGCTGACAAAGAGAAATTAGCTGCTCAGTGTGGTGGGCTGGAAATGTTAGGGACACAGTGTATTAGTTAATATCTGATCCATCTAAACTCAATAAAGCAGGAGCAAATAGAAAATGATTGGATTATAATCCATGTTGGTGGACAGTGTTACTACCTGATCTACAGTATATGAGACTAAACAGAGAGAAACCACCTAGTTCTAACTTTTATAATGGGTGAAAATTGATGCAAATATAAAATAATTGTAAAGCAGGCAGTTTAGTGTAGTCCATCAAATTCTACTTCCATGGTGTATTGTCACATTTGTTTCTTTCAAAATTCATTTCTTTCAACTCAGATCTTTGCTTTAATTCAGAAGACTGACATCTATTATTTAAAGGCATTAAACATTCTTGCTTTCAAACATGCTTACAGTTACATGGAAATACTGTACTTCAGATAATTTTTTCAAGATAAAGGTAAAAATAGCTATTACATTTAATGCTGGGTAAAATTAGCAAATTCCATGTTCATGGAAGATTTCTGAAATTCCACAAATTTTGCAAAATTTCCAGAAATGTTGTGCAGTCTTCTGAAATTCTTTAATTGGTCTGTTTTACTGCTAGAGCTGTAAACTTTGGTATTCATACTGTCTGAAAGAATCCCAAACAGAATGCAATATTCATGACATTTGAATGAGGGCAGTGAAGTTATAGGGGCCAAATTCTGGCAAGTTTTTATTTATGTGAACATTTCTGAAAATAAATTTTTTGCTTACAAGTTAGCTACCTTTGAAGCTAGATAATTGAACATTTATATGCATACTTTCTTGGAAGAGTCTTAGAAACTATTAAATAGAGAGGTAGTTGGTTATGTAAATTGTAATTTATTAGAGTTCAAATATTTACTATTTAATCACGTGTTAAATTGTATGAGAATGTTCATAATATATGGATGTTAATAACTGTGCTGCTGTTGCAGGTATACACTCAACATGTAGCATGCATAGCACAATAAATATATCATGGAATCTAATTATGTTGGATAAATGTGGTTTAGTAGCTAAATATTTATTGTGGCTACTTTAGAAATGACCAATTAGCAAAATTTGCTCACAAATTAATGGATGCATAATAGGTAATGCCACTAAAATTCCACCTGTGTAATTTAACGTTGACACAGCACTTATCACTCTGAATGACCTTACCTCCACTAACACCATGGTTCTGCATGCCTCACCAACACTCCTGTGACAGTGATGCACAGAACCATGCTCCATCATGACTAAAGGTAACCAGATACTTCTGTCACAATTGCCTAAGTCACAAATAGCTGTATTGCATGGCATCACTTGGTGTAACTCTTTACAAATGATAAAAATATACATTGTTATCTACAGGGTCATTAAAGAGTCAGCAAGTGGCATTGTACAGAATCAAGGCTGCACATGCATGTGCTTCCAGTCAATGAGCTTTAGCAGTTAGCTGGCATATTTCAAGAACACATGCTAGTGCACAGTGTGTCCATGACTATTCTTTGTGGTTCATCACTCAAGACAGTGACCTGACACTTGGCACCACTGTTCTTTTACTATGGTGACTCCTATGAATGCCACCTTAGTGCTACTTTACCCAACCTTTACAGTCCTCTATAATGGCAGCTCTAGTGTATGGCTGGGCAAAATGTATGGACATGGCTCGAGAAAGTATCACAAAATTCTACAATTTATAAAAGTTCATGAAAATCAACTTTAATTACAGGCATTATTTTGAAATCTTTGGCTGCTTATAACTTGGTCAGTCTCTGAGCAAGAGATTAGAGATTGACACACAGCCACTTTTTTTCCATATTGGGTTTCCTCCTGGCCAGCAGCTTATCCCTTAGGGATATACCCTGTTCAGGTACACTCTGATCAGACTGAACCTGCTTATCATTCAGGTGGCTACTAGATTTTCTCCACATTTTTCCCCCTCACCTCCCGGTGAGTCTGTGCCTCTGTTAGACTTGCACAGTCACAGTTTCCCCTGTGGCAGGAGAAAGCTTCCTGGCCCAACTGCAGGGGTTGCTGTGTAGTGGAACATGCCACCAACCCATCTCAAATAAGAACACTGCTGAGTGGCAGCTGTCTTGGACATGGCCTACCTCCTGACATGACTTCCTGGGCTGACTTCTAAAACTGGGTCATCAGCATGATGCTCTGCCTGTGGGCCATGGGGTGGCCTCAAAGCTTAATAATTAGGAAATGAACCTAATAAAATTGGTGACAGTCCATTCTCTAGTTTTAAAGTTAAAGGGACTTAAACTTATGCAGTTTACATAATTGTGGATTAAATTTAAAATTTCCAGAAGTTTGCAGGCTTATAATAACTCAATAACCTTTAAAGTTAGAGATAGAGATAGAGATAGAGATTTGCAACTTTATGGATAGTAACCTTTAAAGATAGAGAGTTGCAACTGTATGGACCTTAGTAAGGTCATCTTACCAAATTTGGTGCAGTTTGGACAAATGCTTTTAAATTAGATATAAATAATAGAAATCACAATTTTGGCAATATTTTGCAAACTGTTCATGGAAATTTCACAAACCTTCATGGAAGTGAAATCAGAATTTTGCTGGAATTTCATTAGCGGAAGATACATTTTACCCAGCCCTAATTACATTTCTTTGTAGTTCATGTTACTATACATTGGTTTATATTTGTGTTTCTATATAACATGCAGTTCATGAAAACATGAGGTTCTGAATATGAATATAAACCTGAGAAAAAGAAAAAAATGCCTTTGGTCCATTGAGTTGTTTCCATACCAGCTTAATGGATGGAACATATATTTCCTTTCCTCTACATTAGGTAGCTACTGTATCTAGCTTAGTTACAGTATTTAGCTTTAAATTAAAAGACACAACTAGTTCATCTTTTTTTTCCATATTGCTTTTTATCCACGTTTTTTGGGAGCTGGCAGGCAGAGCTCAGGTGTCCCTGGGGTTTACATTCAGCCCAATCTGCATCCCAATCACTGGCAGTGCAGCCAGGACAATCATGGAGCCTTCCAGCTCATTTTCTCCCTGCACCTGTTGAGGACACATGTGCGCACATGGAGCCGCATGCATGCTGCATTCCGCACACACTACCTTCATACTGCCTGTTGCCTGAAACTGCCACCGGCCTCCACACAGTGGGAGTCATATGGTGGGGTGGAAAAGTCCCTCCCGAAGTGAGAGCTGCCTAGCAGCAGCTCAATCCTGCTCCCACCTTCCTCCCTCAGCTGACTCACAACACAGGTCTGTTCCTGCACCTGGGTTGCCAGCATGGTGTGAGTGTGGCATCCAACGCCTCAACCCTCAGCACCACGGGCTGGCTAGTTCATCTGTTTCAAAAGCGGGAGGTCTACTGTGTGTCCAGTATGCAACTAAAAACATATTGTAGTGTAGATCCCTGTAATGCACTTCAAAAACTATCATAGTAGTTTTCAATCTAGACCTATAGTAAGTTTTCTTATTTCAGTTTTTCTTTTGTAACTGGTTTTCCAAAATGATAATTTTGTCAGCTGAAATGTTACATGAGCAAAGTTCATATTCATACCCTACAAGTTTTAGCCATCATTATGCAGATTGTATTGGCCATTTGGCATCTGATCAAAATTATAAACAAACATGTTCACTGATTTATCTGCAACTGACAGGATGCAGTAATATATATACTGTAGATTAATGCAGGGGCAGTGTGCATTATGAAAATTTAATTCACACTGAAGTGAGTGATGCTATATAAATCCTGAAAGTGAAGCTAAAGGGGTTTATTTAAGCATCACACACCAAAGGTGAATATTAAATTTGAGTGACACACCAGCCCATTTTATTTTATATGACTATTTTATGTAATTTCTGGCCATCAGGGTCCCTCCCCACATAAAACCATTGTCATCATAATTAGCATCACTGCCAAGAAATCATAAGCAGATGACATGGAATTCATGAAATAGAGAAGCACTCACCTTAGAAGGCTGCATAATTATTTATTTATATAGGTTTTTCTGCTCCTGAATGAAACTCTGACAGCCTAATAATGCTGCCAAAGGAAACCATGAGCTGCTTGTCACAGAAAGTGGTTGGCTCTGATACTGAGTAGGTGTCCAATTTACAACTTGTGTGCAGAGTACTAATACATATTTAAATAGCTACTTTTTTTGCATAAGTACCCAGTGAACACATAGTGAGGAGCCAGACATTGCGTTGAGTAGCAGATCCTTTGTCACAGTAGCAGTCAGCTCTAATACCAGGTAGACATCTGATATGCAATAGCACTACAAGAAAGTAAGTCTTTATTTCAAATGCGGCCTCATGACTGACTCCACTGAGCAGCAACGGAGATCATGTCAAGACTGCAGCTGCTATTCAGTGAGTGCTTGTTTGATAAATGGCCATCTATGTAGAAGACTATTGATGGCCAGAGTATACATCAATACATGCTTTAAAGCAGGAAAATAAGCATGTAAGAAATCAAGAGAGATACAGAGCATGAGCAGTAATGTACGACAAGGTGTTTTAATGCACAGTCAGGTGGTGAGTCTTGACCAGTAAGGTCATGAATTTGTTCTCAACAGTTTTTAAATTTATTATGCTTTATGGCCGAGCCAGGCCGTCCAGGATCGGTCCCTGGTCATGGACTCCCAAGCCTCCACCTCTGAAATTGTTTTTGCCATGTTATAAACTGGATTGTACAATGGCAAGAAAGAATCCTGGCTTCTGATTAGTCAGTTGGCCATCACAGCAGGTATGTTATCCTGGCATAACATCCCAGCTGATTGCATTGCATTTGCATTATCATCTTCTTAAGAAACAAAAATATTTTTACACACTAACAAAAGCATTCTTTAAAATTATTTTGTTCTATTCTGTATATAACAACAAGCCATTGTATAATGGGAATAATTCCCTCCAGGTTGGGTGTTATGCTGGGATAACATCCCTTCTTGAGTTGGACACCCTTGGCCTGCGGCCTTGGGCCCAAACATCATCCGAGGTGGGATGTTGTCCCAGCATAATGCCCACCCTGTTGGGCATTATTCCTTTAATAAACCATGCGCCTGGTTTGATTTTACCTTCAAACATGGAGAACATTGGTTAATGCACAATCAGATTGGTGCTAGATCCAGAATTGCAGGTTCTTCATGTAAATGAGCTTGCTCAATGATGTTTGTCTGGATAAATAAAGATTTTGATTGATTGATTGAACTACTGCAGGGAACCACTTTGTAAAGGTCCAATCAAGGCTATATAAAAATAATACTAAGATTGTTTTTGTAACAGATGTAACACCTAAGAATTTTTGTTTTTAAACCTTTATCTTACTAGTTATGTTGCCTGTAAACTATTTTAATTGGGGGATAAATGCAGAGAACTGAAAACTGCCTTATATTGCAGTACCATGCATGAGGGAACTCAACTGTGAGTGGTCTTTGGGGTAAAATTGTTTTGTATTCACAGTACAAGCAAGTGGGTGGGTAGCAGAAGCCTTCTGATCTAAAAGGCTATGTTTTCATTAAACATCAAAGGATTGAATCCTTTCATAACAAAACAAAACATGTTTTGAGTGCAAACAGGGCCATGGCAGAGCAAGATGGAACCTCTTTGATTAAGCCAACTGAGAAAACAAAAGGGCCAACGTTTAATCCACAAAACCAGTTTGGACCTGTTCTCAAAAAGGGTGGCCTCAGAGAACAAAGAAATGATCCGTATGTGATGTCAAAGGATCATGTATGATGATGATGCAGGTATAGTGGGGCAAGCTTTGCAAAAGATTGTACATACTGAGGAGAGTCCAACCATGAGTGTCTTTCCCACAGGAGAGTGTGTTTTGAAAAGTTCAGGCATGCAGAGCTGGGGAGAGCTCAGCAAGGTGATCCATTCCTACAAAATTAAAGGAGTTTGCTACCAGAGTGGAGCATGACTCTCAGGATCCTTAGAAAGGGAATTATACTGGGAGAACAGGCTCCTATATCATGAGTGGGCTCCAAAGAGAGGACCAAGGAAGGGTTACTCTGGCAGATAGTAGTTGCTAAGGAGTATAAGAAGCAGTTCTTAACCCATGATATAGCCTTTTCCAGACACATAGGATTCAGTCACAAAAAGGCTGCTGACTGACAATTTTACAAGCCCAGTATATGTAAGGACATGGTAAACTTTAACCAGACTTGTCCACAGTGCCAGAGGGTGGACAAGGTTAATGACAAGGCTAAGGCAGTTTTGATTCCTCTGGCTAGAATAGAAGAGCCATTCTGGTGAGTTGCTGTGGAAATTTGTAGGGCCACTGAGCTCCCCAATTCACACAGGCAAGAGGTACATTTGGTGGTTGTGGATTATGCCACAAGGTGCCCAGAGGACATGCCTTTGTCCTCCAACGAGGTACAAAAGTGACTGAAAAACTGCTAAGAATATTCAGACAGTTAGGTTTCCTGGAGTTTCAGTCAGAACTGGGCACCTATGTCATGTCTGCCCAGGTGGCTACTGTTGTGTGTGGGTGAGGTAGCTCAGAGCCTCCTCATACCCACTCCTAGACTAGTGGTCTAGCCAAGCAATTTAAAGCATTTGTTAAATCTATTTTAAGGACATTCACCAACCAGTATGTGAGACAGTGGGACAAGTCCTTCCTGATCTCCTATTCATGTATAGGGTAGTCTCCTAAGAGTTCAGAGGGTTCTCACTCTCTGAGCTTTTGTTTGACCATAAGGGTGCAGGGTCCCCTTGATTTGATCAGGGAAGAATGGGAGGGTGAACCTGCTCCCCAGGGAATCTGTTGTAGAGTATATCCTGAATTTCAGGTCATGGTTCAAGAAGCTAATGAAGTTCACCCAGGAGCACCTAGCCACTGTGCAACAGTCAGAAGATGTGGTACAATCACTGGGCCAATGCCCAGGAATATGAGGTTGAGCAGTGAGCTCATCCCAATCTGATGACAAAATAAACTACAGGTGGTTTGGGAGGGTCCTTACTTGTGGACAGAAGAGTGAATGATGTTAATTACATAGTGGAGCTGCCTTACAGGAGGCTGAAGCAGCACTTCTACAGTGTAAACATGATGAAGTCTTGCCATGATGGAGACAAGGAACTAGACAAGGGCCATGCAGTGGATGTCCTGTATCTGGATTCAGCAAAGCCTTTAACTCTGTGCTGCACAGGAGGCTGGGGAAGCTGGAAGCTGTGGGAGTGGGAGTAAAGATGGTGAAATGGATAACAAATTGACTAAGGGTAAGCAGCAGAGGGTGGTAGTGGGAGGGAACTCTCAGCACTGAGGGCAGTGACAAGGAGGGTGCCACATGGATTGGTGCTGGAGCCGATGTTGTTTGGGTTATTCATAGCTAATATCTCACATGGGATCGGAAGTAAGATCAGTCTGTTTGCAGAGAACACCAAAATGGAGGTGGAGGTTGATGACATTGAGGGATGGAAGGGGCTACAGGATGACCTAACTAAACTGCAGGAATGGTCAGAAACATGACAGCTGGGGTTCAATGCCAAGAAGTGCAAGGTAATGCACTTCAGAGCAAAGAACCAAGGGAGGGACTATCAGCTGAGGGTACATTTGGGTAGCAATTTAGGAGGAAACGCATCAGGGTACTTATAATGGGAGCATGAACAACCTGCTCAGTGTAAAAGGTGGCAGTGAAGTCCAACAAGATGCTGGGGTGCATAGAGAGGGAATCTCCTCCAGAAGTAGGGAGGCAGTCCTCCCCTGTACAGGTCACTGGTAAGGCTGTACCTGGAGTACTGCATGCAGTTCTGGCACCTGCACCTGAAGAAGAATGTCAGATTGTTGAAGGGGTGCAGAGTAGAGCGACAAAGATGATCCAGAGATTGGAGGGTAAGCCCTACGAGGAAATGCTGAGTGAGCTAGATATGTATTCCTTGGAGGAGAGGAGGCTTAGGAGGAGATGATTGAGACCTTTAAGTACTGGAAAGGGATAAACAAGACTCAAACATAGGGATCTTCCAATTAAGAAGAGGAAGGGACATAAGAAGGTACAGTCTCAAACTGGGGGAGATTCAGGACTGAGGTACAGAAACAGTTCTTCATGGAAAGTGGTGGTGCAAGTGGGACCACTCTACCACAGGAGGTGGGTGGCCTGTAAGACAGTGGGCAGTTTCAAGAAGGGATGGGACAGGGTGATGGGGAGGTAAATCTAAGAAGGGAGGAGTGGAGGGCAGCTGCTAAATGAGGGCTAGCTGCACAATCGAGCAGACTCGACAGACCGTGAGGCCTATTTCTGCTGGCATTTTGTATGTCTGTATGTTCATACAAGATGGTCCTGGCAGTGTGCAGCTTGGTGGTGGAGAAGACAGAATCAGATCCAGTTGTGGATGTCCTGGAAGAGGTTAAGGGACAATCCTCAGTGGTTGTTGTCACCTTTCAGTGTGGCTGACACTGGCCTAAGCAGCCAAAATGTGTGGAGTGTTGCACACATTTGGGGAAATGTTCATGGGGAAACTAAGGTATACCACAATGGTTTAGCACCTCATGGATACAGAGTCCCAGGCTCCATTGAGGCAGCCATGCAACAAAATTCTGAGGGAGTGAACCATGCCACTAAGGGAGAGTAATCCAGGATACCAATAATCCCTGGGCCTCACCAGTGGTACTGATCTCCAAGAAGGATGGGACAACAAGGATCTGTGTTAATGATTGCAAGCTCAGCAGCTGTATGGGTAAGACACTTGTCCTATGCCTAGGACCATTGAGGTCCTAGAAAGGTTAGGGGAAGCCGTGGTACTTTTGTTTTAACTGTTTGGTAACCAGGTAAGGCACACTAGGCACAAGTGCCTGTTTTCAGGAGTGACTCAGGAGCACTAGGAGCTTGAGTGACTTGACCGCAGTCACACAGTATGCCGCCGGAGGTTGTGGAATTAAGCCCAGGTCCGCTGGATGTACAAAGCTCATTCACAGCTTGATACTCTAACATCTAGGCTATACTACCTGTCCAACTATAAACCACCACAGATCTGACATAAGGCTACTGGTAGGTACCCCTGACCCCTAAAGCCAGGGATAGATTGGCCTTCACCTTCCATTTGGTCTATTCCAGTTTTGAGTAATGCCACTCAGGATAATGAATGTGCCAGTCACCTTTCAACAGCTCATGGACCATATTCTTTATTATGTCTGGGGCAGGAGCATTTGTTCTGAGTACATAGAATGACATTGTCATTTACAGTCACACATGGGAAGATCACATCAGGCACAGGACAGAGGTGTTCCACAGACTGAACGCTGCAGGGCTGACAGTCAAACTGCAGCAGTGCCAAATAGGGATGGCAGAGGCGTCATGCCTTGGGCAGAGGGTAGTGAGTGAGTACATCCAGCCTGAGGCAATGAAAATTGAGGCCATATGGGGATGAGTCATGCCCACAACAAAAACAAAAGTATGGGCCTTCCTAGGGACAACACAGTACTATCAAAAGTTTGTGCCAAACTGCAGTAGCATGGCCAGACCCCAACCAATCTCACAAGGAAGAAAAGGCCAGAAAAGTTCAGTGAAAGGATCACTGTGACACAACATTCCACTGAAGGAGGCAATATATTGGGCACCGTAAGCATTAGGGCTTGATTGTTCTCTGAAGTTCATTTTGCATGTGGATGCACATGATCATGGACTAGTGTGGTTCCGAGGCAGGTCATAAACAGGGAGAAAACCCAGTCATGCAACTGAGCAGGAAGCTGCTGCCCAGGAGAGACAGTCTATGCCACAATTGAGAAAGGATGTCTGGGTATCATCTGGTCTGCAGAAGCTGCAACCATATTCATTCTCAGGTGTTGGCCCCAGTCAAGTCCTCTTTTACCATCTGAAGAATATTGCCTGGATTAAGTACCTAGTTCCATCCAGTGACCTTCCAATGTTAATCCACACCTTTGTGACCTCATACCTGACTACTATAACTCCCTTTACCTAAGGCTTCGAGTTGATATCCGCTGCTGAGCTATTGCTAGAACATGGCAGCCAGGTTGTTGCCTGGATTATCTTGATCCAGTCAAATTACACCTGTGCTGCATGAACTGCACTGGCTGCCAGTCCAGTGGTGGATCACCTTCAAGGTCTGCTTGTTGACATGCAAAGCCCTACACGGACTGGGTCCAAGCTACCTGCAAGATCTCCTGCACCTTACTGACCTCTCTGACTGCTCTGCTCAGCCAGTGAGGGATTGCTGAGATTCCCAGGATACAGTTAAAACTATTGCATCTGTGGCGTTTTGTTTGCAGCCCCAACCCTGTGGAATTCTCTGCCTCATCAGATACGAGAGTGTCTGACAGCGAGAGCTTCATAAGTGCATTAAAACTTATTTATTTGGGCTCACCTTTGGAGAAACATTTTAATTCATGTTGAACTTTGGTATTTGAGTTTTAACCATAGTGACTGGATGAATGAGTTTTAGAATTTATTATTTTAACTGATATTGCAAAGTTTATACAGCACTTTGGTACAATGTGAACAGCGCTTAATAAATAAATTATTATTATTATTATTATCATATTTGTAAGGGAGCATTTAGCCTGATCATCAACCCTAACCGTCACATGGCCCCACAGGACCAGCAGGCAAACACCCAAATTTGTAAGCCAAAACCTGATCCTGTAACATGGGCATCAGGCACAGCAGTGGGTCACAGCATAGCAATGCAGATGGTTTGTCTAAGCAATAACCAGTGGCCCAGTAAAGAAAGACAGGTACCTTAAGAATTAAGAAATTGCTAAAACAGAGAGAAAACAGAGGGCATAGCAGATAAAGCAAACCTACTAACATTAAAAACAAACATCATTTAGGGTCGCTTAAGAATTTGTTATTTTTTTCCAGGGGATAGCGATATAACAGATGTAATATCCAGGATTTTTTAAAATCTTACTAGTTATGTTCCCTGTAAACAGTTTTAACTTGGGGATATATGGAAAGAATTGAAAATTGCCTCATATTGCAGTCCCATGCCTAGGGAAACTCAGCTGTGAGTGGCTTTATGTAAAACTTTCTTTGTACTCACAGTATAAACAAGTGGAGGTGAGTAGCAGAAGTCTTCTGATGTAAATGGCTTTAATTTTAGTTAAATTTCAAAAGGTTGAACTCCTTTCATAACAAAAAGGCATATTTTGAATGTAAATAGGGTCAAGCCAAACCGAAATAGAACCTCGCTGATTCAGCCAGCTGGGAAAATATGAGCCCAGGCTTTACAGGACAAGTTTGGACCCATTCTCAAAAGGGTGGTCCTCAAAGAAAAAAAAAGATCCAGTATGTGATATCAGGGTGCATTACGATGATGCTGGTATAGTGGGCTGGCCAGCAGAAGGTATCTCTGTGTTTGTTTGCTGTTAGGGCTTAGTTATGTTTTTGAATTCTGAACTAGCAACATCACAAGTTCGAATCTGCCATTACTCACCAAGTTACCAATTGGGGTAAGCTTCTTCTCCTCTGTTTAGAATTTTTGTAATTTTCAGTTAGGTTATTCTGTGTGTCCTCAATCTTTTCAATTGCATTTATTTTTATCTCTGTGGAAATACTATATTCCCCATAATATTTAGTGTATTATCCAGAAACATGTAAATATCATGGAGCATTAAATGGAATTTTTATATACATAACGCTTTCTGTGGCTAAATCATTTCAGGTAAAGACAACAAGGAGTGAATTAGCAAGTCTATGATTAATTTCTGAAGAACAGGCTAGTAAGGGTTCCATGTCATTATAGTGAGTGCAAAAGAGCGACACCAAAAACAGCACTGGCAAAACAGCATGACCACATACAGCGAGTGCTCTTTTGTGGGGGTTTCATCCCCCACCCCCATTACTATAGACACCAACTCCAGCAGGGACACAACTTGGAGAGGAGAAAGCCTTTGGTTGCCGAAATGGCAAGTGCTATTTTATTGCTGTTTCTGCCTCATCCTTTGCACTTGCTGTCTTCACAGGATATCTCTAGTAAGTTACCACATTTAAGGCAGAGTGTTTAAACCCGTGACAGAGGGGTGGGTCATTTGCCCTTTGGTAAGGTGATCTGTACTGTGTGGGCAGTGGCTTTGGTGGGATTCAGACCTAGAGGTACCTCGAGTGATATTGCAGGTAAGTGGTGGCAACATACTAAGGTAAACCTTTAAGACATCTGAAGGGTTGTGAAAATTAGTAACAGCCATAAAGTGAGTTCTGAGAGAACAAGTCCATGACAGCTACATACAGTAAATCCTCTAAAGGATGTAAACTGAAAGAAACACAATTTCAGTACAACAGTATACCTGTCTGAATGTGCAATGGTGTTTCTAGGGTTGAAAATATAGAATAAAGTAGGAAATATATCACAAATTTATATCACTTTCTTGAAATACAGAAAATAAATCATCAGGAAACATTGTTGCCCTGCTTTGCAAGTCGTGCCTAAGTTGGTTTTACCCACCCAAGAAAGTTGTAAGGCCTGAAGATGGGAAAAGCACAAAAGGTTCATCATGGCTTGCCATGCATGTTATTTAAACTCTGTATGTATTTCTGCCTGTGTACAAAATAGCAAGCATCTGTATCTGCAATTTGCCAGCATCTGTTAAAACCTGCTCAACTCTTTTTAAAAACAATTTATACAGTTTGCTTGTTTGCTGCCCTCTGCAGCATATCCCATGTATTAACTACCCTGATTTTTCTGAATTACTTCTAGACATAAGCCTTTCCTTACCTTCATTATATGCCACCTTATTTCTGAGTTTGATAGAGACACAGATTACTTCAATATATCTTATCTGTTCCTCTTATAAGTGATCATACTTTTTAAGAGTTCCACAAGCCCCTCTTTTTCAATGCACAGTATATACACATAATCACAATAGTCACTCTGTGCCCACTTCATTAATAATTCACTATCTCAGTCAGGAAGTATACAGAGGTGTGGTTGAGTACAACTGTGGTATGCAGAATTCCATTAACCACATCTTCATGGCTCTGAAATCAGGGAATTGTGCCATTAGGACCTACAGTATACACCCCTCAGTGGGGCATCATTTGTTGTGGAGTAGTCCCAACAAACAAACCCATCTTTGCTCTGCTTATCCCTTGCCACAGTTGGCCGGGGTGAGCACAGGGCTTTCAAGTAGCCTCCTCTGATGGAACAGCAGGCTGTCCATTGAATGCTGAATTCCAGGATCCCTGGTGCTAAGGAGCTGGCAATCTCAGTTTGGTCACCTGGTAAAGGTGATGTATGAGCATATCTTTACAGAATTCCCAATCTGTACATAATGAGTTATTGACACCTGATAGGCTGTATGATACACATGACTTTAGATCTTTCTGTTGTAAGGCATCAGGCGGTACTCCAACCAGCATGCTCGATGGGTGTTGCATTTAGAGCAGCACATGGTCACTTGGCCCTCAGCATTCCCAGAGTACCTTTGACTGACCGGAGTTCATAGATGTCATGTGGATTGTCCGGGGTCACACCCTATGTGCTGTAGTTTGGGCCCAGGACCAACTTCCTGATTTTGGGTTGTATTGATTGCATCGGTCCAGTCCTAGCATGGATAGTCTGATGCTCCTTTGAAACAGGAGAGTTTCCAAGCTCCTGAAGGAGGTGGGGTAACACCCCTCTTGAAGAAAGCTTCGTTGAACCCTGACTGCAATGCAAACTACAGACAATCTCTAACCTCCCTTTTGGGAAGGTAATTGAGAAAGTAGGGCTGTACAGCTGGAGAACCATCTGACCATCCATGACATCTATGAACCCCTCCAGTCTGGTTTACGAAAGAGGCATAGTACTGAGACAGCACTGTTTCAGGTGCTCAATGATCTCCTGTTGGCTGAGATCAGAATAACCATTCCATCTTGGTTCTTCTAGATCTTTCTTCAGCATTTGACATTGTGGACTATAGGGCCTTAACTTGATCACCTGAGGGTTCATCTGTGGACTGTGGGGTGCAGTTCTCAGATGGTTTATATGTTTCCTCATCGGAAAAGAACTGAGAGAGTGGTGTCCGGAGTTTATTCTTGGACCCAGTTTCTCTGTCATGTGGGGTTCCTCAGGGGTTCAGTATTGTCCCCCATGTTGTTCGCAGTGTACATGCTGCTTACAGAACATTGTAAGAAGGTATGGGCTGAGGTTTCACTGCTATGCTGATGATACCCAGCTCTACCTTTCTTTGCACCTAACCAGGATGGAGCTCTCTTGGTCTTCAACAACTGCTTCACAGAAATCCAGGACTGGATGGACTTGAGTTGCCTGAAGTTGAACTCGGAAAAGACTGAGGTGCTGGTTGTGGATCCGGTGCACTGGATAGGGGGCTGGGTGTTGGCATCACCCTCTGGGCTTTTCCTTGGGGGCTTACCACTCCTGACCTCTGAACAGGTGCAAAACCTGGGAGTTAATTTCTGATGAAGGGCTGGCTCTACATTTACAGGTGTCAGTTGTTGTCAAGTCCTCTTTTTACCACCTGAGGAATATCTCCAGGATTAAGCACCTTGTTCCCTCTGGTGACCTACCTCGCTGGTCCATGCCTTTGTGACCTTGCTCTTGGACTATTGCAACTCCCTTTACCTAGGGTTTCCTGGGTAGAACTCCATCGCTTTCAGCTAGTGCAGAATGCTGCAGCCCGGCTTTTGACTGGGACTTCCTGGTCCTGTCATATTTTGCCATTGCTGTGCGGACTGTACTGGCTGCCAATACAGTGGCAGATCACTTTTAAAGTCGGTTTATTGACTTTTAAAGCCCTACCGGACTGAGCCCAGACTACCTGAAAGAGCTCCTGGTTCCTTACTGCCCTGGTGATCACGCCACTCAGCTGATGAGGGGTTGCTAGAGGATTCCCTAGCGTGTGGCTTGAAATCTTCTGGGGCCCATGCATTTATGCATGTGGTCCAAACCCTAGGAATTCTCTACCCTGTCAGTTAAGGGAGTGCACGACTGTGGAGAGATTCAAGCAGGCATTAAAGACTTATTTGTGGTACCAGGCATTTAGTGACTGATTTCTTTTTCAACTGTATTACTTGTTTATTTTTAAAATGTTTTGACTGTTTAATATGTTATTTTATATTTGTTAGGTGCCTTGGTTTTCTAAAGGCACCATAAAATAAAGAATATTATTATTATTATCCTACCTCCAGCATGCTCTGATACTCTCAGTTCAGTTCTTCCCAAGCCATGGATCTTTTATCTAGAGTAGCTCTTTGAGTAAAATATTGTTAGAGGTTTATAGGAAAATGGAATTTCATGACTGAAAGGATACAAGCTTTTGACTCTTGATGAGGGTTTTGCAATTACATATCTCATGCCTGCACTATGGATACATTCTCTCCTATATCTAAATCATGTACAGCAAGCCTTTGTGGTCTCAGCGTAGCTTAATGATAATGCAAACATATGAAAATCAGCAGAAGAAAGCCTGAAGGTCTATAGAGTCTGCTACATGCAGAGCTCATGTATGGAACATGTTGCTCCTCCCTCCTCCGTCACTCTAACATTCCCTTTGAATTGGTTTATCCTCTTTCAAACTTCCCAACTATACTGTTATTTACTACCTTCTCTGGTGATGCATTCCATAATGCAAACCACCCTTTCAGTAAAGAAGGGCCTTGGCTTTTCCTGTACCTTCAGTGCTAATTTGTAGCTATGCCCTCTGGTGTTTCTGTTCTCATGTTTGCAAAAGATCTCCTATGTTGACCCTGTCAATGCTTTAAAGGTATTTGAAGGTCTCAATCATATCCCTCTCTCCCTTCTCTCCCCATTGAGTACATGTTCAGGTTCACCAGTTTCTATTCATATGGGATATCCTGCTGCCCAGAATAATCTCAGTGAGACCTCATCTGTACAGCCTCCCACCTCGTTCATCTCTTTCTTAAGGTAGGGACTCCAGTACTGCACACAGTTCTCCAGATGTGGACACACCATGGACCTATGCAGGGAGAGAATAACCTCTTTCTTTCTACTGGAGAACCCCTTGATATACAACCCAGAATCTTTTTTTTCCCCACCACCTTTTGCACTGTGTTGACAGTTTCAGAACACTCAATTGCTATGATCAGGTCCTTCTTCAAGACTGTGATCTGCATACCCACGAGACTGTAGTAAGCCCTGAGGTTCTTGTGCCGTATGTATTACCTTGCACTTTTAGCACTGACACCAGTTGCCAGATTCCTGGCCACCTTACCAACCTTGCTAGGTCCTCCCATAGATCCCTTATGCCCTCCTCATTGTCCACCCTCCCACAGAGCTTGGGATCATCCATAAAAAGACATATCATGCCTTTGATGACATCTCCAATGTTGTTGATGATGTGTCAGAGTGGTAGAGGAGTTTGTCTCAGCAAAGAATGGCTAGAGCATTATTTCCTTTTGGAAATACTGAAGGGGTTACATATTTCTGGAGGCATCCAGGTAGGGAATTAATCAAACACAGAGCTAATAAAACAGTAGGGAGCTGATCAAACACAGAGCTAATCGAACATAGAAAACTCTGGAAACATCTAGGTAGGGAAGACTCTGGAAACATCTAGGCAGGAAGCTAATTAAAACACAGCTGCAGGCAATGTTAATTAGAGACAGTGTATAAAACCCACCTAGGCAACACAGGAGAGCAAGAGAGCTGGGGAGTGCTGAAAGCTGTGCTGCAAAGGGGTAAGTTCAAGCCACAGAGACCTTTAGAAAGGACTGAAGTTTGTAAGTGGAATTTGTTATACTACCTGGAGGCTGGAGGCCACAGTAGCTGGTGATCAGAGGCAGTGAGGGATTTCCTGTGTCTAGTTAGAACTCCAGACAGGAGTAGTTTTTTTCCTATGTTGTTAAAGGGCTGCAACCCTGGTTAGTTGGAAACAACACTGCCTTAAATATGCTTCATTGTTGTTCTTGACCTCCAACTGTGTATGCCACCTTGTACACACCTACACCTGCTTATCCAGAGAAATAACAGAGGTCATTCTACAATATTTGGTTTTAGAAGTGGGATTCATTGGCCCTCTGGTGTCTCAAGGAAATGTAAGAGTTCACAAAAGCCCCTGTTACAATTGGCAGCTGAGCAGCAGAAGGCAAACCGAGTGCAACAGGGGACTAACCGCTTGTTAATGACCCAGATTATGGACATCTCCACTGCCCTCAGACAGGTAGTACAATGCATATAATAAAGAACCATGACCAGTCCAGGTGAGCCATTGCCTGCAGAAAATGACACCTGAGGGATGACAAGGAGGCCTATGATGGCCTTTGAAGGAACTTCACTTCAGGAGGCCTGGTCCTGCTCTTAATGGTCCAGCATCCTGGCACCATTCCTGTTTGCAAAGCTCAAAAAGCTTATTATGACTTAGAGGGAGGAACAGACTATGACCATTTGAAAGTGGAGATCCTGGCAAGAACTAGAGTAACTCCAGTGGTAAGGGCTCAGAGATTCTACAGCTGGCCATTCCAGGAGTGAAGACCAGACACCAACAACCCATCCCAGATCATGGAGATGTTAGTACTGGATAATTTTCTTTGTGGATTTCCACCTGGTCTACGTATGTGGTGGGACAGGCCAACCTCACCACATATGACAACATGGTAGCTTTAGTGGAGCAATGTCTGGCTACCAGAGAACTTTGCTGAACTACAGCTACATACACGTCTCAGACCAGTGATGACTCCCAAGTCCAAGGACCTGGAGCAATGGTAGAACATGCAAAAATAAGACTAAGAGTGTTGCAAGCAAATGTGACAATAAAGGAGGAACTAAGCCCAAAACTCCTTATTGATGTTTTGAGTATGGGGAACTAGGGCACATTGCAGCTAACTGTCTTAATAGCCCATGCCGTGCAGGATGGAGGAAAGAGGTAATGATTATTGTGGGTTACTGAGTGTGGTCTGGGTGGCTAATGGTATTCATGTGTTTCAGACACTAGTTATAGTGAATGAGAAACCAACAGTGGCCCTGGTAGATTCAGGATGTGCAACTACCCTAGCTTCAGAGATTCTAATAGACCCTTCCCAGTTTGACAATGTTGAGAGGGTAGGTATCACCTGTGTATGTGGATCAGTAAAACATTATCCAATGGCCCCTGTACATATAGGTATATGTGGTCAAACCAGATCTGTCACTCTCAGGGTGGTACCAAAATACCATATCCATTGATATTTGGAAGGGACTTTGACTTCAAACTCTGCTACAGTCACAGCTAGAGGACAGCATCGGACCCGAGTCAAAACTAATTTTCCCAAAGAGAGTTCGGTAAGAGTTTTCTATTCATTCACCCACACAGATTTGCACCAGGAAAACTGTAAGAATCATAAGATGAAATGAAAACATAGGCAGGATGAGCTGCAGGGTACTAAAACTTCTGGGAAACCCACATGGAGGTTCTGCTAAATGAACCTTTGAAACATGTTAGGAAATGGGTGGTAACCAATGTAATGAAACAGATCACCCAAGAGACAGGAGACCAGGTCCCTGATGCAGCCCTAATACTAGAGAACTGTGACTTACACAACTTGGGAATCTCTGGGGATAATATTGGCTGAAAGCAGACTAATGACCCCTACTGCAGAACATTCGCAGGAAAGAGATAGAGCCAGTGGGCTGAATGAACTATAAGATCAGACACCCTGACCATGGGAAGACTGAGCAAATCTATTACATTAATCTGCTCAAGCCCAGTAAGAATAGAAATGCCTGTATGGTAATATCAAGTGCTACCCCAAAGTGACAACTCACCTGACCCAGAGGTGAGGATCTCAGAAGAAATTACACATGACCAGTAGGAGGAGGCTAGATGGATGATTAACTGGAATAGGGATGTGTTTGTGTTCTTTGATAAGGCAGGTAGAATCAGGAAATATTCCATGACATAGTCACTGAGCTGTGTGTGAAAGTCAAGCTAAAGCCTATTGCATCCCAGAAGCCAGAAGGAGGAGTGAGGTCACGATAAACAAAATGTTAGAGGCAGGTGTTATTGTGAGTCCCATAGTGAGTGGCGTAGCCTGATTGTGTTAGTTCCCAAACTAGATGGGACCATCTGTTTTTGTAATGACTTTAGAAAAGTCAATGAGGTGTCGAAATCGATGCCTATCCCATTACATGAGGGAATGAGTTGATTGAAAACCTGGGTAAAACCAGGTTCATAACCATTCTAGGTTTGACAAAAGGGTACTGGCAGATTCCTTTAACAAAGTCTGCCAAGGAGAAAATAGCCTTTGCAACACTAGATGATAGGAGATGAGGAGCAACTTCCTATAGCTCAATCATAAACTGCTACCCAGTGAGCAGAAATATGCAATAGTAGAAAAAGAATGTCTAGCAGTCAAATGGGTGTGAGCCACTGAAATACAATTTACTAGGTAGACAATTTACGCTAATTATGGACCATGCTCTCTAAGATGTTTGCACAGGGACAAGAAGAAAATGCTAGGGTTACCAGATGTTTTGTCCCTACAACATTTTCATTTAAAGTGATCCACAGAGCAGGTTTGTTGCATGGCAATGCAGATGCCCTGTCCAGAGTCCACTGCCTCCCAGCATTGGCCGATCATCCCTGTGGTGCCGAGCTGGGGGGAGGGATGGGAGGCACAATGGTAGAGGGAGTTTGTGTCAGTAGAAGAATGGATAGAGCTTTGTTTCATTTTGGAAATGCTGAAGGATTACACAGAGATCTGGAGGCATCCAGATAGGGAGCTAATCAAACACAGAGCTAATCAGACAGGTATGGAGTTAATCAAACACAGAGCTAACCAAACATAGAAAACTCTGGAAGCATCCAGATAGGGAAAACACTGGAAACATCCAGGCAGGAATCTAATTAAAACACAGCTGCAGTCAATGTTAATTAGGGCGTGCATAAAATCTACTTAGGCAACACATGAGAGAAAAGAGAGTAAAAGAAAAAGAGAGCAGAGAGAGAGAGGACCTGGGGTGTGCTGGAAGCTGTGCTGCAAAGGGCAGGCTCAAGCCACAGAGACCTTGGAAAGGACTGTAAAGTTTGTAAGTGGACTTTGTTTTACTACCTGAAGGCTGGGAACCAGAGTAGTTGGTGATCAGAGGTAGTGAGGAATTGTTATGTTTAGTTAGTACTCAAGACAGGAGTAGTTTTTCTATGTTGTTAAAGGGCTGCAACCCTGGTTAGTTGGAAACAACACTGCCTTAAATAAACTGCATTGTTTTACTTGACCTCGGCCTGTGTATGCCTCCTTGGACACACCTCTGTAGTAGTCACAGACATTGCCAGCTATTTCCTGAAATTTCTGTGATATTTCTAGAGAAATTTACTGCTTTCTGTAGTTCCACAGTAGGGACAGCAGAGACAAACACCTTAGAAATGTTGTGAAATATCTGAAATAGCTGGCAATGTGTATGGCTACTATTGTACGCCAGCCCATACAGAGAAATAACAGAGGTCACTCTACCACAAATGAACACATTGAACAGGACTGGACCCAGCATTGATCCCTGAGGGACCCTGCTAGTAACTTCTCTCATCCCAGAGTGCTCCACCTAACACCACCCACTGCATTCTACCCCCTAGCCAGTTTGCAGCCTTCATGTCCTTGCTGTAGTTCCAGGTTGTGCCACATCAGTGGGTGGGCCCAGGAATGCTGTAATGATATGTTTATACTATCATCTTTACCAAGTGAGTAAACTAACATTGTAAATTGCATTCTTACAGCATTCCCCATCCTTATATAATGGGTTAGCTAAGTAGTAGTAACTCTGGCTTCCCAGGTGGGAAGCAAAGTCAGCTGGGACTAGGTAGGTATACTGTGGACCAGACCTTCCTGCAAAGGTGGCCTACCTGAATCCATAACACGCGAGGCAGTTACGTCTGGTAAATGTATATATTGAGACTTGGCTGCATTGATGCATATCCTGGCTGACCTATTGCGTTCTGCTCATGATGTGGCTATCATTTGTCAAGAGTCTGCTTTTAGTCCTTGAAGCAGTTGCTGACCTGCTGCTCTTTTGTCTCTGCTATTATGCTTTTCAACCATCTGAGAATGGTTGCCTTGGATGCTGTCATGCTGGTCCTTGACCCTTTGGTCCAAATTAATAATCTGTGCATTTTCCTTATTGTTGTCTTTATATATATATATATATATATAAATATACTGGCAGGATTTTCTTTTTCACATCTAAGGTGTGTAGGTTCTTATTCTGGTACTCTTCCTAGTTCCTTGGGATGTAGGAATTCCAATGATTGTGACTTGTGACTTGTTAGAATCCAATACTCTGGGTGTGAGAGCCAGCACCATTCTTAGAGAGACTCTATCCTTATTAAACTTGATGAATGGTTCATGGCATGAAATTGCTGATGTGGATGGGCAAGTGGCAACTAGAAGGCCATTTTCAGCATTGGTTTCTTCGTTGATTGTCTGTATTGACTCACAAGGTTCTGTCAGGGATTGTAAAATTGTGTTCATTATGTTCGACCTCTTTCACACAGCCTGCTCATATCAGACTTTCCCTCTTAGAAGCTAGGCTATAAATCAAAACTGTGAGGACTAGAGTGGTATATTGGCCACTATGCTAGGAGTCCCAGTTCTGTCTGGTATCTCCAATGGCTAGTCTATCACCACTGATATCAAAGCAGCAAATCCAGCTCTCTCTCGCTAGTGTGAATCAACAGCGTTACTGTTACTTGTGTCTGTTGGATCTTTTCAGTATGTTATAGATTATGGAAAATGGAGAGAATGCATCTGCACACTAAAATGCTAATGGAGGAATAGCATGTCTGTCTTGTTGATCACATTTCCTTCAGCCTTCTTTGAGAGGCCATGGGCTCTATATACATTGGTCCCTTCTCTGTTTTGTTTGCTAGAAGGCCGGGGTGCTACTACCATTCTCCTTATTAGTCTCCTGCCTGCTGAGATGTCTGCTTGTGTGTCTAGTTTCCTGCCAGGTGAATGACATTGACGTGAGTATAGTTGCTCTGAGCCCAGTCCATTACTTTCTTGCTCTCCCTCATGATTCTCATGCTTTTGTGTGCCACTGCTTGGTGAAATAGGAGAGTGTGGCCTTTTGTGTGCTACCCTGCTTGGTGAAATAGGAGAGTGTGGCCCTTTTGTGTGCTACCCTGCTTGGTGAGGAGAGTGTGCCCTTTGTGTGTTACCCTGCTTGGTGAAATAGGAGTGTGGCCCTTTTGTGTGTTACCCTGCTTGGTGAAATAGGAGAGTGTGGCCCTTTTGTGTGCTACCTGCCTGGTGAAATAGGAGAGTGTGGCCTTTGTGTGCTACCTGCTTGGTGAAATAGGAGAGTGTGGCCCTTTGTGTGCTACCCTGCTTGGTGAAATAGGAGTGTGGCCTTTTGTGTGACCTTATCAAGACTGTTTTCTAGTATTATTTTACAAATTTCTGTAGATCGAGGTACACTGTTCTCATCTTTAGAGTAGTTGTGTTTCCATTGGTGTACATTGTTTGAGGTTGTTTGTGTCTGTCCCAATATCCCAATAGCAATGACTTGAGGGGCATTGCATCAACTATTCCTTCTGCTGGGGTTTGATAGGTACTGAGGTGCCAGCTTGTCTATGGTACCCGGTCCTTGCTTGTTGCCATCAAGACCAGTGTCTGCAGCACCTTTGCCTGTGTTAGTGGAGTCTGAGTGCCAGCTCTTTGGTTTCTGCTTTGTTATCTATTTGTGGGATGGGATGGGCAAATGAGACCTGGGATCATATCTACCAGCACCTCTAGGTGCTCTATTTGCTGACTTCTGGGTGGGTTTTCCTGCTGTTGTTGGTTAGTCATCTGTAGGCAGCTAGGATGTCTATTCTTGTTTTGTGTAACACTGAGAATAAAGGAAACATGCTCATATACAGTCTGGTGTACTATCAGGGTTGCCAACTGTTGAATATGTGACAGTGAATACCCTGTTACAATACGAAACAAGATGGACAGAAGTCCTTAATACTTTTATACTATATGGATTAAATGAAATTTCTGTAACAGGAATTATGTTTTGAGTTATAGAGAGGACAGAGATAATTGCAATCAGTTTACATCAGAATACAGTGGTAAGATGAGAGGCAGTATGGTAGAGGCATACATTTTTATTTATCATTAAATTTTATTTGTAATTTGTATTTATTTATAATGTATTAGGATAATACATTTAGGATTAAATATTTGAAATTTGTTAAGCTATCATATTTTCTATTGTCTTTTACATAATCATTTTGGAAGTAAAGATCAGAGTCTAATGATGTCAAGTGCAGAATCATAGCACTTACCTAACATTAAATAAACAGAGGAGTCTGTATATTAAAATGTCATTAGTTGCAGGCAAAAGACAAATTATGTTAAACAGATATCATCCAAGATCTTCATCAAGGATATTGGGCCACATATTTGGAACTATAAGCTATCTGTTCAGGACCACTAAGAAACTTTTGCTAGCCAGGCACTGTCAACTACGATGTGCAACGCCAGCACCTATATAATCGTGGGTTGCCCCATTGCTTCCTCAATTCTGTTTCCTGTCACTGACTACTGTTTGAATCCACAGTGAAGCAATGCTGTCTATTTCTTTGACTTTATTATTTTCTAAACTTTACTTACTTAGTTGTTGATATTGTCTTTTATGCCACCATCAAAATGACCTTTATTTATGTGTTGTACCTCGGTTACAAGATCTACAAGGATGACAATCACACAATTTGTGTTTACTGTTTGTGCCTGTTCCACAACATTAGGGCCTCACCAGCAAAGTATTTCCATTATGGGCGGTTACAATTACTGGAGGAACAAGTGATTGAATGGCACAAATGATGATCAGTTTCAAGATGGCCTCTGCAAAGACTACAATGAAGCACAGTCCGAACATATAACAGGAACAAGCTACTGTTTTTGGACTCTATATGTTTGCTTTTGTCTTGTGAACAACAACATAAATAAGTCAGTCAAACTGTACATATACAGTACAAGATTTTTTGAGTCATACTGTTATAGACTAATTACCTCCATTATGGAAGCAAGGTGAAAATGAATTAGTGGAATTATTTTCAGACTTGAATTGATTAAATAATATTTTTCATATCATAAGACAATCAAAATGTAATCCTTAACTACGGATAACCTCTCTGTGCTAGAAAAAATGCATTTGTAAATTTAATTCAATTTATTATGAATAACCAATGAGACAAGTCTCATTTACAATAGTGTCAACAATCTGCAAGAAATTAAAATCCTCTATAAAATTCAGATATTAACTAAAAGTTTCCTGTTCTTGTAAGCTGTCTGAACATCTGCTGTGACCTGCCTCTGATCAGCCAGTCATCCAAGTAGAAGGCAATGTGCATTCCCTCCTCTTGGATGCCTTGTTGAATACCCAGGAAGCATATGCCAGTCCAAAGGAAAGCTTCTGGTGCTGAGAAAGTTTGCATAAGTATTTGAAATCAGAGGAACTGAAAGTCAGGTAGCCTCCTTGGGATGTGTATGTAGGTTTCCCTTGTGTCTATTAAGGTCAAGAAGTTTCTTCCTCTGACCAATCTCTACGTGGATCTTAAGGTCTCCATTTTAACTGTTTTGAGCCATATTAGTTGGTTCAGGTATATTAGATCTAGTATTAGTTGGAGGCTTGCTGTGGTTTTCAGCATGATGAAATGTATGTGGTATATCCCATGACCTTGTTCCTCTTTGGGCAACAGGGCTATTGTGTCATTCACCATCAATGAGTGTAGCATCTGACTGATATACTGACCTTTAGACTTTTCACTGTCTATGTTGGGCCCGACCCTATTTGAGAGGGGTTTAGCTGAATGGAGGTACTCTGGTGCTGTACTATTGACTTCCTGTGTTTTGCATCATGTTGGTTTGGTGTGGCCCTGGTTGGTTGAGCTCTGATCCTTTAGCTGCTAGGGCTGGATCTGTGGTATGGGTGAACTGCCAGGGATGGGGAATGGTAGTGTGTTGATATGGCATAATTACAATAGGTGTTCAGATTTTTGCTTGGTTTTATGGAGAGTAGGAAAACACAGAGTATTTAGAAAGTGCCAACTTCATCTTCAAAAACAAACACAATCATGCCCCTTCTAGAACTGGTAGCAGAGCACCAAGCTAGCAAGCAGTACATATAGTGCACTGTGTTATGAGGGTGTAGCAAGCATCACTGTCGATGTGGTTGTAGTGCCGGTCTGTGGTTGCCCCCAAAACTGAATAGTGGCTGATATATGTGTCCTATAGGTGCACTGGGCCTTGTTGACCTCTTTGCACTTATTGTGGTGCCTCCATTGTGTTGCTGCTGTATGTGCTAACATTCCATTAATTGCATTGCTCATCTAGTTGGATCATTGGCCACTTGCATGCTGATTCTCAGTCTGCCTGTGGCCTCAGCATCCTTCGTGCCACTGTCAACATGGCCAACTGTTTGTACTGATCAAACGACCACCAATGGATGGTGCTTGCATTTCTTGAGATGGCTCTGTTCTGTATTGGGAATGGAGTGATAATGAGACCATATCAAGATGGCAATGGACACCGAACTGCAAATTTGACTTAGGTTCTTCTTTTGGCTTGTCTGACTGCTTATGAGGGATCAAAAGAAGAAGAGATGGCACATAAAACACTTTTTGCATTTTAACCAGCCATCTTGAATAAATCATCTGGCATTTGTACTTTCTATAGCAGGCCATATAGTACTTTCAGAAAGATGTAAACTACATAAACGGAATTGTAACAATATGATGCAAGCAGACATGTACAATTCCACACTAATGTAGGGTTGGTCTGAAGGGCCCACCCTATAACATGACTTGCTCAGGAAACTCTTTTATAAGAAATTTGATTCACACAGCTTAGATTCAGAGAACTAGTATGCAATGCATAACAAAGTCAGGAACACTATTCTCCTGTATGGAAAGTTTGACCAATTAAAACCCGTGGGGGCCGAAGTCATGGTCCCATCTCAGGCAAGGCACTAACAGCTACAGGCAGGGAAGAATGTCACAAATTGCAGACACTGTGCAGTTTTAGGGTACAGGAGATATAAGTGATACACTCATGATGTGCTATTGCTGCATTCTTGTACTCTCATTGGGGGTGCCTATTTTCCTGTGGGTATTGTTGTAACCTGATTTGCATTTCACAGGGAGAGGGCCATTGGCCTTTACTTATTTATTTATTTTGAAATGTTTCACCAGGAAAGGCACACTGAGCTACATAGCTCATTCCCAGGTCCGTCCTGGTGGAAAGGAAAAGGGAATACAAATAGAGTATAGAATACAGATGCAAAATAAAAATAGAACAGAGTAAGTTTATACATAAAGCAAAAACATTTAGGCTGAATGAAGTATTTTGTAGGCTAGACAAGTGGCAATTGCAATCAGAAATAGTCTACATACATATATCTATAGACATAAATGTTCATTTATGTTAAACTGATTAATATATATACCCACTTATCTAAAATACTCATAAACAAAAGCATGTACACCACACATTAAATAATTGGGAATTTACAATTGGGGAAGTTAGTGACAACTTTATAGGATTAGATGGAGGGAGGAGTAGGAGTAGATAGAGAATAGGGTGGGCCTTCACCCTACCAGAGCACATCCCCAAGGGGTTAACTGGGAAGGTGGGGTGGGGAGTTAGGAGGGATAGAGTAGGGTACAGAGTAGCAAGTGAGAACTATGCAGGAACAGGAGGAGGAGGGGAGCAGGAGTGGTTTAAAAGTAAGAATGGGCCTTCACCCCTCCGGGATGCACACCCTGCAAGGGTTTAGATGGGAAGAGGGCGGAACGAAGAGGGACAGAGTAGTGAACTGAACATGGAAGGTGAGAAGATTAAATTGAAGAAGGGAGAGGGAATGAAATTGAGAAAAGGTACATGGGAGGAGTAAAGGTTAAAATGAAGAAAGAGGAGGGGTATGGGAAGATAAGGGAAGGAGGGATGGAATGAAATTGTGAAAAGGAAGAATTAAAGAGGAGTAGGGGTGGTGAGACAAGCTATTACCTACAGGAGTGAAGTGGAGGGGCCTTGCCTCTTATCATCATAATTAACTGATGTCCCCTACTGGGTTGCACTCTTTGCTTGGTGAGGGCGATGCAGAACAGATACATAAGCTACCACTGGAGTAAAAGACTTCCTAGGTACCATCTCACCATTACTGCAATAGCAGCCTGGTGAAAGGCTTTATTAAAATAGCCAGTTGCTGTGTGGTGTGCCTGCAGGCACCGGCTCAAATTGGATACCCACTTCTGCATACAGAATGTGTTGACCAGCATGTCTGGCTATTGTGTGCTATTTAGCACCCAAGATGACCAACCACTAAATGGAACAAAATGGCAGTAGACCTCACTATACTAACATACTTAATGTGTGGGCAAGAAGACCACCATGGTGTTCAGGTGTTGGTTACTTGGCTGAATGTGCAGTTTGTCTCAAGTTGGCAGCACGCACCTTGGCTCTTCTCTTTTCCTCTAGTTTGTTAGCACTGCCATGTAAGTTCACCTCTTGGAGGGGTGGAGGAAGCACTGTGCCTGCTCCCCACAATGGTGCCTTCCTATGGTACCTCATCATCAGTCCCACTCATGAGGGGTGATAACAGGGTAATCAAGTGGTATCTGCCAGATCACAACATCAGTTCTGACAGTAGTGTGCCAACATGCTCTAATGTTTTTGTTTTTTTTGTGTGTCCTGATCTGTTACTACTCTGGTTCCCTTTCATGGGGGTAGGGTACAGTACCTGATGCTGAGACTGCATGGTTGACGAGAAAGAGATGTGAAAGAATTGATTGCAACTTTGGGCTCAGGTTGTGATTTAGATCAACTGTATGAATAAATCTATGTGCTAACAGCATAAAACTCCTTCTTTACAGATGATTCTACTAGAGCAATGCCTGCAAAGTGCACACACTGTCTGCTTTATTAATCAAGGATTCCAAAGGGAAATATCAGACAACTTTGTATTGGTATAGACTAATAACATGCTATCATGTAGTGTACAAAAATTTGAGCAACATTATTCCCCTGCATTACTGGTGTGCCGTTTAAGCTCCAGGGATGAGTTTGTTTGTTATCTATGGAGCACTGACTCTACTCTTGCAGATAGGTGCGGAAACACTCTTAAATTTTGAATGAGAAATGGTGAAAAGTTTTCAGTTTGTATTCCTTATACTTCCTTGAGTTAGCAGAGAGAGAGTGAGAGAGAGAGAGAGAGAGAGAGAGAGAGAGAGAGAGACAGAGACACAGGAAAGACAAACAAAATGAAACCCTGATGCTCTAGGGTCCAGTTTTTATTTTATTTTGTTACTTTCCACCATCAAAATCAAGGAACACAACTAAGGTTATGTTAAAGGCAAGCATGTGTTTAGACCTGAGGCAGAACAGTGCTGTTGCCTGGAAGTCAAATGCATTTAATTAGAATGGTTACTAAGTACTGTCCTGTCCTATATAAAGTAAATAAACACCAATGTTGCCAAAAGATAGTATTTGCCATTAATATTATTAATATCCTTGAAGGAAAAGAAAAGAAAACACAGGTTAAAATAGGATAAAAACAAGCTTATAGGTAAAACAGTAAAAGCTCATGGAAATATATGGCTATTTATTTAGTTTTTATTTGAAAATAGGTAACCAGGAGTGGTGCACTGAGTCGAGGACCACTTTCAGGTGTGACCCAGGGAGGGGAACAAGAGAATTACAGTTCAATTCATAAAGCAAGTCACTAGAGCAACATTTGATAACTACATTGGTACAACAATGAGTAGGTGCAAAAATAAGTTATACAGACAATTAAAATGCAATTACAGCTCAAAAAGACACCAGATACAAGTGCAGAGGAACAATAACAATCCACAGTGTGCATTACTAACGGATCCAGCTGAGAGACCTGAAAATGTGATTATGCATGACCATGTAGTAGGTTGAAGAGCAGAGGAGGTGAAAATGTAGCCAGCAGGCAGGTAGAGGAGACCCAGCCAGAGGCCTTGAGGAAGGATGTCTGAAGCAAGGTGGGGGGGTAATAGGAGCAGGTGGGTGTGATTGGAGTTTCAACTGATGCCTGAGGGAGCCAAAGGAGAACAACACAATCACAATCAACAAACTTTTATCTACAGGACAGCTACTTTAGATTGCAGATAATCTCACCCTTGTACTGTAAATGGGAAGCCTGGAAAGGTGGATGGACTGAGGTGAAGTCAAGGGGCAGGGTTTAGCTCCTATTAAGACATTTTAAAGCATAATTCAAATATGTCTGAAGTTAGCAATATCATGACCTGGGATTGTTTAGTCCATTTGCCTTTTATTTCTGCCTGCCTCTGAAGTGTCTTCCTGTTATGTGTGTAGCCCCCTACCAATTTGGGGATTTACCTTAGCCTGTAGCTCCCATTTTGCTCTCCTTCCAGGTGCATCCTGAAATGCCTGCATATTTTTTCTGTCCCCGGTCCCTGCCCAAGTATTTCAGCACCCCTGGTAGCCCCATGAGTAATTACAAGCCCTGAGGGGCTCCTAGATCTAGACTGCAATCATCTGGGCTACCAATGACCTCCGTGTGTGGCAGAGATTGTGTAGGCACTGGTGTCACCTTTGATCTAGTGACCGCTCACCTTGCGGTCACTGGAAAGTGTTTCAGCAGTTACAGTGTCCCCACCTGATCAGTGGGACTCAGTGACCACAGACAGGGCCCTGAAGACCCGTGCTCTACAGAAATTTAGGAGATCCATGAGGAGTCTGAGATCGGGACTCATGAATATTAATGAGCCCAGAGCCCGAGTATATTAATATTCATGAGGGTGCTTCTGCCCTCGAGGTAGCTGTATTTTGGCCACAATTGAAAAAGGAAAACAAATGTTTTAAAATAAAATGTAACTGTGTATATGTTGGTGGACAAATGCTTGCAGGAAGAAAATGTGTTTGAAGGGGCAAAGTGTTTTAAATAAAATAAATTCTTTAATCCTGGTTGCACCAGCTTAAAATTAGGACTCAGAGAGATAGCCCGCCTACTGCTGCAAGGCATCCTAAAATAATGGCAGTAGCAACGGGCTTGGAACTGAAACAAAATGTTTAATCTGGGCAGCGACAGCAAGTACATATCCAGGGCTACTGAACTGTTGGCATTTGGGCAAATACTCAATTTATTCTGGCTGCATCATGACTTCTTTTGGGACTGTATCTGATCTGCTTAAGGGACTGTGTGTTAAGCAGCCATTACAAAGAGCCACAGTCAATTGCAAAGCTAAAATTTCAAAGATAGGACTTGTGGGACATTAGCCAATGCTCATGGAAACTTCCAAGTACTCATGGGAACTACAGGTACCTAATTTCAGGTGCGAAACAGCAAACCAACTGTGCATCGAGAGTGATGTTCATGCATAATTCATTTTCTTGTTTGACAGGCCCTCCAGCCAATCGATGACCAATCACAATCACCCACTAGCTTCAGCTAATCAGGAATCTCAGGAGAACCTTATAAGAGACTGTGTTTTCCAGCATTTTTCAGATTCTAGTGGGAGCCCTCCACAGGGTGGAGGCTCAGGCCCCAGTAGAGTAACTAGACCAGGTGATCCAGCTTAATCCTCTCCATCAGAGTGAGATGATCTCTCCTGTCGAGAGGAGAGATCAGCAGATGTTTGTAGCAGAAACCACTAACCTGGGGGCGCCAGCAGAATGTCCTCCAGGGCTAGTTCCAGCCTTTCACATTTGGGGAAAACATGGGCCAGTGACCTAACTGCAAGCCAGCTGTGAGAGAGTTGAATCTGCCTCAGCAGTGAGAGTGCTGATGAATCCTAAGACCACAAGAGAGAAAAAACAACAACTCTGCTAAGTAATCTGAGTGAGTAAACCAGTATCTGACAAGTGCAACTTTATCCAAGCTTTAAGGGCCACCCAGCACAAGCTAAGATTGTGATTGTACAACATAATAATATCTGCAAGTGGCAGCTAGGCCCAAAACTTTGAGATTGTGACTGTGTGATTTGGAAGTATCGACGAGGGCAGCGGATGCCCAAAGTACTGAATTGTGACTGTGTGTGTGCGTCTGCACTCTGCATCTGATCAATGCCTGAGATGGGTTGACATCTGCTAGTAACTGGAAGAGTTTAAAGTGAAAACATATAAATGTGTCTGAGACTGAATGAGTTCCTGACCACACAGAATGTTCCGGACAGTGCCTGGTGGGCCCTTAATGGTTAGGTGTATTATAGGAGCTGCAAGTGCCAGCAAAAAGCCACAAGGGACTGCATGTTGTGTTTGAGCCTAGAAATGCTACAGAAATCAGTACTGCCAAGTGCTACAGCAAAGTGTGAGTTAAAGCAAGTTACCAAGAATTGTTGAACCCAGGAGCCAAAGTAAATAAAGATACAGCCAAGTATCAGTGTTTATGTCCAAAGAATTTGCTGCATCTGTTTTGCCAACAAGTAAAGTTCTGCACAGAATCAGGGATTCTTAACAGGGCTCGACCTGGCAAAAGTGTTGCACGTGGCAGTGAGGCAAGTTTAAGCTCAGTCCAAGACAATATGGGGTCCAGTGTGAGTAGTCGAGTCTTAAGTATAGTCTGGCCAATAAAAATGCAATCCTAGCTCCACGTGTGGTAAAATGCATCGGTTGATTAATAAATGTACTAAATACAACTTTCCAGCTCAAAATAGTTTGGGAGACAACCATGTAACGCGGCCACCATCTGAGGCACTGCATATGCACTTCCCCAAGGGTATAGCCTAGACATGAGGTTAAGCGGTCAGCCCTGCTCCCTCCTATTCATCCAGCAAAGTGTTCCAGCCTTAAAGAGACACTGGCTTTAAAGTTTGAAACACAAGTTCTCAACTCAAAAGCTGTAAGTTTCAGGCTCCTGGCTGTTAGCCTTTGTCTTGTGTCTTGATCTTTGGAGTCAGAGTTCCGGACTGCTGAGAGCACTAAATCCTTACTTGTCTAAACCAATGAGGACATCTACTATAAATAATGCAGGGCAACCTATGCACCACCGAACCAGACTTGTACATAGTTCAAGAGCATAATTCTTGCCATCGGCAGTTAATTATTTTGATCCCTTAAGGGCCCTACCCATGCTGGCCTACATGTAGCTGCACCCTCTCTCAGGCCTGCACCATGTTTTGAGAACTTTACAGTTACTGGGTACCCAGGTTGTGTGGGATTGTGGGGTCTTGCTCTAAATGGGATATTGGTACAGTGTGGGTATTGTTGAAAATAATCTGTCTTATGTAGCTAGTTAGATAGCCAGAGCACTGGAAACAGGCTCTGAAAACCTATCCATGGTGGAAAGCTTTTGGTGACTAACCTATATATTGGTTTTATCTGTATTGTCTGTATTGTCTGTTTTAGGTATTTATAATCACATGATTGTATGACTTATTCTGTTTTAATTGTTGTTAGGTGCCTTGGCTATGGAAAGGCACCACATAAATAAAGATTTATTATTATTATTATCTCCAAGGCTGGTGGGGTAAAATACCATTCTGAAAGGTGAATTTAAACTGCACTGACTTACCCAGTTGGAGGATTCACCAGCACTTACCAAATCCAAATCATCTGTAAATTTATAGCCTCTATTCCATTTCCCTTCTCCTAGACCTTCCCCTTTTAAATAAAATTGTTGTTATTTGTTCTTGCAGATCCTGCCTCATGATTATATTATTAGAGGAGTCATCAAATGGTAAAATACCTAAATTGAGGAAATGTACATTGGATCATGCATAGGGTGGCTACTTGGCGGTAGTGGGTGGTATGACATCCCGAGGGTTGTACCAGGTACAGTATATTGCTAGCCCACTTAAAACTATTCTCTGGGAGGAGGCATTGCACATTATGAAACCTTATGGACAGAACCAGTCTAAAGTAAGTTTGGGAACCCAGGTCCCTCAACCTTGTTTTGGCTAGGTAAAGCAGGGTAGTAGCACTTGGAGTAGTGCCACC
Organism: Neoceratodus forsteri; assembly: GCA_016271365.2. NCBI lineage: Eukaryota > Metazoa > Chordata > Ceratodontiformes > Ceratodontidae > Neoceratodus > Neoceratodus forsteri. The sequence continues at coordinate 442,865,677 of CM028131.1, read as the reverse complement.
TAGGGATTGCACGTGTATTACACAAGTTAATGATTTTTATTAAATTTTCCAAACAGAAGAGAAAAGACATAATAACATCAAGTGAACACCACTCTTCTTTTTTCCACAGAAGGGTCTGTGAGAACACATTCTACAGTGAAATTTGTCGTTCAAGATCCTCCACATTCTCCATGGTACACTGCATATATTATTAGTGTGAGGCCTTCATTATTTAGACTTTTGAGTTTGCATTGATCAAGGGAATACCTTGTATTGTGTAAAATGACTAGTAAGCAAGTGTCCCAGCACTAATGACTTTCAGTAATTACTTCATCAGTTACACCATGACCCTCTCCAGGGCCCTAGTTAGGATGATCTGATCCGAGGTACATAGGTACCTCTGGCCTAAAGGCGGAGATTAAGGACATATGTGGGACCTGCTGTGAGATCTGTCAGCCACAACATCCAGAGTGATCCGAGGGTGGAGGTGGAACCATTAGTTAGTTTATGTGTCCAGATCTCATACATCCTAGAATCAAACATAGAGACCACAAAGAATCTTCAAACTATATACATCTGTTAAACACTGTCAAACATTGTAATCAACATTAATCTTCTTGCAAGCCTGCACATGTAACTATTGATACCAGGTTCTATCAGCAGTGGTACACTTCATCTGAGTAGGACTAAGCGGTGAAATGGAAGAAGGGGGAGGGGTGTCTCGGGCCAGCTCCTGAGGACTTTTCTCCTTAATAAGAGGGGATGATTGATGGGGCATTACCTAGTCTGATAGTGATTGCTATTTGTGTAGTCATATCTAGCGGTACAGAGTTCATCCTATGCCAGTGGGAGGGCTTGCATTGGCTAGATATTTGGCCCAAGAGTCTTCTGGAGAGAACTCTATAGAAACTGATCAAGACTACTTGCTCCCATGAATGTACTTTAAAAATCTGATCTGTATCACTAATGCCATTCTGAACCTGACTTTTTGCTTGTAATAAAAATAAAATACATCACACTGACATTTAACCTTATTGACTGGTCTGTCTATGCTTCGTGCACACCTCCTGCCACATATGGTGGTAGATGTGGGATTCGAACTCAAGTCTTCAAAGAGAGACTGGAAGCACAAAAGCTACAGTCACATGGATAGTGCACAAGCCAATGACTAAAGAAGGTATGATATATCAGCAGAAACCTACTGGCAGATATTAAAATTTAACCATATCAATTCACAATACACCCAGAGATGGCTGTGTCTGTTTGAAAGACTTGTGCATCAAGTGAATACAACCTGAAGAAATGGCCATCCCAGACATACTTGAGATACTCATCATTGACAAGTTTTGGACAATCCTGCCAAGTGAGACACAGCTATGGGTTTGATATCATATGCCAGAGATGGGTGAGAGGGTGATCAAACTCGCTGAGGACTTTTAGACAGCAAGAAGGTCAACACTGAGAGTCAACTTCAGCAGCAAGAGACTAGTTAGACTGCATTTTCTTGAGAATAAAACACCCCAGCCAAAACTTGAGTACAAGTTTGGTAGAGTGGGAAGGCCTTTATCCTCTGACATTTTGTGGTATCAGTGCAATAAACCTGGCCACATTGCAAGAAACTGTCCCAAAACAACAACTGACTTGGCCCTAGCTAATTGGGGATTCTACCTACAAAAGTTAATGCAGATAAGCAATTGCTCACAGGTTTAATTGACTCATAAAGCCATAACTTCATGGTACACACATTTGTTATACCAGAATTACAAGAGAGGGCCTGTGACCAGAATAACCTGTGTGAATGGGGCTGAGAATTTTATGTCAACACTCAGCTATGCTTACATGTAATGGGGATTCTCATGCCTTGAAGGGTGTGGTGGTGGTACCAATGTTACCTGTGGCAGTTATAATCAGGCGTGATTTTCCTGGGTTTAAGGAACTGTGACAGGAAAGCACTGGTCCACCAGGACATGTACATAAATGGAATATGTGGAGACATTTTTCCTTTTCACGAGGCTGATTATTTTGAGATGCACCAGAAAAGTAGAAAGCCACAGGCAGAAAGGAAAATGATAGAAAGAAAAGGTAATGCATTCAAATACACAGTATAATGATTCCCACTGTAATAATATACCTGTACCAGATGTCTGGAAATCAGTGAGCATAGTTAAAGATCAGTAAACAGATGTCAGTTTGCAGACCATGTATCAACAGCTGGGGTAAACAACAAGTAAGGAAGCCTACCATGTAAAAAAAAAAAAACACTAATCCCTGTTCGGAGTGTACACACTTCATTTCCCACAAAGTTTAGAAATGTAGTTGGTACCCAATAAGTACAGGGAGGAGTTGCTACATCTGGCACACAGTATACCTATGGCAGGTCTTATACTTAGAATGGCAGAAAAAGGGTAGATATTGCTGATGGGTGATCTGAATGTGCCAGATGTTAACTGGAGTGCAGTTGCAGCAGACACTTCTAAAAGTGGGGTTATTCTAGATACGCTACAGGGGCATGCCTTAGACAACTAGTATTGGAACCTACTCGAGAGGGAGCAATCTTAGACCTGATCTCTCAAATGGAGATGGAGAGAGGATCACAGATGTAGAAGTGGAGCCATTTGGGAACTAGCTGACCATCAAACAGTATGGTTCACAATAGACACAGCAATAGAGTCAAGTCATACAAAGGCAAAAGTACTGGATTTCAGGAGGCTGACTTTGTTAAAATGGTTATGCGGCTCAAGGAATGCACTAGCAAATGGGCAGGAAGGAGGGTGGAAGAAAATGGGGAATAATAAAACTGCCATCACAGAGGTAACAAGCCTTTGTGTGAAGTAAATAAACAAAACTAAACGATGTAAGAAACCATTATGGTTTTCAAAGGAGGTGACAGTGAAGGTTCAAGAGAAAAGAAAGCATTCAGGAAGTACAAGGAATCACAGAAGGAGCAGGACAGAGAATTGTATCAGTTAAAGCAAAAGAAGCTGGGAAGGCAGTCAAAACAGCAAAGGCCCGAACTGAGGAAAAGATAGTCAACTCGGTTAAGAAGGGGATAAAACCTTTTAGGTACATCAGGAAGAAAGGAAGACCAAGGGAGGGATAGTGAGACCTAATAAAGGGAGGGGGTGGGCAGAGGGTGACTGTGAAAAGGCAGAGATACTAAACAAATATTTTGCTCAGTATTTACAAATGAAGAGGGGAGGTACCTAAAACAAACAATAGAAACACTCTGGATAAAAGTTGATACCAGCCCATTTACAGAAGAAAGTGTTCTGAAAGAACTCTTAAAACTGAAGGTGGACAAAGCAATGGGGCCTGATAGATTCATCCCAGGATTCTAAAAGAACTAAGGGTAGAACTAGTGACACTACTGACTACCCTCTTTAACAAATCATGGGAGGATGGGATGGTACCTGAGGACTGAAGGAGGGCAGATGTGATTCCCTTCACAAAAGTGGGAGCAGGGCAGAAGCAGGAAACTACAGACCTGTTAGTTTAACCTCAGTGATAGGGAAAATGTTGGAATCACTTCTGAAGGAAAGAATTGTCGAGTACCTGGAGGCCAGAGAGGCACAGGACCCAAGGCAGCATGGATTCACAGCGGGAAGGTCATGCCAGATGAATCTAATAGATTTCTTTGACTGGGTGACCAAAATAGTAGATCAGGGAGGGGCTGTTGACATGGCCTACCTAGACTTTAACAAGGCATTTGACACAGTCCCACACAAAATATTAATATACAAGTTAGCCAGCCTGGGAGTGGGTCCCAAGATGATAGCCTGGGTAAAGAATTGGCTGGAGAATAGGACACAGAGTGTAATAGTAAATGGAGTCCACTCTGAAGAAAGGGGGTTACTAGTGGGGCATCGCAGGGTTCAGTATTAGGACTGGTCCTCTTCAATGTCTTTATAAGTGACATTGCAGAGGGACTGGAAGGAAAAGTATGTTTCTTTGCAGATGACGCAAAGATCTGCAACAGAGCTGATGCACAAGGTGGGGTGGAAAGGATGAGAAGGGACTTGGCAAGGTTAGAGGAATGGTCAAATGTATGGCAGCTTGGATTCAATGCTAAGAAGTGCAAGGTTGCACCTGTGAAACAAAACCCAGGGAAGAGTACACAATGGGGGTGAGATACTAACAATAACAAAATGGAAAGGGACCTGGGGTAGTCATATCAGATGACTTAAAGGTGGGCAAGCAATGTGAGAGGGCAGTAAGGAGGGCTGGGGGAACTGGGATGCATAGGGAGAGGCATCACCAGTAGAAAACAGGAAGTTGTTATCCCTCTGTACAGACAGCTGGTGAGACCCCATCTGGAGTACTGCATGCAGTTCTGGAGACCCAATCTCCGCAAGGACATAGACAGGATGAAAGCTGTCCAGAGGAGGGCGACTAAAATGGTGCAGAGTCTGCACGGAAGACATAAGAAGAGAGACTAAAGGAGCTTAATATGTATAGCCTCAAGGAAAGGAGGGAGAGGGGGACATGATAGAAGCTTTCAAGGCCTCAAGGGAATCAACAAAGTCCAAGAGGGTAGCATCTTTCAAAACAAGAGGTGTGCAAGAACAAGGGGCACAATTTGAAGATAGAGGGAGGTGGCTTAGAGGTAATGTAAAAGTATTTTTCACAGAGAGTGTTGTGGATGCATGGAACAGCCTTCGGAGGAAGTTGTGGAGTCAAAAACAGTGGTTGAATTCAAGTATGCATGGACAGCATAAGGCAATTCTAGGGGGTGGGGGTAGAAAGAAGTAGGCTGCTGGTTAACTAGGCCTACAGCTTATCCATTAGGTAAGGAAATGGGCAGACTGGGTGGGCCAAGCGATCCTTATCTGCTGTCAAATTCTATATGTTTCTATGTTAGGTCACCAGAGATAAGATCCTGGCTAGATTACTGTACAGATTGCATTGTCCTGGTATATGCAAGCAAGTAGCTGCATGCTGTCAGCCATGTACTGAATGCCAAATAAAAAGATATCAGGTACCCATGGTCTCCTTGCCCATTTTCAGTACCCCTTTGAACTAGGAGCAATGGATATCATTGAGCCCTTTAATAAAAGCAAAAAGGCAGCGTGTTCATTCTTGTGGTCTACGATTATGCTACCAATAATCCAGAATCAGTAATCTTAGAACTGTTAATACTCCCAAAGTGGCAATGGAAGTAGCCAGTATATATAGCAGGATGGGTATACCTCAAGAGGTCCTTACTGACCAGGGCATTAACGTCAATGTAGCCACATTAAAAGAATTGGATGACTTGCTAGTGTGACCATGTTTCCGATCTCACTACACCACCCCAGCCAGATGGTTTGGTTGGATGTTTTAAAAGATTCTAATGTACAGTAGAGCCAGTCATGATGCAACATAGTAGCTTGCCATAAATGACATGACACAAAAACTGCATGAGAAAAGGGCTTAACTGACATTGAATTACATTGTTCCCGCAGTATTGTGATGGAGTATATATCAGTCATGCTCCTTTCACCATAAACTGCTTTACAACCCTGCAACACAGACAATGCAGGTTTCAACAGGGGCTGTAGTGGGATTTGTACCAAACCCTTTTGTTTTAAACTTGCCCTTTAGGGCCTCACTGCACTGGATGTACAACCTGTTGGGGAGTGTTAACAAGTAACACCTGAGCCCAATAAAGGAGAAGGGCGAACAAGCAGAAGGTGCTTCTGTTTCAGTGCAATGTAAGTGGAGATAGTAAGAGACTGAACTGCATGAAGATTCTGTTAAGCTGAATACAAGCGGTTTGTTTCTTCTTCCTGTTAATGAGAGGAAAGCAGATCTCAGGTAATTTGAACTAGTTTCCAGAGTGGGTTTCTTTTTCAAGAGTGTTCCCCAGAAGCTGACCAGTCTACTACCCTGTCACATGTGGCTGATTTTAGTGGTGAGATCTAACTCCCTACCTAAATAGGGGTAAGATTTACTCAGACAAAGTACTGAAATGGCTGATAGAACAGCATGCAAAAAGGTCAAGAAGCAGAGATACTGGATGGCCCTGCAAGAGAAATTGAAGGTGCAGAGAGACCAGCGACAGCAGGAGTTTATGAAGCAGGTGCTGCAAACACAGAAAGAAACTGTACTCCAGCTCCAGGTCACAGGGAATCCAGTCACTGTAGGACCACACACCATGCAAACAAAAATGGGTCCTGATGATAACCTCAAAGCCTACCTTATGGCTTGTGAGAGAGTTACTTTACACTGCCTGGTCACGAAAGTCGGGCTACTCGCATTGCACTGTACCTGACTGGTGATGCCCTAGCTGCTTACCAGACAGTGCCACCAGACATTATGATCAGGTAAAGGCAGCTATCTTATACCGGGTTAAAATAACTGAAGAGGGTTACTGATGGAACTTTCAAACCCTGGGTTTTAAGGTTGGAACACAGCCTAGAGTGCTGGCACAAAATTACAAGACTTGGCTACTCAGTGGTTAAAACCAGATGTATGCACTAGAAAGGAGATTATAGATTTGATTGTGCTGGAGCAGTTACAGAACATTTTACCAGATTGAGTTCATGAGTGGGTAAGCTGACTGGAAGAGACCATTCTAGCTGCAGCTGTGAAAATTATGGAACATTACCTGGAAGCTGAAAGACCAGAGGTAACTAAGAAGAGTGGAACCCATGAAAAACCTTGTGTGGTGACCCAATGAGAAGATCCTACAGAAGAGGGAGGAAGGACTCTGGGGGATGGGAACAAATGTGCTGATATAGGTAAGTGGTCAAGTGATGAAGTACCTGTATTGCTTACCCTTCCTGTTCAAAAAGTATAACTCCAGGCCTGATGAAATCCCCCAATCCCAAGAACCCACTTTCCGGTGACCCATATGTGGGGGCACAGGTCATAGACCTGACAGTAACACTGTATAAAGTGGGGAATTATCAGTAAGTTTGGTGACCGCATGGACTGTTGTTTTGTAGAATGTATTGCTACCACACACACACAAGTCAAAACCCGTATGCAAAACCAGTGCAAAGAGAAACAAAACAGTTACAGCTCAGGTGGATTTGGGTTGTTGGCAGCCACTGGTTAAAGAATTTGTGTGAGATCGATCCTGGGTAAGTGAGGAGATCCTAAGTATTGCCTGAATGCGAGGGATACGGTACATATCCTCTGGCCCCTGTATGCTCAAAAGTAAGCAACTGGGCAGGAATAATAAAGGTGGAATTTCTAAAACCTTACCCTTGTCAATAGTCTTGGGCTGAAACTGGGAAGGGTTGCATACCATCCTGCAGAGCAATACTGAAAGTTCATGCCCAAAGGAGGCCAAACAGATGGAGGGATTAGAAAATGTATTTCCTCTTACTGACTCTGAATTATTTGGCCCAGAAGGGAAGCCTAAGATGTCCCAGGGTCAGAAATGGTGGAGAAAAAGGAAGGGCCCCTCTATCTGAGGTTATAATTGTTGGGGTCCACAGGAACCTGGATTCAAGGAAGGTCCAAGGTGACTGAGATAAGGACACAGCATGGCCTTCTACAGATGGTCACAAGATTCTTCTGGAGGTCAGGCTAGACCTTTTAAAACCAAGCCAATATAATTTCTGAACAAAGGGCTGATGAGGATCTCAGGAATGCCTATCATAACTTAGCTGTGGTAAATGGTAAAGTGGTAGATGAACAAAAGCAGAATGTTTTCCAAGGTTTGAAATGAAAGATGATATTTTGTACCAGGTAGAACTCAAGAAACAAACTGGGACTTGGCTTTAACAATTAATTGTTCCCAGGCCTACAAGAACGAGGTACTAAGGATGGCCCATACTATACTGGTTGCGGATAATTTGGGCAGGGAGAAAACCAAGGAATGTATACTAACCTGTTCACTGGTGAAACCTCATCTAGAGTACTGTGTCCAGTTCTAGAGACCACATCTCTGGAAGGACACAGACAGGGTAGAAGTGGTCCAGAGGAGGGCGACTAAAATGGTGCAGGGTCTGTACCACAAGCCCTATGAGAAGAGACTGAATGACCTCAATATGTACACCCTGGAGGAAATGAAGGAGAGGGGGGATATTTTAGAAACATGCAAATACCTCAAGGGTATAAATAAAGTTCAGGTGAGAAGCATTTTCAGAAAAAAGATTCTCAAGAACAAGGAGACATGCTATGAAGCTGGAGGGAGACTCGAGGATGGTGTGAGGAAATACTTTTACAGAAAGGGTGATGGATGCCTGGAACAGCCTCTCAGCGAAGGCGGTGGGGCAAAATGGTAAAGGCCTAAAGAAGGAAAGGGATAGGCATAAGGAAAACTTAAAGGTAGGGTGGGATAGGGTGGATGAGGGTAAAGCCAGAGATCAAGTAGGGTCTGAGGTGTTATAGCAGGTAATGAAAATGGCCAGACTAGGTGGGCCAAGTGGTCCTTATCTGCCAACAACATCTGTTTCTATGTTTCTGTTACCAGGCTATTCTGGCCAACTATATGGAAAGAAGTAGCAGACTTTTCTGCTTCCTGTCTTGAGTGTCAGTTGGTGGTCCCAGAAGTACAAAAGAAGCTCCTTTGATCCCTATGCCTATAATAGACACCCTATTGGAAAGAATTGGTGTTGATATGCTGGGACCCTTGATAAAAACTACATCTTGGTATCAGTATATATTGATTATATTGGATTACTCCACCCTTTATCCTAAGGTGATTCCCTCATGTTCCAATACAGCCTGGTCAGTGGTAAAAGAATTGATAAAGATGTTTTCCTGAGTTGAGCTGCCGAAGGATCTCCTAATTGATCAAGGCAAAACTTTATGTCAAAGCTTAAGAGGAAGTGTTTGCCTTACTGAAGGTTAAGTCCATCCAGACATCAGTGTATCACCCACAGATCGACAGCTTAGTGGAATGCTTTAATAAATTATTAAAAGGTATGGGCTCAGAAATTTAAAATGAGCACTAGCGTAGTACAAATGTTTGCACTGCGCTTGCGCCTGCACCTGACCCAGTGGCTGTTATATTCAGTAGGACAGCAGATCAGCATTATTTGACTGAATATTTGCCCGTGTTGGTGCACTACTAAATCAAACCGCACTGCCCCAACGTGATCTGGGCTGTATCCAGTGCACAGGAAGAGCACCGGACTGGATAGTGCCAGGAGCCACGTTGGCTTAATTCACCCACACCATGAAAATGACCCCATTGGGCATATAAGGTGGTCTGGGTCCATTTGCATACTCATTTTGGGCTCATTTGCATGGTGAAAGGTGGCCCTTTGCACCCATCCTTTGGGCACCTGACACATCTAGTGGCACTCCTACCTCCAAACACCCATCCTGATTTCATTAGATGGTTTCCTGTTGTTTAATGACACCACCACCCCTGAACACCTGTCATGATTTCCTTACATGGTTCTCTGATGTCTAGCAGCACCCCATCCCTGAACACCTGTTCCATGCTTGTCAGCCATCTCCTGGTGTCTAGTGACACTCCCCACCCCAATCACCTATCCCATATGCCTGACACATATCCTTGGTGTCAAGTGGCACCCTCACCCTTGCTATCACCCCCACTTGTTAACAAAGTTCTCCCTAGTGTCCAGTGGCAGCCCCACCCTCCCATCTGCCATTTCTAAATATTACCTAAACCTGGTGTTCAGTGGTTACTACACCCCAATCTGCTGTTTATATATTACCTAAGCTCCTAGCTTCCAGTGTTACCCTGCACCCTGATCTTCTGTTTCCAAATATTACCTAAGCCCTGCTGTCCAGTGGTTCCACCTGCCTCCCCATTCTGCCATTGATGAATGTTACCTAAGCCCTGCTGTCCAGTGATTCACCCCACCCCCAATCTGCTACTGACAAATATTACCTGTGCCCTGGTGTGCAGTGGTATCCCTGCCCCCGATCACCTATCACAAAATATAACAGGAATCAGTGATGGTCCACTGTCCACCCCACCCATCCTGCCCACTCACAAACCATGACTCACCCCCCTTAGCTGGGTATCCGGTGATTATGGCAGCCAAAATGGTGGCAGGCATAGCTCTCCTATCACCTCCTCAGCTGGCAGCCATATGTGCTGACAGTGTGCACACATGCACACTGTAACCCAAAGCACTTTACAAAGTAGAAAGTTACATACTGGTAGTGCAGAGGCTATAGGCTTAGAATTTGGTTCTATGTACCTGGACTAACTTTATAGTTGTACAGTTGGCACAATATGTGTCTCATTTGCTTGTATTGAAACTCCTGCACAGAATCAGTACTGAAATTCTGTTTGTGATTCTGATTGTCCTATTTAGGATCTCCTTGAAATTGAGTGTTTCTCAGTGGAGTTTGGATCCTGGTAAAACATGTCCCTCCTTCTCCACATTGTAAATGCATGAACTGATTATCTAGTTGATCCTGCCATCTCTCTTCCTCCTGTGTCTCCCCTAACTCCTATCATAATCTTAGTGGTAATTGAGTCCCAGTGTGTATAAAATGTGGTGTATTTTATGTTTTACCAGGATCAAAACTCCATTGATCAAAGTTTCTGAGGGGTAGGGTAAAACATAGAAACATAGATTTTGCCAGTAGAATAGGACCTTTAGGCCCATCCGGTCTGCCCTTGTCCCTGCCTATTCCGTCACTAGTGTCCCTAGTTGGTCATACTGTAGGTGTCACTCCCTTCCCTGTTTCTCTACCTGATATGCCTGTGCCTATCCCATGCATGCTTGAAGCTCTCACAGTCTTTGCCCTACTATCTCCTCTGACAGGTTGTTCCAGTCATCCACAACCCTTTCCATGAAGAAGTATTTCCACACGTCTCTTACAAACTCCCTCCTCTTAGCTTCACTGCATTCCTCCTTGTTCTAATACCTTCCTTTCTCTGAAATAGACCCTCCACTTGTACCTTATTCGCTCCTTTGAGGTACGTGTAGGTTTCAACCATGTCCCTCTCACTCTCCTCTCTTCAAGGAAGTACATGTTGAGTTCTTGCAGCCTTTCCTTGTATGGCTTCTTGTTGAAAGGCTGCAGGAACTCAATGTGATGTACCATACATGATGGAGTGTATGTTTGTCACACTCGCTTTCACCCCTAAACCACTTCACAACCCTGCAACATAGACAATGCAAGTTTTGACAGGGGCTGTGGCAGGACTTCTACCAAACCCTTTTGTTTTAAAGTTGGCCTTTTAGGCCTCACTGCACTGGATGTTCAACCTGTTGGCTATCTCTCAGGAGATGTTAACAAGCAACACTTGAGCCCAATAAAGGGAGAAGGTTGAACAAGCAGGAGAAGGTTTCTGTTTCAGTGTGATGCAAGTGGAGATGGCAAGAGACTGAACTGCCAGACGTTTCTGTCAAGCTGAATAAAAGCTGTTTTTTCTTTTTCCTGTTAATGAAAGTAAAGTAGAGTTCATTTAATTTAAACTGGTGTCTGGAGTATTCTCTTTGAGAGAGCTCCATGGAAGCTGCCCGTTTCACTACACTGTCAGAAGTATATTGCAGCATTTTGTGATATACTGCAGCATCGCTATGCTGCATCCTGGCTAGAGTCACCGTGTTGAAAATGTTTGTCACTGATGAAGGGAAAAGTTGTTAAGTGTATTTGCCTTTATGTCATCTTTGCATACTGAGAGGTTCCTCAGGCCATGCTGGTTTCTCTCTTTCGAACTGTTACATGGAAAGAACTCTAGAGGACCTATTGATATAGTGATGGAAATGGTGAGGACAGTCCTCATCAGAAAGAGAAAATTACCTCTCAGGTAACAACATTAAGAAAACTGTTGGCTGAGCACACTGATTAGCACAATTTACCAGCAGGAAAGTGTAAAGGGTCAGAAGATTGCCTGTGATAAAGGATGGGTAGTAAAACTTTGATGAGGAGATCAGGTTCTGATACTCTTACCAACCATGGAGAATAAACTTCTAATAAAATGGCAAGGCCCTATAAAGGAATGAAATGTAACAGGTTAGTAAACTATGAAGTTGAGAGCTCAGACAAGAGATATCTACAAAGGCATGCCATGCTAACGTGATTAAAAAAAAAAATGGGTAGTGAGGAAATCACAACATACACTTTTGATATTACCTGTGTAACACCCTCCACCACAGGGTGTGTATTAAATGGGGTAAAGTGTTAGGTTTTGGGACCACCAATCAAATGGTTAAATTGCTGCTGCTGCACTGGTCGGAGCTCCATGGCTTGAAGGTCAGCATATGTGCATGGTTATATGTTCAGGGTTTTGCGCTGAAAAGAGATGGGAAGAGAGTGAGGGGAGCTACAGGTACACTGTGCAGGGGGCAGTGCAGGATAGCAGGGCCCTTCGCCTGCTCTCAAGGCCAGATGTTCCTGTTGTGGGGGCATCTGAAATCAGTCCCATGGTGGATGTCACGGCAGATGCTGTTTTTGGCCATCATGATTACCCTCTTTGAAGCCACACCAGTAGAGAATGTGGAGGCTCGCGGAGGCAGTGCTCCGGGTGCACTATATTCCAAGAAGAGAGAGAAAGAGAAAGATGCCCCGGTAGGAGAATTGGAAACCCAGAGGAAGAAAGGGGAGAAAGCCTTATCTTGAGCAGCCATGCCAACACAGTTGTGGAAGTTCCACTGAGGCTTCAAGAGGGATGTTGGTCACAGCTATGCCCATGTGTCTGAAATGAGGGCCAGTTCTATTGGTGGAAGTGAGGATCAACCAAAGGGTCTCATGGAGGCTGGGACTAAAAGCCAAAGCCCGTGTACAATATGCCCTCCTGGTCGGTGCAGGTCTGTGAGGTCATCTGCCTATGTGTCAGGGGTGGAGTCACTCACTATGGCCAGCCTGTTGAGAGATCTAGTGGTTGGGATTTAAGCAAGATTTCAACCCAGTGTGGAGCTGAGAGAAAGACTTCTGAGAGCCAGTATGTAGTAAAGGGAGAGAGGTAGCCTGCTGCCATTTAAGAACACCTGGCCCCTAGAGTTGCTGCCTAATTTCCTAAGTGGACAGCTCAACCTAGAAGAAATGCTGCCTATGGATAAGTGGGTCATCTCAGCCACAAAATGTATCCCCTAACATCCGTGTAAGGACCCCTGTGGTCCTGTATACAGAAAAGTTGTTTAAGTGGTGCCACAAAGTTTGTTTATTAAATGGGATCCCCTTGTTTAGTGTTTAAGCTTGTGTTATTTTATGGAAGTGCTATGCCTCTAATCTGAATTGCATTGCAGCCCAGCACCACAAGATGGCACCGCCCCCACACGGAACCTGCTAACACCAACCATCCTGGTAGGTACAACTATTTTGGTTTCTGCTGCTGTGGATTGCCCCTCCCACATGGAAAATCACCACCCCATACCATACGACAGGAGAGGGGGCTAACACCTGAAAAAAGTGACTTGGAGCTGACAAGCAAACAATTAGAGCACTGTGGTATGGTTCAGGATGTGTTGGTCAGTCCCTCCTTAATGTCTCAGCAAACTGTACAGATTTAACAGTTACTATAAAAACATGGGAATGCTTTCACTACTGTTCCCAGATGTGCTAAAGACATCAAGCACAAAATTGTAATAGGTCATAATAGGTTTCATAGGTGTCATAGGTTAATCAGAGCTGAAAAGACTAAAGGTCCATATTGCTTGCCATATATTAATTATAACCCTTAATGGAATTTGAACTTAAATAAGCATCCAGTCGATTTTAAAAAGATACACGCTCACTTGCAACCACTTCCAAGGGCAGACCATTCCATATCCTAGAAACTGTAACTGAGAACCACAAACTTCTGTTTAATTCTACAACATTCCACCATTAACTGTAATGGATGAGCTCTGGTTTCATATACCACCTCTTTGAGTACCAGACCTAAAAGTTCCATAATCGATCATCATGTAAGGCTCGGTAAACCATACACAAATCCCCTCATTCTACGATGCTCCAGAGTATAAAGCCGAGTTTCTGTAGTCTGTCATCATACTCCATTCCCTCACTTCATCACTTCTTTTAGTTGCCCTCCTCGAACTCTCTAAGGGCATTTGTAGAACCTTATCTCCTGGTGCCCAAAACTGAGCACAGTACTGAGGTGGGGCCTAACAGAGAGGAATACAGTGGAGCAAAACCCTACTACTTGTACTTTTTATATGTTTATTTATACAATGGAGTATGCCCTCAGCCTTCTTGATTACTTGTTGACAGTGTAATCCAAAATTTAGGTTATTTGTAACCCTAACACCCAGGGTTCCATTTGTCCTCAACAGTTTCAAGCAATCTACCACGCAATATATAATTTTCTTTTGAGTCTTTCTCCCAAAATGCATCACAGTACATTTGTCTATGTTAAACATGAGTTTCTTTACATTGGCCCAATTTTCTAATTCACCCAAGGCATACTGTAAAGTTTTGATATCTTCAGGATTATTAACTGTAAAAACCTTATGGGTATCATCAGCAAATTTGGTTAACCAAACCTTCATAGATGTAGTTAATGTAGAAATATAGATGTTAAAAGACAGGGGCCCAGAACTGATCCCTGAGGACCCCACTAGTCACTTGCTCATATCCAGAATAGTGACCCTTTATGCAAACCCGCTGAGTTCTCCCAGTCAACCAGGATTCTATCCATTTAGTAATATTTCCTCTAAACCCATTATTATGGTTGCATCTATTAATTCACCATGGGGACCTTGTCAAAGGCCTTAGAAAAATCAAGAAGGATAACATCCATAGCTTCTCCTTTATCCAGTGCCTCACTAACACCACCATAAAATGTAACAAATTAGTCATGCATGATCTCGATTTCACAAAGCCATGCTGGGTAGTATCAATCTGCATAACTTTTCCAATATAATTTTTACTACGCCTCAAGAAATTTACCAGGACAGACGTTAAACTAATAGGTCTGTAATTTGTTACATCCTGCTTAGATCCTTTTTTTAAAAATAGGAATCACTGTGGCTTGTCTCCATACATCAATAACTTGTCCCTCTATAATAGATTGTGTGAAGAGTGCAGCGACAGGGCCCAATAAGGGATCTCTAGTTCTTTCAAAATACGAGGGTGGAGTCCATCCGGCCAGCTGATTTATTTGGGTCCAGTCCCTGTAGTAGTTTTTCAACTTCAGTTTTCCCACCCTAAATTGCTCTTTATTGGCTGATCACTATGACTTTTATTAGGTCTGGTTTTACTATTAAAAACTGAAGAAAAATATGTGTTGCATGCACTAGCCATTAGGGATTTATCAGTTAATAAATCACCAGTCTGTTTTTAATGGGCCTATGATAGGTGTACCACCTTTTTTATTTACATATTTATAAAAGGTTTTATAATTATCTTTTACACTCCCTGCTAACCTGCATTCATAGTCTCATTTGACTTTTCTAATGCTATTTTTGACATCCTTAACTGATCTTTATATATTGCCCAATTTTCCTGGGTACCACTTAGTTTAGCCTTCTTAAATGCTTTATTCCTATTTTTATATGTTTCTTAACTATTACATTCATCCAGGGCAATTTGGGTTTCACATTTTCAGTTTTCTTCATTTGGGGTATGTATTTCTTAGTGGCTATAGAAAGTTTGGCATTTAAAATCTGTCACATTTCCAGAAGGGACTTGTATTTAAAATCTGATTCCCAATCCCAAATAGCCATTTCATTTAGAAAATCCAAAAATTGGCCTTATTAAAATTATATATGATTGCACTACTAGTATCATATCCTAAATTTACTTTGTAAGTAAAGCTAATCATGGAGTGATCACTGGACCCAAGGGGGATGACCCTACAGTTTATAATATTATACCCAGACTGTTTAAAATTAAATCCAGAATATTTTCACCCCTAGTATTAAGTTTAACTATTTGATCCATGTTAGTCTGTAGGAATGTTTCTAGATAAATACTTTCTACAACGGTTTTAGTTTGTAGTGTACTCAGTTTATTCCTGGTAGATTAAAATCCCCCATGAGTATGGCACTATTTGTAGATGAGAATTTATTTATAAATTCTAATACTAGGAATCGTCGCTCTGAGAGATAGATGGGGCCTATAAATAACTCCAGGTTTATGCATTCCAAAGTTCTGGAATTATTTTAACCCATAAGGCTTTAATATCGAACACTGGGTTATTTCTATATTTTCAGTATTTATACTACATGAAATATAGAGTGCTACACCTCCCCTCTAGTACTAATCCTATCCTTATGAAACAATGTTTAACCCGTGATACTCTTATCCCATGTATCATTTTCTTGCCACCAAGTCTCTGTTACTGCACATACATGGATGCTCAGTTGAAGAAGGGTATACATAAGCTTGCCAAATTTATTGTTAAGGCTCCTAGCATTTATAAGTAAAAATTCCAGTCTAGTGGACATATAGGGACAGTACTGTTTTTTTATCTACAGGAGTAGATTCTACCCCCATTTATCAGTTTAAACTGTAATCAATTTATTGTCTTAATCAATTAGCAAAGATCCATTTTCCATGTTTATTTAAGTGCAATCCATCCCTGGCAAACAAGTCTTGATTTAGAAACCCATCCCAATTTTCAAGGAAAGTAAACCCTTCTCTCATACACCAACATTTAAACCAACCATTTAAATGTATAATATCTTTTCTTTGTGAGGGGCCAGGTCTAGGGACAGGCAATAATCCTGAAATAATTAGGTCACCCCTTGATTTTTAATCGTAATCCCTACTTATTCGAAATCCTTTGAATATCTATGATGGGTCTTCTGCCCAAATCATTAACCCCACATGTATAAGTGTAAGTGGCTTTTGTGTATGTTCTTGTAGCCCTGGGAGTAGATGTTTGATGTTATCTATACCTTTTCCTGGTAGGGCACTTACAGTGGTATACAGATTTCTACTCCTACATACAATATGGTCTGTGTAGCATAACAGAGTCGCCTATTACCAAAACATCTCTGGGTGTATCCATGCATCTTGCCTTGCTTATGCTATGTATCGCCTGAACTGAAGATGAATTTGGTGTTGTGTTTATTGGTAGATTTAATTCACAAGAGTTTTCATTACAGGGCTCATTTTCCAAGGCACTGTACCTATTGGCAGTTAAGATGTTTGTACTTCCCCTATATTTCTCTCTCTTTTTACCAACAGATTTTGAAACCTGACACCTCTCCTCTTCCTCAGTATGGTTACCATTTGTATTTTCATGGGGAGTAGGTTGCTTATATGAATCAGTAGCTATGGTATCTGCTACGAGTCAAAATGATCCTCTAGACTACTTATTTCTACTTGAACCTGCAACAGTTGTTCTAATCTAACAATTTCAGCTCTTAAAATCTCTATCAATTTACAATTTTCACATTTGTAATCAAGACAAATGTCTCTATTTGTGTACATACCGCATGTTGTACATCATTTCAGGCCATTTCTGAATTTGTAGCCATTTTAAAACTGCTCTATAGTTCAGGGCCCAATGCCCAGTGTCCCAGCAGACACAGCAGACACGCCGACTCATATATCAAAAACACACAGGTTACCCTGACAGTTAAGGTCTGAGATCATTAAGGAGGTACAAAGCTATGTGATACAGGGATAATTGAAACTTCCACCAGTGTGTGTGGTCCTCCCATTGTTGCTGTCAGTAAGATGGAGGGTGGGATCTGACCTTGTCTACATTTTAGAAAATCAGTCATGTCACAGAATTTGATGGATACTGCATGCCCCAGCTGGAAGATCTAGTGGAATGATTGGTAGGTACAGAATATATTACTACCTTATATCTCAGCAAGGGGTATTGGCAGATACCTCTGGAGGAAGAGTCTAGGAAAGGAATGCCTTTGCCACACCTTTAGATTTTTCTTTCAATTCACTGTGGTGCTCTTTGGACTGCATGGTACTCCTGTGACCTTCCAGTTGTACAGTATATGGACCATCTGTTGGTCTCCCACACTGATTAATTCACTACTGATCTCGCAATGTCATCATTTACAGCACAGACTGGAAACATCATCTGACACATTTTGAGGCTGTAGTGGGTACTATAGAACATGCAGGAATAAATAATCAACCCTACCAAATGTGCCATAGTGATGCAGGAAGCCACATATTTGTTTTTGTGTTAGTGAAGGGAGAAGTTAATCCTGAGATCTCTAATGTAGAAGTTGTAGCAAATACCCTCACTCCAAAAGCCAAAAGCATGACAGATCCTTTTAGGATTAGCAGGATACTATTGGAGATTTATCCCCAGGTTTTCAGAGCTGGCCACACCTAATGGAATTCACTAGAAATAGACACCCCATATGGTGCAATGGATTCCAACTCTTGAAGAGGCCATTCAAGCCATTAAGGCAGCAATGTGTGCTGCTCCAGTGTAAAGGAAAACAGTGGAAATCATACATACTGCAGCAGATGCTGCAGACCCCCACCCAGCAGAGCTTTAAGCACTAAACAGATTATTTCTCTACTTTCTGTAGTCATATTTCTGATATTGGAAACATCGTCTGGCCATCTCAAGCAAAACAGACAGTGTACGCTCAGGATATGCTAATAAATGTTGCTGATGAATGGACTGGAGTTAGCAGCACTCATTAGCATATTTTGAGCACAGGAAGCTGGCTGGTGTGCTTGAGATATATATGGTGTTCACATAATAGAACTTTGGTGAGGCTGATATACTGTATGTTAAAAAGTGACTATAGACAGTAGAGACAAATTCTATTTAGTGCATAAAGCTCTAATCGGTGTTTCTGTAGCACCTAATGCAGTATATATGATTTCCACTGTTTTCCTTTGAGTCCAAATTTTCAAAGCCTTTCTTGGCACAAACGGATGCATCCAAGACTGGAATTGGGGCTGTTCTGAGCCAAGTGTTCAATGGAGAGGAACACCCAATAATTTATATTAGCTGGAAGTTACATGAGTGAGAAAAACTATGCAAACATGGAAAAAGAGTGTTTAGCTGCTAAATGGGCAACAAAAGTGCTCAAATGTATTTATTTGTTCACCAGGTAGGTGCACTGATCCTATGGATCATTTTCTGGCATGATCCAGGCCATGAAGATGCACATACAGTATGAATACTGACAAATACAAAATACATAATTTAAGCATGGTACAGGTGGCTTAAAAAACTAGAAAACATTGAAATTCTTTGAACACAGTAGAAAACCGAATGGGTGCAAAGTACATTTGAATGTGAGACACACAAATTGACAAACAGAATGCTCTCTACAAGGAATGTTATTACATAAAGTGAGTGCAATACAGTTCAAGTAAAAGCAGGTGCAGTATGAACTAAGGTACAGTAGGAACAGTCTATGGCAAATCCATATCAGAGGAAGGAACAGGAAGGCCCTGGAGTTGGGGAGAAGACTTACATTCATAGATTACCCGTTGAGCAGGAACATTTTGCTGCAGCTTAAAGCGATCCAGGCTTTAAAGTGCATTTTAAATGAAGGTGCCAGTCAAGTGAATGGAATGAGGTGGGGAGTTTGTTCCACAGTGTGTGATGGACAGGGCTATACTACCCAGAACAGTAGAAATCCTCAGGACTTCCAAAGGTGGGACTGAGAATTCCTGAAGCACCTGGAAGTGATTTTGTATTTGAGAAGGGATGAGTACGGGGACTGGTTACCGCTTCTAATGGCGTTATTTATGATGCAGCCAAGGACATAGTCATGTCATCCTTGTAAAGGGAGTCAGCCTGAGGACTGATATAGGGTGCAGTGATGTGTGGAGTAGGGTGACATAAGTACGAACCTACAGATACTGGTATAGGCAGAGTTAAGTCTTGTGCACAGGGAGGAGGAAACTTGAGAATAAATAGAGGTGCAGTAATCCAATGGGGAGAAGGTTACCTTAGGCTATGGCAAGGCACACCTCAGGGGTCAGATAGTGTTTGAGTCTAAAACCAATCCTAGCTTCTAGTTGACCTGTCGCACAGTTTTTTGTGGATGTGCTCCTAGAAAGTAAGAGAGGGGTCTAAGGTGACACCTAGGTATTTAAAACAGGGAACATTATGTGGGGGGCTTCTGGTATTAGAACTATGAAGGAGGAGTTAACTTTGTGAGTTAAGAGAGATTGGGTCTGGATCCCAGGAGTCTAGCTTTGTTTTGTTTTTCATTGACTAGTAGCCTATTGGACAGGAACCACTTGTGAGCAGCCCCATAGTTAATAAGAGTGGTGGATAGATTTGCTAGGAATTTGTCACTGTAGTATAATACCAGATCATTAGCATACAGTAAGGCCGCACACAAAATCTATCAGAAGGAAGGAATTTATAAAAGGAAAAACAGCAGGTGGCCCAGGATGGAGCCCTGGGACTCAGTAGACACAGACATGGCTGTACCAATGCTTACAAACTGGGATTTGCCAATGATATAGCTCTGAAACCACATCGATGTCTTGGCCGAGCAAGCAAGGTGCAGTAGTGTAGTGTGGAGAAGGTCGTGGTCAACAAGGTTGAAGGCCTTTGTCAGGTCTACAAACACAGCCAGAGTGGTGATCCGTGTCCATGTTTCTGAGGACGTGATTGGTGAAGTGGGCCAGGGTTGACATGGTGGTGTGATGTTTCCAGAACCCGTGTTGTGGGCAGAGCAGGTTGTATTTTTCTATATGTTCAGAGAGCTGGCGGTGGACAATTCTTTTCAGGAGTTTTCTTAGGGGGGGAGTATGGAGATGGGCCCGTGTTTGTTGGGGATAGTGGGTCACCAGCCTTAAAATGGGAACAATTTTGGCATTCTTCCATAATGCGGGCATGGTAGTCATGGCCAAGGCTAGGTTAAAGATACAGGTAAGGGGTCTGGAGATGCAGAGGTGCAGCTTAAGAAAACAGGGTAAAGTCCATCTGCACCTGGACTTCCCTGTTTGGGAGGCTCCTAAGAAGTTTGAGGGTATCTTTGGGGAGATGGCTCTAAAATTAATGGGGGGTTGGAGGTGCCATCATGGGGGTGCGAGCTTGTTTCCTGGGCAGGGTGGGTTGGGTGTGGGATGTTTATTTAGGTGGGCAGAGAGGTCAGTAAATTTCATGTTGAAGGCATGGGCAACAGCAGTGGGGTTAAGAGGCCTGAGGGGAGCTAAGGTGTATGACAGGGTTGTGAGTCTGTGGGTTAAACATGGAGCCAATGGCGGACCAAAAGCGTGGGGGTTTATGATGTTGTCTCTCTGCAGTTCAAGGTAGTAATTCATTTTCAGGGACTTGGTGGTCTGCTTACATTTGTTGACAATTGTCCATATGTGTTCCAAAAGGAGGGAGTTTTGTAAGCAGCCCACTTTTGTCTCTCTCTCTTTCATAAGGGAGAGCAGGTCTTTGAGATCCAATGAGTGCATCTGCTCTTACTCTGTGGGTGGTTAGGGGAAGTGCCAGTCCTGGATCTTGAGGAGGGCACTAGTGAAGAAACCAACTACTGGTGCCACGCCCATGAGGGAGTGCAGAATATGCCAGTTTACTGCCCTGATGTTCATGAGCAAGGTGGAGGTGTTAGTGCAGTTAAAGTTTCTAAATGTCAGGTATTTTTTGGGGACTCTTAGTTCTGGTGGACCAGATTATGTATGTGGGGAAGTGGTCACTAGTCAAGTTAGATAGGATCCCTGCTTGGGGCACCTTATCCTCTAATTTAGTTGCCACCCAGTTTCATTAAGGAGGGTTTTGCGTTCGGTATTATGTCTAGTAGAGATGGTGATGGATTGGGAGAGGTTGTACTGCTTTAGTAGGTTGCTGTAGTCTATCTTCATGGTACTTAACAAGTTAAGGTTGAAGTTCCCAAGTAGGATTGTATCCCTGAGAGGAGAGAATTGACCCAGTCATGTCAGGAGGTTTGCCAGGCTGGGTATGCCCCTTTTAGAAGGGTTGTAGCAACACCAGATGTAGATCTTTTGTTTGATCCCAGAGTCATTTCAGCAATGAGCCACTCAGGGGGATGTAGGGTCAGAGCAGAGGACAGTGGTGGCTGAGAGAGGTTCACAGAAATACAGTGTCACCCCACCACCCTTCTTTTTCCCTGGTCTATCATGCCACAGCATGGAGTAACCAGGCAGTTGGTAAGTGGATCAGGATCTGTGGTTTGAGTCAAGTTTCCATTAGATCAAGGATGCTGGGCCTGTAGAGGGACACCCACACTTCCATGTCAGTGATTTTGGCTGGGAGGCTGCATATGTTTAGATGGGTGACTTTTAGCCTATTAAACTTGCCCATGCATGGTTGGAATGGGCAGGGAATGTTTAAAGGACCTGGTTTGTCTCCACATCTCCTGCCAGTGGCAGCAGAGACAGAGGGTGATATGTGTGTAGTATTGGAGTGTGTAATAGAGTGAGTGAATATAGAAAAATCCGAGAAGGCAGCACTCACGGCTTGAGGGAGAGCATGGAAGATGGGGCAAGGAAATAAGTTACCATCCAGCCTCCTTGTGTGGAGGTGTGTCAGGCTTAAGGAGGTGTGTGAAATTGGATAGTTTTGCTCGATCAGAAGCAAGCACTGAAGTGCAGCAGTCAGTTCCCACCAGCAAGCCTGCCAGGAGGGCTGCCAGCAGGGGGAGTAGGATGGGCTTCATTTGGAGGTGTTTTAACTTTTACCGCCAGTGTTACCTGTTAGCAGTAAGTGACCAAGGGGTTAGGCTCCAGACTGCAGCAGAGTAAGCAATGACTGACCAGGTTTGAAGCCCAATTCTGCACTCTAAATAGAAGACTTCAATGCACTGCGAGGGAAAGATACACAGCTGCGGTACTGGGGACGAATCAAAGAAATGGGGAGGGATTGCAAGGCGCCAATTAGTTTTGGTTACAGATTTCAATTCATTATGTTGATGCAACAAATAAAGACAAAAATCCATGCATTGCAAGGTTGCTGCCTTTCACTGCAGCCCTACAAATTCCATGTAGTACATAAATCAGATGCTCAGCACAAACATAGTGATTTTGTGTTCCAATATACTCTAGGTCTTGTATAGAAGAAATGGAAAACTGAGTGATGTATAAAATTGTCACAAGGAGAATGATTGCTTAAAGTTATTGATAACAAAATGAAACAGGTATAGAAGAGGCCCCAGGGTAATGAACAAGCAAGGACAGACTAGAAGCATTATCCTGTGAATTTACATTTTCAGATGAGGGTCACTAGAGTGGAGTTTCTGATGAGTTGGAGGGCAGAAACCATGTCACTCTTCTTTTAGTGTAAGGGAAGGTGAATTGTTTGGCAACCTGTCCTTTGAGAACAGGTTACCTCTTAATAAGAGGGTTATTTAGCATGGTAAGGGCCACTGCTTAACTATGGGGAATATTAGTAGAAAGCAAGACTTCTGTGTCAAGGCCTTCCTTGAAGTTCTAATTTATTTATTTATTTTATTTAAATTTTGTCTACTTGGTGGATACACAGAGACTAAGAAGTCCCTTTTCAGGGTGACCTGGGGTTAATTACACAGATGATTAGAAACATAGAAATTGTTGGCAGATAAGGATCGTTAGGCCCATCCAGTCTACCCACCCGTAGGCCCTATACATTGTATGTGGTCCACTGACTCTTTGTGATCAATGGCTTTTCATCCCTCCTCCCTGACTGAGTACATAGATTTACATGGAGAAGGATTGACAGATATTCAAAAACTTGTTCACAAATTCATATAGACATTCCAGACATAAAAATTACATAAAGGCAAAACTGTGAATTACACACATTTAAATTCACATGGTTTGTTAACATAACTATCGTGTAATGGCAGGAAGATACAAGATAAGGCTCGCTTGCAGAATCCCCATATTGCTATGCACTGTTCTGTTTTATCCCATTATTTTGGTTGTTTTATGTGAATGATACATCATAGTCTGATTTCCTTTCTTTACTCTTTCCTGTCTCTTTTCTTCTATCTTTTATGTTACACCTGCCATGTTTTGCCCCATCCCAAACTGCTTAGGTTACAAGTCCTGCAGAACATGTTTATTTGCCTTGTGATCCCAGCTGGTAGTAACAGAATGTAAAAGTAAGGCACCTGTGTTCCTTTTAAACCCAGGGAGGAGTTTGTTACCTATGGAGTGCTGACTCCAATCTTGCAGATAGTAGCAGAGACACTCCTGAATCCACAAGGATTTTGAATTAAGCAACAGTGAAAATTTAGTTCTGTTCTGTGTTCTTCCTTGAGGTGCTGGCCTATACAGAGAGTCAGACAACCACAGGGAATGCAAACAAAATTAATGGTCCCTCCCTGAATTCCTGGGATGTCACTTGTCCAGTGACCAGGGAACCAATCCCCAGTCAATACCTCTGGAGGTCAAATGACCAGGAATGTAGTGACCAATTGGCCTTTGCCCTGAACTGTTGTAGGCTAGGAGTAGCCTGGAGCATCAGTAGAGGAGCTTCCAGTTTCTGACCAGACCTTCAGAGGCATAGCAAGTTCAGTCCCTCGTTGTGCTCAAATCTCTTCAGGTGAGCCCTCGGGTTTACTTCTTCCAGGCTGTTGAGGCCTGGGGGTTAACTGTGGATGCATTGGTGGCCTGGACAGTCCTTCCCTGGGCCATATAACAAAAAAAGAAGAAAGAAAATAGTCTATTGTTATGGGATTTCTCTCCTTCTGGTTCTGGGTTCTCTGGGAGCAGATCACTGGCATGCCCTGGTCAGCTTTTGCCTGGCTCTTGGGTTGGGTGAGGGTTTCTCTGCTGGACAGGACTGGGTGGTCACCCCATGGAAAGATCCTGCCCTGGGGCAGTCTTTCTGGCATCCATCCTAGCACTTGTTTACTAGGTGGGTGGCTGTCTGCTTGTAGCTGGTACAGCCCTTCCCTGAGAGTCGGTACTGGGGAACCTTTCATTGTAAACCCCCAAAACAACTTAAAACTTGGTCAAGAGGTCGCTTGGGGTCTCTGTACTACAGGACCACAGCAGGCTTCCTTGGATTATGTGGGCTCTCTGGTCACTACGCTACTGTTGGTGGTCCTTACCTTGTCCAGTCTGCCTCCCCAGTGTTTTCCATTTCCCCCATCGGTTAAGCTTCCTTATCTGGGTGGGGGGCCTGCTTGCTCAGAGAGTTTGCTCCAGGTTGCTTCTGCCTTGTTCAGTGCTCGGGCTCCTAGTTCCCATGGCTGGTCCAGGCATGGAGGCATCTCTAAGCGTGATTGGGGATTTTGTGGGTAGGGGGAGCTCAGCAGCTGCCTCAATCCATGGCAGCTCTCATTTCCTTTCCCAGTTTCCTTTCAGCGGGGGGTTAGGCTCTATGCTGCCTGGTGCCCTTGTTCAAAATTTCCTGTGGCTCCACTTGGCTGCGATTGGGCACTGGCATCTTTCAGCCTGCCTGCTAGGCATGGTTGTAGGAGGTCTTGCATTCACACAGCGGCAATGGAGGCCCTGGTTCAGAGGGAGATGGGGAGCTTTACTCTTGCTCTGCTCTCTTGAGGGGAGTGGCCATCTTGCCTGGGTCCACTTAGGCTATGCGTGCAGTACAGGGGCCTCCTACTCCTGCGGAACGGCTCATGAGAATTCAGTGGCCATCTCATGGCCCAGCTCTACACTTTGACATTTGCCTGATTTTCTTGCTGCTCTCCGAGCTGGGTCTGGGTGCTGTGCATGTGACCCATTGGTGTCCTTCCGGCCACACTCCCTACAGTCCTGGTGGGACAGGAGTGTGGCAGGCAACAAAAACAAAAATTATTAAAATAGATAATAGTTACATTTATTTAGAGTTGGGCTTAATCTTTTGCAATCCTAAGGAGGCAGTTAGATTAAGTGCCAAGTAGCTACCTCTCAGAGTGTCCCATTTCAGGGTTCCATGAGCACCATAGGCTGGTTTCTTGCATTCAGCCTTGAACAAGCTCTAGCCTCACCCCCTACAGAAGCCACCCACCCTCCCAAAAACACAAAAACACAATAATAAATAAATAAATAAATGGAACATGACGAATTTTCTGTTTCTTCCAGCAAAAAAAATAATATATAGATATAAAATTTGTAAGTGGTTAAAGATATTTAAATGCACCTACTAGGCATAGGGACTTGGTGGGGTCCTCCCACCCTAAGGCCCCCTATGTATGTTTGCTTACTAGCACGAAACATATTGTGCAGCTTGATGCCAAGCAGGTTCTGGAGGTGCGGCACTGTTGAGGTCAATACTGCCACGGCATTTTGGGGCATGTGTGATGTCCACTAATGGGAACAGAGCTGGTGACAGTAGTTTGGAACCTTGCCACCAGCTTGTGAGAAATTAACCGCTGAAATCAGGGGCCACCTCGTCATTGCAGCGTCAGCCATTCGCTGCAATGAGGGAGGCGACCCGTCATTGCAGGGCAGGATGTAGGAACCCTGATATTATTTATAAAACATGGCGGTGGCTTGCCGCCTGTTCTAAACAATATTACCCCCACCATGTTTATCTGCTGACAGAGGCCACTCCCCGTCGTCATATCTAACCCCGTTTGTTGTCTGCCCGGAGGGGTGCCCAACCCCGTTGGCAGAAAGAATCCCCATTTTGTTGTTCGCCGACAGGGTGCCCAATCCCCATCGGCTGCAGCTGCCCCAAAGCAGGACTCAGTGGCACATTGGAAGCTCACCCCAGCGTGCCACATGCTCCTGCAGATAAAACGGTCCCACAAAGTCTTTTTTACCCCTGTAATAAAAGAAACTGTCCTCAGTGGTCTCCCGCCCCCACCTGTAACCCGCACTCCACCCACTGTGCACCCTGCCTCCCACACCCCCCTCACCATACTTACCTCCGAGTCTGGCGCACGATCTTCGTGGACCAGGAACATGTCTGCACTCTTCAAAGACAACCGGAAATGCCGGTAAGCTGTATAATGGACTAAATAGGGTTTTCAACTTTGATGCATATCTCAGGCATTGTTTGGAATTTTGCCACCAAATTTTCAACATGGGGTTTTGGGATCCCTCCTCATGAATTCTTTCACTGTCATGGCTTTAATCAGCCCGAAAGGTGATTTTGCGGTCACTGCACTGAATCACCTTTCAGGACCGATAACAAATGACAGTGCCAGTGTTCATGAGGTGGGCTCTCAAAAGCCTATGTTGCAATTAGTGAGGCAATCAAAATATGACTCTATTTCCTGGCGTGCATTGCGGAGTTGCTACAGCACGCTCATAACGCTAGAATTTCAATATTTTCAGCATTAGCTTTTTCCAGACCTCCTTGTGAACAGTACAGCTGTCAGTTTCACACCCTGACTAAATGTGTTTTGCACTTGTGGCGCGGAATAGCGCAGTCGGTGTGGAAATCAGTGTTCCACACAGATTAAGAAACTGACAGTGGCACTGCTCATGAGCAGAGGTCCTAAAATGCCTATGTTGAAAATCTGGTGATGATACTCCATAAAATGACTTTGTTATGAGCATGCATTGCACTGTTCCTCACGCGCTCATGTGTTCGCAATTTTCAATATTTTCACTCCAGATTTTCCAACATTGCCATTTTACCACACCTCCTTATGAGCAGTACAGCTGTCATTTTTCCCATCTAGCCCAAAACGCCTATCGCATGTAGCGCACAATGGTGCAGTCGGGTATGCAAATCAATGTTCGGAACAGATGAAGAAAATCACAGTGACACTGGTCATGAGCAGAGGTGTTACAATGGCTATGTTAAAAATTTGGTGAAAACGTCGATAAAATGACTGTGTTATGAGCAACCATTGCACAGTTTCCACGCATCCTTATACGTTCATGGATTTCTAATATTTTCAGTCCAGATTTTCAGCACTGGCATTTTCCACACTTCCTAATGAACAGTACAGCTGTCATTTTTACACCATGGCAGGAAATGTGTTTTCATACTTCCAGCACAGAAATGTGTGGTCGCGCTGGGAAATCACTGTTCGGGACAGATTAAGAAAATCACAGTGACACTGTTCATGAGCGGAGGTTCCAAAATGCCTGTGTTGACAATATGCTGTAAACATCCCCAAACTAATTGCATTATGGGTGTGCATTGCCCAGTTTCTACACACGCTCGTGACTTCACCAGTTTTTTCATATTTTCACTACAGATTTTCAACATTGCCATTTTTTTCCACCTCCCATGAACAGTGCAGCTATCATTTTCACATCCTGTTCGAATGTGTGTTTTGCACCTGTGGTGCCAAATGGCGAGTCGCTGTGCAAAATCAGCTTTCACGGTAACGAACTGATATTGCCACTGTTCATAAGGTGGGGCCACAAAAACCCATGTTGAAAATTTGGGTGAAATGCCAACGAATTCCTGAGGCGTTAGGGTTTCTGACCATAACACCCTACCCTGTAGAGATTGACAGGCATCAGGGTGTGACTTGGGAGTCTTGCCTGTAATGCTCATACCATTCCACCCTGCAGCCAGTGAGAGGCATTGAGGTGTGCCTTGTACTCTTTGGCCTCAAAGTTCACTCCATTCTCCTATACAGCACCCATCTCACCATATTTCCTGATGGAATGGGGTGGGCATAAGAGACCAAAGACCCCAAGGCACAACATGACACTTGTCGGTGTCTGCAGGGTAGGGTGTGAGATGAAATGGCATGTGCCGTTATGCCTGACGCCAAAGGCTCACCCCAATGCCTGTCAGTCTCTGACGGGTGGTGGTGGGATTGTCTTCAGTTCAATACTTCACTGCCATTCCTATTATGCAGCTCTCTAACTCCACACTACCAATGCCAATGCCAGCAAGCAAACATTCGGCATTGACAAATGCTTGTTTCTATATGCCATGTTATACGGTAATAAGGCATTTGTTTGTTTTTTTCCCAGGTTTCCTTCACACTTATCCAAGTCACCAATGTTACTTGTAATGAACACCAGGGAAGGCCAGCGAGCATGGATCCAAGGAGGCACAGGCTTCCTCTGCATCATGCTACAGGGTCCAACCCTCACAGGACTTTAGGGACACCCTCCAGTGGCTGATTCAGCTGGGAGGCCCGACTGGCTTTAGGTCATGATGTAGGAAGCTCCAGGGCCTCATCTAGTGGGGTCGCATGGAAGACAGACCACTCAAGAGATCAAGAGGCCATCCACAAGAATAGTGGAGGTCATGGCTGCTAGAAAGGGTCAGAGAAAGGCAACACCTGGGAGGCAACCACAGACACTGAGGGAGTTGGCAGCAGTCAAGGTGGTGGAAGTGGCTGGTGGGGAGCCGGTGCATGTCTGGTCCAAGAGGTGCCCCTTAGGAAGACCCTGCACAGTGCTGCCATCTTTGAGGGCAGAGGGTGAGTTGACTGACAGGTCTTTTGCGGCTGACGTTCTGCCTCTGAAGGATCAGTCATGGCTAGCCAAGTGGGGTGATGGCCAGCATATCCAGAAGGAGTCAGGCGTGAGGGTGGGCATGCTGGAATGGGGAGATGCTTATATACACTAAGGCACTCAATAGAGCTCATGAAGTGGCAAAGGGAAGGGCAAAAGGCCGCTGCAGCACTGGCTGTGGGCCCATGCGTTCAGGCTCAGAATGCCCCAGGAACCACACCAGCCTCGGCTAACTCACAGCAGGGCTGGTGGCCAATGCCTATGCTGTGGTTCCCCACAGCATTCCAGGGCAGCTCCCTCGGGCGTGCCTGGCGTGCTGGGTCTGGTGGATGGGGCCTTGCCCACAGCCTCGGGTTTCCATCCCTGGCCTTGGGCACCTTGGGGGGTCAACAGTTCTTTGGGGATGGAAATGTGGGTAACAATGTTGCTGTATCCACAAGGCCCTTCCCGCCTATGGTGCGAGCATTGTCCCAAGGCACGGGTGGAGTGTGGGCTTCAGCAGGAGGAGTCGATATCCACTGCTGATCCACTGCATGTATCCTCAATGGGGACTGGTACCGCAGCTCAGAGAAGTGGTGACCAGGAGCAGCAGCAGGTAGATCTTTCAGTAAGGCAGGTTTGGAGACTGGACAGCAAAGGGTCAGTTCCAGCAGTAGTGGATGCCACTCAACAGCAGCGGTGGTCTCTGCTTCCATCAAGTAGTGGCTCAGTCGGATGTGACCCCTGTGGTGCCCTTCCATGACTCAGCAGGATCATGGGTGTACATGGGAGTGGATGACCCCATGGACACTCATTTAATGGCTGCTGTTAGGGAAAAAATCTGGAAAGAGGAATACATTGAAATATTTGAGCTGCTGCATTGAGAGCTTCCAGATGTGACTGACAAAGATAAAGTGAAACAGGAGAAGCTCCATAGGCCCAAGGTGCAGCACACTTTCGAGAACTGGGTGGCAGCCTTTAATATTTTTATTTCCATATATTGTGGGAAATTTCCACAAAAAGTTGGGCAGGTATTTAAATATAGGAATAATATCAAGATGGCACACCTAGCATATGAGGGAATGCTTGGTTGTGGTACAATGAGCTTTTCCAGATGCATCTCACCAGATCACCGGATATGTACTGGGACAAAATTGATCATGACATTCAGGCACATGACCCGGGCAAAGCTGGCAAATGTTGCCTATACCACTAGTGGGCACATGGTCACTAAGACCCCTGGTCAGGTCAAAAAGGGTGGGCACTTGTAGACAGTTTAACACTGGGAAATGTTTTTGTGAGTATTGCAAATTCCAGCATGAGTGCAGCAGTTGTGGTGGTAAGCACAAGGCTAGCACCTGCCAAGGAGTTAGAGGTCCCAGGAAAAGGAATGGTCAGCAGACAGATAGCAAGCAAGGGATAAGCACTAGAAACCTAGCAAGGTCCCCAATAAGAACTGATTTCCTGTTCAACTGGCTTGACCACTACCCTTGCAGAAAAGATGCATGTTATTTACTGGACGGGTTTTCCAGTGGGTTTTGCATTCCCTACCATGCCCCATGTGTCTCCACCATGGCACATAACTTAAAATCCATGCTTGCTCTGCAACAAGTAGTGACAGAGGATACACAAGGAGGTGGATGCTGGGAGGGTTGCAGGCTCTTTAATGAACCATCACTGAGCCCATTACGGATATCACCCTTGGGGTGGTACCCAAGAAAACACTAGGAAGTACAGATTGATTCACCACCTGTCTTATCCCAGAGGGACATCAGTGAATGATTTCATCAGTCTGAAAACAGCTCAATGTGTTATGCATCATTTGATACAGTGGTCAAGCTCATTCAGGAAGCAGGCAAGGGTGTTCAGTTGGCAAAAGTGATATAAAGTCAGTCTTCACATGCTGCCAGTTAACACAGGATTTTGACTTATTATGCTTTTCCTTCGAGGCAAATTCTATTGCGATATGGCCATGCCCATGGTTTGTTCCATCTCATGTGCAGCCTTTGAGATGGTCAGTCTTTTTCCTGGAATGGGCCACCATATAGCTTAGTGGCATTGGGACCACTTACTACTTGGATGACTTTCTTTCATTGGAGTGGCAGGTACATCTGAATGCAATAAGGCCCTCGCTTCCTTACACAATTGATGAACTGGTTTGGTGTGCCACTGGCACATGGGAAAACCAAGGGCCGGTTCACAGGCTAACCTACCTCAGTATTGAGTTGGACAGAGTAGACATGGTGTCTTGGCTGCCGGCTGACAAAGTGGAGAGGTTGGGACATTTGGCGGCTGAGGTTAGGTCCACCAGAAAAGTTACACTGAAGACCTTGCAGTCATTGATTGGGCACTTGAATTTTGCCTGTAAGGTGGTCTTGCCAGGCAGGCCTTTTCAAAATGGCTGGTATGGGCAACTAGGGTTCTTTACAACCTCATCATCACATCTGGGTCATCGCAGAAATGAGGTCAGACCTTTTGACTTGGGACAGCTTCTCTCAGACATTTCAATGGTGCATCCATCTGGCAAATCAGCGTGCAGTTTAAGCAAGACTGCCAGATGGTTACCAACGCTCTGGGGTATAGCTTATGGGGCATACTTTTAGGGGTCTTGGTTTGCAGGCACCTGGGATGTGAGTTGGGAGAGGAGGGACTCACAAAGAATATAACCCTGTTGGAATACTTCCCATTGTAAACTGACCTTTGTTTGGGGGAACGGCTTCAGAACAGGAAGATTGTATTCCAGTCTGATAATATGGGGTGGTGGCCATCTTGAACTCCCAGTCCTCTAATTCCATAGAAGTGATGAGATTTTTAAGGTTTTTGTGCTGAGATGCCTTCAACTCAATGTCTCCTTTAGGGCAGTACACATCTCTAGGGCTTTGAATGTAATCACAGATGCCCTCTCTTGATTGCAGTTCAACTGCTTTTGACAATTGGCACCAGCAGCAGAGGAACTCCCAGTTCAAGTACCATCCTTCCTGTGGCAAGCTGTGACCCAAGAACAGCTGAGCTGGTATAGCATACTCTGGCTCCAGGGACATGGCGTAAGTACCGCGTGCATGTGAACTCAATTTGGGAATTCTGCAGAGGCAGCAGTAGGAACCATGAGCTGCTCCAACAATCACACCTGGTTTGGCAGTTTGTGCATTACCTGACTGGGCAGGACATGGTGCCGGTCTACATACGTAGTCATATGTCTGGCATAGCCTTCATGGCGAAGATGCATGGACTTCAGGATCTTACTGGATCTTTCTTGATAATGAAGATGATAAAGGGGTGGCACAGAATATGGGGACACAGGCAGGACATTAGGTGGCCAGCGGATGGTATACTTTAAAAGAGATTTTGCAGCACCTGTCTGGGGTCTGTACATCTGAGGATGAGGCAGTTTTGTTCAAGAGTCTGTTCATTACTGCCTTTTTGGCCTTGGGTGTCTGAATTGATTGAGGACACTTTGATGCCCGTAGCCAATAACATGCAGTGGGGGATGTCTTAGTAAGGTAAACCCTCTGGTATTGATGTTGGGCCTGTCTAAGACTACACAGCTTAGGTCACTTAAACTAGTTGAGTTCTGTCTGGCTCTGGGGCAGGTACTATGCTCCTGGACCCTTATTACTAGATACATGGAACTGAGAATGCTGAGACAGGGCACCTTTTCACACATGCAGATTGGAGGCCAGTTATGAGGCACAAGTTTACTGCAGTCCTGCAGAAGGGTATTAGTGCTACAGGCAGGGACCCCAGGCACTTCAGCACACACTCATTCAGAAATGGAGCAGCCACTGAGGCGGCTCGGCTGGGTTACAGAAAGAGAAATTCAGACTATTGGTAGTTGGAGGTAAAAGGCTTATTAAGATTATGTGAGGCCTGCTGAGGCGGGAAAACATGGGTGCAGGCACATCAGGGGGTGCCAATTAATGCTTTGTGATTTATCTTACAGGTGCACACCTGGGAACCAAAACCTTTATGTGATCGGCCATTCATTTGT
The DNA here is from genome assembly GCA_016271365.2 of Neoceratodus forsteri. NCBI lineage: Eukaryota > Metazoa > Chordata > Ceratodontiformes > Ceratodontidae > Neoceratodus > Neoceratodus forsteri. The sequence goes on along the minus strand of CM028131.1, from coordinate 442,832,688 downwards.
CATGAGAGCCTGTGAGTGGGCAGCTCATCAGAGCCAAGGAGATCAGCTGGGCATCCCAAGGAAAGAGCTTCAAATAGATGGTGTACCATCTCTGGGATGAAGTGGGTGGATTTGATTCTGACCCTGAGGAACATCGGCTTAGTCACTTTGCCCCTTATGGGCTGATCATGCACTTAAGGGATAGTGATTTGGGGTGTTTGTCATCTATAGATTTAATGAGGGCTATGATGGTCGATCTTGGCTGGATCAGCAAACACATGCCAGACACCAAGCTGGCCTGGTCGAGGATTATGCCAAGAGGAAAGTGGAGAGCTGGGGAGGTGGCCAGGCCACTTTGGAAGGTTCACAGGGAGGTGAAACAGGAGGTTTCCCCTTCTGCTTTCCTCGGGGATTTGGGTTATAGGTCAGCAGGATATGCCTACAGGGTGTAGGTTTTCTTTTTGATTTGGACATGGTACATCTGTCAGAAATTGGGCATACTACATTTAATTTTAGTCTATAAATTGTTTTGGATACATGGTTGTAGGTATTCTCCTGGGCATTGTTGGGGTGATTCAAGTGATCTAGTGGTGGATGTTTCAGTATCATTAGGGTGTGATATAATAATAGTGGTCAAGGAATGGGTTGGCCGGTGAGGCACACTCATCAAGGTGAATTGGCACAGTTTGGGATGGAGCCTGGAACAGCAGGGGTGACGGTCAGGCAGTTGAGGCCCAGTGAGGGTATAACTGCTCATTTGTGGCCTAGTGGGTTCCCGGTCCATCAAGTCTTCTGGTGGGGCTCTGCTGGGATTCCTTTGGCCTTAGGCTGGCATGTGAGTAAAATAGCATTTGTTTGTATAATTGCATCTGCTTCCCAGGGGAATACTCTATTTAACCATATTTTTGTATGTATTTGTATGACATGTCTTCTTTTGTATCAAAATTGTTATGATGTGTTTTGTTTGTTGGACAATCAATGTCAAAGTAAAGTTTGGGCTTTCTGCCAAAAACACTAGTTGTCATGTATTTTCAGAGGAATTGGGATGGTTCTATCTGGGCATGGTCCTCCCAGAATTCAAGGAGGTCACTTGCCCAGTGACCAGGGCCAATCCTGGTCATAGAAACATAGAAACATAGACTTTGACGGCAGATAAGGACCAGTTGGCCCACTCAGTCTGCCCATTTCCCTACCTATTGGATAAGCTGCAGATTCTAGTTAACCAACAGCCTACTTCCTGCAACCCCTACTATAATTGCCTTATGTCTGTCCCATGCATGTTTGAATTCCCCACTGTTTTAGACCCCACAACCTCTCCAGGAAAGCGGTTCCATCGTCCACCACTGTCTTCGTGAAAAGATTTTCCTCACATTACCCCTGAGCCGTCCCCCTCTAACTTTAAATTGTGCCCGCTTGTTCTTACACATCTCTTTTTCTGAAAGATGCTACCCTCCTGGACTTTGTTGATTCCCTTGAGGTGCCAAAAGTTTCTATCGTGTCCCCCTGTCTCTCCTTTCATCAAGGGTATACATATTAAGCCTCTCAGTCTCTCTTCATATGGTTTCTGATGTAGACCCTGCACCATTTTAGTTGCCCTCCTCTGGACTGCTTCCATCCTGTCTATGTCCTTTCATAGATGAGGTCTCTAAAACTGCACACAGTACTCAGATGGGGTCTCATCAACTGTCTGTATACAGGGATAACCACTTCCCTTTTCCTACTTGTGATGCCCTCCTATGCATCCCAGTATCCCACTGGCTTTCCTTACTGACTTCTCACATTGCTTTCCCACCTTTAGGTCATCTGATATGACTACACCCAGATCTCTTTCCATTATTGTTGTCATTAGTACCTCCCTGCTATTGTGTACTCTTCTCCTGGATTTTTATTTCCCAGGTGCATTACTTTGCACTTCTTTGCACTGAATCTAAGTTGTCATATGTCTGACCATTCCTCCAACCTTGCCAAGTCCCTTCTCATCCTTTCTACCCCCCTTGTGTATCAACTCTGTTACAGATCTTTGTGTCATCCACAAAGAGCATACCTTCCTTCCAGACCCTCTACAATGTCACCTGTAAAAGCGTTAAAGAGACTGGACCCAGTACTGAGCCGAGGTACTCCACTAGTAACCCCCTTTCTTCAGAATGTGTTCCATTCACTATTACCTTCTAGTCCTGTTGTGCAGCCAGTTTGCTACCAAGCTACCACCCTGGGACCCACTGGTCAGTACCTTAAGTGAGTCAAGTGACCAGGAAGGTAGTGACCAATTAGCCTTTGCCCTGAGCTGCTGTAGGCTAGGAGTAGCCTGGAGCAGGAGGAGCAAAGCCAGGTTACTAGGAGTTGATCAGTAGAGAGCTTTATCTTTCTGATCAGACCTTTGGAGACAAAGAAAGTCCCTTCCTTCCTCCCTTGTACAGGTTTGGTTTTCATTTTGGGTGGTGCAGGATGGCTATTTGTGTGGGTGAGGCGGACGTTTCAGCTTTTGGGTTTGATATAATAATATTGGTTAAGGAATGAGTTGGCCCAGTGAGGCACACTCATCAAAGTGAACTGGCACAGTTTGGGATAGAGCCTGGGACAGCAGGTGGCTATGGTCGGGCAGTTGAAGCCCAGTGAGGGTATAACTGCTCGGCTGTGGCCTAGCAGGATTCCCAGACCTTTAAATCTTCTTGTCATTGGAACTGGATGGCCTGATGGGGGCTCTGCTGGGATTCCTTTGGCTTTAAGCTGGCTCGTGAGTAAAAGAGTGTTTGTTTGTAGCGAATGCATCTGCTGCCCCAGGGTAATACTCTATTTAACCATGTTTTTGTATGTATTTGTATGACATGTCTTATTCTATATTAAAACTGCTATGGAGTGCTTTGTTTATTGGGTAATCAATGTCAAAGTAAAGTTCAGCCTTTCTGCCAAAACACTAGATGTTGTGTGTTTTTGGAGTGATTGGGATAGTTCTGTCTGGGCAAAGCCACGTGCTCCAGAGTCCAGCGTTTTAAAACAGTGTGTTTGTTGCTCATAGTATTACTTTCCCCTATCAAAATCAAGGAACACAACTAAGGTTATGTTAAAGCATGTGTTTAGAATCTGAGGCAGAACAGTGCTGTTGTCTGGAAGTCACAAACATTTAATTAGAATGGTTACTAAGAACTGCCCTGTCCAGAGGCTAAAAACAAGCATATAGGTAAAACAGTAAAAGCTTCTGGAAATGTGACTACACAATCAGCAAACACCTATGGAAAGTTGCTTTGGACTGTAGCTGGCCTCCCCTTGAAATGTAAATAGGAAGGCTGGAAAGGGGGATAGACTGAGGAGGAGGAGTTGAGGGCAGTGATTAGCCCCCTGAGGTTAGGGTAATGGTATGACCTGGGATTGTTTTGTCCATTTGCTTTTTATTTCTTGCCTGCCTCTGAAGAGTCTACCTGTTGTGTGCATTGTAATAACGTATTTAAGCAATAAGGCATGACAAGGTGTGTGTTGATCGTTTAATAACATCACTCCTGGGTGGGTTGAAGCATGAGGCAAAGCAGTGCTTCCACTACCCCAGAGTGGCGTGTATGATAACACACACCTTGGAGTGCCTTATTGTAATTATACAATGGCTCGATGTTATACAAAACAAAAATAAAAATAAAATGTTTTTAGTAGATTTTAGTGAGGTAGTATATCTTTGTTTCTGAAAAAAAAAGGCTCAGTCTCTATAAAATCAACACAGTGATGTTATTGTGTAATATCATCACTGTCTCAGGCAACACTGACCAATCAGAGTCCAGGAAATTTTCTTGCCATTGTATAATTCATGTTAACAAGCATATTACCTGGTCAAGAGGAGGGTATAAAGACTCTAGCAGCAGGAGTTGAGTCAGGTCCCTCTGATTGTGCTAGACTAGAAGGAGGACATGAAGCCAGCTTCCATGCTGGATGCTGGGCAATGAAAACTCTCTTAGAGTCAGGAGCCCTGTCAATAACTGAAAGAAGGAATGATCCCTGTGCTAGAGAGAGCACTAAAGAAATGGATCAAGAGTGGTTGCTTTATGAATGAACTTTAAAACCTGGTCTGTGTCACTAAAGACCTTCTGAGCCAGGCATTTATTTTTCTTATAGTAAAAATAAACACAGGTTACACTGACATTATATGTTACCTGGATCAGTCAGTGGCAGATCCAGGATATTAAAAAGCGTATACCTTTATAGCGACTCCTGATCGCAGACCACCACAGCGTCAGGAATCGGGCAAAATCTGCCAGTCGCTGTGGTGGTCTGTATGGCGATCAGGACTGCCTTGCAAGTGTTCCCCAGTCCAACTCTGACTTGGAGTTAGAATCCTAGAGACTGGAGTGTGTGTGGGGCACTATGCACCGCGCTGTCGGGGATGTCTCTGTGATGACTGTCGCTGCAGCATGTATAAACCATTAAAGAGTTCCTGTGGCAAAAAGAATGGGGTCTGACTAAAAGGGGTTGGGCAGTCAGCAAGCAGGAGAAAACTTTGTACCAATCATATTTTATTGAACATGACAGCACTTGGTAGTGGACCATAATAAATTATTTTTTTTTTATGTTGGAAATTTATCACGCTGGATTGGTTCTGTGCCATGTAAATATCAAAGAAGGGTCCTGCTTTCACAGGATCTCTAGTAATGCTGGATCCACCACTAGGATGCTTAAATGCTACATGGGCAAGCTATTTAAACTAGCCAGGGGTGGTAGGCTAACAAGGAGCATACCTAATTGCCCACCCCACAGCTAGCAGTGGAACCAGTGAACAGGAGAAGTGGCCATCTTTACAAAGCAATGTGCAAAAGATGAAGATAAGCACCCAAGGGGTGGATAGGCAGAAAGGGGCAAAATTCAACAGAAGGGCAGACAGCAGCGAGAACCAGCAATAAAGGACAATCAGGAGGGGCTGGAATAGAACAGCTAAACAGTCCAGGAGTTCACATTATAGAAAGCCATGTGTGCCAATGCCAGGATCCTAGGAACAAGATGGAGGATCTGGAGGCTGCCATGGTGCAGTTGCACCTGAACATTGTGGCCATCACAGAGACCTGGATAATGACAACCATTACTGGGAGATGTCCAAACCTGGCTACAACATATTCAGAAGAGACAGGGCAGGCAGAAGGGAGGAGGAGTGGCACTTTATGTGAAAGATGGCATAAAGGCCACAGAGATCCAGCAAGAACAAAATGGGGGAAAGATACAGTGGGTTAAGCTGGAATGGAAAATATGGTCAGCCATCCAGCACAGTGGTGGTCTAGACCACTAGCCCAAGAGGAAGAAACAGATAGTGAGCTGATGCTAGCCATCCAAGGATGACAGACAAAGGGTGGTGGTGCTGGTTGGAGACTTCAATATTATGACATAGACTGGAGCCTTCCAGCAGCAGCAACATCAACCAGGAGCAGATTTATCCTGGACTCCCTTCAAGGTGCCTTCCTCAAGCAACTGGTCATGGAACCAACTCAGCAGAAGGCAATACTGGACCTCGTGCTCACAAACAGGGACAGTGTAATCGAGTTAATAGTGGAGAACATCTGGGGAACAGTGTCCACTGGTCACTATGTTTTGAAATCCCAGAAGGAGCAGAACCAAGCCATACAAAAACACGATCCTGGATTTTAGGGGGCAGACTTTGGGAAATTGGGGAGATGCTTGAAAGAGATATTAATGGGAGGGGAGAGAATCAGTGGTTGAGGAACTGTGGGCAATATTTAAAAGGGGATTACAAAAGCAACAGAATTATGCATTAAGCAGGTTAGCAAGGGGAAAAGGAAGAGGAGGTCATTATGGTTTTCCAAAGAGGTAGCGGAGAAAGTGAAAGCCAAAAGATCACATTCAGGCAATACAAAAGATGCAGGCAGAAGGGATAGGGAGAAATATTAGGAGAAGCAACAGGAGGCAAGGAGTTCAGTAAGGAAGCCAAAGCTCAGACAGAAGAGTGCATTGCAAAATCAGTGGGTAGAGGGACAAAACCTTTACAGGTACATAAGTGAAAAAAAGAAAGGCAAAGGAGGGCTAGTGAGACTGAAGGGGATGGGGCCGTGAGAGGATAACAACAGTAAAGCTGACATATTGAACAGGTATTTTTGCTCAGTCTTTACTGAGAAGAGAAGGTAATGGGCCTGAAGGAGTACAAGGGTGGGAATGGCACAGAAATGGACACAAGTCCTTTTCATTGAAAGGGTCCTAAAGAAACTGGAAAGAATGAGTCGCTAAAGCATGGGGCCAGATGGTGCAACTCTAGGGTCCCAAAGGAACTAGGAGAGGTGGTGGCTGAACCTCTGGCAATTCTGTTTAGTCGATCACTGGAAACAGGGAGGTACCCAAAGACTGGAGGATAAGAGATATAGTCCCTTATACAAAAGCGGGACAAGGAGGAAGCAGGAAACTACAGACCAGTCAGCCTGACCTTGGTAGTGGGAAGATCATGGAAGCACTAATGAAGGAGAGATTTGTGGAAAATCTGGTAGCCAATGGACTACAGAGCCCAAGGCAGCATTGTTTCACCAGGGGAGGTCTGCCAGTCCAACCTCATTGAATTTTTCAACTGGGTGACAAGGAGGTGGATCGGGAGGGCAGTGGACATGGCCTATCTGGACTTCAGCCAGGCCTTTGACATTGTGCCACATAGAAGACTATTAAACAAACTGGGAATATGGGAATGGGCAGGACAGTGTGCAGTGGGTAGGTAATTGGCTGAGTGGTAGGACACAGATGGTGGTGGTAAATGGCTGTCATCCCACAGAGGAAGAGTGACCAGTGGGGTACCACAGGATCAGTGCTGGGACTGGTCCTATTCAACATCTTCATAAGTGACATTGCACAGGACCTAGAAGGCAGAATTTCCCTGTTCGTTGATGACATGAAGCTCTGTAATGGAGTGGACATCCCAGAGGGTGTAGACAGAATGAGGAGAGACCTGCAGTAACTTGAAGAATGTCAAGGGTTTGGCAGCTGAAATTCAATGCAAAGAAGTGCAAGATAATGCATATGGGGCACAAAACCCTGGAACAACATATCAGTTGGGGATGAGGATATAGCATGCCAAACAGGAAAGCGACCTTGGGATTATCATCTTTGATGACCTCAAGGTAGGGAAACAAGCTGAAAAGCAGCAGGTAAAGCAAATAGGATGCTGGATGCATAGGCAGGAGTTTCACCAGCAAGAAAAGGGAAGTCATAATTCCACTATACAAGACACTAGTGAGATCCCACCTGAGTACAGTGTACAGTTCTGAGACCTTACCTACATAAGGACATAGACAGGGTAGAGAAGGTTCAGAGAGGGCAACAAAGATGGTACAGGGTTGCATCACATGTCCTATGAGGACAGGCTGAAGGACTTGAATGTGTACTCCGTAGAGGAGTTGAGGGACAGAGGGATATGATGAGAGACATACAAGTACCTTCAGGGAGGAACAGGGTGCAGGAATACACTATTTTCCAGAGAGGGCATGGGATGAAGTTGTCAGGAGGGTGATTCAGAGGAAACATGAGGAGGAATTTCTTCACAGAAGGGTGCTGGACAAGTGGAACACCCTGCCAGAGGAAATAGTGGGGCTGAAACAATCACAGGATTTAAGAATGCATGGGATAAACATAAGGAATTCTGGAGGTCAAGGGTAGGGGCAACAGACTTCTAGAAAAACATAAAGTAAACTTACAAGCTCAAATGGGCAGACTTGGTGGGCCGACAGTGTCTATGTATCTATGTAGGACCAATTCAAATTCTAGGGTTTGGTTACAGCAGCTTAATAAATAGCATATTCTATGTAAGCACAAACTATTACCACACTGCATAAGGTGCAGAATTCATTTGAAGTTATTCCCTGAGCTAAAGTTGATGACTAGGTATGGTAAAACCAATCAGGTGCCCAGATATGGCTTCTGCCCACACAAAGGATGGGAAACTGCCAGGAAAAACTGCTGAAATAAGTGCCACGGGAGCATGCCTTTGGGAAAAAATTCAATAATGAATCAAAATGTGATGAGCAAAGTGCATAATAATGGGTACAGGGTCTTATAGTACCTTGGTTGATTTGAAATTCTGGGACTTGGAGAGCTCAGGTGTGCTTCAGCCTTTGTGAAGCACATGAAACAACTGAGGGTATCCAGGCATGCTGGGAGCACAGGTTAGGATCAGATTACAAAGTTCTGAAGTCATATGCATCATACAGCCTATCAGGTGAAAGTGACACATTACATAAGGACTGGGAATGCTGTAAAGGTATATGATTTACAATCCACCTTGCAGCTGGACAAGGGCTTCTTTTGGAAGAATGCATTTTAGCACAGCTTCATCTATCTCTGGACACCTGTCCCTTCTGGGTATGCCACATCAGCAAAGGCATGCCAGGGATCATTCTTGGGGGCAGTCATGATACGTATCTACAAGCTACACTTGTGGCTTTTGGTGGATAGGGTGCTGTCCTTATATAAGGAGTCCTGAGGTAAAACCTCATAACCACTCTGTTGTGGCATCATTTGGGACTTGGAGATCCCAGTATAATAAAACCAGCTCATGACCTTCCACTTCCTCTCTACAACAGTCTTGGGAGCTCAGAACTGGCAATTCAGGACTTTTAATTGATCTCCTCTAATGCTGATATAGCAGTCCTGTCCATGGACTGCCATATCTTAGGATCTGCTGCTATCACAAAACAGCCAGACTGATTTGTATTCAGAACAAAGTGACCAGCAAATCTCACCCTTAGCCACCCTGCTCCTTTGAGTTGCTTCATAGCAGTATAGGGGTAGCTGGGGTCTGTGAATGCTTTTGTACTCTAGTTGTGCAGAGCAGTAACATGGTACAGTACAGTACAGAGCTCTGTGGGCCAGTAGTGCTCACCTGGTGCATATGCTAAACCAATTAGTAAAAAAGCCCTAGATGTACATAATATCTGTAGATTTGTATTAGTGCAAATACCTTAAATATGTATACTAGGTATTTATTCACTTACTTACAAAATTGAAACCAAGACATAATGGCAAAAAAAAAGGCCCTGCAACTCATCTAGTCTGTCAGACCCTATCTTGGATATGTTGTGAATACCCTAGTGGTCATTCACTTCCTTTCCTATGCAATCCTCCACACCCCTTTTACCAGCTTCATATGCTTATCACACTTGTGCTTAAATCCCACCACTCGCTGGTATATCCCCACCATCTCTGTAAAGAAATATTTTTCAGATATCTTATTTTTCACACCTGGCAGTTTCATGGAATTCCTCCTTATACTTGTGTTCACACACACACTGTGAACAATTCCCAACCATCCACCCTGTTTACTTCCATGTGAAAAGGTATACGTCTCTGTAATGTTAACCCTCTCCTTCTTGTCCTCCAGCATGTACATCTTGAGGTCCTTAAGCCTTTCCTATAGGGCTTCCACTTTTGCCCCTGAATCATCTTTGTGACCATCCCTGTACCTCCTCTACCCTATCCCTGTCCTTTCTCAAGTGTGGATGCCAGGATTGTGTGACATGTTCTAAGTGTGGCCGCACCAGGGAACTGTATTGAGGCAGAATCACCTCACTTTGGCTGATGATGCCTCCTGTCTATGCTTCCAAACATTTTTTGCCCTCCCACTGCTCTATTAAACTGTGCTGCTTGTGTCAGGTTGTCCATAATTATCACCCTAAGGTCCTCTCCTCAGTTGTCACCTTCAATTCCACCCTCCATCTTGTATTCCATTCTTGGGTCCTGGCCACAATATGCATGACCTTGCACTTCATTGCATTAATTTTAGCTACCAGACCTTGAGCTATTTTTTCCAACTTCTCCAAATCCTCCTCATTGGTCATTCACCCTCCTCATTGTTCACTTTTCTGCAGATCTTGATGTCATCTGCAAAGAGGAAGATCTTTCTCGAATTCCCTTCCTGATGTCACATAAGAAGACATTAAAGGACTAGATCCTAGACCAATCTTGGGAACCCGCTTGCGACTTCATAGCCTCTGATTAGTCCCCATTCAAGCCATGCTCTGCAAACTTCCTGTTAGCCAAGTTCTGTTCCCCATTCCAAAATCCCTTAATGTTTTAAACAGCCATTCATTTTGGACTGTCAAAGGTTTGATAAGATCCAGGTACAGCACATCCACAGCTTGGCTTTTGTCAGCTGCCTTTATGACCCAATCAAAAGTCTAGCCAGCTCTTTTGACAAGATCGTACCCTGGTAAACACACTGCATTGTGTCCTGGAATCCATTTGTCTCCAGGAAATCACTTGTCTTTCTATTAAAAAGGCCTCTGTGTCTTAAAACAGTAGGCGTCAAGCCTTACTGGCAAATAGTTTCCTCCTCATCCTTTTAAAACTTTTATGCTGGGTTTCATTTGCTGATCTCTAAGCCCATGGCACCACTGCTGATTTCAAAACTGAGAAAGAGATTGGCTAGTGATGAGGCCAGCTCCTGTCCTATTTTCTTTTTCCAGGATGCAGCACATCCAAACCAATTGATTTATCTACTTCTAGAGCTTTGATATTGTTCAGCATACTTTCCTCCATTATGGTTTCCATATTGATCCCCCAATGTCTTTGAGTGAACATTCTGGTAGAGGACCTTAGACTTCTAAAGTAAATACAGAGCAGAAATATTCATTGTGTATGTCTACCTTTACCTTATCCCTTCCTCCTTTCTCTCCACCTTCATCAATCTAACTATTCACTCTTTGGAGTTATGGTTTCCCTATGTAGTAAAACTCCACAATCCTTAACTCAGCATCTGACTTTGCTCTTCTCACCTTTCAGTTGGCCTACCTCATCCTGCTCAGGAACACTTCCGTGCTTTCTGCAATCTGCTTGGACTTAGTTTTGGAATGCCTGCCTTTCTCCCTGACTGTCTATCTCATGGCCATTGTGTATCAGTGTGATCTTTGCCTATTTTTATTTAGCTCATTAAACTAAGAGTTGTTGCTTCCAGTACTACTTTTTAATTAGACCACTTTTGCTGTCTACCCCTACTACGGGGTGTTTGGAATTAATTTGCTGGCTTAGTTGAGGCAAAGTTGAGAACTTCACCCTGTGTGTAGCAGGGTGAAGTTACCACTTCACAACTATTCATGGCAAGTTCTTTTCTAAAGTTCTTTAATTACCCCACCTAGTGCTGTGAAAACACACTTCCCACATGGCAAGTTCACAAATATGTTACCCCACCCTCACTGCTGCCACCTCCTCATCCCCACTTTCCCAGTGAAGTTGATTTAATTATTATGAGACCTTATAATAATAAAAAAAAACCCTTCTCCCCACCTCAGTGCTGAATAATCACATTCCAACCCCCACCCACTTACTCACACTCACTGGTTCTCTGTTACTGTAAGTGTACTGAATGTCTTATATACACATCCCACCTCCGCCAACCAGTGGCACCCAGCACCCTCTGATCATCCAGTGAAAGAAAGATATGGTCACCGCTGGACAGACAGACAAGTAAAAAGAAAACTGTCCCTGCATTGGCAACCTGCTAGCATCACTGATTCACTCACAGTAAATGAATTGGTGATGATGTGCAAGTAGTAACAGCTAATTGACTGACCATACTAACCTGTTAGCCAGAACCCTAAGTTTTCTCATCAAAGAGTTGCAGGCCCCAATGCATGGATGAAATGGGGATGGCCTTAGGGAGTAAGGGTGAGGAGGGAAGGTATACAATCAAAAAGATAAGTGAGGAGGATGGCAGAGAAGGTGAGGTATTGGAAAGCAGAGGTGAAGTTCAAGTAGGTCAGGCATGAATTAATTTGGGTCAGTGCCTGAGGGATAGAGGAAATATCGGGGACAGGAAAGAGGCAGGAGGAAGGCAAGCATCATGGAGGGTGGTTTCAGGCAATGCTAGGATTTTGGGAAATAAAATGGTTGACCTCCAGGCCTTGGTGATGGATGCTGGAGGAACCAACACCTGACTGTGGCAACTGGAATGACAAAACAGATACTAAACTTTTGGGGCTTGAATTATCAGAATTGGAACTGTTTTAGGTAAGGATTAAGTTTTGTGCCTGCCCGAGTAGACACTTTCAATATTGGGGATGTATATATATATATATATATATATATATATAGTATATTTATTCATGGCAAAAATTCCATTTAATACATCAGTTAGGGTTGTTCACAGCAACAAAGTAAGAAAATTCAATTTTAGGGTTGAAACCCTCACCCTGCCCCCAACCAGCATCAGGGTGTGCGTTGGGGTCATGGGTCTTAAATCTCACCCCATCCCATGTGTAAACAAGTTGAGGTGATGAAGTATAGGAGAATGAGGTGAGTTAGACCGAGTGACTCAACACACACCCCAATGCCGCTGGGGAGTGGTGGAGGCAAAGGGGGGTTTTCAACCCACATCGAATTTCCTTACTTTATCACTGTGGAACAACCCTAACTGATGCCTTAAACAGAGTTTTTGCCATGAATTTCCTCTTTTGAGAATGAGAGTAGAAATAGTGAATGGAATGTGGTGGTGGAGGCTGGCTTTATGCTCCCACCATGTGATTCTTTTGTCATACAGTAATGGTAACTGCAATGCAAACACAGTCAGAAATGGTAACTTGCAAGGTGATGCAAATGTAAATGGTAACACAACGGTAATAGAAACGCAGTGCAAACTGACGCCAAAGCGAAAGTAACGCAAACGGAGAAACAAATGCAACGCTGCGGCGGAAACACACTTGATAATGTGTATGGTTACGTACCGCAATTGGAAACACAAATGGTAACGGTAACAACAACAACAACAGCAAAGGAAACAGAAATGGAACGCAAGCGCATGCAGAAACGTAAACCGTAACCCGCACAGTCATGGTAACGCAACTGGAAATGCAAATGGTAATGGTAACAGCAATAATAATGCCAAAAGAAACAGAAGCGGAAATAGAAATACAAGCGCATATGGAAACACAAACCATAATGCGCATGGCCATAGTAAAGCAATTGGAAACGCAAATGGTAATGGTAACAGCAACAATGATGCCAAACCAAAAAGAAAAGCAAATGGAAGGGCGGCTGGCAAAGGCTAATGAAAATGTGCATGGTGATGCAAATGGAAATGTAAACAGAAACAGTAATGGAAACACAAATGGTAAAAGTAATGCAAAGCGAAAATGCAAAGCGTAATGAACACGGTGCTGTAGACGGAACGCTAATGCAAATGGTTACGAAACACAAGTGGGAATGCTAACTGTGACAGTAATGAAAGTGCACACCCTTTGTTTACCAAGAGCTGCAGAGAAATACAGTGAAAACAAAGAATATATGCATAATAATGGGCCTCGGAGCAGAAAATGAGCACTTGGAATACTAAAATGCTTATATCTCAGGAACTGTACGACATAGAAAAAAATTAAAATTTCATATAAATTATAACTTTCCTGGCTAGTTTTGCACTTAGTCCCCTGGGGTGGCTAATCATTTTTCCAATGAAAGTCCGTATCTCACACAGTTTCAAGATTGAACCCCGAAAGAATATGACAGCGAAATGTTAGTCTCGGGGAAAAGTGTCAACTTTGTAGTACCATAACTTTGCATCCCTGCAATATTTTTCACCAAACTACCAAAAGGCACATCTGTGGTATGTTGGCTTTCTTCCTCAAATTTCAGCCCAAAAGACCAAACAGTTCTTTTGCAGCAGGGTAGCAAACAATTCCTGTTATTTTGGCCATAGTTTTGCAAAGTAGTGTTGTGATTTGCAACACTTTTGCAAAAAAAATCAAAAGTGTCGTAAAGTGCAACACTACTTTGCAACACTACAGATTACAAACATTTGAAAACATATTTCTGGGGTGTTTAACCCCCAAAAGACATGGCTAGCATCCTCAGGGATCGACTATGTGAGCATAAAAAATAATTGTGTCCCTAGAGGGTCCCAAATATAAATACCTAGCATTTCTGTGACCACTAACTGAAAAATGAAATAGCTGACTCATGACACTACAGGGTAATTTGCGACACTAAAACTACATTTGTGACACTGTTAAACTTTGTAACTTTTCCATTGACTATAATGGGAAATTTGTTTTTGAATAACTTTTGTACCATTCAATATTTTCATGAAATCTTCAAAAGAACATTGGGGACCATGGCTGCATGATCTCTGTAGTTTTGGACTGGTTGCACAAAGCATATGACCTGTAGGCGCAAGCAAAGAATGTGTAAAAAGCGTAAATGTGCTCTGGAATGTAACTCCAAACCTTATATCTGACCAGCATGAAACCTGGCAGATCCAAGATCTATGCTACCGCACTGAGCCTGCCAAATTTCAAGCAAATCTGATGTACGGTGGCAAAGAAGTTTTAAGATGCAAAATTTCACCATTTAACCTTAAATGGGTACTCAACTAACTCATAGTGGCACTACAAAAGCACTATAATATTAATATATACAGTATATATATATATATATATATATACACACACATATGTATAAATCTATAAAACTTAGATGTAAACTGAATCTCAAAGACTTTTTGTAAAATATGGACCGAGAGATCATTGAGAATGGGAGGTATTACTATGCTACAACTGCCTCACAGGCTAAACTTGAGACACCCACCTTATGTAAGGCTTTAACAGTGTTGTAAAATGTGATTGAAAAGGTGAAAATAACTTGGATATCCCAGATCTAAGCTTGAGTTCTGTAATAAATGTTGGTTTGGAAGTAGAGTTAAATGAGGTTGAAACTGAAAGAGAAGAGTGGGATCAGGAAATGAATGTTATGATTTCTGATAAATGTTCTAAGATCAGAAAAGAAAACATTAAGCCAAAAGTACTTTCTATCCACCTATAGTTAATCCAGTCATAAAAAATGTATCAAAAACTGGTTGAAAAAGATGCTGAGAAAAATTAATGCAGAAAGGGGTCAGCAGTTGCTACCCAAATCTGACTAAAGATAAAAGATTGCCAAGGAAATATGCAATAAGAAAAAAAAAGTAGTAAAAGCATGAATAAAGGTGGCAATATTATTGTCTTGTGCACTTCAGCATGAGAAAATGGTTTATGACTTGTTTAGTGCCAGAATCTACCTTTAACACATGACTGTATTAAGGGAATAGTTAACATAAAGGGCCTTACACTTAGATGTGGTGCTGGTCTCAATGTGTACTTCGTGAACAGAAACATTTTGGTTTACTTACTGTTCACTGTTACATAGTAGCGTGTATCAGATTAAAGGACACTGTCAACCTTTTTGCATCATATTATTTTAGGTAAATAAACCCACATTTTATGATT